>OX375822.1:18942506-21351673 GCA_947359405.1 Antitype chi | reverse complement strand
ACCTAACCTAACCTAACCTAACCTAACCTAACCTAACCTAACCTAACCTAACCTAACCTAACCTAACCTAACCTAACCTAACCTAACCTAACCTAACCTAACCTAACCTAACCTAACCTAACCTAACCTAACCTAACCTAACCTAACCTAACCTAACCTAACCTAACCTAACCTAACCTAACCTAACCTAACCTAACCTAACCTAACCTAACCTAACCTAACCTAACCTAACCTAACCTAACCTAACCTAACCTAACCTAACCTAACCTAACCTAACCTAACCTAACCTAACCTAACCTAACCTAACCTAACCTAACCTAACCTAACCTAACCTAACCTAACCTAACCTAACCTAACCTAACCTAACCTAACCTAACCTAACCTAACCTAACCTAACCTAACCTAACCTAACCTAACCTAACCTAACCTAACCTAACCTAACCTAACCTAACCTAACCTAACCTAACCTAACCTAACCTAACCTAACCTAACCTAACCTAACCTAACCTAACCTAACCTAACCTAACCTAACCTAACCTAACCTAACCTAACCTAACCTAACCTAACCTAACCTAACCTAACCTAACCTAACCTAACCTAACCTAACCTAACCTAACCTAACCTAACCTAACCTAACCTAACCTAACCTAACCTAACCTAACCTAACCTAACCTAACCTAACCTAACCTAACCTAACCTAACCTAACCTAACCTAACCTAACCTAACCTAACCTAACCTAACCTAACCTAACCTAACCTAACCTAACCTAACCTAACCTAACCTAACCTAACCTAACCTAACCTAACCTAACCTAACCTAACCTAACCTAACCTAACCTAACCTAACCTAACCTAACCTAACCTAACCTAACCTAACCTAACCTAACCTAACCTAACCTAACCTAACCTAACCTAACCTAACCTAACCTAACCTAACCTAACCTAACCTAACCTAACCTAACCTAACCTAACCTAACCTAACCTAACCTAACCTAACCTAACCTAACCTAACCTAACCTAACCTAACCTAACCTAACCTAACCTAACCTAACCGTCATAACTTTGCTTCCAGGTGACGCATTTTGACGCTGTTTTCAGCTGAGTTGTTCCTAATTAGGCTACCTAACACCATCTGACTAATAATATTGACGAAAACGCGAAAAAATTTTTCGCGCTCATCGACTTAGAAAATTCATGCAAATTTTTGTATAGGAAACATAAAATAATTTTTATTTCAAAATTCTTCCTGTAAATCCCGTTTAAATTAGTTGAAATAGATACTTACCTGCCTTACCTGCATTCCGGTGCGCGTTCCGCGAGTCCGAGTCATATAGGGTAGTTTGTATTCCTGGTTTTGTTAAAATTTTCTTTCAAAATTCACGTTTTTCACCTGAAAAACAACATTTACAAGTTATTGTACTACATGTAGCTGAGTTGTTCCTAATTAGGCTACCTAACACCATCTGACTAATAATATTGACGAAAACGCGAAAAAATTTTGCCCGCCCACCCACCCTGTTACTAGTGGCCAGGTAGAAGATTTTGATTTCTGCAAAGAAGTATTTTTATTTTTATTGTTTTGTTTTGTGTTGACTAATTTTATTGACCTTTTTAGCTATTTACTTTATTGACCAAACGGTCTACGGCCGTTCGACAGTGTTTTATTGTACTTAATTTAGTAGAATCTTACGATATTTCTGTGCTAATCCCCCATTTACAGGGACACAGTAGTAATCATCAGTGTCCTCTGACAGGCCCTTTATGAACCTGACTTTCACCTTGACAAGCAAAATGTTCCGCACACCGGCTAAGAGGACCTCGAGTTCGCCAGGCTCCGGAGCCTCGCCGCGTTCGCCGCGTTCGTTAGAGAAGGCTGGACCCGCGCTTCCTAGCGTCAGGCGTAGTATCGGGGAATGGGAGGCCGGTAAAGCCGAACCTCAAGCCAAGTCCCCTGTCAACCCAAAGCCGGACGCCACACCATCTGTTCCCAGTACTTTGGAGGCGCGCCGAGTCACCACTGATACCGCCAAACCCCCTAAAAAACCTGTGTCTGTCTACCCCAACCTGACAGCGGAGGCGAGAGCTTGCCTGAATAAAGCTAAACTTCATCTAGGCAACTCTCGCAACCTGAAAACAGAAATAAAGACGGAGGTAGTCGGCGCGATTAACAGGCTTTATGAACTGGTGAAGGAGTCAGAGAGAAACAAACTGCCCATCTCGGCTGCCGCTGCTGTCATACCTGTAACTGCCCCGATAGACTCACCACTGAGTCCAGGCGCGAGTGAACCGACGGAGCTCATGAAGAGCCTGGTGGCTGGCCTCATGGAGCACAAACAGGCGTTGGAAGAGTGCCACCAACACACACGGGCTCTGTCGGAGCAACTCAAGCAAGCCCCTCGCTACGTAGCAGGTCAAGGCCCCAGTTTCGCGGAAATGGCTGCCGGCCTAAAGCAGCACATCCAGGAGCCTCTTCACTCGGTGGTCGTCTCATCTACAAATGAGCAGGACACCGGTGAGGAGGTAATTGAGAAGCTTAGGACGGTGGTCGACGCCCGTAACGAAGGCACAAGGGTCGAGCGACTTCGCAAGGCGAGGGACCAAAAGGTGGTGGTCGGATTTAAGACCAAGGAAGAACTGAGTAGGGTCACTGAAAGAATTAGAAAAGCGGGAAACTTGGTCGTGGAAGAAGTAGCAAACAAAGATCCACTCATCATCATTAAGGACGTCCTCTCCTGCCACACGGACGAGGAGGTGACCCAAGCACTGCGACGACAAAATACCCACCTGATCGGGGACATACCTGCGGGTGATGTGAGGCTTGGGGTGAAGTACCGTCGCAAGACGAGGAACCCCCACAGTTGTCACATCATCCTGCAGGTGTCCCCAATTGTGTGGCAGAGGCTAACTATGGTGGGTCGCGTACACATAGACCTCCAAAGAGTGCGCGTTGAAGACCAAACGCCACTGGTACAGTGCACCCGCTGTCTCGGATACGGCCACGGGAAACGCTTCTGTAAAGAGCCAGCGGACCTATGTAGCCACTGCGGCGGTCCGCATCTCAGGGCGGATTGCCCAGACAAACAGCTAGGCGAAGCGGCGAGGTGTATCAACTGTGCCAGAGCAAAGACAGGGAACCACGAGCACAATGCGTTTAGCAACGAATGCCCTGTGCGAAGGAAATGGGATGCATTGGCCCGAGCCTCAGTAGCATATTGCTAAAGTTGTCCCTGCGACCACCACCGGTTACAAAATGATCCAAGCCAACCTGCAACGAAGCCAACTAGCAACAAGCGAGCTTTTGCTCGAAGCTGACAAGCGAAAAGCTGCCGTAGCAATGCTCCAGGAACCTTACGTGGGTGGAGTGAGAAGGATGAAGAGTTACCGGGGCGTAAGGGTCTTCCAGAGCTCTGAGGGAGGGGAAGGGACTGTAAAGGCGGCAATAGTCGTTTTTGACAAAGATCTGGACATCTTACAGTACCCACAACTCACCACAAACAACATCGTTGTGGTGGGAGTCCGAACCAGAGCCTGGACTATCACGCTGGTAACCTTCTACTTCGAGCCGGATAAGCCCATGGAGCCGTACCTGGAGCATCTCAAACGTATAGAGCAGGAGTTGGGCCCCAACAGGTTGGTTATGGGAGGTGATGCAAATGCAAAAAGTACTTGGTGGGGCAGCAGTAACGAAGACCCGAGAGGTGAGCAGATGTGCGGAGCACTGGGGGAATCAGGGCTACAGATCATCAACTGCGGGGACATCCCCACTTTCGACACCGTGAGAGGTGGGGTAAGGTACAGCAGTCACGTGGACGTGACGGCCTGTTCGACGGACATCCTCAACCTGGTAGACGACTGGCGGGTCGTGGAGGGTCTCACGAGTTCCGACCACAACGGCATAACTTTCATCATACACCTACAAAAATCAAAAGGCATAGCAATAGAGCGAACCACTAGGGTATACAACACTAGAAAAGCCAACTGGGGGCAGTTTCATGAGAAACTGTCTGTAGTTATGCGAGACAAAAAGTTAACCCTAGTGGACTTGTCAAATACACAGAATGTAGATCAATTGGAATCATTCATACACACATACACCCAAGCCATTACCGACACATGTAAAGACACAATACCACAAAAAAATAACACAGAAACACTCACCATGCCGTGGTGGTCCAAGGAACTCGAGGAGATGAAGAGGCTAGTCGCTACGAGGAAAGTAAGAGTAAGAAACGCAGCGCCGGTCCGAAGAGCGATGGTCGTTAACCTGTACCTACAGGCAAAAGAGGAGTATGAGAAAGCGGCGATGAAGGCCCAAACGGAGAGCTGGAAGGAGTTCTGCGGGAAACAGAACAGAGAGGGGGTCTGGGAAGGCATCTATAGGGTTATGGGAAGGGTAGCGAAGAGGCAAGAGGATCTGCCACTGGAAAGGGAAGGAGAGCCATTGGACGCAAAAGGCTCAGTGAGGTTGTTGGCTGAAACTTTCTATCCTGAAGACCGAGAGGAAGATGACAACATGGACCATTGCCGAACTCGACAACTGGCAGAATCAATAAACGCGTGGAGTCATGATGAGCTACATGACCCACCGTTTACCCAAAGCGAACTGAACAGGTCCATGATGTCGTTCAACCCTAAAAAGGCCCCGGGAGCCGACGGCCTCACGGCCGATATCTGCTCTCAGGCCATACGTTGTGACCCTGACCTCTTCCTGGCACTCATAAACAAATGCCTGGCGCACCACTACTTCCCAAAGATCTGGAAGGAAGCTACAGTGGTTGTTCTTAGAAAGCCGGGTAAAGATTCGTACACTGTCCCGAAGTCGTACAGGCCGATTGGGCTTTTGCCTGTCCTCGGGAAAGTGTACGAAAAGATGCTGGTTGCTCGTCTCAAATTCTACTTGTTGCCCAGGATCAGTACTCGCCAATACGGCTTTATGCCCCAAAAAAGCACTGAGGACTCCCTCGTTACCCTCGTGCAGTACATCCGCACAAAGCTTGACCAAAAGAAAATTGTAACACTTGTGTCGCTGGATATCGAGGGAGCCTTTGACAGCGCATGGTGGCCTGCTATTAAAGTGCGATTGGCTGAGGAAAGGTGTCCTGTAAATTTGAGACGAGTAATGGGCAGCTATCTCAGTGACAGGGTGGTCACTGTGAGATACGCCGGGGAGGAGAGCAGGAGACGGACAAGCAAAGGGTGCGTCCAGGGATCGATAGGGGGACCCATACTATGGAACCTGTTGCTTGATCCTCTCCTAAAACAGCTGGAAAGTAGAGGTGACTACTGCCAGGCGTTTGCGGACGATGTAGTGCTGGTATTTGATGGCGATTCAGCACAAAAAATCGAGGGGCAAGCCAATGCCGCTCTCGAACATGTTCGAGCGTGGGGTGTCAAAAATCGGCTGAGATTCGCGCCGCACAAAACATGTGCGATGGTGATGACGCGACGACTAAAGTATGACACGCCACGCTTGAGCATGGGCGGGATCGACATTGGAATGTCCCAAGAAGTTAAAATATTAGGGCTAACCATTGATGCCAAACTCACCTTCGGAAAACATATAGCTGTCGTCTGTAAAAAGGCGATAGCTGTATACAAACAGCTGGCCAGAGCAGCCCGGGTTAGTTGGGGCCTGCATCCGGAGGTGACAAGGGCCATATACACCGCAGCAGTGGAGCCGATTGTGCTGTATGCCGCAAGCGCATGGGCACCGGCTGCCAACAAGTTGGGAGTCAGAAAACAGCTTGACGTCGTCCAACGAGGTTTTGCCCAGAAGCTGTGCAGAGCCTATCGCACAGTCTCCCTTAACTCATCACTGGTGCTGGGTGGGATACTCCCACTCGATCTCCGTATTCGGGAAGTGGCTGCACTGTACGGAGCCAAGAGGGGTGTGCCCCAGCCAGTACTGGGAGACAGGGAGGTAGAGCGGATGGCCCCAGCGCTGGAGGCCCCCCACCCCGCGGAGCAAGTGAACCTGGAGTTCGGAAGCCTGGTAGACGAGGAACAATACAACACCCACAGCAACTTCGCTGTGCGTATATTCACCGACGGCAGCAAGATTGAGGGCAAGGTTGGAGCGGCGCTATCCCTGTGGAGTGGCGCCGCCGAAACAAAGGCCCTCAAGCTTGCCCTACCGTCCTACTGTACCGTCTACCAGGCTGAACTGCTGGCTCTGCAAAAAGCGGCAGCAGAGGTGCTCAAACGCAGTGAAACCACGTTCGGAATCTTCAGCGACTCCATGGCGGCCCTTCAGTCGGTAACTAATGTTTGTTCCCCTCACCCCCTAGCCGTGGAAACCAGAGACACCATACGACTCTGTAAGCTCCAGAACAAGAGTGTCTCCTTGTTCTGGATCAAGGCCCACGCGGGGTTGGAGGGAAACGAGAGAGCCGACCAGCTCGCGAAGGAAGCCGCTTTGGGCTCGAAGAAGAAGCCGGACTACGATCTGTGTCCCGTATCATTCGTCAAGCGACAAATCCGGTCGGAAACGCTTGACGAATGGAACGGTAGATATGGGTCGGGTGACACAGCCTCGGGCACCAAGCTCTTCTTCCCGGACGCAGTGGTGGCGTACGGTGTGGTGCGCAAGATGGCTCCCACAAGCTTAACTACGCAAATTCTGACGGGGCACGGTGGGTTCTCTGCATACCTGAAACGCTTCAAGTGTAAAGAGAATCCATCGTGCGCCTGTGAGCCGGGCGTGGAGGAGACCGTTTTGCACATATTGCTGGAGTGCCCGATAACCGCAAGAATGCGGTATGAATTAGAGCAGAAACTCGCCGTCACATTGGTTGCTGAGAATTTACCTAGGATTATGATGGGAAAGAAAAGAACGGAGTTTTTAAATTATAGTTGCGAAATTGCAAAATTAGTTATACATAGAAATAAGCTAGCATAAGAAAATATGATACTAAATATATCATGAGCATATAGGTTTAAGTATCATAAAAATTAAGAGAAAAAAAAAAAAAAAAAAAAAAAAAAAAAAAAAAAAAAAAAAAAAATAATATACGTAAATAATTATAAAGCAAAAAGAATGGTACGGTTTAGATTCTAGAGTAAATTTATAATTAATAGCATAGATAACGGTATAATATACCAAAGTATAAATAGGAAATGTTTTAATATTTGTATGATTCGATAGATACTGTTGATAAATGTTTATATAATAAGGTAGATATTAGATAAATATTTGCATAAACAAATAGATACTTAGTTGATAAATATTTGAATAATTAAGTTAAGTTTGTCATAGTGGTGGTTATGCCACACAGTTCCTTCGATTCCCCGTGTTTGTCTTAGCTCGAAAATATTCTGCCATACAATTTATTGAAATCCGACACAATAAGGGCTCTGATTACGTCAGAGGGACACTGAGCAAGGCAGGAGTGGGTTTTAGCCGGTAAGAGTCCGGCACTGCCCAGACTGCGTCACTAGTGAGGCAGTCTGGGCGTCCATGAGGATTTCCCACTCCTGCCAAAACAAAAAACAAAAAAAAAAAAAAAAAAAAAACCTAACCTAACCTAACCTAACCTAACCTAACCTAACCTAACCTAACCTAACCTAACCTAACCTAACCTAACCTAACCTAACCTAACCTAACCTAACCTAACCTAACCTAACCTAACCTAACCTAACCTAACCTAACCTAACCTAACCTAACCTAACCTAACCTAACCTAACCTAACCTAACCTAACCTAACCTAACCTAACCTAACCTAACCTAACCTAACCTAACCTAACCTAACCTAACCTAACCTAACCTAACCTAACCTAACCTAACCTAACCTAACCTAACCTAACCTAACCTAACCTAACCTAACCTAACCTAACCTAACCTAACCTAACCTAACCTAACCTAACCTAACCTAACCTAACCTAACCTAACCTAACCTAACCTAACCTAACCTAACCTAACCTAACCTCGTTGTTTTTTAATCAACATTAATTTAAATTCATATTACTTACATAATAGAACGAAGTGTCATGTTTTCTTACTGTTAATTGGATTAAATCCATGGTTTAAAAGAAAACTCCATCGTTTTATTGAGCCACAGGCTCCAGTGTCTCGTCGTAGACATAATTGGCGACCGTGACAGGACACGAATTGGGAAGGAAATTCGAAGTACCAAGGTCTAGCTGAAGTTGGCCAGCACCGCGCCGCAGCTATCAGTCGGTCAGCACCGCGCCGCATCCAGCCCTTGGTAGAAGCACGTACGTCGGAAGAACATAAGCAGTACTTAGCACCGCCGGACATTGACGCCATACAGCGTCACACCGCAGCGCAGCAGCATTTCTGCAGCTAAGTGCCTTTCCCTAAATCCTAAACTTCCGTTCAAACCACGTAGCCTATGTCCTTATCCAATTTCTGTATGGTTTTTCACTTGTGCAATTTCATATTTTTTATAGGTTCACCTCTGTCAAGGTTACAGTATTGCGTCATACTTTCATAGATGATATTTTTCTATACATTCCCATAAGTTCGCTATTATTTAGTATCAGTGACAATTCGTAAGGATATCTACGCCTGGATATTTCAATTTTGTACCGTTTTGGGTGGATTTTCAAGCGGATTTAAAGCACCTATATTTCATATCTCAAAGTACCTACATAGGTACCTGAATTTATTTCAAATTTTTGTTTTGTGGTATTTCCGTTAGGAAACTACTTCCACAGGCTGCCGTGCCTATTTACTTCTGTTTAGTGATCATTTCGCCGAACATTTCAGATTTGCCTAAGTTTCCCGTGCATCGCTGAGGATCGCGCGTCGTTGCCGCAGCGGGCAACGGCTGCAGCCTAAGGCTGTCCTGTGCAGACCGGTGCCTGCGACTTCGGCTTCCCGTGTGGCAGATACCACCAACCAGGGGCGTGAGCGTATTCTGTTATTATTTTGTTTGGTTCATTTTAACGTTGATTTTATTGAGTTTATTTAAATTTAATTTCTTTTTCGAGAGAATTTTGTTTGAAGTGAACAGTCACAATGGGGTTAGGTGATGATGCCAAGAACTTGGCGGAATTAAATGTTAGACGCAGTTCCGTTAAGGGCCAAGTAACAAAGTTTAGAAATTATTTAGAAAAAATATCACTCAAATTCCCCCTATCAATGCCAAAATCACGAAGCGCTATATTTTATCAACATCGTTTAAAATTTTTGACCCACTCGGTTTTGTCAGCCCCTGTATTATTATTCCTAAATTAATAATGCAACAACTTTGGCTTGACAGGGTTGGCTGGGACGAACCTCTTTCCGAGGAAATAGAAAGAGATTGGCGTAAGTTTTCCAATAATCTATCTTGTCTAGCTAAATTTACACTGCCAAGGCGGGTTCTATGTGACTCACCTGTTGTTACAGAGCTACATATGTTCAGCGACGCTTCTCAAAGAGCTTATGGCGCTTGCGTCTACATAAGGTCGATTGATGAAGGAGGTATCGTGCATGTCAACCTTTTGTGTTCTAAGTCAAAGGTGGCACCAATCAAGGCCTGCACTATACCTCGTTTGGAGCTGTGTGCCGCCTTACTAGCTGTTCAACTCTGCAAGTCCGTTACCGATTCCTTGAGGTACCCAGTAGCACGTAAGCTGTATTGGTGTGACTCCAGCGTCGTCCTTGCTTGGCTACATACTAGCTCTAGAAGATTAAAGACCTTCGTGGCTAATAGAATAGCAGAAATACTGGAATTGTCAGATGTTTCTTGTTGGCGTTATGTACCTACCTCTGAGAATCCTGCTGATCTCGTTTCACGCGGCGTTTATCCCGAAGAGCTTAAAGATCGTGGTCTGTGGTGGTCTGGGCCCAAATTTTTACTTCAAGGCGAATCTTCTTGGCCTACCTTACCAAATAAACACGAATTGGAAATTCCTGAAATGAAGTCAAACATTGTTGCAAAGATAGATAATTCTTCAATCATTCCATTTCATAAATACAGTAAATTAAACAAGATAAAACAAGATTACGCGTATGCATTAAGATATTTTTATAATTTGCGCAATCCTAATTCTCGGCGTTTTGATGCCCTTGATTTAGGAGAATTACAAAATTCATTTTATCTTTTATGCCGTAAGGCTCAACAGGAATCTTTTCCTGTGGAGTACGATTTGTTAACTAAAGAAAAATCAATTAGTACAAAATCACCTATCATAGCGCTCACACCTTTCATGGACGCAAATGGGTTGATACGAGTAGGAGGCCGACTGGATGCTTAGGCTATTCCATTTTGTAGCAAACACCCTATCTTACTACACTCCTCACACCATCTCACAAAATTAATCTTCGAGCGGGAACACCTACACAAACTACATGCTGGCCCGCAGCTTCTGCTCGCTAGTGTCAGGCAATACGTGTGGCCTATCAATGGGCGACACCTCGCTAGGAAGACTGTGCGCAATTGCATTACATGCAGAAAGGTACAGGGCAAGACTTTAACACCCTTAATGGGGAACTTGCCCTCTCAGCGCGTTACGGTGGATTTCCCGTTTCGTAGCGTAGGCGTAGATTTTGCCGGACCCTTTTATGTCTCAAATAGGAAGGGTCGCGGATGAAGGCTCACAAAATGCTATTTATGCGTTTTTGTTTGCCTAAGATACAAGTGCGTACACTTGGAAGCGGTAACTGATCTTTCGAAGGACGCTTTCATTCTTACCCTGCGTAGGTTCGTATCCCGTCGGGGTAAACCCACTGAAATTTTTAGTGACAATGGCCGCAATTTTGTGGCCACTGCCAAAGAAATTGGCAACTTTTTGAAATGTAACCGCCAAGCAATTACAGATTTCTCTAACGAAGAAGAGATTAAATTTTTGTTTTCACCTGCTTACGCTCCTCACTTTGGTGGTATCTGGGAGGCCGGAGTAAAATCCGCTAAACATCATTTAAGACGTGTAATGGGCAACACGCATTTAAATTTTGAAGAGATATCCACGTTGTTCGCACAAGTGGAAGCCATATTAAATAGCCGCCCACTTTACCCTATGTCCACGTCTCCAAATGACCTCCTTTTCCTCACCCCAGGGCACTTCCTGCTTGGACGGCCGCTAACTGCGCTGCCTTCACCGAGCCTAGAAAACTGCAATTCCACTCAATTGAAGCGCTACCAACGATTGGAACAAATCCGGCAACATTTTTGGAGGAGATGGCAGAGGGAGTACCTGGCTGAGCTGCAGCAAAGGTCAAAATGGCGCACCAATGATACCCCACTGAACGTTGGCGACCTAGTACTGCTTCAGGAAGACCACTTACCACCATTGTGCTGGCGTACAGGCCGAATCAGTAAACTCTTTCCGGGTCCTGATGGAATATGTCGGGTCGCAGATGTTCAAACCGCACAGGGAACTTACCGGAGGCCCTTCAAGCGACTCTGCCCTCTGCCTGCGACGGAGCATCTTATCGAGTGAGAGTTAAAGGCCGGAGGCCTTTAACGGCGGGGAAGATGTTTGCGCCTGATGCTGTAGTGACGTTAGTGGCCATGTCAAATGGTTGCTAGCAGTTTCGCACACAAGTGACGGTAGTTCACGCACGAAAAAATCGGCTTAAGGAAAAACATCTACCTGACTTTCCAAAATATTAATACAAAAAGGATTCTAAGAAGGAGAACATTCGTCCGCACCTTTTTTCGTTGTTTTTTAATCAACATTAATTTAAATTCATATTACTTACATAATAGAACGAAGTGTCATGTTTTCTTACTGTTAATTGGATTAAATCCATGGTTTAAAAGAAAACTCCATCGTTTTATTGAGCCACAGGCTCCAGTGTCTCGTCGTAGACATGTACCTTCACCACTTGTAATTCCGCTCGAGAAAATGAGGGTTGTGACATGGCATCAGATTGCGATTGGCCTACCAGTAGTACCAGTGTTTGGTACTAACAAGTTTCATAAAAGCCAGTGCAACCAAGATCTAAAACAAGAATAGAGTCACTAGTTAATAACTTTATCACAGAGTAATACACCTACTGGCGCATATTAAAACGATACCTAGTCACGATGTAGGACTTACCTTTGTTTCCGTATCAATACCGTCAGAACGAAGATTGACGGGTATGTGAGGACTGATCTCAACCAAAGCTTTTACAAGGTCTTTGGAGAATCGGTACGTCATTACTACCTGACGACGCGTAAGGTCAAAAGCATTATTGCATAGGTAGGTACACTTGACACAACATTTCTTCCTCCGAAATCCATATAAAATGATCATGTTTCATCATCAATCCTAGATCGATGCGGCAAAAGTTGCTATTTACCAACCTATGTTCAACCGCTAATTTTGACAGATGAACGGCTGAAGTTTAGTTTTGTTTCGATTCTAACTAGTGTCAAAATAATAGTAGACTATGATAGAATACGAGTAAACGTCACGCTCATGTTCGTTTTTGTTAGTAGAATAGGTTTTGACATTGTTTCAATCGATCGTTGGCGTAACTAAAACGCATAGACTACTATTTATATAGGTACTAGAGAAAACTGCTAAAACGTAACCGCAGCTGTGTCGCAGCTGGACTGTTGTTCATTTTAGTAGAATGAGAAAACGCTTAAAAGTGGTGATTCGGTTGCGGTTCTATTGCGTTTTTTAAACTATTTTGTTAGTAGAATCGGCCCCCAGTTCGTCTACAGATTTATTATATGTATAGAATAGATATAGATGTAGAATAGAATAGATATAGATTAGTTTATTATTAGTTTACTTTACCCCCGCCCTTAATTCAGACAGAATTTTCACAATTTAACATAATATATATCTCTATTATGAAGAATTGGCGAAATGACCTACCTATATTCCAAACAAAAATAAGTAGTGTTAAATATTTAAGGGGAATTGAAAATCAGGACTAAGGAAGTAATGAGTAAGAAAACACGAGGTATATGATTATCATTTTGGTTTATTTATCACGACGCGGGTACACCAAAACACCAATATGGAATGTTGTACATTTTTATACAACGATAGTCTTTTAGATATAATAATAAATGAATATATTATTGAATATACATACACTGAGCAATTTTAAAGGTAGGTACCTAAGTAGATGAATAAATTTGTGATAAATTGATTACATGCCAAAAAATATATTAAAAGTTTAATCAAAAATGAAAGTTAACTAATAATAATAAAATTAATAAAAATAAAAAAAACAATTTACATAACCTGGCGGGTACATTTTGTATACGTACAGTATTGTAAGGGCGTAACAAAATATCAGTTATCATAATTATGGGCAAATCTAGTGTTGTGAATGGGCCGCTTCCATACGAAGAGGTGGTCCATGGTCAAAAAAATGGATCAGTAAACCTACTTTATATAATTACGAGGATCAGTTATTCGGGTATAAATTTTACTAATTTTATTACGCTCATACAAAGTCTTTTACGATTCATAACAACAACAAAACTATACAATAGTAATGACTAATTAATTTACAGCGAAATGAACATGATTATGCGAGTTTACTACGCTATCACTTATATTTGAAACACAAAATAATTTGTAGTTATTATAAAAAATACTTTAGATGACACATTTGATTTGTACTTTCATAACTGACCGGTAGTAATAAATGCTCTTCCTAGAGTGACCCTGCGAGGTAATTGCTTAAAAACAACCCCGACGGGAGCAGTGGTGGCCCGCTGGTATCAGCCGCGACTTACGAGTTGTAGGTCTCAGGTCGAACCCAGGCAGGCGCTTTACTTTGTGTAACTTATTTCATCATCACTACTCTCAAAACGGGCAATGAAAACATTGCGAAGAAATTGGCTAGGACATGCCAATTCTTCGCAATGTTTTCATTGTCCGACCAACCAAAAATTAGAAGACATGTGACATCTACCAACCCGCACGGTGCCCTCGTGGTGAATTACGGCCCACTCCCTCTCATCGAGAGGAAGCCAGTGTCCCAGCAGTGGGAACATTATAGGCCGATTAATGCTAACCGCGATGTCATTCATTTTGTGGTGGCATCTGCAACGCATACATAATAACCTATCTGTGGTCTTCAAAACTCCTATCTGTGTCCTGCTAGCTACAGTACTTTCCATCGCCCGAACTACACCCATAAGGGAGTATCAACGGCGAGAAGGTAGGATTTATCTATATTAGCCCTACGATTTTGTCTGCTGTGGTTAGGACAACCTCCCTCGTTATATCAACCCCGTCCATTTCCGCCTTAGCGACCATAGCATCCTAGCAAAAGGAGGCGACGTCATCCCGCGCCCTCTCGCTTACGGCCGATATATACTCTACGAAGGGTACTTCGACAGGTATGTCCGGAGAGCACCGTAAAGTAAGGGCGCCATACCGTCTCTCCAGCCCTTCAAGAAGGGTCTAACCTTCACTTTTACGGTGTGGTTTATTTTTAGCATACCTACACCTTCCCTAAAAGTCGACGCGACGCTCGCCTAATAAATGCACGAAAATGCTACACCTTAAAAATCTTTTGTCTTAACTTTGGACAAAATTAAAGCCAGTTTCCCCAATATTGACACAATGGGTGCTTTTCGTACTGTAATTAGATCAGATTCCAATCAAACCCGACAAGGACAAAGAGAGCACAATAATTGTATAACGAATGTTTGGTAGACAAAAGAACTATTTTGTGTTTCAAAATAAGTCGGTACACTTCTATCTATATACCTACGTAATCCGTATACCTACAAAACCATCACACAATAATAAAAATTAGCAAACAGGAACGCAGTAGCCACCACGAAATAATAATAAAAAAATACCTTAGTCACATTTTTAACTCTGGCTTTAAAAAAAATACTTTTTGAAGATTATATTACTATGGTAAGTTATAACAAGTACAGTCAGTTACATGTTGCTGTTCAATTAATAAAATAGGGTTTAAAACGTTTCAAAAAGTGATTCAAACAATGGATCATTGTGGCACTGATGGCAGTTATTTCTGTGACTATAACGCTTACTCTTTGCCATATTTGAAGAATGCCAGTAACATTAGGTACTGTTTGTTTTATAAAACCCAACATAAAAAGGCAAGAATTAATGAAAAAGGGTAGTAAAATAGTAAAGCATTTAGAAAATTCCCCAAACACATCTTACCTAACTTAATATTTATTAACAAAAACCCTACAATTTCAATTCATTTATATTCTAACTAAAATTTATAAACAGACATGATTGCAACCTCACCTAAAAATCGTCAAAATTCCTCTATACAATATCTTTAATAATGTTGTAACATTTTAGACTCTAAACTTATGTATTTAGAATCTAAAATTACAGTAGCAAGTAATACTTGGATTAAAGCAAAATTATTGTTTAATATTTCAGTTTGACTATGTATATAGACACTTATGCCTTTAGATAAAGTAGCAGTGGATTAAAGATTCAACAGGTTCATTGTAAAAAGTCCCTCAGGCTAGGTGCAGCGACGATCTCTGCAGGGTAGTAGCGGGATGAGAGCTGCCGTGAGCCGAGCATTGGAGAGGCCTATGTACAGCAGTGGACTGCTGTAGGCTGATGATGTAAAAAGTAGAAGTATTCAATCCACAATTTTAGAAATTGTTGCCTATTTTTGTCTCCAAAATGCCCAAATCTCAAGTCCGCGTCTGTACATTTGTGTGCTTAGGCGCCATAGCCACGGCGATATCATCGCGGCGATAATTTGAAGGCTCAGCGTGACTATCGCCACGGTCCTCTTGACCGTGGAGATGGCGCCTAAGATTGCATAATGCATGTTCAGCCTATAATGTTCCCAATGCTGGGACACAGGCCTCATCTCGGTAAAAGGGAGTGGGGCGTAATCCCCAACACGAGCCGGTGCCGGTTTTCTCACGATGTTTTCCTTCACCGTTTTGAGGGTGGTGATGAAATAATGTACACAAAGCAAAGCGCCTGTCTGGGTTCGAACCGCGAAGGCGCGACTGTCACCACGCCCACCACTACTCTCAGATGATAAATAAATAAAATATCTTAGGACAGTGTTTCGTTAAATATTACCTTTTATAAAAATCTAATATTTAGGACCACCTGAGTCTGCTAAGGTGAAATCTGCCAATCTATTTTGGGATTAATTGTGATGGCTACATTGATTTGGTAGTTACCAATATTGTAGCTAGGTTTTGACATATTATATGGTATGCGCGTTAAGATTCGGTAGCAAAACATTAGTATTACCTGCATTTTAATAAAACACTTTTTTGTCAAGATTTTTGGTTTGAAAATAATGTTTTCTTTAACCCACTATTACTTGGTCTATTGACTTCAAAGCCTACTTAAATCTATTGCAACAACATTAAGAGTTCATCACTAAACAGTCGAAGTCCCACACACTAACACATTCACTGATAAATACCTGCAACACTACGAATGTCTTCTTGCGTTCCAACTGTCACGCAAGTGTGGCACTACCCTAATACCTGCAGCTGTTGAAGTACTTGTGTAGATGATTTCATGTACTGTAAGTAAAAACATATGTTTAGGTTAGTAGGTACTGCTGTGTAAATGTAATGAATGACAATCTGTATGAAGGGTACGCTCGCAAAACGTAAAGGTTTTTTTTTTGGGTGATAAATCATCAAATTACTTCTCCCGATCTGGGTGGAGCAGGACGGCGTGTCAGACTTTTACTGATTAAAACCCACCCGTGTTCCCTCAGTTGCCTGTGTGCCAGGGGCCGCGTTATCTCTTTCGAACAACCCGCACCCCTGGCAGGCGTCAGCCCTTGCGGACACCACCAGTTGGTGCTGACATCTCTTTGAGGCGCGCGTGGAACACAACGCGCCGTCGACCCGGGCTTGGTCCTTACCGGACAGCGAGCGACCCATTACTCCCCGTCCGCAAGCCCGCGCCTACGGTAGCCGGGAATCAGCCTGGGATTCCCGACGCCCAGGGCGTCTCCCGCGGCGACTACGGCCGTGAGGGCGCATATACTGCCTCTCCCTCACGTGCGCCGCCTCCCTCTTCGCGAGCATTACTGCTTCGCAGAAGGTGACTGCTAACCATGCACCCTCACTCCGTACCATGGCCTGGACCAGGGCCGAACGGGAGAGATCGCCGCCGCCGATCGCCTCCACGAGGACACGGCGGTGCTCCGCCCTAGCCGGGTAGACCTCCACCGTATCCTCAGGGCGATCTTCGCAGTTTAAACACCCGGGCGTTTCCTCCCGCCTTATGCGAAACAGGAACCTCCCGTAACAACCGTGTCGGTGAGAACCTGCGTCAGGCGGAAGGTGAGGATGCCATGCCGCCTCTCAAGCCACTCCTCAAAGAGGGGACTTACCGCCGCTATCGAGGCGTGCCCAAGAACGTAAAGGTTAGGTAGTTAATTTAATGTAATCAGAGAATTCTCTGCTCTGCGGTCCTCTGTGGATCCAGTATCAGTGTCTATTTTTAAACGGTTTCATTTCGCTTGCCCTGTTTGTTTTTTGGGGACAAATTTAGTACTTTAAATTTTACCCCCTTCCTGTTGGCAGATTGATCTGATATTTGGTACACACCTTTGTTTTTGATAACAATACAATTTAATTTAATCAGTATCATTGTAAATCCAAGATGGCCGCCGCTACAAAATAGCGGATTACATTTTTTTTCACAACCCCCTTAAGATGGGTAGCAAATGAAAGGGCTTGACTATTAAAATACTGTACACTAAGAAAAACTTCAAAAAATATATATACTAGAAATATTATGTAACGAAATAAAAACTAAAAACTGGAAAATAAAATAAGTTAAAAAATAAACAATTTAAACGGTTTTAATTAAAATAATGATGCAGATAATGTACTAAAAGCTAAAAAAATTACCGGTAGGTCCTAGGTAACAGTCATCACACCACTTTCCTCATCAATCTAGAGCATTGATCAGACAAAAAAATCAAATCGTAGGGCGAAGCGTAACCTGAGTAAATAGCATATTATGAGCGGTTGACTGTTGATAGAAATTTCACGCGCCCCACGATTTTAGTTTTCTAATCTAGGGATTGATGAGGAAAGTGGTGTGATGACTGGTACCTATGACCTACCGAATTATTTTTTTTGCTTTTAGTACATTATCTACATAGTTATTTTCATTAAAACCGTTTAACTAAGAAAAAACTAAGATGTAGTTGCAGGATGGTAGGGTACGGCTCATTTGGTTTATAGAGTTCGAAATTAATTAAGTAGGTATATTTCTTTTCTTCGTAATTTGAAAACATTGTAAAAGCCAATTATTTTTAAAAGAGTAACCGTGGAGTTTCTTGCCGGCTCAGAAGAGCCGGCAAGAAACTCCACGGTTACTCTTTACGGTCTTTACGGTTTCCTATGGAGAACCATAGGAAACGACAAATTGGAACCGTGCACCTAGCTGCTGACGTTTCATAAGTGCCCATGCAGGTTTATGTGAAATAAAATATATTTTTTTATTTCATAGTTGGCACCTCTCCTATGGCTTTTCTTCACACATTTTATTTAGCAATGGGAATTATTAGGGTGTGACAGTAACAAAAAAATGTATAGAAAAAAACAAAGTTTATTATAATTTCAGTTACATAGGTGGATACAATATAATTAGTATTAAATATAGAGTATTATAATAGTTGGGTCACTAGTAAGAAACAAAAAAATTATTAACAAAATCAAAAAACCCGAATGGTTAAAAAGTGAACTTTAATTAAAAAATATGGAAACAACAAACCTGTTTTAAAAGGATGACTATTAGACTGAATACTATAAGCAATCTCATGCAGTCGGAGCATCATTCACTAACAGTTATTTATTAGTGATCAATAAGTCGGAGGCAATAAAGGTCTTTATTGTTAAGTTTAAGAAGATGCCTCCGCGATGTCCTTAGCTTTTTAGGCAGTCGGGTTTTTTGATTTTGTAAATTATTTCACAGTTTTCAGTTATAATGCTTTTTGGCGTTAATGGGACCTATCCATGAAACCCTTTATTCTGATACCAATCGCAATAGGTTCTGAGAAAAAAAGCAGTGGCGCTCCGGGAGTGCCGACAGAAGGGAAAACTTGAACAATTATGTGTATTTTTTAATCGTCAATACATGACTTCACATTGGGTCCTTGGCTCCTGATTTCTCTCGGTAAAAAATGATAAACGAGCGATCGACTTCAGCCTTTAAAGGTAACAGCACAGATTTTTCCGATTAAAATACAAAGGGAAAGAAAGGGATAAATTAGAATTTCCTAATGAAAGAAACGGACTTTTCCAAAAGACATCAACGCGCGACTCATCCGTGTGCTCGTTCAACCAACCACCATTTTAAATAGACCCCTGCGGTGGCTCATAATCTGATTAAATAAAATAAAAAATAAGTAACTTGTGAATGGTATCGTGGAGCTATTAGATTATTATTTTTAATGCTTTGACACTCCTATATCTATTTAAATATAGGTATACACAGTATACGCATAGCTCATGGGAAGCGTTCGGAGACGATGACGCGAGTTCCATGATTTTTGTTCACCCAAAAAGTGCTCAACGCGCCTAAAGAAGTTTTCACTTCATAATTTTATATAAAGACACAATATAGCGCCAAAAATCGCCCATTTTCTTATTTTTTTCAAATTTGATATACTCAGTGTCACTCTCACAATTAAGTCGAATCTAACGGCACCTCTTAAGCTGAAATCGATCAAGCCGTTTGGCTACAGAGCGTACCTTATAAATTTACATACATACACTCGAAAAACATAACCCACCTTCTGGCGCAGTCGGGTAATAATATCAAAATTGCTTAGTAACAATATATCGTACTACGCAAAAAATTGGGTATTACATTAGCAGCTTGGAAAACGCCAATAGCACAACGATTATGGAGCCGACTGAAAAGTACTAGCGAGTTTGATCTCCATCCGATGCGTTATTGACGTAAACCCTCTTCTAGGACAATGACATTCAGTATAAAAGGTAACTATACGACTTTTTGGACCCACTTTTGGAGTTTGGGACCCACTGCTTAATCTGTGTAACTTGTTAGTGAAAATTTCATACGATGAAAACCACTTTGTATATTTAAGAACCATGTGTAAGATAAATAAATGAATTTGAATTTTATAATCTAGTATATTCAGTTTATCAAATTCATCAACCACGCTCCTAACAACGCCCCTCAACGCCCTTCGCTTCATCTAACTGGAGCTAATTTGGAATACAGAAGCGGAATTGGCACAATCATAAGAAAAAACAACCCATACTAAGGGGTCATGAATATTTTCCACAGTAAGTGTTCATTAAGATGGTAACGTTTTACGAAATCTTTCGAAGAAGACGTTATAATAAAACGATGTAGTTATTGAAACAATAACAATCGTGCTACTATTCGGCGCCACCTGTCGCGGCATTATATAATTCAATGTCTTTTTCATATTGCTCCTTTGCTTTAGCGGCTTTTTCCTCCCATACAGATTTGTCCATTTCCTTCCAAATTTCGGCCATTCTTTTTGCGCCCTCAGTTGCTTTAATGGCAGGATTCTCAGCCTTAAATTGTTCTTTAGAACTGTGTAGCCACATCATGTAAGCGCTCATAGGACGCCTGGGCTTGTCCGATTTAAATATTTTCCTGCTGGCAAAAAGGTTGGAATTATTTTTTAGACTGACGCGTAATTTCTTCAGTTCGTATAATTTCGTCAGGTGCACTATAACGTCAAACTGCAATAGGCCGTAAGATAAAATAAATGAAATTTATTAATTGCTAGCTTTTGCCAGCGATTTCGCCCGCGTGGAGGTCGAAAATTATCCCACGGGAACGTACTACCGGGATAAAAAGTATCCTATGGGTTAATCCACGTTATAAACTATCTGTGTTCCTAATTTCGTCCAAATCCCTGCAGCCGTGATAGCGTGATTGAGTAACAAGCATCCAAACATGCAAACTTACACATTTATAATATTAGTAGGATACTAGGAAGTAGGATTGTTGAAGGAATTAGTACGCGACGTCACGTTGTTGCTCCGATCCTTCTATCCTACTTTCAAATTGATCATAAATTGATTAAAAATAAAACCATCACTCAAAAACTATAAGACTTTGTGATAACTTAAACACTCTTCGAACGTAGCCAAATAGATATTCGTGGTGTGGACAAATTAACAAATTGTGCAGTGCGAAACATAAAACCTAGGCAAACCAAAAGCTGTTTCTGTGCTTTATCGTTGACCTATAGGTAACTAAATTTAAGACACTTTTTCATGTAGGTACGCATCAAAGTTTTGAGTTTCGACGAAAATATACGTAATCTACATAAATAGGAAGATTTTAGCGCCCCATATATTTGGTTATTTTTAACCGACTTCAAAAAGGAGGAATTCGTCGGAACTTTTTTTTATCTTTTTTTTTATGTATGCTCCCCGATTACTCGAAGATGGCTGGACCGATTTGGATTATTATTTTTTTGTTTGAAAGGGCATACTTCCCAGGTGGTCCCATGATCATCAAGTCAGGATCTGATGATGGGATCCTGGAGAAATAGAGAGAACTCTTCAAATTTTATAGGCACACGAAGCGATTTAGCTATTTTTTGGAAGAGTACTTTCTCGTAGTGGTCTCATTTCAATTTGGTGAAGATCTGATGAAGAACTTTGGAGATAGGCAACGGAACTCCTCAATAAATGATAGCAAATGGACTGGGATTGCTGAAATCTCATGTTTGTCTATTGCTTACACCAGTTCATAACATAACATCACGCCGGTATGCTGTGAAGGGGTAACCACATGTAAACCACTAAAAAGTGAAAAAAAAAAAACTTTTTACAAAAAAAAGAACCGACTTCCAAAAAAACACTACAAAGTGAAAAATAACTTTAATTTCGGAAGGCGGTGACAAAAAAATAAAATACAGCTTCAAAGACACTGACTTCCGAAATTAAAGTTATTTTTCACTTTGTAGTGTTTTTTTGGAAGTCGGTTGTCAGTTAAACTTGTTTCAAAACGTTCAGAACGGGGTGGATCGACGTTTTTGCACACAAGTGTATTTTCCGCAATTTTGGTCTCTTCTCACTCAAAGTGAGGACAGAGGTCGAATACTTGTGGAGGCCGCGAAATGCGTATTTTACCGTAGAAAGTAGAAGTGTACCACAAACTTCTACACGTAGGTGGAATGTACAATGAAAGGGATCAGGAAAAAGTAATCAGAAAGATGTCTTGTAGACTTCTTTCTGCAAGACATCAGACAATCATCTTACTAATAAAATAAAAACAGGTTCCCAAATTTACGGCCGTAGGCTCAAGCTTACTCAGCCTGCTGGTAAGACCGCCACTGGGTATGACTGTATCATTTTCGTTCTTTTGTTTTTAGGACCATTTGTTCTTAGGACGATTTGCTAATGGGACATTTTGCTACATGTAGTTTTTATAATAGGTTGTTTAGCAATTAGGACCCTTTGCTTTTAGGACTTTCTGATACGGAGGGTTTATAACACGTGCAAGTGTAATTCAACCTTCAACTGAGGGAACACGGGTGGGTTTTAGTCAGTAAAAATCTGACACGCCCTCCTGCTCCACCCAGAGCGGGATAAGTTATTTGATGATTTCCCAACCAAAAAAAAACCCTTATGATGGTAAAGCAATTGCGAGTTTGACTACACTTATCTATTTTGTGGTTTTAGTCCTTAACCCTCGTAGGTATCCATAACTGATTTATTTAACGCACCGATTCTGGCTGGGCTTAAAAGATATTACACTTACATTATCTCCAAGCTACTGTCACTGTTCTTGGTAGCCTGCTCCCCTTCGCTAGAGTTGGATCCGCCGGATTCGGACCGCTGGCTGCGACTTCGGTGGGTCTTCTTCTTGTCTTCGGAAGGTACTTCTGTGGACGTCGCTTCTTCTGACTGTCGCTGCCAATCCGGGATCGAAGGTGTCGGACGGGTCTTTAGAGCAGGAAACTGGTTCCTGCAAAATGGTTTTTAATATAATTTAGGGGTATTAACTTTTTTTATCTTTGTTTGGTGATGTCCAGGGACCGAATTACCGGTATTTTTTATATAACATTACCAATGACCGTTATGTTAACAATAAAAAAGTAACGTTAATAATACCGATACCCAAAGTCAGCTAACGTTACCTAATTACCAGTATTACTATCGATTAAAAGTAACAATACTTATACCGGTCATTTATACGTCTATCTCTTTCTAACCATGACGGTGGGGAAACTAGTGTCTTTCGGTGTGTGCACATAAACAATATTACACACGCCGAACGTGCGACTACCTTCTGCGTGTGTACACACAGCTACACATCAAGCTATAAATTTCCAATATAAGCTAATCTCGCATTGTATAGGATTTCCGTACAGTGGGAGATCAACGTAAATTGGAAATGTATAGCTTGATGTGTAGCCGTGTGTACAAATTGTTTCTGTGCTGCAGAAAATTATAATATACAAGGTGTAACAGAATAGACGCAAGACCTGAAAGTAGTTTGTTCCTAATTGACTATTGAATCGATTTCAGTAACTTTTAATATAAGTAATTTTGTGTTAAATTATGTATTTTGCCATACCTACCACTGATTGAGCCAAAGAAAATTCAATCTTATTTCAGAAGAAATAAGACTCAATTTTAAATGCATAAAGTAATGCTTGGGCCTAGACGTTTTTCTTAATAATATCAGTTAGCTTTAAAAAAAAATAGTTTTGGTCATCGTATTATGCTTTTAACTCAATACTCTAATTGGGGTGTATGAGGTCTTGCGTTAATTATGTTACACGTTGTATAGGGTGGCAGGGACATTAACGCGAAAACTGAAACCGTGATTGACAATCTTCGGTGTGTATACAATATTGTTTCTGTGCTGAGAAAATTATAATAAATAGGGTGGCACGGACATCAACGCGAAAACTGAAACCATGAATGCCTACCTTCGGCATGTATACAATATTGTTTCTGTGCTGCAGGAAATTATAATAAATAGGGTGGCAGGGACATCAACGCGAAAACTGAAACCGTGACTGAGAACCTTCAGCGTGTATACAATATTGTTTCTTTGCTGCAGAAAAAAATAATAAACAGGGTGGCAGGGAGGGACATCAACGCGAAAACTGAAACCATGAATGACAACCTTCGGCGTGCATTCAATATTGGTGCCGATTCTCTTGTACAGACGCCAGCACATTTTTCTTTAACACATTTTTTTTTATAGATTTTCAACTTTATAACAAAAGCATAAGGTTCATGTTCAATTGAGAAAATTTGACAGTTTAGGGTAGCTTGATGTGCTGGCGTCAATACACCGAACTAAAGTAAGTGATATTTTAGTTACTTTGTTTAGTGTAGGCTATGAGAATGTTAAAGCTAATCTGCAACAAAAAAAAAAATGAACTCCACTAAAATAGTATTTGACAATCGCGACTCCACGTGGTATTGTTTTTTTGCTCGCAACGTGGTACTTGTTTGCCCTAACCCGTGATTATTTTTAGAGTAGGGGGCACGCAGGGGCGCCAGCCGCGGTGTGGTTTGAAACCCCGACGCAAAAACGACGGGGTGGTATAAGTTTGACGTGTCTGTGTGTGTGTGTGTATGTGTGTGTGTGTGTGTGTGTGTGTGTGTGTGTGTGTGTGTGTGTCAGTCTGTGGCATCGTATCTCCCGAATGGATGAACCGATTTTGTTTTTTTTTTGTCTGACAAGTGTATTAGTCGGGAGTGCTCTTAGATATGTTTTATCAAAATCGGTTCAGCCGTTTGAAGATTATTAGCTCTTTTATGGTTGATGAAGGGATTTCAGCATCTTCCACGGGTCTGATCAAGTCGAAATTTGGTATTCTATTACTTCAATGATATTAGACGAACAAAGTAACCTTGAACTGATGCTGGAGTAATACCTAAAATTTCCAGGATACCCAAGTTACTCACCAACAAACAGCAGAAGTATCGTGTTTGGGCTCACTAAAAAGGTCTCAATGAATAGGTTATGGATAAATGGTGATCAGGACGAGGAATGGGGACAAATTAGTAACAAACTTCACTGTAGGAAACATACGCAACACTGCGCAAATTTAAGCGAGATATTAAGTTTAAAAAGCAGGAAATAAAAGAAAAATTTAAAAAACGCCCCGACCAAAAACAAAAATTCTAGAAAGTTAAAAAAATATATATTGGACTTTTAAGTTGCAGGTAATATTTTGATCAAAGCATTGTCAAGTCGGGGGACGGTTAATGACAATGCCAAACAGAGGAGGCATAGCATTTGTCGCAATTAAGAGTGAACAAGCATTTTCTGGGCACGCTCGATACATCATAGACCTCATCAATCACTTTCCATCAGGCGTGATCGAGGTCAAGAGCAGGTCCATATAGTAATAAAAATTAAAAAATATATTGTTTGGCTTTTTAATTTTATATAGAAGTTTTCCCTTTTTGTATGGAAAATATGAAAAAATATTACCTAATAATAAATAAAATTTCGACCACCTTTAATGCACCCCAAAATCAACATGTGGTTTTGGGGTACATTAAAGGGGGTCGAAATTTTCGTTATTTTTGCGATAAGACACCATTTTCGAGATATCAGCAAAAGAAAAAAAGATACAGTACTGTTTTTCCACCTGATGTCGAGTTGTTGGTGTGAATTTTAGTTCATGACAACTAATTTTATTCCATACCGTATCCGTACAAAATCGTATACTTACTTTTACAATGTTTGTAAATGTGTGAGCACCATGTATCTATCATAGAATTAATTTATCTTATTCTTCTTTATTCTTTTTACCTATTTTGGTATGGTAATTTTATTCTGGGTGCATCGTTTTCACACATAATCATATACTGAATGTACTATGTTAAAAATTGTGCTTAAAACATTTTAAAAGAGTAACGGTGGAGTTTCTTGCCCATTCTTCTCCATACGAAACTACATTTTGGACCGGGCGACTAGAATCAATTCTATTTTAATGTAAATGTTGACGTTCACAAGTGCCTTTTAAGTGCCTATTTGAAATAAATGCTTTGACTTTGACTTTAAAATATATTTAAAATGTGTCACTTTAGTCAATTTCAGAATAGCAAATCGCCGTTTGACAGGAATAAACAGAATTTTGGTGATTTAAGTCTAGTTTAGAGTGGTCTAGATTTGTGATACTCTTGTCACAAATCTAGACCGATGATGCCGATTCTCTAATCGGCATCATTGTTTCTGTGCTGCAGACAATTATTATAAACAGGCTGGCTCAAATTAAAATAAAATTAAAAGAAAAAAAAAACTTTTTTTTAAATAATCTTTTATTATTACTTGTTAATAAAATGAATTAAAACGTTAACAATATTCAATCTCAATTATTTAAATAAAAGCATGTTACATTTTGATGGCTGGAGAAATAAAGTACATTTATAAGCATAACATAGCATTATAGTGTCTCAGATAGAGATTTTCTTGCAGACGAATTTTGACTTTTAAGCATTAATTAAACAATTGAAATATATTCTTAAGAATTGGATATAAATAATACTATTTTGACTTCATGACATACGTTTACTTTAATATTATGTAGGTAATTTCTTTCTGACTGAAACACAGGTACCTTTATTTTTTTGTTATTGGCTTTTTTATGAATGATTTTTTATTTACCGTTGACACTTTAATTATTATTATTTGATGAATTCATTTTAAATAATTTAGATTGACTTGAAATTAATGGTCAACAATCAGGACTATTCATATTTGCACGCCATTTTATGTGGCAAACATGTCTGAACCCGTAAAATTTTCTTTATGTTATCCTGCATGCACGTTTATATTCTTGTATGTGTACACATGTTTTAGCAAATAAATATTATCTTATCTTATCTTATCATCTAACACCTTTATTTCTAACCCAAACTAGACGGGGTTGTGTCGTTTTATTGCGGAGTTCCTATGGCCACCTTCCAGCTACAGCATCAGACCCTGGTTGCCATATAGGATCAAAGTACTCGTCAATACGAATCAAACGAGCCTAAACTCGATGGGGTTGTGTGGTTTTATTGCGGAGTTCCTATGGCCACCTTCCAGCTCCAGCATCAGACGTTGGTTGCAAAATAGGATCAAAGTACTCGTCAATACGAATCAAACGAGCCCACACTCGATGGGGTTGTGTCGTTTTATTGCAGAGTTCCTATGGCCACCTTTCAGCTCCAGCATCAGACGCTGGTTGCAATATAGGATCAAAGTACTCGTCAATACGAATCAAAGGAGCCCAAACTCAATGGGGTTGTCGTTTTATTGGGGAGATCCTATGGCCACCTTTCAGCTCCAGCATCAGACGCTGGTTGCAATATAGGATCAAAGTACTCGTCAATACGAATCAAACGAGCCCAAACTCAATGGGGTTGTCGTTTTATTGCGGAGATCCTATGGCCAGCTTCCGGCTCCAGCATCAGATCGGCTCCATAATACTGCATTGTCACGCGAAATACATATGCATGCAAAATTTCAGCTCAATTGGAAACAGGGAAGTGGGTCAAATTTAACTTGCAAAATTTCATTACAGACACCTGGACAGGTGAAACTAAATAAGAGCTTGTAAAAAAATTACTCAAACTAGCTGCGACCGAATATTTCTATAAAACAAAATATTCCTGTCTCCAAAAAGGTTAAAGTCGCCCACATGTTTCTGGATACAGTAAAATTAACCTTGACATCACCTTTATGAGGCACGTAAGATATGGGAAAGGTTTTAATATTGGATCCAGAGATGTATGGTCGACTGTACCTACATAAATACTGTTACGAGCTTCGGGTTCGTGACAATTAAAAACTGCCAATAAAAATTACCAAAATCGACACTTTAATTAAACACTCAAATTTCAAAACACAATCTCACTATTGATCACTTTAAATCGCACTTCAAGATTACTTCAGTTGTTTTCGCATGTATCGCTTGACCAATACTACTCCGATCCCGATCCGCTCCCGCCCTTTATAGGGCCACAGAACATTCGGGAATCGAACCATCCAGAATCTTCGAGCACATACCGGCCCCGACCGAACGGATGCTAACAATTCCAGAAGATTCTGTTATCGAAATTACTAGATACATCTTTACTCAATTAATTCTGCTACTCGATACTAGATGGCGCTAGTGGTAACGAATTACTTTAGTTTTAGCGCGTAACACTGCCCCTCCTAAGACATGCTCGTCCCGAGCATTTTCGGCCCCATAGTAACGCGCCAGTCGATCCACATGGAAGATCTTAGGAGTACCTCTTGCACCTTTCTGTATCCGGTACGTTACGTCATTGATCTTTGTCACTATCCGGTACGGTCCGTCCCATTTAGCTTGAAGCTTAGGAGATTTCCCTTTGCTGCGGACTGGATTGTGCAACCACACTAGTGAACCTTCGTCAAACCCTTTATTGTTCATTTTGCGGTCATAACGGGTTTTCATCTTTTCAGACATTTGCTGACCTGATTGTCTGACCTGCTCATAAATGTCGTTCATCTTGTTCCGCAAGTCGTTCGCATAATCGGTTATACTGCGTGGGGCATCAGGTGGTTTTCCGGTGATCAGGTCTGCAGGCAGCCGTAATTCTCTTCCAAAGTTTGCGAAAGCTGGTGTCACCGATGTACTTTCGTGGACTGCGCTTCGATAGGACAACAAAAATGGTTGTATGTGTTTGTCCCAATCCCGTTGCCGATTTTCCACAACTTTTGCTAGGTACCTCTCTAATGTCTGACTATCCTCTCCCATGGTGCACCGACATTGTATAATTTCAATGCACCTCTACTACGAGTCTGAGGTCCCTTTACAGCTACACAACTTGTACATTTGCGACACCAGTCTTCGACATCGTCCCGGCAGTGGATCCAGTAAAACCGTTCTCGTACCTTCAGTAGAGTTCGTTTTACTCCCAGATGACCTCCTGAACAACCATTATGGTACAGCTGTAGAACATCCGGTACTTGAGCTTTTGGGACAACCATTTGCAAATGACAGCTGTTTCCCCGAGCATTTTCCCATTTGCGGCACAGGACTCCATCCTGAATCACCAAGCTGTCCCATTGGGCCCAATAGCTCTTTGTGATCGAACTCATTGCTGAGACGTCGCTCCACCTGGGCTTAGGAGCTCTGGCCTTCATCCTCAGGAGCTCTGAATCTTCCTGCTGTGCACGTTGTAGGCTTTCCTTCCACTCGTTGCTGAGGTCTGTCCTGAGCATCCTCACAGGTACCACTTCCTTACCCTCTTGCCTAGTACAATGCTTGCAGTCTTTAGGACAAGGTCTTCTTAACAATGCATCTGCGTTGCCATGAGATTTTCCGCTGCGATGTTCGACCACAAAGTCGTATTCCTGCAGTAGCTCAATCCATCTCGCAACTTGTCCTTCTTGATTTTTGAACTGCAATAGCCATTTCAGTGCAGCATGGGCGGTTCGTAAGTGGAATTTCCGACCCAGAAGATATTTGCTAAAATGCTGCAATGACTTTACCACAGCAAGCAATTCCCGTCTCGTGACACAATAGTTCCTTTCCGGCTTTGACAACGACTTGCTGAAGTACGCTATCACAACCTCTTGATCACCATTCCGTTGAGACAACACACCACCAAGTCCTATATCACTTGCGTCTGTGTCAACTATAAATTCCTTGCCTGCATCAGGGTACCCCAAAATAGGTGTTTTGCACAGTCGGTCCTTCAACTCCTGGAATGAGATGTCGCAACTTTCATCCCAGCAGAAATGTCGCTTCTCCTCGGTTAGCTTATGCAGGGGTTTGGCTATATCCGCAAAGTTCTTAACAAATCGCCGATAATAAGAGGACAACCCCAAAAATGCTCTGACCTGCGTCTTGTCTTTTGGAACTGGCCAATCCTTGACAGCGGCGATCTTTTCTGGATCCATGCGGATACCTTGTTCCGACACTACATACCCCAAAAAGCTAACTTGCCGTTTGAATAGTGAACATTTCTTCGGACTTAACTTGAGGTTGGCACTCTAGATCTTAATGAGCACGCGTTCCAGGTTTTGAAGATGTTCTTCAAACGTACGGCCTACAATGATGATGTCATCCAAGTAGACCAAACAGGCATCGCCAATTAACTTGGTTAGTACAAGTTCCATCAGCCTTTCAAACGTTGCCGGAGCGTTGCACAATCCAAACGGCATTACTTTAAATTGCCACAGACCCTTTCCTGTCGAGAATGCCGTTTTCTCCTTGTCCTTAGGGTCAATTTCAACTTGCCAGTAGCCACTTTTCAGGTCCAGCGTGCTAAACCACTTTACTCCAGTAAGCATGTCCAGCGTGTCATCAATTCTTGGCAAAGGGTAGCTGTCTTTTTTCGTAACGTCATTCAGACGACGATAGTCAACACAAAACCGCATACTGCCGTCTTTCTTCCTTACCAGCACTACAGGTGAACACCATGGACTAGATGAAGGTTCAATAACACCATCCTTCACCATTCCCTCAATCATGGTTTCCACTTCCTTTTCACGCGCTACCGGTAATCTCCTTGGCCGCTGACGGATAGGCAACTCCTCTCCTGTGTTTATTTTGTGTTGAACTAAGCCAGTTTTCCCAATGTCAGCATCGTTTGAAGAGAAAACTTCGGCGTACTTGAGTAACATCTTCTTTGCCTTAGCCATTTCATTTTGCGACAGAGCGCTGCGAGAGTCTTCTAAAAGTGTGGTCACTCTCGTTTGTGCATCCTTGCTGGGGGTCCCAGTCGATAGATATTGGCATCGACGCAACCAATCTACTTCCTCGCAAGTACCAATCAGTGTGCCTTTTTCAATAATCTGTTCCTGATCACAAAGATTCAGCACACGTACTCCTGAGATGTCGGTGGCTCTGACCAAAGTTCGTGCCACTTTCCATGGAAGGTCATTATCTACCCTTTCCACGAGTACACAACGATGACTTTGCCCAGAATTCCGAGGAAGACTAACCGGCACAATCGTTTCTGATCTCGGAGGAAGAACAATCTTCTTAAGGCTATACACATTCCCTGGTAAAGCCCCTTCCATAAAAAGTTCCTCTTGCCCACATTTCATAACTCCTTGCTTGACATCAATCTCGCAGCAATTGTTCCTCATAAAGTCAAGGCCCAGGATGCAATCGTCCGTTATATCAGCCACGATGACATTATGCAGATAGATCCTGTTGCCTAGCTTCAACTCCATCTCCTTTTCTCCATGGACGGGTATGCGCTGACCGGTGGCTGTCACCAAATTAATGCGTAGCCGCTACAACCTCCCTGACGCGATGGAAACGATGATCCTGCCGCACAGCTTCCACCTCCAGTGCATGGGCCAAGGCGTCCTTAAGCGTCCCGTGGTGACCGAGCCTCACAGCAGCTCGAACTTCAAGGTCGCGGATGCCGTCGATGAATGCCTGCACCAGGTTCCCATCAATAAGCGCAGGTACGGACTGGTACGCTTTACGAACCAGCTTCTCCACTTCAAGGGCCCACTGCTGCAGGTTTTCGTTACTGCGTTGCACACGATCCTTGAGCTGCGCACGAAACACGTGTTCCAGGTGAGCGTCGCCATATCTAGCCTCCAATGCCTCAAGGAGCTGCTCGTAAGTCACTTCCTTACCGAGAGCTTCCAGTACATTTAAAGCCTGGTCGCGCAGTCCTAGGGTGAGGGCAGTCATGGCCTGACTGTTATTCCACCCGTTCGCCTTCATGACAGCCGCGAACTGAATTTTGTAGGCCGACCAGGAAGAAGTCCCGTCGTACGGCGGCACTTTGAATCCACGTAGCGAAGGTGTTGTAGCTACGGGAGCTGCGATTCCATCCCCAAGTTTAAGGTTACCCAATTCCTGCTTCACATCAGCAATGACGTCACTAAACTTGCTGATCCGAGTTTCAGCTTCTGACAGGCGGTTGTCATGCTGGGCAACCTTCTCCTTCACCTCCTTCATATCTTTCCCGAAGGCTGCGTGAAGGTCCTTCATGAGGATCATCTGCTCTTCCTGGCGGCGCGCCTGCTCCTCCTTATCCCGTTTGAGCTGTTCTTCCAATTGACGGGCCTGTTCCTCCTGTCGGCGGGCCTGTTCTTCCTGTCGGCGGGTCTGTTCCTCCTTATCGCGCTGGAGCTGTTCTTCTAGCCGACGAGCCTGTTCCTCCTGTCGGCGGGCCTGCTCCTCCTGTCGGCGGGCCTGCTCCTGCAGCATCATCATCAGAGCAGCAAAATCTGGCGCTGATGATGCTGGAGCAGCTGTAGACGGGCCGGGCTCCGTGATCGGTAGCTGACCCTCCGACGTCTGTGGCAGTGCTCCACCGAATCGCCTCTGATCCGTCTCCTGCTGGCGTTGACTCCGGGTACGGATACCCTCCATGTCGTCTTTAGGTAAAATCGGCATGATTTTAATCCTCGCTTCTGACACCAATTGTTACGAGCTTCGGGTTCGTAACAATTAAAAACTGCCAATAAAAATTACCAAAATCGACACTTTAATTAAACACTCAAATTTCAAAACACAATCTCACTATTGATCACTTTAAATCGCACTTCAAGATTACTTCAGTTGTTTTCGCATGTATCGCTTGACCAATACTACTCCGATCCCGATCCGCTCCCGCCCTTTATAGGGCCACAGAACATTCGGGAATCGAACCATCCAGAATCTTCGAGCACATACCGGCCCCGACCGAACGGATGCTAACAATTCCAGAAGATTCTGTTATCGAAATTACTAGATACATCTTTACTCAATTAATTCTGCTACTCGATACTAGATGGCGCTAGTGGTAACGAATTACTTTAGTTTTAGCGCGTAACAATACTTAAAACTAATTAAAAGTAACAAAGTAATACGGTTTAAGTTGAAAGGTTGACACTTCTTTCGGCCTACAAAAGTATTTTTTACACAAACAAGAAGTTAATAAATCAAAGGCAGTAAACGTAGGTACGTTTGACTTACGCGGCGCTATGTATGTGTGCCGTATGATTATGAAATGAAACATACGCGAGCGCGAGTCTTATCGTATTCGTATCTTTCCGATCGTCGTAACATGCGTTGTTGCCGCTCCGCTTAGAAGAGCCGAACGGAAAGCGCGTGAGGCGCTTGGTTCGGTTTGGCAACGTCGCACAAAATGTTGCTTCTTGTTAGATTTTAGCGAAGTAACGATATTGGTAACGCTATTTAAATACCGATAAATCCTATGATTTAACGATAATTTTAACGGTAAATAGTTAAAGGAACGGAACAAAATGTTTTGGTAGTTTTACCGGTATTTTATTGGTAACGGTAACCGTCTCTGGTGATGTCCTTACCTACCTTGCCCATGTCACTGGGGGCTGGCACTAGAGCGTGTGGCACAAGAAAATAGAGGCCTAATTCCCAGCAGTGGGGGAAGTCGGGCTGTGGATGATGATGTTACTTGAAGTAGCAAAATATTTTTTTATTTCATTTTTCCCCTGACAGCTGTCACAGCGACATTCACTCCCGTTATTAATATCAACCCATATATAATACATCCATCCATCTCGTGTTTGAATGGTCTCCCTCTTTTCCCCATCCATAATCATTTATATTTTAACATAAGATCACTCCTGGACCCAAGATCTTATAAACCAAGGAGGAATATATTAGAAAAGTACAAATGCAAGAAGCTCTTACCTATTTAGCATAATCGCCTTCACAGACGCGACTTCCGACTTAATGTTATCAAGCTGCGACCGTAGCGCGCTCTGGTGAGCGTTGGTCGTCATCTCGCTGCGTAGTGACGTAAAGTTCGCGTTGAGGATGTCCACACTCTTGCGCAGCTCGTCAATGCATTCCGCTGTTGTTTTGCGCTTCGGTTGTTCGACGAACAGAAGATGCCTGACGTAGTTCTGTGAGTAATAGTCAAGAGTAAATGAAAAATGAGTGAACACAGTAGCGGGCGAGATTAGGTGGCCACAGTGATTCGCCCGTTGTTCTAGCAGGCAATAGAGGCTGGACGTGTTTCCTTTGCCCTTTGGAAACACGTCCAATACTCGGTCGCACCCTGGAAGAGGTCTGAGAATTAAAGGACCAAGCCACATACGTATGCTACGTAGTGGAGACGGCGGCGTGGCACCATCACCCTAATTGCGTAACACACTATTAATCTAAAACTGAATGATTGTGATGTTCTAAAAGCTGTTCTTAAATTCAAAGCCCGAAAATTTGTTTAAAAATACTCGTAGACAATCGCTTTTTATTCCGATAGCTATATGTTGTCGGGACAAGGAGCCCCGGACCCAAATGACGCATTTTCGAATGCGTCATTTGGGACACACCACACGACAGCCTATCGAATGGTTGAGAATGTGCGCTTTTACCATTTTTAAGGTGGCGACATAATTTTGGATGTAGGGTATCACGCTAACACGGAAGTAAAATGTTTGGGAATATAACTATGAAGACCCTTTTAAATTTCTGTCCACGATAACGTTATAACGTGTTCGTATTTCCATACATTTCGGATGCGGTCTACGATAATATCGTCATGTTAGAAATTATAAAAGCGCACAATAGCTATGCTGACTTGCTGAGCGTACCCCGGAGTCGTAACTAAATTCGCGTCACGACGCGCGGTGTCGCACAATCACACCACACTGAGATGCACACACATTTCAGATTTGGGGCCAATAAGACTAGGTAGGAAGGAGTGATGAATATTCATCAATTTACTTTTAAGATGACCTAAACTGATAAGTAATTGATTCAATAATAAAATTAACAGTAATAATCTAATATAACATTTATCTTACATAGTCTTATTATCAATAAGTCTACCAGATAAGAGAAACACAAAATTAAGATTATTTTAGTATTTGAGTGAAGTTAAAATGTCAAAGTCGCGGGAAACACCTGGATGCGGGGCGCACGTAACATTTTGTATAGCACAAGAATGGGAGGCCGTAGTGGGTGATGCAGGGCGCACGGAACATTTTGTATAACACAAAAAGGGGAGGCCGTTGTGGGTGATTCAGGGCTGAAATGACGATGATGATGAATAAAATTAAGTTTATTCTGCCATCATTCTTTAACAACTAAACTTACAAACTATCAAGTTAAGCAACAGGTAACATGTTAGTCAATTTGAATTTACATAGAAAACTTGTTTCCTATGTGATGTGACTCAAGATTTATTTGGATTTTATGCTGTCTCCTAACGCATGGTTGGTTGGTATGGACATATAATGTGGAGAAATGAGGAAAATGTTGAGAGGGAAGTTTTGAGTATGAATTTGGATAAGAGTAGGGAAATACCAAGGAAATGATGAATGGACTGTGTGAAAGATGGTATGGCTAGAAAGAGGGGGTGACTAGCAAAATGAGCATTAACACCAACCCCAAATAAAATGGTATAAGGGCAAGCGAATGATGATGACGACACGATACACATGTAAATAGATGCTACAGTACTGTGAAAAATATGATTATTGATGTAACTATAGGGTCCCACTGCTGGTCAGTAGCACATCTGTTATCCTCCTACATCTGTTTTTGAAAAACATAAATATACCTTCTCCATCATAAAATTAAACCATAGACAACTTACTTTATAAAACCAGTAGGCTCCATATATGAAGCCTCCATACACTATTAACGGCAGCACATTGTCTCTGAACCAGGATCTCTGCGACTGATGGAAGAACATGAGCTCTGAAGTCATGGACGGCACGCCCAGCATTTCAGTGCATTTCTCAATCGCTTTCTGTATCTCGGGATCAGTCAGGCCCTTGCTTCTTAGAAAGCGTTCCTTGCTTTCAATGGTGCATCGCTGCACATTCGGGTTTGTTAGGAACTTGACTGCAGTTGTTACCTGTTTAAAATATGGTGTTGCATGGTCAGTTCCTTGTCTAAATTGACAGCATTTTTATTGTGACACAACCTTTGGCCCAAAGGCTCCTTTAAAAACAGAGGACCCAAAGGCTTTGGGTCCTCTGTTATTAAAGGAGAAATTATTTCACAAAAAATTGCAATTTTTAAACTAGAACATTCTCCGCAATCTAATGCGCCTAATCATGACCTATGTTCAGTCATTTACTATTAGATTGCATGATAAGAAGATTTGCTTGAAAAAAAAAAATAATTAACGAGATATAGGATAGGGGTATTTGCGAAAAACCCCAAAATGCGGATTCTTTGTTATCGATCTGTTATTCGCACCTGAGAATGTTAATGGATAAAAAAAAACAAAGACGAACAGAATAATTAGGTAGACATAACAAGCAGTGCGAAGGTCGATTCGTGATTTAATAGTACTTACTTAATCAAATCCGAAGTCATGTTACCAATAACATTAGATCAATGAAACTAGAATACTAATGACAGATTCTGCATATCCATTTCATTAAAATGCATAAATATCCAAGAAATTACCAAATTCTCTCGAATCTCTCCTCCCGCACTCGTCAACGCCTCTGCAGCCATTTTCACTTAGTTTTTGAAGTTGCACCACTAACGGCACTAACTAAATCACAAATATAATCAAAACAATTTTTTATTGTTTGTGCAGTGCAAAATTAAACCAGATGTGAACCGAAAATATTCATTTAAAATCCGTAATACCGAACACGATAAAATAAATCAATTTGCTTTGACATTAGATGACATTTGTGCTGCTTTCCGAATTAGAAAAATAGCGCTGCAAGAGCTCACATCAATCATTTGCGTTCCGAATTAGATATCATGATTATGACAGCTAAGAACTGTAATTTTTGTCAACAAAACGGTACGCTCGTAGACGCGCTACCAGTGTTCACTCGACATTAAGACCTGTATACAGGGCCCGATCTAGCTATTTAGCCGCTCCGGGCAAAAATAATATTCGCCGTATACATAAGTCAAGTCATGAGCTTGCTACTCAAAAGATGGGATGATAACTATATATGTGATATTGTTTGATTGGTGGTAGGTCGGTCCTACGCCTTAGAAATATTAATTGACTGGCACTTTCAAATATTTTATGGACAGCACAATTCCTTCGCTGGCTTTTTGCGGCTGCTTGATGATGCGTCCCCACGTCAAGTGACGGGCATTCATAAACATTTTTATTACTAATGTTCAAGTATATATCTATTTCATTTGCCTGCGTCCGTGTGTCACTGCGGGGTGCCAACTGAAAACTAGCGCTGGGTGTCTAACGCCCAGCAAATGCTGAGATGGTAACCCTTTCGGTATGGGCACGCTCAGCACAATTTTACTGCAATTTTATTGTTATGTTTGTTGTTCTCTTTCTTTTTATATATGTTTGTTGCTGCTGTGTTGTGTCTGTGTCGAATAAATGTTTTCTATTCTATTCTTTTATTGTATAATATTCACATACTTTAGTCTACTACGGCTTCTGAATAAGTGTACAAAAATTCATAAGGGTATGTTTGTATGTATATTTTATGGACCAAGTGATTATTAGGACATTATAAAAAATACTCGGGCAGTTTGAAATAATTATGCCCAATATGACAGGGCAGTGTGATAACTATTGAAATAATCAAATCGACCGGGCATTTTTATACTGCTAGTCACCTATGGGGCAGCAAAATTTTATTTGAAATAAAGTCAGATGTCCTTTATATAAAAAAAATTGTTAGTCCAAAAGCATTAGCTAAAAAATAGGTTTTAGTGGCAGAAACGAATCGCTGTAAATCCGACTCCACGCAGTGTTGTCTGCCCTACCCCTAAAGTGTAATTTGTAATTTAGAATCGCGTTGGCGCGGAGGGGTGGTTCCGGTTCAGGAAAGCAATAGGGCCACCAGTACAGTTCGCACACACCGCACAAAATCGTCCTTCCGACCTCGCCGCCGAGGTCCTCGCGCCCCGCGAAGACCCCTAGTATCGGCGCCTAACGTCGAAGACCCCCGACCGACCCTTGCTCGTTGAAGCGCCAGCCCGCGCCGCAACTGAGCCAGTAGCTTTAAATTCCCCGATCAATAATAATGCCAATATTTTGATCCAGCCTGTCCCCAATAGTGATAGCTGTCCCCCTATCAGTGACGCCCTGAGCCGAGGTCCGTACCCCACAGGGGGTGCCCTCAGCGTGCAGTCGCTTAACTTGTAAAATTTAGTTTGTAAGCCCTGGCTGGAGGTGTTAAGATTACTTTCTTAATGGCAGCTCCAGGAAAGCCCGGTTGAGCAGTCACGGCCTCTCAAGGCCAACTGCGAGATGCCCAACAAAAAAAAAGGAGGGGTGAGGCAGCCCGCAAGTTGAGGAGCAGGTAGTGAGCGTTAAACCATCTACGACGATAAGCTCGCGTGGGCCCCGAAGCACCTGAGCCGTATCAGAAACAAAGTTTTAAAAACATTATTAGGATAAATAAATATCACGCACCCCGTGCAAAATACCTGTGTATTATCTATCAGATTACCCAAAGACCACACGGCAATAATTATAATGACGAGGCAATGTGATAAATAAGGAAGTTCAAATTATAATTAATTACTTAGGTAGCTTGTCATTATTCGCTCGCGCATTATGAAAAATGCCCCTGTTCAGTACTTTGTTCACAATATACATTTACTATACATACAGGATAAGATTTTAACCACTGGGCAAACTTTTACCATGAAATCAGCATATTATTCTAGACCCAGGGGGTCCATACATTTCGAGCGCGTAGGTTTTGCACTTTTCTATTTGCAGATTTTTTATATTCAATTTTTTTTTGTATAATCGTCGTAAAATTTCTAGGCTACGGTCAAAATATGAAAAAAAAAAACAGTGGCACTCCGGGAGTACCCGCAGAAGTGAAAACTTGAAAAATGACGTGTATATTTTTTAAATCGTCAATACAGGATTTCACATTTGGTACTTGGGTCCTGATAACTCTCAGTAAACAATTATAAAAGAACGATCGACTTCAGCCATTAAAGGTAACAGCTCACAATTTTACGATAAAAATACAAAGGGAACGAAAAGGATGAAATAATAAGAATATACTAATGAAAGAAAGGGACTTTTCCAAAAAAACATCAACGCGCGACTCATCCGTGTGCTCAAGCGTTCGGTGTCGATGACGCGAGTTCCACGATTTTTGTTCACCCAAAAAGTGCTCAACGTGCTAGAAGTTTTCATTACAAAAATCGGAACTCCCATACAAAATCGATCAGCTGACTATTGATTTTGCATGGGAGGTCCGATTTTTTTTCATATTTCGATCCATGTTCATTGGAGAAAGTTGTTCAATTTCACGGGTACTATCACACTGAAAAATTTGGACGATGACTAAAAAATCATCCTGTTTATACTTACAAACATACACTCATGAATTTTTGTTTGTTAAAGGGCACCCTCAATTTTGCCACCCCACATTTTCGCCGTTCTGGGCATTTGCCCGGCTTGCCCCCCCTTAGATCGGGCACTGCCTATATACACCATTGAAAACTTGTACACACCACAAATTGCGTCTTCTTATATGGTTTTTTTTTTTTTTTTGGGTGGGAAATCATCAAATAACTTCTCCCGCTCTGGGTGGAGCGGGAGGGCGTGTCAGACTTTTACTGACTAAAACCCACCCGTGTTCCCTCAGTTGCCTGTGTGCCAGGGGCCGCGGTATCTCTTTCGAACAACCCGCACCCCTGGCAGGCATCGGTCCTTGCGAACCCCACCTATTGGTGCTGACATCTCTTTGAGGCGCGCGTGGAACACAACGCGCCGTCGACCCGGGCTTGGTCCTTACCGGACAGCGAGCTACCCATTACTCGCCGTCCGCAAGCCCGCGCCTACGGTGGCCGGGAATCAGCCTGGGATTCCCGACGCCCAGGGCTTCTCCCGCGGCGACTACGGCCGTGAGGGCGCATATACTGCCTCTCCCTCACGTGCGCCGCCTCCCTCTTTGCGAGCATTACTGCTTCGCAGAAGGAGGTGACGGCTAACCATTCACTCTCGCTCCGTACCATGGCCTGCACCAGGGCCGGACGCGAGAGATCGCCGCCGCCGATCGCCTCCACGAGGACACGGCGGTGCTCCGCCCAAGCCGGGCAGACCGCCACCGTATGCTCCACCGTGTCCTCAGGGCGATCTTCGCAATGGAAGCACCCGGGCGTTTCCTCCCGCCTTATACGAAACAGGAACCTCCCGAAACAACCGTGTCCGGTGAGGACCTGCGTCAGGCGGAAGGTGAGGACGCCATGCCGCCTCTCAAGCCACTCCTCAAAGAGGGGACTTACCGCCGCTATCGTGGCGTGCCCATCTTCTTATATGGTTAGGTGGTGACTCTAGCCAGAAGCACTATTTCTAATTAATCTAAAATAGCTAAAGATTATGATAAGTGTTAAATTATATACAACCGTGTGTTTTACATTGAAATATAATTGTCAGTAAAATATTGAATTGAATGACAGTTCCAATACATTATGATGACGACGATGCAACTCTGTCCACATTTCACTTGACGTATTGCACCGCATGACCTTGTGCAGGGTTTCTTCTGTCATGTTTGTGGTAAGAATAAGCAAGGCATGACTGTCAAGGCTTACGTAGTTATCTAATACCGTCATAAATTCCAACAACTTTGCTGGTAACGCCGGTGCCGCTGGTGGCTCTGGCTTAGTTACTTTACCCTGGATTATGTCTAGCGTACCTGGGGTGCTCAGCAAGAGCAAGCAAATCTTGTATTTCCACATCTGCCAGTTTGTACTTCCTTCTAAGCACCCAATCTCAAATCTCACAGATTCCATCATTCTATAACTTCTTGATAGATGCGCACTTATTAAATAGTATAGACGATAACTTGTTTTGGTTATCGTTGAGTACGTAGTGGAATAAAAGCGGCACCATTTGTCAAGTCAGATAATTTATTTTCATTATTACAAACGATTACAAGACATTACTTTTCCCGGAAGAGAATGTTGCCACTTAATCTATGATAGACTAAATATCCATAGACTACAATATCCAATAAATAGGTTACTAAATCCAGTTTCAGCACGTTAAAATATCGTTTTTACGCTCTGCTACCATGTTAAATTATATACAACTGTGTGTTTTACATTGAAATATAATTGACAGTAAAAGATTACATTGAATGACAGGTCCAATACAATATTCAAAAAAAGTATGAGAACCTCTTCTACCGCTCACGTCCTTTTTTTATTTGGGTCGGCATTCGGCAACCCTTAGATCCCCGCAGCGATATCTGACAGTTGAGATGATTATGACTTCGCTCAGAAAAAAAGGTCCACTCAAGTTTCTATTGCATGTTGCCACCTGAAGTAAGACGTTACTGGGCACGCCACGATAGCGGCGGTAAGTCCCCTCTTTGAGGAGTGGCTTGAGAGGCGGCATGGCGTCCTCACCTTCCGCCTGACGCAGGTCCTCACCGGACACGGTTGTTTCGGGAGGTTCCTGTTTCGTATAAGGAGGGAAGAAACGCCCGGGTGCTTCCATTGCGAAGATCGCCCTGAGGACACCGTGGAGCATACGGTGGCAGTCTGCCCGGCTTGGGCGGAGCACCGCCGTGTCCTCGTGGAGGCGTTCGGCGGCGGCGATCTCTCGCGTCCGGCCCTGGTGCAGGCCATGGTACGGAGCGAGAGTGAATGGTTAGCCGTCACCTCCTTCTGCGAAGCAGTAATGCTCGCGAAGACGGAGGCGGCGCACGTGAGGGAGAGGCAGTATATGCGCCCTCACGGCCGTAGTCGCCGCGGGAGAAGCCCTGGGCGTCGGGAATCCCAGGCTGATTCCCGGCCACCGTAGGCGCGGGCTTGCGGACGGCGAGTAATGGGTAGCTCGCTGTCCGGTAAGGACCAAGCCCGGGTCGACGGCGCGTTGTGTTCCACGCGCGCCTCAAAGAGATGTTAGCACCAAAGGGTGGGGTCCGCAAGGGCCGATGCCTGCCAGGGGTGCGGGTTGTTCGAAAGAGATACCGTCGCCCCTGGCACACAGGCAACTGAGGGAACACGGGTGGGTTTTAGTCAGTAAAAGTCTGACATGCCCTCCTGCTCCACCCAGAGCGGGAGAAGTTATTTGATGATTTCCCATCCTCAAAAAAAAAAAAAAAGTAAGACGTTACGGGCTCTTGAATCATCAGGCCATATTATAAATCCTAGGGCGTACTTAAATTACGTCATTTTGTATTCGAAAACAAATGTTGAAAACGGAAAAGTGTGTTTGTTCCCGTGTTATGATGATTTCTGATAAAATAACCATGTTCATTTGCACGAAATTTTGCTTGTTTCTTGTAGATTAGACAAATAATCGTACAGCAGTTATTTTATGGGATATCATAATATTAAAACTCAAACTTCATATCGCGCGGAGGTCAACGACCGTTTTGTGCACTTGAACATTCGAAGAAGATAAAAAAATAGTTATAGCGTATGAAATATTCCTCGATTGACAATTATATAGGGTTAATAATATTGTAAGAGCCTTACAAACCTTAAAGATACGTGCAATTCACTGTGAAACACTTAAAATAATCAAAATTCACATACCAATGACGACTTTTTACAACGGTTTGTTTACGTAACATGTTTTGTCGAAAACAAAGTTTTTATGATGCTATTTCATACAAATACTATCTCAAACGATGTAATAACTACTTTTAAATGAATATTTATCTACTTAACGTTGAATATGCACAAAAAATAAGAAAACAAAAAACACTAAAAACTAGAGAGCATAACACGAAAACCCCACCAAGCCCGCCACCCTGGTGTGGCAAAGTGGACTGCCTAAAATTTTGCAGTGGAATATGCCCCACTATTCTGATTTGATGGGGCGGATAACACTAGCATAAACACTTTGTGGATTCTGCCCCACTAGGGTTGGCAGCTCAGGATTTACGAGACATTCACCGCCTCATCTAACCCAAATGATTCACCAAAAATAGAGGGGATATGGCGCTCGGCGGCCGCTGCCGCGGCACCGCTCGCTTCGCTCGCTCGCCGTCGCGCGTTAAGGGTCACTGTTCTAACCTAACCTAACCCAAATGATTCAAAAATACATGTTAACCTTCATACACAAATCCTGAGCTGCCAACCCTAGTGGGGCAGAATCCACAAAGTGTTTATGCTAGTGTTATCCGCCCCATCAAATCAGAATAGTGGGGCATATTCCACTGCAAAATTTTAGGCAGTCCACTTTGCCACACCAGGGTGGCGGGCTTGGTGGGGCAAAGTGGAATTACCCGAAAACGCCCCTGTTTACAAACGAGTTTGCAACGTCATTTCAACTTTTTTTAAATTAGGTGTCCAGACAATATTTTTCGTTTGGAATTAGTAATATGATGAGAATGTCGATCTGGCCATACAATTTAATAAAAACCGCGGAAAGTCGGGCCGGGCCGTGGGATGGCCCGGCGGGGCTTGACAGAACGCGACTTGCCGGACCCACGGGGGCCCGCCCGGGACGAAAGCGCAAAACAAAAACAAAACAGCACAACTGTAATTTTTGACAGCACTGACGGTGATATTACTATCACGCATGGTCGGCGTTATGGCAAGATGGCGCACGTCATGACGTCATCTATGACGATTCACGTGACATCGTTAATCGTTATCCCACTCCCGCCAATTCGGAACGGGTGTCAGCACTATCCAATCGATTATATCGCAACTCGGAACGTAGCCTTAAATTGTTCTTTTTTCTGGATTGTGCACAGACTAACAAAATATGCACTGACGACGGCGAATTCCTTTAGTAAATCTTGTGTGAATAACTTTTTCCGTAGGTAGTTAATTTTTGATCTTACTGAAATTAAATAAACAGGTAGTTATCGCACGATGATAAAGTACACTGTCCAATTTGAATCCATTTAACTTTTCTAAACCAAACATATTACTTCACAGGTGACAATTAAACGTTCCGTTCCAACTCACACCGTTTTCTTAATAGGGTATTTTAAGCATTGTGTGATAGTTCAGATAATTGGTTACTTTGGTTGCACTCGTAGAATGGAAATCTTGGTGTCTTTTGTCTTCAAGGAAAACGATTGTGTTAAATGTATGGTTGATTACTGATTGTCATTGTCATTTTAAACATTTCATTTCATTTTGTTTGCAATACATTTTTGGGAATTCTAATGCGTTAATCGTAGAAAATGAGTGATTTTACTAACGCCACAGAGGCCGCGTCTTTAGCTGTGCAATTTGATCAGGCAAGACAAACAGACAAAGCTGTAGAATGCTACCGAACAGCGGCCAGATTGTTGGACAGGGTTCGAGATCATTTCCCTCCAGAAAAACAGGAAGAAGTAAGGAACAAAGTGCAGGAGTACCTAGAAAGAGCCACTTTCTTAACAGAGCAACAAGGTACGTGACTGTTTATATTTGCTAGTATATCATAGAAATAGTGCTTGTTTTTTTTTCCGAGTCCATTGCTATGACTCATAAAAACTAAAGTATGCACTGTACACAGTAGGCATTCAGTTTAATCTGTATGATGACGATGATATCATCACTGATTTAGACCAATCTGGTTTGATCGCTGCCTGTGACTGTGCTTTTGACAACCATAATGCTTTTGTTGTTTACAGAAACACAAACAACAGTCTTTTCCTTACGAGAAAGTAATCTGGAAATAATAGTAACAATGCGGTACTTTGTCTTACATTTTTATTCAGAAACAATTTATTTTAAACTTGCTTATTGTTAGCGCAGTTATGTAAAAGAACTTCATTCTCAGACTTTCTATCCTTCCTTATTATATATTATGATTACATACATACCATCAAGTATTTTACAAGAAAACATTTTTAAGATAACTAGGTACCCATTTAAGTAAAAGAGTTCCCATTGGAAGTAAAATTTTCATCATCTGCCTAGCATTTTCCGAAATATGTTGGGGACAGCTTCTAGTCGACCAGATGGCAGCTGAGTACTAGTACTTTACATGAAGCGACTGCCTATCTGACCTCCACAACCCAGATACTGGGTAATACAATACCCCTTGGAAAGACTGGCTGTCTGACTTCCGGGGTACTGACAACCTGCAACAACTGTCAAAGATCCACGAATGACAGCCAGGACTAACAACTTAACTTGCTTTCTTAGTCACGTACGGGTCTTGGTATGTAAAGATGGTGAACCATCCACAGACATCCATCGCAAGCGTAGCTTAAATGTCTTTATTGGAAGTAAAAATATTGATTTATTTAACAGACAGAGCACAACAGGCCGAGAGCGAGCGAGCCATACAACAATGCTACTTTCTCATGCAACAAGCACTGGATGCTGATGAAGCTAATCTCAAAGATAATGCACTACAATTATACACACAGGCTGTTGAATTGGCTGTTTCTGTTGTGAGTATCATCATATTTTCAGCCGAAAAACGTCCACTGCTGGACATAAGCCTCCCTCAAGTACCACCACTTTTAGCAAATTTCTGCGGCCCTTACAAGTTTATCAGTCCACCTTTTGGGAGGCACTCATTTGTCACAAATTACAGGTTCACCAGCATTTTCGAAATTAAGTGATTATTTATGTAATTTTTTGTAACTGTACACTTGGGGTTGTGTTGAAAGTTGTTAGTTATGAAAATGGGGTTATACACAAAAAATAAAATAAAAAAACTAGTAGCACTATTATTCACCATATGAAAATCCAATGCATAGTTTAGGAGAACAATACCATAAAATAGAGAGAGTACAGAAGTCAATCTACATACAACGTGCGCTCGCGCAACGCACTTTTATACACCATTCACGGACACGAATTGACACGATATCTCGGACGGGTTGGGACCAGTGCGAGCGCGAGTGCCATCCCATGAGACACGCGTCTGTGAAGTGCAAAATGGAGCTACAAAAAAAAAGTTATTATAATTGTTCAATATTCAAACTCAACATTAAACTGTGAGTTGTCGTTTTTTAAGCTACCTGCACCCTAATTGCGTAACACGCGATTAATAATAATCGGTTCCATTTTGACAGTTCAACAATATTCATTGCGTTATTTACGTTGCTGAGCAGACACATTTTTCGAACATATGAAGCAATGGTTTAGCCATCTGTTTCAAAACTAAACAGATTATGAATAATCGTGAGTTACGCAATGGGGATTGTCTAAAAATTTTAACCATTCCATTTTATTTTAGTTTTCGAAAATATAGAGCATGTTGAGAAACTAATTTGAATATTTTGATGATGGGCTCAATAGTTATTTCTTAATTTAATATTTAATCATTTTAAATTTTTGAGATAAATGACGTCATCAGTGGCACTAAAGATCGTTGCCTTTGCCTCACCAGTACATAATTAGAAATTTAAATCTGTCAACACAACGTCATCCATCTCATCTGTTAAAGTGTCAGTAGACGTCATACATAATCGGGTTGTTCCCATTGGTTCACGAGTGTATTGTTCTCGAAAAAAATAAAATGAACACTTGTCTTCCCAACGGGTCCACGATCTTTTCAAATATAAAATATTTTATTTCCCTACTGGTCCATGAGAATATTTGGTACAGTCAACAATAAACGCTTCGCTAAGGGATGATTTGTTGGATTTGCCTCCGCCCCGAATAGTAGAATAATTATTAAACATGAAAAAAATCACGAGGTCAGCTTTTTAAACGCTTTATGCCTCCCAAGTACCAGGTTGTCATAACTCGGTAGGAGCATACCTAACATAGTGGTATCAGCTAGACAACGCTTTACGCCGTCAAAGTACCAGGTGATCATACCACGGAAGGAGCACACCTAACATAGATGTGTCAGCTAGAAAGCGCTTTATGCCTTTGAAGTACCAGGTTGTTATAAATCGCTAGGAGCACACTTATCATGGTAGTGTCAGCTAGTATTTATTTATTTAAATTTCTCGCATATAAAACAAAGGTACAAACGCGGACTTAATGCCTTAGGCATTCTCTACCAGTCAACCATGGGTGTTGAAGAGATTAGGTGGCAGGTGCTTTGATTGAGAGGAACAATGATTAAAAAAAAACTATAAGAATACAAAAAAAATACAGGTTGATTGATTGTCTTTTTACGAGAAATGGTTTTTACTGACTGTACTTTGGATACATCCGGTGGACCCGTTGGGAATTCATTGAGAAGCATTTGAAACATTATAATTTTTTCATGGACCCGGTGAGAAAACAAGAACAATAGAATCGTCAACCTTTGGGAACAACCCGAAATAAGGGAACCAAAAGTTCTAATGTAAGTAATGCATACAGCATAAAATAATGATAGTGTAATGAGATTTATACGAGATCATGAGGTAAGTCGCAGGAATAATAATTGTAAAAACTTTATAAATATGTAAATTCTTATGTTTATATTTTTGACATTTATATTAATTTGACACTTGGCAGACCATAGAAAATACTTGTCACATACTTTTTATTTTTTGCGGCAACGATACAAAACTGTACGGCCAAAGCTGACGTAATTTGAAGGGCAAACAAGGTCAATCGTATTTTATAAAATATATCAATAAAATATAAATATTTTTCATGATTCATTAGTCCGCAATGATCAGTAACACTATTCCTCGAAATGGTTTTTCAATTACAACATATTAAAAAATATGAACAATGCCCATTAGGGTGCAGTTGTTTGAGAGAGGTAAGTACTATAAGATCCGAAGGTCTTGGGTACCTGGGGTCGATGATGAAATAATAAACGTGCGTAAAAATATTAATGATACCGTATATTATACGTTTATGATTATAACAGCCACGCGCCTGTTAAATAATTTTCTTCGAAAACAAAACCTATCCTAGTCTCTTTTAAGGATAGAATTTAGATCTAGATCAATCTTCTTGACAGTTCAAATGTGACAAAGCGATTTTATTACCTGCCTGTATTTACATAAAGGTTGCATTCGATAAGCAACAAACCTAGCAGTACCTAGGTACTTGCTTGTGTTTCGATGGTTCGTTATAACGTTAAACGTTTAAAACCTAATGGTAGCAGTATTTATAGACTTCAAAAAGCCTTTGAAACTCAAACTCAAAGCATTTATTTCAATTAAACCATTTACAGGCACTTTTGAATTGTCAAAAAGTCGACCAGTTGGAAAGTTGAAGCTAGTTGCCCATTTCAAAACGTAGATCTCTATGGAGAAGAACGGGCAAGAAACTCCAAGGACACTCTTTTTAATCATGTTAGGTATTACAAAATCTTAGGAACATTATTCTTGTTGCTTCTATATGTGAAAACGATCTAAAAAAAAACCAATTCTAAATATAAGATTTAAAATTAGCCATGGAAGTTAGGAGATGACCAGTCTCAACCGACGGCGCCCGTTCACGAACTTGACGCGTGGATCAGCACCATCCAGCTCAACCATTTTGTAGGGAACCGAATGATCCAACACACGCGCCACCATCAGCAAGACATTTAAGTGAGCATGACATACTCTCAACTGCCACGCTTTTTCAAGTCAACGTACATCATAACAACATAATTATTATACGGATGCATGGTACTCACATTTACAAAGTTTAAACAAAATACTTCTAAATTATACAAAATTATAGTTTGCAATGTATTTGAGAAATTAATAAAATTTGATTTCCAAAAAGAAAGAAAAATATTTAATATCTTTTGAAATTTTAATAAATAATACTTGATTCAGTAAAAATAAAAACTTATTCGTAATGTCAGAAAATAAAAATAATAGGAACAGAAATGTTCATAATGTCAGAAAACATAAAAAAGGGAGGCATCTCTTCCAAACATGAAAATTTTAAATAGTAAGCCCAGGTGCCTGTGGAGACGGACCAGCATTAAGCCAAGCATTTTTATCAACAATATAATCATCTACCTTATAATATGCATGTCTACATAGTGTGCGTTTAATGCATAATTTAAATTTCTTTTCATTTAGTTCAAGAATATCGGCTGGTATTTTATTATAACATTTTACACAGTACCCCATAAGAAGTGTGTACTTTAGACAATCTGAAACGTGGTTGATCTAATTTGTTCCTATTTCTAGTGTTAAAATTGTGTCTGTCACTTATCTTACTAAAAAGATGTAGATTTTTACGAACGTACATAATGTTTTCAAAGATATATTGACAAGGTACCGTCATGATGTTAATTGTTTTGAACAGAGATTCGCGTCTGCGTAGGTTGTAGATGGCTCTGACAGCCCTCTTTTGCAGAATGAAGATCAACTCAATATCCGCAGCACGTCCCCATAGCAAAATACCGTAAGACATGATGCTATGAAAGTAACTAAAATAGACGCGGTATCCACGTCTGTTAATTGACGGATCTTCCAAACAGCGTAAGCGGCAGAACTTAGCCGCCCTGCAAGTGATGTTAAGTGAGGACCCCACTGTAGCCTTGAGTCAAGCGTGATCCCCAGGAAAACCGTCTGTTCGACGAATTCTAGTATCTCCTTTAATTCAATACAACGTGACATTCACTACTTCTAACATTCGGTAACGTGAATCTTATGCATTTAGTTTTCTTTCCATTTAATACCAAATTATTTACAGTAAACCAATTATGGACCTTAACTATAGCGTTATTTACGTCGTCAAGCTCCTGTGCATGTCTCCTTTAAAAATCAGTGATGTGTCATCAGCAAATAACACCATTTGTAGTCGGTTTTTAAGTAAATGAGGTAAATCATTTATATATACTAAAAAGAGGAACGGACCCAATATTGAGCCCTGCGGGGTGTACCGCAGGGCTCCATGTTAAGACCATTTTAAGACCCTTACATTTTGATCCGGCTCGAAGGACCAAAATGTAAGGGTCTTAAAATGGACTTTGAAATGAAAGCAGTGGACTGTATAAACTGTTAAGATATATCCAATAGAATTGTACAATATTATAAATAGACGGCGCGCGTGTGTCGTCGGTTACTCTCGCTAATGAAGTGTGTGGTCCCTTGGCCCCACTCCTTGACCCGCGTAGTCGCCCGCGCCGTCGTCCACGCAGCCACCCGACGCCTGACGAAGAAAGCCGAAGGCGCCCGAACAGTCACTATAGCAATTAGCTAATAAATGCATATGGTTATTTAGATATTTGATACCCTGGATCACGATGGCTTGTTGCAGGCCATGGATGAGTGCGGGATAAGTGGACCAATCAATAGATGGTTTGGCCAGTACTTAGAGCTACGAACGATCAAAGTTTGGGTTGCTAATGCGGAAAGTATTAAGGGTGTTGTCAAATATGGTGTTCCTACCGGATCTGTATATGGGCCTGTTGGTTATATTATTCACTTGTTAATAGTATGTGTAGTGTTATAAAAAAATGTAAAGCTTACATGTACGCTGACGATACATGTAGGAGACATGTGTGATAACGACCAACCCTCCATACAAGGAGCAATACAAGACGATTTGGATAATATCATTAAATGGGCGCACGATAACGGCATAGTAATGAATGTAAGCAAAACTAAGTGCATGCCAATACATTCTCCATATTCAAGTAACAAAAACATTAACTTGAGTATCAAAGGTCATAGTTATGAATGTCTTCACAATGGAAAATCAAGCTGTCAATTTATTAACTTGGAGCAGGTAAAATCTTACATGTACTTAGGATTCACCATTATCAATGAGGTCTATTGTCTGCATTGTACTATGCACTTGCCGATTAGATTATCAGTTATGGGTTGTGTGGTTATGGACTTACTTTTAAAACCATAGATATCCAGAGAATATGCCTTCATTGCGGAATAGTAAGGAATCCTAGTTTTGCTGCTTATCGCCCACCCAAATATTACAACATTAACAAATAGAGAACTTACGATACACACTTAAAATTTGAACACGGAGACTAAGAAGAAAGCAGCTACACTAAATCAATTTCGCTATCTATCATTCTAATTCCGAAACATTACCACTTGCAGTTTTAGTAAATATATTTTAGAAATAGTTTATTTTTAGGCACTATAATTGTATGGGAAATTTACTACTGTTAGCTAAATGTACTCTTTTTGTATACGTTTTTATTAAATAAATTATTAAATTAAAAAAAAAAAAAATTAAAAAATTTCTAATAGCACAGATACATAGAATGGGCGGAGCATTCACTTGTAAACACTTGCTTTTTGCGAACATCCAATGCACGCGCATGCAATTAGGGAGTCGAAAGCGATGGTCGTTAATTTTTATCGATATATAATTTTAGCACATTCTTGTACTTATTATAATAACTTCGTTTAATTTTCTTCTAATATTTAATTATTTTTTACCTATCCGAAAATATAGTTCATTTTTACTAAAATACAATGAGAATATTTTTTTTGTATTGTATTACCGGTTAAAGGGAACGCTCTTTTGAAATATCATGCTATGTAATTATATATTACTTATATTACTTAATCATAAAAAAAAATATATATTTAAATCAAAAATACCTACCTACATTCAGGTTTGGTTTAATTCAGGTAAGTTAATGTTATAGGTACTCATATGCAAACTCAAAAATAATTGGATGAAATATAATATTTATTTATCATATTACTTATCAGCTATCAATTTCTCATATTGTACTATAAATTAAAAACTGTTCATTTGTCAAAATCTTTAGGCACAGCGGCACAGTATTAACTTTTTATACTTCACAAGTAACTGTATTGGAATAACAATGTCTTAATTTGGTTCAAACAACATTAAATTAATAACTAATTTAACTCTTTTACTATACATGTAATACGAGAATATCCATTGAGTTCTGTAAAAAAAATATTCAACTTCAATAATACGCATATCGATAAAATCAGCCGCTCGCAAACGATTGCACCTTTCTAAATTCAAAACGTTCGTTGAGTTAAAATCTTATTTATCAAATAGAATTCAGATGACGAGAATCACAAAATTTTATGGCCAAGTAAATATTGTCAACGACTTTAACTCCCAACCCCGACTAAATTACTTCGGAGTTCCATAGGGAAGCATCTTAGGGCCACCACTATTCCTTGTGCACGCTAACGATCTCAAGCTATTGAACAGGATTGTGTTCTGTTTGCTGATGACACAACGGTTATCTTTGATTGTAAAAATCAGGAATCATACGAGTCTGATATAAATAACACTTTGAATAAAAGTATTACTTAAATAACAACGCTTATTAGTTAAATAACAACGCTTTAAAAGTTAACGTAGAAAAAACTAAACTAATTAATTTCAAAACGCAGAAAAGTAAATTTATCCATGTTAAAATATCGCATAGAGATCAAATAGTAGAACAATTACATAAAACAAAATTCCTTGGTATAACACTTGATTAACATTTGACCTGGAAGGAGCATAGTGATGAAATATGCATGAAAATCAATAGGTTTGTTTTTGCATTAAAGAAAGTTAAAAATGAGATATTCAAACCTACTGCTTTAATGATGTATCACGCCTATGTTTGCTCCGTCATCCGGTATGGTATCATTGTCTGGGGAAATTCTTCTGAAATTTCTAGAGTTCTGTTAGCACAAAAAAAAATGCATACGAGCAATTTTCAATATGGACTGGACTGATTCCTGCAGGGCAGTGTATAAATCACACAACTTTCTCATAGTTCCTTGCGTTTATATATGTATATGAAATCGCTAAGTTTGTTAAAACGAATTATTCACTTTTTTAACCTAATATTAAAACAAATAAACGAAAAGCCACACAATTTTTATAAAAATGCCTGTTCCTAGGATCGAACTATTCGGACGCAGTTGCGTATATATTCAAATTCAAATTCATTTATTTCAATCCATAAATATTTGATTTACATATTTTGATTACATAAAATTTAACATTATATATAACCATAATAAATATAACTAAAATAACTCAATAAAACCAAAATTAAAATTAATAAAATTAAAACTAAAATACACAAAATTAAATACAAGATTAATAATACGCCTGCCTCTGAGTCATTTGTTTGTTTGTCATCACATTAATCATATAACAATGATTAATGTACTGACAATCAAACCTGTTCGCAAATACACTCAGGATGGTGTTGGAGGTGGTCCGGAGCCTGTGCCCCGGAGATGCACACCGTTTTCGCATCGTCGTATAAAAACAGTCGACACGGGCGTCGGCGAACATCCCTGACGCGCTGCAGTGCCGGGGCAGCACCAACAACACCCTGAACGCATTATTATACTGCACACGGAGGGCGCTGTACTGCTTCTGGGTATATGACCCCCACAGGCTGGCTGTGTACAGGGACGTACAAAATGCTCTGAAAAGAGTTATTTTGACGGCCCCCGAGCAACGAACAAACCTGCGAGCGATCATATTGGCCCTCACAGACAAAGCCCTCCGCTCCCTGTCGATGTCCGCATCATCCCTCAGGTCAGAGGCCACGATATGCCCGAGGTATTTAAATTGTTGAACCCTTTTTAATTCCACACCGTTCAATCTGATAGGTGGAACAGAATCCGGGCAGCTCCTACTCCTACCCCTGGCCTGAAAAACCATGCATTCACTCTTTTTTGCGTTATAGAGCAAACCGTGATCCAGCACGTAACGCTCGCAGATCCCCAGCAACCTGGACAGACCACACACCGAGGCGCTCAGCAGCGCCATGTCGTCTGCGTAACTAATATTGTTGACACAAACACCGTCAATATGGCAGCGACACGGGTGCTGCTGAGCTCCTCTATCAGTGCATTCACATACAGGTTGAAGAGCCTCGGCGAAGTCAGCCCTCCCTGCCTCACGCCGCACTGCAACCTGTACGGCTCCGACAGAGCACTCGACCATCGAACGACGTTGACCTGGTTAAGATACCAGTACTTGAAAATTTCTATCAATTCGAGAGGCATTGAGATGTTATTTAGGTTTTCCCATAAGACGTCATAGCTAACCAGGTCGAACGCCCTCGAGAGGTCGAGAAAACAGGCATAAATAGGTGTGCTCCTATCAGAGTAGTACCTGACAGTTTGCTTCAAACACAAGATAGCTGACTCAGTAGACAGTCCCGGTTTATAACCAAATTGATTGTCATGAGTGTTTACATACCGGTCAAGCTGTGTATTAAGCAAACTGTCAAGAACCTTAGCAAGCACTGTGGCTAATGAGATTGGCATGTAGTTGCTCGTGTCACTTAAGTTACCGGTTTTACTCTTCCCAATTGGTACCACCACGGTCCTCATCATCTCTTCTTGTAAGTACGCATGCCCTATACAAAGTGTATATAACATGGCAAGAACTCTGGGCAGGTGGACGCCGGCATGCTTTAGATGTTCAATGCTCAGGCTATCATGGCCAGGAGACTTTCCACGCGACATCGACTTTATAACTACCCGAACATCCTTTGCTGTGAAACTGGTGTTCATCTCCTGTCTATGTGACCCTTCCATACTGAATGACCGTGATGGCCCCAATGGCGATTTAACCATAAAGTGATCCATAAATATATCCGCAATACATTTTGGTTCACTCACACCGTTGACGGTCACGGGTATATGGCACCTCTTATTTATAATCCAATTCCAAATTTTATAACTGATCTTCCTTACAGAAATTTTTGCATAGTTCAAAAAAATGGCTCATTTCACATAGTTCATATTCTATATCTGAATTCCTCAAAAAAACTCCTTTTCACTTCTCATGCTCTAAAAAGACGCCAATATAGCCCTACGAAGCGGGACTAAAGTCAGACTGCGTGCCGTCACTGTTTTGTACGACGCATATTGTTCGGATCACTATCCATTACAGATTGAATGTGATATTAATCGAATTTGTCGAAAGACTAACACCGTAATAAATAATAGTGTCTGTAGTACTGTTGTGTGGGGTGACCGTACTGGTAGCCAAATAGAGTTGTACACGAATTTATGTAATACTAAATTGAGAGATTTAGATTTTCCTCAAGAGTTCAGTTCGTATGCAGGCAAAATGTGTAATGATGATAGTCACAAATTGATATTAAGAAACTTGTACTTAGATATTGTGAATATACTATCGGAAGCTGCTACGAGTAGTTATATAAATAAGCACAGTAAACGAAGGTCTATACCTGGATGGAACAAGTATGTGAGTGAAGCTCACAGGGAGGCTCGACTTTGTTTTCAAATGTGGCTATGGTACGGTAAACCAAGAACAGGAAAAATGTATCATGATATGTGTGAATCGAGAAAAATATTCAAGTCTAAATTGAAGTTTTGTCAAGACAACGAGCAACAGATTAAGATGAATATTATTGCTGAGCAACACAAAAATAAACAATTCGGGAAATTTTGGAAATCTACTAAAAAGCTCAATCCAAGGTCGGGCCTGCCGGTGAGTGTCAGTGGTCTACATGACCCACACGACATAGCTAATGCCTTCCGGCAGAGTTTCAAAGTGGACCCACCTCCTGTACCTCCTGCGGTGTCTCAGATGCTCGAGACTGAGACTCAAGGTGATAAAGTTAGATTAAGATTCCAGGCAAAGGAAATATCTAATATTATTAGTAATATGTCTAGAGGAAAGTCTCCTGGACACGATGGTCTCAGTATCGAGCATCTGAAGTACGCCGGTATCCACTTGCCGAGGGTGCTTGCTCTGTTCGTCAATTTGTCACTTTCGCATAGCTACTTACCTGAGGAGCTCATGCGTACACTGGTTGTTCCTATAGTAAAAAACAAAACAGGTGATCCGTCGGACCTGTCGAACTACAGGCCTATCTCACTAGCCACCATAATTGCTAAGGTTTTGGACAGCCTGCTTGATAAACAGCTGGGGAAAAATATACATTTACACGACGCACAGTTCGGCTTTAGACCAAACTTATCAACTGAAAGTGCTATTTACTGTCTCAAGCAGACTGTTCACTACTACACGGCAAGGAACACACCTGTGTACGCATGTTATTTAGATCTCTCCAAGGCATTTGACCTTGTAAATTATAATGTTTTATGGAGCAAACTTCACAATGTTGAGGGGCTCCCCTCTGAATTAATTTGGTTGCTTAAATATTGGTACAGTAATCAAGAGAATACTGTTCGATAGGCAGGCACTTTATCTGAAGTGTACAGGTTGCAGTGTGGGGTGAGGCAAGGGGGGTTGAGCTCACCACGCCTCTTCAACCTGTATATTGATGGTCTGATTGAGGAGCTCAGCGGCACTGGTTTCGGATGCTCGGTAGACGGAACATGCATAAATAACATAAGTTACGCTGACGATATGGTGCTGTTGAGTCCCTCAGTCAGAGCTTTAAGGTGTCTTTTGAATATTTGTGAGGCGTATTCGGAGGCTCATGGGCTGAGATATAACGCCAAAAAAAGTGAATTTATGATATTTAAGGCGGGAAAAAAACAATATCGTGCGCCCGTGATCACTCTTTGCGGCACACCACTTTCTCAGGTGAGTAAGATTAAATATCTTGGTCACTGGGTCACCGATGACGCATCGGATGATATGGACATTGAGAGGGAACGAAGGGCGCTGTCCGTGCGGTGTAATATGCTCGCTCGTAGGTTCGCACGTTGTACAAGAGACGTAAAAATTACTTTATTCAAGTCGTACTGCCAGACACACTGTACACGTGCGGGCTGTGGGTGAATTATACGCATCGCGCGTATAGTGCCCTTCGCGTCCAATATAACAACACCTTCAGGGGAATGCTGTGGCTGCCGCGGTCGTGCAGTGCATCTGCCATGTTCGCAGAAGCGCGCACACAGGATTTCTTCGCTGTGATGCGCACGCGCTGCGCTTCTTTATTGAGTCGGATGCGGATCACCCGTTCTCCTGAAGACCTTATCTGAACGGTGGGATTCACCAATGCTGCAGGTGTGGATGGGGTGGCACTCTCTTCGCAACAGGAGATGAGTGGTTCTCCATTCATGCCCGTTTAGTTTTAATATTTTGCGTACTAACATTAGTTTTTAAGACTGTAATACTAACAAAATGGAACCTGATTTCCGAATTAAACGATTATTATTATTATTATAAAGTGACCACTTTAGTCCCTAGGGAGTAAAAAACTTTTTCCAAAAAAAAAACAACCGACTTCCAAAAAAACACTACAAAGTGAAAAATAACTTTAATTTCGGAAGTCGGTGTCTTTGGAGCTGTATTTGAATTTTTTGTCACAGCCTTCCGAAATTAAAGTTATTTTTCACTTTGTAGTGTTTTTTTGGAAGTCGGTTGTTTTTTTTTTGGAAAAAGTTTTTATTTTTCACTTTTTAGTGGTTCACATGTGCTTACCCCTTCACAGCATACCGGCGTGATGTTATGTTATGAAGTGGTGTAAGCAATAGACAGACATGAGATTTCAGCAATCCCAGTCCATTTGCTATCATTTATTGAGGAGTTCCGTTGCCTATCTCCAAAGTTCTTCATCAGATCTTCACCAAATTGAAATGAGACCACTACGAGAAAGTACTCTTCCAAAAAATACCTAAATCGCTTCGTGTGCCTATAAAATTTGAAGAGTTCTCTCTATTTCTCCAGGATCCCATCATCAGATCCTGACTTGAAGATCATGGGACCACCTGGGAAGTATACCCTTTCAAACAAAAAAAAACAAAATCCAAATCGGTCCAGCCATCTTCGAGTAATCGGGGAACATACATAAAAAAAAAAAAAAAAGGTTCCGACGAATTGATAACCTCCTCCTTTTTGAAGTCGGTTAAAAAGTAATTCGTTTTTAATTTCCTTCATGTGACATAGACAAACTCAAACAGCCAGTAAATATACTATTATTAGTGGAGCTTCATTGCGAAAATGTTGAGAGTTTTAGTTCCATGGTTTTTGCCAAGGTGGCGCCATGGGTTTTAAATTGTTAATCTGTTACTGGTTTGGAAGAAAAAACTGACCGCGAAAATTTCAGAATTTTTGTCGAGTGTAAATTTGTTCAGCTTTAAATAAATTTATTAAGAATGTCCAGTGACAAATATTATGTTCCTATATATTATGTTCCTTGGTGAAGAGTTTGACGTCAAGCAAAGAGCAAAAGACATACCTAATAGATATTGTGATTTTTATTTTACTAACCGACTTCAAAAAGGAGGAGGTTCTCAATTCGTCGGAAGCTTTTTTATTTATTTTTTATGTATGTTCCCCGATTACTCGAAGATGGCTGGACCGATTTGGATTTTTTTTTGTTTGAAAGGGTATACTTCCCAGGTGGTCCCATGATCATCAAGTCAGGATCTGATGATGGGATCCTGGAGAAATAGAGAGAACTCTTAAAATGTTAGAGGCACGCGAAGCGATTTAGGTATTTTTTGGAAGAGTACTTTCTCGGAGTGGTCTCATTTCAATTTGGTGAAGATCCGATGAAGAACTTTGGAGATAGGCAACGGAACTCCTCAATAAATGATAGCAAATGGACTGGGATTGCTGAAATCTCATGTCTGTCTATTGTTTACACCAGTTCATAACATAACATCATGCCGGTACGCTGTAAAGGGGTAAGCACATGTGAACAACTAAAAAGTGAAAAAAAAACTTTTTCCAAATAAAAACAACCGACTTCCAAAAAAACACTACAAAGTGAAAAATAACTTTAATTTCGGAAGGCGGTGACAACAAATTCAAATTCAGCTCCAATGACACCGACTTCCGAAATTAAAGTTATTTTTCACTTAGTTTTTTTAGTAATAGGTATTTATTAGGTAAGTACATGTTTTTGTACTAAATTGACTATTTTTCTCGCACTCGAAGTGAAAAGTACAGTTTGCACTTCGAGACTAAACGCCAACTTAATATACCCTCGGTTTCATTGACTCCCTCGCACGCTCGGGAGTCAAACCACCTTGGGTATATTATGGCTTTGTTTAGTCCATCGTTATAAAATATACTATTTCAGTCTTATCATTACAGAAACGCATCGTAAATAATTATCAATAAGTGTTACCTAGTACGTACTACATTTTATGTTGTGTCTTATTTTCATATGTTCTTATTTAATTTAATAGCAAATTTTATGTTTGTTTCTTGTAATATTTAACTTAACTGTTGAGTTTTCGAAGCTTAAAATTGACCTTAAATAAATTTATAATATTCTGCGCATTTGTGTAGAGATTTGCTTATCATGCTAGCACTAGCGTCTTACTTTAATATTTGCATGCCAACTTATGGCGAAATGTGTCATCGCACTAACAATTTATGTACCTACCATCTTTTGTACCGCATTTACCGCAAATAAATAACTTTGACTTTGACTTTGATTATTATTAAGTACCAACTAAAGCAGTCAAGGAACCCTATACGGGGCGCCGGTGTGGCCACCTACATTGAGGCGCCAACCAGCCCGCAAGCTGAAAGCGTCCCATAGGGTCAGGGCGATCAGGATGATCCGGTGATACCGCACGATCTCAGGTGAGGCGGCGGGCCTCCTTGCCGGATTACCGCCATGGGATCTGGAGGCAAAGGTCCTCGCGCACATCTGGGAGTGGCGCGAGGAGGCCAAATGCCGGGGCGTTACTCCGCTGCCGCGAGAAATCGCGGCGCAGCGGACAGAGCTCCGGCGGGATCTCATGGCGACAAGGAGAGTGCGATTGTCGCAACCCAGTGCTGGGCACGCCACGATAGCGGCGGTAAGTCCCCTCTTTGAGGAGTGACTTGAGAGGCGGCACGGCGTCCTCACCTTCCGCCTGACGCAGGTCCTCACCGGACACGGTTGTTTCGGGAGGTTCCTGTTTCGGATAAAGAGGGAGGAAACGCCCGGGTGTTTCCAATGCGAAGATCGCCCTGAGGACACGATGGAGCATACGGTGGAGGTCTGCCCGGCTTGGGCGGATCACCGCCGTGTCCTCGTGGAGGCGATCGGCGGCGGCGATCTCTCGCGTCCGGCCCTGGTCCAGGCCATGGTACGGAGCGAGAGTGCATGGTTAGCAGTCACCTTCTTCTACGAAGCAGTAATGCTCGCGAAGAGGGAGGCGGCGCACGTGAGGGAGAGGCAGTATATGCGCCCTCACGGCCGTAGTAGTCGCGGGAGACGCCCTGGGCGTCGGGAATTCCAGGCTGATTCCCGGCCACCGTAGGCGCGGGCTTGCGGACGGCGAGTAATGGGTAACTTGCTGTCCAGTAAGGACCAAACCCGGGTCGACGGCGCGTTGTGTTCCACGCCCGCCTCAAATACCGCGGCCCCTGGCACACGGGCAACTGAGGCAACACGGGTGGGTTTTAGTCAGTAAAAGTCTGACACGCCCTCCCGCTCCACCCAGAGCAGGAGAAGTTATTTGATGATTTCCCACCAAAAAAATAAAACTAGTCAAGGAAGAGCCCTATATTCGATGGCTAGTCTCTACCAGCAAACCAAATTTTCGGAAGAATAAAATAAGAACTTACAGCTTTAGAACTTGCGAAGGCTATAATATAATTTGTGTATGACAACTAGCCAAGTCAGACCTTAGGCTTCAATATATTATCGTAAGTTATAAGAAGAAATTATATTTGAAGTTGTTATAAAATATTTTATGTTGTTATAAATAAATTTCAGGACTGACCATTGAACTTGGCACCCATTTAGATCTCACTTCTTTTGTCGTTGAAGTCAACAACCAAGGCATATACCATAATGTTGAACTTTACTCTCATTTCACATTTGGGGCATTTCATGTCAAGAGGACAACCAAAAAAAAATGAGGTCGTGAATTTTGTTTATACTCTAGTCAGTTATACTTCTAGTAGACGTGGATGTGTACACACAATGTTTTTTTCGTATGATGCTTTATTGCTGAGTTATGAGCTTTTAAAAACTCACTAAGAAAGAAGTCCGTTATTTTTGGATGCTTATTATTTGTATCAATTCATTTGTAAAAAAAAAACTAAAAAGTATTGTTTCTTATAGTTAAAACATAGATATTTTTATTTTTTTTATCGAATTCTAAATTTGAATTTTTTTACGTATAGTAAACCGGCAGTGAAAAGGGTCTAGCGGGATAAGCACATGAAAACTGCACTCGCGTCTGATGAAGGGTTTTTACCTTATTTTTATTGTTTTTCATCTAAAATAGCCATACACTGAATCTCACACCCCTAACCCCTATGGTAAGGAAATAATGAGGGTGGCAACCCTTAACGAAAAAATTTTGTTTCTCAGTATCTATTCAAGATATCTTCATGAAATTTAAACCATATATGACAATTAATAAACTAATTATAATATATTTTTTTTTGAATTTTTGCAATATTAGAAACTGTAAAAAACGAGTAGTATATTTTTTGGGGGTGGTTTTTTATATTAACCCCTAAAATGACACCTAACAAAAAAATATATCTTATTTGTTAATTAGTTAGCTATTACATATTAAAGTTACAAAAGGGTTGAATTGGTGGAACATAGCTTAAAAAAATAAAAATCAATTAAAGTATGTAGTTATATGAAATAATGTATTTACACTGATTCAATCATACAAAATATGAACATAATTAGGGATAACGTTATTATACTGAACATGCAATCATCGTCACTGTTTTCTTCAATAGAAGTCGTTATACCAGTCGCATCAAATATGGAGGTCAATATTTCAGCTGGTTTTATAATTTTTGATTTATAACGAGCATGTGCTAAGTAGTAAATAACAGTGGCTACATGAGCGCAACAGCCCACTGTTCTGTTCCCATTTGCTCAATCACAAACATATCTTCGAATTCCTTTGTAGGCAATTAGGCTCATACTCGATAAAACAATTATATGTCTTGCTGTTAATATGCCTTGATCGTACTTTTACTTTTATAATATTTTCGCGATCTTTTAAAAACTCAAGGTTTAATTCGTTGTCAGTCATTATTTCAGCAAGATAACAGACTGCTTGTGATAATTGATAAGTGCCAGTAAATAATATTTTAAGGTCAGTTTCACTCAGTTCTGGAAAATCCATTAGCCTAGTTGAAGATAATTTCGTAAAAAGTTTTCTCCGCCGATTCAAGTTCTCATTTTCAACCAATTCTTGCAATGTATTCTGCTGATTTTGACGCTCCTTCATATGTCACCGCAGATGTCACCTGGTTGTAGAAGCGTTTTGAGTCCATTAGGTTCCTCTAATATACTTTTCATTATACATGCGTCGTTCAACTTTTTACGAAATTATCTTCAACTACGCTAATGGATTTTCCAGAACTGAGTGAAACTGACCTTAAAATATTATTTACTGGCACTTATCAATTATCACAAGCAGTCTGTTATCTTGCTGAAATAATGACTGACAACGAATTAAACCTTGAGTTTTTAAAAGATCGCGAAAATATTATAAAAGTAAAAGTACGATCAAGGCATATTAACAGCAAGACATATAATTGTTTTATCGAGTATGAGCCTAATTGCCTACAAAGGAATTCGAAGATATGTTTGTGATTGAGCAAATGGGAACAGAACAGTGGGCTGTTGCGCTCATGTAGCCACTGTTATTTACTACTTAGTACATGCTCGTTATAAATCAAAAATTATAAAACCAGCTGAAATATTGACCTCCATATTTGATGCGACTGGTATAACGACTTCTATTGAAGAAAACAGTGACGATGATTGCATGTTCAGTATAATAACGTTATCCCTAATTATGTTCATATTTTGTATGATTGAATCAGTGTAAATACATTATTTCATATAACTACATACTTTAATTGATTTTTATTTTTTTAAGCTATGTTCCACCAATTCAACCCTTTTGTAACTTTAATATGTAATAGCTAACTAATTAACAAATAAGATATATTTTTTTGTTAGGTGTCATTTTAGGGGTTAATATAAAAAACCACCCCCAAAAAATATACTACTCGTTTTTTACAGTTTCTAATATTGCAAAAATTCAAAAAAAATATATTATAATTAGTTTATTAATTGTCATATATGGTTTAAATTTCATGAAGATATCTTGAATAGATACTGAGAAACAAAATTTTTTCGTTAAGGGTTGCCACCCTCATTATTTCCTTACCATAGGGGTTAGGGGTGTGAGATTCAGTGTATGGCTATTTTAGATGAAAAACAATAAAAATAAGGTAAAAACCCTTCATCAGACGCGAGTGCAGTTTTCATGTGCTTATCCCGCTAGACCCTTTCAAATCGATATTTGAGTATCTTCGCCATTTTTTTTATTTAATAATTTAACCTTGAATTAAAGCTTTAAATTGTTCACAAAAAAAATTATAACGTGATCGCCAATAGTTAAGGACTTAGAGCATATAGAGTACATACATATAGCTTTCAGCACTTTCTAAGCAATCGGGTTTATGCGCTAGCATGCTAAAATACTACGCTATGAACATTTTATTCTTTCAGTGTAACATGAAAATATACAAAAATAAACTTTTTTTTAAATAAAATATAATTAACAATATAAATATACGCATTTGTTATAATAAATAATAACAAGTTCATACAAAAGAGTAATTTCAAAAACTATGATACGACTGTGAAACACACTGCTACGAGATGGCGTTACTGCCATCTCGTAGCTATAAAAAGTGTCACTAACAAATACAATAAAATCGTCGTTACTTGCTAGAAAGAGACAGCTATATGACAACGAACTGTCTCGGTAATAATACCGAGACAGTTCGTTTGTGTAACGCTTTGGACATTTTAAAGCCGCATGCTTATATCGCTGAACAACAAGCGCTTTATTTTAGAACTCTGAAGGAAACCATCTCTGAAGGCGAAATTCTCGTTCAATGTGATTTTGCCGAAAATTATAGTTTTGTCGTACAAGATGCTGCCCAATCATTTCATTGGAATAATGATCAAGCCACGCTTTTGACATCTGTTTATTATTATAAAGATGGAAATGACATTAAACATGGAAGCATCATCATGATTTCGGACGATTTAAAGCATGATACTGCCACATTCTACGCTTTTCAAAAAATACTGCACCGGCACCTTGATGAGCACAGAATTGCGGTTTCTATAATCAAATACATCACAGACGGGGCTCCCCAACATTTTAAGAATAGGTTCAAGTTTGTGAACCTATTTCATTACAAACAAGATTTTAAGAAAGAAGCACAGTTACACTTCCATGCCACCGCTCATGGAAAAGGGCCATGTGATGGTCTTGGGGGAAACCTTAAACGTTTGGCAACCCGTGCAAGTTTACAGTCTACGAATAGGGCTATCACTACACCTATGAGATTATATGAATGGGCAAAGTCATCGTTGACTGAGACTTCCATATACTACTGCTCGAAGGAAAGTATTCAACAAGAGCGAGATTTTCTACGAGTCCGTTTTGCTTCCGTTAGCACCGTTCCAGGAACTAAACAACTGCATGCTTTTCTTCCAACCAACGCAGGCCTATGTGTAAAGAGAATTAGTGCTAGTACAAATAGTAAAATTATAAAAATTACAAAATAAAACTCCATTTTAATTAATACTGTTTCAATCTCAATTAATAAAACCCCTCTAAATCTTAAACTATTGGCGATCACGTTATATTTTTTTTTTGTGAAATATTAGTACATTTAAAGCTTTAATTTAAGGTTTTAACCTTAAATTAAAGCTTATTTGAGTAACTTCGACATTTTTTTAATTTAATATTTTAATATTAAATTTAAAAAATGTCGAAGTTACTCAAATATCGATTTGATCTTTTCACTTCCGGTTTACTATACGTAAAAAAAATCAAATTTAGAATTCGATAAAAAAAATAAAAATATCTATGTTTTAACTATAAGAAACAATACTTTTTAGTTTTTTTTTACAAATGAATTGATACAAATAATAAGCATCCAAAAATAACGGACTTCATTCTTAGTGAGTTTTTAAAAGCTCATAACTCAGCAATAAAGCATCATACGAAAAAAACATTGTGTGTACACATCCACGTCTACTAGAAGTATAACTGACCAGAGTATAAACAAAATTCACGACCTCATTTTTTTTTGGTTGTCCGCTTGACATGAAATGCCCCATTTATGTTTTTGATGGGATTAGACTGAATACTATAAGCAATCTCATGCAGTCGGAGGCAATAAATGTCTTGTTTTTAAGAAGATGCGTCCGACTGCATGAGATTGCTTATAGTATTCAATCTAATACTGCCGTCGTAAGAAAAAAGGGCACAACTAACATTTTGTAAAAAAATGAGTTATATACATATTTAGAATCAGAAAAAAAAGGCACATATGCTCAATTTTTTGTAGAATTTTATCTTCAAGGAATTCGGAGATACAGTAGGCTCAAAAGGCACAAATGAGACTAATATTCATGTTTTATAGAATGAAAAGGCACATTTATTTACCATTATATTGAAAAGGCACAAATACGTAGATGTGACTATTACTTCATACAGATTTTTACTAAAAACTACTTTGAAAAGGCACACCTGCAACATAACATAAAGAAAAGGCTCAAATGCCAGATGTGCCCTGTCTACTTAATTCATGATCCATGCATGTCTCAATTAATTTACGTATAAAAGGCACAAATAACCAGTTGTGCCTTTTCTTTAAATTATTTACGATTAGGGGTGAGGAAAGGAAGGCAGGGTTTGATTGAAACGCGCCAGTTGTGCCTGCGACGTCGAAGTGCAGTAAGCAGAAGCAGCAATAAGGCACAGGAATTGCGAAGAATGCAAAGAATATGAAGATCATCACACTAGGTACATTTCAGCGAGAATAAAATATGAAGAGGATGTTGAAAGTCAAACGAAGCAAAAAAGTACTGAGACCATAATATTTGCAGTTGATTTAGAAAAGGTAATTATGTTACCTCGAATGGAAGAATTTAAAACGGTAATGTTTTGTCCAAGGCTTATCGTTTTCAATCAGAGTTTTGTTCCTGTAGGTGAAAAAAGGTTACATGGAGTTGGCAAAACACTGGGAGTCTTATGGCACGAAGCTATTGCAGGGAGAAAATTATTAAAGAAACTTATTTAAGAAACATGTCTGAAATCACTTTTCGGCGAGGGAGCAATTCGATGCTCTACAAGAACAGCCATGACACTGAAGAGCAAATAGAATTGGATTTCTTGAGAGTTAAAAATCTTAAAATTGGCATTCCATTGCCTGAGCAGAAGTTTTCTCCACGAGGTATAACATCTGAGAGGAAATCAGCTATACTTTCCAAGCTTGGGCCAATCATGCCTGACAACAGAAGAGGTTTTTGGGAAACCCTACCCGTTAACGACAGTTCAGCTGATCTCACAGAAATTTATGAAGACTGAAACCAAAGACTATTTTTAAAATTAATATTTTAAGCAAAACTGATTATTTAATTTTCTTTAAACTTTTTTATAGTTTTTACCAATATATTGCGTTGTGATAATTCAACCAAGTGCCATGTTATGTTTGATATAGTTACATTTAATTTTTATAATAATATATTTTTTTTTTATTAATCGTTTATTTCAGGCATTAGCACCCATAAAATTAAAATTGAAAACTTATTCTAAAACAAAAGATAAACTAAAGATAAAATAAACAAACGAGCATAAATACAAACAGTAAGGAAAAGAAAAATAACAATAAAACTACCCACCATGTCACACCAAGGAAGCCAAAACAAATATACCCCGTAACAATGGTGAGTACATTTATTTTGTCTCCCTTGTCAAATGCGCAGTATGAAAAACAGCTTTGACAACAGTATTTTGACTTGCCACCACACGCAAAAAGAACGACGCCCTGAGCTTCCCCATGAGCGCAAAGATAATAATAGTATAATAATAATAGTATTTTTTTTAATATTAAACTACGAGTGCCTTTAATAATTACGGGTGTAAGCTATTTCCTGTAAAGAACAATAAATAATTAGAATAAGCTCTAATAGAGAAGCTTAATAAAGGTTCAAAACCAAAATTTATGCTCCTATTACTACCTCTATTAAGAATTAAGAATATTTTGATTTATTTTTATATTGTGATTTAGAGTAACTACTTTTTTTTATAGATTTTTAAGTTAGGGGTCCAACCTATTAGTAAAAAGAATAAAAATATTTAATTTTTACTTTCCCTAAGTATCTAACTAACTAATAAGTGTAATTGAGTTTAAGTATTAGCACTTTTTGTTTCTAATTCATAAGTTCTATTTGTGAACATAATTTATAAATAACTATTGAATATTTAGAACGTTTTATTTTGTTTAAATGTTGGTGTCCTAGAAGAAGATTTGTTAAGTTTTGTTTCAGTTATTTGGATAAGTTAGCCAGAAATGGCATGACAATAAATATATTTTTTTATTAAACTTTCTTCACATGATTTTTTTTATAGAAAACATTAAGTCAATTTACATTAAAAAGGCGCAATTAGACAAATGTGCCCTTTCTTTTAGAATCAATGACCAATTTGCTTGAAATATTAAAAAGAAAGGTCACATTTGGTTAACTATGCCTTTTCTTTGTAGTAAAGTGGTATTTTTTAAATATTTTTTTTTTAAGTTGAAAGGAATAATTTGAATTTATTTAATAATTAATTATATATAGAAAATAAACAGTAAAAAATATAATAGTGCTAACCTTCACGCATATATCATCAGTATTTTTTTTTCTTTTAAGCAATAGGTTTCCACACTACGAAGCAGAATAAGGTAAAAACTTTAATCCCAATTATCTCAGTTTGACCAAAATGATAGATATGCCCTTCTCTCGTACGACGGCAGAATAGTCGTCATCCTTTTAAAACAAGTTTCTTGTTTCCATCTTTTTAAATTAAAGTTCACTTTTCAGGCAGTTGGGTTTTTTGATTTTGTAAATATTTTTTTATTTATATTTATTAATTTGCTTTATTTATAACTTTTAAATATATCAGTGGTTTTTTTTTTTTTGCAGAGAGAAAGTGATCCAGATATAAAAGCAAAAATAAAAGGTGTAGCTGAACAGGCTCTTGACAGGGCTGAAGAGTTAAAAGGTATTAAGAGAATTGGATCTCTTTCTATTAGTGAACCAAAGAAGCCAGGTAAATTATCTTACATTTTTTTCCTAGTTACATTATTCATGCAGTAAGTAGGGCTATCCTGATCCATTTTTTAAAGCTTGTTATTGTATTATATAGTACAATATGAGTTTTAAGGTCCCTATTACCGAACCTCAGTCAATCATTAACTCATTGACTCAATCATTACTACCACTCAGAAAGTATTGCGAAAAAAAGTATTTATCTAAGGGAGGCTGGCCAGTTATAAATAATAATCTATTTTGAAAATATGATTATTTATGAGTAAAAATAGGTACGTTCCAATTTCAAGATTTCCCTCCACATTGTTTGCGAGCTAATTATAATACAGTGTTTCATAAAAAAATGGATCTGCGCCGGGAACATTTTCGCGCCATAGTTTTTTACGATTTCAAGTGGCCTGAAACCGGACGAATAGTACGATATACTTCAAATGGCGTTCATGGATGAAGGGCCTTCTAAGGCAACCGTATATCGTTGGTATAGCGAATTCAAGCGCGGTCGACTAAGTTTGGGGGATGAAGAAAGAAGTGGTCGCCGTTTGTCGGCTGTTACGGAAGAAAACGTGCTAGCAGTGAAAAATTTAATCCATGGCAATAGGAGAGTTACGTATCAAGAGATTCAGCACATACTGCAGGTTGGATCGGGAAGCCTTCACAAAATTCTATACGTGCATCTTCGCGTGAGGATAGGTTCACGCTGGGTGCCGCATAACCTCACCGATGCTCAGAAGCAGGCCCGGGTGGAATGGTACCATGATATGATAATCAAATTTGAAGCAGGCTCGTCTTGGCGTGTTTACGACATCATTGATGAATTTGGTGAAAGAATAAAACATTGATTTGATTAAAAGGGATTTTATTGGATACCTCGGCAGAGCACACACAGTAAGAAAGACAGTTGACAGCGCAAGCGAGAGAAAACATAATAAGAAAGTGACAGAAGACGATTGCGTTTCGCTTACATTTCTAATACTGGCCCTTAAACAAAGCAATCGTTCATTAAACTGGCCCTTAAAAATATTAAACTGTCAACGTTTCAAAATACAAAATATCTTTATAGATGAAGAACTTTGAATAAGTTTTCACAAAGTACAAAAATAAACATGTTAAGTTAATGACCACAATTCAACTATTAATTAGCTACAAATTACACTTTATTGTAGTACACATACACAGCATCTTATGTACAGTCGCCAGCACATCAAGCTACCCCAAACTGTGAAATTTTCCCAATTGAACGTGAACCTTATGCTTATGTTATAAAGATGAAAATCTATCAAAGAAATTTGACAGATTGGGTTAGCTTGATGTGATGGCGTCTGTACTTAAGGGGTACCTATATTCATAAACGATGATTAAAGTTAAGATAAACGGTTAAACGGTTCAACCGTTTATTCCCGTTGTCCCCGTATGCCATATCCCCGTCACGGGGACAGCGGGACGTGATTAAATTTATTTCCAGTTGTCCCCGTAACGTACATTCGGCTAACGGGGACAACGGGAAGTAAACTTTTCACGAGTCGTTGTCCTCTTAAATCTGCATATTTGACCTAATGTTCTTTTGACCTAATTTTCATGTTTAATGGTCACAGTTCTAACCTAACTCAAATGGCACCTAACCAAATCTTAAAATATTCAATGCATGGTCGAGGGTAGGCTTGGTCGACGGAGCCCCGCTTCGCGGGGCTCCTACTTCTGGATGGTTTATAAAAAAATAACCACGAAGGGGATCCCCTTCTAACCTAACCTGTCCGAGTCGGGGTCCAGATTGCATCCAATTTCTACTGGTTACAATAGTTGAGGGTGGTAGGTGTATAGGGTATAAAGCGAAGAAAAAAAAACAGTAAAAAGTTATTAGAGATTATGAATATTATAGTAAATGAATAATATACTACGTGAATATTATGTCAAATGTGCATTATAGGAAATGTTTATTATATCATAAGAAATTAGATAAAATGAAACTATATTAACGGGGACAGTGTATGGGGACAACGGGAAGTATTTTTAAATATTTAATTGAAGTACCGCTGTCCCCGTAGGACGGGGACACGGTGTACGGGGACAACGGGAATAAACTGTTAAAACGTCAAAAATGTATGGTTAAACAGTCGCTATTCACTACTTAACTTTAAGCAACGTTTAGTACTAGATAAATTATCAATAACTGCGTGTATATTGTAAGCTAACAAAGTAGCTAATACATGTTGACTCTTCTTGGGAAGAAACATATGTTCCCGAACTAGTACAAAATCTCTAACAAAATTGTTAGTATCAAAATACAATAAACGGTCACTATGACGACATGTCAAAATATGCATTAAATTATTTAGGCTAAAAATTTAATCATTTTCTTCATCATTCAAATTATTTCAATACTAGCTTCCGCCCGCGGCTTCGCCCTCGTGGAGGTCGGAGTATCCCGCGGGAACGTACTACCGGGATAAAAAGTATCCTATGTGTTAATCTAGGTTATAATCTATCTGTGTGCCAAATTTCATCTTTTCCGGTACCTTCTACTTCTTGAATACCAACAAACTGCAAATGTAACTTTGTAATCCTATATATTTATATAACATTACAAAGTTATTTATGCAGTTGGTGTATCTAGAAAACTGGACCGAAATTGCAAAATATTTTAGTTTTTCCTTAATTTATACACTAAACACTAATTTTATTCTAAATTTGAATCTTCTATGTCTGCTAGAAGTGCCTTAGAGTTTTGATGATCGTCAGTCAGTGAGTGAGTGAGTGACAAAATGAAGAAGCTTTGACTAGTTATAATTCTTAAACTACCGGTTAAAATTTAATGAAATTTGAACTATACCGTGTTTATACAATGTCTGCTTGGTTACTAAAAATTCAGGCTTCTAGTTTTATCCATAACGAAGTTATAGGGGGTCGAAAATGGTTTGAACTGCTTCGAGAAAAGGATGGCACGGCCGTGCCGCTTTTTTGCTCGACTTAGCGGGGCACTGCCGTGCCCACAGATAAAAAAAAAATGTTTGCCCATAGAACATTTATTTTTATTTTCGCAAAACTTTCTGAGTGTCCCACGTAAAGCGACTTTAAAGCCATTTGATAGTTCTAAGTAATAGGTTCTGGAATACGGGCTTTAGTGTTTCTTTACAGGTACAAATATCAACACAAACCAAATATTATGATATTTGTTTTGTGTTGCAGGAAGCCAATGTTTCATACATCTATTGTTTAGACTGCTATCCTGAACTTAACTTTTCAAAGTTATAATATGCGTTGGTGTTAAATTTCCCTTCTAGCCGTATCTCCAGTCAGGCCCGTACTGCAAAGAGATCAAAGTATCCACTTAAAAGTAAGCGGAAAGCAAGCCACATACTCCGAGGAAGAAAAGGAGGTTTTACGCACATCATCAAATATAAACAACAATTGTTTCCTTCCATTTATGGATGTGGATTTATCAGAACGTTTCCAATATGCTATACCATTTGAGGACAGGGCTAGTGAGTTGAAGCTGTCTTCTAAGCAAGAGAAGGAGTTTGATTCTTGGGTGAGGCCGCATGAGATTTGTACGGATCCGAAGATGATTGTTGGAGATCAAGTTGACTGTTTTAGTATTAAGCAGACTGTGAGTATTTTGGTTGGTAAACTTGTTACATACATTAGTAATATTTCCCATGATTGTGTCAGGATTTGTTATAATAAATAATAGTTTAAAAAAAACTAAAAAACACGCTTTAAAAACCAAACTAAAAATGGAGAAAATAATTTAATTCAATTAAAAAGCGTGGGGTGCTTTTTGAGGTATTTTTATAATAACAAGCACCCCACGCTTTTTAACTGAATTAAATTATTTTCTCCTTTTTTAGTTTGGTTTTTAAAGCGTGTTTTTTAGTTTTTTAAACTATTATTTATTTTCTATTTTTTAGTTCTGCTAACTACAAAAACGTGTTTTTTTTTCTAATTTTTTTTTTTTAATTATTGAATTGTCATCGGTCCTCGACAAGTTTACAAAGTTTCAATGAAATCTGACTGTTTAAAGTGGGTGAAAATCGCGCTCAAAGGAGTCGGTTACATACAAACAAACACAGAAACAAACAAACATACAAGTGAAGCTAATATAAAGCGTGTAAAAAGGGGTCTTTTGATTAAGCCAACCGACAAATATAAATTTGTTTAAGCAAAATTTTATTGAAACTATAACTCAGTTTACAGAAACTTTGTGTTCGATAGCAATTTATATAATATTTATTATTGAATACTATGCATTAATATAATACTGTGCCACATAAAAAAATATAGAAGTACAAAGTGGTTTCAATTAATAGTTGGTGATCTAAATACTTATAAAGCTATCATCATAGGGGTTAAAGTATGAAATTGCCGTTGTATAGTAATAGACACTTCGAATTGACATACAATCTTCATGGTGTGAGATTTTCGTGTGAAACTTTTTTTCATGTAGTACCTATGAGGTTCTTCTTTTAAAAAATATGCAACATTCGATTTTCGACTTTCAATTGTTTTTTTTTATTCAGCTTAGACGTAAAGATGGATACTTCGAAAATCCGAGTTATTTTTTTATACTAGTTTAGACGCGGAACTAAAGCGGCAGAAACGGCTCGCAATATCAACGTTGCGTTTGGAGAGGGGACTGCTAATAAACGCACCGTGCGTTTTTGGTTTAAACGCTTTCGTAATGGAAACTTCGACTTGAAAAACGAACCACTTGGTAGACCGCCCACACAGGTGAATAACGCTGAATTGAAGGAGATGGTAGAAGCCGATCCGAGTCAAACAACCCAGGAATTAGCGGCATGGTTTAACGTTACCCTACCTACAATATTGACTCATTCGTATCAAATCAATATTTAAGATAAAAAAATATGAAAAATGAATGCCTCATAATTTGACTGATCTGCAGTAAGAAATGCGTGTTGAAACTTGTGTTGCCCTTGTTGAATCGGTATAGAAATGAAGGAATATTGGATCGAATTGTGACAAGTGACGAAAAGTGGATTGTTTACGATAACCGTAAGCGAAAAATGCAATGGCTTGACCCCAGGTCAAACGCTGCAACAGTGCCCTAAAGCAAAGCTTATCAATAAAAAGGTAATGGTAACTGTGGGGTGGTCTCTTCATGGTGTTATTCACTATACCTAGCTTTCTCAGGTCTGGTCAGGCAATAACAGCAGATGTTTACTGTGCCGAACTTCGAACAATGATGGTGAAACTGGCAGTGAAACAGCCCCGACCCGTGACTCGATCTTCACCATTATTGCTCCATGATAACGCAAGACCTCACACTGCACGAGAAACCGTTGTAACTCTACAGGAGATGCAGTTAGAAACTATACGTCATCCTCCGTACTCGCCAGACCTTGCTCCAACGGACTTCCATTTGTTTCGTTATTTGGACAATTTTCTACGTGATAAAAAATGTTCTTCCCAGGAGGCAGTACAAAATGCTTTCACACAGTTTGTCGAATCTAGATCCTCAGAGTTCTATCGTAAAGGCATAAATGAACTTCCGGTTAGATGGCAGCAATGTATATATAATGAGGGTAAATATTTTTTGATTAAATAAATATGTTATGTCTTAGAAAAAATCGAGTTTCAATTTTTCAGTACAAATCGGCAATTTCATACTTTAACCTCTATTATTATAAAAAGGTAAAGTTTGTGTTTTGGTGAGGTTGTAGGGGGTAATCTGTGGATCTACTGAACCGATTATGAAAATTATTTTACCAATAGAAAGCCACGTTATTTGTGAGTATAGGCTATATGTTAACCCGTAAAATTAAAAGATTTTTTCGTGGTAGTCGGATTTGCAAAGTAAAACGGCCGAATGAAAACGTTTCTTACGAACGCTGCCTTAACGATGAGAGATATATATGATTGAGTTCTAGAGAAAAGTTGTAGAGCTTGATAATGCCTACAAAAAAGTCAGCGACAGCATAATGTCTAACTTTAATATTTAAGTCAAAAAAAGTAGTTTTTTATATAAAAAAAATAGTTTAAATCATTAGGTCATGTTTATTGGTCATATTATCAACAATTATGAATTCTTATCAAAATAAGTAAATTTATCGTCTAAAACAAAAGACTTTTCCCTTTTACTGCATATAATTGGACAAAAATGGTTACAGAGATAATACGACAAAGGTATGGAACTGCGACCGTGTCGTAATCTATTGAGTGATATAAAAATGTTTACCGCCTATCTCTTATAAACTAATCCCTAAACTTTGTCTAATAAGATCTACAAATGGATTACAGTCATTGGAAGTGAAAGAAGTCCTAAAGCCGCGGCCACACCAACGAGAAATGCCATTGATTATCGCGATGTTGAACGTTAAACGTAGGTGTAGCCACAATTTATCGCGATAATTTTACAACGGCATGCGGCATTCACTTTGACATTGACCGTAGTGTGGCCGCGACATAAGACTACACTGTTCTATAAATATAATTGGTGTAAATAGATGCTTTCCGATGCCAATGATGTTTTTTTGCGATATTCAGTTTTAGATGGCCCTGCCTGGAGGCACATAAAAAAAATCCTTCATAAAATATCACAATTAATGGTTGCAATCTAGCTATTATCTAATTTAAATATAACTTAAACTCTTAAGTAACTATAATAATTATTCACATAATACACCCATATGCACATTTTTTTTACGTGTCAAACATTATGCGCGCTACCGTAAAATGCGATTTTACACACAAATAATTATTTACAAAATCAACAAACCCGACTGCCTAAAAAGTGAACTTAAATTTTTAAATTAAAGTTAACTTTTTAGGCAGTCGGGTTTTTTGATTTTGTAAAAAAAAAAATTCACAGTTTTTAGTTAATATAATTATTTTTGACGTTAATGAGACCTATTTATGAAATCCTTTATTTTGATAGGTTAGGTTACAGGATACTTAATAGGTCAAAATATATTTTTTTAAGACACAATATGGCGCCAAAAATCGGCCATTTTAATTTTTTTAAATTATTTTTGACGATGAAGCCTATTTATGAAACCCTTTATTTTGATACCCCACTCGATAGGTTTTGAGATTTGTTTTTAAGACTCAATATTGCGCCAAAATTCGGCCATTTTTCAATTTTAATATATCCGGTGTCACTCTCACAATTAAGACGAATCTAACGGCACCTCTCAAGCTGAAATCGATCAAGCCGTTTAGGCTACAGAGCGTGCCAAAGAAATATACATACATACACTCGAAAAACATAACCCTCCTTCTGGCACAGTCGGGTAAAAAATAAAAATATTTTCTCAGTAATTATTATTTTACCATGTTACTACTTAGTTTGACGTACGTTTACACCCTGTTTGGGTAAGATAGAACACGATATTTTGATATCTTCAAGTTGAAAATACAAATGACAGGATCTAAATTGGTAAACACTAGATTTTTAACATGACCACATTAATTTTCAGATAGTTTCAGACTGCTCATTCGTAGCATCTTTAGCAGTGAGTGCGCTATACGAGAAGCGGTTCAACAAGAAGATCATAACCTCTATTATTTATCCCAAGAACAAGAGCAAGTCGCCCGTCTACAACCCATTCGGAAAATATATGGTCAAGTTACATCTGAATGGTGTGAGGAGAAAGGTAACAAATATAACTTACCTACTTTTTAATTTACTTGCTATTTACCGTTTTATGTGCTTGAGATACATGACATCACGCCTTGTTTCCCCGAAGGGTAGAGCAGAGGTGTACCTACCTCTAGTACACCCACATTTCGCCAGAAGTTAACGTCCCATTTAATAGGGGGCGAGCCTATTGCCATCAACCGGGCACAAATCCAGACTCCGGGCTGCTACTGAGAAATTCCAGATAGAAAAACCCAATAACACTTTGCCCGCCCGGCTCAGTAGTAACTGAGCATAAGGTCCTGGGCACTTGCGAAGTTGCGACCACTAGACCGACGCAGTCTGAGAATGTCTGGTTGAAATAAAAGTTTCTACCTATGAAATACTTTTGGGAGAGGCCTATGGACATAGGCCTCTCCCAAAAGTATTTCATAGGTAGAAACTGACCTGTTTGGGCTGAATTGATGATGTGATTATAAGCTGGATCAGAAACTCAGCCTATAATGTTCCCCCTACTGGAACACAACACATGCCTCCTCCCGGTGCGAGGGATGGGCCGATATCCGCCATGCTGGCCTTTACAATTTCGAATTTTAGTTCTAGGACATTCCAGTTTCCTTACAATGTTTTTATGAACCGTGTTGAGAGTAGTGGTGATCGACTAAAGTGAAGAGCATCACTGTCAGTGCAAAAGTCCAAAAATATACATACTATTTCTGTTCGGTTTTTGACCAACCTTTTTAAAGAAAATATTTGCTGGCGGCTTATGAACCTAAGAATGTTGAAAGTAAAGTGTTTGTGGGTGGAAATCGTTCGTTCCTACTATCTTCAAGAAGGCAATTGAACACCACCTACCTTGTCTTAACCCCCGGGTCAGCAGGAGAGCTTCAGCGTGCACGGCACCTCACAGATAGGCAGTTTAAATGTACTCTGGGTTCAAAGGTCTTGAAGATCGCACACCACACGGTAATGAGTCCACAAACAATAAAGATGCTAAAACGTTTAGCTTGGAACACGATCACAACAAGAGAGGAAGAAACGTTCATCCAGCTCAGAGCCTCAAATCGTACACCCCGTCACGGATATATATCGCCGCAACGTAGGTCGTGAGCAAGTTCAGTGATGATTTACCAACCACCCTCAATTCAATAATAAGAATCGAACATACCCCCCACCGAAATCAATATGATTGATTTCCCTAAATGAATGATAAGTGTGGAATATGTTACACAAACAACAGTTACTTAAACATAAATAAACATATAATTCTACATGTAGACAGTGTTCTAAATGTAAAGTGTATACGGTAAAAAAAGAAAAAAGAAAACTTAAATAAACTATTTATAATATTAAAATTGTGAATGTAATTAATTTGCATACGGTAATGGACAAACTTTATTTGTAGGTCTTTGGATTAATCCATTTTTAGTTCGTAGAGTCAAAACTCGATTTACTTTGTCGACACCACCATGCAAATATAACTTGTGGTAATATTCAATAATTAAATTAGTCGTGTGGCATTTAGGTAAGAGCACAGGGTGCTTAGTGTTATAAGGTAGATCGGAATGCACGAGTCTACCCCCCACCCTGAGGAAATTGTGAGAATCTACAAAGGGTGAAAGTTTACGAAGGGAAGCAATGGTTTTATTTTTATCTTCTAGCAACGATTTCATTTCATTCTGAAAATGATTTAATTGTATTACTCGAATTATGGTATCACGAGCTTTCTTTAGCTCTGAAGCACTGAGAGGCCCATATGCCCTTGCCTTAGACTTGAGATTATTCATATACCTCTGCCACCAGGCCATAAGACGTTGCAGTTTATTAAAAGATGAAAATTTATTAAATGTATCTTCTAAATTATTTTTAAATGATATATTTTGATAGTCAAACGTAGTTAAAACAAACTTATCACATTTACTATCAGGAATGGTGAAACCTTCCTTTACATAAAATGGTTTCATTGGCCAGTGTTGTTGGTTTTCATAAAGCCATTTTGGACCGTGAACCCAATCCGTAGCTCCTTTTACGAAACGAGCTGGCATTGCTCCGCGCGAGCAAATATCGGCAGCGTTATTTTCGCTATTCACGTGAAACCAACAGTTTGGTGGCACCACGGCGATCACTTGACTAACACGGTTAGCCACAAACGTTTTTAATTTATAAGGTGGCGTTTGCAGCCATGCTAAAACGTTGTTTGAATCACCTAATGCAATTATAGAAACCTTAAAATCGGTTAAGTTTTGTACGACAAAACTTACTAACTTTGATAACAGAACCGCAGCTTCGAGCTCAAGCCTAGGTATAGACATAATTGGATTCAGAGGTGCGACCTTAGATTTACTCATCAGCAACCTAACTTTCACGTGACTATCCTTGTCTTCACTACGTAAGTAAATGCAAGCTGCATAGCCACGCGATGACGCATCGCAGAATCCTATTAGCTGCACTTGATTGAAGTGAGATATTAAAACATGCCGCTCAATTCGCAATTTACTTAGAACTGGCAATTCGGAGATAAACTTATTCCACTGGGAGGTCAGCTCAGTTGGCAACTGATCATCCCAGCCAAGGCCGAGTTTCCAGAGATCTTGCATTATGCACTTTGCGACGAAAGTACATGGCGCGATGAAACCTACTGGGTCAAAGATGGTCGCGAGTAGTTTTAAAACGGAACGCTTAGTTTGTTTTGCGTCAGTTAAATTATAATTAAATGAGAATGAGTCACACGAGGGTAACCATGTCAATCCCAAAACCTTGAGAGATGACGATAACGTATCGTCCTGAAAGTTGATGGTAGAAACCTGATCTGATTGCATTCTTGTTAGCAACTCAGGACAGTTACTAGCCCACTTTCTTAAATCAAATCCACCCCTTTTAAGTAAGGACATTAAATCGTCTTGCAATGTGCAAGCTTCTTCCAGGGTCTGGCAAAACCACAGGACATCATCAACGTAAAAGCCTTTGGTCAGTACATATGCCGCCTTGGATCTTGGCTCCGCATCACCATGCGGCATGCTTTGAGCTAGCTCGTCCGAGGCTAATTGGTGCAATGTACGTACAGCAACAAAGGGTGCACTACGAAGACCGTAAGTATTTCGAGTTAACTCAAAAATACAGACCGGGTCCATAGGATTATCACGCCAGAGTATATGCTGGTACTTCCTGTCAGCAGGATCTATGAGTACGGCTCGGTACATTTTAGACATGTCAGCAGTGAAGCAGACATCGTAAAGTCTGAAATTAAATAGTATGTTTAATATATCTTGATGTAGCTTTCTACCGGTCAAAAGTGTATCATTTAGCGAAATACCAGATTTTGTTTTGGTGGATCCATCAAAGACTACACGCAAGGGCGTCGTAGTACTAGACGGACGCAACACACAATGGTGTGGGATAAAATAACCCGAAGGTTCAGCACCAGTGTATGGTACCATGTGTCCAAGCGACTCATACTCTTTCATAAAGTCGACGTAGGCCTTACGAAGGTCTGGCGACCGAGCCAGGCGACGCTCAACCTGAATAAGTCGTTTGAGAGCAGTATCATATGAATCGCCGAGCACCTCATGCTCAGGGTTCAATAAAATTGGGGAAACATATCTACCGATTTCATCACGGTAATGTTTTTCCATGTATATTTTTTCCGCTAATTCCTCTAACGGATCAATAGGAACTTCACAAGGTAAAGATTCCACTTCCCAAAAACGTTTGAGAGTTTCATTTAAATTATTTTCTTCGATAGTATACGATACTAACGATGTTGTAGACGCTACAACATTGCAATTGCTAGAGGATTGCATCTCTAGTCTTCCCGTTACGACATAACCAAATACGCTGCCTAACGCAACTGGTACATCGGGGTTTATTATCATCTTTTTTCCATCGTAAATGTACGGGAAAATGTCACCAGCCAGAATAATATCAATCGGCGACTTTTTATAAAACCACGGATCGGCTAAATCTAAGTCTTTAAAATCATCCAATACCTTTTGAGGTATTTCAACGGTAGGCATGTCCGAAGTCAGGTGAGGTAAAAATTACTGCATTTAAATGAAAACAAGAAGTTGCACCCCGTGACTTTAAAGTTAACGATACCATGCCATTATTCTTGACTAGTTCGCCACCGAGGCCTAAAATATTATAAGGACACTTTTTAGCAGATAATCCTAAACGTTGAAAGCAATTTTGTGTAATAAAGTTCGACTGCGCACCTGAATCTATTAAAACACGAACAGTTTGGTAGTTGTTGAATGAATCCAACACATGCACAACAGCTGTTCCCAATATGACTGCATAGTTGAGTGTGGATGCTAAGTGATTATTAGTATCATTCATAACAGCGGACGCTTGCATTTTACATGACGACACCGGCGCGGGCGCCTGTTCGATTGCGGTAGGAACAGAATAACAAACCGGTTTAGGTCCAATATCGCTCGCTTCCCGATGCAATACAACATGATGCGGCTCCTTACAAACATAACATCTAAATTCACTTTTGCAGTCTTTCATCGCATGATTCGGTTTTAAGCAATTGTAGCATAACTTTAATTCATTAGCACGGCTAATGCGTTGTGTATTAGTCAGATCACGAAACTTATTACACCTAAAAATCATGTGATTTTCTCCACAATGTAAACATGACAATTTTGAGCTTGAAGTTACATGCGAATAATTATTCTTATTTTGCTTATTAGGTGGTAATTGTTTTATCTTATTGGTTTGCTGTGCACTTGAACTCGATGAATAAGATGCAGAATGACTTAAAACTTTTATATGATTTTGGACAAAACTAATTACATCTAAAAAATTTGGAATAGTTTTTTGATTTAAATTTTGTTCAAAGTTTTTTCGGGTATGGGGATCTAAAGCCCTCAAAGCAATATGACACATTATAAAACTATTCAAATTTTCAATGTTCAATGCTTCTATAGCTTTGTATGAATGGTCAAATGTTTCTATAAATGAGTTCAAATGATCAGCCGATTCTTTTTGCAGCGGTGAAAAGGTTAACATTTTATCTAAGTACCTACAAGCTAACATTCTGTTATCTTGATATTTATCAAGAAGACTTTGCCAAACGAGTTCGTAGTTATTCGCAGAAATAGGCACACTCTTTACAATATTTAATGCAGAATCTTTTGTGCATGACAATAAATAGTGAAACTTATCTATTTTTGGAATACTTGTCTGATTATGAACCAAAGAACAGAATGTCTCAAAAAATGTATTAAAATTTTCAATGTTCCCATCGAATGTGAAAAGTTCTAACTTAGGAAGCCTTGGTCTAGACTCCACAGAGCGCGAAGTATCTTCAACCTTATAACTACAGCCATTAGGTTCACATTTCGATGCACATAACTTAACTCGGAAATACAAATCATCAAAACTTTTCAATTCATGATTACGAAGGGATGACTTAGGGTCATATTCAAGTTCCTTTGCAAGGATTTCAAAGATCAAACTTTCAAAAGAAATACGTAAATTATCAAGGTCAGCCACGTGCATCAAAAATAATTCTTTCGATGCAAGATCTGAAATATCTAAAGACTGATCATAGGCATTTTGCATTCGCTCAAACATTCGTTGTTTTTTATTTATTAAAACTGTTAATTCATTACTTTGGCACGCTTCAGCCACTTCTTTTATTTCTTTACTTTTGATGACCGGTGGCACCATTTTGTTTTATCTACGACGCAGATGGCGTGGTCAAAGCAAAATGAACCAAACTAATACGGATTATACGAATGTTGTTTTTGCAAATTAATTACCAACACATCAAATATTATATACGATTAATAAATAGATATGTGTATAATGTGTAAAGATGAAACTATAGGTAATAGAATTAATATGACACTGAAACGGTCAGAATCAGAGGGACAAATGGACAGAACGTCTGTATCACACTAACTACGAGTTAGGTAGAATATTTCTAGCACGGCTAGGATCGAACTACGAGTTCGAGGGTTCATAAACCATCCGGTTCGAAGGAACACTTTGGTTGTTCGGTTTTTGACCAACCTTTTTAAAGAAAATATTTGCTGGCGGCTTATGAACCTAAGAATGTTGAAAGTAAAGTGTTTGTGGGTGGAAATCGTTCGTTCCTACTATCTTCAAGAAGGCAATTGAACACCACCTACCTTGTCTTAACCCCCGGGTCAGCAGGAGAGCTTCAGCGTGCACGGCACCTCACAGATAGGCAGTTTAAATGTACTCTGGGTTCAAAGGTCTTGAAGATCGCACACCACACGGTAATGAGTCCACAAACAATAAAGATGCTAAAACGTTTAGCTTGGAACACGATCACAACAAGAGAGGAAGAAACGTTCATCCAGCTCAGAGCCTCAAATCGTACACCCCGTCACGGATATATATCGCCGCAACGTAGGTCGTGAGCAAGTTCAGTGATGATTTACCAACCACCCTCAATTCAATAATAAGAATCGAACAATTTCTTTTGTTCCAGATAATAATCGACGACAGATTACCTTACAGCAGATACGGGCGCCTGCTGTGTTCATATTCCAGCAACAAGAACGAATTCTGGGTCTCTTTGTTAGAGAAGGCGTATATGAAAGTAATGGGGGGATATGACTTTCCTGGCTCGAATAGTGTGAGTTCATTTAATGTTAACTAGATAGAAAGAAAAATCATGTTTATTTTGTTAGGTACAGAAACATGCATGCCTGCACGGCCAACAAAAGAGACTTATCTCTTTTGGTGGCCGTGCATTTTTCTGTAACCAGAAAACGATCTGTTTTCGAATAAAATAATATTAATAGAAAAAAAGCTTGGGGCTAAGTAATAACAGCCGGACGGGTGGATCGATCTGAAGGCCAAATCTCGTAATTAAAAACGTTCGAGATCTAGTCGCAGTCGGATCTCAGCGACAGTCAAATGTCAAGAACTTGTAAATAATGTATGGAGGAACAGGCATTTTCAGGGCACGCTCGATCCGTCATAGACCTCATCAATCGCTTTTCGTCAGGCGTGATCGAGGTCAAGATCTGGCCTATTTAGAAAAAAAAAGGAGACTCGAGGTATTTTTGACAAATTGACACTGAGATCAGACTGTAAACGTTCATAAGATTACGAGGATTGCCCCTCAGGTTAAGCTACTTTTGGCACGGTTGACCCGTGAATGGGTGACCTCCTTTACTTACCAACACTCATCCGTACCTCGATAATCACGTTAAGCCGTTGATCCCTGCTGTCATTCGTGGATCTTGGAGTGTTGTTACGGGTCGTCAGAAGCCTAAAAGTCTGACAAACCGGTCTTGCCAAAGGGTATCGTATTACCCAGTAACTGTTAACTAGGTTGTGGAGGTCAGATAGGCAGTTGCTCCTTGTAAAATACTGGTACCTTGCTCCATCCGGTTAGAATGGAGTCCGACCCAAACATAGTTGGGAAAAGGCTAGGCAGTTTGAAAAGAATGTACTGCCTTAGTGTGAATAAGAACTATATTCTCAATGAGCCATTTTACAAGAATAAGTACAGCGGGATTATTGTGTACACATTAACACGCTCACAATCCCAATGCCATTCATTTTGGCAATTCAAAAAAAATAATTGCATTATTTAAGTAGTGGTGCAGATGACTATTTCTTCATGTTTAAAAAAAAATAGGTTAAAGATCGTTTACCACGCAATTGGGATGCAGGACTTTTAAATAAAATAATTAATTAATTCACAGAACATAGATCTCCACGCTCTAACCGGATGGATACCCGAGCGTTCAGCCATTCGCAACGGAGACGCAGACTTCAACGCAGACGCACTATATGAGAAGATTAGAACTAGACTGGAAAGGGGTGACGTTTTAGTGACAGTAGCCACCGGCTCGCTGTCTGACGCAGAGGCCGAGCGCACGGGGCTCGTGGCAACGCATGCCTACGCCGTCCTTGACGTCAGACTGGCTGATGTAAGTAATAATAGTTAACTTATAGAACACTGATATTTCGCCAGTTATGATAAGTCCCATGTAATAAGAAGCGAGCGTTTTTTCATCAACAGGACATGAATTTGGAATCCGGGTTCCTCTGAGGAATTCTTGATTGAAATACAGTTCAAGAGTGCTAATTTCGGAAAATCGAATCTTAATAAGGCTATTAAGATTAGATTTTAATATAATTTATAATACATGCGTATTATCACACTGCAGGGTAGCCACGTTTCTGAAATCTATCAAACAAATCGTCTTTAAAGTAGCCTTTACCTTCACCTAGGTTTTGGAGTTTTAGGCTTCTTAAAAAAAAAACATTGTCATTCAAGTGTTATTAAAACCAGTTTGCAGAATAAATATCTATCCTCTTCTAGGACACTTTTTTTTTTGACTGGGAAATCATCAAATAACTTCTCCCGCTCTGGCTAGAGCGTGTCAGACTTTTACTGACTAAAACCCACCCGTGTTCCCTCAGTTGCCTGTGTGCCAGGGGCCGCGGTATCTCTTTCGAACAACCCGCACCCCTGGCAGGCATCGGCCCTTGCGGACCCCACCAGTTGGTGCTGACATCTCTTTGAAGCGCGCGTGAAACAACGCGCCGTCGGCCCGGGCTTGGTCCTTACCGGACAGCGAGCTACCCATTACTCGCCGTCCGCAAGCCCGCGCCTACGGTGGCCGGGAATCAGCCTGGGATTCCCGACGCCCAGGGCGTCTCCCGCGGCGACTACGGCCGTGAGGGCGCATATACTGCCTCTCCCTCACGTGCGCCGCCTCCGTCTTCGCGAGCATTACTGCTTCGTAGAAGGTGACTGCTAACCATGCACTCTCACTCCGTACCATGGCCTGGACCAGGGCCGGACGGGAGAGATCGCCGCCGCCGATCGCCTCCACGAGGACACGGCGGTGCTCCGCCCAAGCCGGGCAGACCTCCACCGTATGCTCCACCGTGTCCGCAGGGCGATCTTCGCAATGGAACCACGGGGGCGGTTCCTCCCGCCTTATGCGAAACAGGAACCTCCCGAAACAACCGTGTCCGGTGAGGACCTGCGTCAGGCGGAAGGTGAGGACGCCGTGCCGCCTCTCAAGCCACTCCTCAAAGAGGGGACTTACCGCCGCTATCGTGGCGTGCCCATTCTAAGACACTTAACTCCGTAAAAAAAAAAAATAGGGAAAACTAAAATTATATTTTCTATGGGAATTTTGTATGAATTATTGAAATTTAGCCATGACAACGTCTGTCGGGTCAGCTAGTTATGTATAGATATTGTTGTGTATTTATAATATTATGAGATTTCCTATCGGCGAAAATTACGAACTTGCGTACAAACTTCCATCCCTTTTTAAATCCTTTCTTAGTGCTGACTTTCAGTATTCATATAAGGAACTCTTACAAAATTTGATGCGTTTAGACCCAGCGAGTTAGGTTGTGCGTTTTCCTTTAGTGAATTAATGAGTTTGTTTATAAATATTTGGTACCAATTTTTTTATACACCGATTTGTGCCCGGTTTCGGCGACAATTAGGCTTGCCTATTATTCTTGGGTGAAATGGGGTTTTATACACCTCTTGGAAAAACGGGCGTGATTTTACAAGGATGTATCTATCTTCGTCTAGGGTGTAAAACTCCTGAAACTCAAGAACCCGTGGTCGCACCTGCGCTGGCGCGGCAACTACTCGGAACTGGACCTCGCGCACTGGACGCCCTCCCTGCGCACGCGCCTCCACTACGACCCCGACAGCGCGGCGCAGTACGACAACGGCGTGTTCTGGATAGACTACGCCAGCATACTGAACTTCTTTGATGTCTTCTACTTGAATTGGAATCCGGAGATGTTTCAGTTTACTTATTGTATACACCAGTAAGTTTTATAATGGTTTTGTGAATGACGAAAAGTTTAACGCGAATTCCACCATAAGTTCCTCTATAGAGATTCATAGAGATTTTCGTATTTCCCTATTTAGCCTTTCTAAGCTATAATTGTGAAAATTATAAGGTGTACGTACTTTGAAGTTATAAAAAGTAATCACTAAATATTTTAGCTGGGTCATGTTTTTCAGAAAAACCTAATTGGAACAGTTTGCAGTCAGACTTTTCATAAGTCCCTCTAATTGGTTTATAGCGTAAATATAACTTAAATGCCCTTAAAAAAAAAAAAAAACTAGTAATTCTTGTTCGTTTTCTCAAAATTTTGACGACAAAATTAACTTTTACTTTGACACCAACTTACGAGCGTTTATCCAACGTGGGCAGGCGGCGTGGGCTTTTCGTGAATATTTTATTTGTTATATTTGTTTTTAAGGGTTGTACGTTGTATTATAGTTAATCGTTTTTTAGAATTTCGTTTCACATAGAATATTCTCATATTTATAATTCTCTATTTTGATACATTTTAGTTGAAATAAAATTCCATGGAAAATACACCGACCAAACAATATTCGTTAAAAAAATATTCTACTGTTTGATAAGTTTGTTAAATAAAAAAATGTGATTAAAAATCATTGAATTGTCTTTCTGTGAAATATGATTCATTCAAGTAAATAGTCTTTGAAACAATAATATTCGAAATAAAAACTCAAGAACCAAATATTATACCTATGAAACATATTCTGGGAAACGAAATTCTATGAAATATCCGTCTGCGAAACAAGGGGACACCGTTTTTTAAGCCATGCACTAGATCGTTGGTATTATATTGCGGCCCACACCCTCTCACAGAGAGGAGGCCTGTGTCCCACACTTTTAAAACATACGGCATCGATAACATAATGTAGGCGTCTTAACATTCAGGAATGTCTGCACTGCTTCATGAGCCCACCCCGTTTATTCCCGTTGTCCCCGTATGCCATATTCCCGTCACGGGGACAGCGGGACGTGATTAAATTTATTTCCAGTTGTCCCCGTAACGTACATTCGGCTAACGGGGACAACGGGAAGTAAACTTTTCACGAGTCGTTGTCCTCTTAAATCTGCATATTTGACCTAATGTTCTTTTGACCTAATTTTCATGTTTAATGGTCACAGTTCTAACCTAACTCAAATGGCACCTAACCAAATCTTAAAATATTCAATGCATGGTCGAGGGTAGGCTTGGTCGACGGAGCCCCGCTTAGCGGGGCTCCTACTTCTGGATGGTTTATAAAAAAATAACCACGAAGGGGATGGCGGGGTCTATTCGCTCGCTTCGCTCGCTCACACGACCCCGCCATCCCCTTCTAACCTAACCTGTCCGAGTCGGGGTGCCCTAAAGTCCAGATTGCATCCAATTTCTACTGGTTACAATAGTTGAGGGTGGTAGGTGTATAGGGTATAAAACGAAGAAAAAAAAAACAGTAAAAAGTTATTAGAGATTATGAATATTATAGTAAATGAATAATATACTACATGAATATTATGTCAAATGTGCATTATAGGAAATGTTTATTATATCATAAGAAATTAGATAAAATGAAACTATATTAACGGGGACAGTGTACGGGGACAACGGGAAGTATTTTTAAATATTTAATTGAAGTACCGCTGTCCCCGTAGGACGGGGACACGGTGTACGGGGACAACGGGAATAAACTGCCCACCCACGGCAGCTGGAGCACTGTGTCCAGCCTTCGTCGTAGTCCTCTTAAGCACACTACGCAAGTAGTTCTTCCAACTTCAGATATCTCCGTCTCAGGCTACTTTTTCTTAGCTTTGTCTCTACTTTTACCCTTGGCTTTTATTCCTTTGGCTTATTTCCCTTTTTCATGACTTCTTCCTTTGGTCTGCGATGAGGGACATTCATATTTCGGCCAAGTCGAAAGCTAAATTTAATAACTCCCTTTTCATCAGCAGCAGACATCTAGTACACAAATCTTTTACGTGGTTAAAACTACACTACGCTAAAACTTTTTCGTATTCGGGTGAGAAGGTGTTGGTGAATCTACCGATCTGTGGTTGCAACGTCACTTCTTCTCCACGGTCCAATGCCGATAGCTTATCATGTAGAGTGCTATTTGGGATGTTGTAACGCAACAAAGCTTCTCTCAAACTCAGTTCTTTGGACAAAATTTTATACATCATAGTTTGTAAACTTTTTTGGTCCCATTTTCCTTTCTCCTTCACTTCGACCTCTCTCTATTACTCTGTCCTCTGAAATAGTGTACAAAAATTACTATAAGTAATAATTAAAACTATTTACGAGAAAAAAAATCCCTGTCCAACGTTAAGGGACTACTATATGTCCGGGACTAGGGAACAGGATAATGCCAAAATCACATGATCTAATACCTAATACGTTTTGAAAATCAACCAAAAAAATCATAGAATACGAATAATAATGGAACCCTACCTTAATTAACAAATACCATAAAAACTTAAACACAGAAATTGAGCTGTAACACTCACCTGGATCTTACGTGACGCAATGCTTTCCCTCCGAAAACAGAAATCGACCGCCTCTGATGTTGCCTTGCGCGTCACTGACAAACTGCGTCGTGTGACCCTGTACTGCAAGTCTGCAACGCAAGCCCGCGCCCCTTTCACCCGTGTTTGAATCGTTCGCGTTGTAACTGATAATACGAGTGTCCGGCACTAGGTGCCGTCCGGGGTTACGGTACTTCCCCTATAGGCTGACTATGTATGTTATATGTAATCAATGTAACTTTCTAGGAAATGGGACGCAGGCACGGGTCCAGCAAAGGACGCGTACAACATCGGAGAGAACCCACAGTTCTCACTACACGTGCAAGGGAGAGGCGCCGTGTGGTTACTGCTGACGAGGCACATCACGCAGATCGACGACTTTAGGGACAACAAGGAGTACATCACGCTGTTAGTCTACAAGAATGGAAGGCGGGTGTATTATCCTTGTGAGTATTCGATAATATTATTATGGGGCTTGTGGCTAAGTAATAACAGCCGCACGACTCGATCGGTCAGGTTAAGCTACGTTTGCCGTGGATGGGTGACCATCTTTACCAAGAACCCCCCATGCCGCGGAAAGCACGTTAATCCTTTGGCCCCGGCTGTCACTCGTAGATCTTTTACAGTCCTAACGGGTAGTCAGAAACCCGAAAATCGGACCACCAGTCTTCCAAGGGGTATCGTATTACCCAGTTACTGGGTTGTGAAGGTCCAATAGGCGTCGCTTCTTGTAAAATGGTGGACACATGGACGACATGGTGTTGGATCGTCAACACAAAGCTATAAACTATGCAGATGTCACAGGTAAGGCAGCGACGCTCTACTATAGCCTCCTAAAGAAACTAAACTCTTGCTCATTTGACATGAAAGTTTACTGAATACCAACATCAAAAATTATTTTCAGACGATCCTGAACCTTACAAAGACGGAATAAGGATCAACAGTCCGCACTACCTATGTGAGCTGTTAATAGGAGAGGGAAGTGCGGATAGATACACTTTAGTCGTGTCACAGTATGAGAAGAGTAAAACGATATTCTATACGCTACGGGCGTACGCGACGTGTCCCTTCACGCTTAGCAAACTTGAGCCCTATCCGTATAAGAAAACTGTAAGTGGGAATTATTTATTGTGTTTTATCAACAAACAAATATTATGGATTTGATCATGCACTTACATGTAACTACATCTATTTGACAATAACATTATGTATATCGTTTTTGATCGCTTTTTAAGATTCCCTTGTGAATATGTGCCTTAAAATCGATGACGAGGCGAAACTGATAGATAAATAGAAAAATAAATTTGCTTTCCGGTCCGTTATACAGGGTGTTTGGTGCATCGTGTGCCAAATTGAAATGGTCGGCTGAAAGGGTCATCTGCTAGCCTTTCAAATTCCTTAACACCTCTCATGCCTTGTGGATTTTTTTATCAGTTTTTATTGTTCTTTTAAAAAAAAAGACCCCAATTTTACATTCAAATACAAATAAAAAAAAAAGTATAAGGCGTAAACTCTGAATTTTAATTTTATTTAAATGTGTTCTAAAGTAGGTACTTTTAAATACAAAATTAGTGACATTAATTTATTAGTCATCTAGTTTTATTTTTTATTTACTCGCAAAGGTAAAGCTTAAATTAAAGCTGTACATTTTACAGCTGTTTACATGGCTACAAAAAACAAAAAACAAAAGCGACCGGGATCTTCTCAAAAATTCTCTAGACTACCCTCTTGCTAATGATGTGCCACATGCCATAAAAATCTTTTAACAACTTTGTGAATTCGCTAGAATTGTGAATCGAGTCACATAAGGCTAATATTCAAGATTATGATTTAAAAAAGTATTTTTGGTTAAACGATACCTGACAAACCTATTAAATCTGTTATCTCACTCTTATAAGGTAACATCTGTCATGTATCTCTATCTTTTCTTGGGATTTAGCTATACATCAGACTGTATATTAGACTTTACCAATGGCAATAAGATCCAAGGAAAATGGAGAAACGCTCTGCAATGTTTGCCTATAAATTTTATAAGTATTGAATTCTTAAGTGTGACTCTCCTACGAATTCCTAACAAATCATTGAAGTATTAGACCATTTTTACTGGCCTTCGACCTCAACACTTTCGACTCCACCTTTTTTTATTACTCAATGGGCCCGCTCTTGACCTTAATCACGCCTGATGGAAAGCGATTGATAAGGTCTATGATGGATGAAGCGTGCCCAGAAGATGCCTGTTCACTCTTGTTTCATAGAGCTCTTACGCCATCCCGCCGTATATTATTTCAAGTGGATGCTCAGCGAGAGCTCTCAGCATACCATATGCGACTAGAGTGAGCTATCAAGGACGTTATATGAGGAGAGAGAGGAGGAGAAGAACGTTGCAGGCCTTACAGGCTAGACTTGTAGACGATTTTCTATTTTGTATTTTCATTCCTCTAAGTACCTGGTACTTATTGACAGGCCTGCACTGTTCTCCCATACGTGTACTGTCATTGTAATTTGAAAACATTGTAAAAGCCACCTATTTCTAAAACAGTAACCGTGGAGTTTCTTGCCGGCTCTTCTCCATAGGAAGCGACAAATTGGAACCGTGTACCTAGCTTCTGACGTTTCATAAGTGCCCATGCGGATTTATGTGAAATTAAATATTTTGATTTTGAAGGCTGGCACAGAATGTGTTAAAAGATGACTGTTAAAACCATTTTTGACATAAAACCTCCTTACAGCTGAAAGGTGAATGGACGGCCCGCACCGCAGGTGGTTGCGAGAACCACCGCGCTACTTACCCAAACAACCCGAAGTTTATCATCACAGTACCTGATGCCAGGTCCCCATGCAACATAATGGTAGAATTGAAGGGACCTAAGCAGTACCAGATGGGTGTGGATGCGAGGGTCGAAGCTATAGATGACCCTACTGTCACTGCGCCGTTCTTGAAGGAGACTTCAGGGCCTTATAGGTAAGGAATCGTGTTTATAGCAGTTCAGCAGGCCTAGACAAAACACATTTCTGTTAGCGTTTACGCCAAACGCTAACGCCAAAATGTATGGAAATTACATTAGTGTGGAGGTTATCTCCGAATTGTCGGAATTCGAGTTTATTCAGCGTTTTAGGCTGTATAAACGAACATTTTGGAATCACTGCAGCGATCTAAGGGGGTCTAATTTCTCTTAAAAAAAAAACAAGGGAACCTTCACTGGAAATTATTATTTACAAAATGTGCAATAGTTGAGTACATAGGTACTTAAAGCTGGGTGTTGCCGTTTGTACATGTTTTAGAAATGTGTTTTAATAGGCAAATTATTACATTTAGAATCTGAAATAATTATATATATTTTAGGTACATTCTTTGTCCATAAAATGTACCCGTTCAATACATGATACAATAAAATTTTCTAGATAGAAAAAAATAACAAACTAAACTCGATTTGCAGTTTTTTACAAACCAAATTTCAATTTAATCAAGTACTAATACTCCTTATCAATTTAAAGGTATTTCATTTTGGAATTCATTCCACCCGATAATTCATAATTATTTTAATAATTTGTTAACATGGGTACAATAAATAGTCGAGATCGTTTTTCTTTTTTTTACATTTATACATTTTTGATCGTACCTACATTCAAGTGATTTTCAAACCGCGCGTCGCTTGCGCAGCAGACTGTCAGTGTCCCGCGGGACGTTACGGAGGTTGGATCTGTGCCAAATTTTTGCGCGCGCGCGTTTCTATTGCGTAAATATTAAGGCGAGGTTGTAGTAATTTCTACCTTTTTAAACCTCTGTAAATCAAGAAAAAAGTTAATTTTGGGTAAAAAAAAATATTTTAGATAAAAAAAATCATAAAGATGACACTAAAACGCTATTTCTATCATGTGCCTTGAAGAGATTCCTTCATTAAACAATGTCAAAGTTATACCAAAAGATAGGGCTTATTATTTATTAGGGATTGGTAAAAACACATTTTTCACTTCTCATGCTCTAAAAAGACATCATTATAGCCCTACGAAGCGGGACTAAAGTGACCACTTTAGTCCCTAGGGAGTAAAAAGTAATTCGTTTTTTAATTTCCTTCATGTGACATAAACAAACTCAAACAGCCAGTATTATCTGTGGAGTGTGGACTATCTTCATTGCGAAAATGTTGAGAGTTTTAGTTCCATGGTTTTTGCCAAGGTGGCGCCATGTGTTTTAAATTGTTAATCTGTTACTGGTTTAGAAGAAAAAAAAGACCGCGAAAATTTCAAAAATTTTGTCGAGTGTAAATTTGTTTGGCTTTAAATAAATTTATTAAGAATGTCCAGTGACAAATATTATGTTCCTATATATTATGTTCCTTGGTGAAGAGTTTGACGTCAAGCAAAGAGCAAAAGACATGCCTAATAGATATTGTGATTTTTATTTTATTAACCGACTTCAAAAAGGAGGAGGTTCTCAATTCGTCGGAACCTTTTTTTTTTATGTATGTTCCCCGATTACTCGAAGATGGCTGGACCGATTTGGATTTTTTTTTTTGTTTGAAAGGGTATACATCCCAGGTGGTCCCATGATCATCAAGTCAGGATCTGATGATAGGATCCTGGAGAAATAGAGAGAACTCTTCAAATTTTATAGGCACGCGAAGCGATTTAGGTATTTTTTGGAAGAGTACTTTCTCGGAGTGGTCTCATTTCAATTTGGTGAAGATCTGATGAAGAACTTTGGAGATAGGCAACGGAACTCCTCAATAAATGATAGCAAATGGACTGGGATTGCTGAAATCTCATGTCTGTCTATTGTTTACACCAGTTCATAACATAACATCACGCCGGTACGCTGTGAAGGGGTAAGCTCATGTGAACCACTAAAAAGTAAAAAAAAAACTTTTTCCAAAAAAAAAAACAACCGACTTCCAAAAAAACACTACAAAGTGAAAAATAACTTTAATTTCGGAAGGCGGTGACAACAAATTCAAATTCAGCTCCAAAGACACCGACTTCCGAAATTAAAGTTATTTTTCACTTTGTACTGTTTTTTTGTTAAGTAATATTTATTAGGTAAATACATGTTTTTGTACTAAATTGACTATTTTTCTCGCACTCGAAGTGAAAAGTACAGTTTGCACCTCGAGACTAAACGCCAACTTAATATACCCTCGGTTTCATTGACTCCCTCGCACGCTCGGGAGTCAAACCACCTCGGGTATATTATGGCTTCGTTTAGTCCCTCGTTATAAAATATACTATTATAATTTCTTTATATTTTTTTTCTAAGAAACAAAAAACACAAAATCTAGCAGTTCAAGCGCTCGCAACGGCCGGCCAGTGCCCGCCGAGACGTCTTCGAGGTTGGACACGCGCCGTTTGTTTCGCAAAAATTTCCCCCGCGTTTACCTACAATCATTCTCATATGCGCCACAATATAAAAAAAGTACAGTAGGTAAGATTTACTGAACAGATTGAATTTTTTCAAACGATTATTATGTTTGCTCAATAACTTTAAAATATCGGTTAGTATTATAAAATATCTTGTAAATACTAGGTAAAATTTTAACAACGTGACGTGTAACAGACTACATAAAGTTTATTTTGCAGCGCATCAATCATAACAAAAAAACCATGGGTATTTGTGTAGTTATTTGATCACTTCCCTTTACTGATAATATATATATTATGTATATTTATTTATGTATTTATATGGGATCTCCAACAAAGGATACACATATTCAATATCAATTACAACAAGGAAGAAGGTTATTTTACGTGCGCTCCTTCTATTACATAAGACCTTTGCATGGGCATATAAATAAGTGTAAACACGATAAAAATTAAAATAGAGAAAACATAAATTATGAAAGATGAAAACAGAAATTTGGGAACAAACATCTCAAGAATGAGCATTCATATTACAATCTACAATAGTGTTTATTTTTTATTTAATAAAAAGTGAGAAAATAAATGATTAAAGAAAATGCCCATTTTTCACCTGACTATGTATAGAAATTAAATAAATCTTAAAATTCAGCTAATTGAATTGTAGGTATATTAAATGCGCTCATCACAATATTAAAAGAAACGCTGGAAAAAGATATTTTTGTATATTTCTATAAGCTTATTCTACGTATCGGGTAAACGTATTACCATGTTTTGAACGCATCTCAACTATACTTTATTTACGTCGTTCCATTTTACACACTGCTACTGCTGCTCTGTTTCGGATTTGTTTACATTATGTCACCTACGTTTTATTTAATCCTTACTTGTATTTCTTGATTAGTGTAAAATAAAGATTAATTAAAATTAACATAATAATTAAATAAATTAATCATGTAGTATGTAATTGAGTTCGCACGACTGAAACGGATTTTTTTGACATTTGTCACTATTTTTATTGGCAGTTTTGGCATCGGCGCACAGCTTCGTTGTTGTGTTGCGTCTCGTTGTATACTGTGCCATTTTGTGTGTGTTACTTCTATTTACGGCACTATTTACCGCCCCTGGATCTCGAGACGAATTTATGAGCGTTAATAATTAGTTCTAACACATTTATTTCTTTATATTTGGTACAGACGCTAGGACATCAAGCTATCCCAAACGGTCAAATTTACCCAATTGAACATGAACCTTATGGTTATGTAATAAAGTTGAAAATCTATCAAAGAAATTTGATAGATTGGGGTAGCCCGATGTCCTAGTGAAAAAGCAAAAAGTAACATTAATATTTTTTGAACTTCGTACCGTTTAAATCGTAAAAATTACTATATGACATTATTTTCTATAGTTACAGGTAGTCTTTCTTCTATACCTTGTAACTATACATACACATTAATTATCAGGTTTTTAAATGTATGGCAAGTGGCCATTGTTCTCTGAGGAAAAAAGATACATGATTGTCAAGATTGAGCATTCATATTACAATTAGTTAATAAAATACATATAATAATTATTTCACATTTGTTGACTATTGGAGGGAAGTGTATTAAGTTGTTTTTAGGTTGTTAAATTCTTAATGTATTTTGAAATGGGGAGGGTTATGTTCAGGTTACATATATGGATGTTTATTTGATATTTGATAACATAACAATAATACAAACCAAGCAGAATAGCAATTTAATTTTCTCTTCCGACAATGACCCGAACCCGATATACCTTCCTTACCTACTGCATTAATGCTGCATTGTGGCATGTCCAAACGCTAGCATCGGCTAGCTCGGCGCTCGCTGCGTCTATACGCTCGATAATACCTATTACTGCGGGGAGTGAGGAAGCGTTTTCATACCTACACACCGCACTACAACCTGGTCTTAATAGGAAAAAAATAATTGTAAATAATTATTGTTTTATAGAACTTATTTATTTGTTTGTGCGTTTATTTCTCATTGTGTAACTATTTGTATATAACTTTTAAGACAGTATTTTTGTGAAAATGGCAAATAAAAGTAATCGGAATAGGACTAAAACGAGAGAAATATGGTAAGTTATATTTTGTATTCTTGATCCCTATTGATCACAGTCACAGTATTACAATATTATATCCCTACCAGTAGTGAAAATACATTTCCAGTTTATGCTGATCTCGCATTGTACAGGATCTCTGTACAATGAGCGGTCAGCTTACATTGGTCATTTATAGCTTGATATGTAGCCGTATGAACTTACGCTATCACACGCAAATTTCACCCGACCCCAGGAGTTCCCGGCCATTGCTCTACGTATTCGTTACGTAACGCTACGTACATTCGTTTTCACAACTGCATGGATTGTAAAACTGTGCCACACTAATTATAATATCAGTAGGTTCAAAGAGAGGTAAAGGGTTACTGTTTTTCTTTTACTTAGGTACCTACTTGTATTGTTTTAGTTTATTATGTCCTGCTCTGATTACATTTTTTTAATAGCATAACTTAATTTTATTGTTCCAGTTCAAAAATGATTCGAAATAAAAAAGGCTTATTTGTTCGAAAAAAAAAACACAGAAGAACAGTAAGTACCTACTGTCTTTGTTTTCTTGATAGTCGGAATCCTTACCACAGAAAAAAGGCTCTTTCAAACAAGCGTGACACGCTACACGCGACGTGAATCGTACGCGACACAAAGGCACCGCGCGTCGCGCGACAGGGGGATGCCTAGTTGTCACGTGCGTCGTGTGTCGCACCTGTTTGTAGAAGCCTTAAATATTAGTACCTACTATACTAGCGTACAGAAAAATCACTCCGAACAACAGTCAGTTTAGGTACAAAAACAAATCCAATCGCCGATTGCCTGCAAGCGAAACTGAAACCTATTTCATTCTTTCTACCGTTCACATTCCATTGGGTACCTATTATTGTCTCCAAACCGGTCTAACGGCCTGACCACTGAAAATTCACTCCGGGCGAATAATAAAAATGTATGGTGGTATTGGTGGTAAATGTAAGGTACTATCCGGTGCGGCTCGTCAATTGCACTTAGAGCCGCAATACTATCTTAGATTTACTCAATTTCGCATTTTTAGAAAGTGGAGTTGTTTTTTTAGAAAACTGTATGACGATACGTCCGATAAGACTCACGTTTCTTATATTACTTTAGAGCCTGTTGACTTACAACCCTCTGCTACTAAGAAAGTTTTTATTTGGTTCAGCGGCATACAAATCTAAAATTTGCTATTATGTATTATTTCAGGATATCGACATCACCGAATGATGATACTTTACAAGATGTACCACTACCAATGTCTTCGTTATCTGCACCAGAACCAGTTGTTGATTCTGTAACAACTCAGTAAGTTATCAGAACTGACATAACACTTACACATGTGAGCTGGGACTCAAGTCTGCTATTACGATAGTGTCAGAATGGTCTATCATTGATTTCATAATTGTTGATTTTGACAAGTTTGGTAGTCTACTAATAAAATGGCGTCATTATGACTTTCCAATGGTCAGCCACTGACACTCCATTGAAAGAAATGGCATTTATTGGTAATCTCGTACATAATGTCAAATGAATGACTGACTTAATTTACGAACTTCCTACTACTTTAGATTGCTTAAAACACTAATAAATAATATGTAAAAATATATATAAATGAAATCTGGCATGAATAAAGGTTCAAATTTAGTAGTCGTTTTTCGAAAATCATTTCTACTAACGAGTTTTATAATAATGGCAATACGAAAATGCCATTATAACACAATTCTATTACGACACCATTGACCGACGAATGATCGACCATTATGAATTTAGCAGATTACGAACTTTTAGAAAAATAATAATAATAATAAATTATTATTTTTTCTCTCACAATGGTTCTGTAACCTTAACAATTTTTAACATATATAAATTAACATTGTGAGAGCTGGTGCCTGATGTAGGTTTTAAGAAAAACCTGTGTTACAGGTCACCAGGCCCCACTTAAAAATGACAAAATGACAAATGAATGACAATGGGATCGTGTTGCAATGACGAATTTATAAAAATAACAGACTTGGGCCCCTGCATGCATGTCACGGCTTATCAGCCTGTATAACTTCTATCTTGTAGTACTTGTGCATTTAAAATTAGGCTTTTCTATTCTAAATAAGAATAAGGACCGAGTACTAAAAGTGCATAACACTTTTATTAAAATTGTTCTTCAACATCAGTTTTTTTGGGCTCCACGTTATACTATCTTCATAAATCTTATTTTATGTTGTTTTGTTATAGAGAAACTGATGAAAGTGAAGGCGCGTTTATTATTGAAATTGATAACAAGGAAAATCATTTCCAACCCATTTCAGGACGGCGAATAATTGATATCAATTACTTTTTACAAGAACTTCAAGAAAAAGCCCGCCTCAGTAATTTATTTGAATGTAAATCAAGCAACTTCTGCTTAGTTGGTGAACGAAGGCATGGACTTATATCGATCTTTAAATTTGAGTTCAATATGTGTACAGAAGTATGTTAGATTCCATCCGAAAACACCAAAGATACTGAGCATGTAAATGCTAATATAGCTGCTACCACTGGAGTTGTAGCCTCTGGTATAGGATTTTCTCAGATCGAAGAGTTATTTTCGGCTTTAAAAATCCCCATATTTTCTTCAAAATATTTTAATCAACTGCAAAATAAAGTTTATGAGAAATAAGAAGAAGCGGCAAGTGTGACAATGGAAGCTGCTGCCAAAAAAGTAAAAGAGATTGCTTTAGCAGAAGGCCGGACCAAAAACGGCTATCCTGTCATAGATGTATACGTTGATGGGGCATGGTGTGCTAGGTCATATGGTTCGAACTATAAAGCTTCATCAGGCACAGCAGCCATAATTGGCAGAAATACGGGTGAAGTTCTATACTTCGGAGTCAAAAATAAATATTGCCTCGTATGTGCCCTAGCCGAAAATAAAAAAAACTGAACCTCAAGACCACTTATGTTTCAAAAATTTCCAGGGATCGTCTTGATCAATGGAAGCCGACATAATCGTTTAAGGTTTCAAAACATCGATTGCGATGTATGGCCTTTTATATGTCAGAATGGTAGGAGATGGCGATGCTTCGACCTACGCTAAAATTCTTAACGCAAATCCGTACGAAAGCCGAAATTTGACGGTTGAGAAACTTGAGTGCCGCAATCACATATTGCGCAATTTTTGTAAAAAGTTAAGAGCGGTCATCTCAGAAACTAAGTACATGTTAGCGCACCGAAAAACTCTCACTAATCAAAAAATTATGACAATGCGAAAGGCAATAGTGAAATTTATTAAACATCACAAAGCCTCACAGAGTCCTAAAAATGTAGCAATATCTGTTTTGCACAACGATATTATTAACTATGTATCACACGCTTATGGTATTCATCAAATGTGTCAAAATTACTTTTGTGACAAAGTTCAAAACAGTGGTGGCGAACTGCAAAAAATTTAAAATTCAACTTTTATCTTCAGTTTAAATGCAATTGTGTCCAACGTGGCTTCAAAAGCACGTAGTTTGATTGAACACAAATACGGTAGAGTGCTTCAACAGTCTAATAGCTAAATTTACTGGCGGTAAAAGAATAAATTTTGCGCTAAAAGGGGGCTATCAAGGAAGATGCGCAGCTGCCGTTGTTTTGTTCAACACAAAATCTGCAATATCAACCATCCAAAAAGTTTTAACAAGTAATGCTCCCGGAGGCAAAGCTGAAGAAATTGAGAAAAGACATGCGAAAAAACGGAAACTAAATATGGAACACCCAGTAAAGAAACGTAGAATTCTAAAAGAAGTAAATAAAGAGCAACACGACTATGTTCCAGCCTGTTCATCGCCCGATATGTCGCAAAAAGAGTATATAATAGTATAAATCAAAAGAAGAATTCCTCAAAAGTCTAAAAACACTTACATCTGATAGACACAGGGTAGAAAGATCTACAATATTACAAAGAGACAGCAGTGAGTGGCTCGAAATAAGAAAAAACTTAATAACTGCTTCCAACTTTGGGCCAATATGTAAAAGAAAAGTCAAATTCTCCCCTCGTTAAAAATCTATTATACAAAAAAAATTGGCCCACGTCACATCCATCGCACATGGAGTTGAGCATGAGCAGCAAGCTTTGCAGCAGTTGCAGCAACAAGAAAATGTTGTCATTGCACCCTGCGGCTTATTTATAGATAAAGACTACCCTTTTATAGGGGCAACGCCTGACGGCTTAATTGGAGGAGATGCAAGTGTAGAAGTGAAGTGTACAATTACAGCACACAAAAAAGGACTTTCTAATTTTATACAAGAAAACAAAATACAAATTTTAAAATATAATAAAAACACTGAAACTACTACAATAAATAAAAACTCAAACTGGTACTACCAGATACAAGACCAGCTAAATGTATCAGAACGACAAAAGTGTATTTTGGCTATATGGGCAGGCGAGAATGAAAAAATATACACAACATTCAAATAGATAATATTATATTTTGGGAAACTAAAATGAAACCGAAATTAATAACATTTTACATGAAATGCTTGCTGCCTGAAATTATAGATTGCAGAAATGCCCGTGGTACGTCCATTAGAAACATATATATTCAAGATGAAAACGAAAATGTTCGTTATGTGTATTAAAAAACCTGTACTATGTAATTCCATGTTGTTATTTTTTTCATATTATTATAATAATAAAAAACTTAATGTGTATTACATCACTGATCCATAGTAAACCACTTGTTAATTACACATTACTTGTGATTAATATTTAGGTACACAAATAATAAATCATAATTAAATAACGTAAAACCTCGAAATACAATAAAAACTTTTTGAAATGGTTTCAAATGACCGGCCAGTCATGCCCTGGTAACTTAGAACATTATTTTAAAATGATGAACAGTGCCATCTATCCTGAATACCGGGGGTTTTATTATTGCAGTGTTACCACTTTTTTCCTCATAAAAGATTTGGTACTGTACTCGGATTGTTATTTTTTCTATTTTACATTAATTAGTCCAGGTACACAAATAAAAATTATTTGACCATCTAGTGTAATAAATTTTCAAAATATTAAAAAAAAAATATGTATTTTATGTGAAATGATGATAGAATTAGAGTAGTTTCCTGATACCAAACGTTAGAAACACTAAGTCATAACGTCACAAGAAAATTTTCACCGGTGTGTTTATGTAAAATTACAAGACATTTTTCTTGTAATTTTTGGTGTTTTTGTGTTATTACGTTGAGTTGAGCTAACGATATTGACTAACTACAATATATGAGCTAGCTATATTTTTGTATTATTAATCTTATTTTCTTTACCCCATTACCCAAGGTACTTAATTTGTGTACCTAAAAACATCGATATAAAATAAATATGCTTAACGTCATTAAGTATATTTTTATCGATGTTTTTAGATACAAAAAGCATCGAATAAAAGAAATTTAAATAAAACAGCAATTCATTCGTAAGTACCTATGCACATCGACATATACGCACCTACCTATAAAGATAGATATTTAGTTCATTGCGTGACGTTCAGAGGGCGTTGGTCGCTAACTAAAGCCGATAACGTCAGTAGTCTATCTCAGTTTATACCACAGAACATAATATACTCCTAACGGAGAAGAATGCCAACTCCATACAAAATTGAGTAGAACGGTTGTGAGCGCCATCTATATTCGCCCCTAGGAAAAAAACTCGTATGGCGGTAAATTCAAACGTTTGCTTAGCATCCCCAGCCTATTGAACATGGTTTTTGGTAGGTCTATTCTCTTGTAAGATAATTCCAATTTGAGTTTTTACAAGAGAATGTACCTACCAAAAAACCTACAGAGTGGATATGGCAAAATAAAACGATAGTGTCATAGTGTGTAAATAAATAGATTCATATTTATTTCAACAGTTTCATTACAATTTATTATTATTGTGTTTTATTATTGTGTTCATATTATTACATTCCAATAGTTTAATTACAATCTGTTTGCAGTAGCCTCAGAGTATAGACTAAACCATAAGTTTGTTTTAACTACATTTACATAGATCATACAACAAGGTTAGACAAAACCCAATTTTCAAAATGTACTCAAACAGAAACGACAGTAGATTTTATTTATTTTTAAGGTACTACTAATATTATTTAAAAGGTATACCAACGACTTATTCACTAGAAACATTAACATAATAAAAATAACATGCATTGAGTTATGGTGAATTTCTGACTTACAGGCGTACTCAGCACTTCACAACATACAGATCAGCAGAAATAGTGACAAAGTTATTTAGTTATTTACGATACGTACAGTACAAAAGTAGGTTTATTATACATATAACGAGTCTTAAAGCCTAAAGATACATGGTAGATTAGATTTTATTAAGAATGTATTAATTTAACAATATCATACACTAATTTCAAAGACATTTATCATCTCACTGACATGACGTTGAGTTGCCACTATGAATTATCAAAAATAACTACTATATTTTCGGTTTCATTTAATTTAGGACAATATTACTATGATATTGCGTAATTTGGACTAACAAAAAATTTGCATTACTTCAAACAGTAATTCACTTTTTTATTATCTAATAAATATTTATATTTCGTTGGCAAATAATCTCTCTAAAAACTACTATCTAGAAAGAAAAAAAAAACGAGACAAACACTATGCACCTGTGTTACAACTTAAAAATAAAGTATTATTAGGGACCTAATTTTTTGGGTCCTTCACAATATTTTTTATGTTGGCAATGTCATATTTCTGCTCCGGGTACCTGTCCTACATTGGCCAATAGAAAGTTGATACCCCCTGGTTTATATATATTAGTATGCGGCCAGTGAAGACGCGTTTGACGTTTGACACTGATGTTAAGTTTCGTTCTCACGCTAATTTCCATAGAGAAACTATTGTGTTTCCTTCTGACGTTGCGGAATAAGCGTTTGGCGTGAGCTTGGTTCTTTGTCTATCATTTTTCTCATGCTAACGTTCAGTTCGTAGCGTGTGCGTTCTCAGAGTAGTCAGATAGGAAACGACGACCTCATCTAGTTTTTATTAAAATATGATAGATGTGTAAAAGTGTTTGTACAAACCTACTTACAGAAATAAAATCATTTATCACTTACCTTGGAAGCAATTTTTAACGTTTTTATTTGAACGAAGGAACATCGGGGTTTCAGTATTTTAATTTTATAAAAACAGCTATGGTCGTATGATCCTATCTCGATTTTTATATTCGACTTTATATTCATTTTTGTCTTTTATTCACAGGGCCGGGTTCGTAGTACTAGAGTTGCGTAACCTCCCCGCAGGTAGGTACATACTAACGCCATCTACCTTCTACCCGGAGCAAGAAGGTCCTTTCTTCTTAGAGCTTCGGTCCACATGCCCCATTACATGCGAGGGACGTAACTAGAGAGCGGTCGGCAGGAGGAAACAAGATGACTGCAGGTTTTAAATCAATTTTGTGTTAATGGGTTAATCGAGAAGTTAAATTGTCAATAATTCAACTGCGTTTAATTAAAACTCGAACGCTCTAGACCGAATCTCATGTCCCGATTGGAAGTATGGGCGGAGGCTACCATGGCGTAATGGAATCTTGACTTATAAATGTACAGGTAGGTAAATACAACATGTTTGTAATATAATTAAGGCAAGACCTCATAACACCCCATTTAGAGTATTGAGTTCAAAGCACAATACAATGACCAGAACTCTTTTTTAAAGCTCACCATTATTTATTTGTAAGAACTTTGTGTTGACCTTAGCATTCATTTATGCATTAAAAATTGAGTCTTATTTATTGCCTTAAAATAATATTAGTTTTTATTTTGCTCAATTTGTGGTATGTATGGCACCAACCACACAGTTTTTGAAAAAAATCTCTGGATTAAAAGTTACTGAAATCGATTCAGTAATTAATTATGAACCCAACTACTTTCAGGACTTGCGTTTATTCTGTTACACCTTGTATATTTTGTAACAGACTGAAACTCTTCTTAGGCTGGATAAGTTTCACGCTGACGTCGGTCGTGTACCGTCGGTCACGCGTACCAACGGTCAGCGAGCGTGAGTCCTAAATTGGTACGTGACCGATGCCAGCGCTGACCGTCCGTTTTTCGAGTTATTGGCCACACGACTCAAAAGTAATGACAGTCGTGTTTTGCATAAATAGACCATTTAAGTTGATAATGATGTTGCTTAAAAATCTGTTGCCCTGACTACTTTTAAAATAAAGTTCTGACAAAGTTAAGCACTAATGGGGGCAATAGTTGTGCTTAGTCTATAACTTTATGGCGACAGTAAAGTGTCTATATTTGAGCCTGTTATTAATAAATAAAATATAACTATCACTGTAAGCATAATGTTTGTATGGATCAGATTTTAAAGTGGTGTTCATAGCTATAATTCGTTTTAATTAGTGACTACAATGCTCTAAAATTGTTGCTTACCATAATGCAGTTTTATTGATGTTATAATGACGGGTTCGAAAGAGGTTTTAAATATTGTCTATGGATTAAGTCTCGCTCATGGTGTATTTTTTTTTGTTTTTACAGTACTGTTCCGCTAAGAAATGTATTTAAAAAAACAAAAAAGTATAAAATATTGTCTGAAAATCTTATTATAACGAAATCAATAAAGTAGAATTTTATGTTTCGATTTGGTTACGCTTTGGTACCTATGTATTTTTATGTAAGGACTAAAACTATTTTTATCAAAATTATTATTGACAATAAAAATTTAGTGATGTGGTCAAAGTCAAAAGTCAAAGCATTTATTTCAAATAGGCACTTACAAGGCACTTTTGAACGTGTTAGATTTGTGCCCCTATAATTACAAATAATATAAGAGCGGGCGCACGTTGTTAACTATTTATCATTAGAACAATTTATTCCAATGTAGTCGCGTAAAGAAATACATTGTGTGGAGACTTTAATGGAACATCCCTTAGTCCTATTAAGTGTTTTTCCCGCTCATAGGTATTCCGAAAGATTCCATTTGTGTCGCCCCAATCTCTGAAAGTGACAAAATTCGGGTCGTCCACTGGGAGTTAGGCAATTGTGTTTTTTAATGCTCGTTTTGTCCAGAAATCGGTCTTTGTTTCAGAATAAAATATGCCATCAAAAACATAACTTGTAAAAAAAGCCAAGTCTCGCAACTCAGTTCTTCTACCGTAAAAAGTTGTGAGATCCATGTAATATCAAGTCGGTTAATTTATTCAGTCCCTACTTAAGTTATTACGTAATTATATTTATATTTTTTTTTTTCAAAATAAAGAAAATTCTATTCTCATTAGCTAACCTAACAACATCTTATAGTGATCATATCAATATTAAAAATCTTTTATGTTTTAAATAAATAGATTGACTTGGCCATCGCTTGAAAACACAATGTACCTACTTCACAAAAGTAATACATACTATATTAAATTAGATTGTTTAGTGCGATTGCCAAGTGAACCTATTTATTTAAAACATAAAAGATTTTTAAAATTGATATGGTCACTATGCACGGATGTAAAAATATCGCGGGATTTTGTCGCGCACTGGATTTTCAACCCTCGGTGTTGAACCGAGCATTGAGAATCCAACAGAGTGCATGCCAGCGCGGTGCAAAAACACACTGTTCGATTTTCAAGTCTCTCCGCTAAGCAGTGCGTTGAAGATCCAGCGCGCGAAAAAATCCCGGTACGATATTTTTAATTCCGATAGAACGTGGATTTATGTGTACAAAGGTCAAAGGTTATTTCGTACTCTGTATAAAAACAGTAATCTATTCCAAAACAGTCCCCACAAAAGCGACTCATACCAGACTTTTTGTAGTAGCTAATTTCATTTAAAACGTGTCTGAGCAGTTTGTAAAGCGAAACACAAAAACACATCGCACTGTGGGCGACCGCGCTAACTGCTAATTACGTTTATGTAAATGTATGTGGGTTTTTGTCGCGCAGTGTGTGCCCGGTCTAATAAGGCGATAACGCGGCATATGTAATACCATGTAATGTTGCGAATGCATCTGGTATGTTAGTTGCGGGTAGGCAGATTTATTGTGTGTTTTATAAATGCTTTTGGGTTGTTTTGTAGGCAAGGAATTATAGTGTTTTATTTTATTTTTATAATTGTTAATTATACTGGGTTGCAGGGGCATCGACGCGCAAAGTGGAACCATGTATTTCAGTACTTACATGATTCTAGACCCCCTAGCGTAGATTATCCGTCGGTTATCAAAAATAAAATCTGCTGTTTCATAGTCAAGTCATAGAAGAACTTACTTGCCTATTAGTTTTTATTTACCGATGAAAAAATTCAACGCAAGGGTTGCGCTTCGATGTTCCTACAGCCTGTATTGATATTTTGTTTGTTTAATTTTGGTTGTCAAATAGATTAGGCTCCGAAATGCCTTGCAAATCAACTTGTGAAAAAGACCTTGTAAAAACATCTTCTTAATAATTGTTATGCTTACCCATTTTTTTCTGGAAAAAATTAACTTTGTTTACGAGTATTTACTAAAAGTAAGAGAAAGTGTAATTTTAAATATTCCCTGCTTCTAGATGGACTTGTTGACATGTTCCGTCCTCGTCGGTCTCCTGCCCTGTCTCAATTTATTTCATGTCGGCGGAACATATATTTTTCTTCCGCATTTCTCTACTAGTCCTCATTAGTCGTCACATTTTCCATATATTGTAGTTTTAAGGCTCAGGTCTAAATTTGTTTTTTTTTTCGGCCTATATAATGTGCACAATTATTAACAAAACTAACATGTATTTTATTGTCACATGTATTTATGTAAGTGCCTATGTTATAACTTAAAATAATTACTAGTCGCGGTAAATCGTCCAATCAAGCTATTTTTTAAGTTCAGTGCGTAATACTTGCACGCCTAGTACACTTTCAACAATGTATTTATCAATGTATAGGTACAAGGCCTGATAATAAAAATAAAAAACAATTTGATTTTTGATATATTGGTTGGAAAATTAAGTTTAATTTATATATAATTAAGTTTAATTTGAGGCTTTATTCTGGGCCTTAACAGTACGCCAGACTTAAAGCTTACTTATATCGTTTTACTTTCTTACATTTTACAGTTAATAAAGAAGATAATACAAAATGATACTCATATTCCAATTGAAAGCCTCACGTCAAGCCAAACCAGGCCAAATCTTGTTCGATTTAAGGCCTCTATGCCGCACCCAGGCAAATGCTTGTTCGCTTTTCTGCCGCCGCGCCGCTTCCAGAGTTACGCATTTTGCACGTAATCACACATCTCGCTCTGCTGTGATAATTTAGTTCTTAAGGTCAAATCACAGTGTACTATAATAATGTTAAAAATCTATTTTCTTTTTATAGAATGTTAATGAATAAAATATTTGATATTTAACTGTTTTTGTTTTAGAAATACCCATGTTTCGCCAGTTGTTTCTTACTAAAAAATCCGTGATGGAAAACCCCACAGAACTGAAAAAACAGTAGAAGTCGTAAGTAGGCGGGGCCCGCGTACCCTGAATTTTGCGAAGTTTCGCAAAGTCTGCCTTCGCGCACACGCCACGCACATCGTCTTCTTACAACCGCCACGGAGAAAGAACTTGAAAAAAAAATACAAACATTGTGCTCTTTTAGAATGAAAACATTATAGTAGAACCAAAAATGTATCAAATTGATGTATATCATACCATCGGTAGTTCTTTATTGATTTTATTTCGATAAAAATTTGCAAAACAATATTTTATTGAATAAGATAAGTAAAAGGTGACTTTATGCTATTTAATTAACCTCCGACGTAAAAACGACGGGGTGTTATAAGTTTGACGTGTCTATGGGTGTGTGTCTGTCTGTGGCATCGTAGCTCCCGAACGGATGAACCGATTTTGATTTAGTTTCTTTTGTTTAAAGTCTACTTTATTTTAAACTCAAACATATTGTTCGCGAAGTTTCCAACTATGCACATGTCACCGTCAGCTACTCAATTAAGCGCATTACACACAGAGCGGGTGCAGGTCGGGCGCGGATCGGGACGGGAGTACGGCGCCGGCGGTTTTTTTTTGTCGGGCACCTCGCAGATGACCTTGAGAGGCCGTGACTGCTTAGCCGGGCTTTACAGGGGCTGCCATTAAGAATAAACTTAACGCCTCCAGCCAGGGCTTGAAAACTACGCTTAAATACTAGGCCACTGCACGCTGAGGGCACCCCCTGTGGGGTACGGACCTCGGCTCAGGGCGTCACTGATAGGGGGACAACGAGTGGGGACAGGCTGGATCAAAATATTGGCATTATTATTATTAGTCGGGGAATTTAAAGCTACTTGGCTCAGCTGTGGCGCGGGCTGGCGCTTCAACGAGCAAGGGTCGGTCGGGGGGCGCCGCGGATTATACCCGCCGGCGCGCCGGCGGGTATAATTCCTTGTATTTATATGAAAGACATCACACTGAAAGCGTGTGCGGGTCGGGCGCGGGAGCGGCGCCCGTCGCCCGCCACTACAAACAGCGTGCAGGTTAGGCGGGTTGGGAGCGGGCATAACGTCGCGGTCGTTCTATTCTTCGTAATACACGTATTCTGCCGAAAGGCACTCACTCTGGCGCGGGTACGGGTCGTGCGCTGCGCGGGTCGAGAGTTTGTTTTGTGAATATTTACAAAATATAGTTCGATTTTGCTATGGATCTCAATGAAAAAAATATTGAATGTGTTCGTAAACGTAAGTTATTTGTCGATTTGTTTGTTTGTGATCCTCGTACGTTTCTAATTCTCTACACAGGCGATGATATTCTCCATATTGTAGTCTATTTTGATTAATTTCATGAACCCAGATTCTTTTTCGTTTCCGTGCTGTTCTTTTCAAAATAAGTAGAAATAGTAACTCTTCATCCGTGTCCGAATCCCCCGACATTATCATTCACACTGCATGATGTGTCGCCTGCTGAATCTGCTGTAGCTAGCATGGCATGCCCGCGGCCAAAGACTATAAAACCACTTTACTGCGCATACAGTGCCCCGGGCGACGCACGAAAACTATTAGCATTTGGTCACCTATACAGGGTGTCCCAGAAATCAACGTCAAGCCGAAATCGAGCATTAGGCCAAGTCGTAACAGTTATCAGAAAAATAAGAAAAAAAATCTTGGTCATGTACTTTTCAAATTATATGTATTCAAAAATAAATCATAAAAACTGACACCCTGTGATGATCTTTCAAGTCCTGTGACTGCAAATATTAACTTTTCGTCATTTTTTTTTCTACCGTATAACTATGAATAACCCTTCTGTCAAACACAGTTAAAAGTTAGAATATAACTGCCTCAGTTTCAAATAAAAAGTTAGATTTTTGCCCAACATTGAATGCAAAATAATTACATTACTCAACTTTAACCGACTGTACTGTAAAAAAAATGTACTACACTATTTTGGCAAGTAACATTAAAAGATGGCGCGTTTAGTCTGGATTCCAAAATGGTATGACACTTACTAATTGCTTCTTCATAATTAAGGAAAAAAAAATTTTTATGAATGTGACGTGACTTACTGCTTTAATAAGAGTGAGCGAGATAGATAGTGACGGTACCTTGATCAAAGGGTACCACTACTTAAAAAAGTAATTTGTTAGTTTTAGGTGCAAAAGTTAATATTTGCAGTCACAGGACTTGAAAGATCATCACAGGGTGTCAGTTTTTAAGATTTATTTTTGAATACATATAATTTGAAAAGTACATGACCAAGATTTTTTTTCATATTTTTCTGATAACTGTTACGACTTGGCCTAATGCTCGATTTCGGCTTGACGTTGATTTCTGGGACATCCTGTATATTGGCTACGGTACTAGTAACCATTTTAACATTCTGTTCTGAACGCACGTAGCAAGTTGTCACTAAAGTGCAAGTTGCGGATTTACACGGCGTGCATAAGGCCCATCATGACGTATGCGGGTGCAATCTTTGCACACGCGAACCCCCGATTCATCCATAGGATGCAGACCCTACAGAACCGATTCCTCCGGCAAGCCACAGACGCCCCTTGGTTCTTTCGGAACGAGATCCTCCATCTCGATCTGAAAATCCTCACGGTCAGTCAGTTCTTGAAACGCAACTCGAAGCGTTTCTTCGATAAAGCCGAAATACACCGCAATCCCTTGATTGTGAAGGCCGCCACTTATGTCCCCAGTAGGATTAGCTCTGTCCGACGGCCGAGACATGTCCTCTCCGACCCAGACGACTCCATTACTATCCTTCAGGAAAGCAATAGGGCCACCAGTACAGTTCGCACACACCGCACAAAATCGTCATTCAGACCTCGCCGCCGAAGTCCTCGCGCCCCGCGAAGACCCCTAGTAACGGCGCCTAACGTCGAGACCCCCCACCGACCCTTGCTCGTTGAAGTGCCAGCCCGCGCCGCAGCTGAGCCAGTAGCTTTAAATTCCCCGATCAATAATAATGCCAATATTTTGATCCAGCCTGTCCCCAATGTTGATAGCTGTCCCCCTATCAGTGACGCCCTGAGCCGAGGTCCGTACCCCACAGGGGGTGCCCTCAGCGTGCAGTCGCTTAGTATATAAATTTTAGTTTGTAAGCCTTGGCTGGAGTCGTTATGATTAACTTCTTAATGGCAGCCCCAGGAAAGCCCGGTTGAGCAGTCACGGCCTCTCAAGGCCAACTGCGAGATGCCCAACTAAAAAAAAAAAAAGTAACCATTTTAGTTGTGACCAAGTGTTAGACCTGTGTGCACGCTAAATAATTACAAATTGTTTTAAATTTTAATGCAATTATAACGCATAAAAATGCCTTCATGCGCGGTGAAATGGTGTGGAAAACATTCCAAGTCATGTAGTTACAAAAAGGATGGCATTACTTTTCATCGGTAAATAAACACAACGAAAATTATTTTTAATTTAATCGGAATATGAGCCACCGCAGGGGTCTATTCAAAATGGTGGTTGGGTGAACGAGCAACTGGATTTTTCGCACGCGTTGATGTCTTTTGGAAAAGTCCCTTTCTTTCATTAAGAAATTGTAATTATTTTATCCCTTTCTTTCCCTTTGTATTTTTATCGTAATAATTTGTGATGTTACCTATGGTTGAAGTCGGTATCGATAATAATAAAATTAAATGTTATACAATTTTATTCAATTCAGATACTGCCATTAAATACCTATCTACTTTTAACCGACTTTAAAAAAAGGAGGAGGTTATCAGTTTTTTCTTCTGTGTCTTTGACAACTTTGACATGACATGTTTTCATTTTAGATTTCCGATGATTCCGGGATTAAAAGAAAAGTGGATAGATAAGGTTAATAGGGAAAATTGGTTTCCAACAAAATACAGCGCTGTTGGTTCAAGGCACTTCACCCCCGATTGTTTTGAATATTTAAAACAACGCCGACGTTTATTTAGTGTAGCGATACCTATTTATCATTTTTTACCAAGAACAATCAGGACCCTAAAACTTTAATTCGAAAAACTTATACCAAATTAATTCATTTTAAAAATCAAAAATAACAGGTTACAGGTTTTTCTTTTTGTAATTGACTGATTTTGATTAAATATGATTAATTGTGATTTTTATTGAGTATTTTTTATAATGTTAAAATCCATTTTATCGATATCGATTATCTTCCCTTAATCAAGTAGAGCAATCCTTAACCAGGCATACCTACGCAACTTGACCTTGAACTGACCAATTGCAGCCGCGCATTCTTCCTCGTCCCCCGGCCCGCAGTAGTGAGTCGTGTTCTTTGAAGAAAACGGCCTATACGCTCTCTAGTGGTTTAATACTCTATGCCCGCGGCCCATCCGCCCACGACCTGCGCGCGCGCTGTGTATTGCGGTTTAGAGATTACCTTTATCGATAACGACTTTGAGTTATCGATATTTTAAACTTACAATGTTCTCTGTGTTCTATGCAATATCGGGAAAAATGTAACCCTGTGTGCGATTTTAGTGTAGCCGTAGTAACTAATCGCGTAATTTAATATCTATCGCATAAGATAGGAAGATACACCACAGGTGTATCTTTCTGTACCTAAATATAATTATTTTCAAAATTGGATCAGTAGTTTAACATAACAATTCTTAAATATACTTTCTATAAATCGGAACTAGAATAAAACGGAGTAGGTAATAGAATCAAATCAAAATATTTTATTTCACATAAGCCTGCATGGGCACTTATGAAACGTCAGAAGCTAGGTGTACGGTTCCAATTTGTCGCTTTCTATGGAGAAGAACCGGCAAGAAACTCCACGGTTACTCTTTTCAAAATAATTGGCTTTTACAATGTTTTCAAATTACAGTGATAATAGGTATGGGAGGACAGTGCAGGCCAGTCAATAAGTACCAGGTACTTAGAGGAATGAAAATACAGAATAGAAAAACGTCTACAAATCTAGTCTCTAAGGCCTAATGTAAAAGAATCTACCTATATAAAATGAATCTATTTGAACCAACACGTGACATGATTTCGATGACAATCACTAACAATAAATAGTCGAAAGTAAAATTGATGTATAATGTCAAATAATGACGAGAATTATATGTCAGACATTGTAAAAAATAAAAATTAACATTGCAATTTGGGAGCAGTTAATAGACTTTCACACAGTTATGCTGTTAATGAGGTACCAGGGAAGCCACATGTGCAGAAGGAATTAATGCCAAACTTCCCTGTCTTCAACGTAGTCTTTTACCTTATAATATGCTTTTTCGATAAGGACACGTTTGATGTGAGTTTTAAACTTTCTATCGCTAAGTTCTGTAACCGACTTTGGCAACTTGTTATAGAAGCGGATACTGTTTATTAGAAATGACTTGCTAGTTTTAGTTAATCTAAATTTTGGAATCACAATTTCATCTTTACTACGTGTATTTAGATTATGGAATAAATTTATACAAACACTTGATTTAACCTTTTGACCGCCACCGTCGGGTATAGCCGACAAATGAAAACGTGACCAACACGCCACCGTCGGCTAATGCCGACAAGAAAAAAACATTTTAGGGTCAAATTAAAAAAAAGAATGATGTTACGAGTAATATTTTATTTAAAAAATAGGGGACGAAAAGCAATGATTAATTGGTTAGCGATACAATTTTGGAATCCCTATTCTTTTTTGTAAGAAATAGCTACAAAAAAGAATAGCGCCGAATTTTTGCTTGACGTGGGAGGGACGCTGATGCGTTTACGCTCTGGCGGTGAAAAGGTTAAAACATAATAATATTTATCGACTCTAGCTGTTGACTGAAAATAAAACAGAATGTCGATAAATACTTATTTATATACGATATATGTATATCGTATATAAATAAGTATTTATCGACATTCTGTTAACCGGAATATATGTATATTCCGTTTTATTTTCAAAAGACAGTGAAAAAGACAGCAGTCAAAGACATTGGTACATCCCTAGAGGAGGACGAATAGTAATGACCTCGTTACGCAAATATAAATCTTAAATGAAACGAAATACAGCTATAAATTGAATGTATTTGTTATAGTGACACCTAACGGCGGGTAGCGTAACAACTTGCTCAGGAAACTATTCCGCATGCACTTTAAACGGAAAAAGTAATAGATACGTAAACAGAGTACACAATAAACAACTCTACAGTCATTTCACTGTGGTTTATTTTCAATTATGCGACAACTGACATTATTATTTCCTACTTTCATTCAATATTAAACTACCAATCAGACCGGGCGCGGGCTGGCGCTTCAACGAGCAATGGTCGGTCGGGGGTCTCGGCGTTATGCACCGTTACTCGGGGTCTTCGCGGGGCGCGAGGACCTCGGCGGCGAGGTCGGAATGACGATTTTGTGCGGTGTGTGCGAACTGTACTGGTGGCCCTATTGCTTTCCTGAAGTAATGGAGTCGTCAGGGTCGGAGAGGACATGTCTCGGCCGTCGGACAGAGCTAATCCTACTGGGGATATAAGTGGCGGCCTTCACAATCAAGGGATTGCGGTGTATTTCGGCTTTATCGGAGAAACGCTTCGAGTTGCGTTTCAAGAACTGACTGACCGTGGGAATTTTCAGATCGAGATGGAGGATCTCGTTTCGAACGAACCAAGGAGCGCCTGTGGCTTGCCGGAGGAATCGGTTCTGTAGGGTCTGCATCCTATGGATGAATCGGGGGTTCGCGTGTGCAAAGATTGCACCCGCATACGTCATGATGGTCCTTATGCACGCCGTGTAAATCCGCAACTTGCACTTTAGTGACAACTTGCTACGTGCGTTCAGAACAGAGTGTAACCTGCCGAGAGCGAAGGCGGCGCGTGAGCGCGCCTTCTTTATGTGCTCTGCGAAGGAGAGATGCTGATCCATGGTTACATCAAGGTATTTGGCTCGCTTATCCCAAGGGATAGGCTTGCCGAACAAAGAGATGGAACGGGGGGGCTCAGGTCTAGTGCGTCGCGGTTTCGTAAAGAGAACTGCTTGGCTTTTATCCGGATTTATATCGAACCGCCACTTTCGAAACCACGCGCCAAGGACGTTGACGGTGGTCTGGAGAGTGGCGGCTATCGCGTCCTGATTTTCCCAGTGTAGTAGATGGCTGTGTCGTCTGCGAACAGACCCAACTGTGCCTTTCTACTTTTTGGGATATCGCTCGTGAATAGAGTGAATATGAGCGGGGACAACACCGCGCCCTGAGGGACGCCGGCGCGAATGGGATGGGGAGACGAGATCGCCCCTTCGATGCGATAGCTAAAGGTGCGGTTCGACAGAAAATCTCGTAAGATGAGCACGAGACGGTCCGGCACACCGAGACGGTCCGGCACACCGAGTCGGTACAGCTTGTAAATCAAGCCATTGTGCCAGACCTTGTCGAAGGCTTTCGCTATGTCGAAAAATACTGCACTGGTCATCGTACCGCGCTAGAAGCCAGCGCTTATATGTTCTACGATGCGGTGGACCTGTTGCACACAACAATGTTTGTTTCTGAAACCGAACTACTCGTTGGGTATGAGGCCTTTTATCTCGGCGTAATTTCTGAGTCGCTTATAAATAAGTCTCTCATAGATCTTGCCGAGACTACTCAGAAAACTGATGGGGCGGTAGCTCGTGGGCTCGGATTTGGGCTTGCCCGGCTTCGGGATGCCGATAACCGTGGCCTGCTTCCATGCATCGGGGAATATATTATTGCTCAGGGCACCATTGAAGATGGTGGTCAAGAGCATGATCAGGTGGGCGGGCAGCATCTGGAGCACCTTATTGGTGATTCCGTCAGCGCCGGGGGCCTTGCGGGGTTTCAGATCTTTGATGACCTCGTGAACTTCGTCCGGGGTGACGAGAGGTAATGGGTCATCAGGGTCTTCAACGGGCGGGAGGGAGGTTCTACGTTCGACTTCAGCGTCCACCTCAGCGAGATGAGCTTGGTCTACTGGTTGAGAACTGGGACTGTATTGAGCCTCTAGACTGGCGGCTAGACATTCGGCCTTGTCAATGTCGTCGAAGGCAACGGTGCCATCGGGACGGATCAGGGGGGGCATGGAAGCGACTTCTTTGGATTTGAGTTTCCTCTGAAGTTGCCTGAAAGCTAGATGAGTCGGCTCGAGGTCGCTCAGCATCTTGTCCCAGCCCGCGTCACGCAGCTCCGACATGCGTATCTTTACAGCTCGCTGTAAATAGCGCATGTGGGCTTTGTTGGCGGCGCAGGGAAAGTTGCTGTAGGCACGAACAGACGCGTTCTTCTCATTCAGCAGTTCGCGTACATCGTCCGGCAGCTTCCAGCGGGGGTCTTCTCCCACCGGAACCCGCCTCGAACTCTCGTCCAGGACAGATTGTACGTGACCCGTGAATGAGTCGATCGCGGCCGTTGTGTCGGCGAGTGGAAACACATGCGTAATGTTATGTTTGTATTTATAGCCTGAATAATTGTAAATTTCCACGCAACTTATGATCCCAAATCACGAAAATATCATGCAACTTTTATCCTATGTCAACATTCACAGACCTGTGTCAACAAGCGTTTAGCGAAGAGCCTGTGAAGAGCTTATGACTAATTAAACGTGGCGTCACTTACCCCGTTTTATGTAAAGTTGAGATGAACTAATATCTGGAGTTGAGTGGGGATCCGTCCGGATATTATCCGGATCTGTTTGATTTGGGGCTTGGTTCAACTTACGAGGATCGTTTCTTAATTTGAGAGTGTTGATTCTCTATCTAATCTAACTAGCCTGTATTGATCGTGCGGATATTATCCCACTGACTTTTCCACACAATTCTGTATTTTGGCTAGCACTGGCCAGTCCTTTCGGTAGGAGTCAAGCTCGTCTTGGCCTGCCGCCTGGACAAAAGACAGTCGATAGGTATCGTGGGACACGCTGTTGGAACGAAGAAGAGAGAGAAGAACTAACGTTCCTTTCGCTTTTGCACATTTGACGAACGAGTTAAGACTGAAATGTGTAACATTTGCTACGTAACAATGGGCTGAAACAAATCCGGGTAAGATCCGTACGGCTCCCCTCTCAATTAAGTTTAGCTCTCATAGCTAAGTTAACAGAGTATTACGCTCGATGACATTCCAAAATGTACACTAGCTAAGTAGGTATCGATAAATAATATATGTTGTTAATATTATTATGTTGTTCAGCAATGGAGCAATGAAATTGTTATGTCATTATAACGGGACTTATTCTTCTTACCGTATTGATGGCAAATAAATTCAAACATCTTTGGCCCACGAAATTCGGCTGCGCCAACTCCGCTCGCTGACGCAGTCATAAGATCGTCAAATGCACCACTGCAGACCCACCGGACCCCTGGCCGTACCCCTGGTGGTACGGTGGGTATTTTAAAGTTAAACGATACCACCAGGTAATAGTGTTGTAGGTATCACTAGTTAAAACCACTTTTGAGATCAACAATTTAATTTAGATTGGAATAAGGGCAAGAGAATGATGGTGATAACCCATTGTAACTAATGTGTATAGATAAAAGCTCAGGGAGCGTAGATTACCTAATAGTGTTTCTCTCTCTCTCTCTTCTTCAACCCTTGGCCACCCAATGCTGAGTGTAGGTCTCTTCCAAATCTCTCCACTTTTTTTCTCCACTAATAGTGTTTACAATCTTATAAATAATTAGCTTTTGCCAGTGGTTACGCCCGCGTTTAAGTAGAAAATTATCCCACGGGAACGTACTTCTGGGATAAAAGTATCCTATTTGTTAATCCAGATTAAAAGCTACCTGTTTGCAAAATTTCATCTGAATCTGTTCAGCTGTTTTTGCGTGATTGAGTAGCATCCAAACTTTCATATTTATAATATTATATAGTAGGTATTAGGATAGTAGGGTAGGATCGCAAGATTCACATTTATACCTATTATTATATGTATACCTTTATGTAGGATACATAGGAACTTGATAGGTAAAACCTAAGTATCTACAATGTATAAGGGCACAGACAACCACGGTGCTATAGACTCCGTCAGATGTATCATAAGACATCCTTTACCAACCTACTTTCCTGTTATCATATAAAAACATAGTCTTAGCTGGCTTGTAGGTACGTAGCCTTCGTATTTTCCTCGTTTTCGTGTATAATACAGAGTCTAAAGCTTCACACAACAAATCCACATCTGATCTCTGCGAACGTTTCTCGTATTCTACAACACAACAACAACAATGGCTGTACTCAAGACCACCTTCATTCTTCTGCTGGTTGCCTGCGCAATGGTGACGGTCACCGTCGACGCTGCAACCCATGTCGGACCCTGCGACCAGGTCTGCAGGCGCAGCGATCCTGAGAAGAACGAGTGCTGCAGAGCTCATGGCTACTCCGGCTACAGCAGCTGCAGCTATGGCCAAATGCGGTGCTACTGACGAATCCTCGGAATGGCAGCAGTATCTCAGCAATAACTCTCCGACCCCATTTTTCAATGAATATTCAGACATATCTAATCAAGACTAGCTTTTGTCAAAAGTTTTGTTAAGTTTTTATTATCCACATCTAACGAATTTGGTACCTATGTGATTTAAATTGTGCAATTAAATATTTTCAAACTTTAAAAATCTTTAACTCGAAAGCACATGCCCACACCGTACAATCATCATTCATTATTAAATTAAATTAGCAGTGATGAAATTAGACACAAATAAAGTGCCTGCCTGGATTCGAACTCACGACCTACAAACTCGTAAGCGGGGCCTATACCACTGGGCCAAAGTAGGTGCCTAGATACTGAACATTATCGTAGTAGGTATAAGATACCTTTGTTGGATAAATATAATCCGAACGTCAGCTAGTTTCACAGCAGTAGCCACACGCACGCCTATCTAATATTCATGACACGAGGTATAATATCGAATATTTAATATGTATTACCCTGTCATGACCACGGCATGCGTGCACAACAGGTTCACGCCCGATATGACAGATACAGGCCGTTTTTGTGTTATAAGTAATACAAACATATTTTGTTCCACGAAGATTAGATAACAAAATAATGGATTATGCTTGATATTCGTTAGCTGTCCGTGTGACGCCTACTCTGCGTATGGTTTTTTCTGTCTTTCTGCTGTACGGCAACTTGCTTCCATTTAGCATCAAGTGAGCCTTACATAACTACGGCTTTGGCTTGTAGCCTTCGTAGGCTAACCAGAGAGAGACTACACAACATATAGGCAATAAGTAATTGGCGTTCCCATTCAGGAAAAAACCTGTGTCTTAAACGTAGGTATTCTTATTTAGCCTATTCAAGGCATAGGTAGGTATTTAAAAGTAGCAGGAAACAATTTTTAGCAACTGTTTCTTCACATATACACTTAAGGCTCTGCGACTTTCGTAGAACAATTTCTATGAAAAATTCATGGAAAATGTTACACAAAAGTCGCGCTTCACTTATCTGACGAAGCCCTTAAGACCTATGTTTAACATTAAATATATCATACGACACTCTGCAATACTGTAGGTTCCAAGTAGTGAAAGAATATTCGAAATCGCATCAGTAGTTATGAAGATTACTCCGTACATACAAACTAGCAAATTTTACCGCTTTGTATTAAGTAAGTAAAGACACTCATCTAGGTACTTACTTACCTCTAATGTTATTCTATGATAGATCCAAGAGTTTTTGCGGGTACCGTAATAACTCTCTAATAAATTGCCATAACCGTACGTCTCCATGAAGCTAAAAGTATCGGCATTATTACATTACCAGGCTACGTTTCACTGTCTACGTTTGACAGGCGTTCCGCAGTACAATCAAGCTCCCCACATGGAGACAGGAATGCCAAATCTGTTTGACAGGCGTTCCGCAGTAGGTACAATCAAGCTCCCCACATGGAGACAGGAATGCCAAATCTGTTTGACAGGCGTTCCGCAGTACAATCAAGCTCCCCACATGGAGACAGGAATGCCAAATCTGTTTGACAGGCGTTCCGCAGTACAATCAAGCTCCCCACATGGAGACAGGAATGCCAAATCTGTTTGACAGGCGTTCCGCAGTACAATCAAGCTCCCCACATGGAGACAGGAATGCCAAATTGTCAGCTGGGCAGTGTTACCATTTGCTAACCTAAATACGTTCTGAGAGCTTAGAAGATGGAGATGTACCTATAGCAGATTGTCATTTCAATACGCACCATCCTCCTGACAATAAATAAGGCATGCTTTTGAATTCTCCCTTTTAAATAAATAAGTGAGATTCAGAAAAGACCTCCGCACATGAAGTGCATGAAGTTATAGTAAAATCTGATGTGAGATGTTCTGGAGTAGTCGAGTTAAATTACCCAGCCAGCTGTGTAGCCCTCATCGCAGCTCTTATAACATAACTATCCTGAAAATCTATATAATCGTGTTAATTTGAAAACGACGAAGCCCTAACACGCCCTTAAACAGTAGCAGTCTTTTTGGACTATAATATAACCTTTTATTTATAAACGTCAAAAAGACGCAAACGTCAAAAATAAAGTCTAATTAACATTTCTTTTTGCAATGATAACACTCTCTTCTTCAACCCTTGGCCACCCAATGCTGAGTGTAGGTCTCTTCCAAATCTCTCCACTTTTGGCGGTTTTGTGTCGTGGCTATCCAGTTTCTTCCGGCCACTTTAATGATATCGTCTGTCCACCTAGTCGGTTGTCTTCCCACATTCCTCCGTCCTGTTCGTGACAATGATAACACATCCTCCCCTTATTTATATGATCATTTCAGAACATATCCTTGACGCACACAGCACAGCCGTTAGGCCTACAAAAACAATGAGAAATCGCACACACGCAGCTAAATTAAATTTTGAAGCGTACCCTTATAAAACATTTACGTTGGGGTGTGGTGTTTGTGTTAAGAGGAGTAAATTCTGCAAGGATTTTGAAGATTTTCAGCACCTGTCCTATTATTAGTATTATTTAGGTAAATCCACCTATAATTACATATCTACCTAATTTTGGATAAAGCCGTACAATAATATTAAAGAGAGATGTCTGCCACTAGAGGTCACCTCCGAAGTTCTGGACAAGTTTTAGGTCGTAGTGGTGTTAACGACTTACGAGTTGTAAGTCGTGGGTTCGAACCCAGGCAGGCATTTTACTTTGTGGAAAATATTTCATTACCATTGCACTGCTCTCAAAACGGTGAAAGAAAACCAGCATGTCCTAGAGCGAAACATTTGAAGACATGTGACATCTGCAGGTATCTACCCGCACTGGGCACGTAGTACCTACCTAGATTATATAACTTACTCTCTCGTGTCCCAGCAGTGGGAAGATGGTAGGCTGATTATGCTATTAGCCCATATCGACTTAGTTGTTTACCGTAGTAGGTTTTGTATACGAGGCTATGTCTGTTTCTCTCTTTCGTTTGGGTCGCCGAACCAACGGAGTAAGCAGTAAGTATAGCCACTGGTCGCAGCTCACAGCAGAACTAATAAAAACCACCCAAATGAAACGAAACAAAAGCAAAATGCTAATCGCTTCAGCTTATATATCACACCATACACAAACAAACCGTAGGAAAACCAATGTGTACAATAAGCTCCTATCTTAAGGACATTGGGTCGACAATCGAACGCTCTCGACAACACTAACGAGTATTTGATTTACCATTTATATTACGTTTTGTCCCAGTTCGATTCTATCACAAACACATTAATGAGTTCACTTCACGTCATTCTGTCTGAGTGACTTTATGGGAAATTCTGAAAGTGTTCTCTTTGGGGAAGGCAATTTTTTTACTGAGTAATTCCAATTAAAACCCCCTGTTCGTGGGAAACTTGAAACAAAACACGAGTAACATTTCGGCATCATTACCTTTGTGGAACAGGCTCCGGACAGGGGCGTAGCTACCGCCGTATCAGCCGTACCAATGATACGGGGCCTCCAGGCTACAGAGACCCCTAATGTGTGTAAGCAAAAATTAGTAAAATGTTTTCGACAATGTCACTTAATCTCGTGCTTCCCGGGAAAAAAACATAAAGAACTGTCATACGTGCTTATAGAGTTTTCACTTCAGAAATGACAAAAGCCAAAAAAGCAATCTCGTTTTTTTCCGAGTCGGTATTCGGTGATTTAATAAATCAATTTGCCGAAAAAAAGGCAAGAAAAGTGTATATACTTAATTTGAATTGTTTGGCTAGCTCAATTTCTAGGAGGAAGATGATAACTTATAATCAATAAATACTTATTTTAATTTAATGCAAGCATTTTTGTTTCTTTTGTGAGAAATCTTTACCCTTCATTTGGGCCCCCCAACTAATTTTGATACAGGACTCATCCAAGGCACGCTACGCCACTGGCTCAGGAAGCACGTTGCTGACACATAGAATGTTGTAGAGTTTCTTGCATCATATGAAAGCCTCGCAGTCATGGCAAACAATATTGTTTACAGATGAAAACATTGTTTATCAATTAAATTTTTTATTTTTTACAAGATTCTAGACACATTTGTCCATTTTTTTTATAAGTCCTCCGTAACAGACAGGCGGGTTGTAAACTGAACATCTCATGGCAAGGGGTACCAATTACTCACAGTGCTTATCCAAAATACCTCGGCATTACACTGGACCGGTCACTTGCCTACAAAAATAACTGACAAAATGTTAAACTGAAAGTTCATGCAAGCAATAACTTGTTACGCCGCCTAATATCCACCAGATGGGGAGCGTGTCCCCAAGTCCTGCGAACAACTGGAATGGCACTCTGCTTTTTCGCTGGTGAATATGCCTGTCCAGTATGGAACCGTTCTGACCACGCTGACCTAGTGGATACAGCTCTAAATGAGACGTGCCGGATTATTAGTGGCTGCCTTAAACCGACCCCAGTACGAATGCTGTATCCACTGATTGGCATTGTGCCACCATGCGTTCGCAGAACCATAGCCAGCCGTATTGAAAAGGCGAAACTACTGACTGTCTCACGTCACCCAATGCACAACTAGGTCTCAGTGCCCCAGAGGCTAAAGAGCCGAAAAAGTTTTATAGGGTGCGTGGTACCCTATAAAACTTTTTCGGCTAGTCCAACCAATAGCAACGCTTCCACAGCGAGATGTAACCTGTGGCGGGAGCTGTATAAACCCCCTGATAATTTTATTAAACCATCTGAGAGCCTTCCGCCTGGGCAGCGTTACCGTGGATGACTTGGAAATCTCAAAATAGACTTCGAACCCGAGTCGGCCAAAGCAAATACAATCTCCACAGATGGGGGTTCACGGCACCTCCCCACAGACAATGGCTCACCTTCCATCCTGCGCCGCATGCCCTGCTACTTGTGCATTTATGTCTATGTGACACCGATGACCAAGGAACATATATACCACAAGCAGCGATGACAACGACGCCACATGTGATGGGAGCGACGTAGTCGCGCAGGCGGCCTAGGGCGCCGCACCACCGATGCATCAGCCCTGGCAGCCGTCGTTGCCGGGAGACACACGAACTGGCGTCTCGTCTTTCATAATTTATTATTTCATATTTCTTTTCGTTAATTTCACGCTTTTTGACCCAGCAGGTAAAGCGCCGGACCCAGTAACTGGATTATGGTGGTCACATAGGCAGTCGATGTAACTGGATTATGATGGTCACATAGGCAGTCGATCCATGTAAAATATTATATAATGTTATATTATATTTTACTAGTATTATATGTATTATATTTATTGTGAAAACTCACAATATTTAGTATTAAAACATTAAATTCGACATGCTGACATAGCAGTTATTTGACAGTTAAAAAAAAATAAACTAATAAAATAAACTAACTAAACATGTAGTACCTAACTAGCCATGTCGTCTATCGCGTTTTAAAAATTATAATTTGTGCGATGTCCGAGAGCGTGTGAATGTAGCCTTTATGACACGGGACTGTAGCATATTTTGCGATGTATAGGCACATAATATATATACAAGAGCAGAAATAAAGCTTCATACTAACGCCGCGCGTAGGTACACTATTACAAGCACAGCTATGTCTGCGTGACGTGTCACCGATAAGGCGCGGGGGGCGAACACCGGCGCCCGCTTGCGTACAAACCGGTTTGAACTAACACAGTAAGAGGATGAAGTTAAGGGCTGCCAGCGGCAGCGATACGACGCGGACGTTAATTTTTTTTTTAAATTGTTGTTCAATATGCCAAGCTGTTGTATTGAGTCAACTATGTGCACAAACAATGAGAGGAAACCCAAGGAGATTTCTTATCCTGTTTATCCAAAGGATCTTGTCAGGTACGTGACTATATCTACCTATACCTTCACATTTTAAATGCTTATTAATCTTATTATAAAAGTATTTAGTAACGAGATAGGTGATGGGGATAAGGTTTTCGCTTATGAATGATTATTTATTATTCTTATGGTTTACCTACCACCTATATTGGCGTATGTGTTCGTCGCCAGCTTATTTGTTTCGTATTTTTCTTTTAGTAGGTTTGTAAGTAAGTAGGTAATGAAGTATGTGCGCCTATCGGTGGCGTATTGCTGAAGTGCATTAGCTCCTCCCGGATTAAAAACCCGTGCCATGACCACAGCGGTATTAATTTAGAAATGTATAAACAGAACCCTAAAACAAGCATTAGAGCCACAAGATTTCACAACGCAAGAGAAGCAAATTTGGGCCAATTTCATGAGAAATTGACCCAATACAAAATAAAAATATTTTATTTCATATAACCCTGCATGGGCTAGGCACGCCACGATAGCGGCGGTAAGTCCCCTCTTTGAGGAGTGGCTTGAGAGGCGGCATGGCGTCCTCACCTTCCGCCTGACGCAGGTCCTCATCGGACACGGTTGTTTCGGGAGGTTCCTGTTTCGCATAAGGCGGGAGGAAACGCCCGGGTGTTTCCATTGCGAAGATCGCCTTGAGGACACGGTGGAGCATACGGTGGCGGTCTGCCCGGCTTGGGCGGAGCACCGCCGTGTCCTCGTGGAGGCGATCGGCGGCGGCGATCTCTCGCGTACGGCCCTGGTGCAAGCCATGGTACGGAGCGAGAGTGAATGGTTAGCCGTTACCTCCTTCTGCGAAGCAGTAATCCTCGCGAAGAGGGAGGCGGCGCACGTGAGGGAGAGGCAGTATATGCGCCCTCACGGCCGTAGTCGCCGCGGGAGACGCCCTGGGCGTCGGGAATCCCAGGCTGATTCCCGGCCACCGTAGGCGCGGGCTTGCGGACGGCTAGTAATGGGTAGCTCGCTGTCCGGTAAGGACCAAGCCCGGGTCGACGGCGCGTTGTGTTCCACGCGCGCCTCAAAGAGATGTCAGCACCAAATGGTGGGGTCCGCAAGGGCCGATGCCTGCCAGGGGTGCGGGTTGTTCAATAGAGATACCGCGGCCCCTGGCACACAGGCAACTGAGGGAACACGGGTGGGTTTTAGTCAGTAAAAGTCTGACACGCCCTCCCGCTCCACCCAGAGCGGGAGAAGTTATTTGATGGTTTCCCACCCAAAAAAAAAACCCTGCATGGGCACTTAAGAAACGTTACGGTTACTCTTGTAAAAATAATTGGCTTTTACAATGTTTTCAAATTACAGTGATAATATAGGTATGGGAGGACAGTGCAGGCCTGTCAATAAGTACCAGGTACTTAGAGGAATGAAAAACCAGAATAGAAAATCGTCTACAAATCTAGTCTGTAAGGCCTACAACGTTCTCTCATTCACAAATTATGTAAAAGAATCTACCCATATAAAATTAACCTATTTGAACCAAGTGACATGATTTCCATGACAATCACTAATAAGGACACGTTTGATGTGAGTTTTAAACTTTCTATCGCTAAGTTCTGTAATCGACTTTGGCAACTTGTTATAGAAGCGGATACTGTTTATTATAAACAACTTGCTAGTTTTAGTTAATCGAAATTTTGGAATCACAATTTCATCTTTAACACGTGTATTTGGATTATGGAAATCGCATCTTTTTTTGAAAAGACCTAAGTTCTTGCGAACATACAAGATATTTTCTAGGATATAAAGAGAAGGCAGAGTTAGTATATCAATTTCGTTGAATTTGTTTCTAGGAGACTCGCGAGGCCCCATTCTATAGATTGCGCGGATTGCCCTCTTTTGTAAAACAAAGATTGAATCTACGTCCGCTGCCGATCCCCACAGCAGAACGCCATAAGACATAATACTGTGAAAATAAGCAAAGTATACTAACCTAGCTGTGGCTACATCAGTCAAGTGCCTTATTTTTCTTACTGCGTAAGCAGCTGAGCTTAATCTGCTTGAAAGAGCTCTAATGTGAGCACACAATTGCAATTTTGAATCTAAAGTAATTCCCAAAAATATAGTTTCCGAAATAGCATCTAGTTTCTTGCCATCAAGTTTTAAATTTTGACCTACTTGGGGTACATTTGGTAACGAGAACTTATGACATTTAGTTTTGTTCGCATTGAGTAAGAGATTGTTAGCAGCAAACCATTTCGATAGAACAGCTAGGCTTTCGTTGACATGTAAGACATCCTCTTTTCTAAAAATAAGAGAAGTGTCATCAGCGAATAAAATGATATCTGAGAAGTTAGCCATCAGATACGGAAGGTCATTAATATAAACGAGAATTTTAAAAGGGCCATGAATTGAACCTTGAGGCACGCCTTCTTAACAAGAGACCCCGAGGATGTCGCCCCGTTAACGTTTACTTTTTGCTGCCTGTTTGATAAATAGGAAAGTACAAGATCAGCAGCTTGTCCACGAATTCCGTAGTGGTGTAATTACAGGTCAGTGTATTGTGGTCAACGCAGTCAAACGCTTTTGAGAGGTCACAGAAAATGCCAATCGCATCCTGGGAACCTTCCCAGGATTCCAAAATGTGACTGATGAGTTTTACTCCCGCGTCAGTCGTCGACCTACCTTTCGTGAAACCAAACTGTCGACTATGTAAAATCCCATTTGAGTTAAAATGTGGCAACATCTGGTCTAGCATAATTTTTTAATAAATTTTGCTCAATGCTGGAAGCACAGATATAGGTCTATAATTAGAGGGACCACTCTTACTACCCGATTTGAAAATTGGTACTACTTTACTATGTTTCATTAAGTCAGGAAACGTACCGCTGTCTAAACATTGATTAAATAATGACACGAATCACAATTGACTCAACTTGTTTTTTCCAAGTCAGTAGATTGCCTAATATAACTCCAAGATATTTGATACTGTCAGATCGTTCTATCTGAGCATATTTACAAGTGGTGGTAGCTAGGTAAGGACAAACATGACTCCTGATCACAAATGTTGTAGGTGGTTGACTAAGAATTCCCGGGGTAAACGGTATGAACTTGGTCTTTGAGATATTGAGCGTAAGCAGATTCAAGGTTAACCATATCATGACCAACCTCAAAGCAGCCTCCGCCCTCTTACGAGTCTCAGACCAGTCCCTACCATGGGTTATAAGAGCTATGCCACCCGTATATGTTATGATTTTTGTGTTCGGAAGAGATAACTGACGCAGCTATAGACTAGAAACAGGGTAGGTTCGAGGACACTACCCTGAGGTACACCAAAATCATGTTCTCTGACTTGCTGATGAATGTTTCAATTTTTACAACCTGTTTACGCCCCGTCAGGTAGCTACGAAAGATATCGAGGACAATTCTACGAATGCAAATTTGTTCTAGCTTGTTAATCAATTTTGGGACAGAAATGGTATCGAATGCCTTCGATCGGTCCAGGAAGACACCGACAGACTTTTGCTTATTGTTTAGGTTTTCAACTATTGTATTTTGACAGTCCCAATGTAGCGTCTTCTGTGGATTTCCCAGCTCTGAAGCCATATTTATTATCGGCCAGGATATTGAATTTAGTTAGAAATTTCTAGTCTCACACTAATAACCTTCTTGAAGATTTTTGAGATAGTTGTAAGGACGGATTATGATTTCAATTTTGCCATCATCCACGTCATGTAAGACCATCGACTCCAAAGGGGCAGTCGAGGAGAAGGGAGGTACTAGTGGTGAAGAGTGCATTTCTGAGGTACTGCTACTTTGTGATGAAGACTGAGAAAAATTAGAAGCAAGATTACTACCCACATTTGAAAAGTAGTGGTTTATTATATTGACAGAGAGAATAGGATCGTCACTGCACTTTAACAACTCGGAAGGTGATGCTTTGTCCTTATCCAAAAATTATATTTTCTTAATTTTCCACGTGGCCCTAGTATTGTTCCGGGAATTCTGACCTTTCATATTCACGTTTAAGTTTTTTTTAGTAGATTATTGCAGATTGTCCAATATCGATAAAAAATACAGCTGATTATTGTGTGTTTTGTACAGCCTGTCTCTATGGTGGATACATCTCATAGAAGGCCAGAAGTAATCCAAGCTTCGATGATGCGCTTTCTACTAGGAGTGAGAGCATAATAAGTATGCAGTCTAACGGAAGAAGATAGGAGAGATACGAGAGTTTCAGCAGCAATGTTTGGAATTTTTTTCAGGATTTCTGAAAAATCTAATTTTTCGATGTCAGATTTAGCCTTTGTAATGTAAATTTTTGAGGCTGAATGTTTTCGTGCATTTATTGTTATGTCTGGATAGCAGAACAGCATAATCGGAGCATGGTCAGATATATCACAGTCTAGTATCAAGGTTGTGGCAGTGTGCACAGACATATAAAACAGCAGCAGACCAAACATTAATCCATAGTCGATGGACTTGATTCTTCATCCTTTTTTTGTTAAGCGACAAGTCGTAAGTAGTATCTCGTTTTGTCACCTGTTGTCACAGTGACTCACACATAGACAAAATTTGACGCGTAGATCGTCTGTCCCGCGCCGCCATATTGATAACATTTATCCTTAATCGCGTTCTATGGTGGTTCTATGTTTCAACCGCGAAATATTACTTGTTTGGGACTATTACACAAAAATAAAATGGTAAAGTGCTGTGCTCACCAGTGTGACAGTGCTAGCTACCACAAAACACCTGGATTGACCTTTCATCGGTAAGTTTTTGTATTATGTTGTGTAGTCAGGGACGGATTTGGCAACAAAGACGATTTTTTTATTGTACGTAAAATATTTACCTATCATTGAATTATCAAATAGACTCAGTTTACTCTACGATATTTCAATTTTTTTGGTGACATAGTTCGAAAATACTGCATAGTGCAGATTGCCAGTTTAAACATACATTCTATGATAATAAATTATACAATCGCTCCGGCCCGGCGCGTACCACATGTGATACGTTACAATAGAAAATCAATTGTGTCTCATTAGCCGGTTATGTTACCCTGCCTGTGTGATGGATAACATGAACGATGGTGGACATAAATTTGTATAGGCTACTCAGATAACTTTGACATTTCATTCAGCAGGTAATAATTGAGCTTACTAATATTTTTCCAGGATTCCAAAGGATGTAAGTTTACGGAATGCATGGATTAAAAATATGAAACTCCAGGATTGGCAACCTAGACCTTCTAGTGTACTTTGTTCGAAGCATTTTGAGAAACACTTTATTGATCCCAGTGCTTTTCGAACAACATTACGTCCTGGAGCAATTCCTACTCAAATTAATGAACTGCCTGTGGATCAGCTAATCACTGTCCATACCATGGTTGCCTGGAAGAGATCGCGGAAAGCGATAAGGCCGCCCATTGTATATTTTATAGTGTATTTTTTTATTGTATTTTTGTGGTGTACGGTGGACTGCATCAATTGGGTACCCCAGTTGTATTATAATTTTAATACAACTGGGGTACCCAATTGTTGCAGCCCACTGTACAATAAAGAATATATAAATAAATAAAGTTTAAAAAAGTAAAAAATAAGCATTATTTTATTTCAAAATTCTTGATATATTCATAAGCTAGCTTTCAGGCATACCAACACCTTAACTCTAGCTCCCACCAAGCTGGGTATGCGGGTTAATGACTGCAGCGCCAGTTCTTCTATCTGATACTGATGCCCGTCAACGGTCTGTGTATATATACCGTTAAAAGGAGGTGAAAGGACTACCGCCCTTCGTCCTCTTAAAATATTACCTTAGTCGCCTTTTACAATAGCCACGGGAATAGATGGGTGCTTATATTCGTTAAGACTTTATTGATAAGTAATCTACACTTTATATACCCAAAGAATATCGATTTTCGCGGATTTTCAGTAAGATTATCGGTCGTTTCAATATCGTTATATGATACCGGCAACCGGCCCTAGTTCGGCCCTGTATTGACAACACTCTCTATGTGTGCGTAATGGCTACGCAATTATTAGCGAATGTTTGGTCTGCTACTGTTTTAAATGTCTGTGGCAGTGTGTGTAGATTTCAGCAAGACATGGTCAAGACAATTTGCAAGTCTGGTGGGAAAGGAATGTGCGGGGACATATAGATAGTAAATAAAAAATAAAAAATTGAAATTGTGTAAATAGAATTTTACTAACATTAGGTTAAGACTTTTACTAATATGGATTTTTATCTGAAATAAAATATTTATTATTATTATAGCGTGTGATGCGGAAATATTTAGATATTCGTCACAATTTAGATCCACGCTTTCAAATTTTATTAACAACAAGGGAAAGCATTTGAAGGATCAGCTCAAAGCGTAAAATTTATGCGCTGCATTGATTTAAATTCATTTTACACGCTCGAAATTATATTCTAGGTGGCTACGGAATTAGGTAATAGTCCATTATAATAGAGAACACAGGTGTCAAGTATCATGACATTGGACGTAATGTAATGTAGTGTAAGTTGTTGGGTGTAGTAGTAATTTTGTGTGTTGAATAATGAAATAGTGTAATTTGAATGTTTAGATTGCATCTATTGGCAGTCACTGGGGTTATTTGTTTTCATAAAATAAAAAAAATCATCTCATCATCTGCATACAGAAGATGTTCAGAGTGAAGGAAGCACTGTGTGCAAGTATGAACTTGCCCGGTTTTTATTTGCACTAACCGAGTGACAGCCCTATAAAATTAAGTAAGAATTTTGAGCTCTGTTAGGAAGCTTTCATTCTGCTCGGGTATATGTTCTGTGGTATAGGTGTACCTAGCGGCAAAATGTAGGTTTTCGAAACAAAACAATGCCTACATCTGTGCATATTCCATAACCTTGAGAATAATGGCGTGATGTATTACAAAGAGTTGCCGTTTTTCATCCACCCTTATCCCAATAAGTTAATACGCATCCTATTAGCTCATAAAATATGCTACACATACATACCTACACTGCAAAATGTACATACACAATGTAATCCGTTTGAAATGAATTGGTTTGGCATTTGGTTAGCAGCTCATTGGAGCACCCGTGCGGGTGCACTCCTCGCAATCACTGATCAAATATTAAACAGTGCAAGTCTGAGATATGGGTTGTGAACACTGAGAGTAGGGACTTATCATTTTGGAAGTATCTATTATTTTGAAGTTGAATAGGCCAGGTAAGCAGTGGTGCTCCTCCGATACTTACGAGTTGTAGGTTGTAGGTTCGAACCCAAACTGGCGTATTTATCATCCTTTCAGCCGAAAGAAGTCCACTGCTGGACATAGGGCTCCCTCAAGCTCCGCCACTTCGACCGGTTCTGTGCTTCCCGCGGCCCATTCATTAGAGTAAATTATTTCATCACCACTGCTCTCAAAGCGATCGTGACACATCATGAGGAATCCGGAATTTTTAGTTCTTGGACATTCAAGAACCAAAAATTCGAAGACATGTGATAAATGCCAATACGCACTGGGCCTGCGTGTAAAATAACAGCCCACTCCCTCTTGAAGGGAGGAGGCCTGTGTCCCAGTAGTGGGAACATTATAATATGCTGATTATGTAGGTAGGGCAGAAGGTCCTACGAAGGATCTACTATTTAACTACCTAGTCGCCTTAAAAGGTCAACCTGCAAGCAGACTAACCAACTGCACTGAACTAGTTTCAAATATTTGAACCATCACAGATGATTATACAAATAGAAAAATACTACAACAAAGGAAAGAATAAATCGGAGTTTGACATTGCGATTGTCCCTTCATTCTCCCGTAAAAAACTATCAAAGATCAGAAAGACCTACAAAAACCAGCCGGGACTAATGGCATAATGTGCTTTCCGAGGTATGTACGTAGGGATGAAATGGGTGGTAAACCATCCACGGACCGACCTCAGCAAGTATATCTTGACCGTAAAGATCGACCCGATCGGCTGTTATTATGTAGCCACGATCTCCTGGCATAATTCAGGACCACATGTCATGACATCAATACACTCGGAACAAACTCCCGCGCCCAACAAACGTACATTGCCCAGCAGTCTACATACACTCTTGGCATTCCGTGTACATACAGTGGCGAAGTTGTTCAAAACTAACAATACTAGAGCTCCATATCTTGTTGCTAGTACATTCGCTGCTCCACACATTATTGTTCAGCTTTTGTTCTGAATTGTATTACATTGAATTAAATTGCTCGTTGCAATATGTAACAGAAAATAGCTCAAAGGTAGATCTTTCTAACAAACAATGGTGGAATCCCCTGAGCTATGTGGTGACTTTGATGGAATAAGTAATTGGTCGTGTATTAGGTAGAAAATATTTATTGTCCAGGTAATACAGTAAACATAGATAGATTAACAACAAGTTGAGACGACATATGAGTAGCTTAAATATTACCTACAGCTAGTTATCTACAAATATTATTTGCCAGTGAACCCCAAACTAGACAGTTCATCTGTATCTTGGGGTTCAGGATACGAATACAAGAGTGGAGACTAGAGAGGTGCTTTCAAGTATGGTATTTTATGAGTGTATGTATGTGTAACGTTTGCGCGTACTCTGAGAACTCTCGTTTCGCGATAGAGTAAGTCAGTGGGAAACCGGTAGGGCTTCTTAAAAGTTACTATAAGAAGCGCTCTCTGAGCTCTTTCAGCTTCAATCAAGTAGGTCTTTCCAGCACTACCCCATACGTTGATGCAATACTGAATTATTGATTGGCAAAGCGCTAGGTAAACTTGTTTTAGTGTGTCTGTGGGTAGACAGTCTCGTAGTCTACGCATGGTGTGAATAAGTTTTCTAATTCTGCCAGAAATTTTGGATATATGGTGCTTAAAGGTTAGGTGGTTGTCGATAAGAATTCCGAGGTATCTAAGGTAGCCTCTTAGGTAGCCTAAGGTAGCCTCCTATGTAGCCTAAGGTAGCCTCTTAGGTAGCCTAAGGTAGCCTCTTCTATTGCTCTATTCTTCTATTGTTATTGCATTGAGTCGAAGGTCACAACATAAGTGCTGCTAGTTCGGAGTAACCATTTCTGAGCTGCTTTTGTTAAGACAGTTTCTTTTTTATTTCTACATGTCGCAGCGTCATACTGCGATAGGAGGCTTTTGACTTCAAAGATAAAGATAAAGATAAAGATGCATTTATTTGTATAAACATGTGTAAAATGATACATAAATGTGCACATATGGATGGAAATTCGTTTAAAATTGCTGGCTCCTACAGGACTTTCCATTTTATTTTATATGCTTTAGTTTTTTAAATCTTTCTATGGTTGCGTTTAGTTTAGTTTTGGGATCTATCTGCGCGAGTCCCAATAAATACTTTTTCTGTCTTTATACTAAATCATGCAGAAATAATCAGAACATTATTTCATAAAACAGACGCTGGGGAACACTTGCATAAAAACAAAGGTCGTGGCTTTTTTCCACCAATACAAGTAGGTACGCTTTATACGACCAAACACAAAACTGTGGGAACTACTACTACCTACTCTTTCAATTTAAAGTGTCGATGATTTAACTAACAGTCCGAATCTCTGGAACGGAAATCAACGTCGCGTCTTAATTAAACACAAATCCAGTGATCCAGCTGGTTGTTGATAATTCAATTAACCAATAAAGCTGTTGACCCGCGCATGACAGTTTGCTTATCTAAGTTTTCTGTTGATTTTCGTTTCAGAAATCTGGCGTTAAAATAGTTTCTAACTATGTATACTTTCATTTGATCACTGGCACTTCATAATGAGCGGCCAAGTTACGAAAACCATAGAACTAGCTAAACACACTTTCCTATACACCGAAAATCTAATTCATCTTAACGTAAATACTTCAACAAAAGCTTTCCTCAATCACTAACAAAGCAACCGACAATTTCAAGTGCTTTAATCATTCCCTACATCCCAAAACAAGGAATTATTTTGAGCAAAAGAGACACTTGAGTAAAACCGATAGAGGCTCGGATTTGTTGGAGCTCTCAACTGTCAATCCAATTTGATTTCTTAATAGTTATAATGGCACGGCTGAAAACCCTTCTGTGGATCAATTGTTTTAGAAAGGATCCCTCCATTGACAACATAATGATGTATTCAATAGGTTTCCTTAGATAGGCCTGATCCAATAAGTCTTGGAGATTCTAAAGTGTTGGTTTATTCGATTTCCTCAACTGGCGAAGTTATTTTTCAATCTATTGGTGCCCTTCGGACCTTTATGATTGGTTTAAACCGAATTAGGTTTTCTTATGATGTTATTATACAAATAGAATATGTCGATAATCTTTTTACTTTGAATTTAAGAAGTTTCTTGTCAGGCGTGAGTATATGTCTGTGTGTACATACTTGTACAATTGTATATTTGTAAAGGTTTTCGAATGAGCGTTGAAACATGAACTGTTAATATGTTACAGGCTAGATGTATCAAATTAATCAAACACCGATATCATTATTATGTTGATCACAGTTACAAGAAACCTTAGGTCTTCTCTTGTCGCAGAGTTTATAATAATCAGTCGTAGGTAACTCAACTCATAACTCATAAGGTAGGCAGTGTAATGTATCAAACAAGTAATGTCTGTAGATATAAAAGCGGTAGGTTACCAAACAGTTGTGAATTACCTAAGTTTAAAACCAGAAAAAGAAAAAAGTTGTTTGAAATTAATAACATTTAATCGGAGAATTTAAATTACGAATATTCTGAATTCGATAAGCCATGATAACTGTTAACAACAAATGATGACGTTTGCAGTGACGAGCCGGAAGTATGGATGTTGAATGTTGTTCGAATAGTGGGTATTGAAGAGGGTATTCACATTATATTTGTTGAACTTGCGAGGTTCCGTCAGTAGCATTGCATTTGACCATATCTACAGCTGCTGTAGCCGGAGTAGCCATGAGCTCTGCAGCACTCGTGCTTCTCAGGATCGATGCGGTTGCAGACCTGGTCGCAGGGTCCGACACGGACAGCCTCGACGGTGATCATCACCATTGCGAAGGCAACCAGCAGAAGGATGACGGTGGTCTTGAGTGCAGCCATTGCAGTTGTTGATTTGTAGAATACGAGAAACGTTCGCAAAGAGATGTGGATTGGTTGTGTGAAGCTTGAAACATTTCCCTCTGTATTTATACTCTCTGAAGCGAACAAGTAAGCCTCCTATGACTCGTCTTTGCTCGTGAACAGGATAATGCTAATTCGACATTTCGCATATTGAGAATTTTGTTGTGCGGGTTTTTTTTTAGAAATGACCACCTCGGTCGGGCCCAGTGTCAACAGCCGAGTCGTGACTGGAAGGGTTTGGGGTCAAACCCTAACCATACACCTTACTTTATGCACTTTTTAAGCCAGCTCTAAAAACGGAATACAAAAACATAGTGAGGAAACCTAATTGATAGAAAAAAACAGACATAACATTACGCCTGTAATCCTAAAAGCGTTAAGCAGAGGTGTACCCTATTGCACACCCACATTTCACCAGTTATGTTTAAGTCTCATGTAATAGGGGGCGAGCCTATCTACATGTTAGTGAATAATCTATTTAATATCAAAGGTAATCAAAACTCAAAACGAGCTTTTATTAAAACGCTGCGTGTTATGGTTGTGCTTATCAAACCTTCTTTCGATGTTGCGGCATAAGGTTAATTAAACGAAGTCGTCATGGAAACGGAACGAGTAATACAAAGTTGCAATTTGATAAACTAAGAAAGGAAGAAAAATAAAGAAATTGGAATATTCTGCGCAAACAAAACGCACATTAAAAAAATACATAAAATACCCACATACAAAGTATTTGGCTGCTTTGTAGTGTGTATGGTATGTTTTTTTTAGCCTTTTTTTTTTTTTTTGAGGATGGGAAATCATCAAATAACTTCTCCCGCTCTGGGTGGAGCAGGAGGGCGTGTCAGACTTTTACTGACTAAAACCCACCCGTGTTCCCTCAGTTGCCTGTGTGCTAGGGGCGACGGTATCTCTTTCGAACAACCCGCACCCCTGGCAGGCATCGGCCCTTGCGGACCCCACCCTTTGGTGCTGACATCTCTTTGAGGCGCGCGTGGAACACAACGCGCCGTCGACCCGGGCTTGGTCCTTACCGGACAGCGAGCTACCCATTACTCACCGTCCGCAAGTTTAGCCTCATATTTAACTAATTAAAGTTTGACTAAAAGGAAGTTTTTCATAGTTAGCTTGCAAAAATCCACCAAAAAATTAAACGAAATAAAAGCTTTTCAATAATAAATATGAACCAATACACTCACATGATAAGTAAATTCTAACCAAGTTCAGGGCATCCGTTTATTACTAATAATTAAATTGACTCAGTACTCGATTTATCTAAGTATCGCATAAATCGTGTCAGGCTAGACTGTGATTACTTGGACCTAGATCTAAGAACGAATGGCCTGTGAACCAAGGAGGTCGCAAGTCTTAGGAGGAATTAAACCCCACCGGCTGTCCCCCTTTGCATAAAACTCGGGAGACGGTGGGATTTTTCAAGACACGGACCCGTATGTTTGTAGCTTAGTCCTTTGTAGTTTTATAGGTAAATATGTAAGTGCATAGCCGTCTCCTAAAGAAAAGATGTGGGAGTTGAGATAGGTAAATCTGTGTAGGATGCCGCAACCTTTCTATCTATGGTGTCGCTTTTCGTGTCTATCTGTGCGACCGCGATTTTCTCCTAAAATAGGAAACAGAGTTTTACGCGGATTCCACCATCATTTGGAGAATTTGTTCCGGAAGGTTTATGTGTATTATGTGTACATATTAAGTAACCTACATTAATATTATAATAAAGAAATCTCGATATTCATCAAGTCGTAAAAACCGAAGTTGTCTTTGATTAGAGAAACCTAGGTACTGATTAATATGGTGGTTGCCATGTTAGAGAACTACTACGTGGATGAAGTTGCGGGCCAAAAGCCAGATCCACTAAAAATGCATATCTACGGTAGCCATTATTTTAATTTTACAATGTAACATTTACTTTTAATACTTAATTCTTCCACATGCACCACAACCTTATATCTACAAATACTGACACAACTAAGCAGCCCAACCTAATTTATTCTGCCGAAGGAACCCCAGTCGATCAACAGGGCGGTCCCGGCCAGTATTACCACAGTAAAAAAACATGGGTTACAGGGTTACAGCCCGGTTTATTACGACTGTTAACATTGCACGTTCAAATCACATTTAAATCTACGATGTAGCTGGCTGAATTGACTGTGCAACTTCTTTTTGTATGGGAAAATAAAGCGTTTAGTTTTTGTGTTAATACAATTAATTAGTCTTGTGGTTGTATGCTCGAATGCTGGGTATGGGCTCCTGGGGTTTATTCACACATGTTCAGCTTATAGACAACAAGACCTTGCCCGTGGCTTCGCCCGCGTATACGTCGGAAATTCTTCCACGGGATCAGGATAAATATTATCGTATGTATTACACAGTTCATAGTCTACTTGTGTATCGCTCAAATAAATTCGCTCATCCGTTTTAAGACTTCGTTCGCGTGCATGTAGGAAAACAATAAGTATATTGGATTAAACGGTTTTTTTTTGCGGGGCACCCTAATCCTGTTTCTGAATAAAAGTATCCTAAGTTAGAACATCAGATTATTTATTTATTTATTTGTCCTTTATTTCAGGCAACTATGGGCCGTAAAACACAATACATATACAGGGTGGAAACTTTCAGCGGGGCAGTAGTAAGGGGAAGTACCTTATCCGTTGTAGCTACGCGAAAATAGTCTTAAGAGACTATCCATAATTTTTTATGGAATTTTGATTCCCATTCGCAGATTTCCAAAAAAAAATACAGTTAGCAAGAAAATAGCCATTTTACACAAAAACATTTTTTGATGCCAATCGACCCTGTTTCTAATACAGATCAAAAACTTTTATAGGACCAACCATCGTTGGAGTATTCAAAAAGTCACAAATTGCAAAAAACTTTTCCCGTACATTTTGTATGAAAATTTTACGCAAAAGCTTTTTTAGTGACGGTTGAGATCTTTTTGTGGAATGAATAAAAAGATAAAATTTAAAAACAAATCAAATTTCGTACTCGTTATTATTGAATGTTTTTTCAACAAGATGGCGCTCCACCTCACAACAGCCGCAGTACGCGTTCGACTTTGAACCGACAGTTTGGTGCTCAATGGATGGGAACACATTCATGGTCCTATTTCTTGGCCAGCGCGTAGTCCAGATCTGACGCCACTTGATTTCTTTTTGTGGGGCTACCTGAAAACTGAGGTTTACAAAAAGCAATACGATAGTGTTCAAGAACTTAAAGACTCAGTAACCACAATTTTGTATGGAATTCATACAAATAAATTGTCAGCAGCCACAGAAACAGGTCGGTACAGAAACGAATCAATTTATGTATTCGTCAAAATGGCGGTCACTTCGAGCACTTGATATAGTAGGGCAACAAACAGCAAGATTTTAAATAAGAATAACATCATCAAGTTATGTTAGTTAATAAAAAAGAAACTTAAGGTGAATGCGCAGTGGTAGAGCGCGAAATTCAAATCTTGTTACGTTTTTTGCAATTTTCAGGCGAGTGTCAGCTTGTTACTTGATCAAAATATGATTTGCGACTATAACATGTACGTATTTACAGATTTATAATCATTAGAATTTTTTTTTTTTTTTTTTTTTTTTTTTTTTTTTTTTTTTTTTTTTTTTTTTTTTTTTTTTTTTTTTTAAAAACGTTGCCCCACACTAGGAATTTCTCCTGTATTGTGGGTGCGTTTACAAACATTTAAACTCACATACACAAACAGCCAGATCCGGAACAACTATTTGTAGGTCATACAAATATTTGTTCCGTGCGGGAATCGAACCCGCGACACGCAGCGCTGCAGTCAATCGCTTGGCCACTGCGCCAACCGTGCCATCATAATAATACATCAATCAATTAATAATACATCTTTGTGAGTTTTCTGCGAGATTTCTTCCACAAGCACTTTTCCATAAGAAATTTGTTCTTATGGAAGAAATCTAACTTAGAAAGATGTATTATTGATTCTATATCTATTATTGAATTAGCAACTAGCTTCAGTTGCTTATTCCAAAACGTAGATCTCTATGGAGAAGAAAGGGCAAGAACTCCACGGACACTCTTCTAAATCAAGTTGGATATTACAAAAACAAAATCTTGGGAACATTATTCTTGTTGCTTCTTTAAGTGAGAATAATGTAAAAAAAAAACCATTCTAAATATAAGATTAAAAATAAGCCCTGGAAGTTAGGAGATGACCAGTCTCAACCGACAGCCTGTTCACGAACATGACGCGTGGGTCAGCACTATCCAGCTCAACCATTTTGTAAGGCCCCTGGCACACAGGCAACTGAGGGAACACGGGTGGGTTTTAGTCAGTAAAAGTCTGACACGCTCTCCTGCTCCACCCAGAACGGGAGAAGTTATTTGATGATTTCCCACCCAAAAAAAAAAACCATTTTGTAGGGAACCGAATGATCCAACACACGCGCCACCATCAGTGAGACATTTATGTAAGCATGACATACTCTCAACTGCCATGCTTTTTCAAGTCAACGTACATCAAAACAACACAATAAACTGATGCATGGTACTCACATTTACAAAATTAAAATTAAATGCTTCTGAATTATACAAAACGATAGTTTGCAATGTATTTCAGATATTAAATAAAATTTGATTTCCTAAAAGAAAGAAAAACATTTAATATATATTGAAGTATTCAATAAATAACACTTGATTCAGTAAAAATAAAAACATTTTCATAATGTCACAAAAATTATAATAATAGGAACAAAAATGTTCGTAATGTCAGAAAAAATAAAAAAGGAAGCATCTCTTCCAAATTTTGAAATTTTAACTAGTAAGCCTAGGTGGCTGTGGAGCAGGACGAGCATTAAGCCAAGCATTTTTATCTACGATACAATCATCTGACTTATAATATGATTGTCTACATAGTGTGCGTTTAATGCATGATTTAAATTTATTTTCATTAAGTTCAAGAATATCGACTGGTATTTTGTTATAACATTTTACACAGTACCCCTTAAAAGAAGTGTTTACTTTAGAAAATCAGAAACGTGGTTGATCTAATTTGTTCCTATTTCTTGTGTTAAAATTGTGCCTGTCACTTATCTTACTAAAAAGATGTAGATTTTTCCCGTTGTTCGTTTCCTATATCTATCCGTTCAATCTATATAAAACATAGAAGGCTATATATTTGTGTGGTCTGAACTAAAATCAGAGAGTTGTTTGCAGAGAGCAGAAGCTAAATGGAAAACTGCAATAGATCAAACTTGGAATATTAACGTTGTCTTGCAATAATAGTGCTCTGCGCTATTAAATAACACTGCTACGCTCGTGAAACTACGAGTATTACTTTACAAGCCATGTGCCAATGGGTTTTCCCATCGGCAAAATTGACGAACTTCCTTACAAACTTTTATCGCATACTTAACCCTTTTAGGGGATTAATTTTCAAAAATCGTTCTTTAGTGCTTACTTTCGTTGTGTACGGAGCTCTTGTGCAAAATTTCATATTTCTGGACCCAGCGGTGTGGGCTGTGCGTTATGTCAGTGAATTAATTTCATATTTTTATTTAGTAGATGTACCTATAGCTAGTTTTGTCCGATGATAGTATTTTACAAACTTAGTTGAGCTGTGAAACTTATAAATAAGTAGGTAGTGAGGTATTTCTTTTTTGCATAGCATTACCTAAATCATCTGTGTTTCCAGGAAAATTAGGCATAAGTGAGCCCCTACCTACTTCCACATTTCAGTAGCTATAAGTTTTCATTCTCTACATTGTGTAGATTCATAATTTAGTACTTAGTAGATGTTTCTAATGCATATGGTAAAAACCCGTTTGTAACTCGTATTTACCTGTTACACCATCGCTAATTAACTAATCATGTAAATAAAACAAATCTGGGTCGCAACACAGAACTCTTAAAAGCTTGTTCAAATCATTATCTAAACCAAAATTTTTAGGCGTCGACAAATTGGATTGATAGGCAACCTAAAATATATGGATTTTATTCCAACGATACAGAGTGAAAGAGCTATCCATTTTATGTTTGCCAATATTTTAGGAAGCTGCTATTTTGTATAAAAATATTAATTACTTGAAAGGCTTTAAAATATTGGAAATAATATGTTACACTCAATTTTCGTTTTAGAAAATAATATAATTATTTTGATGATTAATTGTTTATTAAGAAGGGTCTTTAGAGGGATTTTTTGTCAAAATCTGGTTTCATAGCTTTGGAAGAAATTCCAATGACCAGAGCCTGACGGTAGACTATAAATATGTAGATACTTAATTAGGTAAATATACAGTCCCGGCTGACTGTAAATACAGATCTTTGACAGTCGTACGGGTAGTCGAACGTCTGTCAATCAGTCTTATCAAGGGGTATAGTCTTACCCAGTAAGATAGGGACTCATTGATAAAATACTGGTATTCAGCTGCATTTGCTGAGACTTGAAGTCGACCACAACTTACATAGTTAGGAAAAGGCAGATGATGTCGAAAGTAAAGCGGATGTTCCGGTAAAACTTAGCAGAGTTATCTGTGCCTAGCAGTCGACAGTTTCACGCTGATTTAAGATAATAGCGTGATTTCAAAGTATGAATTCGTCCACTAGCAGTTTCGTTTTTTATTTATGTATTAAAACTTAATGCACAAGTAAAAAAATACTGTACAAAGGCGGACCTTAATGCCTGAGGCATTTTCTACCAGTCAACCTTAGGGTGATGCAGAGACAAAACATGGCAGGTGCAACATAAGGGATAGGTAACTCAAAAAATAATACATACTAATACATAGATACATACTGTATATATGACGAAAATCAACTTTGTCTTGAGAAATAACGATAGGTTTACTAATGCCTATAATAACGTTTTAATAGATGTATTAATAAATACCTTAGACGAAATAGGTGTTGGGAAGAAAATCTGCCAGTATCTGTGGAACTTTCTGAGTGAACGGCACCTTATTATGAAAGATGAAACCGATCAAAACAAGTATTTTATAAGATACTAGCGGTCGCCCGCGGCTCCGCCCGCGTGGATGTCGGTTACCGCTGCAAAAAGCCTACCCAGGAAAGACACGGTCAGCAAAATGATTCCCAGGTCAATTCACAGACATCGACACTAACATCGACGACGCAGTCATTATCCGCAGGCTGCATAGACTCCCCTCCCGCACGCGCACCCCGTCTTGGTGACGCCCACTTCGCAACGGGCCGTGCAGCAGAAATCGTATTATTTTAATTTCGCCATAACTTTAAAACCAAACGTCCAATTTTGATCATTCAAAGACCAAATATTATCTACATAAACTGTTCTTAGTGATGAAATCATTTATTTTGATAAGGATTATAGCATGAGTAAAATAAATGCGTTTAAATGTAGTCCAAAAAAAAGTCAAGATAAAAAAATAAAAAAAGGGTTGTTGTGCCTCACTCGACATAGATAGGTATAGTGTGTCGCGGACTTTTTTGTAGATATTTATAAGATCTACAATTAATTAGAATATTTTATGGTTCTATCTTTTATAGTTTAGGCAGCGTACGCAAAATAAGTAACTTTTCTGGTTGATTTTTTGCACCTTGTGTCCGAAAACCCCAAATATCTTACGGAACCCTATTTTTTTCCAAAATAAAATTTAGCCTATGTTACTCGTGGATAATGTAGCTTTCGAATGGTGAAAGAATTTTTAAAATCGGTCCAGCAGTTTTTGAGCCTATTCATTACAATCAAACAAACAATCACACAAACAAAGTTTTCCTCTTTATAATATTAGTGTAGATACAAATCGTGGTTTAGCGCAAGGCGATCCGATTTCGCCTGTATTATTTAACGTAATTACAATTAAATGTTTTGATAGAATTAGAAATGTAACGATGTGTCAATATGCAGATGATTTTGTATTATATGCCCCTTCCAGAAACCTAAGAGAAAGTCAAATAGAATTTCAAACAGCGTTAAATGCATTTTGTTTCATTCTGGATGAAATAGGGTTACAATTATCAGACGATAAATCGAAGGTTTGTATTTTTAGCAGAGGTTTTAGAAGATTACAAATAGAACTTAAATTAGACAAGGACAATTTAGAGATAGTAGATAATTACAAATATTTGGGTGTGTGGTTGGACAGATCGTTGCGTTGGAGTAAACACATTAACAAGACTGTTGAAAAGGTGCAGAGGAGTCTTAATTTACTTAAGGTTTTGGCAGGCGCATCCTGGGGTTTACATCCTAGACACTTAAGACGTATATATATTGCACTTATCAGAAGTCGCATAGACTACAGCTGCTTTTTATATGACGCGAGCGCAAAATGCCACCTAGATAAATTAAACAAAATTCAAAATCAGGCTATGAGGATAATAGGAGGTTTTATCAAAACTTCACCGATTCACGTGATGGAAAGTGAGCTATGTGTAGTTCCACTGTACTTACGAAGGAAATATTTAGCTTATAAATTCTGTCTAAAGTCCAAAGCTATAGAAAATAACTTAACTTGTCAATTATTAGAGAAACTTTACGCTCTTCGACAAAATTGTTATTGGAAAAATAAAACCATTTCTTTATTAGTAACAGTCATGAATGAGGTTAAAGAGTTGCAGGTAGCTTCTTCCTGTCCATTATTAATGTATACGTTACGAACATGGATTACTAATATTAATGTAAATGAAATAATTATTTTAAATTTAGAATCAATTAAAAAATCTAAACGCTCATACGATAGTAATACATTAAAATATGCAGTTATCAGTGAATTATATACAAAGTATAGTGGCTGGTTTTATATATTTACAGATGGTTCGAAGAGTGTAGAGGGTCATGGGTCTGCATATTATATACCTAATATAGATTTATGCACTCAAGATAATTGTTTTAAAATAAATGAATATACATCCATTATGACGTTGGAGGTCATTGCAATCTCAGAAGCTTTGACTTACATAATTAATCATTGTGGATACAAAAATGTTGTCAGATAGCAAAAGTTCACTACAACATATAGCTCGATGCGCCTCTGGCCACAGAGGTGCATCGATAGCTTATGTTATTTTAGCTAAAATTGATGAAATTATTTTAAAAGGCATCCAACTGAGGTTGCAGTGGGTTCCATCGCATATTGGATTGCGGGGCAACGAAGAGGCTGACACGTTGGCGAAATTAGCAGCTAGGAATGGAAAAGAAATTAATATTTTATTAAATCATTCAGAATTTTTACCAAAATTTAAAGATGTATGCTATGATTATTGGAGAGAATATTTTAATAAACGGTCATTAGAGAAGGGTATATGGTATAAAACCATACAGTGTGAACCTCTTCGCGTGCCCTGGTTCATGAATAGCGATGTTAGTAGAAGACTGATTGTTACTGCTCTTAGACTCAGATCTGGACATATTCCATGCAAAAAATTTGCCTTCATAATGAGGAAAATCGCTTCGCCCAATTGTGAGGAATGTGGAGTTGTCGAGGACCTACAACATTTATTGATGGAATGTGCTCAATATGAGTCCAATAGAAATCTTTTAGTAAGGTCCCTGAATTTGAACAGAACTGATGTAGGCATGTTCCATACAATTCTATCCCAACCAAATTGCGACGATGCGAAGGGTTTGTTCAAATTTATGGCCCACGTTTGGTGAAAGTATAATTGTTTAGGATACGATGGGACTGACATACGCTATGCGTAAAAGCCCCTAAAAATTAATAAAGAAAAAAAAAAAAAAAAGAGGAGAAAACTAATCCAGCAAATCAGCGCTGGGATGATTTTGGCAACTTCTTGCGAATATGCTCACGAGCCTTCACCTTAAACGATAATCGACTGGTAACCATCGTAATATTCAGAGGGAGCGCGTTCCAAAGAAAGACCGCCTGGACAAAGAAAGAAGATTAAATGAAACCAGAGCGATGAGAAGGACATTGTAGAAGACGATGATTGGCGGAACGAAGGTTTTTGCTATGCGCAGAACACAAGTATTGAACCTGGGAAGTCAGGTAAGAAGGAGAAGTGGGTTTTTCGAGAATGGAAACAACATTGACAGAGCCCTCAACTCTCTGCGCTGACGGATGGGTAGCCATTTTAAAAGCAACCGGTGCGCGGACACATGGTCATATTTACGAAGATTGAATACAAATCGAATGCACTTATTTAGAAGGCAATCAAGTTTATTGAGGAGATCTGCATTCAGGTCATAGTAACACACATCGCCATAGTCAATTATGTGAAACATTAGGCATTGCACAAGCATTGCCTTTATGTGTGATGGGAGAAGGTTTTTCAACCGATAGAGCGACCGCAACGTTTCGGTGCCTTTATTACTTACAATCGTGACCTGCTTTCGCCAGTCAAGACAAGTGTCGACATTTAGGCTAAGATCCTTAACATCGGAGCTAAGCGGGATGACGGAGTTGTCAAACATTGCAGTTGGCACAGTTAGGTCATTCATCTTCCTCACACTGTGGGGGCTCCCTACAATGATAGCCTGACACTTGGCGGGGTTAGCCACCAGCCCAAACCGATCAGACCAGTTCTTAACCACCAGTAAATCTCGGTTTAGTTCCTCAATCGCATCTGCTATGTTGTCAAAATTTGCTTGGCAGTAAAGCTGCAGATCTACCGCATACAGATGATACGCAGACCGAAGCACGGTGGTAATGAGATTAATAAAAATGGAGAACAAAAGAGGAGATAATATTCCGCCTTGAGGGACGCCAGCTGCAAGATCACACAAACTCGATGAAGAGTCTCCAGAACGAACAGACTGCTGACGCCCCTGAAGATAAGAGGCAAACCATTCCAATACCCCCGGAGAGACCATAAGATAGGAAAGAATGTGTAAAAGGAGTTCGTGACTGACGGTATTAGAAGTATTGGAGAAGTCTATTAACACTAAGACTGTAACTTTAGTGTCTTCCATTCCACGCCTTATATCGTCAGTCACTTTAAGGAGAGCACAAATGGTACTGTGCCCGGGCCTGAATCCGAATTGAAAGGGGCTGATGAGGGAGTTGCGCTGAATAAAGTGGGAGAATTGTTTATGTACACTGGCCTCGAGCACTTTAGATAGAAAGGAGAGGATGGAAATTATGCAAAAGTGACTTGGATGAGAGGGATTGTGTATCTTAGGCAGGGGCCGAACAAGGGCTTTACGCCACAGGGAAGGGAAAACACTGGTGTAAAGGGAGAAGTTTATGATGTGGGAGATTGCAGGAAGGAGTTGATCAATAGCTGATACAATCATATGACGGCTGATATCATCGCAACGGCTTTGGATTTAATGGAAAGGATAATCTTTTTGATCTCTCCCGGGTCGATTGGGGTGAAAATAAAGGGGTTAGTATTGGGACGCATCAGACCAGCAAGGTAGTCGAGTGTTTGACATTTGGTTAGACTATCCAGGGTAGGAACAGTGGCGAAATGGCTATTTAGGTCGTCCAAACCAATTGTGTGAGGAAGGTCCAAATGTCGCGATTTGCCGATACCCAAAGTTCCAAGGAACTTCCAAATATCAGCAGGAGAAGAAGTGACATTATTTAGCATGTGACGGCGTTTAGCGTTACGTATCATCTGATTTCACCGATTCCTAGCGGTGTTAAAGAAGGCCCAATTGTCATCCGAGCGATCCTTTTAAAACTTCCGAAAAGCGTGGTCCCTTCGTCGCATGGCCATCCGAACTCCCCTGTTCATCCAAGGCGCAGGCGAACGCTTCAACTTGATTTTCTTGACTGGAGCGTGGGCGTCACATAGCTTGACCACGACGTTGTTGAAGAAACTCACTTTTTCGTCGACTGAAGCAGCTGCTTCCAGGGGTGACCAGTCTATATTGGATGCATCTTGTTGAAGCCTCTCGCTATTCATACGTGCAAAGGCACGCCTGTACTGGAACGTTGGTTTAGGTTTCGGGGGATTAAGGACATAGGATAGGAAAATAAGATCGTGATGTGAAAATCCAGGAGCATCGTGTTGCTCATGTGAGGAAACTAGGGAAGGATTAGAGGTGAGGATCAGGTCAAGCCAGGTGTCATCACCGACTACATTATAATGAGTTGGTTGTAGAGGCAAAACATGCAGACTGGCTGAGTAGTGTAGAATTGGGGCATCTGGATCACTTCGCTTCGCTCAGATCGTGATCCAGATCGCCCCAATTATACTTAGATCAGTAACTGGCTGCTCACCGTCTATTTAGAATGTAATCTGGTCTAGAGTATTTAAATTAATAATGTAACTGATACTTATTTGTTACATGCGGGAATCAAACCCACGACACTTGACACATTTATAAGTAGGAGCATCTGTTTAACCTACTTTGTGATATAACAAAATGACCTCTTAGCCAATTCGCCGAACGTGTCGTCAAAGGTGTTTTAAAATATTGAACTACTTTATGAGCTTTACTCACTTTACCAGTGAGTTAATTCCTCATTATAATAATAGAGGTTGTGTCTTGGTGAATAGTAAAAAAAAGCCTCAATCTAGTTAAAAATACCTTTATTCTCAATCCATTGCTTTAAACATGTAACATTTTTTAAAGCACATACATTAGAATGAAACACACAGCTTAATATATTACTAGACGTTCCATAATCATCAAATATTTTTTTTAAACTAGGACAGTTTTTATTTTCTAAATTATATATCTTGTCATGTTTTACTATGTTTCTTAACCACAAAACTTTTTCACATCCCTTTACATAAATGTTTTTATCTTTCAAATAAGGTACAATGTATTGGTGTAAGCTTAAGTACGGTATATAACCCTCTTTCCAGAAAATGTTTCTGTTTCTCTCTATCCAGCTTACTTGTAATCTTTCTTTTTTTGTAAGATTGTAAAATGGGTATGGTGGTTTGATCAACAACACAACAGTAGTATATAATTGGGGTATCTGGATCAAAGAAGATCCAGACACCCCAATTATTAGTATTCAAATAGATAAAAAGTATCTATTCAAATAGAATAAATCTTGTTTGTTGAATTGATGGTCTATTAGAATATACTGTTTAATTCATCGGAACATATCTATTCAAATAGATTAAATTTTATTTATTGAATACCTAGATTGTCTAGTCAAATAGACTATTGAAATGACATTAACATTTCTATTCAATTAGTTTGTATTTATCGTATAGTTATAGGGTGATAAATTAATGAAGATTTATTGATACATCAGCTGTAAGTAAATTATAATTGACTATTTAAATTAATGGGATCATCAGGAAATCCAAACACTATCTATCCTATCTTCAAATAGTTAAAACCTTTGTTTCAAATAGAAGGAATCATGTTTGTTGAATTGATGGTCTATTAGAATTTAGAATATACAACGGAACACTAATTCAAATAGATTCTGAATTGTATTACATTTTAAATGGATAATGATCCAAGATAAAGAACTGAGTGATAGGTCTTAGAGGTGTCACAAGTATTTTAATAAATAAAACAAAAAATAATGTTAATTAAACATATTTATTTGTGTTCGGAAACAATCTTTCACTGTAGTACCATTTTTTACACTTTTGTTTCTTTATAAAATTGACGTTTGAGTTTATCAACATAATCTGTTCCTTTTACAGCATTTAAATAAAAACAAGCAGGAAAAAATATTGCATGATGCATCCAAGGATCATCGTAATACTCCCAATCTTTGATATCACCCCCGCACGAAAAACACATAACTTTATCGTTTAAACCATTTCCACAGTAAAAAAAACCTGCATCAGCCATTTCCATCACCAATCTTCGTTTTGAATCTACTGTAGCCCAATAATGTCTGAATGTACATAATCGAATTTTATGTTCATTATATATTTCATATCGAGGCTTAAAATAATTTTGAATCATTTTATTAAGGTCGTGATACGGGTATGTATATAAGAATAATGAAGTCTTATATCTGGTGTTGTTAATTTATAAAGATGTGATGTTGTCGTAGTCATAACGCACAGGACAGAAGTTTAGTTTTTTTTTTCCAGTATCTTTAAAATTATAGCATAGTTTGGCGTGGTTCTATGTATTGTATATGTTGTGTTTATGTGTTTTTGTTTTGTTATTAAATGAAACAAGGAAACATCAATTAAAAAATGTATTTTCATCTGTACACCATTTTCTTAAACACGTTACAGTTTTTAAAGCACATACATTCGAATGATACACACAACTAAATATATTACTAGACATTCTATAATCATCAAACAATTTTTGTAAACGAGGACAGTTCTTATCTTCTAAATTATATATTTTGTCATGTTTAACAATGTTTTTTAACCACAACACTTTTTCACATCCTTTAACATAAATGTTTTTATCTTCCAGATAAGGTACAATATATCGATTTAAGTTTAAGTATGGTATAAAACCCTCTTTCCAGAAAATATTTCTGTTTCTCTCTATCCAACTTACTTGCAATCTTTCTTTTTTTGTAAGACAGTAAAATGGGAATGGTGGTTTGATCAATAATACCACAATTTTATTTCCGCACGCAATTGCTATTTCTTTTACGATAAACTCGTTACTTTCCGTCTTAAACCCTTGCACATCGACTATAGCGTTCATAACAATTTCTTTACAATACCGCTTAAAGGTTTATATTCGAAAAGACGATCGTTGATGATAAGACAGTAGGCAGATGTATTTGCTGGTATATCTTCAGAACTTTCTATTTCCAGTCTCACATCTACAGCTCCCGTTTTCAAAGCTTCGTTCTGTCTTGAGCAGTCAATTACAAATAAAGGGGCCTTTTCTTTAAATTCGCTCAAACCAAGCATTGGTTCAGACCGGGTGTTGTAATAAGACTGACGAAATTTGGTGAACATTTCATATAATATATAATACTTATCTTCAGAAAATTTCACATTCACTGATTCGTATGGATAATATTGAGAATTTAAAAAAAGAGTGACATTAGTTAATTTACAATGATCAAATACTGAGCAGTCTTTACTTTTAATATTTTTTCTATTTGTCTGCAAACCAAAGATCACATACCTCGGTTTTTCGAGTTGTGAAGCAGTCTTAACAACCCAGGAATGTTTTGTAGTTTTAGGTAATAAAGGGTATTCGTACAAGTCCCAATTTCTGAATGCCATTTGAATAGGACGATCCTTTTCTAAATGTTTAAGTAAAGTTAGTCTTTCCCGATCTGAAACTTTTATATGAGGCATACGCCATTGCAGTCTCTCTATATTTACTTCAATGGAGTCGTCATTATCAAGTACAACGCTATTAAGATTCGAACTGTTTCTTTTAAGTATTAGTTCATGTTTACAGTTAACGATAATTTTGTTATAATCTTCCGCAAATCCTAAAACTTTATTCAGAGGTATAAGCGCACTAAAAATACCATCATTATTTTTAACCCCGTTCAAATTCCAACCCCAAATAGCAGCAGCCTTACTTTCCCCCTCGTTCATTGACACATATGATTTAAGAGTTGTAGAAATACCTGCATTTTTTATTCGATCTATCTCAACACCGTTAATTTCATATCGAATGTCTTGAAATAGAAATGATATAGGATTATTAGTGAAATTAACACTCTTTCGAGTAAGTTTTCCTGATGCATCTTTAGAAGACACTGTGGCTCGACCTTCAACGTAAATGTAGCTGGCTGAAGGTAAGACGTACAAATCTTGCTGATTTATGGGTATACGTATTTCATCATTTTCATTGAAACTGTTGGTATATGGATTATATGTATGAATTTCATAACTCACTATAGAGTTGTCAAATTGCGGTAAATCATTCACTTGAAGAATGCTCATAATTTAAATCCCAAAGCTCGAAGAAATAATTTATTATCCTTAGTTATTCTTTTTATACTCCGTATAGGTCTTCGTCTTTTGAAGGTACGAGAACGAGTAAAAGTATTAACATTGGCAGTTGATTTTATATTGTAAGCGATCATTTTTTTAAATTTTATTGACATTCATCTCTTGCGACAGATAATTTCAAAGTGTTGTCTTATGTTGTCGACACCTAACATTTAAACCTTTTTAAGCGATGATTTTATAAAACCGAGCTTTTTCCAAAAATCTTTTAGAAATTGAATGCATAAATGTCCGCAATTGAATAAGTTATTATTTTGCAAATTATTGTAGTTATAATTAATATTGTTAGAACCTACATATCGAACAAATTCTATTGGGGGTTTCAAGTTGCCGTAACTGTCAAAGTACTCAACATATTTATTTAAAATTACATAGGCTACCCAATGTGTACCAGAATTTTTAGAACTATCTAAATTTATGATTCCGCACTCTTTAGAAAAAGGAGACTTTGGTAACATATCTCTCATATACACTCCGCGAAAATATGGGACGTCTTCTGTGAAATGTATGATATCTATATTTGTAAGAGCACGATTAGGTAGCCTATGATTTAGTTTTTTTTCTTTATATTTGTATATATTCCAAGTCCATCCTTGTAACGGTTGAGCTGTAGTCCGTTTCCAATACATACACCTTCCACATTTTTACTATGTCTTTTCATTTCTTCTAAACGCTTTTTTGCATCTCTATATTCATTTATGGTTTTGACGATTCCAGCAATTCCACTTGCAATACTACCAGCAGCGGACAAACCAGCAAATATTGGAATTAAAGGTAAAACCCCTCCAGACTTAGGAATTGGTATTATACGTGGAATTCTTGGAGATGAATCACGATTCAATTCTCTAGCAGCAGCATAGGCTAATTCTATTAATTTTTTCCTACACTTTGGTTTAACTTTTTTAATGCATTTTTTTGTATTGTTTACTAAATTTTTAAAGTTTTTTTTTAGCCCTGCTCCAGAACTTACTTTTGTTAACATTATATTACTAACTAAATTGGCAGCAAGTTTTTCTCCTGTACTTGCATCGGAAGACAATGCACGCTTTTTTGCCATTTTTAGTAAAATTATATCTGCTTTGTGACGATCCTTCAAACTTTTGGAATTGTTATATGAAATATCGTGATATTTACAATATTCGTCTAAATTGTTTATTCCTTTATCACCTCGAGCTAATCTTTCACGTAATTTAGTTCCTGGACCACAATAATTATAACCGGGCAAATGGAGCTCAAATGGTAAATTATTAATTAAACCATTGATAAGTCCTTCTCCTTTCATGTATACAAACAGAATGAGATCACTATCGTGGACCATGATGTTATATTGATAAATCACTCATAAAACATTTGTATCGTTAATCCAACTATTTTCGCATGATGATAACCCCAACCATTTTACGAAAACTTTTCTGCCTTTTCGTTTTACAACTTTTTCAACAAGGTAAATGTCAGGATGTTTAGTTTTTTGTAATTCTTGATTGTAAAATGCTCCTAAAATAGGTTGTTGTTTCACATCTTGTAATAAATATGTAACAGGATTTGTGTTTTGAACTTTACTGATCTTAAATATCTCTGTCGACCAATTAGAAGTGTAACCTTTTTCGAAACAGCCTTTATGTTTACTTATTCGAACAAAATCGCCAGTCTTAAACTTAGGACATTTTGTTTTCATTCGATTTTGATTGAAATATCTCTGTAGTACTTTATTTTTATTGCTATGATTAACTTGGGTAGGTGCTAAACCAATTGTTCTATGTATTGTATTATTATATCTAGCAATGGTTTTTGCAAGTGTTCCGTCAGTCCATTTATAATTCCCCTTGAAACTAAATTCCTTAAAAAGCTTATTCTTTATCGTCCTTATTAACCGTTCTACAATTGAAGCCTTTTTCGTGGAATAAGTGCAGTAGTGGTTGATAGAATTGTTTACTAATATTTTTTGAAAACTTTTATTGTAAAATTCTTTTCCAAGATCTGTTTGTAAGTTTTTAGGGATGCGTTTTTCTCTACTCAATAAAGTAATAAAAGCTTCAGATACAGCTTCTTTGTTTTTTTGTTTAAGTGGTATAGCCCAAGCGTATTTAGAGAATCCATCAATTATAGCTAAAATGTATTTATGGTTGTTGTTGAATTTAGAGAAACTTTGCATATCCATTAAATCAGCTTGCCAAAGATCATCAATATCTTTTAATATTACATGCCTTCGAGGAAAATTTATTCTTGCACTTCTATGAATTTCGTTTATAATGTCTCTTTTCACTTTGCTCATTCTTTCAACTGTCACTTCTGAATTACAAAATTATACTGATATTCAGTTTATATGATTAGTGTTTTTATTCTTTTATAACACCAGCTTCTTTTAACTCTTCAATAATTGATAAGATTTCGTTGTCAAGATTAGTATTACCTGCAGTTTTGGATGCGATCAAAAGTTTAAGCCGGTCCACTAATTCATTAGGATCATCCCAATAAACAAGTTCGGTATTTTTTTTATATTTTTTAAGATACGGTAGACCAGCGCCTCGTTTTTGTTTACATTTAGCTTCTGTGGGTTCTTGTAAGCGTTTACTAGACTCGGGAAATAACGGTTTGATCACTTGAGAATATTTTAGACCCTTATCACCTTTAACTTGACCTGCAGGATCAAAGTCTCTTTTATGAGCATTAGTTGTGATGAGTATTTCTTTGTAAACTAATTTATCTTTGAAATTAACCAAATTTAAATCAGGCTTCTTGCGAAGCAATAATTCTTTTAGGCCTGGTGTTATTTTATACTGTTTATTAGCTACGCGAATATAATACACTTTATCGGAGTTCTCGCGAGTGGTAGAGAAATTAACTATTGTACTTCCAATCATATGCTTATCATTCTCACGACGTACGCCAAATGGTATATTTATATCATCGTATATCTCAAAGATATCTTCTTTTTTCAGGGATATATTATTTACGTTTTCTGATTCAGATGTGTTACTTTCTTCGCCTTCTGAATAAAACTTTTCTGATTCAGATGATTCATGTTTATACATATCATATGATTTATCCTGTAAAAACATTTTTGAAGCTATACCAATGTTTTTAGTTTGATCATCATAAGTATCTTCATTTTTTTGTATAGAAATTTGCTTATTAGCTGCTATAGCATTAAGTGGGTCAGCAAGAGGTTTAAAAAAATACTTCAGTTGAGTGTCGTTACTAAATTCATAGTCTTTCATTTGTTTCACCTTTTCCTTTATAGCGTCCGCAGACTTTATTAATTGATTTGTAATGTTATGATCCATTACACGACTTGTACGCAGAAGTATTTATGCACAAATGATAGTTTTTTGTTTTCATTCATAATTTATATAATCATTAATCAAAATAAATAAAGTTGTCAAAGGACTTTCTATATCTGCCTTTGTTTAATTCACAATCCTTATTAATTGTTAAAAAATCGTAAGGATGCATCCAGATTTTAGAATACATATCTTTGAACTTAGGCCACTCCATATCAGAACTTACATGTTCATCGTATATATGTTTCATGTTAACTACATCTTGCTTGAAAATGATCAACAAGTTAACATTATCGCGTAATAACTGCTTTGGTATTTTAGAATACGTCTGAGATAAATAAAAGCAGTCTATGCCTCTATGTCTACCCATTGTAAAATAATTTCGTATGTTTATTTGTTTTTCACAAACTACATCATCGAATATGATAACAGAGTTCGACAATGCGTTGTTAGGATGAATAACATCGTCATCAAAATTAAAAACAAAAAGTTTTACGTCAGGAACTTTTTGCAAAACTTGTTTTAGAAAACTGTATTTCGGCTGAAAGCTGGTCTTTGAATACAGATAAAGATTGTTAAATTTTAATCCGTTTTCATGAATTAATAAACTAATCATAACATTCGTTTTCCCACAATTCGAGGGACCACATATTATGCATCTAATATTATTTGGGAGAAGTACGCTGTGTTTCGGGCGTAGTGAATTTTCCTTTACAACAATATTTTTAACATCTAATGATACTTGTTGCTTGACCCACTTCATGTTTGTATCTGTTATGAAAACAATTCAGGCTCTAGTATTTATAATTCTTATCAGAGTTATTAATCGAACCAATATTTGAGTTGAAGATTACATAAACATTTTTTTACTACTCAACTAAATGCGTGGACAGCATAAATTGGTAAATAAAATAAATAAAACAAAAATTCGTTTAACTTTTTTATTAAATCAAATTATATCTATGTAATACATCATACACATTTGTTAAGAGATAGTCACAATTGTGTCTATTAGAACATAATCATATTTCAGCTTTTAATTTTACACTTTATTATATAAGTAGGTACATTTATAAATATAAAATACTAAGTACAATTCATGAAATTGTATCGCAATGACCCCATGGTAAGGTTTCAATTTGATTTGGAAGTATTTGTCTTTTGTCGTCACTTCTATTTAATGCAATTTTATTCACTTGTTGTGAATAGAGAACGTGTTTAATTGATTTAATTACATTCATTTTACGTTTGACAATTTTGTTATTGTATAGAGCAGCATTATAATCAGAAAGCTTTAATTGATTTGTTACAGGTTTTGTTATACCTTTTGCCTTCTTTAATGTTGTCTTTACACTTTTCAAGCAATAAAGTTTAGCCCTTAAGCCAATGAATTCACAAATTACCGAGCCCCCGAGTTCATCTTTAAACAAGCCTGGTACTTTTTCATTAATTTTAGGTATTCCATATGGATTATCCTCAGCAAAATTACTGGTATCAAATACCGATATATTATCAACCATATCCTTATAAAAATTATCCGTTTCTACTAAGTAAAGAAGGCTATCCGTGTCAGTGTAACATAGCTTAGCTTTTTTGCCATATTTGTTTTGGATGAAATCGTAGTGGAATTGGTATAAGTGTTGTTTGGCATACTCCAATACAGTGAAACCAATGTAAATCGGTCTATCCAATATTAATTTTTCAGGGCTTAACTGAACAGCCACAAAGTTTTCAGAAAAGATTGAAATACTCTTCAGGTTGGGTTGTACAATAAGTTTTTCAGCACCAATATATTTGTTTGTTTTATTATCAGAATCTTCCCACTTTGTTACTAACTTTACGTTTACTTGCTTGCGTTTGTTTTCTATTGTTTTTCCAAATACAGCATTGTTCAAAAGTTTGAAAAAATCTTTTTCGAAAGCTGACGTAGAAGCTTGACGCAAACGAGTATTTAAATCTATGTACTTTTGCAAAAAATGGTCTTGTCTAAATCTGAGAATGCGATGTATTCGGCTTAAAATCAACCCCTTGTTCAAGCATTGTTTTAAATGTATGTAATGAATTACGTAATTGTATTTGTCATATAGATTCGCAATTAATTTTGTGGTTTTCCCGCCAGGAGGCACAAATCTTTCTGGTGCGAATGGTAAGTCACTATGCGAATTATGCAATATTTCTGGGTAGGTGAGATCGACTTCCAGAATGTATCCATATTCAGAATCATCAGATATATTCAAAACATTAAAATTAGCACTTTCATTTTCTGATAAAAATTGAAATTCCGATACAGGCATTCTTTTTCTCATCGCATATCCGTAAAGATTGTTGCAATCAAGATATACTAAAAAAGTTGATGGCTTAGTATCATTGAAATAGGGAAGAAATTTATTATTCGCTTTTGCATGTCGTAGGGAACACTGTGCTAATCCCCCACGTATTCCCTTTTCAAGTAGGTTATACATTTCCAAGTCATGCATAAGCTCCAATTTAACGCCAGTACACAAAAGCATTGCGTCCCAGCTTAAACTTGGTGCGGATACATAATATGCTGGATCGAGATTGTAATATTCTAAACATGTGTTTCTAAAATGTTCAAATATGTCACATAATAATAAAACATCACATTTTAGGTAAAGATCAGTGTATTCACCAAGAGAATTCATTTTAAAAGAATACCAAACTCTTTGTGCATGTGTATATTCATCTTTAGAAATATGTTCCAGCTTCATTGTATTATAAAAATACTCTCTAGGTGGCAAACATTTTTCATCATACTTAGACCATTCATCAACATATTCGTATGGATAAATACCCTTTTGTCTCAATAAGCCTAAATCGGCTTTATCGTCAAATTCTCTTGTCAGATTTATGAAATCTTGTACATGTAAATTCTTAGATAATTCATCTAAACTCGAACTTAAGAACTGATAAGAATCTATAAACTTTATTTGAACAGAACTAGGCTTGTTCTTAGATGTGAGGCTTTTCATTATACAAATGTATTTTTCTTTTGATTTAGGTATTATTTTAATAGGACCATCGTACTTGACCAGTTCTTTAATAAATATATGAGAATCATAACCAGACAAATTATGGAAAACAACAGGTATAAACGGACATATTTTAAACGTTAAATTGCAACGAGAGTGCGCTGCTCCTCTGTATTCAGATGTGACATGATCGTGATCTCGAACTTTGTCACCCAATAACAAATGTTTACAAATATGGCATCGAGTAGCCTCTTCGTACTCTATTTGTTGTGTGACAGACAAAGCTTTCATGGGTATATTTTTAGACAGTATGGAATTTATGTGAGTGACATCTTCAATTAAACGCTTTATAAACACTTCTACACAATCCAGACCTCTATGCGTAACATATTTATTCAAATCCGGATCGTGTGAACAACATATGTAATATGCGAAACAGGATGGTTCATGCACTTTTAAGTTCTGAGTATTTTTAGATCTATTTTCAGAACAGTTTAGTAAAATACTTTCAAAATCAGCGTAGATAATAAAGTTTATTCTTTGTTGTCTCTCATAATTTTTAAATTGTATAATACTATTTTTTTTCCGGTAATATAGTTAACACTTTAGAACAATTGTGCGAGCCATATTTTAAATCACTAGAAAAAAATTGCAAACAAGCATCGGCAAAGTAAAAAGTTACCTTTGTGATGAGTAACTTGACGACGGATAACTTTCGCCAGGTCTTTAATTAGACAGTAGTGTCCTGAACTATTCCGCTCGAAGTACAACAAATTAACATGTTTGTTTTTCCTTGAGCTGGTCATGTATAGAGGTCCAGTAACACGACACGTTTTATCTAAACCATAAATATTAACACTGATATCTGAGTTATTTTTCTCAAACAATTTTATGTCAACCAAACTTGGTGGAAAAGACATTCCTTCAATATTTAAAACATCTGTATAGTGTGGATATGATTTTATTCTACAAACATTATTCTTTGATGGAAATAGGGAAGCAACAATACTCCATAAAAAACAATGGTTGTCATTGTTCTGTATATTTAAACAACTTTTCGTATTCCTTATAGCTGGAGGAAGCTCAATATACGTGCCACCTCTCATCGGACAGTATTTGTTTATATTAATTTCTAAGTGACTTATAGAGATAAACGACCAACCGGAATCACGTTGGTTAAATTCAGACATTTTTCTCTGAAAAGTCTCTTTAGTATTCATGTATAATTCATTTAAATCAGTATTTAGATAAACATTGGCATACTTTGTATTGAAAGATTTCAGTTGCTGCTCACCTGTTTTTGGTAATACGAAGTAAGCAAACAGCTCGAAATTTACTTTAATACAATTATGTTTCATTAAAAATATTTCAATTAGTTTCAAAATATCGCTTTGATTCCCAATCAGAAAAGCCTCTGGAGTTAAATACTCGGCATCTGGTGCTGGGTTTAAGCGATACGTGTTTATTCTATTTCGAAATGCAGTTGCAATTATTTCAACATTTTTCAATTTCGTTTTAAGTAAACAATTTGATTTATGCATATTAGTTCTCACATGATATTTATATTTCTGTTTTGGTAATTCGATTTTACATTTATCACATTCTATTAAAATATCTTTTTGAATTGAGTTGGTAGTTGGTGCAACTGGAAAGAAAACAAAATTGATTACATAAACGTCTAATTACTCGTATAAATGAAAAACAAACTTAATTACAAGATTAGCTTAACTAATAACTATCTACTAGGATTATAAATGTAGATAGAACCTGTAAGTAATACATATATGATTAACATGTATACAGTATTCACTAATACTAAATTTTAATAAACGTTTAGATTAATAACTACGTAGGTACTACATAGGACACATCGTGACGTATATGATCAGTATGTGCCTAAATATTTATGAGTTCCTACTTTTAAATTCTGTATCTAAAAATAAGAACTCATAAAGGTCTGAGGGCTAGATTTAAATTCTTTGCGGGTTGCGCATATAAATTTAGTCAGATGGCCCCAAGCCTCAGTCCCCTCATCCGTCCGGTTTTTGAGAGCTACAACAGCCTGACGCCATCGATTCATCGGTGCTACATTTTCAATTTCATCGCACCGATAAACCTTTAGTTCGATATAATGCGTACCCGTTTTGGTAGGCAAGGTTTGGCGAGCGTGGCCTGTTGCCAGCCTTCGAGTTATCGTCGAATTAATAACAGTACAGGGTTTTTTACCGGTTATCTGCGTGTCCTTGTCTTCTTCATCGCTGTCGGTGCCGAATAAATCTGTTGCGGTGAGATGATGCTTACTGACCGGATTAATTCTCATCTTCTTCGAAGATGGAGCTGACGACGTACATGGAGTGGTTTTCGGTGGTTGATGGTGTGATCTCGAGTCCGCACTTGACGGCTTCGATCGTTATTTCTTTTTTTCGCTTATCGCCACATCTTGCAGGGAACTTTTATCGTCATCCGACAGAAAGAGGTCGTCAGCAAAACTGGACCTGTAATAATATAAATAACTGTGATTAGAAACTATTTGTGAGCACATACATATCAGAGAACTTTCCAATTTATTTCTACTTTATACACCAAATATCGAATAGACAATATGTCATAAAAACTGTTAAATTACCTACGAAATCGAACCCAGGGTCTAACGCTCAGCAGTCGCACTTGTTAACTAATTATTCTATTCATAGCATATTTAATTTTAATTCTATTCACAATAACTGTGATAAAAAACAATACGCAAGCAGATAAATATCAGATACTTGCTCAATTCCTTTCCCTAAAATACACACCAACTATCTAATAGACATTGTGTAGAATAAAAGAAAAAAACTGTTGAGTGACCTAGGGAATCGAACCCAGGGTTAAACGTTCAGCACTTGCTATTCTATTCATTTATAACTGTCTAGAAACTATCTGTGAGCAGACACATTATCTAATAGAAGTTTGTCCAATTTCTTTCCTTAATATATACACCAAAATATATCGAATAGACAATATGACATAAAAACTTTTGACTGACCTAGGGAATCGAACCTGGGGTCTAACGCTCAGCAGACACACTTGCTTGTTCTATTCATAACTGAATAGCCTCACAAAACATTAAAGAATTGATGATACTTATTAAATAGATAGGTACTTACATGATTAGCCGTTGAAATTTCACTTTTCACTTTAGATTAGGTAGACAATTAATTAGAAGATGTGAGGTCACCAACTTCAGGAGAGCTAATGTTGATCCAGGTTGCTGCCCAACGACTTAAATACCTTTGATGATAATACGTCACAACCCCAAATATGGAGAGAGCACACGATTTTAAAACTGCTTATTCGGCTAATCTTCCTAACAACAGATGCAATTGCACATACTATAATAATATCGCGGGTTTGCTTGTATTTTTTTAAAATTAATAACAAAGAAGCGGACTTCATACTTAATGTATTTTTTAAATATACTAGTATTGCTTGCTCTCTCGAATTCGATTGGGTACTCTCTTTACTCTAAGTATCCCTTTATACACTGACATTGACATACTAAAAGACAATAATCTATGAACAAACAGACATTGTTATTTATTAAAGATATACTAGAGGTAAGTAAACTGTTCAGGGATGGTGAACCTTTTTACCCGACTGCCAAGGAAGGGTTATGTTTTTATATCTGCGTGTTGTTGACTTTAAGATTTTACGTGGCCAGCACCCTAATTGCATAAAACACGATTCATCATAATCGGTTTCATTTTGACAGTTCAACAATATTCATTGCGTTATTTATGTTGTTGAGCAGACACATTTTTCGAACATATGAAGCTATGGTTTAACAATCTGTTTCAAAACGAAACAGATTATGATTAATCGTGAGTTAGGGAATTAGGCTGGAACGATTGTGTGTTTAAAGTTTTACCGTTGAGCCAAAGGTTCAGCATCCCTGCTCTAGTTTGATGCTTGGTTTTGAATTTCATCTTACCTTTTATGTCCAGGAATGCTAACATTAATAAACCATCTATATTGAACTCTATTAACAAAAAAATAAATAAAAAGAATAATTCATGAATATAAATAGCTGAAAATATCACCGGAATTCATTTCCATTTTGAAGGCTGAACGGGAACGCTTGGCGCGATTGTTCCAGTATGTCGGTAAGTACTCACAATAAATATTTAAATTATTTTAATGTAACTACTTATAGCAATATATTAGTTATTGTAATAGGTATATTAGCACTATATTTCAAATCACATCTTCTATAATAGACCCTTAACGAGAACCTATTTTCATACATTTTAAAGGTTTGTTTTCTTTTTTCAGGATACGGATGAACTATCCAATTTTGTGCCAATGGAGCAGCCAGCCACTATTCTAAAACCAGGACAAAAATCCCTGGGTCTTGTTCCACCTTCCCGAAAGAGAGCAAGAACAGAACCAACAATATATTCATACATAAAGAAACCAGTGACACGGGGTACAAAAATAATTAAAATTGAAATTTACGACGCTGATAATATGCCAAAATCCGAAAGTTCTATTTGTAACTGTGAAGCTGAGGTGTGCGCTCAACATGTGGTTAAAACTGTGTTATTTGATGACATATACAGCAATGCTAAAGACATTATTAGTAAAATTCAGGATGAAATAGAAAATAAATCATAGAAATCTGCTCTATTCATGTAACTGACAAAAATTGTGTTATGGTTAAGGTACTTTTAAAATATAAGTAGTTAACTGTAAATACGATGAAGAATATAACTTGTTTGTCAAATTAGTTTTAAGTAGGTGCCTATGAGATAATAAAAAAAGCTATATTAAATAACGATTCGTTTTATTTTTAACACCTGGTACCTAACTAATATTTTGCTTTTAATTCAAATATGGAAAATTTACGAATTGTAAGAATTAATAACTTTGCCTCACCGGGATGGAATCGAACCCAGAACCTCATGTTTAGCATTTCCACTTGTATTTTGCTGTCAACTTCATCATGGGTCAGTTATAAAATAATAACAAACAATGAAAGTTAGGCGCCATGCAGTCGTCGGTGTCAGATAGCTTGACTGATATGGTATTGAATTAAATAGTTTCTCATAACCGATGACGTTACTAAGTCAAGTCGTTTCTTGTCTGATCGAGTTTGTGTGTTCAAATTTGCCAACAAATAATAAATATGTAGATTAAAGGTTCCACCAATTTAATAGTTAATTGTAATTTAGTTATAGCTGATGATTATTAAATCTTAGTCACTTTACTACCCTCCATCATTTCAACTCAAGAAGAACTATTCAATAAATAAAAAAATAACTATTTGAATAGAAATGTTAATGTCATTTGAATAGTCTATTTGATAAGACAATCTATTCAATAAATAAAATTTAATCTATTTGAATAGATATGTTCCAATGAATTAAACAGTATATTCTAATAGACCATCAATTCAACAAACAAGATTTCTTCTATTTGAATAGATACTTTTTATCTATTTGAATACTAATAATTGGGGTGTCTGGATCTTCTTTGATCCAGATACCCCAATTATATACTACTCACAACAATTCGATTGTTGCATGCGATTGCTATTTCTTTGACAATAAACTCGTTATTTTCCATCTTAAACCCTTGCACATCGACTATAGCGTTCATGATAATTTCTTTACAATACTACTCAGAGGCTTATATTCAATCAAGCGATCGTTGATAATTAGACAATAAGCAGATGTATTTTCTGGAATATCTTCAGAACTTTCTATTTCTAGTCTCACATCTATAGCTCCAGTCTTCAAAGCCTCGTTCTGTCTTGAGCAATCAATTACAAATAAAGGAGCCTTTTCTTTAAATTCAAGCAGATCAAGCATCGGTTCACATCGAGTGTTATAATAAGACTGACGAAATTTTGTATACATTTCATATAATATACAATACTTATCTTCAGAAAATCTTGAATTAACGGATTCGTATGGATAATAGTGAGAATTCAAAAAAAGAGTAACATTAGTCAATTTACCATGGTCAAATATTGAACTGTCTCTTGATTTCGTGTTTTTTCTATTTGTTTGTAACCCAAAGATCACATACCTCGGTTTCTCGAGTTGTGAAGCAGTCTTAACAACCCATGAATGTTTTGTAGTTTTGGGTAATAAAGGGTATTCGTACAAGTCCCAATTTCTAAAAGCTATTTGAATAGAACGATCTTTTTCTAAATGTTTCAGTAAAGTTAATCTTTCTCGATCTGAAACTTTTATATGAGGCACTCGCCATTGCAATCTCTCTATATTTATTTCAATCGAGTCGTTATTATCAAGGGCAACACTATTAAGCTTGGAACTACTTCTGTTAAGTATAAGTTCATGTTTACAGTTAATGATAATTTTATCGTAATCTTCCGCAAATCCCAAAACTTTATTCAGGGGTATAAGAAAGCTAAATATACCATCATTATCTTTATGCCCATGTAAATTCCACCCCCAAACACCAGCAGCTTTGCTTTCCCCCTCACTCATAGACACATATGATTTTAGAGTTATAGTAATTCCTGCATTTTTTATTCGATCTATCTCAACACCATTGATTTCATATCGAATGTCTTGAAATAGAAATGATACAGGATTATTAGTGAAATTAACACTCTTTCGAGTAAGTTTTCCTGAAGCATCTTTAGAAGACACAGTGGCTCGACCTTCAACGTAAATGAAGCTGGCTGAAGGTAATATGTACATATCTTGCTGATTTATGGGTATTCGTATTTCATCATTTTCTTTAAAACTGTTGCTGTATGGATTATAAGTATGATATTCGTAACTCACTATAGAGTTATCGAATTGTGGTGAATCGTTTATCTCAAGAATACTCATAATTTAAATCCCAAGGCTTGAAGAAATAATTTATTCTCTTTAGTGATTTTTTTAATACTTTGTGTATGTCTGCGTCTTCTGACGATACGTGAACGAGTAAAGTTTTTCACTTTTCCGCTTGATTTTATATTATACACTATCATTTTTTTACTATAATTTGATTGACATTCGTCTCTTGTAACCGACAATGTTAAAGTGTTGACTTACGAGGAAGACATCTTTTTTTAAAGTAATGATTTAAAAAGACTGCTTTTTCCAAAACTCTTTAAGAAATTTTATACATAGATGTCCACAATTAAATAAGTTACTATTTTGAAAGTTATTATAATTATAATGGATGTCGTTAGAACCCACATAACGAATAAATTCTATTGGCGGTTTTAAGTTACCGTAACTATCGAAATATTCAACATATTGATTTAAAATTACGTAGGCTACCCAATGTGTACCGGCATTTTTCGAAATATCTAAATTAATAATCCCACACTCTCGGGAAAATGGCGATTTCGGCAAGGTATCTCTCATAAACACTCCACGAAAATATGGGATTTTTTCCGTAAAATGAATGATATCTATATTAGTAAGAGCACGGTTAGGTAGCCTGCAATTTAGTTTTTTTTCTTTAAATTTAGATATAATCGAAGTCCATTTTTGTAACGGTTTAACCGCAATCCGTTTCCAATACATACACCTTCCACTTTCTTATTATGTCGTTCCATCTCTTCCAAACGCTTTTTTGCAACCTTAAATTCGTTGATGGTTTTGACAATTCCAGCAATTCCGCTTGCTATACTTCCAGCAGCAGATAAGCCAGCAAATATTGGAATTAAAGGTAAAACACCGCCCGTTTTAGGAATAGGTATGATGCGGGGGAGCTTCGCAGATGAATCACGAGTTAACTCCCTAGCAGCAGCGTATGCCAATTTTATCATTTTTTTCTTACACATTGGCTTTAATTTTTTAATGCATTTTCTTGTATGGGAGACTATATTTTTAAAGTCTTTTTTCAGGCCATATCCAGAACTCACTTTCGATAGCATTACGTTGTTAACCAAATTAGCAGCAAATTTTTCTCCTGTGCTTGCATCTGAAGACTGAGCGCGCTTCTTTGCCATCCTAAGTAAAATTATATCTGCTTTGTGACGATCTTTCAAACTTTTGGAATTATTATACGCGATATCGTGATGTTTACAACATTCATCTAATTTATTCACACCTTTATCACCACGAGCCAATCTTTCATGTAATTTAGTACCTGGACCACAGTAATTATATCCCGGTAAATGGAGCTCCAATGGTAAATTATTAATTAAGTTGTTCACAAGTCCTTCTCCCTTCATGTATGCAAACAGAATAGAACCTATATCGTCGATCATAACATTATATTCATAAAGCTCTTATAAAACATTTGTATCATCAATCCAACTATTTTCTGATGGTGGTAACCCCAACCATTTCACGAAAACTTTTCGGCCTTTTCGTTTCAAAACCTTTTCGACAAGGTAAATATCAGGGTGTATTGTAATTTGTAATTCTTGATCATAAAATGCTCCTAAAATAGGTTGCTGTTTAATGTCTTGCAACAAATATGTAACAGGAATTGTATTTTGAACTTTACTAATCTTGAATATCTCTGTTGACCAATTAGGAGTATAGCCTTTTTCGAAACAACCTTTGTGTTTACTTATTCGAACAAAATCACCTGTCCTGAATTTACGACTTTTTGTTTTATTTTGTTCTCGATTAAAATATGTATTTAGTAGTTTAGTTTTATTACTATGATTGACTTGAGCTGGTGGTAAACCAGTTGTTGTATGTGCTGTTTGATTATATCTATTAATTACTTTAGCAAGTGTTCCGTCAGTCCATTTATAATTCCCTTTCATACTAAAAACCTTGTAAAGGTTACTTTTTATCGTCCTTATAAGTCGTTCTACAATGGAGGCCTTTTTGGTTGAATAAGTGCTGTAGTGATTGATAGAATTATTTTTTACAATATTTTGAAAACTTTTATTGTAAAATTCTGTTCCTAGATCTGTTTGTAAGTTTTTTGGGATGCGTTTTTCAGTACTCAATATCGTATTGAAAGCTTTCGAAACAGATTCTTGATTTTTTCGTTTAAGTGGAATAGCCCAAGCATACTTAGAGAATCCATCGATAACCACTAAAATATATTTGCAGTTGGTGTTGTATTTGGATATACTTTGCATATCCATTAAGTCGGCTTGCCAAAGATCATCAATGTCTTTTAATATCACATGCCTACGAGGAAAATTGATTCTCGCACTTCTATGAATTTCGTTAATAATATCTTTTTTTACTTTGCTCATTCTTAAACAGTCACTTCTGAATTACAAAAGTATACTAAATAACAATTCACACGATGACTCCTTTTATCCTTTTATTATGTCAGCTTCTTTTAATTCTTCAATAATTGATAAGATTTCGTTGTCTACATTAGTATTACCTGCAGTTTTAGATGCAATCAAAAGTTTAAGCCTCTCTACTAATTCATTCGGATCATCCCAATAAACAAGTTCAGTATTTGTTTTATATTTTTTAAGGTATGGTAGACCAGCACCTTGCTTTTGCTCAGATTTAGTGTCTGTAGATTCTTGTAAGCGTTTACTAAACTCCGAAAATAATGGTTTGATTACTTGAGAATATTTTAATCCTTTATCTCCTCTAATTTGACCTGCAGAGTCGAAATCTCTTTTATGAGCATTAGTTGTGACGAGTATTTCCTTGTACATGAGTTTATCTTTTAAATTAACCACCGTTAGATCAGGCTTTTTGCGCAGTAACAATTCTTTAAGACCTGGTGTTATTTTATACCGTTTATTGGCTATGCAAATATTGTATACTTTATCAGAGTTCTCATAAGTTGTAGAAAAATTTACTTCTGTATTTCCGATCATATGCTTATTATTCTCGCTACGTACTCCAAATGGTATATTTATATTATCATAAATTTCATAGACATCTTCTTTTTTCAACGACACATTATTAAAATTTTCTAAATCAGATGTGTCGCCTTCTTCGTCTTCTGAATAAAATTTATCTAAAGAGTTTGATTCACCAGAAGATTCATGTTTGTACGCATCATAAGATTGATCTTGTGAAAATATTTTTGAATCTATATTAGTCTTTTGAGTTTGGTCAGTTTGTTTGTTAGCTATTATCACATTGAGAGGGTCTGCGAGAGGCTTAAAAAAATACTTTAGATGAGTGTTGGTATTAAACTCCTCATCTTTCATTTGTTTTATTTTATTCTTTATAGCGTCCGCAGACTTTATTAATTGATCTGTAATTTTGTGATCCATTATACGACTTATACTTAGCGCTATTTACGTGCAAATGATTTTTTTTTAAAATATTCATTATTTATATAATCGTCACTCAAAATATATAAAGTTGTCAAAATATTGTCTGTATCTGCCTTTGTTTAATTCACAATCCTTATTAACAATCAAAAAATCATAGGTGTGCAACCAGATCTTAGAACACAAATCTTTGAACTTGGACCACTCCATATCAGAACTAACATGTTCATCGTATATATGCTTCAGGTTAACTTCATCTTGCTTGAAAATTATTAAAAAGTTGACGTTATCACGTAATAACTGCTTTGGTATTTTTGAATACGTTTGAGATAAATAAAAACAATCTATATCTCTATGTCTACCCATTGTATAATAATTTCGTATATTAATTTGCTTTTCACAAACCACATCATCAAAAATAATAACAGAATTTTGTAATGCATCGTTAGGATGAATGACCTCATCGTCAGAATTTAATATAAAAAGTTTTACTTCCGGGACTCTTTCCAAGATCAGTTTAAGATATCTATACTTTGGTTGAAAGCTAGTCTTGGAATACAAGTAAACATTTTTAAACTTTAAACCGTTTTCATGGAGTAACAAACTAATCATAACGTTAGTTTTTCCACAATTTGAAGGACCACATATTATACATCTTATATTATTCGGTAGAAGTACACTATGCTTAGTATGTGGCTTATTTTCCGTTACTTCAATATTTTTAATTTCTAAAGATACTGGTTGCTTAATCCACTTCATGATTGCATCTGCTAGAAAAATTAAATGTACTTGTATTTATAATGTTGGCCACGGTGTCTCCTGAATTAAAGATAATTATCTGAATAATCACATTGTAATATTATGATTTAATAACTATACAAATAACTCAAATTATGTTATAATGGGTATATTATTTAACGATGAGATAATGTATAATATCATAAAGGGTTATAAATAAATCAAAAACTTAATTAAGTTTCTCAGAAATATTTATTAAATAACAATCTTAATAAAACCTTATATAGAATTTCTTACAAAAAATAAACTTATAAAATAAAAATTGTACAGGAATCAATCAATTGTTTCAGACACATAGTACCTATTAGTACAGTCTATCACAATGCCCCCAAGGCAGTGTTTCGATCTGATTAGAAAGTATTTCTCTTTTATCATCATTACTATTTAAAACTACTTTATTAACTTGTTGTGAATATAAGAGATGTTTAATTGATTTTATCATGTTCATTTTGTGTTTGATAACTTTATTATTAACTAATGTTTCATAGTAGTCTAACATTTTAAGGCGTTTGGTTATGGGCTTTGTTACACCTTTCGCTTTTTTTATTGTAGTTTTTACGCTTTTTAGACAGTATAGCTTTGCTCTTAAACCAACAAACTCGGTAATAATTGATCCGCCAAGTTCATCTTTAAACAACCCTGGAATACTGGCATTTATTTTCGGTATTCCGAACGGATTATTTTGTCTGAAGTTACTCGTATCAAACCGAGAAATATCATTCTTTAGATCTTTGTAAAAGTCATCTGTATTTATCAGGTACAAAAGACTATCAGTGTCTGTGTAACAGAGATTTACATCGTTGCCATATTTATTTTTAATATAACTATAATGAAAATTATACAAATGTTGTTTAGCGAATTCAAGCACTGTGAATCCTATGTAAATTGGTTTATCTAATATAAGTTTTTCAGGACTTAATTGGGCAGCAACAAAATTCTCGGAAAATATAGAAATACTTTTCAGATTAGGTTTCGAAATTATTTTTTCCGCACCAATGCACTTGTTTGTTGTATTACTAAAATCTTTCCATTTTGTTAATAATTTCACGTCTACTTGCTTTCGTTTATTTTCTATAGTTTTACCAAATACGGAATTGTTTAGAAGTTTAAAAAAGTCTCTCTCAAAGGGTGACTTAGAAGCCTGTCGTAGACAAGTATTTAAATCAATGTATTTTCGAAGAAATGATTCTTGTCTAAATCTAAGTATACGATGAATTTTATTTAAAATTAGACCATGATGTAAACATTCTTTTAAATTAACAAAATGAATGACATACTTGTATTTGTCATATAAATTAGCTATTAATTTCACAGATTTTCCGTTTGGAGGAATAAACTTTTCACATGCGAAAGGCAAATCCTTATGAATGTTATGCAGATAATCTGGATACTCTAAGTCTACTTCTAAAATGTATCCATATTCACCATCATTTGGAATTTTCATTACATCAAAATTTAAAAGATCACTCTGGCTTAAGAAAATAAATTCTGATATTGGCAGTTTTCTTGTCATTGCGTAACCATATAAATTATTGCAGTCTAAATAAATGATGTAGCTAGATGGTTTTGTATCATCAAAATGTGGAACATACTTGTTATTAGCTTTAGCATGTCGAACAGAACATTGGGCTAATCCACCGCGTATACCCTTCTCTAACAATTGATATATTTCCAAATCACTTATTAACTCTAGTCGTACACCAGTATATAATAGCATGGCATCCCAGCTTAAGCTAGGAGCAGATATATAATAGGCTGGATCAAGAGAGTAATGTTGTAAACTTGTATTTCTAAAATTTTCAAAAATATCGCACAATAATAACACATCGCATTTTAAGTACAAATCTGTGTATTCCCCAAGCGTATGTATATTAAATGCTTGCCAAACAGCTTGTGCATGTCTGTAATCATCATCGGAAATATGCTCTAATTTAATTGAATTATAAAAATATTCCTTAGGAGGCAGTTGCTCATCCTCATACTTTGACCATGAATCCATATAGTCATATGGATAAACACCTTTATGTTTCAATAAATACAAAGCCTCCTTATCAGTTATTATACTTGATAGATTGATAAAATCATTAACATCCAAGCTTTTACTTAATTCATCTAGACTTGAACTTAGGAACTGGTATGAATCAATAAACTTCATTTGAATAGGGCGTGCTGTGTTTGTTGACTGAATAAATTTAGTTATAGATGTGTATTTTTCTTTCGATTTTGCAATTATCTTAATACGACCTTTATATTTTGCTAATTCTTTAATGAATAAATGGCTATCATAACCTGATAAATTATGAAAAACAATGGGTACAAATTGACACATTTTGTATTTCAAATTACACAGGGAATGTGCTGCACCTCTGTATTCGGAAGTAACATGATCATGGTCTCGAACTTTATCTCCAAATAATAATTCTTTGCATATAATACATTCGGTAGCATTTTCAAAACTAGTTTTTTGTTCATGAGTTAATGGTTTCATAGGTTTAACTTCGGATAATATAGTATTTATCCAAGTTACATCTTTAACCAGCCAACTGATAAAAGTTTCAACGCAATCAGGACCTCTATAAGTAACGTATTTGTTTAAACTTGGATCGTATGAGCAACATATATAATAAGCAAAACATGCTGGAACATGTAATTTAAACTTTTGGGTGTTATGGTTCTCAGTGTTTTGTTCAGAATAGTTTTGCAACATACTTTCAAAGTCAGCATAGATTATAAAATTTATTTTTTGTTGACGCTCATAATTTTTAAATTGTATCATGCTATTTATTTCAGGTAGTATTGTGAGTACATTAGTACAATGATGGGTACTATATTTCAATTCACTCGAGAAAAATTGCAAACAGGAATCACAAAAGTGAATTTTACCTTTATGATAACTTATTTGATTTCGGACTAGTCGCAAAAGATGTTTAATCAGGCAATAATGTCCTTTATTATCACGCTCAATGTACAGTAAGTTAATGTGATGTTTTTTCTTAGTATTAGTTAAATATAGAGGTCCAGTTATGGTACATTTACTATCTAAACCATATATATTAATACTAATACTGGGATTGTATTTCTCAAATAACTTTATATCATTCATCGATGGTGGAAATAACATACCCTGTGTATTCAGAACTGTTGAATAGTGTGGGTAGGAAGAAATTCTACATGAATTATGTTTAACAGGGTATAAAGCAGCAATAATGCTCCACAAAAAACAGTGATCATCATTATTCTGAATATTTAAACAGCATTTTTTATTTTTTATTACTGGTGGTAATTCTATAAAGGTACCTCCTCTCATTGGATTGTATTTATTTATATTAATTTCTAAATGGCTAAGTGTAAAAAATGACCAACCCGAGTCACGCTGTTCAAACTCGGTTAGTTTCCTTTTTAGCACTTCTAAAGAATTCTTGTGAAAATCATTTAGATCAGAGTTTTTATAAATTACTATCAATTTTGTATTAAAAGATTTCAATAACTGCTCATTTGTTTTTGCTAATAAGAAGTAAGCAAATAATTCCAAATTGATTTTAATACAATTATGTTTTTCCAACGATATTTCAATAACTTTTCTAATATCACTTTGTGAGTCATTCAAGAACGCTTCAGGTGTAAGATAATCTATTTCCTGAGCGGGACTTAAACGGTAAGTAACAATTCTGTTTTTAAAAGCAGTCGCTATTATTTTAATATTATCAAATTCAGTTCTCAATAAACAGTTTGACTTGTGTAAGTTAGTTCTCATATGATATTTAAATTTATGTTTCGGTATTTCAAGAAGGCATTTATCACATCTCATTATTATTTCATAAGCTGATGCAATGTTCGATGGTTCAACTGAAAGAAAACAAGAAACAATATTGTTGACATTTTATTACTTTAGAAGAAATCTTAAAACCTATTTGAGTACAGTAAATGATTAATAACTTTAGGTACTATTATTTATATTAATTAAAAATATGATTACAATGGTTAAAAATAAATGCTTAAGTAACTTTGTAAAATATCAGGAACAATTTCATTAATAATAATTACTAATAAATGTTTTTGGAATCCCATTGAATTCCTTACGTGTAGCGCTAATGAATTTAGTTAAGTGCGCCCATGCTTCTGTGCTTACATCAGTTTGGTTTTTAACTGTAATAACAGAATGCTGCCATCTATTAATAGGCAATACTTTATCTATATCATCACATTTATATACTTTTACTTCGACATAGTGCGAACCAGTTTTAGCAGTGTGCGCTTGCCTACTATAGCCGTTGGCAATCCTACTGCTAATATATGAATATATTGGCGTTTTTTTACCCCTCGGTGCTGATGAAGTGCTAGGCTGGTCTTCATCCTCGCTGTCGTCGCTCCCGAATAATTCAGCAGCTGTGGGCAGGTCCGGCAACTTAGCAGGGTTTATTCTTGGTTTCTTGTATTTTGAGTGCCTGGATGTTGATGGAGTCGCAGGAGTCGCAGTAGGCATCCTGCTTCGCTTTTTCTTAGTTGGTACCTCAACCGAAACGGCCTCAGTAAGCGTTTCAGGAACCCCCACGCTTGGAGAGTCGTCCTCTGACAGGAACAGGTCGTCCGCTAGCTGGGATGTCTTGGACCTGAAATCATAGAAATATTCGATTAAAAATAATTTACATAACATACATTTACATATTGGTAGATAATAAGATAAATAATATACAATGGAGTCAGGCTTGATACAAAAAACTGCAACAACTACGATCTTTGTGACAACTGCGATCTATGGCGTACAAAAACACGCTTCTGCCTGCCCTTAATGGCATACAGGTACTGTAAAATAAACCAGGAAAAAAATACTTACATTTTGATAAATCCGATGATTCCTCACAGTTTAGAACCAGCGTTGATCTTCCTTCGAAGGATGAGGGCGCAATAGTGCTCCACAATTTCTATCGATGATTTAAATACCTTTCCATGATGTATTGATGCATGCCCAAAAATGGTAAACGCAAACACGAGAGCAAAATATTGCAAAGATAAACCAAATTGATATACTAACCGAATGACCCGGCGTTACCTCATTATTTTATTACTTTCATATCTACATATTAATTAAGTTTTACGAATTGTACAAAAACTATGGTAATTTATATAAAAATATATAATATAAGCAAAGACTACTATTGAGTACGGCTATTAAAATAGATAAGTATTTTAACAACGAACTAAAATCTGAAATTTTATAGTAGTGTAAAGTATTTGTTGCTCTGTTAAATTGCTTAAGCTAGCAAATAACTCTATCCGTATGATAAACCGCATACCCCAACTTTATATGCCTTATTTTTATTTGAATTTTTATCATCGGGTAGGTACCTAAGTGTAATCAGTAGAACAAACAGACATTCCAACTTAAAGTATTATTAGAAATGTAACGTCAACAATGCAACTGTAGGTGTCAGATCATAGCAAGGGTTAGATTTCATCTAACCATTTTTGGATAGCAGAAGAAATCTCCACAACAAAGCTATTATTTTCAACCTTATGAACACTATTTTTTTTACACAATTTTTATATAAATTGCTCACATTTATTCGAAACAACATTAGTTTTTTAAAACTGTCGTGTTCCGTACGTACCCAATCGTGTGCTCTACAATGTCGGTAAGTTATGTTTTTTTTTTTTTTAAATGAATTTTGTTACATAAGTCGCAAAGCATTCTTATATATTATTTTAATCACAATATTTTATCATTTCAGGATTCGGAGGAGCTGTTTAACTTCATACCTTTAGAAAAGGTTCCTGCTCAAACACACGCAGTAAATCAAAAATATCTGGGTCTTGCTGAAGCATCTCGCAAAATATCAAAGAATAAACGAATGGCATATTCCTACATAAAAAAACCCGTTACGAGGCCTTCGAAAATCATAAGAATACAAATTATTGATGCAGAAAATTTTGATCAGAAGGATGGTTCATTCTGTAATCATCATTGTGAAGCAGAAGTTTGTGCTCAACACGTCGTTAAAAGCATTTTAATGGATGACATATTGTCTAGCACCAAGGAATTAATCAATAAAATTCAGGAAAACATGGAGAACTCCTAGTTATATAGCTAAGTAAATATATTTTAATGTGTTTAGTACGTAAGCCTATCAAATGCTATCCCTACTCATATAAAAAACGGTGATGTTATGTGGTTATCTGTTTAAGACTATTTAGTAAGTACAGTTTAATATGTTTTATTGTGGTTAGTTTATATGCCCATCAAATGCTGTAATAAAAATGGTGTTATGTGTATACTGGGAATAGGGAATAGTATACTTAATACTACCCTTTCTTTTTTATTGTAAGTAAGTAATTGAAATAATGTTGTAGTCTCATAAAATACATGGACTTGTTAAATTGTATTTTTTGCTAGAATGTATAGAAACTATGTAATTGTGTTGTATTCCCACAAACGTAATGAAATAATAAATGCATACTTATTTGAAACTTTTAAATTGGTTTTTATTTAAATTCCTTTTCATTTAAATTCATTTGGAAAGATTCGAGCACATCTACACAACATAAACATACAATCACAAACACAACCATAGGTTTCATCTTAACTTCAACTTTTGTTTTTGCTAGCGCAAACCAATCCTAATTATGGGTATCAACGGAGCGCCGAGTATTATAAATTGTTTACTATGACATCATGCACCATTCAATTCCTGCAACTGTATTGAGAAGGTGGGATCGTTTTATAATCAAGCTTTATTTATCGTAATCACGCAATTCACCAAGTCACAACCTCTATTATTATAATGAGGAATTAACTCGCTGGTAAAGTGAGTAAAGCTCATAAAGTAGTTCAATATTTTAAAACAAATTTGACCATACGTTTGGCGAATGGGTTAAACAGATGCTGCTACTTATAAATGTGTCAAGTGTCGTGGGTTTGATTCCCGCATGTATAAAATAAGTATTCGTTTACTATGAGACCATATTATTTTCTAAATAGACGGTGAGCAGCCAGTTACTGATGATGTAAGTATAATTGGGGCGATCTGGATCACGATCTGAGCGAAGCGAAGTGATCCAGATGCCCCAATTCTACACTACTTGGCTGACTCGACTAGATGCAGGAGTTTACGTTTTTATTGTGTTTTACATAACATAAACTATATAACTACCCATATATAACTGTAGGCAATTGCTATTCATGTAATTTCCTTTCCCAGCTGTGGGATAATATGGGCTAGAGGTTTTCTTTTAAAACAGTTTTTTTTTTTATACGAAAGCTATAGTGCTAGAGTACGACTCACACTTACCCCGTTTTCCACATTTATTTACTGAGTCCCTTGGTACGGATTTAATTTTCTCAGTCGAAGACTGTTTGTATTATTTTCTTTATTTTTGTCAATGAGCCGTCCAATTAATCAAGTTGCTAATTAATTTATTGCATATTATGTACCAGGAATGGGGCTCATCCATCATTTCGCGGAACAAGTTGTAAAATATTGTCCCGATCCGCCGCGGAACGGAGTTTTGATTAGATTTTAATTACTACGTACTTGTTTGTAGTGAGTCGGCGATCTGGGGAATTAGCGACTGGCGATAAGGGGTAAGTGTTTTAAACTCTTTGCTTAGGTACTAACAAGCTTCTTTATCCGTAAGTGGTCTTTTCGTTAATTCAATTTAGTAAGACATGTACTTTGGTTAAGATTTTTTTAGCGAAAGTTGTGATTTTAAAATTATTAAGTCGTCAAATTCTATTGACAATTCATTATATAGACAGAAAGAAAGAAATCGTTACTTGTTATGAAAGCCTGCAAAGTTGTTTTTTGGCGCGAGTTTTTGTATTGAAAACTGAGCGAGCGAAGGATTCTAGGATTGAATCATGAGCGAAGCGAGTGTTTCAAATATAGAATCTTGACCGTAGCGAGGGTTTCAAAGGTACGAGACGCAGAATAATACCTTTGCTGCTGAGTGAAACACACAATTTTTCGCTTTACTATAGCCAGGAAAATGCTACGTGCCAGAAAAACCGCCTAAATTTGAGCCAGCTGTCAACATTTCAGCACAACGACTCTCGGATCAGGTGCGGGTCATCCAGCGTTATCATATGTTGGATGACACAGTACTTGATCGCCTATGAAATGAAATACAGAGTAGCCATGTCATCGCTCCCCCGTTACAGAATGTTGTGTTACCACCACAGCTTAAAACAGATCAAACTGACGAGGGGACTGATGATAGGGCTACAAACGTAAGTACCCAGTGCAGTGAGGAATTGAGCAGTGCTTTGGATGGTGCGATTCTGGAATATCGGGTCATGTCACCCGAACTTTGACCACGCTTACCTCGTTTACCCATGCATAACAAAAATAGGGTGCTGGTGGAAGCTCTGTGTTCGCAGACTTAGTCAAACTATTTTGATGACTGTGAAAACCTCACCGATACTCATTCGATTCTGTACTGTGCGGCTGTAGCGGCATGTCGTGTAGCTCACGTCAAATTCGCGAATGATTCAAGAGCTACACGACCGAAACCAGCCGCACAAGCTTGGCAGTGCAGAATTGAATGCCGTATTGGTGGGGCCAGAGCGCTCATCGGCAAACTAATCTGCTTCAGGGAGGGCAATAATACTCGCCCTCGAGTGATGCGCTTTATGAGACGGGCGTTCTCGGGGACTAATATCAGTCCTCAAGACTATATGTCCTGTATCACAGAGCGTATCGACTTCCTGAAGCAGAAAGTGTGCAAGGGCGAACCGTATTCGTAGGTACAAGCGGCGAGTGGACTGATACACCCAGACCGCACATTCCAAAGTGATGAAAGGTGGGAATATAGAGCTTGGGAGCAACTGGACCAAGGTGTAGCTGACACGCACCTACCGGATGATAATGCCATATCGCCTCTTTGCGAGAATACTGTAACATCTCAAAAAAGGCAATTTTACAGGACGCGTATTTTAAACTTTCGAAATGTTATAAAATCTAAAATAATAGAGCTAAAGCAACAAAACCTTCTAGTGATTTATAATTTAACTATTAATTCATCTAAAACTATAGTAATTGTTGCGCTATTGGCTATTTTTCGGTATAAATTAACAGGATTAAAAAAAAAGGGATATTTTGTCACACTATTACTGAAAAAGTTTTCAAGGATCGATGTGACATATGAACTTGTCACATTGTTGATAATATATTTTTTTGTGTTGTGTTAGGTTATATGATAAAAACACATTTTAGAAATAAAAATGTTTATTAAATCAATGAAAAATTTGTAGGAAAAGAAAATCAAGCATAAACATTAGTCATTATAACGTAGGTAGGATATACAGTTACCTACTTAAATACAGTAATTCAACAGTTAACAATCAACAAAGTTAACAAAATGAAACTATAGCTATCAGTTCTTAATTAAAAGTATACTGTTATTACTAAATTTGTTATTATTATTTTAGATCTAGCTAACCAATCAGTCTCTTCGTAACATTAGTCTTTGTAAATAATCACTAGGTTTATTCTAAACCTACTTTAGGTGGACCATAATCTATATTTTAACTAAAACAAAACCATCTCAATAAGAATAATAATACATACTAAAAATATTTTTATTCATATTGAGATAGGTTTTAAAAATAAGTATCTAAAATTATAAGTATTATATACTTGCAAAATGTATTAAAAACTTGAGTATTTATCATTAAGTACTATAAAATTACGACTTAGGAACTTTTCATTATAAAATATCACATAGGTATTGTACTTAAAGGAACCGACGTTTCACTTATCTCACATAAAGTAATAAAAAATAATTGTTATAAAAATTACAAAAATAGTATAAAAAATAAAATAAAAACATTCTTAGAGCGATTCGTAAAAGCTCCTATGAACTCCGGGAATTAATTTCTTATTAATCAAATCCATTAGGTCCGATTTTTTTCGTTCAGCTATCCCGGGTTTATTATTATAGACATTTTTTATTTCTATATTGTTGTTTCTCTTTTTTCTCAAAACGACGGCTTTTTTAAAGTCCGTTTCGGCATAAGAATTTTTATAAAATATAGCATTTGTATCATCTTTACTAACTCTTATTACTCTTACTTCTGATAGTTTAACTACATGGTTATCTTCATCTTTTGTTAAGTTAAAATTAATTTGATTACACACACTTTTCCAATCATAAAAATCTTCGAAACACATTTCATTGACGTGTATTGGCTCACTCTTTTTCCTGGCTGTTTTTATAGCACCGATAAATCCGTCGGGAGTGTATATAGGACCGGATCTTAATAGCCTCTTTACTTGTCTCTCAATCTGGGAATGGGCAGAGTCGCCTTCGTTCTGGGTATGGCCTTTTACAAGATATTTGTGTGTTATGGATTTCAGGTTAGGCAAGGTCTGTACGGCATATAAATACAGGGCAATCATGAATTTGTTTTTATTTTGCCCTGCGCAGTTGTCTGAATAGAAGACAACCTCTAAATCTTCAGCTGAATTTGACATTTTGGTAAGGTAATTAAATACACCAGTACCTATTTCATTTATGCCTCTATTTGCATGTGACTCGTCCCATACGTAACTTTCAACAACATTATTCTGAATATTATAAATTGTTAGATTAAGAACATTAAGTTTGCATTTGTAGTAAAATACAGAAATATCGCCCTTAGGGCACTGGAATACAGCTTGGAGATCGTAAACAGCAACTAAAATATTTTTATTGTTCTTGTCATTTGTCTTTTCAATGCGTGATAATTCTTTTTCTCTGATATGTTTTTCGTAGTCTTCTTTTTTCAATTCTTTTTCTTCGGGCGTACTATTTTTATAAACTTCGCATGTATCGCACAAATCTTTCTTCGGCACAAAAAACGATATATTAAATTCTTGTGTAAATATACGATAAAACATTAAATAACTTGCATAGGGTATATTTTTAGATTTACATTGTTCAACGTAGTCTCTATGCAGGTCTGTAATTGCTTTGCTGCCGTCAATGTAATGTCTTTTCGAGTTTGCTCGAATATAGTGCGATTCTATTTTTGGTATCGCTTCTATAAATTTTCTTATGCTTTCTTTAATGTTTTCATCAACTTTACTGTGATTTAGATGAGTGCCACGGTAATCTTTCATTGACGAGATATTAGTGTCATTATTTTTCTTTTTCAACGCGGTCTCTATAGGGCGGTTATTGATAGCCAAAGTGTTTTTGAAAAACAATTTACATACTCTGATCTTTGCACCAGAAATAGTCAAAAAGAAAGCGTTGTTGTTTTCACGCTTTGCAGCAATATTTCCGTCTGAGTCCACTTTCACATATCGCTGTTTTGGAATAACTAAATCGACATTATTAGCTATAAACGTCCATTGTTTCTCAATTTGTCCTAAACCCCAATATTCGTTTAAAATTTTCTCACGTTCAAGCTCTGAGAAGTTAGAGCTACATTTAAATTTACAATTTTCTCTGCAAACTGGTTTAAGCTGGCGTTTTGGAAAGGGCTTATTAGTTTTTGTTGAAATATATGATAGTCCACTATTTCTTAATCGCTTAGCGATGTTCTTCTTCCAATTTAACTCTTGCCTTGGTCTTTTTTTTCCTACTTTAGTTGGGGTGATGTTGGAAGTGGTTGGCTCTATTGGCATAGTGGTATCATTCCCAACTACAAGCGAATTATTCTCTGTTGCGACCAGATCTATCTGATTTGTATGGTTAACTATTATGTCTCGATTTTCTGCTGAATTACTTACCAATAACATGTCAACTTGCTCTATGGTGTCAACTGAAGCAATATTATTATTTAAATTAAACAAGTCTTGGTCTTTTGAGAAGTTGTAGTTAGTGCTGGCACCTTCTTCTTCAGAGTCTGAAGTATGTATATTATTACTTTTTGACTTCTCCTCTTGATAATTGGGATCCTTTACGGAATCATCACTATCTGGGGAAAAGTTAAAAGAAAATTAGTCCCAAATAATTACGTTGCAAACGTTCGGCATCCGAAATGCACAGAATTGAACACAAATTATTACATAAATTGAATAAGTGCATTTATTAAGAAATAGTAGTCTCTGCCTACCCCAATGGGAAAAAGGCGTGACAATAATAATGTATGTATGTATTAAGAAATATAATAAATGCATTTATATAAAAACTTACTACCTTCATAAAAAGATGGTCCACTGCTTGAGGAGGAACTCGAAGAAGAACTCGAAGAGCTACTTGAAGAGCTACCTGTACTACTAGTTGACTCACGTCGACGATGTTTTGAGTCATCGTTACTTTTGTCTAAAAGAAATATAAATAATAATAACTTAAACAATAGAAAAACTTTATGAAACATAAGTACCTAATAGTTTAAATTTTTGTTTTAAATTCTTAATTTAAAACAAAAATTTAAACTAAAATCGAGGTGTTTACATAATTATCTGTAGAAAACACACTAAGACTCCTTATAATGTTGCTCAATTTGTTTCTTCTTCTCAGCCGATGGACGTCCACTGCTGGGCATAGGCCTCATGTATGGATTTCCAATATTGGAAATCCAATTTGTTTAAAATCTATGAAAATGTAAGCACCTAAGTTCGTTTCGTATTAATAGGTACTCATTTTAAATAACTACATGACAACAGGCTCGCCCCTTGTTACATGGGACCGAACATAGGTGGCATTTAGTCTTTACAAAAATATTCTTTAAAAAACAAAATTATTAAGTCTTACCTTCTGGAATCATTGCGTTTATATTAGAGTCATCAACTTCCTCGGCTTGGATACTGGAACTATCATTTACGTTACTATCAACTACGTTTTGCATAGTTGCTAATTGTACTAATTTTCTGGACCGCGATCCCATCTGAAAAAATAAATATTTATAATTCATTTGTTTTAGTATTTACAACGTGACATAACGATTTAATTTACAAAAAAACTTATAATTTATCTAGAAAAAAGTAACATTACAAAATACTCCGAATCCATTTTATGGTTTGTAAAATATTTCATTGTCAACAACGCGTCATCTTATGATGTTACAAAACAAAAACGATATCTTTTCAACGAAAACGTGATATCAAAAGTAATAACAAGATAAAATTGCATACTATTTTCAACAAAACTGTGTCAATTCAACATATCACATTACTTAATAAAAAAATATCAAAGAGTTCAAACTTACCTTAGCAATCGTAATGTGGTATCTTCGTGATGTCACGTTTTTGCACAAATACGAGAGCGCCCTTCCCTCCAAATGGCACGCGCCGACTGATGGGACACGTTGTCGAAACAAATCACGAGGCAGAAAGAGACAGCGCGACAACACAAAATATTGCAGTTGTCTTGTCTCTTTCGCTCATAGACGCACCGTTATTGTCGAAAAAATACCTCGTTTTTATCGAAAATAAAGTTCAATACGGCGGTTTTGATTATGGAATAAAAAAAAAATCGATTTTTCTGAAATATCACAGTATTCTTGCAAAGAGGCGATATGTTCTTTTTGGCGTAGTATCTGGTCGGTACCTGTCAGTCACACTGAAGGTGATTGGGCTCGGGAAGTCGAGCGAGCCTGCGATCCAATACCAGAAATGGGGGCTATTACCATCTGCCCTCAAGATGTAGCTCGTGCAGTCCGTCCATTGCCCAACTGGAAATCTCCAGGGCCGGATGGGCTGCACAACTTCTGAATTAAATGGTTCCAAAGATCGCATGCTCGCTTGTCGGCTCAGTACCAGATTGCTTTAGAGTCTGGTTCGCTACCCCAATTTCTAACGACAGGAGTAACCCACCTGCTCCATAAATTAGGTAGTACCGCGGAACCAAAAAATTATAGGCCGATCACTTGTTTACCGACGGTCTATAAAGTTCTTACATCCATTTTGAGAGCTAAGATTTACAATAAAATAGACAGTAACTCCATCATGTCTGTCTCTCAAAATGATTGTCAGAACGGGTCCTGTGGTACTAAAGAGCTGCTCCTCATTGATATAGCCATTTTCCAACAGGTTCGTCATTCCCGAAAGGATCTTTCGACATGTTGGATAGATTACAAGAAAGCCTATGACTCGGTGCCACATATATGGCTCATGCTGGAGTTGTATAAAATAGATACAACTCTGCGCACCTTCCTTATGTCATGTATGGGGTAATGGAGGACGGTCCTTCAATATCTAGGATGTCGAAATAGCCAGAGGAAAAGCGAGCCAATAAGGATCGAGCGAGGCATATTTCAGGGCGACAGTTTGAGTCCGCTTTGGTTCTGCCTAGCCCTGAATCCTCTAAGCACACTGCTGGAGGATTCAGGTATAGGCTATCGGCTGAGGAGAGGTGGTCATGTTATATCTCACATGGATGACCTAAAACTCTTTGCCCCCAACAATTTGCAACTGATGGAGCTACTGAAAGTAACTGAAACTTTCAGTAGCGCCATCAGGATGGATTTTGGTGTGGACAAATGTGCGGTCATGGATGTACAGCGAGGGGAGATTGTGGAATCCGTGGGAACCCAACTCTCGGATTCCATAAACCTTCGAGCCCTCTCCACAGCTGAAACCTATTAGTATTTGGGTATGTCGGAAGCGTTGGGCAGCAATATTACTGACATGAAGCAATCGTTGAAGGAACGCATCTATGGCCGCCTGAAAAAAGTATTTAATAGTCTTTTATCAGGCGGAAACAGGGTACATACGTTCCTTCAACGGTTGGGTCATGCCGGTTTTGATGTATTCTTTTGCCGTACTCAATTGGACTCAAACCGAACTCGACGCCCTGGATAGGAGGGTCCGTACGCTGCTGACTGCATATCAAATGCATCACCCACGGTAATCGGTAATGAGACTGTATATCCCGCGAAAGTGTGGAGGTTGGAGGTTCAAAAACGTTAAGGCCCTCCACAATCGCGAGATATGCAGTCTCAGGGAATATTTCCTAGAAGCCGACGTGGGGATGCATCGAGATGTGGTCGTGGTGGACAAGGGCCTCTCCCCCCCTCTCCTTAGGTAAAGAGAACTGGCGCAAGCCTGTAGTGCTTGACACTAAAGATCGCATGGATGTATGGCAGAGTAAGAAGCTTTACAAACGCTTTTTCCGGGCCCTACATGAACCCCATATACATAGACCTACTAGCGTCCGTAGCCTGGCTGCGTTTCGGTGACCTCTTTGGGGAAACCGAAGGGTTTGTCTGTGTAATTATGGACGAAGTTATGATGACGAACAATTACCGGAGATTTATTGTGAAAGACGGCACGGTTGACATCTGTCATCGTCCGGGTGAATCGATCAGACACATTATCTCCGGGTGTTCTCGTGTAGCTAACGAGGAGTACTTGCATAGACAGAACCTTGTAGCCAGGATTATCCACCAGCAACTTGCTCTGAAATACAACCTTGTGGATTCAGAAGTGCCGTACTACAGGTATGTGCCCGACCCAGTTCTCGAAAATGGATATATCACACTGTACTGGGATCGATCCATCATCACTGACAGGACTATTGTTGCTAATAAGCCTGATATACTGGTGGTGGATCGACTAGAGCGGCGTGCAATGATCGTTGATATAACGGTCTCGCATGACGGGAACCTCGTGAAAGCCGAGAAAGATAAACAGATCAAGTATCTTTTTTTTTTTTTGGTGGGAAATCATCAAATAACTTTTCCCGCTCTACGTGTCAGACTTTTACTGACTATAACCCACCCAGTTGCCTGTGTGCCAGGGGCCGCGGTATCTCTTTCGAACAACCCGCACCCCTGGCAGGCATCGGCCCTTGCGGACCCCCCCCATTTGGTGATGACATCTCTTTGAGGCGCGCGTGGAACACAACGCGCCGTCGACCCGGGCTTGGTCCTTACTGGACAGCGAGCTACCCATTACTTACCGTCCGCAAGAAAATATATTAGCTAGGGACATTTTGACACAATTATTCTTATTCAGTTTTCTTATTAAATTACATTGTCATTGAAAATTTACATCTATTTTCAATTAAATTAAATCTGAACGAATAAATTATAACAGTAATATCAAGCAAAATTAATAATGTCACAGTAATTGTAATTATCTCCTTTATTCCATTAAATACACATGTAAATTATTTTTTTAAATATTACTTAAAAAATATATCGGGAACAAGGTCCAAGCTTCATCATCAAGAAATTCATCACGGCACATAATACTGTTTGTAATTCCACTGGCCTGTAATGACCCAAATGTGTCGATGATAGCTCTTAAGTAATTACACCTTGATTGCATCAGATCAGGAATTACAATATTATGTCTTATTTATAATACAAAAAAGTTTCCCGCCGCTGCTTTGCTCGGGTACCATGTGCGACTGACAGCATAATCAGCCTAGAATGTTCCCACTGCTGGGACTCAGGCCTCCTCTGTGAGAGGGAGTGGGCCGCAATCCACTACGCGGGCCCAGTGCGGGTGGGTAGATGCCACATGTCTTCAAATTGTTGGTTCTAGGACATGTCGGTTTGAACAGTGAACAGTGGTGATGAAATCATTTATACAAAGTAAAGCGCCTGTCTGGGTTCGATCTTACGAACTACAACTTGTAAGTAGCGGTTGTTGGAGCGGGGCACCACTGATGCTTGATCTACTGATAAGGCGATGTCAAAACGTTGAGATTTCTGTGCTGCGCGCTACATGCGCATGCGTGCAGGTGCGCCGTACTTGCAACCGGCGTGCGTATATCACCAGCGATGTATGAACGTAAACGAAGCAAAAGGAGTTTGTAAGGATCGTAGCAGGTGCCGCTCTGTAGTGTCTGCCTGGCTCCATCCGAAGAAGGCGTGCTTTCATGTAATCATGTTACACGTGTATCCATTAACCTTCCGAAAACAAAAAAAACTCTAAACTATGGTCAAGACCGCATCAATATCCATGGCGTTATTAAAATAAAAACTTTGATATGAATGTAGATAAAAGAATTAAGCGCACGCATAGACAGACACGGAAAGGGACTCGGTATACCTCGCATGCCTTTTAAGTTCTGTCGTTTACATATTTGCCACGAATTTTGAATTTAGAACTGTTCAATATTCAAAGTTGGAATTTAGAATATCAAAACAATTGAAGGAATTAGGATTAATGCAATTGTTTAGTCACAACTTATTTTGAATCTGTCAGGTCACGTACGAAAATGAGTTTCACTAAGGTAAATGTCCGTGCAATCATTTTCTATAACTTCCGAAGAGGCCTAACACGGCTTCAGTGTTTTGAAGAGATAACATCTGTGCTCCATGATGAAGCCCCATGTCTGCGGACTGTCGAACGCTGGTATTTAGAATTCCAGCGTGGACATACCAGTGTTAGTGATAAATCTCGTGAAGGGCGTCCAAAATCTGCCTTCACTGAAGATAACGTCGTTGCTGTGAGACAACTAATCCTCGAAGGTCGTCATGTGATATATCGGGAGATAGCTTAGAGGTGTTATTAGGCATCTCAGGGACAACCATTCAGAAGATTTTGCATGAGGCGCTTGGTGTGAGAAAGTTAGTTTCTCGTTGGATCCCGCATTTGCATTCTAACGATCATAAGGCAGCCCGCGTCAGTTGCTGTAAGAAAACTCTTCAAAGGTTCAACCGAGGAGAGTCAAATCTTGTCTACGACATCATCAGTGATGATGAATCTGATTCCAAACAACAATCCACAATCTGGGTCTTCCAAGACGAGCCCAAGCCGACTAAAGTTGTTCGCTCTCGAAGCGCTTCAAAGAAGACGATGGCTACGTTCGTGGCGCAAACGGGTCATGTTGCAACGATTGTACTTGAAGATCGTAGAACGATTAATGCAGAGTGGTATACCACAGTTTGTTTACCACAAGTCATCGCCGGACTTCGGAACTCTAACCCAAAGCGACGCATCATCCTACACCATGACAATGCAAGCTCACACAGCGCTCGTCGAACGATTGAGTATTTGAAGCAGGAAAACTTTTGCCAGGGGTGCAAGAAAACTCTTTGTGGTCAAAGGTTCCAGTCCGGTGAAAAAGCAGTCGACGCTTTCAAATCAGCCATATTGAACACCCCTACTTTGGAGTGGAATAAATGTTTTAATAACTGGTTCGAGAAAATGGAAAAGTGTATTAAACTACGTGGTGAATACTTTGAAAAACAATAAAAAGTACTTTAAGGTTCTAGTCATTTATTTTTTGTTCAAACGACAAAACTTAAAGGGCACGCCCCGTATACATACAGATAAAATAACATGGTTACACAATATTCCATTCAATCTTCATAAAAGCGATCGATACGAAGGCGGAACTAATTTCCCCAATCTGTTACACGTTAAAACAAACATAAATATTAATCATTCAACAAGCAACAGTTTCAAACTACCCTTCACCTGATTAATATTGCCTTATTAGCAAATCACCAACCTGAATTGTATCTTACCGTCTCGTATTTTAAGTTTAATTTTGATTGGACTTTTGTAGCTATAGCTTCCTTATTTCCTAGTCCATTGGTTAGACATCTGTATATGTCTGGGACATTATTTAGTCGAAATGTTTTTGGATACAACATCGGCAATCACATTAATGGATCTGCTGGTCATAAAGTAGATAAATAGTAGGTTAATATCGAGATGGGACTGCAGATTGGACCACTGTTTTGGCTTGTATGTGACTTCTTACGCTACTGGTAAGTACATATAATTATTCATCAGTGATTTTTTTAATTCGTATTTTTTATTAGAGTTTTGGTCCCCTGTGTTACCCTAAAAGTATGTAGTTTGTTGATATTCTATTGTTGTTTTAAGTCTGGAAATTTGAGAGACGTTCAAACGTATAAACAGTCGCTAATCATTCAAACGTTACTTAACTTTAAGCAATGTTATATAAACAAAGGGGTATTTTTTTATTAAATTTAATACTCAACAACACAACACAGGGCTGCCTCACCGGTCTGGTGGTCGCAACCACTACAGCTAAGCATGAGGTCTTTCGCTCCCCTTTCCTCTCCGATTCCTGGGTCGAGCGAAGTGTTATTGGGGCCTTGAGTCTGGAATAGTGCCCGGTTGATGGCAATAGGGCCGCTCCCTATTACATGGGACTTAACCATAACAGTCGACATGTGGGGATACTGTAGTACATGTCTGCCCAACCCTTCGGCAATACAGGCGTGATGTTATGTCATAAACAACACTAAAGTCGTTTTTGTCGATCCATAAATTAAGCGTATACGAGTACTCTATAAATTATGGCGAGCCAAAATTAAGTTTACCTCAAAAATAGGGTTTTTTTTTTTTGGATGGGAAATCATCAAATAACTTCTACCGCTCTGGGTGGAGCGGGAGGGCGTGTCAGACTTTTACTGACTAAAACCCACCCGTGTTCCCTCAGTTACCTGTGTGCCAGGGGCCGCGGTATCTCTTTCGAACAACCCGCATCCTTGGCAGGCATCGGCTCTTGCGGACCCCACCAGTCTGGCGCACCAGGACACATGGCACGCCGTGACCACCCCAGGAACCAAGTAGCACAAGGGCCCCAGACTACCCTGGCACCCCTGGCACCCTTGATCCCCCTGCGACGGGTCAGCGCTGCCCCCCCGCCGCCTACAGCTTCTCGGCCGCAGGGGATAGGGGGAGCGGCCAACGCTATACCGACACTCCTCTTCCCCTGCGGCCCCACCGCGTCCGCCATCAAACAGTGGCGGCCCCGTCCAGGCCACGGAAGGGAAGAGCGCTACTCAGAAGTACCGGCACTCCTCCTCCGCCGCAGCCTGTAACCCTCAGCCGCGATGCCTCCCATTCGACATCGCGGCCCACCTCAGTTGCGGTACACCTCACCGCAACCTACTTTTGGCCGCTACGTCGTCGGCTTGCAGACAAAAGCCCTGACGAGCGGCCCCACTTTGGGGTTCCTCTTCGCTTCACCGTGGGAGCGGACCACGGCTACTGCGCCCCCCCGCAACGACAATGCGGGAACCCACTGGGGGGGAGGATTAGATTGGTCAGATATATACTTACATAAGCGTATACGGTTTTGCGTTTTTGTATTATGAACATAATTAATTATGTTAATTTCATTTATTGATTTTCTAAAATAGCATCTTGGAGCAAATAAATGCAGCATTATAGCGGCACGTTGTACATAAACCCCGTCTTATTCCCATGGGGGGGGGGGGGGTTTAACCCCCGATTCATCCATAGGATGCAGACCCTACAGAACCGATTCCTCCGGCAAGCCACAGGCGCCCCATGGTTCGTTCGGAACGAGATCCTTCATCTCGACCTGAAAATCCCCACGGTCAGTCAGTTCTTGAAACGCAACTCGAAGCGTTTCTTCGATAAAGCCGTAATACACCGCAATCCCTTGATTGTGAAGGCCGCCACTTATGTCCCCAGTAGGATTAGCTCTGTCCGACGGCCGAGACATGTCCTCTCCGACCCAGACGACTCCATTACTCTCCTTCAGGAAAGCAATAGGGCCACCAGTACAGTTCGCACACACCGCACACAACCGTCATTCCAACCTCGCCGCCGAGGTCCTCGCGCCCCGCGAAGACCCCGAGTAACGGTGCATAACGCCGAGATCCCCGACCGACCCTTGCTCGTTGACGCGCCAGCCCGCGCCGCAGCTGAGCCAGTAGCTTTAAATTCCCCGATCAATAATAATGCCAATATTTTGATCCAGCCTGTCCCCAATGATAGCTGTCCCCCTATCAGTGACGCCCTGAGCCGAGGCCCGTACCCCACAGGGGGTGCCCTCAGCGTGCAGTCGCTTAGTTTGTAATTTATTTTAGTTTGTAAGCCCTGGCTGGAGGCGTTAAGTTAATTCTTAATGGCAGCCACAGGAAAGCCCGATTAAGCAGTCACGGCCTTTCAAGGTCAACTGCGAGATGTCCGACAAAAAAAAAACCATGGGGGGGACACGTAAATCCTACAGTACGCTGCCTTCTACGACCCATACATTCTCCTTTTGCTTCGGTTGCGTTCATACATCTGATAAATACTACGCAACTGACCTTTCTGAAAATCATTTTCAATAAGGTACTTATAATATGTCCTACTAGGGCGTACCTTCTACAACGGATTAGAGATTGTCAGATTTATATTTGAATTTGTACAATATTAGTGTAAAATAATCTTTACTGAACTTTAGTGTAACGTGTCATTGGTACGTTGAGGTTGGTCACATGCGTCACAACAACGACGTCCGTTTCTGTCCCTATTGTATTCTTAAAGGTGCAATTTTTCTGGGATCAGTCTCCTTACAGCCGTTCTACCTAAAGTACACTCAACGCTAGAAGTCCTTGTGATTAGACAAAAATCTCACAAATCAAATTAACCTTTTGCATGGTAAGTACTAATGGAGCATACTTATTAAGAGATATTTGTTGTCGCCCACACACACGAAATAATGTTGACAATATTGTATGTACCTATTGGCAATAATATTGCGAGTTTAGTGGCGGCTTTAGTCAGACTGATCGCTTATCAAATGTCAAACACTTGCCGCCCGGAAATAGACGCCAATATATCCTATTCCCCATCTAGACACGCGGCTGCATGTCAAGCCAAGTTCAAGTTAAGAAGGAACTGACGACGGCGACGCAGCAGCCGTGTGTAAACCAAACCATTTGGAACCAATTTGGACGCCCCTTTTTGGGTTGGGAAATCATCAAATGACTTCTCCTGCTCTGTCGGAGCGGGAGAGCGTGTCAGACTTTTACTGAATTTAGTCACCCGTGTTTCTTCAGTTCCCCTTGCCAGGGCCAGGGTAACTCTTTCAAACAAACTCGCGACCCTGGCAGGCATCGGCCCTAGCAGACCCCTTCAATTTAGCTGACATCGCTTAGGCGTGCGTGGAACACAACGCGCCGTCGACCCGTACCTAGTCCTTACCGGACGGCGAAGCAATTTGGACCCCTTAGTAACTCAAAATCTATTTACATGTAATTAGATTTATTTATTAAAACCCCTTATATTAACTATTCCATAAATACATAGCTCAGACGTTTATTGAGATGTTAGATAAAGGCTAAAAATCCGTATTTTTATCACTGACTGACTGACATTTGGATCAAAAACTTAACCCACTTTCAGATTACGTAGAAAGTTGGAGTTTAGCGTCCAGCTATGTAATTGTGTGTTTACAAAGGAAAATAATGAAAATAGTGAATTTATACGTTTTTAAGATATCGATTTTTATTAACAGCTAGCGTCTTTCGAAATTTTAATAGCAAAAACTTTTTCTTTCGCAGGAAAATAGATTTCATAATGTAATGAAGTGAAACTTATTTGCTGACGGTTTAAAATTTACAAATGTTCAACCGGCGAGCTGGTTGGCGCTTCAAAGAAGGCGCCCACACCTGTGCCCCATAAAAGGCCATGGACCGCACGAGCCCCGCGTAGAGCCTCTGGCAGGAGGCGTTTGGACCCCCTAGATTGGGCAGGAGCCGCTTCGAGGCAGCACCGGCCCATTCCAGTCTGGGAGCCAAACGTGCTCCGCGAAGTTTCACCGGCTGTCGAGGACGACTCCAGGTACTTGATCGTCGACTCGACGCCGATGTGAATCCTTCCTGTCGTTATTTGGGAACGCGTCACTTTCAGCTTGAGAGCTGCTGTTAGATTCGTCTTAATTGTTAGAGTGACAGTGTATATCGAAATGGAAAAAAACTGGCCGATTTTTAGCGCCATTTTGGGTCTTTAATTTTTTTTATTTTTTCTCCAAACCTATTGAGTGGGGTATTGAAATTAAAGGTTTCATAAATAGGTCACATTAATGTCAAAAGTATGTACTAACTAAAAACTGTGAAATAAAAAAATAATCTACAAAATCTAAAAACCCGACTGCCTTAAAAATTTACTTTAGGAATCAAAAAAGATGGAAACAAGAAACTTGTTTTAAAAGGATGACTATTAGACTTAATACTATAAGCAATCTCATGCAGCTGAAGGCATCTTCTTAAAATTAACACTAAAGACCTTTATTAACACAAGCCGTATATTAACACAGAAACTTTTACAAGTATGTTGCTACTTACTCTAAAACTTTTAAAAATATCTGCAAAGTAGCTAAAGCTTCATTCATTAGCCACAAGGTTAAATCAGCAGATAATAAAATTAAGGCAGTTTGGAAAATTATAAACAATGAAACGAACCGAAGTAAAAGCCTTAATAATGATTACGCACTGAACACTTCCCGCGGTCTCATTAGCGATAACATCGATGTTGCTCAGGAATTTGCAACTTTCTTTACCAACATTCCTATCAAAACTACAGAAACTTTAAATTCTTCGCCCGCACTTGCTATAGATTTATTAAGACGGAACGTTGTAGCCTGTCCTGTGGAATTCAAATTTAAACATATTAAGCCTGTGGTCGTTGTAAAGACATTTAAGAAACTTAAGATCAAAATTACCGAAGATCTGTGGGGCATGTCTACTAAAGTATGTCAATCCATTATTGAGACAATTGCACCCTATTTGGCTTTAATATTTAATTTGTGTGTAGATCAAGGGGTGTTCCCGGATTTAATGAAGTATAGTAAAGTTATTCCACTCTTCAAATCTGGCGACAGTAAAGATACTAATAATTATAGACCCGTGTCGATTTTGCCAGTTTTCAGCAAGGTGTTTGAAAGAGTTATGTTAAATCAAATGCTCAATCATTTTAATCGTAATAACATCCTACACGATCAACAGTATGGTTTCACCAGAGGACGTTGCACAACCGACGCCGGTGTCACGTTATTAAAACACATCTTTACCGCATGGAAAGAGGCGCAAGATGCAATTGGTATCTTTTGCGACCTATCCAAGGTGTTTGATTGCGTGAATCACGAAACACTTCTCTTGAAACTTGGGCATTACGGACTGGGTGAACTTGCGCTTAGCTTGGTAAAATCGTACTTGAATGATAGACTGCAGCAAGTTCAAATAAACGGTGTGAATTCCTTGGGCTTAAAAGTCAAAATGGGTGTACCGCAGGGCTCAATATTGGGTCCGTTCCTCTTTTTAGTATATATAAATGATTTACTTCATTTACTTAAAAACCGACTACAAATGGTGTTATTTGCTGATGACACATCACTGATTTTTAAAGTTAAGAGACATGCACAGGAGCTTGACGATGTAAATAACGCTATAGTTAAGGTCCATAATTGGTTTACTGTAAATAATTTGGTATTAAATGGAAAGAAAACTAAATGCATAAAATTCACGTTACCGAATGTTAGAAGTAGTGAATGTCACGTTGTATTGAATAAGGAGATACTAGAATTCGTCGAACAGACGGTTTTCCTGGGAATCACGCTTGACTCAAGGCTACAGTGGGGTCCTCACTTAACATCACTTGCAGGGCGGCTAAGTTCTGCCGCTTACGCTGTTTGGAAGATCCGTCAATTAACAGACGTGGATACCGCGAGACTGGTCTATTTTAGTTACTTTCATAGCATCATGTCTTACGGTATTTTGCTATGGGGACGTGCTGCGGATATTGAGTCGATCTTCATTCTGCAAAAGAGGGCTGTCAGGGCCATCTACAACCTACGCAGACGCGAATCTCTTAGGGAACTGTTCAAAACAATTAACATCATGACGGTACCTTGTCAATATATCTTTGAAAACATTATGTACGTTCGTAAAAATCTACATCTGTTTAGTAAGATAAGTGACAGGCACAATTTTAATACTAGAAATAGGAACAAATTAGATCAACCACATTTCAGATTGTCTAAAGTACACACTTCTTTTATGGGGTACTGTGTAAAATGTTATAATAAAATACCAGCCGATATTCTTGAACTAAATGAAAAGAAATTTAAATTATGCATTAAACGCACACTATGTAGACAAGCATATTATAAGTTAGATGATTACATTGTTGATAAAAATGCTTGGCTTAATGCTGGTCCGACTCCACAGGCACCTGGGCTTGCTATTTAAAATTTTCATATTTGGAAGAGATGCTTCCCTTTTTTGTTTTCTGACATTATGAACATTTCTGTTCCTACTATTTTTATTTTCTGACATTACGAATAAGTTTTTATTTTGACTGAATTAAGTATTATTTATAAAAAATTCAAAAGATATTAAATATTTTTCTTTCTTTTTGGAAATCAAATTTGATTAATTTCTCAAATACATTGCAAACTATATTTTTGTATAATTTAGAAGCATTTTGTTTAAACTTTGTAAATGTGAGTACCATGCATCCGTATAATAATTATATTGTTTTGATGTACGCGCGTTGACTTGAAAAAGCGTGGCAGTTGAGAGTATGTCATGCTCACTTAAATGTCTCGCTGATGGTGGCGCGTGTGTTGGATCATTCGGTTCCCTACAAAATGGTTGAGCTGGATGGTGCTGATCCACGCGTCAAGTTCGTGAACGGGCGCCGTCGGTTGAGACTGGTCATCTCCTAACTTCCATGGCTAATTTTAAATTTTATATTTAGAATTGTTTTTTTTTTACATTGTCTCACATATAGAAGCAACAAGAATAATGTTCCCAAGTTTTTGTAATACATAACATGATTAAAAAGAGTGTCCATGGAGTTTCTTGCCCGTTCTTCTCCATAGAGATCTACGTTTTGGAATGGGCAACTAGCTTCAACTTTCCAACTGGTCGACTTTTTGACAATTCAAAAGTGCCTGTAAATGGTTTAATTGAAATAAATGCTTTGAGTTTTTTTTTTTTTTTTTTTCTTTATTGCCTCCGGCTCCATGAGATTGCCTATAGTATTATGGGCCGATTTTTCAATCCTCAGATAAAAGTACCAATAGCTACCTGAAGAATAAAGTTATTAGACTCTTTATTCGTCGGATAAGTGGTTGTCAATTTTTCAAATAATATTTTTCCTGGGAATAACTATCCGACCGAATATCTTATCTGTAAAAACGCTAACTTCAGGGAGGTGAAACAAATATACAGAATAAACGAATGTTAGAGCGGGACGGAATATTTCTTTGATTATTGTCAATATTATTCAAACAGATGGCAGCGTTATGTCACTTGTAAGTATGGCCGTGTGGTGTATTTATTTGTTATTTTTTAAATTTATAGAAATAATGGAAAACAAGAAGAGGGGAGCGTTCAGCAAACATGTAATGCTGAGGTTCAATTACTTGTGAGTTTAGTCGAGAGAAATACCTAAGCAAATAATCTATACATCTATACAAATAAATAAAATTCGAGTGTCTGTTTGTAATCTATACATACATATATACATATAAATAAAATTGGAGTGTCTGTTTGTAATATTAAAATAACCGCTTTTTACTAAATGCAGGATATATACACGGTACATATATATCAAAACATTGAAATATATGTACCAAAATAACATTTTTTCAATTTTGTCTGTCTGTCTGTTTGTTCCAGCTAATCTCTGAAACGGCTGGACCGATTTTGACGTGACTTTCACTGGCAGATAGTTGATGTAATAAGGAGTAACTAAGGTCTACTTACTAACAAGAAATTACAACAAAAATAATAACTTTTTTGTAAAATTCCACGCAGACGAAATCGCAGGCACTGCTAGTAGAAAATAAAAACACTGACGCTTTTACAAACAAAGACAAAGAATCTGCACGGAAGAAAATATTATTAATTATTTAAACTTGTAAAACACGAAGCCTAACCTCAAATTTAGTAACTTCAACGTCATTTATCAATGGAAGAAACGGTTATCTGGCCGTCAAAGAGGCAAATTGATTTATTCCTTAGATAAGTGAATTATTCGACGAATAAAGCCTATTTGACAATTGAAACTTGAAATAAATTGAATTGATTTTTTAATTGAATTGAATTGATATTTTTGCTAACTATCGAATAAACCTTATCTGTCTCTTTATCTGAGGATTGAAAAATCGGCTCAAAATAGTCATTTTGTCAGTTTATGCATCATGATGATTGCGCATCACTTATGAACACAGCTGTAGCTATGGCTACAGCTGTGTGCATAAGTGATGTATCAATACAGAACGCACACCTCAGAACTCACACACTGGCGTCGAATGAAACCAAAAACATACCGTCGCACAGAGTACGTAATTCATTACGTATGATTTTAGTCAGTTCATACCATTTCTAAAATCACATTCTCATATCAAGTCCCAAAAGCTATATATATATGTCTGGGTCAAATCTCGCAATAAGACTTTTATTTTTCTCTTCAACAATAATCATAATCTTTTCTTTTATTATTCGATATATTAATGAACGAGTATAATTATGAAATAATTATTTTTTTGAAGTGAAATCTTCTTTAGGCGCGTTGACCACTTTTTGGGTGAACAAAAATCATGGAACTCGCGTCATCGTCATCGAACGCTTGAGCACACGGATGGGTCCCGCGTTGGTCTTTCGGAAAAGTCCCTTCCTTTTATTAGGAAATTCTTATTCTTTTATCCCTTTCTTTTCTTTTGTATTTTTATCGGAAAAATCTGTGCTGTTATCTTTAATGGCTGAAGTCGATCGCTCGTTTACCGAGAACAATCAGGACCCAAGGACCCAATGTGAAATCCTGTTTTGACGATTAAAAAAATACACACGTAATTGTTCAAGTTTTCACTTCTGTCGGCACTCCCGGAGTGCCACTGTTTTTTTTCACAGATTCCTTTTGAATGATCAATAATAATAATTTCTGTACAAAAAGTCCTCCCATCCAAAAGTCACCCCATCAGAAACTTAAATGTGAAAATGGGAACCAAGGTCAATATTAAGAATATTACGTGGTTGTCGACTTCGCCAGCAAAAGAATTGAGATCTAAATGGGTGCTAAAGAATTGAGTTCTGTAGATAATCTTGTCTAAACACAATTTCTTGTTTTTCTTGCTACAACAAACCTGTCAAACTTGTCAAAACAAACCCCAATTTGTTTCCACGTCTACAGGACGTTGTACCGCGTAATAGACGAGATATGACCAGTCTTCGAGTCTATCCAGCAAAAACGGCACTCATGCGCAAAAGTATCGTCTGCATGGCGCCTAATATATTTAATAAATTGCCTAAACGTTGGAAGGAGCTAAATAGTAAGGCATTCAAGCGACAATTAAAAGTGTTCCTTTCGCAAAAGGCATATTATAGTGTCTCCGAATTTATAGACGAAAAAGTTTTTTTGATTGAATAATTTTATCTTTTCCTGACACTAGATTAAATTTATATGAACATGGAATTTTGACATAATAACATAAAATAATTTCTAATTGTTAAGTTTCTAAATTATAGACTATTTACGTGCCTATTCCAGGTATTATTATTATTATTTTTTTCATTTGTCTTATTGGTAATTCTTCTCAATGTTATGGAAATATTTGTACGCCGATACTTACGGCTAAACATGAATGGACTCAAACGATGTATCTAATATCTTGCATGCTCTTGTATGTATACAATGTTTAGACAAATAAATAAATCTTATCTTATCTTAACAATATGCCAGAAACTTATATGTAGCTATCTCGGACATATTATGCATTCACCCGCTATACACAATCATAGAAAATATTTTTTCCATTTGTCAGTGACAAAACTTTATTAAGAGAAACGAATAAAACCCATATTCAAAAACCGTTCTCCTATATTTCCTAAAAACCAATCACCAGATTGTCTGTCAACCGTGGAAAAACCAGGGAAACCTGTCTACATGTTTGTCACTCGTTTCTCAATCACGTCGAAACGACTGAACGATTTGGTCGACACTTGACACGGCCTATTTCCGACCGTCGCCTTTTACGACTGCGTTTGATATGCAACTGATGCACTCAATGTGTCGTCTGAAAATGAGAGAAAACGGGAAAAATATTTTTCGTTTCAATTTATGGAGTTCTGAGTAGATGTCGGCTGTGTGTGATGTTGGAAGCTCGTTGTGGCATTGCGTTGAAATATTGTGAACTTTTTTGTGTATTTATTGTTTGTTTTAGATTATTAAGACGTTTAAAAATTAGATAATGTCTGGGCTATAGAAGAGACTGTGACCTCTGAGTTTGTTTTGGCCTTTCTTCTCAGAGTAGTCATATAGGAAACACCAACCGCATCTAGTTTTTAAAATATGATTAACGTGTTAAAGTGCTTCTACAAAACTATTTACAGAAATAAAATCATTTATAATTTTTCATCATTATAGTTAGCCTATTCAAAAGAGATCTGTAGACGAAGTTGTTAGGATAAAGATCTCGGATTCACATCACACGCTTTTATTAGCTTAGTACCCATGTAAGTATGTAACGGAATCTTGGAACTCGAATTTCACCCACTTCAAGACATCAAATTAAGTTGAAATTTTGCACAATTATCAAAGACCGATGACAACACAATAATTTGATGACACAACAAAAATAAAATAGTTTATAAAACTAAAATACACGCTTTAACCGGTACAGTACCGCTGGCCCAGTTAAGGGGCCATTACAGTAGACAATTAATTGTGTCTCATTAGCCGGTAGTTGACCAGTATAGAAAACCAAACTAAAAAGGTAAATAGTTATTTTATTGATTAACTTTTATGGTAGGGTCACAACATAAATATGTGCACGTGCAGGTGGAAGATGATACTGATTTATTAAACTTTAGAGTCGTTGCGTGGTGCACGGTTTTATTAATTTACGTCTTTTTCCCTGTGGACCGTTCCCGTTGTTTCCTTGTGGGACCTAGTGGCTTGTGGCTAAGTAATAATACCGCACGGATCGGTCAATAATGTTAAGCTTCGTTCACCGTAGTTGATCCGTAGATTGGAGACCATATTTATATACCAAGACACCTCCGTGCTTTCCGCACGGTAAGCTAATGGTCCCGGCTGTCATTCGTGGATCTTTGACAGTCGTTACGGGTCGTCAGTCGGTAAATGTTGCTTGAGTTCTTGACAAAGAGCACATCATCATCATTTCTGCCGAAAGACGTCAATTGCTGTACAAAAGCCTCCCCCAAGCATTGCCGCTTCGACCGGTTTTGTGCTTCTCACTTTCCAGCGGATACCTACGGAGTTTACCAGGACATGGATTAAAAAGCAAAAAAAACACATATAAAAAAACTTAAAAAAAAAAACAACCGACTTCCAAAAAAACACTACAAAGTGAAAAATAACTTTAATTTCGGAAGTCGGTGTCTTTGGAGCTGTATTTTCATTTTTTGTCACCGCCTTCCGAAATTAAAGTTATTTTTCACTTTGTAGTGTTTTTTTGGAAGTCGGTTGTTTTTTTTTTTGAAAAAGTTTTTATTTTTCACTTTTTAGTGGTTCACATGTGCTTACCCCTTCACAGCATACCGGCGTGATGTTATGTTATGAACAGGTGTAAGCAATAGACAGACATGAGATTTCAGCAATCCCAGTCCATTTGCTATCATTTATTGAGGAGTTCCGTTGCCTATCTCCAAAGTTCTTCATCAGATCTTCACCAAATTGAAATGAGACCACTACAAGAAAGTACTCTTCCAAAAAATTGCTAAATCGCTTCGTGTGCCTATAAAATTTGAAGAGTTCTCTCTATTTCTCCAAGATCCCATCATCAGATCCTGACTTGATGATCATGGGACCACCTGGGAAGTATACCCTTTCAAACAAAAAAAACAAAATCCAAATCGGTCCAGCTATCTTCGAGTAATCGGGGAACATACATAAAAAAAAAGAAAAAAAAAAGTTTCCGACGAATTGATAACCTCCTCCTTTTTGAAGTCGGTTAATAAAAAGGGTATGCTGTGCTAGATCGCTACTCGCTATTTGAATCACACGCAATCGGTATTCTCAGCATGTTCGATGTCGGCAACCCTATTTATACATAGTAAAGTAACCAGTATCCAATGATTAGAGATTACAATCATGCTTCAAGGTCAATCAGCAAATCCCAGCTCCAACACAACTTCAATTGATAATCACAGCTTTTGTAACACTGGTCCGTCTTGGAAATCTCTTTGGAGAAACTTGTGAAGAGTTCGTTCGTTAGCTTGCTTGTTGCATGGCCACTTTGAAACGCTCTAAAGAGTAATAGAGCATTCAGACCTGAATTAATCGTATTTTTTTTTGTGATCGTGATTATTGACTAAGTGTTTTGTGGCCCTGAAACACCTGTACTCTATATAAATATATAAAATTGAATTGTCTGTTTGTAATGTTAAAATAACAGCTTTTTAATGTTAAAATAACAGCTTTTTACTAAATGCATAATTATAAAAGTATAGGCTGTACCTAACTCGAACAAAATAAAAAAAAACAGTGGCACTTCAGGAGTGCTGACAGAAGTGAAAAACAGTGGCACTCCAGGAGTGCTGACAGAAGTGAAAAACAGTGGCACTCCAGGAGTGCTGACAGAAGTGAAAAACAGTGGCACTCCAGGAGTGCTGACAGAAGTGAAAAACAGTGGCACTCCAGGAGTGCTGACAGAAGTGAAAAACAGTGGCACTCCAGGAGTGCTGACAGAAGTGAAAAACAGTGGCACTCCAGGAGTGCTGACAGAAGTGAAAAACAGTGGCACTCCAGGAGTGCTGACAGAAGTGAAAACTTGAACAATTATGTGTGTATTTTTTAATCGTCAATACAGGATTTCACAATATTCATAATCATAATTTTGGTCATATCTTCTAAACGGGTTATCCGATTTGCATAATTCCCATTCTAATATTAGTTCTGGACCTAAACCTATCTTTTGAGACTGAAATTATCAAAATACCTCTACTCACACTAATATTTTATTTTTCAATATTTAACACAAATAACTATTTTATACTACTTAGTTACTAAACTCAATTAGTAGCTAACAAACTATATATACATATCAACATTCTCGCTATATAAGTACTACTCGTTACTATTTTTATTTATTTTATCTGACACAAATTTATTTTATTTAAGTATAAATACACACGTCACGTTGCAGTATTGGTATTAAAGCTGATTTACATCCGTCACCTCACACGTCAGGTCCAGTTGAAAACCAGCGTCAGGCACTAGTTGTCTGGCATTTATGCTGGGCCTTTTTAGCGCAGCCGTGAGGCACACTTTGACGCACTTTATAGTTTTTGTTGGTATGTTTAATTTTATTATTTTGCTGTATATTGTGTGCCTTTTTTGGTCTGTGCTAAATAAATGTATTTTCTTTCTTTCTTTTCTTTACTAACAAAACATAGGTGTCGGTAGCGGTGTCGCGAGTTCAATTGTTTTTTTCCATCTCTAAATGCCCAACGCGCCAGAAGTTTTCAGTTCAAAAACATTTTTTAAGTATTGTTTGTTCCGGCTAATATCCGAAATGGGTAACCGGAATTTGACTGGCAGATAGCTGATGTTATAAGGAGTAATAGCCTTTTTTAACATCCACTCGTGCCAAGCCGCGAGCACATCTACTCACATGTATTATTTGAGTCCTTGGTTGGATCCCACAGAAAAAATCCAACCCCAATATTTATACGTCGCTCGTCGCGAACGCGGAATTACGGTCAAGGAAACTTAAAAGCAAAACACGCAACTCAATACAAGCCTTTCTAGATTAACATCTGAACTAGGTGCTGTTCCGTAATAATTCCATTTGTATGTAATAATGTCCTACAGAGTGAAAAGTAAGGGACTAAGGGACTTACTAGAGAATGGGCAGCAGCGTTCTCTATGCATTTAACCACCATACTGCGATCGCCAACCCGCCTGCCAAGCGTGGCGATTATGGCAAACCCCCCCAAATTGGGGGAGGCCTATGTCCAACAGTGGACGTCTTTCGGCTGAAATGATGATGATGATGATGATGAGTGAAAAGTAAGGAAATTGGACGGGATTGCGTCAAGTCGTTCTCTGGAATTACTTTATTAAGTAAAGTTGTTCTCGCGACTCCTACCACTTTGTTAACGTGACAGATTGCGATTTTGATGTGGATAACCGGGTTGGTATATAGGCTGTCCGCTATCTCATCATCTGCCTGCCTTTTCTCAACTTTGTTGGGTCGGCTTCCAGTCTAACCGGATGCAACTGAATACCAGTATTTTACATGGAACGACTGCCTATCTGACCTCCACAACCCTTTTACTGGGTAATACGATACCCCTCGGTAAGACTGGTTGTCAGACTTTCGGACTTCTGACGATCCGTAACGACTGTCAAAGATCCGCAAATGACCGGCGGAACCATTACCTTACCGAGGCACGGAAGGGTCTTGGTATGTAAAGATGGTTACCCATCCAAGACCAACCGTGTGAGGCGTAGCTTACCCTGATCGACCAACCCGTGCGGCTGTTATTACTTAGCCATAAGCCCCTCTATCTATAGGTAGTAAGTACTAATAATAAAGTTGACGAGTTTATTTGTTTTTTTGTTTGAACGCGCAAATCTCTGGAAATACCAGACGGATTAAAAATAATGATTTTGAAATTGATTGATAGCCCAGTTGTTGGTGGAAGCTATAGTGTACCACAACCATCACGCTAGAACCCTAATGGGTACACACTATACAATTTTGAAATTGATTGATAGCCCAGTTGTTGGTGGAAGCTATAGTGTACCACAACCATCACGCTAGAACCCTAATGGGTACACACTATACAATTTTGAAATTGATTGATAGCCCAGTTGTTGGTGGAAGCTATAGTGTACCACAACCATCACGCTAGAACCCTAATGGGTACACACTATACAATTTTGAAATTGATTGATAGCCCAGTTGTTGGTGGAAGCTATAGTGTACCACAACCATCACGCTAGAACCCTAATGGGTACACACTATACAATTTTCACAGTGTTTGTATTTCTATAAAATAAAGTTAATAATTAAAGGGAGTCCCCATACAAGGAACGTGTTTTTTACAATATGTAGTGTTAAATATTGTACGGTGGTATGGAACTCTTCGTGTGTGGATCTGACTTGCAGTCGACCAGTATTTTGCCTATCTGGGATAGTCCTTTCGGTACAAGTCAAGTTTCGTGTCGCCATCCTCACTTAGTTCTAGGTATTGGCATTTCTAGGAATAAGGCTCAAATTGTTCATAAAAACCTCCACACTGCACCCTCGGCTTACGAAGGGCTTCCGGCTATGTAATAACAGCCGCACGATTCGATTGATTCGTTATAAGCTACGCTTGCCGTGACTGCTCCGTGGATAGGTGACCATCTTTACATACCAAGCCCCCTCCGTGCCTCGGACTAGACGTTAAGCCGTTGGTCCCGGCTGTCATTCGTAGATCTTTGACGGGCGTTACGGGTCGTTAGAAGCCAGAAAGTCTAATAACTAGTCTTACCAAGAGGTATTACCCAGTAACTGGGTTGTGCAGGTGAGATAAGTACTGTATTCAGCTGTATCTAGTTTAATTGGAAGCCGACCCCAACATAGATGGAAAAAGGCTAGACACACGTTTTACTGACGCCTTACGTGTTCGTAAGTGCAGGCGTGTACGGTATGCTACCGAACTACTGACGCCTTACGTGTTCGTAAGTGCAGGCGTGTACGGTATGCTACCGAACTACTGACGCCTTACGTGTTCGTAAGTGCAGGCGTGTACGGTATGCTACCGAACTACTGACGCCTTACGTGTTCGTAAGTGCAGGCGTGTACGGTATGCTACCGAACTACTGCAGCGGAAGCCTTTGACGCTAAACCACAGATTACGCTAAATGTCGTAAATTAGGTTCTCGCTTTACGTTTCCGAGTTGCGAGCTAACTTTGGTTGACCTACAAATGTTAGGAGTGTGACTATTTGTGATGTTGGCTTGTACAATTGACAATGAACTTCACCTAAGTGATATGATTCTGACGAAACGACTTGTAGATACCATATTTTTTAACCGACTTCAAATAGGAGGAGGTTCTCCATTCGTCAGCATATTCTTCTATAAGTATGCAATATATACCTAGATGTTTCGCAATATCTTCGGAAATTACTGATCGATTTTAAAATTATTTGTTTAATAGATAGGATATGCATCAGGGGTGGTCCTATATAAACTTAATTAACTTTGCTTGAGTAGTTTTTGCGTAAGATTCGATAATACGTGTTTAATCGAAATACGAATTAGTGTGGGGTAGGTAGCATAAAGAAATAGTGAAATATGGAAAACTTTTTTAATGTTTTATTATTATTTAATCTTGATTACATTTTTTAACGGTATTTGAAATATGCTTAAACTATCAATTTTGACTAGAAATTACTGTAGACACAATGAAAACCCTTGATATGCCGCTTGAATCTGCCTAAGGCATATGAATTCAATACCAATGCAATGAAGTCTACCTCCACAAAATACAGACAATCACATCATCGCATGGAGTACAAAATACAGACAATCACATCATCGCATGGAGTACAAAATCAGAAATTGAACAATATGTCGCGTTCAAAATCCTGCCATAAACCGGGCACTCGGTTCCCTTCTGATCGCTTCATTATCCCTGTGCATTGAACGGTCGCCACTTTACCATGGACGCTCGGGTTTATTCGGATTTCGGCTATTTTTATAGAAAGCTTTTGGGACATCCGCATTAAAAGGTTACTAAGCACCGCACGTCGCACCTGTTCGCTCGTCAGGTTGGTGGTTGATTGGTAATTGTATCTGATATATTGTGGTTTAGGTAAGGAAAATATAAGACAAGTAAGTATTAAACTATTCATGAACAGTTAGTGGAGCAGAGGGATCACCGTTTGGTTTCACCTCGTGGTGGCTGAATGGATGGATAGTTGAATGTCTCTTGCATGTCACAACAAAACGACAAGGCCTATTTTTGTCCTTAGTGTAGTTTCAATTTACTGAGAATTGTTGTCAAAAATGGTAAAATACAATACTATTTAAAGTTTTAGATATTTAAGTGTACAGTAAGGAGTCAGAAGAGCTGTAGAGGACTCTAAGGATTATATTGCTATGAACACGCGGTCCAGGCCGTACCTACATCTGTGTGTATCACATACATAAGTAATGTATCAACACAGAACGGTCACCTCAGAACTCACACATTGGCGCGATGGCGTCGAATGAAACAAAAAACATACCGACGCCGACGGCGCTCAGAGTACGTAATCACGCATGACCTTGGTCAGTTTCTCCGGTGAGGTGGCGGGCCTCCTTGCCGGATCGCCGTCATGGGATCTGCAGGCAAAGGTTGGGTCGGGGTTTTTGTAAATTTTAAATTTAACTTTTATTTACTGCTTATTAAACATAATATCTCGCTTAAATCTGCACAGCGTTGCGTATGTTTCCCATAGGCAAGTTTGCTATAAATTTCCTCGTTCTGATCACCATTTATCCATAACCTATTCATTGAGACCTTTTCAATGAGCCCAAACACGATAATTCTGCTGTTTTTGGGTATCCTGGAAATTCCAGGTGTTGCTCCAGCATCAGTTCAAGGTTACTTTGTTCGTCTAATATCATTGAAGTAATAGAATACCAAATTACGACTTGATCTGATCAGACCCGTGGAAGATGCTCAAATCCCTTCATCAACCAGAAAAGAGCTGATAATCTTCAAATAGCTGAACCGATTTTGATGAAACATGTCTAACAACACTCCTGACTAATTCACCTTTCAAACAAATAAAAAACAAAATCAAAATCGGTTCATCCGTTCGGGAGCTACGATGCCAGAGACAGACAAGCACGTCAAACTTATAACACCCCGTCGTTTTTTCGTCGGGGGTTAAAAATGTTTAATAAGTTGTTACAAAATGTTTATACGTTATCATTTTATGAAGTATAAATATAACAAATAATGTAATTTCTTGTTAAAATGGTTTATTTTCTCATGAAGAACAATTTATTGAAGTAAAGTAGCTAATCGCAGTGAACTATGATAGTCAGGCTTAAGGTGAACCTATGTCCACACTTTTTTGCATACAAACTTCGTGAGCGTTTTACTCCACTTTCTGACATGACACATCCAAAGTAAAATATGATATAATTTTGTCTCATTATTAATATTGTCTGTACGGAAAGAGAATACTAAAATAAAAACCCATTAAAAAGTTAGGAGCCAACAAAGATTCGTTTTTCTTGCTAATTGTACTTAATTTGGGCGTGTTTAAGTAATAAAAGAAGTGTAAAATCTCCAAAACCAAGTCGTTACCGACAAAGTTCAATTATCGAAAAGTTCAATAAACTTTATTGGTCATTGATTTATGCATTGGCTTTTTCATAAAACCCGATCTTCCAAAGGACTTTTCTTAATTTTTTCGCGATTTTTTTACTTTATATGATCCTGCATCTCACTCAATAACGTTGTGCGTATAGACTAGCGTCTAACTGCTCATCACTGATACTATCTCTGTCGGACACGAAGCCTGGTGAGACAGTGTGATTTTTAGCCAGGCCCACCAGTGAGTTCGAGCCCGTGACTAGGTTCCCCTTAAGAGCGTTTATTCTGAAAGTTCGCAACGTCGCAAAAAGCTGTCAATTATTTACCTGTTTTATTTATTTGTTAGTATTACTGTATGGAAGTAAGAAATATCACTAACTAGTGACCTAAACTATGAATAATGATTTGTAATAATAACACTAAATGGTGTTGTAACCTTTTTAGGTGTAAAAAGGGCATTTGGAAAGTTTACAAGTTCTTTTTTTACTACTAAAACTAAATATTCGGTGTTAAGATATTAATTAGTGCATTTCATAATCAATATTTTAGGTCACTAGTAAGCGATATTTCATATTTCCATACAGTAATATCGCCAAATTAATCAAAACAGTGAAATATTTGACAGCTTATTTGCGACGTCGTTGCCCATTTTCAGAACAAACGCTCTTAAAATAATGTATCTTAGTAATATAATAATATTGTGCTGTAATTACTACTGCGTGTGGGCACTCTAAAGAAACCATAACAAACCAATCTACGCAAATCTACCCACGTAAATATAATAAATGCAGACTCGTTGTCAGAATACAATTAAATGACTTAGTAAAATACTACTTTTATTCTACTGCGAGTGAGTTCGTTCTATCTCAAACGTCAAAGTTAACAAATCGTATTTAATAGGACGTATTGAGGTTATAGCTCAAGTATTATTTCCATTACGATAAGAAGATTGAAACTAATTCTTAAAATAATCCAGATTATGGATATCACACAATATTTTTTGAATATTACACATTCAATCATCATCATCATCATTTCAGCCGGAAGACATCCACTGCTAGACATAGGCCATACGGACTAAAATCAATAATTATTTGTAATTTATAACAATGTTTATGTTTTTTCGTTAAATATGGTTTTTGAGCTGGTTTTCGATGCTGCAAACCTTCTGCGTGGAGTGCACTTCGCTTTCGACGGGCAAGGCTACCCTCATCCTCATATTATTATCTTGTCACCCACCGACTCACAGTATTTCCCTAAAACAAAAAAGGGGTACTGTTACCAATACTCGTATGTATTACTATTTAGAACCGAAATTCCTGAAAATAGAATTATCACATAAATTATTATGGAAGTATAATGTTATTTTCATCGTTCAATAATCTAGGAAATAAATTTACTTTGTATGTTTTTTTTTATTTTTTCTTCTATTAGATCTTATGATATTTATAAAACTTTAAAAAAAATAACTACTTGGATCAGCAGTTATACTTTAATTCTATAAATGTTTAATAAATTAATTAAATCATAATACTCACACGCAGTCCGTCAGATATTTGTAATATATTAAGTCCGGTTTTACGCAGTACAATAATATTCGCTTTCATTTCTATATTTAAAGGGGAATGCCTAAAAATGCCTGAAATGGACAGAAATTATAAATAGTCCTTAATTCTATTTAGAATAAAATATGTGTAATGAAATACTTCTCAAGTTTGTATACGAAGGTGAAAATATAACGATCATTACAATATTTAACTTGGTATCCGTGTAATTCATTTATTTTTTTGTTGGATGTCAGTGTTTATTTGACATGAGTAATCGACATTCAGCCAAACAGGAATCATCAAATAATCCTTAACGAACTATTTTATAGAATGAATGCACAGTTATCATTAATAAAATAAAATAAAAATAAAAAAGCCTTATATTTCCAGTAACACATTAACATGCAAATGTTGACTCCTACCTAAAGTACTTAATTAACAAAAGGATAAAAAAATTGAGAAACTAATATCTATACACTTAAATACTATTTAGATTTTACTAATATTATAATAATAGGCAGTAGCATTTTTTTTTTTACTGTACTGGAACCCCCTTCAGGTAAAGGCCTCCTCCAAAGCTTTCCATTTCTCTCGGTCCTGGGCTATTCGTTGCCATTCTGGACCAGCAATTTTTTTTTATATCGTCGTCCCATCTAGTGAACGGTCTTCCTCTATGCCGTTTGCCTGGTGGGCCTTTCCATGACGTAACCGTTTTGGTCCATCTGCGATCTTTAAGACGTGCTATGTGACCGGCCCATTTCCACTTTAGCTTCTGGCTGTATTTGAGAGCATCTATTGCTTTTGATTTTGACCGTATTTTGTTGTGGTTTATTTTTTGTATTTTCTTGATATTTAACATGCTGCGTTCCATTCCTCGCTGACATGTAATTATTTTATTCTTTACTTTGTTGGTATATTTCCATATTTGGCATGCATACGTAATACAAGGAATGAGACACGAGTCCATGACTTTTTTCTTCAATTTGATAGGCATTTCACTTTTAAATATTTCCTTACAACTCCAATACTTTTTCCAAGTCTATTTTACTCTTCTCTCTACTTCCAGTTCATTGCTATCTCTGCAGAATCCAATTTGTTTTCCTAAATATATACAGGGTGAAATTGAAAACATGCGACAAACCGAAATGGGAGATTGTACTCATCATTATGAACAACTTTTACTAAGGGACCAATGATGCAATCGCAAAAAAAAAACAGCTGTTCCCTACATTTTGACGAGCTATGCGAACATAAATGTAGGGAACAGATGTTTTTTTTTTCGCGATTGCATCATTGGTCCCTTAGTAAAAGTTGTTCATAATGATGAGTACAATCTCCCATTTCGGTTTGTCGCATGTTTTCAATTTCAACCTGTATACTGATCCACATAATCTAATGGTTCATTCCCGATTGTTATTTTTGATTTTTTGAAGTTGGTCATTAATCTGGTCTTCGTGATATTCATTTCTAATCCCACTTGTCTGCTTGCTGCGTGTAGAGTGTCTAGCATATATTGCAACTGTAGGCTCGATTCTGATAGTAAAACTAAGTCGTCTGCAAATCGTAAGTGGTTTAAGTATTTACCCTGGATATATAAACCACAATTTCTCCAGTCTAGTGTGCTTAATTTAATATAATTCGATCCATTTATACCGTAAATCGAAGTAAAGTAATAAATCCATCTGAATATTAATTAAAATCAAATTATACAAAATGGAAAACGTATCGTAGGCTTTAAGCATCACATGTCCTTTGCCTTACTGACAGTTTGGCATTACTGCATTTCATTCGATTGTTTACTCAAATTTATTGATTCATGGTTTTGCATTTGCGACTTGAATGACATACATAATATATTGCTACATTTGATTATTAACGACGACTAGAATTTTTCCAAGGATTTTGATTTAACTTCTGCACACGTAACCCATTTTTGAACACGGACTTACATTAGACCCGTCTAAACGACGACTCGGCTTGTTGACGATGGACCTGAACCTGCTTATATAGGTACCTACCACTGCTTTTGTTTTGGGCTTGTGTCCTGTGTGTATTTCAAATGGATAGAAACGTAGGTACACTGTGTTAACTGCTATCTCGACATTGCATTGATTAAAACATTTAAATGTTGTTTTGTTGTTTAACCTTTACTAAACCTATTTTGTAGAAAACATGTTGATACTGGCTTCTACGGTAGTACTTTACGATTTCAAGTATAAGTTTACCGGCTTTCCTCTCCTCGGTCCACAGTACGGATAAATTAACCAGGAATATTTTATTTTCCTCACTGGTCGATTTTGAAGTACCGTGTTTGACCGATGCTGTGTACACTTGGAAAATGGTTTGTCCCAATACGGTTTTACCTGACAACTCGTCCTCCCAGAGACGGTGGGACGTGCCACTCTGCAGTATTAAACGGGATACCCTGGTAAATACGTCACCTAATACTGTTGAGCGTGCCCGTCTGCTGGCTGTGGGAGAATGGGAGTCCGGCTTGTGGCTTCTGGCGCTCCCGTCATCCACCATAGGCACTATGATGGATGACTCATCGTTTCGGCTCGCTGCGTGTCTCTGCTTGGGCGCACCTTGTGTTGCTCCGCATCAGTGTCACTGCGGTGAAGCTGTCGACAGTCTCGGACACCATGGCCTGTCTTGCTGCAGGAGCGTAGATTGCATAGCACGCCACGCCAGCATCAACGATTCGTCGAGCCCTTGTCACCGCCGGTATACCAGCGGTATTAGAACCAAACGGCTTGGTACGTGACGATAGGAAGATACCAGATGGCATGACGTTATTGCCTTGGAAGGTGGGAAGACCTCTGGTGTGGGACGCAACCTGTGTCGACACCCTTGCGCCATCCCATGTTCCTAGCACGGCGGGATGTCCTGTCGCCGCAGCGGCGGTTGCTGAGACCCTCAAGCGGCGTAAATATTGTACCCTTATGTGTAACTACAGTTTTGAGCCGTTTGGGGTCGAAACGCTCGGGTCATGGGGCCCGAGTGCACGTCTCCTCTTTAAGGAAATTCCTCGCCGGCTGATCGACACTTCACGTGACCCGAGGGCTGGGTCGTTCTTTGGCCAAAGAATAATGAAATTGCCATTCAACGTGGCAATGCTGCCAGTCTTCTGGGCCCGTTTCCTGATGACAGCGATGCGGACGAATACTTCGACGCCTAAGTATCCTTTTGTTTATGTATTTAATTGTATATCATAGTATACATTTTTGGAAAATAAACGTTGAAGTATACATGAAAGGAAATTTAAAACTCATATTAAAAGTAAACTTTGTAAACAAGCGTATTACCAATTAGAGGATTATAATAAAATGTGTTTAATTCGAGTAACAAAACTCATATACAGACATACTCATAGGATACAGATAGGATAACAAGCACTGACAAAAACAAATCGAACACTAACAAGAAAACAATATGTCTGCTGCAGCATTGCCGGAAATAAGGACAATCCACTCTGTCGGCGATTATCGTCAGGATAGTGTTGGCGCTGCCCCGCACTCTGCGCACCAGAGACGCGCACCGATTGCGCATCGTCGCGTGAAAGCAGTCGGTGCGCGCCTCCGCGAACATGCCCTAGGCGCTGCAGTGGCGGGGCAGCCTCAGCACCACTCTGAACCCATTATTGAACTGGACGCGGAGGGCGCTGTATGCCGCACAAGTATACTTTGCCCATAGGCTGCACGTGTAGATAAATGTACAATAAGCTCCAAAGAGCTTTATTTTTACCTCCCTCGAACAACGCACAAACCTACGCGCTATCATATTACTTCTCACTGACAACGCCCTAAGCTCCCGCTATATATCAGCATTGTCTTGTAGGTTAGCTGTAAAAATGTGACCCAAGTACTTAAACTGCTCCACTTTCTTAAACGGTGCATTATTTATACACACAGGGGGTACACTATTCACACTTCTAAGATTAGCACCAAACACCATGATCTAGCTGAGTTAATACTCCAGCAAGCATTAAGCAAGCCGTCAAAAACTTTTGCTACAATTGTTGCAAGTGAAAGAAGCCTGTAGTTATTTACGTCGGCAACATCTCCGGTCGTGTTCTTAACTACAGGCACTACAATAGTTTTCATAAGATCGGCAGGTAGGTATGAATGGCTTACACATAGAGAATAAAACAATGCCAGCACTCTCGATATATGCGGGCCTTCGTGCTGTAGGTGCTCAATGCTGAGCCCATCGTGGCCGGGGGATTTACCGGTAGTCATAGCCTTTATGACTGCAGCTACATCTTTAGCATTAAATCTTGTACCCACAAGACCACTCGGTATCTCAGCAGTGGGCACCTTACCCCCTTGCCCTAGTGGAGTATGTACACGAAAATGACTTTCAAATATGTCAGCAATACCTTTAGAGTCACTCACCCCGCCGACGCTCACCGGGCGACCATGTGTTTGATTGACACTGTTGGTACATTTCCAGAAACTCCGGAAACCGCCGGACTTATGTTTTTCAGCAATGGCATCCATTTTCACCTGATCTTGATGATTCTGACACCATTTCAGCCTGGACTTGAATACTTTTCGACTTTTACTCATATCATCATACCCACACCCAGTTCTAGGCCTCCCGTACATAACCCACTCCAGAAACCTCGACCGGGCCTCCAGATGAGCCCCGCGGACGCGTTCACTCTAACCTGCCATGCATGAGCCCTTCCCACCACTCCCGTTACGCGTGACCATATCACTGACCATTGCTACATCACGAAGGGCGGCTATAATACCAGAGTACAACTTATCAAGAATATGTCTGTGACCGGGGTCACCACAATAACTATCTGCACATTGTGAAAATTCCACAGGAAAGATAATACAGCTCAGTCTCCAATGACATTCTTTGACGCAGACTTCCACTTGCACCTCATCCCTCACGCCCCATATAATATCCTTGTTCGTTTTAACGTCACTATATGACTTATATCCAAGATATGAATGCTTGGAAACATGCTGGTCCTGCTCCATAGAACAATCTAGAGTCTAGCCAAAATCAAACTGGTTGCTAATTGAATTGTATAATCTTATATATACAAGGTGTAACTTAAATAACGCACAACCTCTTAAGGGGTCATTGTACTCATCATTATCAGCAAGTTTTACTATGGGACCAAACCTGAAATCGTAAATTAAAAATCAGCTGTTCCCTACATTTTGACGATTTATGCGAATACAAGTGTATGAAGCAGCTGATTTTGTTTCGCGATTTCAGGTTTGGTCCCATAGTAAAAGTTGTTGATAATGATGAGCACAATAACCCCTTAACAGGTTGTGCGCTATTTAAGTTACATCTTGTATAGAACAAAGTCGTGTTAGTTACACCATTTATAACTCAAGAACGGCTGGGCCAATTTTAATTATATTTGATTTTTTAGATTTGTCTTCGTCAGGAATAGGATAATAAGTATTAAAATATGATATTTAATAATAAAAAATATCATTCAAAACAAAAATCTAGCCGTTTATTTTTAACAAAACGCAACGCGATGCCAGCGCACGTCATGTTATTTGTATTTTGTTTTGAAAAAAAAAAATACGCATAACTGAAATGCATGTAGGTTCATTGGGACATGTTGCGGAATACTAAGAGAGAATTTACCAAAATTCTTACGGGGACGGGAAAAGACAGAGTAAAGTTTGTGCGTGTATGAAGTAGCGGGTAAAACCTAGTTAATTATATTTATGACATTGAAATCAATGTCACTCAGTGATTACTTTAACTCACACACTGACTCATTACTCGTTAATATTCTAGGAAAATCATATACTTACTTTTACAATGTTTGTAATGTGTGAGCACCATGTATCTATCATAAAATTAATTTATCTGTATTGCTACAATTTGATTCTTTTTACCTATTTTGGTATGGCAACTTTATTTTGGGTGCATCGTTTTCACACATAATCATATAATGAATGTACTATGTTAAATATTGTACTTAAAACATTTTAAAAGAGTAACGGTGGAGTTTCTTGCCCATTCTTCTCCATACGAAACTACATTTTGGAAGGGGCGACTAGAATACACTTTAAAGTAAATTTTGACGTTCAAAAGTGCCTTTTAAGTTCCTATTTGAAATAAATGCTATGACTTTAAATCTATGTAGTGGAAACACCCGGGAGTTCCTCCCGCCTTATCCGAAACAGGAATCTCCCGAAACAATCGTGTCCGGTGCGGAGCTGTGTCAGGTGGAAGGTGAGGATGCCGTGGCACCTCTCAATCCACTCCTCATAGAGGCAACTTACCGCTGCAATCGTGGCGTGCCCAGCACTGAGTTGCGACAATCGCATTCTCCATGTCGCCATGAGATGTCGCCGGAGTTCTGTCCGCTGTGCCGTGATTTCTCGCAGCAACGGAGTTACGCCCCGGCGTGTTGTCTCCTCGCGCCACTCCCAAGTGTGCGCGGGGACCTTTGCCTCCAGATTTAATGGCGAAGACATAAGGTCACCTACCGATCATTTTCATAGACATATTCCGGAATCGACTTACTTTCAGGTTTAGCAAATAAATATTGATGAAGCCCTTACTTACGATCAGCTTTTAGGCAACGCACAGTACGGTAATAGAGTTCATTTTTATAATAAAAACAGACTTAATTCATTCAAACCGTAAACCAACCGTAATTGACTATTCCAATATAAACGTTAAAAATAAAATAATATTTAAGCAAAGTGATAATTCAGCGGCAATTTATCAATTACCAAAATGACTGCGCTCAATAAATAAAACAATCACAAAATTCGCAAATCAATTGAGCACACAAATTAATTGCAAATCGCTCCGTGTGAACGTTATAATTGTTTTTATAGAATCAATTTGGTTTCTTTGTGAGCAACGCTTGGTTATTACTGCAAACGATAATATTATGAGATTTTTATGATATTTGTGTGGGATTTTGATGTTTATTTAAGTATTGGGAAAAATAACTGGGTTTTGTTGGAAAAGTTTAATCCGTTTTTAACTGATTTGTAAATTGTGTGCCACTTGCTTTGCGAGATTGCACAATAGGCAATCTAAGCGTCTTGTCTTATTTTCTTTAGTTATCTTGAACTTTGCATTCAATAGCTCGTGCTGATGTTCAGATTACACCAGAAATATTAAAGCCGTTGTTTCGACTAGGCCAAGGTGCCTTGTGGTCTACTCCCTAAGTCCGAAATCCGTAGTTTCGGCGGAAAGTACGTGGGATTCCTACTCCGTGTCGGCTAAGGGCATAAGATTAGTTTGACCTTAGAATGAATGACACCGCGATCTGACAGCTGTCCTTACTCTCGATGTGTTTTTGGGCCGCCCAAAAAAGCTAACTCATCGGGTGAAGTGTTTATAATTTCGAACGGGCCCGTATCGCGTTTGTTGACGGACTTAAATAGTAGGCTAGGATTATTCTCGTGCCACGAGATAATCGATGTGCGTGCAGAAATAGCACAAGGTCGCATCTTAAAAGGACAGCTTTCAGCTTATAAAGTTCTTTAGACCATCAAGCAATTATTTGGATCAGTTGCTCCTTGTACACAAGGCTATTTCTTTATGTACATTGTTGTTGTCTAACTGGCTGCAGTGTACCTATTTAATAGATTTTTAAATATATTTCATGCATATCAGTAGTGAGGTAGCTGTAACTAATGTCAACTGTCAGTTCACTACGAATGGCGGGAAACAGTTGATAGTAAACGGTGCCTGCACGAGGGGCTTTCCACAGAACAGATAAAAGGCTTTCAGTGGTGATGAGTCAGTGTGGTGATATAATCAGCTTTTATACGATAATAATATAACATAATTCTACACTGACACATTTACATAAACCTCTTGAAAGTATGGTGATTTGCCTGCCTGTGAGCAATACAAAAGTTAAATAGTTTCCTTGATTTAAACCCGTGACCCGCAGCAAATCGAACACAGATTGGCAAATTGAATGGTGCAATACCATTCAATTTGCCAATGTTTGGGTAGGTACCACATCACAACAACTATACAAAAATTTGAAAGGGAGGCTACAATCGGAACTAATGACGCCATCTTGTTTTTTCAATCATCATCATCATTTCAGCCGAAAGGCGTCCACTGCTGGACATAGGCATCCCTAAGCTGAACCACTTCGAATGGTTCTGTGCTTCCTGCATTCAGCGGATTCCTGCGGCATTCACAGGGTTGTTGGTCCACCTTGTGGGAGGCCTTCCAACTCTGTTTTGTTAATATATTTGAGAAAACTAGTGCACAATTTTTACCAACAGCGCCCCCCTGTCTATGTCATACAAATTCCAAAAGTTCCTTGTATTATATAATATACTCCTTTATCTCCAAATCACTTAGCTTTGAAATGTGCCTCCACAAAGATAAAAGACGCTTCAAACAACCCGTATCTCATTGCTATTTCTTAAAGAATTCCTTTTGGTAAAGCTCGGAATGCGACCTATCTTCGAACGTTGCAGAATATTTTGGGCGCGCGGAGATTGTTGTTTAAAAAAAAAGAAAGCCATTACTCCTGCGTGCCCGGACAAAAAAGAAAAACAATGCCGGGTCTGCCTGATTACTTATACTATTAGGAAATTACTATCAGATACTATCTCTTTGTAATTATAGTAAGAAGACGCATAGTAGTGGTTTTGTATTTCTTCGACGAATTTTATGATAAATGATTTTACTTCTGTAATTAGGAATCCAAAAACGCTTTTACAGGTCAATCATATTTTAATAACTAAGTAGGGGTAAAGGGGTTTATTCCAAAATAGTCCCATTTAAATTTCATATAGTTATAATGATTTTCGGAGACAGACCACGGAACTCTTCAAAAGCTGACAGCAAAGACCGCGATTGCTGCTATCACATAAATATGAATTGTTTTGATTAGATTGACTTTGAGAATACCCCAAGGATGATGAAATTTTGAATTGGTGTGGGGTAGGTACTATTATTAAAAAGTGAAAATATAAACTTTTAACTATTTTTTTTTTGGAAAATGTTTTTCCCATTAAGAATATCTCAGTACTTAACCCTGAGTCTGGATTTGTGCCTAGTCGATGGAAATAGGTTTAACCACGGACTTAAACTGAATAAAATTGGCTCAATGTGGGTGCTCCATACCTTTCCGCTTACCCAACAGCGAGTACAAACGTAATGTTTAGTTTTTATTATGTGTCCAATCATTTACCAACTCGTCGCACTCATAAATAATCTGTCAGCTGCACCAGTCAGCCTGTCATCATACCGACACTGATAGTTCATCTCGATACGACACCACGACGCCCGTTGACAATTCAATCGATCCATCGGTAATCACACAAAGTGGTCATATGATTTTAATCGATTCATTCCAATCCGATCACTTGATTGCTCTCGATAGTTACGCTTACCAGTAGCTTTGTACTGCTCTGTAAAATATTGATAGTGAACAGGCTTCGGGATGCTATTCCCAATCCTTTCCTTTTCCTCCCTGTTTAAATTCACCGCCACTCGCACTCGCCTATCACTGTGAGTGCGAGAAGGACAACGCATCGCTCCCGCCATCTGCCGGCGTGGAGAGAAAATAGGAGTTCGAAAAACGAAACGAAGATTGCCGGCCGGCGACAACGCGTGCGTTGAAAAGACACCAAAATATCGTGAAATACGACTGCTAGTGATACAGTGTGGTGATCTCCTGGCTCCCAGCATCCCGTGAGTACCTGACCTCTTCAATTTACCATCTTTTAGCCTGTTTACCTGAGTAGGAAACTTCAAAAGCGTCCTTGGCAATACGCGAAACTCATTCATATTTGTGGTCCATTTCGAGCGCGAATACCTGTAGATTACAGTTTTTTCAGGCATTCTCAGGTTCAATCTCAATAAAAAACTCTGAGAATTGCTAGATTTTCGCATTTTAAAAGTATTATCCTACAAAATTGTGTTGTCATACTCGCAGTATGCGACTATGCGGATTCAGAGGTCGTCTTAATTTTAGTCGGGTTATATCACAATAATTCACGTAATTTACGTGACTAATTGTTGGTAATCTTATTATCTATAACTATTCACGATATTTATACACTAACAAACATTATTACAATTTAACCTAACCTAATAAATCTCAACTTAGGTTCGTATTTTCATAATCATTATTTTACATACGAAACATAATGGAGGAGGGTAAACTTAAACTTCTTCAATCTCAACGCGAATATGTTTATCGTGATATCCAAATCCTTTACGACTTATCAAAATCTATGATTCAAGATCGTTCAAAGGTATCGTCGTTCAAGGCGAGATATACTCGAATACATTCAATTCGCGAAGAATTTGTTGCGTTATGTAGTAAAATACAAACTGTGGAGTTAGCCATGAAACCTGATGCACAAGTGTGTCAAAAGTCTTTGAGTTCGTTTGATGATTTGTACTATGCCGTAATCAGTGCAGCGGCTGACTTGCAGATCGCTGATAAGAGCGACTCCATGCAAACGGGACGTAATGCGCGGCTACCGAAACTTGAGTTACCTAAATTCGATAGTAACATAGAAAACTGGCAAACATTTTATGATATTTACAAAACTTTAATTCACGATAATAATTCGATTTCACAAATAGAAAAATTTCATTATTTAGCGTCTTGTTTACAAGGCCCGGCTTTGTCCATTATCAGAGGAGTTCCGATGACCGCCGATAATTACGAAGTAGTTTTTAATAGTTTGATCGAGCGTTATCAAAACAAGCGTATTATAGCTTTAACATATCTTGACAAATTCTTTAACCAGCCAGTTTTAAAATCGGGTAACTTCCAAGATCTACAAACTTTAACAAACGTAATTTATGAGGCATACCATGCACTCCAAGCTTTAAAAATTGAAAATTTGGGTGATTTTATCTTATTTTGTTTAACTTCGCGCGCGTTGGACTCGGACTCGCGTAATCGTTTCGAATCTCAGAGAAACATTTCACAATTACCTACTTTTTGTGAATTGTTAAAGTTTCTTCAAGATTATGTTAAAATCTTAGAAACTAGTCATTTATCTTCTAAATCTAATCTCAATAACAATCCTAACTCTCGTAACCTTGAAGGGAAAAAACCTTCGCCCGCTACTAGTAGGCAAAATAGCAGCGGATCCAAACGCTCATCTTATCTCGCAAAATCTATCTCACCTGCAAATGTGACTTGTGCTCATTGCAGTGATGCGCACTTGATTTATCGGTGCCCTACCTTTCAATCCTTAGATTCTCGTGCTAGACTCGCGTTAGTACAAGGTAAAAACAATATGTGTACAAATTGTTTACGTACAAATCACGTCATAGAAAAATGCATATCTAAAATGTCTTGTACGGTGTGTGGATTACGTCATCATACCTTATTGCATATTGACCCAGCGCCATCCAGCGCCGGCGCAACTACTGGAGCGAACGTTACAGCTCATTCTCACGCCGCCGTTCCCAACCGCGATATGGTTTTACTAGGGACATGTCAGGCGCGCGTGTTCAACACCGCCGCCGGCACTCAATGTACCGTGCGTGCACTCGTGGACAGTGGGGCGCAGGATTGTTTTATCACCGCTGCGTGCGCGCGAACACTCGGGTTAAAACTCCGCCGCTGTAATCTTAGCATAGCCGGACTAGGACAAAACTCAGTCACACAAGTAAAGGGGGTGACGGAATGTACTATACGACCTGTACATGGTGATGCTCCACACTTTAATATCAAGCCAGTCGTATTAGATAACATTACTGCTCTAATACCTAGCGTTAAAGTACCATCAGTCGTTCGAGAACGTTGCAAACATCTAGTGTTAGCCGATCGCGACTATGATGTTCCCGCCAAAATCGATTTATTAATTGGGGCGGAGCTATTCCACGAAATCTATGATGGTCAACGAATCAATCTGGGGTCCGGTTTACCTACCGCTCTGCATAGCGTTTTCGGGTGGATTCTGTCAGGGGCAGTAAACTCCAATTCTGCACCTTTAAACACCGCGTGCTCTTTAGTGGCCACCACATTTAAATTAGATGAGCAAATTCAAAAATTTTGGGAAGTGGAGGAACCACCGCGCGCTGTTATCACCGTACCCGAGAATAATACCTGTGAACGCATGTACACTGATTTAACCTATCGCGAACCTAACGGACGATACGTCGTACCTATCTTCTTAAAGGATGGCGATCGTTCTTTGGGTGAATCTTACAATAGTACCTTGTCGCGTTTAACTCATCTTGAAAAGAAACTTAATCGTCAGACTGAACTTAAATCCGATTATGTTAATTTTATGCGCGAGTACGAGAATCTAAATCATATGTATCCCGTACCTAACCCTGAGGTACCTACTCTCAATCGTTATCTTATCCCTCACAGTTGCGTCGTTCGCCCAGAGAGCACGACCACTAAATTGAGAGTAGTTTTCGATGCTAGTTCTAGAACTACTAACGGTCTATCTTTAAATGATATTGTATTCACTGGCCCTAAGCTTCAAGTGGATATTGTAGACATCATAACCGGTTTTAGATTACACACAGTAGTTTTAACTTGTGACATCTCAAAGATGTATAGAGGAATCTTGCTTAGACCGGAGGATCGGAACTTTCAACACATACTATGGCGAGAATCTCCTAGTGATCCAGTTAAAGAGTACGAACTTGCGACTGTCACCTACGGAGTTAGAAGTTCACCTTATCTGGCCATCCGCACCCTCCATCAATTAGCAGCCGATCATGGCGCCGCGTATCCCCGTGCAGCTGAAGCTCTTCTTCACGAGACATATGTCGATGATATTACGACCGGCGCGCCATCTGTACGCGAAGCCATAGAACTAAAAGATCAACTTATCAATTTATTAGGTTGTGCTCAACTTGAGCTCCGAAAATGGAGTAGCAATTCACAATCCTTTCTTAAAACTTTGCCTGTAGATCATTGTCAATCACCTAAACTTTTCTCTGAAGAAAGTGATAAATCAACGTTAAAAATCTTAGGAGTCCAATATGATCCTGTGAGTGATAATTTCAGTTACTCACAGTCCCCAATCGAGGACAATAAATGTACCAAGCGTTCCATCTTATCTAGCATCGCGCGTATTTACGATCCTCTTGGGTGGCTCACACCTTTTATTTTAAAAGCCAAATTGCTCCTTCAAGATTTGTGGCGTCTTAATCTTTCATGGGACGAACCTGTGCCCAGAGACATAGCTCTAGAATGGCAAGGTTTTATAGCGGATCTTTATAATTTAAAATTAATAGAAATCCCTCGTAGGATTATACCTTCTCAGTCTAAGGAATCTCAACTCATCGGATTTTGTGATGGATCTACTAAAGCATATGGATGTTGTGTTTATCTTCGTGTCGTTACCTCTCACGATGTACAAGTTTATCTGTTAATTGCCAAGTCCAAAGTAGCACCTCTAAAAGTGTTGACTGTCAACCGCTTAGAGCTTTGCAGTGCTGTATTACTGTCCAAAGTAATAAATCGCATTCATTCCTTGCTTAGTTCAAAAATCATATTGAATCAATCTATCTTGTTCACAGACAGCTCGACTGTATTGTCATGGTTGAATACTGAGCCACACAAGCTTAAGACATTCGTTGCCCACAGAGTGGTCCTAATTAACGACAGTCCTGTGCCAACTGAGTGGCGACATGTGTCCACTCATGACAACCCAGCCGACATCTGTAGTCGTGGCTTATCATGCTTATCTTTATCTTCTTCTCAAATCTGGTGGTCTGGTCCTCAGTGGCTGTCCAACGAACCATTCAACTGGCCTGTTTCAGCAGTTGAAGTGTCCGATAACGTGCCAGAACTTAAGCCCGCATCACGCGCGGGTCATACGGGTGTGACACGTGACGCTGACTTGCTTGATTCCATCCTGGAACGCCACTCCTCTCTTTCCCGAGTGGAAAGAGTAGTTGCATGGATCTACCGTTTCATCAACAACGCGAAAACTAAACGTTCTGACCGTAACTTATTATCTTATCTGACAGCCACTGAATTAATCCAATCTTTAGATCATTTAACAAAACATGTTCAACATCAAAGTTTTAATGATGTCATATCTTTAATAGCATCCAAGAAACCTTTACCCAAACATTTATCTAAACTCTCTCCTTTTCTTGACACTCGCGGAATCTTGCGAGTGGGGGGACGTCTCAAGCACGCGTCATTACCAGGTCGCGTCAAACATCCATACCTCTTACCTAAGATTTCTCAATTGAGTACTCTTCTTATTGACCACTATCATACAACTTATCTTCATTGTGGGCCTCGCCTACTCCAATCTTTAATTATGCGTCGATTTTGGATACTCGGCATTAGAAATCTTATCAGATCGCGGTTATCTAAATGCGTGACCTGTTTTAAAATCAAACCTATTCCACTTCAACCTTTACAAGGTGACCTTCCATCTTCTCGATTACAACCGGGTCATTGTTTTAAAACAATCGGGATCGACTTCGGAGGTCCTTTTATGATAAAAGAAAGTAGACGTCGTAACGCTAAAACTTACAAAGCGTATCTTTGCCTCATAGTCTGCCACGCGACCAAGGCTGTTCATCTCGAGCTGGTTACTGAGCTCACATCTGAAGCATTCATAGCGGCCTTGGATCGTTTTGTATCGCGGAGAGGACTTTGTCACTCCATAGTCACAGATGGTGGTACTAACTTCGTGGGTGCCAGGCGTTACTTGTCGGAAGTTAGCGAAATGCTCAACCGCGAAAGCGATAGTATTTCCAGTCACCTCGCTTCTCGTGAAATCACGTGGAAGCTCAATCCTCCTTCCGGTCCTCACTTCGGAGGCATTTTCGAGAGCGGTATAAAATCGACAAAATACCATCTCAAACGTATTATCGGATCCCAGATTCTTACCTTTGAAGAATTTTATACTATCTTAACGAAGGTGGAAGCCATGTTAAACTCTAGACCCTTAGTAGAACTATCTTCCGATCCCGGCGAGGTTGACGCTCTTACAGCTGGTCACTTCCTCATCGGTCGACCTTTAGTATCGCTGCCTGAACCGATGTATGCCGAAAACGAGACATTACGTACTCGTTGGCAGCTATTACAGCGCCTATCACAGAGCTTTTGGCGCACTTGGCAAAGGGACTATTTGCATACCTTACAACAGCGAATGAAATGGTTAAAACACGGCAACCGTCAGCCAAAACTGAACGATCTTGTAACCATTTATGAACCCAACTTACCTGCTAACGAATGGAGGTTGGGTCGCGTTGTACAGCTGCATCCGGGTAAGGATGACATTACTCGGGTTGTGACAGTCAAAACATCTAAAGGCTTACTTGTAAGACCTGCTGTCAAAATTTGTCCTCTTCCAATTGAACAAACTAATTAATCTATCTACTTATATTTCCATACTTATAATTTAACGCACTTATAACACTTAAACATTTTCAAGTATCTATTATATATCAAAATTGTATATTACATTTAAACTTATTTTAATCTTATCAGCTTGATGACAAATGAATCCGCATAGGCCTTAAGTCTCGAACTTCATCTATCTTATCTTGTGAAATCCCTGGTTGATTTCAAGTGGGGGGATATGAACAGGCTTCGGGATGCTATTCCCAATCCTTTCCTTTTCCTCCCTGTTTAAATTCACCGCCACTCGCACTCGCCTATCACTGTGAGTGCGAGAAGGACAACGCATCGCTCCCGCCATCTGCCGGCGTGGAGAGAAAATAGGAGTTCGAAAAACGAAACGAAGATTGCCGGCCGGCGACAACGCGTGCGTTGAAAAGACACCAAAATATCGTGAAATACGACTGCTAGTGATACAGTGTGGTGATCTCCTGGCTCCCAGCATCCCGTGAGTACCTGACCTCTTCAATTTACCATCTTTTAGCCTGTTTACCTGAGTAGGAAACTTCAAAAGCGTCCTTGGCAATACGCGAAACTCATTCAGATAGGAAACTACTATTGTTTTCCAATGTCACGGTTTCTTTAAAGGCTAGTTTTTTATCAGCAGATATATTTTGTCCGTGAAATAATTATTGGCGTCTGACACGTTTTGTATAGAAAAACTGTAAAATAAAATAAAAAAATCTTGGATGAAAATATCTGACGTTGGAAAATTCAACCCATGTCAAAGCACGTCCTGTAATTTTATCTGGCAGGATTGACAGGATGCGCCGTCAATCCTGCTGCATCCTGCTGAACCTGGTGACCCTGCTACATCCTTCAGCTGATGTATTCTGTAAAAATCTGAACACGTCGGTAAAGTGAGCTTAAAGACAGCTCTCATTCCACTTGATTCTAGAGATTGTTACTATTGACAGCTCACTTCACCTACGTCTTCACGGTAAGATTATAATAGAATAGACCGGCTGATCAAGTTGCTGACTCCGAGCCTCCTGAGCCGCTCGAAGCCATAGCTTCACCTTTTTACACGCTTTATATTAGCTTCACTTGTATGTTTGTTTGTATGTTTGTAACCGACTCCTTAGGGCGCGATTTTGACCCACTTTAACCGCTTAAACGGTCAGATTTCATTTAAACTTTGTAAACTTATCGAAGACCGATGACAATTATCATTTAAAAACACGCTTTAAAAACCAAACTAAAAAAGGAGAAAATAATTTAATTCAATTGTAAAACAAAAGCGTGGGGTACTTTTTGAGGTATTTTTATAATCAATTAATGTCAAGCACCCCACGCGTTTTAATTGAATTAAATTATTTTCTCCTTTTTTAGTTTGGTTTTTAAAGCGTGTTTTTTAGTTTTTTAAACTTTTATTTATTTTCTATTTTTTAGTTCTGCTAACTACAAAAACGTGATTTTTTTATAATTTTTTTCATTTTTCTAAATAAAAAAAAAATGATTGGATTGGCATCGGTCCTCGATAAGTTTACAAAGTTTCAATGAAATCTGACCGTTTAAAGTGGTTCAAAATCGCGCTCTAAGGAGTTGGTTACATACAAACATACAAGTGAAGCTAATATAAAGCGTGTAAAAATACCTCAAAAAGCACCCCACGCTTTTTAATTGAATTAAATTATTTTCTACTTTTTTAGTTTGGTTTTTAAAGCGTGTTTTTTAGTTTTTAAAACTATTATTTTTTTATCTTTTGTATTTTTTTACTACACTTTTAAAAAGTATCTTAACGTTACAGGCTATGAGTGTAAAGTTCAAAATATTTGAAAAAAGTCGTCACAATAGGCGCCGACTAACTGCTGACTACGAGTGAGCAAGAAAAGTTTGGTGTGAACGCGGCCTAAAAAGATTGTAGATGCTTTACTTTTTGTTTATTTTTCTCTTTCTTTCTTTTAGCAAACCGTTTACCCGAGCGATGTGTCTGCTATCAGCTAAGCCGTCGCATCGTCTTCTAGTTATTAACAGAAAATTTATTAACTGATTAAGAAACAAAAGAAACTCAGTTGCACAACTCTTCCCAAACTGCAATTAAGTTTTTCAACGTTTCAATAAATTCGTATGGCAACAATACTATTTAAAATTACAATTTCAAGTCACGACGCATTTTAAAAGTCGTCTGCAAAAATAATTAAACAAATATTTGCAATGAACATTCTTTCACTCAATGCCCAAGTCGCAGCCGTCTTTAATTGCATTTTAAATTGTTTCATTAAAAATCAAATCTTTTAAACGCTGATTTCGTTGCTACGTTCAATTTGAAATTGAATGTTTAATGTATGTAAGTTGAACTTAAAACACGAACGTGTACAATAAAAAACAGTATTTGAACAAGAAAAACTTTACCTAGTAGAAGGTTGTGAAAAAAACAAAATCGAATAAATTCAAAAAGCCATTATTTACCTACACCTCATTATGTAAATCACTATCAATCAGAATCTGAATAATTTTAAAAGAATATTGCTAATCGATTGCTTCGTATGTTCAAAAAATTGTCTGCTCAACAACGTAAATATGCGATGTTGGATGGCAGTGCTGCAGCACTAAGCCTAAAGAAGCATCTTTAGGCTAAAAATAGGCAAGCCTCTGGTCACGTGAAGAGCCGATCAACCGCTTGGCGATGTCCCGAAATGATCGATGAGCAGTCGGACCGTGTTTCAACTCCAAACGGCTCAAACATCTAACTCCCAATAATATTTCGCCATTTGAGGTTTTCTGGTCCTACGGTAGGCGCCACAGCACAGCTCACCGTACTTGGAAGATGGCACTCTCGTTCAATGAGTACTAGTAAACTCAACATGAACCAATTGTGGGACGGGTAAGATGTCTTCTCAATAAAAAAACAATCGGGAGGTGTCCTGGGAAAACCGGTTGGAACGAAATTCCTTTCGCTGTATATTGTATATTAAATAACATGCGCAATGAAATAAATTAACAACATTTAAGAGTAACTACTAACGAGGGGCTTGCGGCTAAGTAATAACAGCGGCACGGGTCGAGTGATCAGGCTAAGCCTCGTATGCCGCGGTGGCTCCGTGGATGGTGACCATCTTTACATACCTAGACGAGGGGTCGCGCCTCAGAAAGCACGATAAGCCGTTGGTCCCGGCTACCATTCGTAGATCTTATGACCGTGAGGTGTTCTCTATAACTTTGGAAGCTACGTGAGTTGTTACGCTTTGTAAGATAATACGCTTCGATGAACTTAAGTTTCTAATGAATGCTTCGAAGTTTCGAGAGTGGAAACGCTGCTTATTATTTTATTTATTTATAGCGATCAATTAAAATGTTTAATTAATTCCACATCGTGACCGCTACAATGTCTTTCAATTGCTAAGTAACTGTATACTTGGTAATTGTTATGCATGCGCTTTTTAACTTTCAGTCATTAATTGAGGCACACACTGTTGTAGTTATTTATTTATTTCACTTTTTTATTTGTTATTGTATTTTGTGTTTCACGAACTGTGTCCAAATAAACGGTATTCTTTCTTTTTTCTTTAGATAATTAATTATGAAGATGTTTTTTTAAGGCTTCGGTTTGAAATGTATGCTAATTGCTACTTGTCCTTTTTTTTTTTTTGGGTGGGAAACCATCAAATAACTTCTCCCGCTCTGGGTGGAGCGGGAGGGCGTGTCAGACTTTTACTGACTAAAACCCACCCGTGTTCCCTCAGTTGCCTGTGTGCCAGGGGCCGCGGTATCTCTTTCGAACAACCCGCACCCCTGGCAGGCATCGGCCCTTGCGGACTCCACCATTTGGTGCTGACATCTGTTTGAGGCGCGCGTGGAACACAACGCGCCGTCGAGCCGGGCTTGTTCCTTACCGGACAGCGAGCTACCCATTACTCGCCGTCCGCAAGCCCACGCCTACGGTGGCCGGGAATCAGCCTGGGATTCCCGACGCCCAGGGCGTCTCCCGCGGCGACTATGGCCGTGAGGGCGCATATACTGCCTCTCCCTCACGTGCGCCGCCTCCCTCTTCGCGAGCATTACTGCTTCGCAGAAGGAGGTGACGGCTTACCATTCACTCACGCTCCGTACCATGGCCTGAACCAGGGCCGGACACGAGAGTTCGCCGCCGCTGATCGCCTCCACGAGGACACGGCGGTGCTCCGCCCAAGCCGGGCAGACCGCCACCGTATGCTCCACCGTGTCCTCAGGGCGATCTTCGCAATGGAAACACCCGGGCGTTTCCTTCCGCCTTATGCGAAACAGGAACCTCCCGAAACAACCGTGTCCGGTGAGGAACTGCGTCAGGCGGAAGGTGAGGACGCCATGCCGCCTCTCAAGCCACTCCTCAAAGAGGGGACTTACCGCCGCTATCGTGGCGTGCCCAGCACTGGGTTGCGACAATCGCACTCTCCATGTCGCCATGAGATCCTGCCGGAGCTCTGTCCGCTGCACCTCGATTTCTCGCGGCAGGGGAGTAACGCCCTGGCGTTTGGCCTCCTCGCGCCACTCCCAGATGTGCGCGAGGACCTTTGCCTCCAGATCCCATAGCGGTAATCCGGCAAGGAGGCCCGCCGCCTCACCTGAGATCGTGCGGTATCCCCGGATGCTACTTGTCCTTGGTCGTAAGTTCGGTCAAACTTTAAGTACTCATTGCACGACACAACACTCAGTAATGTTTCTACTGTGAGAGACCTTGGTGTGTTAATTGATGATAAGCTATCCCTCAACCAACATGTAGAAAATATTGTAAATAAAGCATTTAAGATGTATGGTTTCGTTACGAGATCGGCCACCGAGTTCAAGCGGGTCTCTACATACCTTTACCTGTATAAGGCTCTTGTGCGGTCACAATTAGAATATGCCGTTCCTATCTGGAACCCGTTTTACCAGAAATACATAGACGAGATTGAAAAAGTTCAGCGTAAGTTTCTGCGAGCCATGCATTACAGATGCCACAAAACGTTTTTGTCATACTCACAATTGCTCGATAAATATAGGCAGGTCAACCTAATATCTAGACGTAAGTATCTAGAGGCTTCTGTACTGTATGGTATTGTTCATGGTGATTTTGACTGTATCGATCTCACGAGCAAGCTATGTTATGTAGTTCCACGCACTGTTAATGTACGTAGTATCCGTGCAGGTACCCTATTTGCTGTCAATACATGTCGAACTAATTCTGGTTTGCGCTGCCCTATACGTCGAATGGTTGAATCTTATAATTGTAATTTTGTTAATATTGATATTTTTGTATGCTCAAAATCCAAATTTAAATGGAATGTTATTAATCTTCTTATTAACCAATAATGTTATTAGGAATGTAAACTAGTCTAGACTTTTATTTTTGTTAGTGTGTGTGTATTTTATTAGTGTTAATTATTACTGTTTTCCAAGCAATCAATCATTTGGAATCTCTATTTTGCATGATGTAATTAATATTTTTTTTATTTTTATTATTGTGATGTTTTAAATTATATAATACCTATCTAGTGGCACTCATTATCATTATGAATTTTCTCTTGTTAATATGCGGATAATGTAGTGGACTGCAATATTGTTAATATTTTGTATATTTTTTTTTCTTTGTTTCAACACATATTGTAGCTGTTTATTGTCCCTGAATAAATAAATAAGTTTAACCAATTTATAAAGTCGTGGAAGTTTGTAATACTACTAATATTATAGATGTGAAAGTTTGTATGTTCGGATGTCTGCTACTCAATCATGCAAAAACGGCCGAACGTATTTTTATGAAATTTTAGACAGAGTTCATAACGTGGATTAACACAGGATACTAAAATCCCGGTAGTACGTTCCCACAGGATAATTTCCGGCCTCCACGCGGGTGAAGCCGCTTGGAAGAGCTAGTATATGATAAGTCGCCTGTATTCCCCGAAAGGTTGGCCAGAATTGTACCTCTAGTACACCCACATTTGGGGTGTGGGTCCCATGGTGATAGGGAGCGAGCCTATTGCCACCAACCGGGCACACATCCAGACTGCTACTAAGACATTATTGATGGAAAAACCCAATAACACTGCCCAACCAGGGAATCGAACCTAGAACCTCATGCTCAGCAGTCAGACCAACAACGGGGCAGCCAAATATTAATTTCTACATCTAATACGAATACATTTATACGTATTGCGTTACGAATTCTATATATAATTTAATGCAAAATAAACATAAATCTCTAGTACCTAATACAATACAAATATACCTAGACAGAAATAGCATCTCTACGTAATTGCTACGACGTAACTGATGACATTGCTACGCAGCCGTAGCAAACTTAGCACTCGTAGCAATCATTACGAGATACGCGTCAATTCATTTATTCATTTTGTTTGTACACACGGCTATACATCAAACTATACATTTCCAGTTTACGCTGATCTCGCACTGTACGGAAATCCTATATAATGCGAGATCAGCTTATACTGGAAATGTATAACTTGATGTGTAGCCGTGTGTACCCTTGTATTTCGTCGTATGTGGAATAAGAGCGCTTGTAGTTTGACAGTGGCTGATATAATTGAATAAAAGCTGTATTTTTAAAAAGTTTGTATTTTTATGACGCTTATTGTTTAACAATTCTTGGCATTAAGAAGTTTTGATTTATGTGTCGTCTGTAATGGATGAGACGTAGTTTTGGCTGCAAACGGTAAGGATACACTTCCTTTATCATGTTATTTTAAAACATTGGTTTTTAGATTTCAACGCAGGGGGGTATTTTATTTAATGCTATGAAGATTTTAAAGCATTATACTTTAAGGTATATTTAGAAAATGCATGAATAGGAACGATAAACACTGCACCTTCATAATAAGTATTAAAAAAATGTTGCAAAAGCGATCAACACCAAATAAGTATCCCACTAATATTATAAATGTGAAAGTTTGGATGTTTGTTACTCAATCACGCAAAAATGGCTGAATGGGTTTGGATGAAATTTGGAACACAGATAGTTTATAATCTGGATTAACACATAAAACAGTTTTTATCGTGTTAGTACGTTCCCGTGGCATAATTTTCGACACCACGCGGGCGCAGCCGCCGGCAGAAGATTATAAATATGCACTTAGCGCTGCAGTAGATCGATGAAAGTATACTATTATTAAACCATGGTATAATAATAAATATGCACTTAGCGCTGCAGTAGATCGATGAAAGTATACTATTATTAAACCATGGTATAATAATAAATATGCACTTAGCGCTGCAGTAGATCGATGAAAGTATACTATTATTAAACCATGGTATAATAATAAATATGCACTTAGCGCTGCAGTACATCGATGAAAGTATACTATTATTAAACCATGGTATAATAATAAATATGCACTTAGCGCTGCAGTAGATCGATGAAAGTATACTATTATTAAACCATGGTATAATAATAAATATGCACTTAGCGCTGCAGTAGATCGATGAAAGTATACTATTATTAAACCATGGTATAATAATAAATATGCACTTAGCGCTGCAGTACATCGATGAAAGTATACTATTATTAAACCATGGTATAATAATAAATATGCACTTAGCGCTGCAGTAGATCGATGAAAGTATACTAATATTAAACCATGGTATAATAAACCCACAAAAATATAGGCCTTTTTACCTTATTTTTTTTTATTATTCATATTAGGTGGAAAACTAGCACTCTTTAAACGTCTAAATTACATAAGGCAGTCAGCACCCTAAACGCCCACCCTTCAGGACTTCCTAGTACTTTAGTTGGAAAAACGAAGTGGCGCAACTAACTTTCAACCAGCACAGCTGTCTGTTCAGTTAGAACAACTTGATTCTGTACAATAGTACATATACAGTATAATTTTTCGTCGGTTATAAAAAAAAAAAATCTGCTATTTCATAGAAAAGTGCAATACCTACGCGGTCAAAATGTATGGAACAGCTGATTGTTTTTTGCATAACCAACGAAAAATTTCTACGCCAGGGGGTCTACAATGATACGCTGAATTCATGGTAACAGTTTGCGCACTGGTTAAAAATGTATCCTCTATAAAGTAACTTTAACTGAAGCCCACAATTTTACCACGTCAATCTCTATCTGTCAAGAAATTAAAACATGCGAATAATGATTTTAGGTAAACGAAACATTAGCCGCAGCAAAAATCGTTTTAAATTTCACATTAAACAGGGTTAAAAAAAACTACCAATTATTTTGTCTTTCATTAAAAAACGAGGAACGAGCAATCAGAAAAGTTGTCAACTTGCAAATAATTATACCTCTATGACCAAATATATTAAGAACGCGACCAAATTACCTATCTTCCCTAAAAGCATATACTTAAGGTGCAAAATTGACTGGCAAGTTGCTTCTCAAAACATTGCGTGAATGTCACTCGTTACATAGTGTTATTTGTATGGCAAATCCCGAAGCAATTTCACAAATAAATATGCATTTACATTATTATTTGCCTGTGTAATTGTTACGTTAATTATAAAAACTATTTCGAGCTTAATTCTACTTTAATTGTACGTTGCGATTAAGGTCAGTGAGCAGGGTGATTTCTAGTTTTAATTTAAAATATAAAAAGGTATGGCCATTATTTGTCGGATTGCAGCGTGGCACGTTTTTGAAAAACCAACCTCTGAGCGTTTCTCAAGGCTACAATACACGTTCAGTTCTGCCTCCAAATCTGTGTAATCTGACAAAAATACCGTTACTGCCTACGGATCGGATTCTGACAAAGCAACACGGTCAGAACGATTATTGTTAGAAGCAGATTTGTCTGTAAAAGGACAGGTTGTATGTAAAAGGTCGCTTTTAGCGATACCTATAACGCCCCTTGTGTTACCATATGTAAAATTTCTATATTTACATCTGTAATTGCTGCCTGCCTCGTTGCTCTGCTGGTCGCAAGCATACTGCTGAGCCTGAGGTCCTGGGTACGATCCCCAGATCGGGCAAAGTGGTATTTTCCATCTGGAATTTCTCAGTAGCAGCCTGGAGTCTGGATGTGTGCCCGACTGATGGCAATAGACTCGCCCCTGTGGCATGGCACTTAAACATAACTGCAGACAGGGGGATGTAATATAGGCACACCTTTGCCCTTCCTTTCAGGGAAACAGCGTGATGTTATAAACATGTAATTTTATGGTGAACATAATATAGAGTATTCTATCTATCTGCCTTTAATTAAGTTGTTAATGTGCAGGCATCCGGTCAGACCAATGTTATCTGGCGTAGATTGTTATTTTTCAGATTGGAATGAACTTTGTATGTAAAGGATTTTGCGGATAGTAGGCTACAGTGCGACGCGACACTTGTAGAACAATTTCCATGAAATTTTCATAGAAATTGTTGTTAACCTTTTTGCAACACAACATACAGAAATTTCGTTTAAAAAAATAGAAATATTTAGATGCATATACGGCTGGTGAAGATAACCATGTAGGCCTTAAGATGGATAACAGCGGGCCGCGAAGTGGCGACAAATTCACCAGATGAGATTAGTTAAATCGTTCGTGCCTTTAAACGCTGGCGATAAGTAGGTACAATAAATAATTTTATTAATAATAATGTTTCCTTGAGAAAATGTATATAGTGTGCGCTTAACTTTAAAATAATTGCACACTGCAAGGAAGGAACAAAAGAAATAAGTACCAATAAAATTAAATCTAAATAAAAAGTACTGTTAAAAGGTTACATAACATAATATAAATACGAACTGTTTCTGCGACTTCTCGACGGCACGGTTGACGCAGTGGTTAAGCGATTGACTGCTGCGCTGCGTGTCGTGGGTTCGATTCCCGCACGAAACAAATATTTGTATGACCTACTGTTCCGGGTCTGGATGTTTATGTATGTGTTTAAATAAATAAATAAATAAATGTTTGTAAACGCACCCACAACACAGGAGTAATTCCTGGTGTGGGGCAACGTTATATAAAAAAAAAACTTCATCCGAATAATACAGTAAATTGGCTGACTTGTGTTTCCCATTAGTTTGTCAGTCAATCAGTGCGTTAGCCAGTTATTTGACTTCGTTTATAATTGAAGATTTGCATCCGATTAAATCGAATTACCATTTTGAGTAAACAAACTACTACATGCATCACATCACTATGGAATGTAGATCCTTTCCTATAAAAAAAATATATAATTTAGTGAGGAAAGGCTGGTGGCATAATAACATGCTTTATTTGACACCATAAGGAAAAAAGGCCAAAATATTTTGTTAGCGTTCACTTATCTTCATATACGATTTCAGATTGCAATAGTACGCAAATAAGGTCAGTTTACCATACTTGTATAATAAGAAGGCATAGAAAAAAACGAGTGACGATGCGTAAAATGCATAAAAATGTGTGCGTTAATGTTATACGTTGAAATGATCTCCTGTATTCCCCGAACTGTTACCCTAGGGTACGCGATAGGGACCTAGAATACACTCACATTTCGCTAGTTATGTTTAAGTCCCATGTGATGGGAGGCAAGCCTATTGTCATCAACTGGGCACAAATCCAAACTCCGAGTTGTTACTCCGAGTTGAGAATTTCAGATAGAAAAACCCAACGATATTTTGTCCGCGAAATAATTATGAGATTATGTGAAAATCAGTATATGTATTATTATTTCGCAACCTTGATTGGACTGAAATTTCTGTCCAATCAAGGTAGTAGTATAACAATTTGGGGAATATAGGCAGATCATTTCAACGTCTTAAATTAACGCACACATTTTTATGCATTTTACGCATCGTCACTCGTTTTTTGATATGCCTTCTTATTATACAAGTATGGTAAACTGACCTTATTTGCGTACTATTGCAATCTGAAATCCTATGCATTTTACGTATCGTCACTTCTGCATTCATCTGGCTCGTGGCTTCCCCTTCCCGAATTATATTCCCCCTTAAATAGAATATGTCAAATAAAGTAAACACGTTTCCTCTTCATCTTATATCCATAAAATATGTACTGCGTATTTTCTTTTTATCATTTTTGGCCAATTTCAGGCCGTTTTGGTTGCCATAAACATGTAGCTATGTTATACGAAAAAAATAGGCTATCCCTTTTACGCCTGCATATTTTAATCTATACGGGATGATTTAATTGACAGTCCCCCCAAAACGCCCACCCTTCACAACTTCCTAGTGCTTTAGCTGGGAAGAAAAAGTAACGCAACAAACTCCCCAACAGCACAGCTGTCTGTTAAGTTAAAAGAACTTGATTCTGTACAATAGTAGGTAATTAATGTTACGAAACACAAAAAAAAACATTAAATTTGCCATATGTCATTTAGCACACGCCAATATACTATCAAAACATTGAAAACTATGGGTACTCAAGTAGAAATAAATAATGAAAAATTACAATAAAACGTTAACAGAACTTACAATCTAAAAGCCTCTAGGGATTTATCCCTAGAGGCTTTTAGATTGTAAGTTGTGCCCTTTAGGGCATGCCCGCTTACATATGCAATTCTGCGTCATGTAAATATAGCTATAACTTGAAGGAACAAAAGTTAAACTAGGACCTTTGGACTAAAATTAATAAAAACTTAATACAATTTACTAACAATAACAAAACCATGGTCAGCAAGACGACCAGTCACCACGAGCAGCACCCGTTCACGAGCATAACGCAAAGATCAGCCTTTACCCCCTCGCCATATTTGAGGGAAGGAGGCAACCCGACCCCCAATGCTACCGCAAGCAGTGGTGACATCTAAGGGAGCATGACGAGCTTGCTGCCGGTTGCACTGGCAAGAATAATATGAATTGTCGAGATCGCTAGCTAACTACATATTGCAATACTACTCATTAAAACAACATTATAATGAGTAGATTAAGTCAACAATAAATGAAAACAAACTGAATTATACAGTCAAATAAAATAAGCAATTATATGAACTAACATAATTATATAACCTGTCAGTAGGTAAGCTAATTCTGGTGAAAGAACATAAACATTGTCTTGAGTTAATCACAGCGACCAACAATTCAGATTATCGTTTAAGTAGTTGTTGATAGAATAGTATGCCTTTGAACAAAGGGTGGATTTTACTTTAGCTTTAAATGCAAATCTAGTAGGGAAGAGGGAAGCTTGTTATAAAAAGTTATACCAAGACCAACAAATGAGTTATGAACCTTATGAAGCCGGTGGAGGGGAACGTGTAGTTGGTCCATATTTCTAGTATTAATATGATGAATATCACTGTTTTAGTGTATAAGTGATATAAGATGTTGGCGAAGATGAATTGCGATGCCACCGTGAGAATCCCAATATCTTTGAAAAAATCTATCAGGGAAACTCTAGAACCTAGTTGGTAAATTGCTCGAACAGCTCGTTTTTGAAGAACAAAAATGTGTTGAATGTCAGCGGCTTTGCCCCACAGCTGAATGCCGTAGGACATAACGCTATGAAAATAACTAAAATAAACTAACCGAGCTGTATCAACGTCAGTGTATTGTCTTACTTTCCTGACGGCGTAGGCGGCCGAATTGAGCCTTCCCGCTAGGCTTGATATATGCAATCCCCACTGAAGTTTGGCATCTACTGTTAAGCCTAGAAAAACTGCAGAGTCTACAGTTTCAAGCACCTGATTATCTAAGACGATGTTGGGTCCTAGATTCCTAACATTCGGTTATTAAAAAGAGTGTCCATGGAGATTCTTGCCCGTTCTTCTCCATAGAGATCTACGTTTTGGAATGGGCAACTAGCTTCAACTTTCCAACTGGTCGACTTTTTGACAGTTCAAAAGTTCCTGTAAATGGTTTAATTGAAATAAATGCTTTGAGTTTGAGTTTGAGTTAGGTGAACTTGATACATTTAGTTTTCTTGGCATTGTGAATTAGGTTATTTGCGGTAAACCAATCCGTAATCATTGAGAGTGCACTGTTTAAGTCGTCAAAATCTTGTCTGTTCCTGTCTACTTTAAAGATAAGAGAGGTATCATCAGCAAACAGTACAACGTCACAGATATCCTTTAAATAGAATGGTAAGTCATTAATATACACTAAGAATAAGAATGGGCCTAGTATTGAGCCTTGAGGTACACCTAACTGAACTGGTAGCCCGGATGATTTCACACCATAACATCTGCACATAGGTGCCTATTTTGCACATAAGAAATTATTACGTTAAGAGCTTTGTTTTGAACACCGTAATGACGTAGTTTACGCAAAAGCATGTCATGGTGTACGCAATCAAAGACATTTGGAGAGATCACCGACTCCTATAACATTTTGCGAGTTTTCCCACGCGTTAAAAATGTGTTTCAGCAGAGCAACACCCACATCTGTAGTCAAACGACCTTTTGTAAAGCCATATTGTTCATCATGAAGGAGGCTATTTAAATTAAAATGTCTTAGCAACTGCTTGAGTATTAACTTTTTAAATATTTTACTAAATGCAGGTAAGATAAAAATAGGCCTGAAATTGCCAAAGTTATTTTTATTACCTGATTTAAATAATGGTATGACTCTACTACTCTTCATGAGGTCAGGAAAAGACCCTAAATCAATACATTTATTAAAAGTAACAGCTACGATGTCGATTATATTACTTAAAAGCTTAATGGAGATGCCCTAGTTATCTCCAGTGTTTTTAGACTTAATTGTGTTAAAAATGTTAACTACATCAAGAGGCGTTACATGTTCGAAACTAAATAAGCGACTACATTTGGGCACACTACTGTGCAAAATATTTTCAGCTTTAGACGGGGACGAATATAAGGAGCAAGTAGTAGTAATAGGTACGTTGGCAAAAAAAATATTTAAATACCTGAGCTACGTCGGCAGGTTTATCAACTAATTTGTTGTTGACCATAATCTCTAATTGTTTTTCCTGTTTAACCGATATACCCGTTTCTTTGTTAATAATTTTTCATGTGGTTTTTACTTTATTATTAGATTTTTTTTAAAGCATCGCTTAAAAATTTAGATTTAGCCAAAGCTCAGAACTTTTTAAATCATTTTGAATAATTTCTGACATACTCTAGGAAAGGAGTATTAAACCTATATTTTTTCAAACCATATAGCTCGTATAGTCTCGCTCTACTTTTATAAATACCTGGAGTGGCCCATTGGTAGAAGCCAACGGAGTTGCCATTAATGTCAATGGATTTGGTCTTGAAAGTAGACTGGTATTCTTTATGCACTACATTGAAAAGGGCTCCATAGATTTCATTAGGATTGTCATGTTCTATTAAAGATGGTGTAATTCTACGAGCTATATTATTTTTAAATTTGTTGCAACGACTAGCTGATTTTTTTTTTTTAAGGTGGGAAGTCATCAAATAATTTCTCCCGCTCTGAGTGGAGTAGGAGGGCGTGTCAGACTTTTACTGACTAAAACCCACCCGTGTTCCCCCAATTGCCTGTGCCAGGGGCGACGGTATCTCTTTCGAACAACCCGCACCCCTGGCAGGCATCGACCCTTGCGGACCCCACCAGTTCGGCGCACCAGGATACATGGCACGCCGTGAACACCCCAGGAACCAAGTAACATAAGGGCCCCAGACAACCCCGTGTCTGGCACCCTTGGTCCCCCTACGATGGGTCAGCGTAGTGGCCCCGCCACCTACCATTTTTCGGCCGCAGGGGATAGGGAGAGCGGCCAACGCTATACCAACACTCCTCTTCCCCTGCAGCCCCACCGCGTCCACCATCAAACGGTGGCGGCCCCGTCCAGGCCACGGAAGGGAAGAGCGCTACTCAGAAGTACCGGCACTCCTCCTCCGCCGCAGCCTGTAACCCTCAGCCGCGATGCCTCCCATTCGACATCGCGGTCCGCCTCAGTTGCGGTGCACCTCACCGCAACCTACTTTTTGGCCGCTACGTCGTCGGCTTGGAGGCAAAAGCCCTGACGAGCGGCCCAACTTGGGGTTCCTCTTCGCTTCACCGTGGGAGCGGACCACGGCTTCTGAGTCCCCCCGTAACGATAATGTGGGAACTCACTGGGGGGAACGACTAGCTGTATAAGGCCTGCATTCTATTTTATGCGGCTTTTTATGTAAGGGCAAATGGAAGCTAGCTAATAATCCACAGTGGCCTGACGTTAAGTCACTTAACACTAATTAATTTTTGGCATCACAATCACTAAATATATTATCCAGACAAGTCGACGAAGATGCCGTGATCCTAGTAGGTTCAAAAAACAAGTTTTTAAATTAAAAGACCCAAATAGATTGAGAAGACTAATGCTTAATGGAGTAACATCTAAAATATTAACATTAAAATCTCCACATACAATTAGACATTTATTACTTGATATTAATTTATTAAGTTATTCCTACATTACTGATTCTAAAGTCCACGTAGCACGGACGTAAAATATCGCGACGGGGTCTTTAACGTACTGTGGCGAGAGTTGAAAATGGAACAGTGTGCTATGTTGACGCACTGGGATGCACTCTGTTGGATTCTCAATGCTCGGTTAAATACCGAGAGTTGAAAACCAAGTGCACAATAAAATCCCGGATTTTTTTTTACGCCGTCCGTGCTAACGTGGTCTAAGTTGAAGCTACAATAAACGTTGCACCGATTAAACACTATTTAGACGGTGCAAGTCATGTGTCTCGTCAATTTTATTTTTTGCTACAGAAAAATAAACTTAATAATAATAATCTTTTTATATTTTTATATGTTTTATATTCTAATATTTAAAAATGTAATTTATATGTGTATATGTTAAAATAAAGGAAATAATAATCTTTATTGACACAAATTTTACAAACATTTTTATGAATTCCCTAGCTCCTGCGCTAGTGTATACTGTATTACAGGAGCTAGTGTCTTCCCCTAATTACAATGTTACTTGTTATGGCATACAAAACTTGCATCATGTAAATGGGGCTTTAGTTTTAGTCTTCGGCTTTCTTACGACGAGTATGTCCTGTACTATTTATTTTACAGCTTCAATAACTATCTAAAAATAGTCTTGTCCACTACGGTAACACCACCATTTATCGGCCCAACAAGAAACTTGTCGATTTCACAAAAAGGCCCCTGAGTAGGGTAAACGTTTTTCGTATCAAATGGCCCCCAGCGGGCATGAGTCGACATTGGCTTTTCGCACAGATTGTGCCATCAATGTGCGCTTGGACCCTATTATTTGTAAATAAGTGGAGTTCCTGTCTACCCGCGTATAATTAATGTTACTATGATGGCAGAATTTTTATAAGTGTCTTGGGATCGTCATTGAATTTAGACATTAAATACAAACAGTTTTGAATTGGAAATTTAAATGTTTCGTAACTTAGCCGCAAAGCTATAATACAATTATGATTGTATTTTTTTTTAACCTCCGCGTCGCAAAAATAGGTGTTTTTTTATGTTTGACTGCTATGAGTGCCTGTCTGTGTATCTGTCTGTTGCACCGTAGCTCTTAAACGGTTGAACCAATTTGAGTGCGGTTTTTTTTATTTAAAAGAAGGTTTTCTAGCTATGGTTCTTAGATTGAATTAAATTGATATACTAACTCTGCCTTGTCTTTATATCTTAGAAAATATCTTGTATGTTCGCTAAAACTTGGGTCTTTAAAAAAAAAGATGCGATTTCCATAATCTAAATACACGTAGTAAAGATGAAATTGTGATTCCAAAATTTAGATTAACTGAAATTAGCAAGTCATTTCTAATAAACAGTATCCGCTTCTATAACAAGTTGCTAAAGTCGGTTACAGAACTTAGCGATGGAAAGTTTAAAACTCACATCAAACGTGTCCTTATCAAAAAAGCATATTATAAGATAAAAGACTACGTTGAAGACAGGGAAGTTTGGCATTAATTCCTTCTGCACATGTGGCTTCCCTGGTACCTCATTAACAGCAAAACTGTGTGAAAGTCTAATAACTGCTCCCAAATTACAATGTTAATTTTTAATCTTTTTATAAAAAAAAAAGAATGGTAGATTATAAAGGGACCATTTATAGTTATAAGATCATACAATGCCACAGTTGTAAGTTGTTAACCTATATTCTGGCAAATAATTGAATTTGAATTTGAATGTCTGACATATTCTCGTCATTATTTGACATTATACATCAATTCTAGTATCGACTATTTATTTGTGATTGTCATGTCTCACTTGGTTTAAATAGGCTCATTTTATTTATGTAAATTCTTTTACACAATCATTGTGAATGAGAGAACGTTGTAGGCCTTGCAGACTGTAGATCAATAGACGATTTTCTATTTTTTATCTTCATTCCTCTAAGTACCTGGTACTTATTGACAGGCTTGCACAGTCCTCCCACACCTATTTATTATCATTGTAATTTGAAAACATTGTAAAAGCCAATTATTTTAAAAGATTAACCGTGGAGTTTCTTGCCGGCTATTCTCCATAGGAAGCGATGAATTGGAACCGTGCACCTGGCTTCTGACGTTTCATAAGTGCCCATGCAGGTTTATGTGTTTTTTTGTTGATATATTATGTATTATCAAAATCGGTCTAGCCGTTTCAAGGTCTTCAGCTGTTTTGTTAGCTGCGGTAGGGTTATTAGACGCATAATGTGTATTTACTTCATATGTGTAATGTGTGTGTGTGTGTGTAATAATGTGTATTTTTCAAACATACGTGTGATCTAAAATTTTAAACGCCCATTTACGCTATACAGGGTGTACGGGAAACGCTTCCGAAAACGACACTATGCTGTGATATTATTATATTATTTCACATTTAAAAATGACCCCAAGTTCAGGCGGTGACTTTAAGTTTAGACATCCTTTGTAAAGCGCCGCCAAAATAAAATAAGTAGAAACGTCAAACGTTTTAAATTGATGCAAAATAACGAATTTAAGGCGAAAGGTTTGGTATCCGTATGCATTTATTTTGTATATAACCTACGTTCTGGCCTCGGAAGCGTTCCCCTTACACCATGTATAACTATGCAAGATTATGTAATTCTTGGTCTGATGCTACAGCCAGGATACCCAGCACACTAGTACACTCTTGAAAAAAAAAATTGCATTAATGTCGTGTTTGGATTCGTTTTGATCAGTATTTGTATTTGTTTTGTCTGAAAGGTGACTTAGCCGAGAGTGTTCTTAGCTATATGATTCAAGAAAATCGGTTCAGCCATTTCAAGACTATCAGAGTATCAGCTCCATTCTGGTTGATGAAGGGATTTGAACATCTTCCACGGTTCTGATCGAAAAGTATTCTATTACTTCAATTGTATAAGACGAACAAAGTAACCTTGAACTGCTGCTGGAGCATCACCTGGATTGTCCAGGATACCCAACTATCTCACCAACAGCAGAATTATTAGTGTTTGGGCTTATTAAAAGTCTCAATGAATAGATTATAGATAAATGGTGATCAGGCTCTGATGATGGAATCGCAACGAAAAATAACGATAAATTAGTAAGAAGCCTCACTGTGGGAAACATGCGTACAGCTGCGCAGATTTAAGCGAAACTTGTGTCGATCGTAGCGTGTTTACTATTACTATCTTAGGTTTAAAAAGCAGTAAATAAAAGTTAAATTATTAATAAATAAAAGATTTTTTGAGCAACACTAACATTTTTCTTTTACTATCTTCGTTCAAAATAATTAAATGTTAAATACTAATAATCACAAACAGACGATGGTATAACATGAACCAAATATTTACCTTTTCAGGGAAAATAGAATTGAACAATACAATAATTTGTAAATACACTAAGCCCTCCTGGTTGAAGTTACAGAACTTATGAATAAACTAAAATGATATGGTTTCACTGAATCATCCGCTTAATCTCTTGACTGTTCTTATGCTATTCGATAGGGCGCACCTAATGACGTCATTTGGCAGTTTTATTTTTATCAAAAGCGTCTGTGAAGTTTTGAAAAAGAAAATAAGCTTAAGACACATGTATCTACATCATAACTTCTAATACTCTAGAGGAAATTGTATTGTACTGTATTAACATACCTACTTACTACTTTGTATCTCATTGTAAGTGGACTGTAAATTCTTATGAGAAATAAATTCTTTAAACCGAAACTACTTTTTCTTTATTCGTATCTTTTAGTTATGCCATCTAAAAGCGCGCACCTAATTACGTCATTTGGCACATTTATTTTATCAAAAGCGACTATGTATGTAGTTTAAAAATGACATCTACTTTTTGTTTATTTGTATATTTTAGTCATGAAATTTGACAAGGCGCACCTACTAACGTCATTTGGCACTTTTATTTTACTATGAAGTTTTGAAAATGACAACTACTTTTTACTTATTTTGCGATTTTAGTTATTCCATTCGACAGCGCGCCCCTAATTACGTCGTTTGGCACTTTTATTTTATGAAAAGCGACTATGAAGTTTCAAAAACGAAATCTACTTTTTGTTTATTCGGATATTTTAGCTCTGCAATGCGATAGCGCACACCTACTTTCGTCAGGCTCTTCTATTTTTATCTGAAACCATTGTGAAGTTTTTAAAATGAAACTTTTTATTGCTCTTCTTGCTACAGCCGTGCTTATACAACTTTTAAGTGTGTTATCCTCTATTTCTCAAAATACTCCCTAGACCAACATCTCATTCTCTTTTGCCCTATAAGCCTCCATATCCAATCCAACATCAAAGCAGCGATCAAACACAGTATCAACAAATTATCCGCCTCCCCACAAATACGTCAAGCTGTACCATTTGATTCGGCCAATTTGTTTACAAGATAAATGGCCAATTGTTTCCAGTACTACGTCATTTGTTAAGAATTTAATGTAAGAACTGTCTGAAGGGAAGTCAAGAGTTGTTGAGTTGATGGATTGGTTTAATTATTTGTGGAATTGAGGGTTTTTGATAAGTGTCTTGACTGGGTTTTATAGCGGTGGTCTAAGATGCGTACCGTATTGTTTGGAGATTCTTCTTTTTAAAGATCTAAACTGGTAACTAAGAAAAGGAATATGTTTTCAGTTTTACTTATTTAAAAATCTCCTATCCCTCGCACACTCTGTGAGTTCATTGCTCTCTTGGACGCTAAGCCTGACGGTGATGTGTTCGCGGACGAATGAAGCGTGGAAAGGCCTCAGAGTTCGAACCTACGACCGTAAGTCGTAAGTCGCGGCTGACTGCACTGGGCCACCACGGCTCTTAAGTCGCGACCGACTCCACTGGGCCACCACGGCTCTTAAGTCGCGGCCGACTCCACTGGGCCACCACGGCTCTTAAGTCGCGACCGACTCCACTGGGCCACCACGGCTCTTAAGTCGCGGCTGACTCCACTGGGCCACCACGGCTCTTAAGTCGCGACCGACTCCACTGGGCCACCACGGCTCTTAAGTCGCGACCGACTCCACTGGGCCACCACGGCTCTTAAGTCGCGGCTGACTCCACTGGGCCACCACGGCTCTTAAGTCGCGACCGACTCCACTGGGCCATCACGGCTCTTAAGTCGCGGCCGACTCCACTGGGCCACCACGGCTCTTAAGTCGCGACCGACTCCACTGGGCCACCACGGCTCTTAAGTCGCGGCTGACTCCACTGGGCCACCACGGCTCTTAAGTCGCGGCCGACTCCACTGGGCCACCACGGCTCTTAAGTCGCGGCCGACTCCACTGGGCCACCACGGCTCTTAAGTCGCGACCGACTCCACTGGGCCACCACGGCTCTTAAGTCGCGGCTGACTCCACTGGGCCACCACGGCTCTTAAGTCGCGACCGACTCCACTGGGCCACCACGGCTCTTAAGTCGCGGCTGACTCCACTGGGCCACCACGGCTCTTAAGTCGCGACCGACTCCACTGGGCCACCACGGCTCTTAAGATAATTTAAACATGATCGCCCTTTAATGTTCTCACTGCTGCACTGCTACGATACACGCCTCCTCTCTTCGCGGGGGAGCGGGCTTCACGCCTGCAATCTACCACGCGGGCCCAGTGCGGGTTCGTGCAAAAAAAACTCAAACTCAAAGCATTTATTTCAAATAAACCATACAGGCACTTTTGAATTGTCAAAAAGTCGACCAGCACCCTAATTGCGTAACTCACAATTAATCATAATCTGTTTCGTTTTGAAACAGATGGCTAAACCATTGCTTCATATGTTCGAAAAATGTGCCTGCTCAACAACGTAAATAACGCAATGAATATTGTTGAACTGTAAAAATGAAACCGATTATGATTAATCGCATGTTACGCAATTAGGGTGCAGTTGGAAAGTTGAAGCTAGTTGCCCATTCCAAAACGTAGATCTCTATGGAGAAGAACGGGCAAGAAACTCCATGGACACTCTTTTTAATCATGTTAAGTATTACAAAAACTTGGGGACATTATTCTTGTTGCTTCTATATGTGAGAACAATGTAAAAAAAACGATTCTAAATATAAGATTTAAAATTAGCCATGGAAGTTAGGAGATGACCAGTCTCAACCGACGGCGCCCGTTCACGAACTTGACGCGTGGATCAGCACCATCCAGCTCAACCATTTTGTAGGGAACCGAATGATCCAACACACGCGCCACCATCAGCAAGACATTTAAGTGAGCATGACATACTCTCAACTGCCACGCTTTTTCAAGTCAACGTACATCAAAACAACATAATTATTATACGGATGCATGGTACTCACATTTACAAAGTTTAAACAAAATGCTTCTAAATTATACAAAATTATAGTTTGCAATATATTTGAGAAATTAATAAAATTTGATTTCCAAAAAGAAAGAAAAATATTTAATATCTTTTGAAATTTTAATAAATAATATCTACTTGATTCAGTAAAATTAAAAACTCATTCGTAATGTCAGAAATAAAAAATAAAAAATAATAGGAACAGAAATGTTCATAATGTCAGAAAACATAAAAAAGGGAAGCATCTCTTCCAAATATGAAAATTTTAAATAGCAAGCCCAGGTGCCTGTGGAGTCGGACCAGCATTAAGCCAAGCATTTTTATCAACAATATAATCATCTAATTTATAATATGCTTGTCTACATAGTGTGCGTTTAATGCATAATTTAAATTTCTTTTCATTTAGTTCAAGAATATCGGCTGGTATTTTATTATAACATTTTACACAGTACCCCATAAAAGAAGTGTGTACTTTAGACAATCTGAAACGTGGTTGATCTAATTTGTTCCTATTTCTAGTGTACATGTCCCATGTGTTCGATTCTTGGTTCTAGGATATACCGGTTTCCTCACAATGTTTTCCTTCACAGTTTTGAGAGCAGTGGTGATAAATAATTTACACTAAGTAAAGCACCTGTCAGGGTTCGGACCTTGGGCACGCCACGATAGCGGCGGTAAGTCCCCTCTTTGAAGAGTGGCTTGAGAGGCGGCATGGCGTCCTCACCTTCCGCCTGACGCAGGTCCTCACCGGACACGGTTGTTTCGGGAGGTTCCTGTTTCGCATAAGGCGGGAGGAAAGGCCCGGGTGTTGCCATTGCGAAGATCGCCCTGAGGACACGGTGAAGCATACTTTATTTATTTATTTATTTATTTACGGTAGAGGTCTGCCCGGCTTGGGCGGAGCACCGCCGTATCCTCGTGGAGGCGATCGGCGGCGGCGATCTCTCGCGTCCGGCCCTGGTGCAGGCCATGGTACGGAGTGAGACTGAATGGTTAGCCGTCCCCTCCTTCTGCGAAGCAGTAATGCTCGCGAAGAGGGAGGCGGCGCACGAGAGGTAGAGGCAGTATATGCGCCCTCACGGCCGTAGTCGCCGCGGGAGACGCCCTGGGCGTCGGGAATCCCAGACTGATTCCCGGCCACCGTAGGCGCGGGCTTGCGGACGGCGAGTAATGGGTAGCTCGCTGTCCGGTAAGAACCAAGCCCGGATTGACGGCGCGTTGTGTTCCACGCGCGGCTCAAAGAGATGTCAGCACCAACTGGTGGGGTCCGCAAGGGCCGATGTCTGCCAGGGGTGCGGGTTGTTCGAAAGAGATACCGAAGCCCCTGGCACACAGGCAACTGAGGGAACACGGGTGGGTTTTAGTCAGTAAAAGTCTGACACGCCCTCCCACTCCACCCAGAGCGGGAGAAGTTATTTGATGATTTCCCACCCAAAAAAAAAAAAAGTTTCAGACCTACGACCTACAACGCGCAAGTCGCGCCTTACGCTACTGGGCCGCCACTGCTCTTGCCTTGGCCGTTTTTTTTAAATAAATAAATAAACGAATTAATATTTACATAATTATACGAAAAAACGGTGGTTAATAATAAGTTCGTGTGTATGTGAGAAGAACCAACGATATACCTACTCTTAACTGTTTACAAACAAATGAGTAGGTGAAATTACTGATAAGCAGGAAAAAACATTGCAAAATGATTGTCAACCGCAATTCTTGGAAAATACCAAACGGTTTATGCAAATCATGTGATGAGATGGCTCATATTTAAGCATAGGGGTAAGGAAAAAACTTCGGTGTGTCAATAAATAAGGAACTTCCATTATAAACACAATGTAACTCGTTTTCCTCACTCAACTGTTACAAGAAGTGGTGCAAACAAAATAAATAAACAGACGATGTTTATTTTTCATATTCGGAAAAGGACATCTTTGGGTCCGCCATGACATAAGTTAGGGACATTTTAGGGTTTGCTTTCCCAAGGAATGCCAACGGAACCCTATAAGTAAAGCTCCGCTGTCCGTCCGTTCGTCCGTCTGTCACAGGACGGTATCTTTTGAACCGTTATAGGTAGACACTTGACATTTTCACAGAGTGTGACAATGTGTGTGCCGCCTATAACAACAAATAATAAAAATATAATACACTTACAAAATAAAGGGGGCGAAGTCAAGAAACTATTAAAGGAATACGTACTCTTAAATATTGAACGGTGGTACAGCACCCGTGCCCGACTCGTACCTGGCAGCTTTTTTGTCCGATTCAAACTCCTAATCAAAAATTCTGATCAAACTACCAAATACGGGTTTTTCGTATAGGTATATTGGTGCGATGCACTGGGTCCGGTACTTGAAATCAGTACCTACTGATCTGACTCAAACTGTAGGTAGGCAGAGGCACAATTGTAGAACAATCACTAACCTGATTTTTATTGGTCGGCTTTGTCTATCTTTGGAAAGCGTAAGTCAAGAAGATCCACATTAATAACTTAGTATGTACAACTTGATGCCTTATGATTCTTTCCCCTCCTGATACAACAACACATGAATACATGTGGCTTATATTATTATCATTTTATCATTCATTCCAAGACTGCCTCGTAGGTGCAGTTGTTGCACGCGCTACGCGCTGCTGCTGCGAATTACTTCCAGCACCCTAATTGCGTAACACAGTATTAACCAGAATCTGAATTATCTTTAAGGTTAATGCTATTCCATTGCTTCATAATATTCTAAAAGTGTGTCTGCTCACCAAAGTAAATAACGCAATGAATGTTTTATAACTCTCAAACTAAAAACGATCCCTAGTGATATATTTATGTTACGCAGTTACCCTGCTGGGTTCGATTCCCGGGTCGGGCCAAGTATTATTGGGTTTTTCTATCTGGAATTCTTCAGTAACGCCCTGAAGTCCGGATGCCGCCTGGCGGGTGGCAAAGGCTCGCCCCCAATTACATGGGGCTTAAACATAACTGGCGAAATGTGGGTGTATATACTAGAGGTACACCTCTGCCTACTCCTTCGTGACAGGCGTAATGTTATGATGTTTTAAAACTTTTTGCTTATAAATTAAATACTTTACGCTCATATGCTAAAAGTAAATATCATCTGGTTTGAAAATTAAAACGTATATTCTACACAAAAAAATAACACAAAAAAGGCGGCCAGAACTTCATAAAACATAATGCAAATAAAAAGAACAAACAAGTGATGTTATATAAAATAACAAGAAAAACACAAGACACGAGGCACAAAGCCTTCTTTATAGACTGTTAAAAAGCAATCAAAATCAAAAGTCATTTGAACACATTAGGCTGAGAATCAGCACTGTTCGAACGTCAAAATTACATAAGACATTCCCCCAAAACGCCCGCCTTTCACCACTTCCTAGTTTCCTAGTGCTTTAGCTGGGAAGAAGAACTGGAGCAACAGACTTCCCAGCAGCACAGCTGTCTGTTTAGTTAAATAAACTTGATTCTAAACATAGGTAGGCAAAGTAATCAACATTACGAGGCAACGAACTTAAATAATTTGTCATATTATGTCAGCTAGCCATGAGCGACCACGGGACATACCCTGTCCCTCTCGATAAATACCGTAGAGCGACCGCGGGACATACGCTGTCCCAGCGACACAGATGCAGGAGTGACGCATTATTTCGCCTTGTTACACGAAATCGACGATTTAATTCTCTGTGGCAACCGTACTTTCTGATTCCATGCTTAACAAACTACGTTTCACTATACGGTAACCCTGGAATGTTGGAATAAAATATTTTGTAATCTGTTGGTTTTGCGCTCGCGGTAACAAATATCAATTGTTGTGGTTGTTTTGGGATGCTTGTAAATAATTAATTTTGTACTAACGGCAGGTGGTTTTATTTATTTTTTATGTGTTATTGTTATTTGTTTTTTTTTATGTTTTGTTGTTTTTTGTGTTCAAAATCAAAATCAAAAGTCATTTATTCAAACTAGGCTGAGAGTCAGATCTTTTTGAACGTCAAAATTGCATAAGACAGTACCCCCAAAACGCCCGCCCTTCACCACTTCCTAATGCTTTAGCTGGGAAGAACAAGTAGCGCAACAAACTCCCCAACAGTACAACTGTCTGATAAGTTATAAGAACTTGATTCTATACAATAGCAGGTTTACAAAAAAAAAAAACATTAAATTTGCCATAATATGTGAGCTAGCACACGCCAATATACCATTAAAACATTGAAAACTATAGGTACTCAAGTAGAAATAAATAATGAAAAATAAAACGTAAACAGAACTTACAATCTAAAAGCCTCTAGGGATAAAGGGCATGCCCGCTTACATAAGCAATTCTGCGTCATGTAAATATAGCTATAACTTGAAGTAACAAAAGTTAAACTAGGACCTTTGGACTAAAATTAATAATAATAATACTCAATACTCAATACTCAATTCTTTATTGCATTCCATATGTAATTAAAAGATGGAATTAACAGTGGGAACAATATGGACCCTGTCGGGCACAGCAAAATTAGGAGAGAGGAAGAGGGCTACGTGCAAATTCAAGCAATTCAATTCATTATTATTTTAAATTATTAAATGTAAAATTGGGTGTATAGTTCTTATCTATGTGTATGTGTTTGTGTGTGTGTATGTGTGTCTATGTGTGTGTGTGTGTGTGTGTGTGTGTGTATGTGTGTGTGTATGTGTGTGTGTAATAATAATTTATTTGTAACAAATGTGGATACAACTTATCTATCATAAACAAAAACACAATGTACATAGACACGGGTATTAAAAAGATAGAGTAAACGACGATGTCTGTGCTAGTATAAACTGTGTGACAGACACCGGCGCCTTCCTCCAACAGCCTTAAGTAACAAGCTAAACCGAGACATAATGTTTTCATATACCTAGTAACAATACAAAGAAACATATATTTCTGGTACAAATAAGCATAGATACCTATTGGAATAAAAACTGAATTGAATTGAATATAATTTAGATTGAAAAAATAATAATATTAATTTTATTTTTATTTTTATGGCATGCAAGGAAATGTGTGTGGTGTGTGTGTGTGTGTGTGTGTGTGTGTTTTGCGCTTACTATTTATGATACCCTGGCGAACAGTCTTTCAGTGTCGTCGTAAGTAAGATAAAAACTTAATACAATTTACTAACAATAACAAAACCATGATCAGCAAGACGACCAGTCACCACGAGCAGCACCCGTTCACGAGCACAACGCATAGATCAGCCATTACCCCCTCGCCATATTTGAAGGAAGGAGGCAACCCGACCCCCGACGCTACCGCAAGCAGTGATATCTAAGGGAGCATAACGAGCTTGCTGCCGGTTGTACTGGCAAGAATAATATGAATTGTCGAGGTCGTTAGCTAACTACATATTGCAATACTACTCATTAAAACAACATTATAATGAGTAGATTAAGTCAACAATAAATGAAAATAAACTGAATTATACAGTCAAATAAAATAAGCAATTATATGAACTAACATAATTATATAACCTGTCAGTAGGTAAGCTAATTCTGGTGAAAGAACATAAACATTGTCTTGAGTTAATCACAGCGACCAACAATTCAGATTATCGTTTAAGTAGTCGTTGATAGAATAGTATGCCTTTCAACAAAGGCTAGATTTTACTTTAGCTTGAACCGCACTATAATGCAAATCTAGCAAGGAAGAGGGAAGCTTGTTATAAAAGGTTATACCAAGACCAACAAATGAGTTATGAACCATAAGAAGCCGGTGAAAGGGAGCACGTAGTTTGTCTTTTGTAGTGTTTACGGTGTGAATATATAAGGTAGTCATCACAATTCATCTTCACCAATATATATATTGTGATGCCGCCGTGAGGATACCAATATCTTTATAAAAGTCCTTCAACGAAACACTGCTACCTAGCTGGTAAATTGTTGTATTTTATAAGCTGCTGTTCTAAGTGACTTATTAGATACTAGCTTTTGCCAGCGGCTTCGCCCGCGTGGTGGTCGAAAATTATCCTACGGGAACGGACTACCGGGATAAAAATTATTCTATGTGTTAATCCAGGTTATAAACTATCAGTTTGCCAAATTCCATCCGAATCCGTACATCTGTTTTTGCGCGATTGAGTAACAAACATCCTAACTTTCATATTTATAATATTATATAGGTAGTAGGATTAAACAAAAATAATAGTATATGCCTTCTCACCATATACATTATGTATAAGATATGTTGGGTCATATTTAATGCGATGGTATAGACCATAAAACTAAAAAACTTTCTCCATGGGACCAACATCGTAATCGTGAAAAAATTTTCAACAGTCCCACTCAATACTCTAATAACTACTAGACCTAAATGTTGGAGACGGCTGGTAAGTACAATCGACCTATAGCGTTCGCACTGCTGGAACACAGGCCTCCTCTCGGTGAGAGGGAGTGGGCCTTAATCCACCACATGGGTCCAGTGCGGGTTGGTAGATGTCACAATATGTCTTCAAATTTTTGATTTTACGTCATGCTGGTTTCCTCACGATGTTTTCCTTTACTGTTTTGGGAGATTAAATAATTTACAGAAGTTAAAGCACCTATCTGGGTGCGAACTGGTACAATTCGTAAGTCGCGGCTGATTCCACTTAGCCACCTCTGCTCTTGCGCTGGCCGTTTTATGTTAATTAAATAAATAAACGAGTGTGTGTGAGACTTACTGGGCCACCACTGCTCTTTACGGCTGATTATATTTTCGTAATTACGATGTTGGTCCCATGAAGAAAGTTTTTCAATTTGAAGGTCTGTATCAAACCCATAAATATGATCACACGTTTCTAATACATGCTGTATATAACATGGATCCTCACGCATTTCATAATAATCTTTTTAATGAGAATTTATTGCGTAGTACAACTTTGGCTTCAAAAGTTATGTGGAACAGTTATACGTAACAGTCGGAACTGTGAAACATAGCTGGTATACGAGTATTAGTCCAGGTATGAGTTTTGTCTGTGCAGCATTAGTTGTTTTTATATTTTCCGTTTCAGTTTTGTGCCATTAATTTACCTCTTGTTTATGAGTTTGTTCTGCAAGTAACTATGTTGCAGTATGTATTACTAGCTTCGTCCGCTTGGAAATCGGACATTATCCCGCGGGAACGTACTTCGGGATAAAAAGTATCTTATGTGTTAATCTAAGTTATAATCTACCTATGTGCCAAATTTAATCCAAATCCATTTAGTAAGTTTTGCGTGAAAGAGTAACAAACATCTCTTCATCCATACATGCAAACTTTCGCGTTTATAATATTACTAGCTGGTGCCCGCGATTTCGTCTGCGCAGGATTATTAATTCGAATAGCTTATTTTCTTCTCCAAGGTCCTATCTATCTTTACACCAAAATTCATCAAAATTGAAGGCCTTTGAGAGACCCTTGTTCTATATTGTGTATCTAAATTGAAACTAAATATTTTTGATGATGATTTCACTAATAGGTACATATTTTAAACGCTATAGTTTGTGAGGATAGATGTACGGATGTGCATTCTTTATTCATCGCTTCTATTTTTAATAAAATAATAATGAAGTATCTTCTTATGCGTGTAACTCCTAACCAAAAGAAAACCTGCCCATACCTATCTATTACATTACATTCAAGGTACAGTGCGGTTTTAACAAATCGCTAGTGCCTGGAAAATTCGCAAAACGGACACAACCGTCAATGATGTCACATTCGCTACTTCTGACATTTGGTTAATCTAATGCATTTGGTTTTTGTGCCATTTAGTACCAAATTATTTAGCGTAAACCAATCTTGGAGCTGAAGAATAGAGTTATTCACGTCGTCAAGATATTGTGCACGTCGGTCTATTTTAAATATCAATGATGTGTCATCTGCAAATAACACCATCTTCAGTTGATTTAGAAGTAAATAGGGTAAATCATTATGCAAACTAAAAAGAGGAATGGACCCAATATTGAACCTTGACGAACGCCCATTGCCATTTCAGACCCTAATGAGTTTATGCCGTTTACTTGAACTTTTCTGTCTTTCAGGAATGATCTTAGTAAAACAAGAGCTGTATTTCTAATCCCATAGTATTCCAGTTTTAGCAGAAGTGTCTCATGGTAATCCATGAGACACTTCTGCGTAAACGCAATCGAACACCTTGGAGAGGTCGCAAAAGATTCCAATGGCGTCTTTTGCTTCTTACCAGGCGATAAAAATATTATTTATTAGGGTGACACCAGCGTCAGTGGTACAACGCCCTTTGGTGAAACCGTACTGTTTTTCATGAAAGATGGCATATTTATTAAAGTGACGTAACATTTGATTGAGAATCAACTTTTCAAACACTTTACTGAGAACTGGTAGAATTGACACAGGCCTATAATTGTTGGGTTCTTTACTATCACCGGATTTGAACGAAGGAACTACCTCACTGTATTTCATGAGATCCTTGCTCTACACTGGTGTTAAATATGAAAGCTAAATAAGGTGCAATGGTTTCGATAATAGCACTACAGACTTTTACAGACATTGCCCATTTTTTCATATTCATTGTTTCTCATAATATAATGATATCCTATAATGTTTCTACAGCTAGGACACAGGCCTCCTATCGGTAAGAGGAAGTGAGCGTCTTCAAATTTTTATTGGTTCTAGGATATACCGATTTCGTCACGATGCGATGTTTTCGTTACTCACCGTTTTGAAATAATTTAAACAAATTAAAGCGCCTGCCTGGGTTCAACCCAACGACCTACACTTCGTAAATTGCGGCCGTTACCACTGGCCCACTGCTCTCTTCTCTTTGTATATATTTACATTATAAATGGCCTATGTTCATGTGTAAGAATGTAACTTTCAAATGGTGACCATTGTTGTTCGGAGATTATTGTCTCCACATGGAGCACATACCACATATTAAAAAAATACGTCGTGTCTGAAAAAATGTAGGTAGCACTTAGAATGTGATATTTTGAAGTATTGCTATTATGATGCCTAACTGCCTCTGCCTCTGGTCTAGTGGCCGCAAACGCTACTGCTAAATATGAGGTCCTGGGGTTGGTTCCTGGCAAAGTGTTATTTGCTCTTAGTAGCAGCCCGGCACGGCGTCTGGATTTGTGCCCGGTTCTAGGCAATAGGCTCTCCCCCTATTACATGAGACAGAGTTAGTGGCGAAATGTAGGCGCACCTTAGGTATACCTCTGCACATCTCTTCGGAGAAACAAGGCGTGATGTTATAGTCACGAAATTTGCTGTTTGCGATCATAACGCTTGATGCTATGTTCTTGCGCTTCAACCAATAGTCTGATAGGTTAACTATAGTCCGCGCGGAACTAGTTGGCCGCGCCTTAGGTATGTGAGCGGTGGGACAGAGCGAGGTGGCGCTTGCTGTCATTACTCAATACGGTGCCGTAATTCGCGACGGCAACACGCGTCCAAAATTCCGGCTAGTTTAGATAAAACACACATGAGATTGCAATAGCAAAATGAGTCCGCCGATAAATAGACAAGTAAAAAATTTAATATTCAAAGTGCATAAGTTTTTTCAAAAGCGGAAAGCTGATGTTGATAGTTTGGAATATAAAAGTGATGCGAAATACATAAATTGGTAGCAGAAGCAACAGGGATATCAGAACGTAGTGTAAGGAGAGTGATTGCTGAAAGTAAAACTTCCTTGCAAAATACGGGGAAGCAAAATTTAGATCTCCGCGCACACCAAAAGAAATAAAAAAGAAAATACAAGTTGATGATTTTGATTTGGCAGTGATAAGGAGAAAAATAAACCAGTTTTATACGGTTGAGAAGAAAATTCCAAGTCTTCGAAAACTAAATGCTGTATTAAAAGAAGATAACATTTTACATTGCGGACTTACTTTTTAAAGAGAACTTTTGCACAAACAGGGATATTCATTTAAAAATGTAAATCGAAGAGATCCATTTTAATAGAGAGAGCAAACATTGTTGAATGGCGAGTGAAATACTTGAGGGCCATAAGAAAATACAGAGTCAAAACCGAAATATATTCTTTTTGGACGAAACCTACGTCAACCAATGTCACAATGTTCAAAAATATTGGCAATCTTCATTCGAGCCTGGAATATATACCAATATAGGCATAGGAAGGCGTATAATAATAGTTCACGCTGATAGTCGAAACGGGTTAGTCGACGATGCTTTACTGATTTTTAAATCAGATTAAAAAATGGGGGATTATCACGGTGATATGTACTCAACAAAATTTGTAAAACTGGGTTGATCGAAAATTTATACCTAAACTTCCACCAAACTCAGTCGTAATTATGGATAATACTGCTTGCTTTTGTGTGCAAGCAGAGAAGAAACGAAAAAATATACACGATTGATGAACTTTTAAAGCTGCAGGTCATACTGTTCTAAGGCTACCTCCATACCATCCAGACCTTAACCCAATTGAGCTTGTGTGGGCAGATATTAAAAATTGCCTGGCCAGAGATCACATTAATGTAATATTGGACGAAAAAATTACAATAATAACAAGGTTATTTTCTGAATTCTCTGCCGAAAAATGGCAGAATCGTGATGACCAGTACAAAAAAAATATTAAAAGAATACTGGAATCATGATATTAGATTTGATGCTGTACTGACGAAATCATTATAAACTTACAAAATAATTCAGACTCGAATTCAGAAAGTCCAGAATCAAGTGATTTAAAGGATATGTCAGAATAATCTCACACAATTTGTTTTTGGTTTATTTTAAATCACTAAATAATTACAATAAAGTCTTCTAAAAGTTTACGTGTTTTTTAATTATTCATTTCTATTGTTCACTTACTAGGCATGGTACATCTGTTTTCTATTTTATTAAGTGCGATATCTCGAGATTAGTCATCAGTGTCTATAATCTCATGTGCGTAACGAACACTAGGAAACCCGCAGCCTCACCCCTGTCCCCACCTAAGGCGTGGCCAACTAGTTCCGCGCGGACTATAACGAGTACCTACCTAGAGCTGAAATAGGTTTTAATAACTTAATCTAGGTCGTTTGAACATGCATCACCCGCCGGCACATTACGTGATTTATAACGTGTAAAAATAGTGAAACGTAATTAACACTGCAATAAAATTTGTTTGCAATTAATTGCTTTGCTGATTATGAGAGTAAGCAACTTGAATTAATTCATGTGGTTATTACTTTCTAAGTTGCGCCACTTTTGTTATGTTCCTGAGAGTTGTATACTGCGTGTATGTTTAATAGTGGTGTGTCCACATCTGTTATTATTTTTAGACAGTTTAAGATTCATTGTTATAAATGAAATTTTCTGTAAGCTGGAAAATAATTGATTAACATTTCAATCTATCTTAAAAGGGGACTTAACCCCGTTTTCGAGACAGCGGTTGACTCATAACGAAACATTGATCTTGCTTGCATCATTATGCCCTGGAGCTTTCCCCAACTGGCTTTTCCACAACTTCTCGTGCTCAGTTTTTCAATGAAATTCGTGATTAGTATTTCTGGAGTTAAAAAAGCAGACAGGCAAGTCTTATCTACTTAACTTAGAATCAATTGTTTCCAACAACCACTGTCTCTAAGAAAAGGAATCAAACCCCTTTTTTAACCAACGAAAAAACGGAGGACGTTACTCAAGTCGACGCGTATTTTTTTTTATGTATGACCACGCTTAACTGTTTACAGAGTAGTCCGATTTTGATAATTCTTATTTTATTGGATAGGGTATACTTTGAAGTTGGTCCCATATAAATTTGGAAAAAAAATCTTACCCTAAGGGTGGGAAAATAGGGGTATTGTTCACTCACAGATTTTAATGCTAAGTGCTGTATCACAAAAAGCAATCAAAAATTAAGCATGTAGTAATTAGTAGATTATAGTCACAAAAAATAATAAAATAAAAACTTTTTAACAAAAAAAACAAACCGCCGAAAAAAACTCAAAAGCAAAAAATAATAAACATACCTCCTACCTTTGTTTAACCTCAATAACTAAGTTCGGAAGTCGGTGACTTTGGATATGTATTTCAATTTTATGTCACCGCCTTCCGAACTTAGTTATTAAGGTTAAACAAAAAAGGTTTATTATTTTTTGCTTTTCAGTTTTTTTCGGCGGTTTAATTTTTTTGTTAAAAAGTTTTTTTAGAGACAAAAGTTTTTAGAATTGAGTTGAATTGTCTGTTTTCTTTTTTCTTAATAGGCCTGCTCATGACCTCAATCACGCCTGATGGAAAACAATGAGCTCTATGCTGGAACGAGCGTGCCCAGAAGATGCCTGATCACTCTTTTTTTGAAGGTAGACGGGTTAAATGTGTAACACAGACGCAGGCAGAGAGTTTAACAGTTTGGCTGTACGTTAAGTCCAGAAATACCAATAAAAAAATTCATAGAAGAACTGAGCAGCAGAAGATGTGGAAAAGCAAGTTGGAAAAAGTTCCAGAGCATAGGTATTAGTGCAAAAAAAACAATGTTTTGTTATGAGTTGGTGACTGGATCATCGTCCGACCCTTATTGCCTTTAGTGTTGGTAGGTTCTTGTAATTGTATAAATAATTATAATTATGTGTAAGTGCATAGCAAGATATTATTCGCCTTGACTTTCCTGTTGACATAATCTTATTGTCTCATAAACTGCGCGCAATCCAACAATGTTGCAGACTTGCTGATGTGGAATCCCCACGGAAAATAATTTGCATTACATTTTCCGTGTATGTCTCAAGTTTAACACGGAGAGTATGACTCACGATCATTAGAGTCAACCGCTAAGTCACTGTTCAAATTATAACCTACCTAGTGGAAAACTAAACGTATGTTGCACTGTATGAAGATGCCTGTATCCATTCTATAAACTAAACGTATGTTGCACTGTATGAAGATGCCTGTATCCATTCTATAAACTAAACGTATGTTGCACTGTATGAAGATGCCTGTATCCATTCTATAAACTAAACGTATGTTGCACTGTATGAAGATGCCTGTATCCATTCTATAAACTAAACGTATGTTGCACTGTATGAAGATGCCTGTATCCATTCTATAAACTAAACGTATGTTGCACTGTATGAAGATGCCTGTATCCATTCTATAAATTGTAGTTCCAACGATTCATCATTTTTGCGGCCCACACAACAATGTAAGTAGCATTTGTTCTCTTACATTTTGTAGTCAATGTCTGTCTACCTAGCCTTTTCCAACTATGTTGGGGTCGACTACCCGGATGAAGCAGTATATCAGTATTTTAAATAAAGCTACTGCCTATCAGCAGGCTTAGCATAACGCTTTCTATTTCTACTCTTCCTGTATGGAATATTGCAGCCACTTATGGGATAGCTCAGCTATTGCTGAAACCAAACCAAATCAAATGGGAAGAGAATGTCTTCACTACCATAGACAATTGTCAATAACGTCATGCTTGACGTACAATTTTTCTCTGATTTTGACAGCCATCAACGTCACATTTCATAGAAGCCTTTTTGCTCTGCGTTCCTGCAAGTCAAGGGCAGCAAGCTGGTAATACCAGCTTGCTGCAGCTTGTTGCAGCTTGCTGGTGGGTTTTAGTCAGTAAAAGTCTGACACGCCCTCCCGCTCCACCCAGAGCGGGAGAAGTTATTTGACGATTTCCCACCCAAAAAAAAAAAAAAAATTGGGTTCTGGGTGCGTGATAGTTACCCATCCACGGACTGACTTCGAAAAGTACGGCTTAGCCTTCCATCGACCCGTTATTTCGTAGTCACGATATTCAGCAGTCTGTTTGGTTTCAATAGTAGGTGTATTAATTAAAACACATATTCATGCAACATTTCAAAACGGTCTAGATTAGTAGAACATATACACTCGTTATAAACCCAACAGCTCATTATCATCATCAACAATTCGCTGCAGATTGGCCCAGAATCACTCGCATTTTTCTATATTCATTCGGAGAACAATGTGAAAAAGCTTGTAAAAATTCAGTCGTTTTTGTACTGTCGCAGTATTATATGCGGATAAGGGCATACATACGGTCACACTGAATCTACACAATCCATAAAATAAACAAGCGTCGAGAACGAACTCCATTCATCACAGAGCGAGTTGCCTGCCTGTGTTTTTACCAAAAGGTTTCATTTTTACGGATCGAATTGCGAACTCTAACATACATTGACGCTTCTGGACTTTAATAAAACATTGATTCTTTGTTCCGCACCAATGGATGCATATGTTGGTCCTAGAGTCGATAAGTCAGGGGTGCACAATCGTAGGTAGTAGTTAAGTGATTAATCATCAGTAGCAAATTGTAGCTAAGTCTTGAGCTGAACACCTTCGTCGTGGTCTTGTCTCGAGTTAAATCTGTCGCGGGCTCAAGGATTTTTTTTGTTTCCTTGTTTGTGGTAGATTGTTATGCTGGAATTTGGAGATAGGCAAATATCTGTGAAGTTAGTTACGAGTTGCGTTGGATTTAAGGGCAAATTTTAAAGGTAGGCAGAATATGTGAGATTTAATTGTCTTTTTTTTATTACTAAATGGGCCTGCTCTTGACGTCGATCACGCCTGATGAAAAGCGATTGATGAGGTCTATGATAGATCGAACGTGCCTAGAAAATACCTGTTCACTCTGTTTTTGAAGGAAAAAAAATTGAATGTTGAGATCGTGGTTAGGCATTATGTTTTTGATTAGCAATTAAACTTTTTCAGAAAGCTGATAAGTTAATTTTCTAAGAGAAGTTCTTTTCTAATTTTTTTTCTTCCTTTGTTTGGTATGAAATAAAAACTTACAAAATAAACAACCGGCTTCCAAAAAAACACTACAAAGTGAAAAATAACTTTCATTTCGGAAGTCAGTGACTTTGGATATGTATTAAAAAAAAATCCCGCCGCCTTCCGAAATTAAAGTAATTTTTCACTTTGTAGAGTTATTTTGGAAGTCGGTTGTTTTTTTTAAGTTTTTATTTTTCACTTTTTAGTGGTTCACATGTGCTTACCACTTCACAGCGTACCGGTGTGATGTTATGTTATGAACTGGTGAAAACAATAGACAGAAATGAGATTTCAGCGATCTCAGTCCATTTGCCATCATTTATTGAGTTTCGTTGCCTATCTCCGAAGTTCTTCACTAAATTGAAATGGGACCACTCCGAGAAAGTACTCTTCCAAAAATAACCCAAATCGCTTCAAGTGTGCCTATAAAATTTGAAGAGTTCTCTCTATTTCTTCAGGATCACATCATCAGATCCTGACTTGATGATCATGGAACCACCTGGGAAGTATACATACCCTTACAAACAAAAAAAAAATCCAAATCGGTCCAGCCATCTTCGAGTAATCCGGGAACGTACATAAAAAAAAGGTTCCGACGAATTGAGAACCTCCTCCTTTTTGAAGTCGGTTACTAAAGAGTACGCAATCTATGTATCTTAAGGAAAATGTGCTGAGGAAGTCCGTCAGGTTCCGATTTTCTCACATTTTTTGCAATCTGCAGTTCAGTGTCAGGTTGTATGTTAAAATATGACTCACGATCGTAACAAATATGGCTTTACGGAATTATAATAAAATTGCGAAAAACGTAAAAAAATGGATTTCGCGGTCTACCCTACGCTTGCTCTAACACGTCGTGTAAATTTAAAACATAATCTTTTTTATTTCAGGCATATTTGGCCCATACATATTGTTAGTAGAACGACTTAAAACTATATTAGTATTTAAAATTAGGTTATTAATTTAAGTATTTGCCGCACTCTGGGGCCCCGGGCACGCGCACTTGTGCTTGAACCCAGTGCCCCAGAAGGGGACTGTCCATCTTGTGGCTGAAGATTCAGGATGGTGTTGGTGCTCCCACGCGTGCGGAACATCAGCGACGCGATACGGCGCTGCAGCACAGTGTGAAAGCCGCCTGTGTGCGCGTGTGCAAACATCGCAGACGCACTTCAGTAGCGTGGGAGCCCCACCAGCACCCTGAACGCATTATTATATTGTATTCGGAGAGCGTTGATGGCCCGCTGCGTGTAGTTGACCCACAGTTTGCAGGTGCAGAAAGTTTGGCAGAATGCTTTAAAGAGTGTAATCTTTACCATACGTTTATGAATACACCCCATATGTACAACATGTTTATGTATACGTTATTCATTAGCTATTTAAATTACTTGTGATCATGTCTATTAGGCACAAGATTTGTTTCTAGATAATGGCTGAATCTCTACCTTCTTCGCTTCGATGGTAATATTTTCTTAAAGGTGCGTCCAGACAGTATTTTAATCTGCAAAAGGTTAATCTTTAATTTTCATTTTATTACGATCTTTACTTACAGTATTAAACTATCAAGAGACTTTTCAATTAGTGTCCAAGACGAATAAAGACTATCCACATAGATTAAGTCTGTAATCAGAGCAATTTAATCAGGTCTAATCCCTGTGCCGTGGTTCGTTCGCGCTGTTATTTCATTTGTGCATAGCCTGTCTCCCGGGCTATATTATTTGCGGAGCTATTGTATAAATACAGGGAGATTTTTTGAATGACGCTGCAGAATTATTTGAGTTATTATGGATTTGATTTTAGAAAAACACGCTCCGTTTAACAACAGTCAACACAACAACAACAGCCAACAGTCAGTCATAAGTCTGATGCTGGATATTACTAATTTTACTACATTCATCATCATCATTTCAGCCGAAAGACGTCCACTGCTGGACATAAGCCTCCCCCAAGCTCCGCCACTTAGACCGGTTCTGTGCTTCTCGCATACAGCGGACTCCTGCGGCCCTCACATTGTCATCGGGCCACTATACACACTATTAAACTACACTACACTTTTTAAACTAAAACAACTTGATAAGAGGAGAGCTCCAGGGTTTTTTATTATTATTTTGAAACTTTTTTTTCACAGTGTATAATTATTAAATAACTTCCCACTCTCTGGGCGCCTCCACGAGGACACGGTGGTGCTCCGCCAAAATACTCAAAAAAAAATATTTTTTTTATTTTCAGGACTCTTAAAGTAGGAAATTTTGAATTTCGCGGGAATCCCGGGACCTTCCACCTTAAGCGGTAATTGCATCCAAAGATTTAGAACGAAAATCCAATTCCATTATTTTAAGGATTAACTTTCTTTTGCGTTTTTTTATCAAGTTTGCGTCCCTGATCTTAAAACCTCACCTGTATCTACAGTTGCTATAAAGTTCTTTGCTCTGCGCTCCGGTAATGGTTCTAACCTTATTATGCTTTGGGACAAGAATAATAATATATTACTATTATTGAAGGTCTAAATTAAGACTGCGTAAGTGCATATATGCCAAACGTGGTATGCTGTTGTATCTCTTGAAACAAGATTTGAAGTTAGTTTGGTTCTGTCTGCAAAACTTAGTAGATACGTGACTTTTATCAAAATAACCTCCTAAGTTCTTAACTTAAATATGTTTAAATAGTGCATAGATGAGATTTGTTGCTAAATTAGTCGATCCTACAACTCAGCCTATTGCAGTCCACAGCTGCACATAGCCACTTTCCTAAGGTCGTCGCCCAACTAACATTTAGGCGCTAATACAAGAGTTATAGTGAATCTATTAGAGCGCTAACCAGATCCTAAAGTAATAAATAAGTGGTACGCATTGTAGTTAGAGCGCGCTATAACTCTACTGTACCCCTTAAATGAGCACACTTTTTTATCACCTTAGGTAGCCTAGTGGCGGTAAAGCAGAGTTACAGCATAGGTTAAGAGGTATACTAGAGCAATAAGAGAGTTATAATAGCGATAACTGGAACTACAATCAATAAAAACGTGGTAAATAGGCGAAAATTAACTCCTTTAGTTGTACAATGGAGTATAATATCGTTTATTAACTCGTTGGGTGCTAAGAGGGCTGCAAATAGGTGAATACTAACTCCTTAAGCGATACAGTAGAACTAAAATGTCAGTCACTATATTTTTTGGTGATAAGAGGGTGGCAAATAGGTGATTGTTAACGTTTTGAGCTCTAGTTTAGATCCACAAAGGCTATCAGGTGCTAGCATTTTTAACATCTAAGGATTTTTTTTTCTATTTCATCAATACTTCTCGTTTTATGTGGGAACAGTGCATATGTTAATATTTCTGGAATCCAAAACGCCGCCATTTATTTGTGAAAGTGAAATTAAAAGTAATCTTTTAGTTTCAACTTAGTGGACACAGAAGTGGACTTTTTACTGCGAAGGTCAGTATACTGTGAATAAGTATATGTATTATTAACAAATTATTCAAGCGCCCGATGTTTGTCGTTTATTTACTAAAATAATTATTTTATTAGATATGGAGTAACATGTTTTATGTTAATCCATATCTAATAGAATAATTATTTTACATTGAAATAATCTCATAAAACGTTGCCTATTCTAGTTTACGGTATCGTGCTAGTAGTATTAGAACCTAATGAAGCAAAATACTTCAATGAAACCGTGTTTTCTTATGTTTTTCTGACAGTCAAATCAATTTGTAACCTATCCATGGTGGGCAAATGAATTTAGGGATCCGTACAAAACATTGAAACTAAGTTTTTTTTTCAGTATGTAGACCAAGAGAACTCCCCCGTGTGTGGTGAAGTACAGAACCAACCCGTCTTCACTGTTTCTGATAGCTCATCGTCTTTAATTACTGTAACTAATTAGACAACATATGAGAAGTATGTGTGATAAATAATTCTTTATTTGAATATGATACATTTAAGGAAAAACTAATTTGATTTGTTTTGTGATGAGAATAAAAGAAATGTGATTGAGGTATTGCGTTTAATTTGATATTTTAAACTGTGTGAAGTAAAGGAAAATAATATAGTGAATTTTTATGCTCAATTCACACTGGTTTATTTGTTTCACATTGTAAATCTCTTGTTTATAACATAACATCGCTTGTAGTTGTAGCACCACTTTCACATACATTTGCTGGAAAATCATGTACCTACGGAACCCAGTTCCACATTTTTTAGTTGCGTCGCCATTGATATCAAAAACAAGTGAAAACATAAGGGGTTCAGAAGTGGTATTAAGCTCTATTACTCCACCTTAAGTTATACAGAAGTCACATTAATCACTAGAAGTTCTATGATAGCGAAAAATGTTCCTACTGTTCGACCTTAAGTAACATTAGAGAGTTTTGTACCTCTTTAAGCATTTGGTGGTACAAAAGAGTTAATGAGCACCATTGTAGAACTGGTAGTGGTAATTATTGCTTTTGTGTAACTTTTAGTTCTCGGCGAGAGTTTATTATCGCTTGCATAGCACTTTGGGGGGTTGTAGTCAATGCTTATTTCTTATTTAGATCTTATAGTTGTAAGATTCACTTAAAGCTTTATCACAAGATGCTTAGCCCGTAAAGTAGTGTTAAAAATTGCTGCTGTATGCCCTTAACCTTTAAACTCACCTTGTTATCGCCCTTGTAACTTTGTGATATAGCTTTAAGTGAAATATTTTGCTTGTTTACGCTCTTTTGTCACCAAAAGCTGTAATTGCTGCTGCTGTAGCGCCTTTATATCTCTTTAAGTTCCCAAACAAGCTCTAATTGACGCCAAAATGTTTGTTGGGCGGTCCATCTAGCTGGGCGGCGTCCCACGGCACGCTAACTAATACGCGGTCTCCACTCTTGGACTCGTCTGCTCCACCGGCAATCGATCCTTCGACAGACATGGCCAGCCCATTGCTACTTCAGTTTGCTCACTCTGCAAGCTATGTCGGTAACTCCCGTTTTTTTCCGGATCATTTCATTTCTGATTTATCCTTCAAAGAAACTCCCAGCATAACCCGCTCCCATAGCGTGCTGACCGACTTTGAATTTGTGGACCAGCCCAACTATCAGTGTCCACGTTTCGGCATCGTATGTCATAACGGGCAGGAAGCATTGGGCGAAGACCTTAGTCATTAAACATTGCGGGCAAACAATAGGCGGCGTGGAGACTTGAAAAAGTTACCCAAACGCTGCCCAACCCAACTGGATCCATTGGAGAAACAAGGCGTAGTGTTAGACCAACCTTCGATTGACGTCAATTGATCTCATTTCAATCGATCGATCGGTGACATTGACTAACGTTGGCCGAATTACTGTAGTAGGAAAAACGCTAATGAAACTGCACTATGTATTAAGTCAATCAAGTGGTACCCATTAAAGACACGCCCATTACGAAGGTATCACGACCATATTAGCATAACTGACAGTACACATTTTTCCCACAAATGTACTGTACTTACTTAGCAGATAATTATTCCCGTCTAGTCAGCGTCACCTGCTACATGTAATTAATGACAGCTTGTCCATTACACAGCTCAATGACCCCTTGGGAATAGTTGGACGCAAATGTTGGTTGATTGTCACGTAGTGGGATGTAGTGATTTGTGTTTAGCATAAATGCCAATAATCAGCCTATAGTGTTCCCACTGCAGTCCCCTCTTCATGAGAGGGAGTGAGCCGTAATATATCAAGTGCGCCCAGTGCGGGTTGGTAGATTTCTCACATGTCTTCGATTTGTGGGTTCTAGGGCATGCCGGTTTCCTCACGATGTTTTCTTACATCGTTTTGAGGCAGTGGAGATAAAATTAAAGATATAAAGTAAAGCGTCTGTCTGGGTTCAAACCTACGAGCTACAAGTCGTAAGTCACGGCCATTACCACTGGGTCAGCACGGCGTGGCAGGTGGACCTACAACCTGGTCAAGTTAATGAGCTACAAGTCGTAAGTCACGGCCATTACCACTGGGTCAGCACGGCGTGGCAGGTGGACCTACAACCTGGTCAAGTTAATGAGCTACAAGTCGTAAGTCACGGCCATTACCACTGGGTCAGCACGGCGTGGCAGGTGGACCTACAACCTGGTCAAGTCACGGCCATTACCACTGGGTCAGCACGGCGTGGCAGGTGGACCTACAACCTGGTCAAGTCACGGCCATTACCACTGGGTCAGCACGGCGTGGCAGGTGGACCTACAACCTGGTCAAGTTAATGAGGAAACAGTTAGTTGGATGCAGGAGGTTTAAGACCGGAAAGAATAGCTTTCAATGGAGGAGACCTACGGTCAGGATTAGGTCGATACGGCTGGAAGAAGAGAGAGAAGAGAGTGTGTGGTGTAAGAACCTAAAACTTTCACTATGTAAAAAGTTTAAATAAACATTTTCCGTAATAATAAGATGCCGTATAAATTAGCGAAATCGGAAAAAAATTGTATGCGGCCTCTTAATCACCGTTTAATCTTGCACGATGGGAGGTGAGCTTAACCTATCACCCATCGCCATCTTAAGAATAATATTATACCTTGCTTTAGGTAAACTTGTCGTATTAGTATTACTCAGTATTAGTGTATCCAATGACTACACAATATAAAGAAGTTAAAAAAAGACTTGCAAAAATATACATACTTCAAAATACAATATGAGGAAAATCTTGCAAGATAAGTTTCGCATACCCAAACCTTACAAAACTAAAATAAAACGCATATCACACTGCCTACACACACGCTAACTTATTATAAGGAAAATGATTATAAATTCGATTCACGAATGGATTATTATATTAACCTATACATAGCGACTGCGACCAGACGTACAAAACACTTTTTTATAAAGTCTGTTGTTTTTTTTTAAGTTATTTTTTTTCACTTTTTCGTTACTGTTATGGTATCTACTTACCCCACACCATTCATAATATATCACTACTTTATCAAATCAACTGAAATATAAAATGTCGAAAAATCAGGTGAAATTGTTACAATAGGCTAAGTTTATTGTTACTAACACCTATGGATTTTTATCCGAAATAAATTGATTTGATTTGATATCGTCATCAATGGATAGAGCAAGCGAATAAATTCTTTTTATTGATTTATCAGCTCATGTGGACTACGTAAGATTGGCTGATTTATTTATATTTAAGGAAATGCCAAATATTGTTGGTAGGTTTATAGGCGATGTTAGCTGATGATAAGGCAAATAATTTAATTTAATGTTGTGTTTCGTAGTTTTAATTACCCTCAAAAGCTAGTTCCTTAAAACTATTAAAAAAAACAGACATTAAATATATTTTTCTGTTTGCCAAAAGGGCTTCAGATTAGAATAATGTCAGATGACAACACAAGGTATAAGTACTGCCTGACGCTGACTTTTATCTGCATGGGCTGCAGATGAAATTCAGCGTCAGGCTTAGAAATATTCGCAAAACTTTTATGAGCTAAATAAAAGGCGCGTACTAAACTCTTGTCAGTCTCATTAATTTGAGTGGCAGTGTTAAATCGAGAAGGACCAGAATTTAGAACGCATATTTAAAATTCAGTTTTGCAGATAAATTCAAAAGATCGTTTTTATTAAAAACGTTACAAAGATTGACATTTGGCATCATCATAATCATTTCAGCCGAAAGACGTCCACTGCTGGACATAGGCCTCCCCCAAGCTCCACCACTTCGACCGGTTCTGTGCTTCCCGCATCCAGCGGACTCCTGCGGCCCTCACAAGGTCATCGGTCCACCTTGTGGGAAGCCTTCCAACTTTACGTCTTCCGGTGCGCGGTCGCTACTCCAGAACTTTTTGGCTCTCGATCGGTCATCTGTTCTGTGAGCAATGTGCCCTGCCCACAGCCACTTATGTTTGGCAATTCTTCGGGCTATGTCGGTTACCTTGGTTCTCCTACGGATCTTTTCATTTGGCATCATGTATTTTAAATTAAATTACCAGGTGCTCGCTATTCCCTATTTTGCCTTTAAACTTTAACCCCCTTATTAATAAACCCGTGATAATGTTATGTCTAAGCATTATAAAATGTATGGTTAAAACAAAGTTGATACTGGAGTAACTTTTCTTTGAATTTACTTATTCATAAGGGGGAAAAGACCGTGGAAACATTTTCAGAAATTCATTTCAAAATTCTGATCAGTAAATCTGCTTTTTTACGTTATTATTTTCATGACAAGAACAGTCAAACAATAAGCTTAACATGATGATTGAATAGGCTTACAAAATCCGGAAGTAAGTAAGGTTATCTATTTTAGTAAGAGAATGATCGGTAGGACTATCAAGGACGTCATGACTTGGTCAGCTTGGTACTCGAGGACGGAGAGAGGATACTTGTTTACTTCGTCATAGGAGCGAAACTTCTTAAAAAATTAAGAATAAAAGAGATTTAGTTTGAGAGACCGAGAGAGCTATATCTAGCTTCTCTCTCATTCAACATTCTTACAGAAGACCAGCACTTTTTGCTGATGACAGCACAGTCACTATTAATTCTATAAATCAAGATAGGTATGAACATGGAATGAATAACACAATCAATTCAATAATTAACTGGTAAGTTAATAATAATTTGAAAATCACCAAATATTAATGCTCAACACAAATTAGCTGTTATAAAAAAGGTAGATACAGCGAAACACTCACAATTAATTTTCGTCCGTAAACTATACAAGAAAAGTTTTTATTCAGTGCAAAAATTTTAACCATGAATTCAGCATACCATTCTAGACCCCCCAGCAAAGAAATTTTTCGTCGGTTTTACAAAAAAAAAATCAACTGTTTCATAGAAAAGTGCAATACCTACGCGGTAAAATATATGGATCAGCTGTTTTATCACACATATACAAAAAAACTTACACACGGGCAGAGTCGCGGGGCAGGCACAACCAGTTAGGAGCTCGCTTTACTAAATTAATCACACAAATTCTCTAAAAATATTTTCAGATCTCGACTTCTAATTACAACCGCCATCCCATCAATTCGGAATTCTTCCGATACCCTTGAACACTCTATTTATAGAAGACACAGCTAACATCCACTTCGCTCCCCAATTACGAATACAGCGTGTTCACAAATGGATTTGATAAAATAACATCACAAATGAGATCGGTTGCCGTTGTACGAGAATCAATTTTGTCGACAATAAGCCGGTATCGACTGGGAAGCCGCAGTGGGAATATGAAAATGTTAATAAAATGTTTGATATTTTGGGTTATTTTTGTTGTGTGGTCTGGGATTTTATTTGTGTTTATATTGTGAGTAGGGTAGACCGGGGACAATTAAAACAGGTCATGATTACAACAACTTCAATTTCTCGAAAACCATGATACCTACGTGTGTGGCGCGTTGTTCGTTGCTTCGTCGGCCATGTTCGGTTTTTTGTTTAGTACGGCTCGAGCGAGCGAGCAACGCAGTTGTGCTCAGGACGCCTTGACGAATTTCGCGCCAAAAAGTAAGTATTCAAGATTTTTAAATTATTGTTGTTTACCTATTTAAATCTAATTGTTTGACAGGTTTTCTTATTTTGGAGTATTGTTTATCTATTAAATAGTGTTTCTATTGCTGTTGATTAATGTTAAAGTCAATATAAATCAAAATATTGAGTATTGAAGTTGAAGATGTGAGCTGGGTACGTTTGAAACAACTTGTCTGTGGACGTTTGAAACGTTTCAAACGTCCCCGCATATTCCGCATGTTTACCCGACTGCACAGAAGAAAGTTGTGTTTTCTAAAGTGTAAATAATTAATAGAATATAAAAACGCACCAATTTCGAAAAAAAGTAAAGGATATATGTTGAAAAAATTACCAAATAAACCAGTTTTAACTCACAATCTCTATTATAAATTTACATCTGATAGGCAACCCAATAACTCCGACGACTCTAAAATTGAGCCCTCGACATTAAGTTTCTATTTTTATTTTCATTCATCTTTTCTAGAGATGCCCAGAAAACGAAAACACGTGACAGACAGAAGTTCCAAGAACATATTTTCATATCAGCAAGCATATGAAGAATTAATGAATGGTAAATCGTTGAGGAAGGCTGCAGAAATGTTCAATCTAGATCACATCTCGTTAGCGCGATATAAAAAAAAGAGAGAAAGCGCGCCTGAAAATACTCCTGTCGATGATATAACAATGGGTTACAATTCGGCAAAGAAAATATTTACACCTGCTCAGGAAAACGAGATAGTCACGTATGCAATCAAGTCAGCTGATATTTACTTTGGGCTGACCGCTAAGGATATGAGAAAACTGGCATATGATCTGACTGTACGCTACGAACTCCGAAGGCCTGCTACATGGGACGAAAATGAGATTGCAGGAGTAGAGTGGTTCCGTGGATTTTTGGACCGCCATCCAGAATTGTCTGTAAGGTGTGCTCAAGCGACAAGCTTGGCACGAGCGACAAGTTTTAATAAAAACAATGTGGATGAATTTTTTGATAATTTGGCGATGGTTCTTGATCGTGACAATTTTGAACACAAGGATATATACAACGTAGATGAAACGGGAATAACAACAGTGCAGAAACCGAATCGAATTGTGGCTAAAAAAGGAACTAGACAAGTGGGTGCACTGACATCTGCCGAACGTGGAACTCTGGTAACAGTCACTGTAGCAGCTAACGCGATTGGCAATGTACTTCCACCAATGTTCACGTTTCCACGAGTTCGTTATCAAAACCATTTTTTGAGAGATGGTCCAGTTGGTAGTGTCGGGACCGCAAATAAATCTGGGTGGATGCAAGAAGAAGATTTTCTTGTATTTCTACAACATTTTCAAAGACACACAAATTGTTCTATAGATAACAAAGTCTTATTGCTACTGGACAATCATGCTTCACACGTGTCAATCAAATGCATTGACTATTGCCGTGACAATGGCATCGTCATGCTTTCTTTCCCCCCACACTGCAGCCATAAGTTGCAGCCATTGGACCGCTCTGTATACGGACCTTTCAAAAAAGCCGTGAATATGGCATGCGACGGATGGATGAGGGCAAATCCTGGAAAAACAATGACCATATATGACATTCCAGGCATAGTCGCTACTGCGCTTCCCCGGGCTATGACTCTAAGTAACATTCAAGCTGGGTTTCGAGTTTCTGGAATTTGTCCATATAATAGGCAAATATTCAGTGATTTGGATTTTGCACCCTCGTATGTCACGGACAGACCGAACCCGAATATACAAGATTTAGATATTTCACAGACAATTTCACCCGCTGTAGGTGAACTTCGAGTGCAATTCACACAGACATGCTTGAGGGCTCCACGACCAAATTCTGCGGCAGTAATTGAAGTCGTTCCTCCATCTTCTCCGAGATGCTCAGTCAATCCTCAGCCAAGTTCCCCCGTCATACCCGTGTCCGAAATTCAACATGACCTAACCAGCCCCATGACGCCACAACAGCCAGAGCCTGCCGCAGTACTTGAAGTTGCTGCTCCATCTTCTCCGAAACGCTCAATGACTCCACAGCCAAGTTCGTCTGTCATACTTGTGTCGGAAAATCAGCACCACCTTACCAGCCCGATGACACCACAAAATCCAGAGTCTGTCGTACTTGAAGCCGCTGTTCCATCTTCTCCGATACGCTCAGTGACTCCACAGCCAAGTTCGTCTGTCATACTTGTGTCGGAAAATCAGCACCACCTTACCAGCCCGATGACACCACAAAATCCAGAGTCTGTCGTACTTGAAGCCGCTGTTCCATCTTCTCCGATAAGCTCAGTGACTCCACAGCCAAGTTCCACTGTCATACCTATGTCGGAAATACAACCTGACCTTTCCAACTCGACGACGCCACAACAGCCAGAGTCTGCCCCAGGAATAGCAGCACCATCTTTTCCTTCACCAAGCCTTTCCATGACTTCACAATCAAGTTTTGCTGTGGAACTTGATCCTCTTGATGTTAGCAACTACAACAACCAACCTTCAACAAGTACATTTTTGCCAGAATGCATCAGACCATTTCCTAAAGCACCACCCAGGAAAACTGCAAGAAACGCAACAAAAAGGAAATCTACTATTTACACAGATACTCCGGAGAAAGAAAACATCAGAATACAAACCGAAGAAAGGGACAGAAAAAGAAATGCCACCAAGATAAAGAAAAACATGAATATGGAAGAAAAGAAAAAGAAGATGAACAAAACTACTAAAAATAAAAATAAATCATCAAAAAGAACCCCAAAGACTTTTAGCTCAGAAGATGAAGATACTGACACAGAAATTCCGCAATCTCCCGAGTCTGATGATGAATATGACGTCACAGAAGATCTTCAATTTGATTCATCAAGTTATGAATCATCTGCATCAGAAAATGAGGAAGAGCCTCCATATCTTCAGATAGAAGATTGGGCAGTAGTCAATATATTATCCATGAAAAATCTGGTACACCGATACGTAGGGCAGATTAAATCAATAACTGAACACGGATATATTGTAAGATTCGCTAAAAAAATTGATTACCACAAATTGAAGTGGCCAGTAAACGATGACATATCTGAAATTACTCGGAACCAAGTGGTAAAGAAAATTGACCGACCTACAATTCGATCTAATAGTAGGCGTGTAATTGTTCTTGAATTTAAAAAATCTTTGCGAAAGTTCAATATTGAGTAACTCAGTATTGAACATTCGCAAAGATGGTTTTTGTTTTTTTTTTTACTTTGAAAAAAAAAGGTACTTTAAGCCACAAATTTGCATTAGTTCCTTCTCTGAAAACTACGAGACTGATTCTTCCCATTAACGATTATTTATTAGTTTTTATATATATTTAGTTTTTTTTTATAAATTAAGTACCTACCTAAGTTTGTATTCTTAGAAGTGTTTATTGGTTTTACTTTGTACCTACCTAGTCCTTAATGGAGATTAGTTTTTTTAATACATACCTACGTATGTTTGACTAGTTTTAGGGTATAATTTCCCAAAAATATATTTAAAGTTAGCTAAGTTGATTGATCTTCTCTGAAATTAAATTTCACAAGAAGAATCAAACCTATATAATACGGGTCAATAAACGATTGTTATGATTGAAACATTGTCATGATTGAAACATTGTCATGTTTGAAACATTGTTATGATTGAAACAAGCTGTTTTGTATGAGACTGGATTACCTTTTTTTCTCCCCCATGCAAGTGCCATTACAGCGTAATAGGATATTAAGTCTTTCAATAATGTGAAATAGTATTCAATAGCACAAATTAGAGAGTTAAAATTATATAATTATTAGATATTTTGAGTTGTTTATGTTGAAGATGTTTTTACATTTGTAATTTTCGAAATATGAATGTTACATTGACGGACTTGTCACGATCTCAATAAATAATTTAGTGGTAAGTTAAATTGTTAAGACTGATTAAAAACCTACAGTAGTTCCTAAAATATTTTCAGTGTTTCAATTATCCCTACATATTGTTTCAACCGTCCTTAGGATGGGGTCAATAGAACCACTCTGCCCGATCTACTTTAAGAGGTGATTGTAGGTAAACTATTTGAAATTGAGATATAGATTATGTTTAATTTAGGAACTAGATAACGACCCTTTCAACGATATAAATACGAAGGATGTGGGTAATATAGATACATCACTGCACACGTTTTAAGTAAAATTGTTTCAATTGTCCCCGGTCTACCCTACTGGGATTGACGGTCGTTTTTTTTTTTTTTTGAGGATGGGAAATCATCAAATAACTTCTCCCGTTCTGGGTGGAGCAGGAGGGCGTGTCAGACTTTTACTGACTAAAACCCACCCGTGTTCCCTCAGTTGCCTGTGTGCCAGGGGCGACGGTATCTCTTTCGAACAACCCGCACCCCTGGCAGGCATCGGTCCTTGCGGACCCCACCAGTTCGGCGCACCAGGACACATGGCACGCCGTGACCACCCCAGGAACCAAGTAATATAAGGGCCCCAGACGAACCCGTGTCTGGCACCCTTGGTCCCCCTGCGACGGGTCAGCACAGTGGCCCCGCCACCTACCACTTTTCGGCCGCAGGGGATAGGGAGAGCGGCCAACGCTATACCGACACTCCTCTTCCCCTGCAGCCCCACCGCGTCCGCCATCAAACGGTGGCGGCCCCGTCCAGGCCACGGAAGGGAAGAGCGCTACTCAGAAGTACCGGCACTCCTCCTCCGCCGCAGCCTGTAACCCTCAGCCGCGATGCATGGTACAGTATTTTTTGAGTTTATCCATTACATTTTTTTTTACAAACAATCAAATCTTTCCTCTTTATAATATTGCTGTAGCTGTAGATGGTTAGATATCGATGTCGTTCTCGTCTGCAACGTTCCGGTAGCTAATTTTATTGGACCCTGTATGTATGAAGAAGAAAGGCCCAATAATCGATAATTGGTACCCACAGGATGTAAGTACTAATGATTATTGGACATTTCTGTCTTTTGACAGCTAGTTACAAGTATGTATTTGGAATCTGTTAGACATTATATTTATGTAATTCTTACATACAAACGTAAACTCACGCCTTTTTCTCATGGAGGTAGGCAGAAAACACGGAACGCTACCAGCTAACTGCTAATATCCTTACATACTCCTTCATAATTATTATTATTTTCCAAAATATTTTTAACTCATGTTAATTAATATGAATAATTATAAAGGACTAGCTGACCCGCCAGACGTTGTCCTGTCTTAACTATGAATCTTTTTTATTTGTTTCTTTCATAAGAACCTTCTCTTAACAATACCAAACACAACAAAAAAAGAATTAGCAAAATTGGTCCAGCCGTTCACGCGTGATGCCGTGACCAAGGGAAGAAGGGATTCATTTTTATACATAAAGACTAGCTGACCTGACAGACGATGTCCTGTCTTAACTATGAATTTTGAATTCGCAACTTTCTTTATTTTTTCTTTCATAAGAACCTTCTCCTGACAATAACAAACACAACAAAAAAAGAATTAGCAAAATTGGTCCAGCCGTTCACGTGTGATGCCGCCCGTGACCAAGGGAAATAGAGATTCATTTTTATAATAGGTCTTTACCTATGAAATTGCCGTTTTGTATGAAAAAATTTAAACGAATTTTTTTCATGTATTTTTTATTTGTATTAATCGAAGTAATCACCCATGCAATCAATGCATCTTTGCCATCGCAGAGGCAGTTTATTGATGCCCTTCTTAAAGAAATCAGCTAGACGGGAGGCAACAAATTCTTCAAAGGCATTTTGTACTGCCTCTCGGGTATTTAATTTTTTTCCCGCCAAGAAGTTATCCAAATTCTGGAAAAAGTAGTAGTCTGTAGGCGCAAGGTCTGGTGAGTAGGGCGGATGACGGAGAGCTTCCAACCCCAGTTCTTGCAACTTGGAGACCGTCTGCTGTGCAGTATGAGGTCGCGCGTTGTCGTGCAGGAGCAGCGGAGACGAGCGATTGACCAATGCTGGTTGGAGATGTGCCCGCTTCTCCATCATTGTGTTCAGTTCTTCAAAGTACACATCTGCAGTAATGCTCACCCCGTTTGGTAAGAAGCTGTGATGAATCACACCGGCGCTAGACCACCAAACAGTGACCATCACTTTTCTAGGGGTAAGTTTTCGTTTAGGGCATTGTTTAGGTGCTGAACCAGGATCCAACCAACTTGCTGAGCGCTTGCGGTTATCAAACAGAATCCATTTTTCATCGCAGGTAACAATGCGGTTCAAAATTCCTTCATTTGTGTGTCTGTTGAGCAGTGCAAGGCACGTCTCGACGCGTACTTCGCGCTGACGATCATTGAGTTCGTGGGGCACCCATTTGTCAAGCTTTTTTACCTTGCCAATTTGACGCAAATGGACCAATATTGTTTTGACGCTAACGTCGAAAGCTGCTGCTAATTCAGCCGTAGATTGTGTATCATCAGCTTCCACAATCGCCTTTAATTCGTCATTGTCGACCAGTCTTCGGACGACCGCGAGGTTGATTTTTCAGGTCGAAATTTCCAGAACGGAAGCGAGCAAACCAATAACAGGTGGTGCGTTGGTTTGTAGTGTTAGCTCCGTAAACGTCGTTGATGTTGCGTGCCGCTTGTGCCGCGTTGCTGCCACGACGGTACTCATATTCCATAATTACTCGAATTTTTAACGTATCCATGATGACGAAAAAGATTGAAATGCGATGTAAATGTAACACTAATCAATAAACAAATGACTACTTTTGGAAAAAAAAATCCATGTTTTTAAAATAAAATTAATTTGAAATTAGAATTCTTACCCAAACAAAAATTATTTTGATTTGAAATGGCCAGTACTGCAAAACGGCAATTTCATAGGTAAAGACCTAATATATTAGATTTTGCTAATCCATTGCTTCACATGTTCGAAAAAATTCTCTGCTAGCCATTCTCCTGCTAGTGTTTTACGCAATTAACGCTCGTTTCCTCACAATGTTTTGCTTTACTGATATCATTAATAAACTTACCCCAATTTGGACCCACAATATCGTACGTGTAAAGCGAGGTTTTAACTACTGGTTCATCGTTATTTAGAAAGTATTGTTTATTTACATACGTTTATGGTTCTCTGCGTAGGTGACACACTTTAACGTATACAAACACAGGTTCATCATGCAATAATAATGATTGTCGACAATGACACTAAGCATAAATGCTTAAATCAGCTGGAGTTCTGTGATGTGTCTTTGTGTCTATCGAACTTTGGATTAGGTCAATTTTCCTTTTGACAGATCATTAACGTCCATGCATGGCCGTAGACCAGCGCCAGTGAGTTGAGCCAGTGAAAACGGCCACGACTTACAACATGTAAGGTCGCAAGTTCGAACCCAGATAGGTACTTTATTTTGTGTAAGTTGCCATCACCACTGCTGTCAAAACAGTGAAAGAAAAGATAGTACCTACATAATTATATCGGTATGTCGTAGAGTCGCGAAGACAAATGTGACATTATCGTGGGAACTTTATATTTAAAGGAAAAATTGCCATAAATTCTTCAAAGCAGGTACTTTCCGCAGAGTAACTACTGATTACATATTTGTGTCACACAATCCAGCTCCGTTTTATGTTTCAAGTCTTGCAACGAGAGTCAGGACAAACATTTGTTTGGTCTGCAGATGTTTGTTACCAGCTTCAATGTTTGTGAAGGTGATTTGTGTTTGTAAGGGCGACAGGGAATAAAGGAATAAGTTTGAGGGACAAGGACCAATGAGCTTGAACTATTTATTTTTCTCTTTTAGATAGTTCACGGTTTACAGAACGGGAATTAATTTTGTTTCATGCAGGACAAATTGTTAGTATATCATAATAGTATGGGAAAATTCAGCAGAATATGTTTAAAGTTTTTCATAAAGCCGCGGCGGGGGCGGCGATAGTGCTCGCAAATTACTATTGTCTCACATTTCCTACAGTTTGTGTTGATGGTTTTAAAATTCTATTAATTATTAATATGATTGCAAATCACATTTTGATCAACACAACCTGATACTGATTTCGCGAGCTACCTCAGCACGGGATGTAGGCAACCTTATGAATAAATGTTAATTGTTACCTTTTTTAATTTTTATTTAAAACTTTTTTTATTACTTATAGCCGTGTCCTAAGGGGCCATAATTATTGTACATTACCTTTTAGCCAATATACATATACCGGATGATTTTTTTTACCGTCTGGAAAAAAATAGGGATTAATAGGTGAACGGAGTAGAAGCCTATGGCACGGAAATTGAACATTTATTTTTTAAATCCTAAAATGAAATTAACCTATCAATAAATACTATTACTTATTTGTAGTAAACATTTCATACAAAAATTAAAAAACAATAAAAATTAAAAAAATCGGCAAATAATATCAAAATCCAACTTATTGGCACCCTAGTCAACGCGCAGAAATTATGAATGAATTCGTAGCGAAATTCAATCCTTTGATTGAAGCCGGCCGGGGATAGGTAACTAATATTTTATTGCAGGCGTACCGCTCAAGTGTCGCCGCATGCGCCTCCCCCCCCAACCCGCGCGCCCTTCGACCCGAGTACCGTGTCCCGCGGCGTCTTTGATCTCTCTCCAAGTCTCCAGTCCACTGCGATTAGTCATAGCGTGACGTCGATCGCTGTTTTTTCCGCGTGTGCTTCAACCGCCCAGTGATTGTTTTCATAATGACATATGAATACTCCAACGTCGAGTGAGGTACCATGATGAGGTATTATTTTTTGGCTGGTGAAAATTTAAATGGTGCAAGTCTAATGTGCGCCGACGAAGAACACCTACAATCCCTTAGATATAACGGTATCCCTGCCCCCCGGATCCCCAGCACAGACTTGATCCTCCGGACTTGTCAGCGGTTACTTGACCATGGCCAGTTTCACCTTCCTGGTCATGCCAGAGGCAGAGGCCCGCCACCCTTGTCCATACACGTCGAAGACGCCATCCTGGAATATTTCCAGCGACACCCGAGGAGGAGCACCCGGCAAGCAGCTCGTCGATTTGGCGTAAGCCAGTATGTGGTATCGAAGTTACTCCATTCAATGGACATGTATCCATACCGTTTCTCACGCATGCAAGCTTTGCATGCTCCGGACCCTGGACCTCGTATTGAGTTCTGTCGCTGGCTGCAGAACTACCTGTAGGCGAACATTCTATGGAGCGACGAGTCCATATTTACCCGCGTTGGTATCTACAACGTACACATCAAGTTCGATTCAGTGTGAATCACTGAATCGAACTTGATGAGCGTGTTCTTTTATTTTATGTGGGTTTTGAAAACTCCACCAGTGCTCATTGTGTATCGTGATCGTGTATTATCGCATAGGTAATTGGTCCAGTTAGGATCGAAGGTCGATTGACAGGGAAAACGTATCGTGAAATAATACAGTCCGTTATCGACACAATGTTGGAAGACGTTCCTCTGCATTATCTGCGGGACATGTACTTCCAGCACGATGGATGTTAAAGCGTTAAAACCTTCAAAATACAGATGAATGTGAGTGATTGTTATAAGAATTTAACATCAACAGGTTTGTTTACATTTCTATCAAAGCTTTACTGACCTTACAAGACGTAATTTATTTGGTTTACGGTTTCAAGACACGCGTCTCTGTGTATCAAATTATTTGCCTACTAAAACTACATACAGCAAGATGACGTATATAGGTACACGTGCAAATGTGTGCGTGAGTGTGTAGGGATCAGCCGCAAAAATGTAGAGCGACATTAATGCTAGTGTCTCGCTCACACTATCGTCATGCACCATTCATAGGCAATCGCAGCTTACGCCCATTTACTATTACCTATTTTGGCTATTATTCGTTTTACGCGAGTGCCGTAGGGTGTCTTCTTTTTCATGTACTTTAAGGATATTCGGAACTTTTATTAAATCAATAATACCAGGCAAAGGTTAGCGCATATGAGTTCTATTCTACTTACACGACATGCCATATTGTTGTCCAGACGCTAAAAAAAATCAGCCGGTATAAATTGCTTTGCACGTTCAACTAGCGCATAGATTTACTTTTTCAAGTGCTTTTTTGTTGAGGTAAAAAGAGTGACTGTGCATGCTTACATGCACAGTCAACGTTAAAACAGTGAGGCAAACAGACTGCTTTACCAAAATTAATTAATTATATGAAATCCTACTATCCTACTAATATTATAAATGTGAAAGTATGTATGTTCGGATGTTTAGATGGTTTGAGGTATGTTACTCAATAACGCAAAAACGGCCAAATGGATTTGGATGTTTGGTACACAGATATATTAAACCTGGATAAACACAATACGTTTCCGTGGGATAATTTCCGACCTCCACGTGAGCGAAGCCGCTGGCAAAAGCTAGTTATAAATAAATATTCTTGTGCATAGTGAAACATTCTTCCAAAACTGGCTTACTGGACGAGGGAAAGAATGCTGCCTGGCTCAAATGGAATTAGGCGGGTCACATTAGCCGTATGCAAGATCACTGCTTGGCAACAGTCTCTACAATGGGCCTGAAGATGGACGGCACCGCCGAGGTCAGCCCATGCCCAAAGCTTTGTGGCAGGCAATTAACAAAGAAACTGGAAACACAAAACAACGAGATCAGAATGAGTTAGCTTTAGAAATTGATAATGAAACCGTTTCAGATAAGTTAAAAGTTGCTGAGACTCTAGAAAATTTCTTTACCAACATCCCAATAGAGGTTACGAAATCTCTCCCCTCATCATCTGTATTAGCTGAATCTCTTCTTAAAGAAAACTTCAATCAGGACATTCCAAGTTTTGAATTGAAACCCATTTCTATTGCCACATTTAAAACAGCATTTAAAAGTATTAACATAAAAAAAATACACTGAAGACTTATGGGGGATTTCCGATAAGGTTCTTGAAAATATCATTGACACAATTGCCCCTGTCTTAACAGGCATATTTAATGAATGTTTAGACAGCGGTACGTTTCTTGACTTAATGAAACATAGTAAAGTAGTACCGTTTTTTAAATCGGGTAGTAAGAGTGATCGCTCTAGTTATAGAACTATATCTGTGTTTCCACCATTGAGCAAAATTTATGAAAAAATCATGCTAGAACAGATGTTGTCTTATTTTAACTCAAATGGGATTTTACATAGTCGACAGTTTGGTTTCACGAAAGGTAGGTCGACGACTGACGCGGGAGTAAAACTCATCAGTCGTATTTTTGAATCCTGGGAGAGTACCCAGGATGCGATTGGCATTTTCTGTCACCTCTCAAAAGCGTTTGACTGCGTTGACTACAATAAACTGACCTGTAAATTACACCACTACGGAATTCGTGGACAAGCTGCTGATCTTGTACTTTCCTATTTATCAAACAGGCAGCAAAAACTAAAAGTTAACGGGGCGTCATTCTCGGGGTCTCTAGTTAAGATGAGCGTCCCTCAAGGTTCAATTCATGGCCCTTTTAAAATTCTAGTTTATATTAATGACCTTCCGTATCTGATGGCTAACTTCTCAGATATCATTTTATTCGCTGATGACACTTCTCTTATTTTTAGAAAAGAGGATGTCTTACATGTCAACGAAAGCCTAGCTGTTCTATCGAAATGGTTTGCTGCTAACAATCTCTTACTCAATGCGAACAAAACTAAATGTCATAAGTTCTCGTAACCAAATGTACCCCAAGTAGGTCTAAATTTAAAACTTGATGGCAAGAAACTAGATGCTATTTTGGAAACTGTATTTATGGGAATTACTTTAGATTCAAAATTGCAATACCCCATTGCAATTTTGAATCTAAAGTAATTCCCAAAAATTTGAGCTCCTTCAAGCAGATTATGCTCAGCTGCTTACGCAGTAAGAAAAATAAGGCAGTTGACTGATGTAGCCACAGCTAGGTTAGTATATTTTGCTTATTTTCACAGTATTATGTCATAAGGCGTTCTGCTGTGGGGATCGGCAGCGGACGTAAATTCAATTTTTATTTTACAAAAGGGGCCAATCCGCGCAATCTATAAAATGGGGCCTCGCGAGTCTCAGAAACAATTTTAACGAAATTGATATACTAACTCTGCCTTCTCTTTATATCCTAGAAAATATCTTGTATGTTCCCAAAAACTTAGGTCTTTTCAAAACAAGATGCGATTTCCATAATCGAAATACACGTAGTAAAGATGAAATTGTGATTCCAAAATTTAGATTAACTAAAACTAGCAAGTCATTTCTAATAAACAGTATCCGCTTCTATAACAAGTTGCCAAAGTCGGTTACAGAACTTAGCGATGGAAAGTTTAAAACTCACATCAAACGTGTCCTTATCGAAAACGCATATTATAAGATAAAAGACTACGTTGAAGATAGGGAAGTTTGGCATTAATTCCTTCTGCACATGTGGCTTCCCTGGTACCTCATTAACAGCATAACTGTGTGAAAGTCTATTAACTGCTCCCAAATTACAATGCTAATTTTCATTCTTTTTTTATACAATGTCTGACATATTCTCGTCATTATTTGACATTAAACATCAATCTTAATTTCGACTATTAATAGTGATCGTCATGGAAATCATGTCAATTGGTTCAAATAGGTTCATTTTATATAGGTAGAGTCTCTTACATAGTGAATGAGAGAACGTTGTAGGCCTTACAGACTAGATTTTTAGACGATTTTATATTGTGTTTTTTCTTTCCTCTAAGTACCTGGTACTTATTGACTGGCCTGCACTGTCCTCCCATACCTATTATCACTGTAATTTGAAAACATTGTAAAAGCCAATTATTTTTAAAAGAGTAACCGTAGGATTTCTTGCCGGCTCTTCTCCATAGGAAGCGACAAATTGGAACCGTGCACCTAGCTTCTGACGTTTCAAAGTGCCCATTCAGGCTTATGTGAAACAAAATATCTTGATTTTGATATTGATGTTTTGCTGACAGGTTAACACAATATTTATTGTTTCTGAGGCGGTAAGAAGTTCGCCGGGTCAGCTATACTCCATTTACAATAGCATTAGACAGAAGCTAAAAAAGGTTCTTCTTAATGTACACTTTGTAACAAAGTTACATTAAACGTGTTGCAGTAACGATTAATGCCAAATTTATTATATTTTATTTCAATATTAGTTGTCACACTTTATTGTAATCATGTGTAACTATTTATCTATATATCTTATTTCAATTTAAAATTAAAGTGTCAATTCTAAAAACCTATAAGAAGCAGGAGTGAACAATACCGAGTGACTAAAATAGCTGATGACGACGAAGTTTTACCATCATATTGTAGGTCAATAGTTGTTATTTAAAATAAAGTATTGTAAAAAAAAAATCTTATAATCTTAGTTAGATTTAAATCATCATGTGATTGTTTGTTCCATTCATTCGTTTTGTTGTAGGTTTGTAATGTATGATGAAGATGTTATTATAAATAGAACATTATTTAAAATATCATTACTTTTACTTCGTTTAACTCAGTATTTAGTACTGTCTTAAATTTACCTAAAAAAGTTATATCTTAACTTTGAAATAAAATGTATTGCAATCCTGCTTTTACGAGCCTCTTTTTTCTAAAGCTATAATAAATGGAGTATAGTTCTTTATAAATTCACAAATGGTGAATAATTTTACAATGACATACAAAATTACCCGTTCCGAGCAGTGAGACGTTTAGTGGCCGATGATGATTGTGACCCAAATCTTCGTGACTGTACTTTGTCATGAATTCGGGTAAAGTGCGTATGTGTGTCCAGTTGGCGAAAACTTACAATGATTTAATTTAAGTTTCACTATGTGGGAATGCCTAAGAATCTTGGCGTGGCCAGATGACGAAATAATAAGTGATACTAATTTTGAGGTTCACCAACTGGACACACGCGTGTCCATCTGTTGTTTCGAGTTGGTGACAAACCCATTTGAACAATCTGCTTGTTCCAATATATTTTTGATGCTGACCGTACCTTAAGCGTAGGTACTTAGTTTTCCTGTTGACAACTTTATGCAAAATGTAAAAACCTGCTTCTTAATATAAGGAAAAACTCGATTTATAAATAGGTTCAAAAAACGTATTAATTATGTATGCGGGTTATTGAGTGGCCCCTTATCACCTTACACATATCGTTGTATATTAAACATCCATATTATAAATAAATTGAAAGGTTTTTGACTTCGGTGTCGTTTTCGTATTTTTATCGAAAACAATGCAGTTTTGTTTAATGCTGTATAAAGTAAAATGTTAAACATCTCTTGGGATATTTAAAAGATTCCCTGCACTGTAATTTCATAAAATCCACATTATTTTACCACACAGTTACACTGCATTCAACAGAATAGGAGATAAAATTATCCCGCGGGAAATATCGAAGTATTGAAAAGAAAATACTCAGTGAAAATTTTATAAACTTCCAATACTCGATGGAATATTATTTAAAATGTGTTTATAAAGTTTAGCTTCTTTTTGAAGCAACTTTTGAAGCGAATATTGTGTTTTTGGGATTGAATTTAATGTTGGTTTGAATTCTAGTTATAGTGAAGGTTTGCAGTCGACTTTAAAATGCGTTATTTCTTTCTAAAGTGCAGAAAAATATACATTATTATAGTTACACATTCATTGGTTTGAGCACACTAGACTACAAGGAAAAGTCAGTATTTAATTAAGTACGAATAAAATAAAGTAATGCAAATTGTTTTTAAGCAAAAAACTTGACTGCAAGCAGGCAGCAAGCAGCCTAAACTTGGTTAAACTCGCACTCTGATACAGCAACCATTTTTTTTGGGAAAAGCCAATTATCATTTCCACGAATGGTCCTGTCTACACCATGAATTGAGTCTGCACGAGTTTGCCCCACACTAGGTTGCCCCAGCTCGTGCAGTATGGGAGTGGCCCCAAACGACGTAAAATGAGAATACGGTAAAGGGTATGGGTATCAGCTGGAGACAACGCTTGGGGAGGTCTATCTCCTACAGTGGACACTGGCTAGTGACTTTTGACTTAAAGAGAAAGTACCAAGGTAGCCCGCGGGACTACGTTTTCTTGAATAAAATCTATCTATATGTTCTATATCTTATTATTATCTTATCTATATTAATAAAAAGAAAAGTCCTGACTGACTGACTGACTGACTGCCTCATCTACGCCCAGCCCAAACCCTTAGACCTACACATTTTGCACAGAGGTTCCCTTTATAATGTACACAAAGAATAAGGAAGGATTTTTAGAAAATCAATCCCTAAGAGAGTTAAATAGGGGATGAAAGTTTGTATGGAAAATCGTCATTTTTGTAGTTGTGAATTGGTTTTTATCATTCTTATTACAAAATAAAAATAACGTTTTTTGGGAAATCAGCCTCTGAGGGCGTAAAATATATGTATGGAATGGGCGGGAGTATAAATGGGAAACCCGCTAGTTTTGTAGTTCAAACCGTGAAAATTTGTGTTTATCCTTTCTGGTTGGTAATTTATAATTACATGTATCAACGTTTTTGAAAAATCATCCCAGAAGAGGGTAAAATAGGGGACCAAAAATTTGTATAGCCGGGCCGTAGGCGGTTAAAAACCCTTACTAACTCATCGCTCAGCCCAAATTTCGCCGTCGCCAAAAACACCTTAGTAATTCTAAGAACAATAACTTTACTAAGGGATCCAATAAGTAATAATATTTAAATTTTCCTTATTTCCATTTCTGTAATTATTTACATAACTATTTTTTTCTAATTCTCACAGGATAGAGATTAAAGTGGATTTAATATTTTGACTTTAAAGTTGCCTTCAATTTTGGCATGCAAGTAGGTAATTTTCCATTCCGTTATGTATTTCGTTACTATTGTTAGATTTTAGGATTTGTTATCCTCCAGCAATCATATATCAATCCGCGCGTCGCCCCTCGGATACTATAATAAGCAGTGTGAGAAGACATTGTTTACCTTTATTAACACATAGGGTACTTTAAATCCTACTTTTTTCCGACATCCACGCGGGCGAAGCCGCGGGCAAAAGCTAGTGTAAGATAATTGAAATTCCGTGGGCTACCCTGGCGCGTCTCCCTTAGTGATGATCCTTTTTTTTTGGGTGGGAAATCATCAAATAACTTCTCCCGCTCTGGGTGGAGCAGGAGGGCGTGTCAGACTTTTACTGACTAAAACCCACCCGTGTTCCCTCAGTTGCCTGTGTGCCAGGGGCCGTGGTATCTCTTTCGAACAACCCACACCCCCTGGCAGGCATCGGTCCTTGCGGACCCCACCAGTTGGTACTGACATATCTTTGAGGCGCGCGTGGAACACAACGCGCCGTCGACCCTGGCTTGGTCCTTACCGGATAGCGAGTTACCCATTACTCGCCGTCCGCAAGCCCGCGCCTACGGTGGCCGGGAATCAGCCTGGGATTCCCGACGCCCAGGGCATCTCCCGCGGCGGCCACGGCCTTGAGGGCGCATATACTGCCTCTCCCTCACGTGCACCGCCTCCCTCTTCGCGAGCATTACTGCTTCACAGAAGGAGGTGACAGCTAACTATGCACTCTCGCTTCGTACCATGGCCTGGACCAGGGCCGGACGCGAGAGATCGCCGCCGCCGATCGCCTCCACGAGAACACGGCGGTGCACCGCCCAAGCCGTGCAAACCTCCACCGTATGCTCCACCGTGTCCTCAGGGCAATCTTAGCAATGAAAACACCCGGGCATTTCCTCCCGCCTTACGCGAAAGAGGAACCTCCCGAAACATAGTGATGATCATGAGGTGCTTCCGCAAAAAAAAAAACGACTCACTCAGCATGTTTGGATGCGCTAGAAGAAATAATTCGCGAAGGTTCTTCAAACGCTAGTGTGGTCCTGAAAGACAAACTATTAGTCCCTAATCTAAACGAAACAGGAATAAACCCTTACCTAATATTAAACTATTACTTTTATAAACCTACGTTACGTTTCGGTTTACGAGGCAATACGCCTGTGGTTGTGAAAATGTATAGTTTTATGGAGTGGCCTGCACACGTAGCAAATAGCTGGTTATAATTTTGTTCGGTACTATATGAATATGCAAAAGACGTAAACACGCGAATTCATATGTTTTTGCCTTTTAGTACATTTTGTGATTTGTCTGCTGTATTTTGCTTTTGTTCTCCTTTATGTAGTTACAAGATCATTCTGTAGGTCTATAGTAGGCACCTAGGCACACAAAATATGTTTCATATATTGTTTTTTAAAAGTTTTTTCCTTAAGAAAATTAGCAGCCAATGACCAACTACGCAGCAACAGAAGGTATTAGCTTGGAATAATATTGTCATACAAATTATGAGGAAAAAAAAGGATTTCTCAATAGTATATAAACACTCGTATCGTTGCATTAACTCACAGAGTAGCCTACCCAACTACAGCAAGCACTCCTTTGTATAACGACTCACTGAAGTACCAACATCAAAATGAATTTCAATCTGTTCGTCTTGGTCGCTGTTTTCGTGGTTGCGGCTATGTTCATCCCTGGTGAGGTTTTGGCCTGCATCGCGAATGGCAACGGCTGCCAACCTGATGGCAGTCAAGGAAACTGCTGTTCCGGTTACTGTCATAAGGAGCCAGGCTGGGTCGCTGGATACTGTAGATAAATGATCTATGGTCCCAGCTTGACATGACCGTAACACACGCTTGTCATGGAGTTGCGGACACCAGTCGTGCTAATACCGTACCGTGTTACTAATATCAACGTCAGTTGTAATTTTTGTCTTGTGAAAAATTTACTAAAATGTTTAATAAATTAATATAATTATTAATATTGCATTTTTTTTTTTGTATTCTTCTGATTATAGATGCATAATTATGTTAAAATACTAAAAACATCTTGATACAATAGAACAGAAACCCTTTATTCATTTGAAGATTGAAAATGTCGGGTTCCCACCAGCAAACAACAGTCGTGAGCTTGTATACTTGCATCTTGTAATTACTATTATTTCCTTTATTAGATACATTCAAACACATTCAAATAGGAACAGGAGCAGTGGTGGCCTCGGGTGGCGCAGTGGTAACAGGAGCAGTGGTGGCCCCGGGTGGCGCAGTGGTAACAGGAGCAGTGGTGGCCCCGGGTGGCGCAGTGGTAACTGACGCGACTTACGAGATGTAGGTCGTAGGTTCGAACCCAGACAGGCGCTTTACTTTGTGTTAAATACTTCATCACTGTGGTGATGAAATCCTCATGATGTTTTGAGAGCAGTGGCCACTGCCACTGCTCTCAAAACATCATGCCGGTTTCCTCACGATGCCACTGGCATCGTGAGGAAACCGGCATGTCCTGGAACCAAAAATTCGAAGATGTGTGACAGCTACCAACCCGCACTGGGCCCGCGTGGTGTATTACGGCCCACTGCCTCTCACAGAGAGGAGGCCTGTGTCCCAGCAGTGGGAACGTTATAGGCTGATTATGATTTATGACACTCAAATATTATGTTTAAATATTCTTTGAAAAAACAAAACATAGCATCACGCCTTGTTTCCCCATAGGGCACCTAGAGGTATACCTGGCCTATAGTACACCCACATATCGCCATTTATGTTGGAGTCCAATGTGATAGGGGCGAACCTATTGACATCTATTCATATAATAATATCATCTATTGACTGGGCACAAATCCAGACTCCAGGGAGCTATTGAGAAATTCCAAATAAAAAAAAACTAATATCACTTTGCGCGACCTGGGAATCGAACTCAGGACCCCATGTTCAGTAGTAGTGCTTGCGACCATTAGACCAACGAGGCAGTTCATAAAAAAAAACAAATATAATTAAAATAGTAGCCCACAGGGCCCAAGGTACCGGTTGTCAGGGCTCCAGAGGGAACTATAACCTAACTAATAATTTCATCACCCATTGCTCCCAAAACAGTGAAGGAAAACATCGTAAGGAAACCAGCATATCCTAAAACTAAAAATTCGAAGACGTGAAATCTACCAACCCACACTGGGACACACTGGCCCACACTGGTGCACACTGGGCCCGAGTGGTACATTACATCCCACTCCGTCTCGAAGCGAGGAGGCCTGTGTTTCAGTGGGAACATTATAGGCTGATTATGGTACACACAGCGTCAGTATGTGCTAACCCCTCAAATTTTAAAATGTTACACTGCTACAAGATTCAATTCGTTAGTAATAATCTACAGAATACTTCAAAAAGAGTTTTGGTTTCGACTTGGATTCCAAGCATCGCATCACCGAACGTCGTCATACTCATACCGGCAGTTTATCGAGCTACCCAGCGAGCCCATATGAAATGCGATGAAATTGTTATCCACTATCGTCCGAGTCACTTTATATCTGACTAATTGGTAGACTTTGTTCTTTGAGGGTATGCACTAATTTAACTTACTTACGTTTTCTTTATAAAATTAATCCCCCCTCCCTCCATTCATCCTCAAGCTATAACTACAACGTTTGATATATACGTTCACTTAAAACGTCTGTATGCAGATTGTAGAGACGACATGACAGATGTTGATGAATTTCGTTAGTTTATGTCAATCTAAAATATTTCTAGCGCTTCCTATTTTATTGTTTGCGTCAAAAGGATGTTACTTGTCTAGGGACCCGTTTCTGTCAGTTAGCAAAATATGCATAATATTAAGTAATCTGTTAATTATCAAATCAAATTGTAAAATCTTTGTAGTAAAATAAGATCGAAGTTTTGTTAAATAATAGCAATAATAAATATTATGAAATAATTATAAAAGTATTTTCTTTTTCTTGATTTTATTTGAATTCTTTATAAATATTAATAGAAAAATAAAACAAAAGAATAAAACAAAATAGAAAACTACATTTAATAATAATTATATAAAAATGCATGAGAAAAACACATTTCGTGCCCAGGATCCGAACCTCCAATCTTATGCACGGCAAGCGGTCTTGTAACCTCCGGTCTAATTAGAAGTAAAATAACTCCTCGTAAATGTCAAACATATTTACTAAAACAATGCAGAAATTCTAATAAAATGTTTTTGCAAAATACAAAAAGTAACTTGGGCCTAGCACGGATTTGAACGCACATGTCTTTTGGAGGGGCAACCAATTAGTGAAGCTGTGTGTACGTATGATCACTATCTCGCCTGATGGTAAGCGATTATATGGTCACCGATGAAGCGTGGAATTACTTTCATAAACACAGATTACACCAAACGAAACCTCCCTACATCTACAACTACCTACCCAGATTTAATATCTCTACTTACCCGGCGACGCATTATAAGCGTGAAGTTGTGAGTGGAGTAGGATTGCAGGCAACAATGTGAAACCCGACCGACGCGCGAAGAGGCGCTTTGTGACGAGTGGAATGAAAACGCGGAACTTGATATTGTTGCATCAGTAGGGCCAGTGGTACTCAAAGCCAATGTCTTAGAACAATATACAACATAAAATATAGTACCGAATCGTTTTCAAAATGGACGCTTATTTGAGAAAAATAATGCTCTAACTAAACTCTATAACGAAGGGTGCATTAAGAAAGTAGGTACAAAATTTAATCCCTAAGCAGATTTAAAGGATTTCAGTTTGTATGGAAACTAAGTCACAAGCAACATCTATTATTCTCCTAAAAATGTCGTCGCCGCCTTAATGTTTACGACTCAAGTAATAAAAAGGTTGAGCACCGCTGTTCGCTGCGAGTCTGGATGCAATTTCAGAGGACATTTTGAAAATTTTAATGCAAATTCTTTAGAACGTCGATCTTTTGTATTGTATTGAAGTGAATGGAATTAAACCGAAGGAAAAGTGTGAAAAATTGAATTTTAGTCGTAAAATGAAAAAGGAATAACAATATTTTTTATAGATCGGGTTTTGTTCTACACGCTGTAAAGTTTTATTCATTTGTTTTTAAATGAAATTGTTTTGTAAAAGTCGATTGATTGATTGAGATTTGGAGAGATTAAAAGAAAGAAATGGCATTTTTGGGACTCACACAGGCAGAATAAATGCTAAATATTAAAACGAACAGAAAAATGAAAAGAAATAAAAATTACAGTTTATTTAAAAGAAAAACAAAGTCCTGCATCAGGCCAAAAGGGGAAAAATGTACACGGGAATGAGAAGTAAAGCCAAAAAAGCAATCAAAAATCTATTTATGCATGCCAGCAATTTCCCCTTTGATGATTCATAATAACCATAATATCTATCTTAGAGAGTAATGCCCGATTATGACCCACCTCGAACACATTTCGAACTACAATAAAAACATATAAGTTTTTTAAATAGGAATTATCCGTTTAAGTTCTATCTCTAAATAAGACGCCGTGATCTTATCAAATAAATAAGTAATTTAACTTATTAACAATGAGAATTTCACTGTCAGGGAAAGTTTAGGGTTGCCACTATATGGTCAATTTAATTTTGTCTCATATAATTTAATTAATGTAATCGATTACGGATTCATTAATAATTATAAAAAAATATACCTGTGTGCTCAGCGGCGTGCATTCGAATAGCTGACTGATATCCAACAGTGGAGTCCTATAGATTGATGACTTAAAAACTAAAACCTGACAGCGAAAAAATAACAAAGTTGTCGGCTATTATTTAAGTAAAAATATTGGTAATTTATGCTCTTGACTTCGGGACTAGCTTATAATATTGCTAAATACGTTAGTCAAGTTTCAGTTTTTTAAACCGATCTTATGTATTTCTATGGTACACACGGCTACACATCAAGCTATACATTTCCAGTATAAGCTGATCTCGCATTGTATAAGATTTCCGTACAGTGCGAGATCAGCGTAAACTGGAAAATATATAGCTTGATGTATAGCCGTGTGTACTCGATTTTAAGATCAAACAATTATGTCCATAAAAACCTCAGACTAGAGATCCTAAAGTTCACACATACATACACATGGACTGGTAAAATAGTTGTATTCTTTTTGGGTTTGCCATAGTTAGATCAAAAATCAATTGATCAAGTCCAATAATCGATGCAAGTAATCAATTACATTGTATATTTCAAAATATGGCAACATTTTCCTTTGACAGATGATTGATTTGAGGATTTGAGGTTGACAGTAAATACTAAACAGTATTATATGTACGGTCTACTAATTAGCGCGCTCGCTTTTGTGTTTGGTGTGTGTATCACTATCGTAGTTTTCTTTTGCCGTGGTTTGTGCTCTTTTGTGACGTTTTTTACGACTATGGACTCCGATCAACGTCACCCGAACGACGACCCTCGCGCGAACATGGACCCTGGCTCCTCTTTATATGACAACCCTGATGTGAATGTGAAACTGCTGGCCCCGCATCTAATGACGACCCTCGCACGCATTTCAAACTCAAAAACTCAAACTCAAAGCATTTATTTCAATTAGACCATTTAAAGGTACTTTTGAATTGTCAAAAAGTCGACCAGTTGGAAAGTTGAAGCTAGTTGCCCATTCCAAAACGTAGATCTCTATGGAGAAGAACGGGCAAGAAACTCCATGGACACTCTTTTTAATCATGTTATGTATTACAAAAACTTGGGAACAATATTCTTGTTGCTTCTATATGTGAGAACAATGTAAAAAAAAAACAATTCTAAATATAAGATTTAAAATAAGCCATGGAAGTTAGGAGATGACCAGTCTCAACCGACGGCGCCCGTTCACGAACTTGACGCGTGGATCAGCACCATCCAGCTCAACCATTTTGTAGGGAACCGAATGATCCAACACACGCGCCACCATCAGCGAGACATTTAAGTGAGCATGACATACTCTCGACTGCCACGCTTTTTCAAGTCAACGTACATCAAAACAACATAATTATTATACGGATGCATGGTACTCACATTTACAAAGTTTAAACAAAATGCTTCTAAATTATATAAAATTATAGTTTGCAATGTATTTGAGAAATTAATAAAATTTGATTTCCAAAAAGAAAGAAAAATATTTAACATCTTTTGAAATTTTAATAAATAATACTTGATTCAGTAAAAATAAAAACTTATTCGTAATGTCAAAAAATAAAAATAATAGGAACAGAAATGTTCATAATGTCAGAAAACATAAAAAAGGGGCGCATCTCTTCCAAATATGACAATTTTAAATAGTAAGCCCAGGAGCCTGTGGAGTCGGACCAGCATTTTTATCAACAATATAATCATCTAACTTATAATATGCTTGTCTAGATAGTGTGCGTTTAATGCATAATTTAAATTTATTTTCATTTAGTTCCAGAATATCGGCTGGTATTTTATTATAACATTTTACACAGTACCCCATAAACGAAGTGTGTACTTTAGACAATCGGAAACGTGGTTGATCTAATTTGTTCCTATTTCTAGTGTTAAAATTGTGCCTGTCACTTATCTTACTAAAAAGATGTAGATTTTTACGCACATACATAATGTTTTCAAAGATATATTGACAAGGTACCGTCATGATGTTAATTGTTTTGAACAGTTCCCTAAGAGATTCGCGTCTGCGTAGGTTGTAGATGGCTCTGACAGCCCTCTTTTGCAGAATAAAGATCGACTCAATATCCGCAGCACGTCCCCATAGCAAAATACCGTAAGACATGATGCTATGAAAGTAACTAAAATAGACCAGTCTCGCGGTATCCACGTCTGTTAATTAATTGACGGATCTTCCAAACAGCGTAAGCGGCAGAACTTAGCCGCCCTGCAAGTGATGTTAAGTGAGAACCCCACTGTAGCCTTGAGTCAAGCGTGATCCCCAGGAAAACCGTCTGTTCGACGAATTCTAGAATCTCCTTATTCAATACTTACGGGTGTTTGGTGGGGTGCCCACCCTTACACCATGAAGTTAGTTTATAATGCTTTATTTCGCAGTATTTTGGACTATGGAACATATCTTCTAATTCCTTGCAACAAAGGTGCTTTGACTGGGCTGGATAGAGTTCAGTCCAAATGCCTTCGGATCATCTCAGGTTGCATGAAGTCCTCTCCCGTTAACGCATTGCAAGTCGAATGTGCTGAACCTCCGCTGGCTCTTAGACGTTAATATCTGGCCTCCCGTTTTGTGACTAGATTAATAGGTAGATCCTCCCACCCTCTTATATTTAGATGCCATATGCAGAAGCTCAAATTACTGGACAAAATAAAGAAATCCCTTTAATCCTAAAATCCTTTCAACTTCTTCTAAATTTAGTATGCCCTATTATCCAGAATCCCAGATATCCCCTTTTTAATTTCCAATATGAAGTTTTAAATTTTATACCAAAAAATTTCTGTGATATTGGTATATCCAAAAAATTCCGTCAGCAAATTTGCCTTTCAATGCGGTGGTGGGCGAGCGATGGAATGGGTCAGTGGGTCGTGTTAGGGGATGGTTTTCAATTATTATATACGGATGCCTCGAAACTAACTCTCTCGATCTTAGTCACACTGGCGCTGCAGTCTATTACCAAAGCTCCAAAATAATCCTACAATTTAAATGCCTCTCAGCCTAGTTTGAATAAATGACTTTTGATTTTGTGTTTCTACACAAAATCCATGTCTGCGATTCCTCGCTCTGCGAGTGCGGATTGGAGGAAGGCACCCTTGACCACATATTTTTCGAATGTTACAATAACGTCCCACCTCTAGATTTGTATAACCGTCTCACCAAATTAAAGATCCCTCTTCCGATAAATTTCCCCTCTCTTTTAACTCATTCCTCTCCTGAACTACTTGTGGCGCTGATGATTTTCATCCGTCACAATAACATAAAATTATGATTTATTCCCCGAATCTGTGTTTATGTTGCATATAATGTATCTTTAATGTTCTAACAATTTTATAATAAGTATGTAATTTATTTATTCTTTGTTTCAGTCCAGTACTAACCCCACAAATCAAATCATATAGTTATGCCCAACTGTATCATCGAAGATTATTATCGTATTTTTTTTGTTGTATGCTCACATGTTTTTCCAATTCACTTTAGACATTGGCAGAATAGTCGAGATCGGCTTTGCTAGCCATATAAAAAAATGGAATAGAATAGTGATTGTGTTCGTTTTGTTTTGAGTTTCTGGAGTTCTTATTAACAACCTCGCTTTCGGTTTTTGGATTTAATACCGTTTCTTTCCCATTTGTTTACGTGGCTTTTGTTTTTGGACTGTTACTCTGCTCGTCTGTTGATCCGGCTTGTGTTGTTCAGACTCGGCAAGATATTTCGGCCCTAGTGACACTCAATCGCCATCGTCGACATTTTCACAGCTGCTCGTAAGGTACCATTTTTTTTTTTTAATTTCACATTTCATCTACAAAGCCAGCAAAGCAGCTTATGACTCTCGGTATCAACCTTCAACCCACAGCGTAGACAGAGAATGCTATTAAATATTATTAATTAATTACTATTTATTATTAATTCTCCGTCTATGACCCACAGAGTACTGTTATGCTTCAACCTTTATAGAAATAAACATATCAAACGTCATTAATCAATCAAAATGATAGCTTACCGCCATGATGGGTTTTTGTTGTGTGTTGCAATTTCTTGTGTTTACCAGCAAACCAAGCCATTTTAAAGTAATTGACAGTTTAGAACTGTTTTAAATGAATTTCCCTATTTTTAAGTATGATGTACAAGGACCTGGCCCAGGCTCCATAGGTACATTTTGGAACATCTCCTTTGGGTTTGGTACAGATTATAATCGCTGAAAAATTATAACCCATCCCATACATTTGGGTCAAGTTGTTAAGTATTTAAGTTTTATATGAGACAGTTGATAATTTATTTGCGATTACGATGGTGGTCCATTCTGATTCTGATTCTGATTCTGACGGTCTGTTTAACCAAAACATAATAATGTTGCTTAGAACTGCATTAGGAAAGGAAGGTCAATTAATTCTTGGTTGAAGTTCTTGTCAGAACAAAGTCATGCGTCAGTAAGTACCAGGGCGTATATAACACACAATCATCTACCTAGCCGCATCACCACAACTACGTTAGGGACAGCTTCCAATCTTACCGGATGCGGCTGAATACCAGTATTTTGTATGGTGCAACTGCTTATCTGACCTTCACAACCAAGTTACTTGGTAATACGCTATCCCTTGTTATGAATCGTTGTCAGACTTTCAGACTTCTGACTACACCCATCCTTGAACCAACTTCGGCAACCGTAGCTTAACCTAATGAATCGACTAGTTTGGCTGTTATTATTTAGCCTCGACATAACATACAAACACCTTCCCAAAATAAATTTGCGCGTTGTAATACTAAATTAATGATATATTTCTTTTGATCAATATATGATTAGACAGCTCGCCTCTGGCTAATGTAACTAATTTGTCTGCCATTCATGTGGGGGAAGTAGTCTGAAAGGAGGAGGGAGAAGAGGCGGGAAAGTTGTTTCCGCCGGGAAAACAATAACTGTTCCTTTGATTTCATTTATAGTAGTTTTGTTTTATTGAATCTTTGTATTTAGTTATTGTTATGAAGTTGGTACCATTTTTTTTTTGAGTATGAGAAATCATCAACTGACTTCTCCCAGTCTGGGTGGAGCAGGAGGGCGTGTCAGACTTTTACTGACTAAAACCCACCCGTGTTCCCTCAGTTGCCTGTGTGCCAGGGGCCGCGGTATCTCTTTCGAACAACCCGCACCCCTGGCAGGCATCGGCCCTTGCGGACCCCACCAGTCCGGCGCACCAGGACACATGGCACGCCGTGAGCACCCCAGGAACCAAGTAGCATAAGGGCCCCAGACTACCCTGGCACCCTTGGCACCCTTGGTACTTCTGCGATGGGTCAGCGCAGTGGCCCCGCCGCCTACCACTTCTCGGCCGCAGGGGACAGGGAGTGCTGACAACACTATACCGACACTCCTCTTCCCCTGCGGCCCCACCGCGTCCTTCATCAAACGGTGATGGCCCCGTCCAGGCCACGGAAGGGAAGAGCGCTACTCAGAAGTACCGACACTCCTCCTCCGCCGCAGCCTGTAACCCTCAGCCGCGATGCCTCCCATTCGACATCGCAGCCCACCTCAGTTGCAGTGCACCTCACCGCAACCTACTTTTTGGCCGCTACGTCGTCGGCTTGTCGGAGACAAAAGCCCTGACGAGCGGCCCCACCTTGGGGTTCCTCTTCGCTTCACCGTGGGAGCGGACCACGGCTACTGAGCCCCCCCGCAACGACAATGCGGTAACCCACTGGGGGGGGAAGTTAGTACCCTTACGACACAGTCTTATTTGTTTGCGAGTGACGCTTTGCTTTTCGTTTTCTGTGCTTCATAATTTCCCTACGTTCTTAGGGTTTCTTACCGAAAGGGTGTCAACGGGACCCTATTACTGAAGCGCCGCTCTTCGTGCGTCCGTCCGTCTTTTGAACGATAATGCAGACACTTGACAATTTTCACTGAGTATAAAGTACTATGCCGCTGTACCAAACAATAAAAAAATAAATATATAAAGTGTATGCACTGGGACTACAGCTTAGTACGGCCGTCCTCCCAATTGCGTACAGTGTGGCTACGTTTGAGACAATTGAGCCTAGTACCTATCAGTTATCTAAGACCCAACTGACTATCAACCTAGCCTATAGGTTTCACTTAGCATCCGAGTTATCCCTACGCCCTAACCTACCATACAAACCACACCGAACGTGAGTTACGTTGGCTTACGAGAGGGAAGCCTGTTACAAGGAGACCTACGGTAACAGACGGAATTTGGGAAGGAATAGGGGTTTGTGTACGTCGTGCAATGTACACAGGATATGGTTCTCTTACTGCCGATCCCACAGACTCATAGGATCGTTGCTGGCTAAAGGTGTCTTGGCCACAGTAAGAGGAGGTTGTAGGAGATGAATCACACTCGACTCCAGCTTGATGACTGCTAAATAATTAACTTAATTATATACAATTTTTGTGGTTAATACACACTGATATCGTGCTGATATCTATTTCTATGTGTGTTGTGTGTGTATCGAGCCGATGAGGCGAAGATCTCAGTAGGTCACTTCTTAGCGCTGACGGTGTGCCGGTGTTGCCGGCGCGTGGAAAAGATGTATGTCACTCTTAACGCTGACGCTGTGATGCTATTGCATGTTCATGGTTGAACATAAATTAAAAATAAACTTTTTTTCTGCGTATTGGAAATTGTTCATTGGTTCGGAACCATTCGTATGCGAGTTCGACTAGCACTTGGCCGCTTTTATTAGCGTTGTTTTTTCCTTGAATGAAATAATCTTCTCTCTTGTGACTTAATAGGCCGTTTTTTTTCAGCATTGTTTTTACGGTGACTGAAATAATCCTTTCCCCTGTGACTTAATATCGAAAATCACTTTGGGAATAGCCTACCCGTGAAGGTGTCTAAAATTGAGTATTCATCGGTAACATAAATAATTCTAAACTTGGCCATAAACATATACTTACATAAAGTCATTCGTTTTCCAATGGTGTGGACTGAAACTACTTGGCTATATTTTAATCATGATTTTGTTACTTACATTTTAGGTTCTTGTTTAAGTCAGAGAAACCACTACCGGTACCAGAAGGGCAATCCTCGAAATTTTAAGAACGTTCACAATATAGTCTCAGTCTCAATCTGTCAAAAATACCTCAAGTTTCCATACATTTTTTAAACAAAACTCAAACTCAAAGCATTTATTTCACTAAACCATTTACAAGCACTTTTGAATTGTCAAAAATTCGATCAGTTGGAAAATTGAAGCTAGTTGCCCATTCCAAAACGTAGATCTCTATGGACAAGAACGGGCAAGAAACTCCAAGGACCCTTAGGTCTTTTAAAACATGTTAGGTATTACATAAAATCTTGGGAACATGATTCTTGTTGCTTCTAACTAAATGTGAGAACTATGTAAAAAAAATAAAAAACAATTCTAAATATAAGATTAAAAATAAGCCATTGAAGTTAAGAGATGACCAGCATGTCGATTCTGTAACAATCTCACCGGGTGAAGTGAGCGTGGAGTGAGCTATCAGTGTCATTCCACCTGATGCTAGGGATGTCCAAGCATTACATTTACAATCATAATCGAGAATTAATAATATTTTTTATCAATCATAATCGAGATTTAAAAAATGTTTTTTAACTAATTCTGTATTACGATTTCAAAGCTAAGTATTTAAGTGTGCATCATACTTTACTAAATTGGGGGGTTTTTCAAATCAAATAGCAAAACAGAAAATCAGTCAGAAACTCAATGTTGTTTCGTTCTATTTTTTCCTAGAGTAGTCCTTATATTGCCTGAGGTGCAAGAGCGCGTCACGCACGAACAATAAATATAAATAGAATAAAACAAACACATCTTGAAGACAGCGTCTACTAATACTAATGCTAATGCGAATCGATATTTTTAGTTTTTATGAAACTATTGTAAATGGATTATAGTTTAACAAACGCAATCCCATGGCCTAGTCGCGGTGTGTTTTGGAGAAGCGATTGTCGATCGAGTCCAGGGGGCCGATTCTACTAATTTGCAACGTTACACGTTAAACTGTGTTTCCACAACAGTTCGATTTCGATCGCCGTTCGATAGTTACATAAAAAGTCATTCTACTATTTTATAAGCAAAATGGAAACTAAACTTAAAACGAATTGCAACTGAACTGTAGCGGGAACACAGCGGGTAACCCGCGTTACCAACATGCCAAAATAATATGTTTTATTAATACCAAAAAGAAAAAAGTTGAATCTAAAAATGTTACTAAACACGAATATGTGGCACTAAAAGTATTTTCTATAATTAAAAGACATAATGATCATAATTTTATCATTAACTTTGTCCTGTAAACGTCACGCTCATGTTCGATTTTGTTAGTAGAATAGGTTTTGACATTGTTTCAATCGATCGTTGGCGTAACTAAAACGTAACCGCAGCTGTGTCGCAGCTGGACCGTTGTTCATTTTAGTAGAATGCGAAAACGCTTAAAAGTGGTGATTCGGTAGCGGTTCTATTGCGTTTTTTTAACAAATTTGTTAGTAGAATCGGCCCCCAGTATCTAAAGACTGCGCAACGTTCTTCAGCGTTGGTATCAAAACCTAAACTTATTCAAAGAGACGATATAACCGAGCGTGTCAATTCATCGAGTGGTAGTGTGCCTGGCTGACGGACCATAGCATTAAATCTCACACAAACTATGTGGGAACCCATCTAAACGATTTATGAATAAATCAGTAATTTAAGTAAAAAGATGTGCGGATTATTATTCCAATATTTTAGTGTACATACCTATCATTATCATCGTAGTAATACCTACAAAACTCAACTGACCCTAGCGCATCCCGTAGTAGGTACTTGCTATGGCTTCGACAATATGGTGGAGTGATTAAGATCACGCCGCGTTTCCGCGTAAGGCACTGAAAAAAAATGCAATACCAAACCAACGTCCAATATGTAGGTTGGTACCTACTAACATTTTATTGTAGATAGATACTTACTTATCTAGCCGTTGTCAATAATAAAAGAATAGATATTCATCAAATCATCATCATTTAAAAGTTCAACAGTTCAAATGACACTCGCGTAGGTGCTCACTTCACTGCGCCGAAATAGTGTTAATCGGGTGCAGTGATCACCCCGCGCATGCGCGCTAGGCGCTCACATCAATGTAATAGGAAGTTTTTTCTTTTTATTCTGTTCGTATTCGAGTTCAGACAATAAGAGGTCCTATTTGTTTCAATGCTTGTAGAAACCTATTTTAAATGTCTAAATCCAACCGGTTTTTGCACATTTCAAGTCGGTTTAGTGCCTCCATTTTGTTTGCAATAATTAAAGTTTAAATTTATTAACTAGGTACTTACCTATTCATTTAACCTGTACAGTGTCACGTATGCGCACTAAGCACATTAGGAAAAAACAATATCAACGTATAATAACAACTTCTAACCATTCATAATATTAGACCATGTTTTTTTTATGACTTGGAGAAAAATTTAATAAACTTTGGACGCGCGAGGCCGCTCAGTATCTTTTTAGTATTAACGTTATCCCGAATGCCTCTCGCCTACTCTGGGCCGGTGCACTGTTGGCATAGCAGACCTCAGTTCCCGAGTACCTACCCGCGTGCTTACACCACTGCTGTTGAAGATAGGTTTACCTAGTAGGTGCTTCTTCAGCGTTCTTCATTGAAGCAACATCTTGATGGATAAGAATTCAGGCCAGTCCATTCAGACGATTCGATTTTATTTTACTTAAACCGTCTGGTCCCCCCTTGATACCTACCTACTTAACTACTCGTTGTCAATAATCAAAGGATATTCATCAAATCATCATCATCAATACTACATCAAATTATATTTACTGACATTCGTGAAGCATGCGGCGCGCGCACCTTCGCTTCGCGGCGGTATCTCACGGTGATGTTGCCATGGCAACATCACGGTGAGAAACCACGCGCGGCTAGCCGCACTCACTTCACGCGATTCTAGAATCGGGTGAAGTGATAGTGACGTCATTGGTCACATTCCGAATTAAAAAATAGTGCTGCGAGCGCTCATCAATAATTGGCGTTCCGAGATAGATATCACGATTATGACTGCTAAGAACGGTAATTTTTGGCAACAATACGGAACGCTCGTGAACGTGCTAACAGTGCTCACTCAATGCTAAAACCTATTACGGAAGCACTATATCTAAGTAAGCTAAAGATATGATACGATTCAAAACCAAACACCACAAGTAATGGATATTATCGTAACTCGGATCGTAGCCATTGTCATCACATTCGATTTTTTTAAACTCTTAGCCTTTGACATTGACGCCTTCTATTTATTTCAATGCTTTCAGATTTTTTTATGTCTAAATCCAACCGTTTTTTGCTCATAATTATAAAGTCAGTTTAGTGCCTCCATTTTGCATTAAACAGTTGTTTTATTTACGACAAACATTTATAGGTACTTACCAAGTCATTTAAATGATAACGTGTCACACATGCGCACTAAAAACATTAGGAAAATACAATATCAACGTATAATAACAACTTCTAACCATTCATAATATTAGACCATGTTTTTTTTATGACTTGGAGAAAAATTTAATATACTTTGGACGCGCGAGGCCGCTCAGTATCTTTTTAGTATTAACGTTATCCCGAATGCCTCTCGCCTACTCTGGGCCGGTGCACTGTTGGCATAGCAGACCTCAGTTCCCGAGTACCTACCCGCGTGCTTACACCACTGCTGTTGAAGATAGGTTTACCTAGTAGGTGCTTCTTCAGCGTTCTTCATTGAAGCAACATCTTGATGGATAAGAATTCAGGCCAGTCCATTCAGACGATTCGATTTTATTTTACTTAAACCGTCTGGTCCCCCCTTGATACCTACCTACTTAACTACTCGTTGTCAATAATCAAAGGATATTCATCAAATCATCATCATCAATACTACATCAAATTATATTTACTGACATTCGTGAAGCATGCGGCGCGCGCATCTTCGCTTCGCGGCGGTATCTCACGGTGATGTTGCCATGGCAACATCACGGTGAGAAACCACGCGCGGCTAGCCGCACTCACTTCACGCGATTCTAGAATCGGGTGAAGTGATAGTGACGTCATTGGTCACTGCGAGCGCTCATCAATAATTGGCGTTCCGAGATAGATATCACGATTATGACTGCTAAGAACGGTAATTTTTGGCAACAATACGGAACGCTCGTGAACGTGCTAACAGTGCTCACTCAATGCTAAAACCTATTACGGAAGCACTATAATATCTAAGTAAGCTAAAGATATGATACGATTCAAAACCAAACACCACAAGTAATGGATATTATCGTAACTCGGAACGTAGCCATTGTCATCACATTCGATTTTTTAAACTCTTAGCCTTTGACATTGACGCCTTCTATTTATTTCAATGCTTGCTTTCAGATTTTTTTATTTTATTAAGTGTTCAGTGTTCACAAAGATTTATTAAAATACCAATACCAACCAACCAACCATACCAATTTATTGAAATACCAACTTAATATAACTTAGTAATAACCATGTAATAACAATATAACTGCATAATTATGACATGTAGTCACTATGGGTGAAATGTATTTGTGTGTACGTACTTATACAGTGCCTGAAATAAAAATGTTTTTTTTTTTTTGGATCACATGAGAAAAAAAAAATGCTAAATCATTTTTTCTACTGAGCGTGCTGCTTCCCGGGGGTCAACTTCATGATGCCGCGAACAGAGCGTCATTTGATGTGTGGACTGCATGCACGCCGCCACCGCGTCCAGCTGGAAAGAATGGTAAGAGTTTTTTACTAAGAATTTGATCAATTTCATTCCTATACTCATCAGACTATATCTTTTTTTAAATCAATTGAATCACATAAAATGTAATTGACTTTATTATCAGAATCCTGCAGCTAATGTAGTACCTACTTTCAAAAACTATAACAGTGTGACTTATTTATAATACAATATAAGATCAGTGTCTTATGCAATCCAAATAAATCAAATGGGCCAACATTATTCATACATTTTGAGTAAATTGTAACTCGTTATTTGCAACATTTCTTAACTCCATGCCTGTTCTTATCCCAATTTTTTGGGTGTAATAAGTTTATTAAAAATTGTGTGAAATAATGAAAATTTACCTCAGACCGCCACGATTGACAAACAGCCAAGATTGATATGATTAATAAGAGACGGTGTTCTTTAATTGTCTACAGTTCCTTAGCAGCTGCTGGGTCCAATAGGCTCATCTGCCGAGAGATAGAATTGTATCAGAATAATAAAATTCACAGGTGTATTTTTATTTTTTCTGATCCCTATGTTGTCCTGATCCCTATGTTGACGCTAGGAAAGGTTTCCCCATACTTCTTCAGATTTACTAATGTTGTGCCCTCTCCGTATAGTAGGTATGTAAGTATATCTTTTAATGTTTATAGCTTCATGCCTTTGGTATGGTGAACCTGATGTAAAGGATGTGGTAAGGGATTCCCTCTTGGCGTCTTATTATTTAAATTAGTACCATTGACAGGGTCAAACTGATCATCATATTATTAAGATGACTCACTAACTCCTCTCCCATCAGCATTGAGCTACAACAAATTACATTTAAATTAAAATTGACATACTATGCTTAGTTAGATGAAGAAAATATTTTACATAAAGTTCTAATAACAGAAAATATATCAGACAATTATAACCACACTGATGAGATTAATGACTGGCAAATAAATAAATAAAAAACAGCTTGATTTATTATAATTAATATGGCTGGTCCAAATGCTAGGAAATGACAACCTTATCGTTTCTATATAAATAGAACAGGGAATTCTGTTTGTAAAAAAACTATCATTATATCACACAAATACTTACAAAACTGAAACATATAAATCAAAAGTGGCTGCAACCAGTTTCTTTTTTTCTGCCAACTCAGGCATATTCTAATATCAAAGGCACTGCACTCAGTTATCTGAAAAACAAGTTTGTTTTAAAAATTATTCACATTAATAGCTTTTAAATACTTAATTATAATATCAGTCTTACCAGACAGACGGGCATAATAAGCATGGTTTTTATGTTTCATTTTTCCGAATATAGGTAGTCATTAAAATCACTATTATTATTCTGATAGATATCTGAAAAAAGCCATGTATAAATTAGTACCTATTCTATAAACTATGTTGACAGGCTTGTTTTACATTTATATGTAGTGAAAAAGTGGCCAATAATATTTGCCATTTTTATGGAAGTGCCAGTCAGCCTAATTAAATTTGCCACTCATACATAGCCAGTCTGCCCAAATAAAAGCAATGCTGGCAAGGAAAACTCAAGTGGATTGGATTGAAATGAACTATTTTTACAAGATTAGCACATAGTTAATGATAACTTACGAACCTTCGTGAACTTTTCATGACTATTCCTGTGGTAACTTTCTCGGCCTAAGACAACGAGGGACCAACTTTGAGCCAATACTTCTCATTGATGTATCTTTTACATAGTGCTTCTGGCACAACACACATTGTGCATCAGTTGTTGTACCTACATCTTGTACTACTAATGCAAAATAACACTTTTATATCACTTGGAAGGTAAGATCGGAAATTAATCAACGTTAACTTTACTAAAAACCGATAAAAAAACTGTAGGTAATTGCGGGAAACTAAAAAGTTTTGTATAGGTACTTCGAGTCGAGAACCGTCAAAATTTGACAGTAACATTCATAAGAAATTGTTTATGGTTTTCCCTACAATGGAGATTTTTTTGTTCTAACTCTCTAAAAGATAAAATATTGAAAAACAAATGCTTTACGGGTAATTTTAGGTCAGAAGTAATTACGTACGAATTCATCTACTTTTGTTTGTAGCGGAATGTCCCATAGACACACAATTTCCACCACGGACAGATGATGAAGTTTAAAGTAAAGTAAAGTAAAGGTAATGGATGTTTTGAAAATAAATTACGGAAATAAACTCTCTTCACCTCTTAGGGTGTCCAATTTTCAACGAATCCTTTCCAACGTTTATTGAGGAGAAAATTAAAATTTTCAATGATGTTTCGGAACGACTTTTTAAAATTAGTATTCATTCAACGGAAGCATTCACAACTTTTAGAAAAAGTAGACCAAATTATAAGAAATACACTAACTTCAATCCTAAATGTGGCCCTGGACGACCGAGCGTGGCAGCAAGCCACACTTCCCATTCGCCTGGGTGGTCTTCCTCTCCTCGGTCGACAGTACGGATAAACCAGAAATATTTTATCTTTCTCACTGGTCGATTTTGAAGAAGGTACCTACTGTGTTTGACCGATACTTTGAACGTTTGGAAAATGGCTTGTCCCAATACGGTTTTACCTGACAACCCGTCCTCCCAGAGACGGTGGGACGTGCCGCTCTGCAGTATTATACGGAATACCCTAGGTGACGTATTTACCAAATACGTCAGGATAACCTAGGACCTAATACTGTTGAGCGTGCCCGTCTGCTGGCTGTGGGAGAATGGGAGTCAGGCTTGTGGCTTCAGGCACTCCCGTCATTCATCATAGGCACTATGATGGATGACTCATAGTTTCGGCTCGCTACGTATCTCCACTTGGGTGCATCTTGTGTTGCTCCGCATCGGTGTCACTCGGTGAAACTGTCGACAGTCTCGGGCACCATGGCCTGTCCTGTCGCATAGCACGCCATGCCAGCATCAACGATATTATTCGTCGAGCCCTTGTCACCGCCGGCGTACCAGCGGTATTAGAACCAAACGGCTTGATACGTGACGATGGGAAGAGACCAGACGGCATGACGTTATTGCCTTGGAAGGTGGGAAGACCTCTGATGTGGGACGCAACCTGTGTTGACACCCTTGCGCCATCCCATGTTCCTAGCATGGCGGGCTGTGCTGGCACCGCTGCGTCGGTTGCTGAGACCCTCAAGCGGCGTAAATACTGTAACCTTATGGGTAACCACAGTTTTGAGCCGTTTGAGGTCAAAACGTTCGGGTCATGGGGCTCGAGTGCACGTCTCGTCTTTAAGGAAATTTCTCGCCGGGGCTGGTCGACACTTCACGTGATCAGAGGGCTGGGTCGTTCTTTGGCCAAAGAATTAGGATTGCCATCCAACGTGGCAATGCTGCATGTCTTCTGGGCATGTTTCCTGATGACAGCGATGCGGACGAATACTTTGACGCTTAAGTTTCCTTTTGTTTTTGTATTTATTTGTATATCGTAGTATTACATAATTCTTAACATTACTAAAATTGTCACTAACGAAGGTACTGAATTCAATCATTCATTTCTTGAACTTTACAACGCGCGGTGCGAGCCACCTGTGTTGGCAACACAAGTGGCTCGTGTCGTGCGGACCACAGAGTACATTGAATATATAGGACTAAAAGCGTTGCGGACAGAAAAAGTGACTACTGTAATCTCAATGGAACGTAGAATAAATAATCTTATGAATTCCGTTGAAATTTGTCACTTTTTGCTAACACCGGTTATTTGTTACACTCAGATTAGTTGCTTGGAATGTAAATGAAATAGCAATAAAATAAAAAAACAACTACATCAACAGCCAGAAAAGAGCATAAATGTGGCGAGTTACGGAACTAACATGATAAGAATATTGGATTTGACATCTTTCAGTACTGTTAATGTGAGTCTGTCAGATAATTTGTGTTGTTAAGATAATTTGTGTTGTTAAAAATTCGTTAACCTGTCTTAAAACCTTATAGGTTCGTTCCTTAGAACGTTAAAAATCAAAAAAATTGTAATCCTCTGTTTAGGAAAAACCATAGACAATTTTTCATAAATGTTACTGTCAAATTTTGGCGGCATTATTTATTTCGGTTTTGTTGCTGACTTTAGCAAAGTGATTTTTGAAAGTTCTTCCCAGTGATTTTTAAGGCGCAGTGAATAGACGACTTTTATGTATTTGAGGGGGTGAAGCAGATGAAGCGGGGGACAAGTAGTCGTGTCTCCTGCGGGGTGCACCGCGTGATTCCCGCCGTTGCGCGGCGCCCATTATGTTTAGAAGCGTAATTTCGTACACCAAGTAAAATGCACGAGTGGCCTAGCGCACGGCTGTCCGGCTTCGCGCCGCACGTCTTCGGTGATTACTAGGTTCGAGTCTCATCAGACGAAATATTTTGTTTTCTTATTTTGAAGATATGTACATATTTTTTTTTTATGTATAAATTTTTGTTTTCTTATTTCGAAAATAATTCATCAATAAATAATTGTAATTTTCTAGAAAAGGTTCTTGCGAAATTATGGATCAGATTCATCAGACAAATAATTCAATAATAAAATGGCTTATCCGCAGAATGGTCAACTCTAGAAATGGCCTATTCTCTAAACGGCAAATTGTCAAAATTGAGAAAAAAAACAATCATTTTTATTCCTATACATATATTTTTCTTGAGAATCAACAGTAAAATAATAAAATAAAAACGTCCACCAGGCTAGATAGTTGTTTCTGGAGAAAAATTATAATTATACAGTATGTTTCAAAAAAGTGTAGTGATACCAAAAGATGTCATTATTCTCATCATTATGAACAACTTTTATTACTATTGCTCCAGCCCTAAAATCGCAAAAAGAACCAGCTGTTTCATAATTATTTTCCCGAGTGCATAACCTTTTTGTATAAAGTAGCAGTTTTTTTGACAACGTGTGGATAGACGGATGCGTGGTGAGGCGAATGAAAGGTTGGACATGAGGACAGGGTGGATGGATAGATGTATGAACAGGAAGGATACTTATAATGTAAACAGGCAAAAATATTTTAATTTTTTTTTTATTATTTTAACGTATTTACATACGGGCGATATCGAAAGATTTAAATAAAATTGTGGGAGTAAAAATTATTCAAGTCACAATTCTTCAAAATCTAGTCTTCTACTACAAGAAGGGACGTTTTCTTTGGTATCGTCCCTTGATGTGACTAGTAATGATGATATTTTTTTTTCTCGCAGTGGCATACCTCGCGCTCGCCGAGAGTCTACTATTTCAGGCAAAAGCCAGTCCATGAAAAACGACACCAGCTTTTCCTTCATCTTTTTTTCCCAAAACTCGTCATCTTTTTTTATAATTTGTGTTTTTAGTGGCTTGTTTTCACCACTCCATACAGCAAACAAACACTTTTCTTTACGTGTTACATGAAGCTGCCCTTGAATCTGATGGTACCAATTACAATTTTTATTCACTTCAATTATTTTACTTTTTTTATTGTATTTCCATATCTGTATCTTGTTTTCCTTGATACATTCTTCTAGGCCATTTTTGAATGCCACTAGAGGACATTTCACTTCCACTACTGTGTCTTTGCCTATCAAACCGTCGGGCGTTGCTCCAATAAAGGGAAATTCGTGGTCCACGAATAACCCGCACGGCTCAATGGCGACATTTTCTTGGATGGCTAGTTGCTGTAAAGCGAGATGTTCATGCTCGACGCCATGTGCGATTGCTACTATATTACTTAGATTACATTTATATAAAATATTCTCCACTAACTTGGCTTTGCTAGTATTCTCTCTTCTTTTTACTACTAATCCAAAATTTGATGCTGTTAGCATATTTTTTCTTAGTTCTACCCAGTCATCGCTATCTCTCTGATTTATAGTAGATACTTGTATATTTTCTTTGTCTGAAGTTAGTTGCTTTAGATTTTGAAGGAATGATTCTTTAGCGGCATTTAATTCTTCCGGTGTGAAGTCTGGAGTAGTACTCTGAGCCCCATAATCATGTTGAACAGCATTGTCTTTCTTTAGCATCCGATTTTTTTTATGAGGTTTTGCTTTGTTTAACTTTCTTTTTATTAGTCTTCGTTCTTCAAACTTTTTCAGGATGCTTTTGGGACTTTTCCCTAAAATTTTTTTATGAAGTAGATGTCTCGGGTGGGGGTTATTAAAAGAAACGACTGCAGCATTGCAACGCGCGCGGTAACCCCGACGAAGAGAGTAATTAATTCTCTTTCCCCCCACAACCTTTGCAATCACACTGTTGAAGCGCTCTACTGCATTGGTATCCACGTCTTCAAGCATGCTTCTTGATTTTGAAAGTACCGACTGGAGTATTGTCTGTATCCTGAACCAAAATGTTGTGCTTATTATTTCCATATTACTTTGTTGTGTTTTTTCTTTGGAACAGTAATAGTTCTTACAATTTTCATGATTACCAAAAGCATGTAGAATAGAATTTTGTACTTCGTTCCGAAAACCTGCTACTGCTTCCGTTTTGTGTTTTTCTAGCTTGTACTCTTTTATCGATGCAATAACAACCTTTCGGATACTCAGAATTTTTGATTCATTCAGCATTTTTCTGTGAACTAAGGCATATTTTGTGTCTTTGGCTACAGCCCTCAACTTATTGCACATATTGCGTAGCAAATGGTTTCGGCATTCAACTTTTTGAACGGTATGATTTTTGTAAGGATTACGCGCCAAAATTTTTGCGTATGTAGCCGAGTCTCCGTCAGCAATTAACCTGCCATAAATAACATTGTACATCAATACAGATGTTTCGAATCCTTGACAAATTATTTCAGACTCCATTCCGCTAGATGACCCCGTGTAGTTTTTGAAGCAAACGTGTTCTGGTATAGCAATTTGCTTTTTCTCTGCACGAGCACATACAAGGCAGTATTTGTTTTTAATGCCTAAAAACAACACTTCACCATATCTGCGACCTACGATTGCTCCAGCGCCGGACAATGCCTTATAATTATTGCCATAGGAGCGCGATGACCAACAGGCGTCGGCGTATACATCTATTAGAGGTATGCCATCTTTACTCAATGTTCCTTCAGCTATCGCTGCATCACGCTCTCGCATAGCTGCTGCTGCCATGGACTCGACAGATGTTGACTCCCATTTTTCATAAACTAAGTTTTGAACTTGAGCATAAGTAGTTTTCGTGAATATGGGTACGTCCATACATGCTGTAATTTCTTCAAATTGTGAAAAACCGATACCAGCAGAAGTAATTCCTGTAACGGCACCCACGTTAGCGTTGACATTTTGTGTATTTGATAGATCTTCGCTGTTGACAATAAAGTTTTCTTTGCACATATTGCATCTAAACTTGAATTTGGAGATCAAGCCAATCCTTTTTTCACCTATGAGTGACATTTGTGAGAAATTGCAATTGAACAAAGAACTATGACCGGATATAGTTTGCAGCTGCTGGATGAAATGCATTATGTCAACGACTCTTCGACCATGAACTGGTGGGTATATATTTTCTTCTTGACATTCGGTAGACGGTTCAATAAATAGCACATCGTCAGTGATTTCTCTGTAATAAAAATAAATGCAATTTTTTATTTCATAATAAACAAAAAATGAATTACGCGGTGGGTACGAATACAATGCGTGGACATACGAGTGGGTGGACAGACAGACAGGTGGACACTTATCTATACCTTAGCTGAAAACCTACGGTACGATGCACCTAGCTTCTGACGTTTCATAAGTGCCCATGCAGGTTTATACGAAATAAAATATTTTGATTTTGATTTTGATAGGGTTAGTCTCTGTGTTATAGATATAATAACTATTATTGATTCAGAACAATTGGGCTGGAAGTCGCGAAACTCGTCAACTCTTTTGAAGTCAGCTTCTATTGTGTGACGAGTTGACAACCTTCGCCATCTGTTGATACTTACTCATCATAATTTGATTCTGGATTGGCTTCTGGAGTTACAACTGTTGCAATTGAAAGTGATGTCCCAGGATTTTCGTGCTCAGAATGCTTTTGTAATCTAAAATTGAAACAAATAAGTGTTTAAATTGAAATCCGTGATTATTTTTATAACATTTTTTATTGTGGCGTCAACCAACAAATTATGGTCGTTTTGTTGCGGGTGAATGACCTTTTTCTTAGGAGTGGCAGTTGTTTCGCGATTTCAGAGTTGAAGCCATAGTAAAAAGGAATCCGGAGACTTGCCCGAAAGACATTTGCGCGAACCCACTTGCGTGAAAGGACATTTCCGAGGATGGACTTTTACGCAAATAAACATAATTATGCGCGAAAGACACTTGCGCGAAAGGATAGTTGCGCGATTTTTTTTTCGTAATGGGAGCCGCCATCTTAAATTTTCATTTTGACCCCACCACAGGCCTTAGCACCCTAAAAAACTATGAAAACGACACTCATGATGGAAAATTCATAAAATTTCGAAATCGCCATTTTAGATTTTCATTTTGACCCCACCGTCGGCTTGAGCATCCTCGAAAACCAAGAAAACGACACCCATGATGCAAAACATGAATTTTTTCGCAGCCGCCATCTTGGATTTTCATTTTGACCCCACCGTCGGCTTTAGCAAGGGTGCTATCATGGGTGTCGTTTCCTTGGTTTTCCAGGGGGAAAACCAAGGAAACGACACCCATGATGCAAAATATGAAATTTTTCGCAGCCGCCATCTTGGATTTTCATTATGACCCCACCGTCGGCTTTAGTACCCTCGAAAACCCTAAAACCGACACCCATGACGGAAAATTAAAAAAAAAATCGAAACCGCCATCTTGGATTTTCATTTTGACCCCACCGTTGGCTTTAGCACCCTCGAAAACCAAGGAAACGACACCCATGATGCAAAATATGAAATTTTTTGCAGCCGCCATCTTGGATTTTCATTTTGACTCCACCGTCGGCTTCATCCATTCGCGCAAAAGTGCATTCGCGGAAGAGTCTTTTCGCGCAAGTGGGTACGCGAAAGTATATTTCGCGGAAATTTCTGTCACGCAAGTGTCCCCCCCCCCCCCATATCCTAGTAAAAATTGTTCAAAAAACTATCCCTAAAATATTCTGTAACATCATGTATAAGCTTACTCATGAAAAGTTTTCTCTGTTGGCTGATCTGCCGACGTATTATTGTTCGCCAACCGTTTCTTTTTACTATGAAGAAAAAACAATAAAACTGCATTATAATTGCTTCAAAAATAAGAAAATCAACAAAAATGATAATAACAGATTTATTTCAATCAATAAAATCGACAAAAAGTAAAATAAACGATAAAAAAAAAGTGCTATGAAAGCGGGGTTTGAACCCAGGGTCAGTCACTGATGCAGAGATTTTGAGTAATGCACGACTCCGCTAGACCAATATTGATCTGCCAAAAGTAACGAAATTACGCATTTGAAGATAATGTATGCAAACAAAATAAGATGTGCCCAATAAGGTAAGTACTTACTGTACAACTTCCATCATGTGTTTTTGTTTCATCGAAAAAGATCTTTTTATTGCACGCCGTATATTCTTTTTGTTGCCCATTTTTTTTTTATAATGTACTGATTGTTTATTTACACAACTAATTACTAAAACCGAAAATGTACACCTATTTACAGCACAACTTAGAAAATACTAATTGTTTATTTATACAACTTATAACTAGAACCGAAACTGAACAAAAATTTACAACAACAACACAACTTAGAAAAAACTAATCACAATAAAAACAGTTTTCAACAACAAATATACGTAAATAATTTCTGAGCGGCGTGCGGGACAAAATGGCACAGGTCCGTCTAGCAACACGTCTCAGCGGTTACTGTCGCTCCGCGTAGAAATGAAAGAGAAGCAAATAAACGCCGCGATGGCGCGATGTTTCGTTCGATTCGTTCGAATTATTTGTCATTAAATATATTAATCCTTACAAAGATCTCATTTCAATCGATAAATTAAAACAACAATTCCCCTTATTATCATATATTACATCATTGTTATTAATTTTATCAAGATTTGTTTATAAATAATACAGTTACAACTGCTAGAATTTCAATTTTAATGGTTATTTTATGATTTTTTTCCATCGAGAAAACTTACTAAAAACGTGTTTTGAACACAATGGTCCATCCATAAATATGATCAAGATTAACATATATATTTTTTGCTACTCTAAAATGTATATATTTGCCTAAAAAACTGTTTTATGAAGCCTATTCTGACTGTGTACAGCGCCTTAAAAGTTTGCATCCGTAGTGAGACCTTCTGACCGTGCAAGATGTACAACAACTGATGCACAATGTGTGTTGTGCCAGAAGCACTATGTAAAAGATACATCAATGAGAAGTATTGGCTCAAAGTTGGTCCCTCGTTGTCTTAGGCCGAGAAAGTTACCACAGGAATAGTCATGAAAAGTTCACGAAGGTTCGTAAGTTATCATTAACTATGTGCTAATCTTGTAAAAATAGTTCATTTCAATCCAATCCACTTGAGTTTTCCTTGCCAGCATTGCTTTTATTTGGGCAGACTGGCTATGTATGAGTGGCAAATTTAATTAGGCTGACTGGCACTTCCATAAAAATGGCAAATATTATTGGCCACTTTTTCACTACATATAAATGTAAAACAAGCCTGTCAACATAGTTTATAGAATAGGTACTAATTTATACATGGCTTTTTTCAGATATCTATCAGAATAATAATAGTGATTTTAATGACTACCTATATTCGGAAAAATGAAACATAAAAACCATGCTTATTATGCCCGTCTGTCTGGTAAGACTGATATTATAATTAAGTATTTAAAAGCTATTAATGTGAATAATTTTTAAAACAAACTTGTTTTTCAGATAACTGAGTGCAGTGCCTTTGATATTAGAATATGCCTGAGTTGGCAGAAAAAAAGAAACTGGTTGCAGCCACTTTTGATTTATATGTTTCAGTTTTGTAAGTATTTGTGTGATATAATGATAGTTTTTTTACAAACAGAATTCCCTGTTCTATTTATATAGAAACGATAAGGTTGTCATTTCCTAGCATTTGGACCAGCCATATTAATTATAATAAATCAAGCTGTTTTTTATTTATTTATTTGCCAGTCATTAATCTCATCAGTGTGGTTATAATTGTCTGATATATTTTCTGTTATTAGAACTTTATGTAAAATATTTTCTTCATCTAACTAAGCATAGTATGTCAATTTTAATTTAAATGTAATTTGTTGTAGCTCAATGCTGATGGGAGAGGAGTTAGTGAGTCATCTTAATAATATGATGATCAGTTTGACCCTGTCAATGGTACTAATTTAAATAATAAGACGCCAAGAGGGAATCCCTTACCACATCCTTTACATCAGGTTCACCATACCAAAGGCATGAAGCTATAAACATTAAAAGATATACTTACATACCTACTATACGGAGAGGGCACAACATTAGTAAATCTGAAGAAGTATGGGGAAACCTTTCCTAGCAGAAGGACAACATAGGGATCAGAAAAAATAAAAATACACCTGTGAATTTTATTATTCTGATACAATTCTATCTCTCGGCAGATGAGCCTATTGGACCCAGCAGCTGCTAAGGAACTGTAGACAATTAAAGAACACCGTCTCTTATTAATCATATCAATCTTGGCTGTTTGTCAATTGTGGCGGTCTGAGGTAAATTTTCATTATTTCACACAATTTTTAATAAACTTATTACACCCAAAAAATTGGGATAAGAACAGGCATGGAGTTAAGAAATGTTGCAAATAACGAGTTACAATTTACTCAAAATGTATGAATAATGTTGGCCCATTTGATTTATTTGGATTGCATAAGACACTGATCTTATATTGTATTATAAATAAGTCACACTGTTATAGTTTTTGAAAGTAGGTACTACATTAGCTGCAGGATTCTGATAATAAAGTCAATTACATTTTATGTGGTTCAATTGATTTAAAAAAAGATATAGTCTGATGAGTATAGGAATGAAATTGATCAAATTCTTAGTAAAAAACTCTTACCATTCTTTCCAGCTGGACGCGGTGGCGGCGTGCATGCAGTCCACACATCAAATGACGCTCTGTTCGCGGCATCATGAAGTTGACCCCCGGGAAGCAGCACGCTCAGTAGAAAAAATGATTTAGCATTTTTTTTTCTCATGTGATACAAAAAAAAAAAACATTTTTATTTCAGGCACTGTATAAGTACGTACACACAAATACATTTCACCCATAGTGACTACATGTCATAATTATGCAGTTATATTGTTATTACATGGTTATTACTAAGTTATATTAAGTTGGTATTTCAATAAATTGGTATGGTTGGTTGGTTGGTATTGGTATTTTAATAAATCTTTGTGAACACTGAACACTTAATAAAATAAAAAAAATCTGAAAGCATTGAAATAAATAGAAGGCGTCAATGTCAAAGGCTAAGAGTTTAAAAAATCGAATGTGATGACAATGGCTACGTTCCGAGTTACGATAATATCCATTACTTGTGGTGTTTGGTTTTGAATCGTATATCTTTAGCTTACTTAGATATTATAGTGCTTCCGTAATAGGTTTTAGCATTGAGTGAGCACTGTTAGCACGTTCACGAGCGTTCCGTAGTGTTGCCAAAAATTACCGTTCTTAGCAGTCATAATCGTGATATCTATCTCGGAACGCCAATTATTGATAATAATAATAATAATAATAAATAAGCAAATATGCTGAACTTAAGGAAGAAGTAACACGAATTTGGAGACAAGATAAAGTTTATGTTGTTCCTGTAGTTCTCTCCACGACAGGTGTTATTCCCAACCATCTCCTCCGTAGCTTGAAAGTAATAGACCTAGAAGAATCCCTTTACATCAATCTGCAGAAAGCAGCCATCCTAAACACATGCAGAATCGTTAGGAAATTTATGCAGTTGGACGAAAACACACTCTCAACATAAAGTTCACCACTCGCTACATTTACTTGGTTTTGGCCCGTAAATGTAGCTTAAACCAGCCTAGAGCTGAGAAAAAGAACACTCCCAAAAATAATAATAATAATAATAAGCCCCCTAAACAACCACACGTCCTGATTGACCATCTAATCACGTGGGGGGCGGACACACGAATGAGAAATTACTGACGTGGCTAACGTGGCTCTGGAAACCCACTTAAAAATGGAGACTCGTTCGAAAAGAAAACGTATAGGACCGCTGCCCGGGGGCGATCGCCGGGGCGCACTTGGAGCTGACGCTGAGTGTCACAGCATGCGAACCGTCAGCGGTGAGGAGTTGAACAGGCGGACTCCCACCGACAAAGATGCTACAGCCGAAACCATTGACGATGGTGATAGACTGACAAACAGGACAGACACCCCTGTAGAGCCTTATAGTCCAAGTACAGTATCGTACACTCCCTCAAGAACATCATCACCGTCAATACCATCTTCCCCGATACACCCCATAACTAGTTTTAATACAGTTTCACCCACTCCGGCCTTGAATGTTGCGCGGGAGGTATCTACCTTTTTACCCGCGTCCACCAAGGCTGGAAAATCAAGAGTTCGCATGAGATGGAGCAAAGAAGTAAACCTATTCATCATGCGAACTTATCTATACATCACTAAATTAGAGACCGACATGACCACCTACAGACACCAACTGCATGAACTTTTTTCGCGTCAATATCCTGAGATTTCTGTTTCGGAACAACGGATTTCAGATCAACGAAGAGCTATAGTTAGAAATAAACTGTTGTCGCAAGAAGTAATAGATCAGTTAAAAGAAGAAGTACGCACACAATTACTACAAGAATCAGAAAACTATGCAGACATTGGCACTATCACAGTAACCCAAAACACAAACGAAAATACCCTACACGAACAACCACAATCACTCACTCAATTACAACCTAATTATCAATCTCAACCATATAACCAATCGCAAGGTTACACGCAAACAGCACACACATCCACACAAACCGAATCTTTAACCCTAACGCTCGAAAATGATATTGAGACTTTAGTTGTCACAGATCAAAATCTTATCACAGATACATACATACAAGAAATACTTGATAAGTTTAGAACAACAATAACGCAATACTCCGGAATGGATCCAACAGTAAGACCAAAACTACCTAAACTTAAATACACCCCTAACCTATTTCGTTTAGTTAATTTATTTAATGAAAATATCCTTATACAATTTATATCTGATGACACACAACTTATAGACATACATTTACTTATATATTGCACAGCGGTAGTTATATCTGAAGAACTAAACTTTAAAATCACAGACCATATAGAAACCACAAGAAGAAGCCACACTATCAAACCAGCGTGGCAACAGAGACTAGAAAAAGATATTGAAAAGTTAAGAGCAGATTGTGGTAGACTGACACATTATATCAATGGCATCAGATCGCAAAAAGTAGTTAAGAGAGTTGCAACAATATTTAATAACTATTCTAATCACACTAGACACGAAACTAATAATAGAAGACCCGAGGAGTTTCTGGACACATTAAAGCAGAAACTAGCACTTAAAGTTCATAGGCTTAGGAGATATGTGAAGGCACAACAGCGCAAAAATGATAATGCAACATTTGCTATGAATGAAAAAGTATTTTACAGAAACATACAGAAAACACACACAGATACTACAATAGAAAACAACATAGACGCACCATCAAAAGAACACCTAGAAACATTCTGGTCTAGCATATGGGAAGAACAAGTACAACACAATGATAAAGCAACTTGGATCACAGAAGAAGAAACAAAATGGAGAGCAATAGATGAAATGGAATTTAAAGAGATAACAGAGTCTGATATTACAAATATAACAGCCAGATTACATAACTGGAAGTCACCGGGTATAGACAAAATACAAAATTTTTGGTACAAAAAACTAACGATCCTCCACAAGTCTATGGCAAAGAACTTGACGGAAATTATTTTAGGACAACAGAACGTACCCGATTTCATTGCAACGGGAATAACATACATGCTACCTAAAACTACATATACAACACAACCTTCCCAATACAGACCAATCACATGCCTACCTACTATTTACAAAATATTAACATCAGCAATCACAACAAAAATCAACTCACACATTGAACGTCACAATATAATAGCTGAGGAACAGAAGGGTTGCAGGCGGGGCCACATGGGATGCAAAGAACAGTTAATTATAGACTCCACTATTCATAAACATGCCACCACAAAAAATAGAAATCTTCATTGTACCTATATAGATTACCAAAAAGCTTTCGATAGTATACCACACTCCTGGTTGATTCAAATCTTAGAGATTTACAAAATTAATTCAAAAATAATAGATTTTCTACGTAACATAATGCCACATTGGAAAACTACACTACAGCTTAACCGGTTCACATCTGTTGGGTTCCAGGGAACCCAAAAGATGTTAACGGTAAAAAGGCCATTGGGTTCCCTGAGACCCACTTGGTTCACGCGGTTTTAATCTTTATTTTATAATACGAATAAGGTTTCATATCGTCTGCAATAATTAAACGGTCCGGTCAGGAAGACACTCTCGTCGACTAAATCATTAAACGAACAAAACGTCGTCTGGGAATAGACAAAAAAAAAGTTAAATGTTACGTTTCCAGCATGGCGTCAACATGGCGTCACCGCGTCGCGCGCGCTCGTAGTTATTTAGTGTTTTTTCTTATTTTTTTGTGCGTTTTCGAGACTACAGTGTATAAATATTCATTTAAAAGTAGTATATCATCGTTTTAGATAATTGTTTGCTTAGAATAGCGTCATAAAAACTTAATTTTCGACAAAATGTGTGACGTAAACAAACCGTTGTTCGAAGTGTGTAGTGATTAGTGAAAAGTGTTTATTTTGTGTGTTTTACTGTGCAATTAGTGACTGCTGGCGTATAAAATGGTAAGTATAAACATAATTTCTTATTAGAATATAAGTGGTTCTTATTAGAATATAAATCTAGTTTTATAAATCAAAAGAATGTTCGAGTGCACAAAACGGGCGTTGACCTCCGCGCGATATGAAGTTTGAGTTAAATATTACGACAATGTTACGTAGGATTCCCATAAAATGACTGCTGTTCGATTATAAGTCTATTCAATAAGTAAACTCCAAAGTTTCAAACAAATTGAGATGGTAGTTTTATGAGAAATCGACATAACACGGGAACAAGCACACTGTCAGCCATTGTCTGTTATCTCTTTGTTTATTTAATAAATAAACAACCTAAGACGAAACAGCTTACGTTAATACAATGCTTTGTTTAGTTAAGAAGCCATAAATTATAACTTAAACTGGCAAGAGGCAGTAAAAACTCGAGTCGACCCTTTTTTTGTGAGTGTTATCGTAAAAACTTCAAGTGTCAAACGCCGCGGGGGGTCGCAGGTGTCAACGGATTGCGTCATTATATAACAATTAGTTTTTGACGGTACGTGACCGGAACCGCAATTCTTCTCTTATAACACGACAGATATCTATTAGGAAGGGTATCTATCAGGGAGATTCCCTGAGCCCTCTGTGGTTTTGTCTCGCCCTTAACCCTTTGTCTCACTTGTTGCACCGGTGTCAGGCCGGATACAACCTTAAACATACTACTGAAGAAACAGTTATCTCACACCTCATCTATATGGATGACATTAAGTTATATGCAAAAACCGAAAAAGAAATGAAAAAGCTTATAGAAGTCACGACAGAATTTAGCCAAGATATAAATATGAAATTTGGGTTAGACAAGTGCAAGACATTACATATCATAAGAGGTAAAATCAAACCTGGCAGCTATACAGTTAACGACACCGACACCATTGACGCAATGGAACCAACACACCTATACAAATATTTAGGATACAAGCAACTTAAGGGACTCGACCACACAGCAATTAAACAGACACTAAACACAGAATATCGAAGGAGAATTAACGTAGTTTGCAAAACACAACTATCAGGAAAACATCTTATTAAAGCCTTAAATACTTTTGCTATACCAATATTGACCTACTCATTCGGAGTCATAAAATGGTCAAAAACCGACATCGAAAAGTTAGAGAGAACCACGCGCACAATACTCACAAAACACAACAATCTGCACCCTAAATCTGCAATTGAACGACTTACCATCAAAAGACAGAATGGAGGGAGAGGCCTAATCGACATCCATCACCTTTGGAAGAAACAGATCACTGGTCTTAAAACATTCTTCAATTCAAAATCTCACTCTAGTAATATACACAAAGCTGTTTCTCTAAATGATTCTAACTACACCCCACTTAACTTAAAGGAACCAAATATACAAGTCTCAAATAACCCTGACCCACAGAACCAAAAAATTGAAAACTGGAAAAAGAAAGTCCTTCACGGTAGACACCCTCACGATTTAGAACAATCCCATATAAATATAGTAGCGTCTAATAAGTGGCTTAAAATAGGAAACCTGTTCCCTGAAACAGAAGGCTTCATCATGGCTATACAGGATCAAATCATCAATACCAAAAACCACAGGAAATTTATCATTAAAGACCCTACCATCACTAACGATAAATGCCGCAGATGCCACATTCAATCAGAAACCATCCAACACATAACCGGAGCATGCACAACCCTCACACAGACAGACTACACTCACAGACACAACCAGGTTGCAAACATTATTCACCAAAAACTAGCTCTCAAACATAATCTCATAAAAAATACTAACACTCCCTATTATAAGTACGCGCCACAAACTATCCTAGAAAACGACACACATAAACTGTATTACGATCGGGCCATACTTACAGATAGGACCATCCACTACAATAGACCAGACATAACCCTTCAGGATAAAATTAGAAAAACTACTTACCTCATAGACATTGCAGTTCCGAACACCCATAACTTACAAAAAACAATCACTGAAAAAATAAGCAAATATGCTGAACTTAAGGAAGAAGTAACACGAATTTGGAGACAAGATAAAGTTTATGTTGTTCCTGTAGTTCTCTCCACGACAGGTGTTATTCCCAACCATCTCCTCCGTAGCTTGAAAGTAATAGACCTAGAAGAATCCCTCTATATCAATCTGCAGAAAGCAGCCATCCTTAACACATGCAGAATCGTTAGGAAATTTATGCAGTTGGACGAAAACACACTCTCAACATAAAGTTCACCACTCGCTACATTTACTTGGTTTTGGCCCGTAAATGTAGCTTAAACCAGCCCAGAGCTGAGAATAAGAAAACTCCCAAAAATAATAATAAAATTTATTCCAAAATTACAAGGCTTAAAAATATGTACAGTTTTGCTTAAATATAACAAATAATATTTCTAAGAATTACGTGCCTGAACTAGGTAATCCTGTATTTCAGGCAAAAAGAGCTAAAATAGTCTTAAAAATTTAATAAATAATTACAAGCTGAAAATAGAAACAATTTTATAAATGTTGAGTCGCTTAACTTAGTTTCAAAATTTGACAAATATTTAACATAAATATTTACTTTAACACAGTTAGTAAATTCTCTGTTTCTTCGTAAGACATACTTTGGAGAGCATCATTGAGAGTTCTCTTACAATTTGTGTAGTTCAGGGAATAAATGTTAGCTTTCGAGTTTAGTCTATTATAGAGGAGAGGACCGAGGTACAGGTAAAATTTGGATATAAAAGCATGCTTAGTTATATTTTGTGGACAGACGATATCTTTACGTCTTTTATTAGTATAATCAGTACTGTAATATAGAGCTGTGTGTTGTTTTAAAACAATGCCCATTACAAAAAGTTGTCTAACTGTTAAAACTTCACATGATTTGTATAGTAGGTTAGTAGGAAAAAGGAAAGGGCGGGAAGTAGACACTTTGAGAATCGCCCTCTGAGCTCTTTCGGTGGTTAGTAACAGTGTTTTACCCGCACCACCCCATGTGGTAATACCATAAGTTAATATCGATTGACATAGAGCAAAGTAAACTTGTCTAACAATTTTTGGATCAGCAATATAGCGTATCTTTTTAAAAACAAATATCAACTTGCGAATTCTACTATTTAAAGCTTCTATATGTTGTTTGAACGAAAGTGTTTCATCCATTATAATACCAAGGTATTTTGTTGTTTTTACCATTTTAATTTTAGGACAAACACATTGGTTATCTGTGGGAATCGTGCAATAATGAGCATATAATGTCGAAATAGGGCCAGTTGATGTTTGCTTGCGCATTGAAAACTTAATGTAATTTGTCTTATCTGCATTTAGTGTTAGTGAATTATTTTGAAGCCATTTATTAACAACATTGAATCCGTCTTGCGCAAGCTTGAAGACATTGTTTTCTGAGTCTGCGGAAAATAGAAGGGCAGTGTCGTCAGCATAAGAAACAATTTGGCCGTGAGCTAGGTTTAGATTACAAAGATCGTTTATGTAAATCAAAAATAGCGTGGGCCCTAAAATACTTCCTTGTGGAATTCCGAAGGACGTGTTCTTTTTATCATCGCTGACGATATTACCAATCCTTACACATTGGGTACGGTCTTCTAAATAGCTTTTAAATAGTTTCAGCTGGGTGCCTCTGATACCTATGGCTTCAAGCTTGTGCAATAGAATAGGAATAGAAACCGTGTCAAAAGCTTTGGCGAGGTCCAAGAAGATTCCTACTGTGTGGTTACCATTATCAAGTTCTTTTGCCAAAAAGTCAGTCAGATGGTGTACGGCATCGTCCGTTGACATTTTAGGCCTAAATCCAAACTGCCGCTTCGATAAAATTAATTTATCTTCCATGTATTTGTTAAGCCTTTTATTTATAATTTTTTCTAATATTTTAGACATTGAAGGCAGTAAGGAAATCGGTCTATAATTTGTTACTTGATCTTTGCTGCCCGACTTATAAACTGGGACAACAACAGCTTTTTTTAGGCATTCGGGAAAAAGACCTGTAGATAAACATTTTTGGAAAATATATGTTAGTGGCGGTACCAAAATGTGCCTAAACTTTTTAACAATTTTATTTGAAATGTTATCGATATCGATATTGATGAGCGCTCGCAGCACTATTTTTTAATTCGGAATGTGACCAATGACGTCACTATCACTTCACCCGATTCTAGAATCGCGTGAAGTGAGTGCGGCTAGCCGCGCGTGGTTTCTCACCGTGATGTTGCCATGGCAACATCACCGTGAGATACCGCCGCGAAGCGAAGGTGCGCGCGCCGCATGCTTCACGAATGTCAGTAAATATAATTTGATGTAGTATTGATGATGATGATTTGATGAATATCCTTTGATTATTGACAACGAGTAGTTAAGTAGGTAGGTATCAAGTGTAAGCAATCACAAAATAAATTAAGATATTGTATTGTGAATTTGATTTTATTAGTACGCAACTTGACTAGTATCAGTCATTTGTCTCGATAAATATATTACTGCGTTAAAGTATTATGTTATGATTAAATACATTAAAATTAACCTTAATTCAAATACAAAGAAATAATGCTTAATTTAACAAATTGTTACCATTTTTAATTATGTTTAACGTTCATCTATTGACTTAAAATTCGCGCGCTTTTGCCCCACTGGGTAACGTGGACGCAAAGCTATAAAGGAATTGAATACTGTTCACGGGGGCAATATTTTTTGGATTGTCGAGCTGTTTAGGTCAGACTTGGTATTAAATAATCATATTCGTATAGTGTTAATGTATAGTGTTAATAATTAAAAGTATTTACCACAGTATAAGTGACTTTTTCTTTCAGTTCAGAAGTGGGATATTTCACGTAAGTGTTATTGCCTTATGTTCCATTTCTTTTCAAATGATTTAGTGTGAATCTCATCCTTATGTTGTGCATATTTGAATATTATGTGATAAGTTTGTTAATGTCGTATCACGAATATTTTTTTATTTGTATTGGAACAACTGATCACTGCCGATCAAGCCTCCTGGTGACCTGGAAGTTGAAATCATACAAGATATTTCATACTTTCACGACCTTTTACCTAGGTCTTAGCATATTGCGATTTTCTTGTGGTGTTATGATGTCAACGGTCGTATACCTATTTTATACTCGGTAATAGAAGCACTAAAATATAGAAGTACCTTCATGATTTGTGATTTGTTTTTCCGTAATCTAGCCATTCAAATGGTTTAAAAGAATAGCTGTGTCCGTATATTATTTTTGACTGACCAGGTCTACAAATGGATGACGATCGTGATGAAAGTGTGGCTCAAATGCCGCGAACTGCATCACCAGTGTTGGACAAGCAGAGCCGCAGGCGGAACTGGGAGCCGAGCCGCAGGCGGAACCAGGAGCCAAGCCGCAAGACGAACCGGGAGCAAAGCCGCAGCCCTTGCGGCAGTCAGAGCCGCAGGCAGTGCAGCAGGCAGAGCCGCAGCCAGGGCAGCAGGCAGAGCCGCAGCCAGAGCAGTAGACAGGGCCGCAGCACCAGCCGCAGGCAGAGCTACAGGCATAGCAGCAACCGCAGTCGTGTGTGGAGCCCTGGTCACCGAATTCGACGGCTCGAGACGCCGCCGCCGGGAAGGATTGCAACACATCGGAGTCGCAGCCCAACCAGGGTGAAACCTGGTTCATCGGGGAAGCGGCTCAGCGAAAATTGCAGATCACAGTCAAGACGCAGCACGACCAACACACGAAATCACCAACGAAGCGGGTATAAACGAGGCACCCGTTCACCAAGCAAAATAACCAGGACACGTGAGTCATTTCCTACAAATGATGTGTTTTCTAAATTTACCGATATTCTTGATAAAATCTCGAGTAGGGGTAGTGAGAGAATAAGTAATTTTAACGTAGTTCCTGAGTTCGACCCTTCTTCAAAAAATCAGAACATAAATAATTGGATACACAAAGTAAATGAAATAGCAAGCATATATAGTTGGACAGACCGACAAATCATACATAATACGATTCCTAAACTTACTGGCAATGCAAAGCGGTGGTACGAGGGTCTAACAACTATTAATTTTAGCTGGTTTGAGTGGCAAGAAAAGCTCAAAGCAGCTTTTCCGTGCGATGAAAATTACGGCCAAATGCTTTCGGATATGTTGGACAAAAGGGCGAAGTTTGGGGAATCTTTGGAAGATTACTATTATGATAAAATGGCATTACTAAATAGGTGCGAAATTAAGGGCAAGAGAGCAGTTGAATGCGTAATCTTTGGTATAGATGATAGGGCCATTAGGATAGGAGCGGAAGCAGCTCAATTTGATAACCCTGATAAACTTTTGGCATACTTACGAAATGCAAAAAGTATAAGCAAGAGAAATGATAATATTCAAAGATCTTCCAACAAGAAATTTCTGACTAAGGATAAACCACCTGTTAGTAATAAATCAAATACGATCAGGTGCTTTAATTGTAAGGAAGAAGGGCATATTATGAGTAAGTGTCCTAAACCATTAAAAAAATGTACTAATTGTTCAATAATTGGTCACGATTCTAGTGAATGTTATCGTAAGAAGGAAGACTCAAAATCTGTCTTAGAAATTTCAACCACCAAACCTAAAACTAATGATAAATATGTACAAACTGTTTTGATAAACGGTCACAAAAAAGTAGGTTATTTAGATTCAGGTAGCGAATGTACACTCATTAGAAACTCCGATGCTGTAGAATTATTTGGTAAATGGGATACAACTTATTCAGTGGCGATGACGGGATTTGGTGGAGCGGTAGTTCATGCGATAGGTCGATGTCCAGTAGTTTTGGAAATTCAAGGCGTTATTGTCGAATTGGATGTTATTGTTGTACCTGATAATTTTTTGAAATACTCATTGTTGGTTGGTCAGTCATTTACCGAAGCCACAGGGGTTAAAATCATAAAAACTGATTATGAATTAATAATATCCCGTGAGTTTCCAGAGACTATTGGCGTAGTTAAACTTTTTTCAAAAGAATGTTGTTCAATTCGACCCGGATGTTTCTATGTAGAGGTTGACTCGTCTCCTAACATAACTGGTTCTATATTAGTATACGGAAGTTATAGATCCATCCCTAATTTAGAACATCACATAGAAGAGGGTGTTTACTCAATTGAAAATGGCAAAGGTGTACTATTAGTGGATAATATTTCGTCAAACGTTATAACTTTTAAAAAAGATCAGTTAATAGCTAGAGGACAATTTTTGCAGATAAAAATTATAAATTGTCCTACTATAAATAAGATTGATGTTGCAAGCTCTTTAGAACCTTTTCATTTGAATGACTTGTCTCTGGACGATAACTTAAACCGGGATCAGAAATTGCAACTATTGGATGTCGTAAATCGTTACCGAACGTGTTTTGCTACTAAATTATCTGAATTAGGCTGTACTAATGTAGAGACAATGAACATTGATTTAATGGACCCCCAACCCGTAGTTTACAGGCCTTATAGATTGTCTCATACAGAAAAACAAGAGGTTAGGGGTATGACCGACGAATTGCTGCAATGTGGTGTCATAAGAGAATCTTGTTCGCCGTTTGCAAGTCCAATAATTTTAGTTAAAAAAAAGAACGGTGAGAAGCGCCTTTGTATAGATTACAGGGCTTTGAATAGGAAAACTGTGAAACAACACTACCCTTTGCCGAGGATAGAGGATCAGATGGATAGGTTAGCGGGGTATAACCTGTATACTACCTTAGACCTAGCGTCAGGGTACTACCAAATAGAATTGGCTGAAAGTGACAAACAAAAAACTGCTTTTGTCACGCCAGAAGGGCAGTTCGAATTTAATAGGATGCCTTTCGGTCTGACAAATGCACCAGCGGTATTCCAAAGAACTATCAATAAAGTTCTTGATAACTTAAGGTTTGACACGGTTGTCGTATACATGGACGACGTCCTTGTACCTTCGGTTTCGTTTGATGATGGTTTGAAAAAACTAGAAACGGTGTTTGATAAAATTAGAAATGCAGGGCTTACATTGAAACTTTCGAAATGCAACTTCTTCCATTCAAAAATAGAATTTCTTGGCTTCGAAGTCTCTGGGAATGGCATTAAACCGGGGAAGTGTAAAATAGACGCGGTTGATAAATTTCCTATCCCTAAAGATGTCCATAATGTTAGGCAATTCTTAGGCTTGGCAAGTTTTTTTAGGCGTTTTATTAAAAACTTTGCGATAATTGCTCGTCCATTGACCCAATTACTAAAAAAAAATGTTTCTTGGACTTGGGGCAAAGAAGAAGAGACCTCATTCACTCAATTAAAAGCAAAATTAGTGTCCCGACCAATCTTAACTTTGTACAATCCTAATGCTGCTACCGAGTTGCATACAGATGCCAGCAAACACGGTGTAGGCGGTATGCTTTTACAGAAACAAGATGACCAAGTTATGAAACCAGTCGCTTATTTTAGTAGGCGTACCTCACCAGAAGAGCAACACTTTTCATCATATGAATTGGAAACCCTGGCGGTTGTGAATAGTTTGAATAAATTTCGATGTTACTGTTGTGCGTGTCGTTAGTGTGGGTTCAGGTAAAATGATAGGCGAGTCTGGATTAAACTGAATTAGATGAATATTTAATTAGGGTTCACAATACACGATTATAAATACAGTAAATTAGGAACGTGGCAGGGCGATGGTATGTAAGCGACTGGCGAGCCCGGCGCGGGCGCTCCCGTACAATATCAAAAATGCAATTCAGCAATCGCATCGCTAGGGTCGCTACATCACACCCCCCCTTTCTCCAAAATTTTTTACAAAGATTAAAAAAAAAATTTGTTACACTGGGTTTACAATGGTACGTACAAAATTACATTATAAAATTCGAACTATAAATACTAACGCTTACAATGTTGCAATCAATCAATCATTTTTTACTTATACATGTTTTACATTCTTACTACTTATATAAATCTTATAATTAAAATATATTTAGTTCATATGATTAAGGGTAGCTGTCATAACGTCCGCTCTGCAATAATCAATAACGCCACTCGGGCCGGCAGCTTCCGTTATGACAGCGCCAATATAATAGATACATACAATCCCAATCAATACGCCTACTGGGTTCCACAGCTAATGTAACCACACATAGTTCACGATAGAAACTACATCGTTCGATTAAACGGATGATTCCTGCACAATTCACTTGTCGTACACTGATTATACGTAACCTGCTGCGGTTCCTGTGGTTGGCACTGGCACTGGCACTGTCCCAGTTAGTGTTGTCATTTCCTTTTTTTAACCACCCTCTCAATTGGCCTATGCAGCCTCTTTTTATTGCGCAACATAACAGAATTCCCAATATTAGCGTGATAATTATAAGTATTATCCCAAAATAATTCAGTTTGCTTTCTAATTGTTGTCCAGCTACTACCTGTGCTTGGGCTATGGAAATGTATTCTTTATTTTGTGAATTCCCCATGTCTATAAATGTGTATTCTCTACTTGGGGCTAGCACTGTAATTAGTAAATTGTGCATGAATTTCTTACATTTACGGTGAACCTAAGCTACTTTGCTAGTTGAGCAAAAATCGCACGGGTTTCTTGATTACTCGGCCTGAGCGTGTGGTTTTAATCATAGGCGGTAGCGAGTTTTGCTCAACCTGCTGTGTTTGTGTTTCAGTGTTGCTGTTATTTCCTACAGTTCCTGGTATCATATCCTCATTAATAATATATGCCGGTTTTAATCTATCGATGGACACGGTTGACTGACGATCATCTTTTTGTACGTTAAACGTCTTCTCGTTTCTGCTAATGACTTGGTATGGACCACTATATGAAGGTGTCAAAGGTTTCCTTACCATGTCGTTTCTAATGAATACGTGTGTACAAGTGTTCAAATCTTTGTGAACGAATATTTTTCGTGAACCGCTATCCGCTCGTGACTTTCCGCGAATGTCGTTTGGTTTGCGAAACGCAGCACAAACGTTCCAAAGATTTATGAATAATACAGTGTTGCAAAATTTAGAATATCTCAAGGACGGCCAAGAAACCTCGTATTTATTCTGTTATATTGATGACCTTGTGATAGCCAGGAATTTGACTTTAATATAATTTATAAACCAGGGAGTTCTATGACGCACGTAGATGCATTGAGTAGGAATCCCCTGCAAGAAAATACTGCCAGCACCGACCCTGTTGATTTACAAGTTTTTCATATTACTGTAGATTGGTTAGCCACGGTTCAAATGAATGATGATGAGACACAAAGAATTAAACGGGTTTTAGACGATAAAGATTCAAATTTAATTAACTATACAAAACAAAATTTTATTTTAAAACGTGGAGTAGTTTACAAAATAACGGATGATGGACTTAGATGGTATGTGCCAAAAGGTGTCAGATGGCAAGTGTTACGTGCTTGTCATGATGACATAGGTCACTTTTCTTATGAGAAGACTTTAGACAAAATTAAAACAACCTACTGGTTCCCAAAAATAAACAAAATTGTTAAAAAGTATTGTCAAGCGTGTATTCAATGCGCTCACGGAAAGGTGCCGGCTGGAAAGAGGTCTGGGTTTTTACATCCAATACCGAAGGTATCTGAACCTTTCCACACCGTACATGCGGACCACTTAGGTCCGTTCAATGAGAGCAAAAGAAAGAATAAGTACATATTAGCCATAATTGACGCGTTCACAAAATTTATTATCCTAAAGCCTGTTAGAAATACGAAAACTCACACAACGATTTTGGTTTTTAAAGAATATTTTAGTTTGTTCGGGGTACCTTCTCGAGTAATAACAGATAGAGGCACTACTTTCACGAGCTCAAAGTTTAGACATTTTTTATCAGAAAGAAGTGTAAAGCATATTTTAAATGCGGTTGCTACTCCTCGTGCAAACGGGCAGGTAGAGCGCTACAATAGGACGGTATTAGATTCATTAACGGCTATGACATTTGGAAAAGACGAAAAACTATGGGATGAGTATTTGCTACAAGTACAGTGGGGTTTAAATAACACCGCCAATAAAGCAGTAGGTAAAACCCCAGCTCAATTGTTATTTGGGTTGCGACTGACAGGGTTGACTGAGAGTGGACTGGCTTTACCAGTTCAGGAAAATAATGATACTAATATTAGTAACGTTAAAGATATTAGAAACGAAGCACTAGACAAAATAGTACGTACTCAGGAAAAACAGAAGCAAATCTTCGATAGGGCTAGAATTCCCCCACGTCAGTTTGATGTAGGACAACTGGTTAGGGTAGAAAGAGAAGTAGGTCAGAAAGGGAAAAGTAAGAAGTTAGTTCCAAAATGTCTAGGCCCTTATCGCATTACCAAAGTATTACAGAATGACAGATACGAAGTAGAGGATACACCTATCACTAAAAAAAAGGGTAAACAAAAATATGTAGGAATTTTTTCGGTTGATAAAATTTACCCTTGGCTTGTGTATCAGTCGGTGGACGACAGTAATGAAGACGATAATAGTAATAATTCGGATATGGATACAGACAACTAAATTGTGGAAGTATTGCAATGAAATAGTTATGTTGAACAGTTTATGAATTTCCTATTATGTAGAAAGACAGGTTTCGTTGGCAGTAGTTGCGAATAGTATGACTTAGTTAACAAAATGTAGTATGGTTAGTAGTGGTAAACGCCTTTAACAGGCTAGAATCTGTTTTTATGGCTAGTATGGTAGTATGGTAGTATGGTAGTATGGCAGTATGGCAGTATGGTGAAATGGTGAAAAACCACTAGCAGGCGAGATTGACCTGACATGATAGTATTGTAGTAGGGTGGTAATAATGTGTTATGGTAATATGGTTCCAGTAATGTTATGGAACGAGTGTAAATTGTGAATATTGCGACTAAAGATTGCTGGAAAGGGATTGATTATTATGGTTATATTTTTAGAAGATATTGTTAATGTTACCTACTTAGTTGATTGTTTCAGTCAGATTGTTGATAACTAATGTTTAATTAATTCAATGGAAAACGTATAGTTATTATTTTTTTTTTTTTTTGTTTGTTTTGTGTACTACTTATTTAGTAAAGAAATCTTTAATATTATTTTATCTAATTCCAATTTGGTATTGTGTGTGAAAACAAATTTTAATTTTTATGTAATTCGCGAGGGCGCGAATCGTAGGTCAGGATGGACGAATGTAAGCAATCACAAAATAAATTAAGATATTGTATTGTGAATTTGATTTTATTAGTACGCAACTTGACTAGTATCAGTCATTTGTCTCGATAAATATATTACTGCGTTAAAGTATTATGTTATGATTAAATACATTAAAATTAACCTTAATTCAAATACAAAGAAATAATGCTTAATTTAACAAATTGTTACCATTTTTAATTATGTTTAACGTTCATCTATTGACTTAAAATTCGCGCGCTTTTGCCCCACTGGGTAACGTGGACGCAAAGCTATAAAGGAATTGAATACTGTTCACGGGGGCAATATTTTTTGGATTGTCGAGCTGTTTAGGTCAGACTTGGTATTAAATAATCATATTCGTATAGTGTTAATGTATAGTGTTAATAATTAAAAGTATTTACCACAGTATAAGTGACTTTTTCTTTCACAAGGGGGGACCAGACGGTTTAAGTAAAATAAAATCGAATCGTCTGAATGGACTGGCCTGAATTCTTATCCATCAAGATGTTGCTTCAATGAAGAACGCTGAAGAAGCACCTACTAGGTAAACCTATCTTCAACAGCAGTGGTGTAAGCACGCGGGTAGGTACTCGGGAACTGAGGTCTGCTATGCCAACAGTGCACTGGCCCAGAGTAGGCGAGAGGCATTCGGGATATCGTTAATACTAAAAAGATACTGAGCGGCCTCGCGCGTCCAAAGTTTATTACATTTTTCTCAAAGTCATAAAAAACCATGATCCAATATTATGAATGGTCAGAAGTTGTTATTATACGTTGTTATTGTATTTTCCTAATGTTTTTAGTGCGCATGTGTGACACGTTATCATTTAAATGACTTGGTAAGTACCTATAAATGTTTGTCGTAAATAAAACAACTGTTTAATGCAAAATGGAGGCACTAAACTGACTTTATAATTATGAGCAAAAAACGGTTGGATTTAGACATAAAAAAATCTGAAAGCATTGAAATAAATAGAAGGCGTCAATGTCAAAGGCTAAGAGTTTAAAAAAATCGAATGTGATGACAATGGCTACGTTCCGAGTTACGATAATATCCATTACTTGTGGTGTTTGGTTTTGAATCGTATCATATCTTTAGCTTACTTAGATATAGTGCTTCCGTAATAGGTTTTAGCATTGAGTGAGCACTGTTAGCACGTTCACGAGCGTTCCGTATTGTTGCCAAAAAATACCGTTCTTAGCAGTCATAATCGTGATATCTATCTCGGAACGCCAATTATTGATGAGCGCTCGCAGCACTATTTTTTAATTCGGAATGTGACCAATGACGTCACTATCACTTCACCCGATTCTAGAATCGCGTGAAGTGAGTGCGGCTAGCCGCGCGTGGTTTCACTGGTTTCTCACCGTGATGTTGCCATGGCAACATCACCGTGAGATACCGCCGCGAAGCGAAGGTGCGCGCGCCGCATGCTTCACGAATGTCAGTAAATATAATTTGATGTAGTATTGATGATGATGATTTGATGAATATCCTTTGATTATTGACAACGAGTAGTTAAGTAGGTAGGTATCAAGGGGGGACCAGACGGTTTAAGTAAAATAAAATCGAATCGTCTGAATGGACTGGCCTGAATTCTTATCCATCAAGATGTTGCTTCAATGAAGAACGCTGAAGAAGCACCTACTAGGTAAACCTATCTTCAACAGCAGTGGTGTAAGCACGCGGGTAGGTACTCGGGAACTGAGGTCTGCTATGCCAACAGTGCACCGGCCCAGAGTAGGCGAGAGGCATTCGGGATAACGTTAATACTAAAAAGATACTGAGCGGCCTCGCGCGTCCAAAGTATATTAAATTTTTCTCCAAGTCATAAAAAAAACATGGTCTAATATTATGAATGGTTAGAAGTTGTTATTATACGTTGATATTGTGTTTTCCTAATGTGCTTAGTGCGCATACGTGACACTGTACAGGTTAAATGAATAGGTAAGTACCTAGTTAATAAATTTAAACTTTAATTATTGCAAACAAAATGGAGGCACTAAACCGACTTGAAATGTGCAAAAACCGGTTGGATTTAGACATTAAAATAGGTTTCTACAAGCATTGAAACAAATAGGACCTCTAAATTATTGTCTGAACTCGAATACGAACAGAATAAAAAGAAAAAACTTCCTATTACATTGATGTGAGCGCCTAGCGCGCATGCGCGGGGTGATCACTGCACCCGATTCATAACACTATTTCGGCGCAGTGAAGTGAGCACCTACGCGAGTGTCATTTGAACTGTTGAACTTTTACATAGGTAGCATCAAAATGATGATGATTTGATGAATATCTATTCTTTTATTATTGACAACGGCTAGATAAGTAAGTATCTATCTACAATAAAATGTTAGTAGGTACCAACCTACATATTGGACGTTGGTTTGGTATTGCATTTTTTTTCAGTGCCTTACGCGGAAACGCGGCGTGATCTTAATCACTCCACCATATTGTCGAAGCCATAGCAAGTACCTACTACGGGATGCGCTAGGGTCAGTTGAGTTTTGTAGGTATTACTACGATGATAATGATAGGTATGTACACTAAAATATTGGAATAATAATCCGCACATCTTTTTACTTAAATTACTGATTTATTCATAAATCGTTTAGATGGGTTCCCACATAGTTTGTGTGAGATTTAATGCTATGGTCCGTCAGCCAGGCACACTACCACTCGATGAATTGACACGCTCGGTTATATCAGGGTATATATGTTCTGTGGGTTATATCGTCTCTTTGAATAAGTTTAGGTTTTGATACCAACGCTGAAGAACGTTGCGCAGTCTTTAGATACTGGACTCGATCGACAATCGCTTCTCCAAAACACACCGCGACTAGGCCATGGGATTGCGTTTGTTAAACTATAATCCATTTACAATGGGTTCATAAAAACTAAAAATATCGATTCGCATTAGCATTAGTATTAGTAGACGCTATCTTCAAGATGTGTTTGTTTTATTCTATTTATATTTATTGTTCGTGCGTGACGCGCTCTTGCACCTCAGGCAATATAAGGACTACCTACTCTAGGAAAAAATAGAACGAAACAACATTGAGTTTCTGACTGAATTTCTGTTTTGCTATTTGATTTGAAAAACCCCCCCAAATTAGTAATAAATGATGCACTAATAATAAATACTAGCTTTGAAATCCTAATAAAATGATCATACAATCATAATCGAGATTTAATCTCGATTATGATTGTAAATGTAATGCTTGGTCAATCCCTAGCATCAGCGGGATGACACTGACAGTTCACTCCACGCTCACTCGGTTCACTTCACTCGGTGAGATGGTTACAGAATAGCACGGCAGTTTCAACCAACGGCGCACGTTTTTGACATTTGGTTGTCACCGAGATGATACTGGGACTGCGACTAGATTTTGACTGTTTTTCGTTACCAGAAAATTGGCCTTCAGTTATACTTAGCTACACACCTAGTAATATAAACGCTAAGGCAGTCTGTGTGTCCTATTAATTATCGTGACAATGTAGACTGTTAGATGGCGTTTACTAATTGCTGGTATAAGGCGAACTGACTGATAAGCAGGATGTAATATTATTCATCTATACTTCTATCTATACTAATATAATAAAGAGGTAAAGTTTGTGAGGTTGCAGGGGTTAACCCGATACAAATATGTGTATGTACTGGAGGAGGGGTGGTTTGTATTAGTTAAAACAAAAAATAAAAAAATTACTAACCAAAAAGAATAAAATAGTGCTGTCATCAGCAACTAGCACTAAAAACAAGACTGATCCAATCACCAATCCAGATAAAACTGTAAGAAATATAACGCGCTTCGCGCTCTCACTGGCTTCGCCACACATCGGGCATACTTCGCACAAACACACAGCAGACAAGTATAAGAATAATGTTAGTACCATGATACACGCGACTCCTACAAAGCTGTTTAATATCTCGCTCAGCTAACTTCTTATACTTTGTTACTTCTGGCCCTGTCACATGAAAAAAAGTGAACAGTAAGACAATTTTGTGACGCTCTTGACATTGAATTTTACTTGATATTGTTACAAACCTAGAACATATACTCGTATATAAAATAAGTGAAGATTGCATTTACATGAAAACATTAATAAACCCACGCCTTCTTCCCAGGGGGGTAGACAGCCACTACAGAACACCTCTTGCTACGATCCTTACATACTCCTTTTGCCTCGTTTACGTTCATACATCTGGTGAAGATTGCATTTATTTGAAGGTTGTTGTCAGTAATCGCGGCACAGTCAAAACGCTGGGTAATTGTAGATATTTCACCTAATTTAATGAATCTGTTTTATTTTTGAAATAAGAGTTAGGATGCAAAGTTGTGGCAGTAGTAGGGCGGATTCCACCAATGAAACTAAAAACGTCAACACAACTTAACCACGAATAAGATAGCTGTCAATGCCATCATTGTTGTGGAATATTGATACTAACAGGGCTTGAACGTAGTTTAGATGTGCTGATCGCGTTCAATTTTATTGGTGAAATAAGCATTTAACCCCATAACACATTCACAGGGAGTGAATATAAAACTAGTTGCCACTTTGACTGGCAGTAGCTACACCATAAGAATATTCGTATCGTCATAGATGTTATGATGAAAAGTTTTCTCAAAATCCGTTTTGGATATTTGATTGGGAAGTCAACCGTCCAATGTAGCAACGACATGCATTGGCACCGCCACCCCGGTAAATATGACTTAATTTAAATAAAGTATAATGTGCATTACATAAAGTGACCCTTCTGCTATCATCTATTGTGTGGTCATACATTTAAACTTGGTATTGTATTTTCATCTGTGAATTATGTGTAAAGTGTAATTGGTTAGCAACTCCTGCGTCTATGCTGTGTTAGTTTCTGCACTTGCACTGTGGATTGTAGTCAACTATTTGTAGTAATATTGCAAGTTCTGCCTTTATCTTCTATGTATGTATGGTAATCAGTTTGTAAAAGTTTGAGTAGCTATCTATCTGTACTGTCCCGTGAGATTAGTGGCCGTTGGCTGCTAAGTTTGAGTACTTGGGTTCAATAACCTTTTGACTTTGTGATACAATTTGAGTTGAATGGTTTAAGATGAAGTCGTTACGGGTCGTCAGTAGCCCGAAAGTCTGACAACCATTCTTACCAAGGGGTATCGTGTCGCCCAGCAACTAGGTTGTGGACGTCAGATAGGCAGTCTCCATGTAAAATACTGGTACTAAGCTGCATCCGGTTAGACTGGAAGCCGACCCCAATATAGTTGGAATAGGCAGATGATGATGATGATTTTGCAAAACGAATTCTTGGCCTATCCTTTGGAAACATTGTTAACACGTTCTGTTCTAATGGGAGTGTCAAGCCAAAAGTCTTCTCTAAACGACTACTTTAGGTATATTACAAAACTAGCGCACTAGCTATCGATATCGATTATTTGATCGTATTTCTTAGTAGCAGCCCGAAGTATGGATTTGTGTCTGGTTCATGGCAATAGGCTCGCCCCCGTTACATGGAACTTAGACATAACTGGCGAAATGTGGTTTACTACCATCTGTATAAGCATCTGCACCTCTGCCTAACCATACGGCGATTACAGGCACGATGTTATGTCTTCACAAATTTTTGAGCAATAGGTACTTCAACAGATAGCGTGGCTTATCGTGAGTTCCTCTGGAGGGATAGAGGAGAAGAGCTATGGACGTCTTCCGGCTGAAATAAAGTAAAAAGAAAGTACCTGTTCCTTTCCGTTATCATTAAAGCCCCACCCGGCCTTCTGGAGGCATTTTATCTACGTAATGAAGTAAATTGGAACCTAGCTTCTGACATTGCATAAGTGCCCATGCAGGTTTATGTGAAATAAAATAACTTGATACTGATTTTGAAATAGTACATGTTATAACTATTGGTCCACTGGTTATCAGCACAAAAACATGAGGAAAGAAGGTTGGAACCATACAAGTTTAGGATATAAAACTCTAAAATAAGGCAGAACTAAATATAACAAAAAATAATAATTCTTGAGTGAGATAATTAAGATTAGATAATACGTCTTTAGTCTCTGCACAGCTCTTTTTGTGTGCATTAATAATACTTAAATAACTTTTACTTTTTTTAGGTTTCCATACCTACCTACTTAAACACGAAAATTTTCTGTACAGTAAAATAAATTAAAGGAAAAGACAAACTATGTAGGTACAAACAAATGTAAGTTGGTAGTTTAAAAAAAACGGTGACAAAAATTAATAGAAAAGATCCTCGACTGCTTAACAAAATAATAAATATATTCTATTAAATGGTAAGTTTTAAAATGGTCACCCAAAACCGAGTCTAGACACTTCTTTTTTTACTCGCTTTTACTATTTTGTTTTAAAGGCGTCCGACCCAAGAATGGTTGGTAGCCCTAATTTATCACTACGCAACTCTAATTTACATAACGTTAACATATTATCCCGCTTTTATCTGCCGAAGATAAATAATAAGTACATCCATACATATATGCCTAAAGTCACGCCTAATTCCCATAGGGGCAGGCAGAAACTACAGAACGCCATAATAATATGCTACGATCCGTACATACTCCCTTTGCTTCGTTTACATCAAATAATAAATAATCCAATAATAAGTCTTAAAATAATATGCTACGATCCGTACATACTCCCTTTGCTTCGTTTACATCAAATAATAAATAATCCAATAATAAGTCTTAAAATGGTCTCCCAAAACAAGGGCCAGTCATGTGATTCCATTTTTTTGTTTTTTTTTTTGCATTTTAAAGCAACGAACAGCAACGAGGAGTATGGTGGGTGTAGGTGACATTCCAATCGCAGCTCCTTTAATTTGGCGACCGTCTGATGTGCAGTGGTGTGTGTTCTAGCGTTATCTTAAAGAAGCAGTTGGCTAGAGCGGTCTCGGTTGTAATTGTTGACAATACAGATCTGTCGTAATCGTCTGGCTAGATCTTAGGAAGCTGTAGTGGATGACACCAGCACTGGTTCACCAGACAATTTTCCACTAGCTTTTTCTGAGTCAAATTTCGCTTGGGGCAAGATATTGCCGGGTCTCCTGGGTTCAATCACTGTGATGAGCGTTGCCGATTATTGTAAAGGATCCACTTCTTATCAAAAGTAATGATACGTTACCAAATACCCTCGTTATTGTGACGGTTCAATTATGTAACTCAGCACTCGACGCGTATTTGTTGGGTGAATTGAATGAATTGAGTGACGCACGTCACTCAATTCATGCGGTAACCATTTTTCGAGCTTTTTCAGTTTGCCAATTTGTTTCAAGTGAATTAAAATTGTGTTATCAATCACTACGAACCCTGCTGCTAGTTATTTGACGAAGTTTGAGATGGATCCACTTCCACGATCATTTTGAATTTTTCATTGTCAACTAGGGTCTCCTGCCGTGCACGGTGTTTGTTCTGGTCGCGGTCAATATTTCCAGAATGAAAACGTAAGTCTTAGTAAGGGGTTTCGTATTACCCAGTAACTGGTACTCAGCTGCATCCGGCTAGACTGTAAGCCAACCCCAACATAGTTGGGAAAAGGCTAGGCATGATGATGACTCACACTTCATGGTAAATACAGTTGCCAATTGAATTGAATGATAGCAGTTGAGGCTCCATACTACCAGATAGTGGATGATTACGTTCCTACAATCTAATAGTATGTCATATAATTGAGAAAGTATAAAACCATCTATAGCGAGCTAAGCCGACCCCAACATAGTTGGGAAAAGGCTAGGTAGGTGACGGTGACTTGGCTAGTCTCTGTTGAGACTGACCGCGTGACCAAAATTGGTTCTATTGGAATTACATGAATCATTCCTTGTAAACTTAAAAGTTATTTTATATATCTATTTGATACCTATCCTTGTAAACAAAGAGAATAAGTGTCAGCAATGACTTGTGTCAACTCGTCCCCTTTTTGCCTTCCATGACGATGTGTAATGCCTGTGTGTTTTCCGTAATACAATTTAATCTATTTAAATCGTGCAGTTACTTTGATTTATTCCCCACTTTCTAACAGGTTCAAGCTATTTTATTAAATTAGTGCATTTTTCTTCACGTGTTCTTTTGACTTGACCCTCTGCATTTCCTTGTATATTTTGCGCATTTGCTCTGGGGCGACATCGACATTGGTTTTGTCCAACAGTTACTACCTAATAATGTCTTGTATAAACTAAGGCGGACTTGAGCACAATGTAAGAGGGACTAACTTTCTCTTGGATGTAGTAGGCCCGCGTAATGAGATAAGCGGGATTTCGTGGAGTGTTAGAATAAAAAGTGAAGGTTTGTCGTAATGTTTAATTTGTAGGTATAACCGCAAAGCCTTAAGGTATACCTTCCACTTTCTCTTTTGCTATTCCTTGACGTCAGTCGAGATATTTTTCTCATGTAGGTTTGTGCGATTGTCTATGTGCTAACATGTACAAAGAGTTATTTATAGTACTGTGTGACCTAATCCCGCACCTAAATCACGCTTTTCTGTAACTTAAGTAGTTCAATTTTACAAAAAAGCGTGACCTAAGATTAGTATACGTTTTTGCATTATATATTGTATACATTATTGCACGCGTTTAGCACCGTCGTCGCGTCGGTGTAATCGGGCGATAATTTCACGCCGTGCAATAATGGACTACTGAACTTACACATATCGTAATGTACTAAACGTATTCAATACTCGTAATACTTATTGTCATAATGAACGTTTCCATAATTGACATCAAAAATCAGTACCTACCTGCAATCTTATTGTTACTATGTGTTTTAAATTTTGTTCACAAAAACAGTTAGAAAACCTGGTTATAGTTACGAAGCTAAGGTGCTATTATTTTACGGGGACTACGATGTAGGCGTATCTCATAAAACAGCCGATGTTATATGAATACAATTTAAATAGAATGACGTAATTTTTGAGGCAATTTAAATTCCTATTGTTTGTATTAAATCATATTTTAATTTATTTAATTAACATTAAGACGTTAAACTAAAATGAATCATTGTTTGTTTTTGATGCGCAGTTGTAATTTTTCCTGTATCGTGGGCACATTAACTAGCACAAATCTAACATTCATAAAAGTCAGATCCGGAATAATAATCCTCTATCTAGTCTACCTCATGATCATCTGCCTAGCCTTTCCCAAATAAGTTAGGGTCGGCTTCCAGTCTAACCGGATGTAGCTGAATGACAGTATTTTACATGTAAGTAAGTAATAAGTAATTTATTTGCCAAAATGTAGGTGTACAAAGTAGTATGATGTTATTATAAATGTGGCCCATTTACATTCTACCATCACATGTGGTGTGCAAATATTGTCATTATATGTCATGGAGGAAGTGCGCAACCCCACAACCCAGTACCTGGGTAATTCGATATTGTTTTCGGGTAACCACTGAAAATCAGCGCTGTGCTGTGGGTCCCATGGCACAGCATTATGCTGAGTGGAATCCTTTTTGTCACAGTCACGGCGTGCAGCTGCCGAATATTTATGTTCTATATGCCTATGTATAAATATCTGTGTTGTTATCATGTTTTTTTTTGTATGCTAACTGATCTTTTTATGTGCACGTGTTTCTGTGATAAATAAATCCGGGGGCACGGCATGGCAGTGCCCCCGCCAAGATGAGCCAAGCGAGCGCAAGGGAACTACCTACCCTTTCTAGAAGCCGTTCGTCGTTTTTTTAACCCTTATAACTTATGTTTGGATCATACCAGATAAACAAAATTCTCGGGATATGTTTTCAACAGTAGATTTATTAAATATATAAAGTTTTAATTGCATAGCTCTTATACTTAAGATTTTATTGATAGGTATCTAAATAACCCTGATTTCGTCACTGACTCACTGATGATCATCAACATTTTTTGGGTACTTCCTAACGTCCTAGATAGCTGGAATTTGGTATGTAAGCTAGTATTAGTACACAAACAACAAAAAAAAACTAAAACTTGGAACTTTTATCCCCAACCCCTTAAACTAGGGGATGGAATTCTGTATGAGACTTCCACCATTATGACGCTAGAGGTCTGAAAATTGATATAGGGGCTCCCTGTTATTATAAATAATAATAAAAAAAATATATTATAGTAACCCTTTATAAACAACAAAAAGAAATATAAAAAGAAAAATAATACTGTCACAAGCAACTTACAAAAAGAAGTGAAATCCCACCTAAAAAAATTTCATGTTCAATGTTGGCAAGACGAGACCATATGACTCGCACTGTCAAAAAGTTATCAGATCTCATGGAGAGCTACACTTCTAAATCTACACGCCCTAACTTCACAAATTCCACACCTTAGTCAAAATATGTGGCTTGGCCGTTTCGCTAGATTCACATGGGCGTGAGATCAGTATGGCTATCGGGCACTGCAAAATTAGGAGAGAGGAAGATGGCTACGTACAAATGCAAGCATATAATTCAATTCATAATTATTATGAAATTATTTGATGTATAATTGGGTGTATAATTATGTACATATATATAGGTATATATGTATAATTATGGTTTGGGTATATAGTTATAGTATATTTGTTATTTTAATTTTATGTATTTCATAAGAATTTATTATTATTTTAAGTTAATATTTTCATTTTCGTTTATTTTCTTTCATACATATTAAGTATATTTTTAAATATTTTTACAAAAATCATTATAAAAAACATTTAAAAATATAAAAAATAGTGGCCCATCGGCATCAGGAGCAGGGTCCAAGATGCCGGTGGTCAGGGCTCTAGAGAAAGGAACCTCCTGACTATGCGTGCCGTGTCTAGGAGTAGGTACTGCTTTCTGAATCAAGCCCTTGATCCAGCCACGCAATGAGAGCCTCCTGAGGTGTTGGTCGATGCTCTTCGCTATTAGGCCATTTACTGTAACGATTATCGGTACAATGATTGCTGAGTCCACGTCCCACATGTCGACAACCTCATGAGCTAAGTCAAGATACTTAATTTTCTTATCTTGCTCAGCTTTCACGAGATTCTCGTCATGAGGGACAGCGATATCAACAATCATTGCACGACGTTCTCGTTGATCTATCACCACAATATCAGGCTTATTGGCTACAATAGTCCTGTCAGTGATGATAGATCGATCCCAGTACAATGTGGCGTGACCATTCTCGAGAATTGGGTCGGGCACATACCTGTAGTATGGTACTTCAGATTCCACAAGGTTATACTGCAAAGCAAGTTGCTGGTGGATAATCCTAGCTACTAGATTGTGTCTGTGCAAATACTCGCCGTTAGCAAGACGAGAACAACCGGAAACGATATGTCAGATTGATTCACCGGGACGGTGGCATGCCCGACAGATGTCAACCGTACCATCCTTGACAATGTATTTCCGATAGTTGTTCGTCATGATAACTTCATTCATAATCGCACAGATAAAACCTTATTTTATATTTTCATTATTATTAAATTATGTTATTATTTATGTAATCGTATTTTCATATTTGTATTTTTTTTTTTTGTATTCCGTATTAAATTGTGTATATTTCATAATGTTTGGTGAATTATAGAGCGAATAATTTTATTTTAAAATTAATTTGTCATCTAAAAACTCCTTTACTGAGTAGTATGTCTTAGATTCTAAAAATGGTTTCATTTTATTAATAAATATATTTGTTTTCTATACTTCTCTGATGTCATTTGGCAATTTGTTATATATTTTTATGGACATAACTACCTTTAGTCAGTCTGGTTGTCACACTTTCGGGCTTCTGACTACCCCGTAATGACTGACAAAGATGTATAAATTACAGCCGCATATTATAACATTGGTTCCGAATAGGAAACAAACCTGTGATACGTATGATATCCATATGATAATTTAATTCTTTCACGTCAATGGAAATAATATCATTTTAGAGCTCGGTGAGGTCACCCTGCTGCCCTAATCCCAAATTATTTAAGGTTGGCGCAGTTGGACCTCTATGACATGAATTGTTGATCAAAAGTATGCATAAAAAACAACGCTTTATTTTGTATTTTTTCGTTTTAAGGCAAAAAACTACACCCGCCATCGATTATTATCATGATGACATCCTGTCAGTTATCAAATGATTTTGTGAACATCTTTTTCTTCAATGAGTAAAAATGTTAATACTTACTCGATGACGTATTTCTACATCGGTTATTTAAATTTTAAATTCGAGGTCAAATAACAAGGAAAACCAAGTTTTTGTTCAACCCTAAACGACTACTCTTAGTGGAAAGAAAAGTTGTTTATTCTTTATTTAACACGCTTTATTTATACTGTGAGGAAACAATATTTTACTATATGTCAAAAATTATAGGTATTTTTATTTACCTCAGCTTCGATACATGGCGTTGGAGACTTATTATCCAGAAAAAAAAGGAAATAGGTATCTTCTGTTGACTCTTAAGCTAGCATATTCTAGGTGACTAATCAGACAGCTAAAATCATTGTGCATAATCCTTAACGAACAAAAATAACGAGCGATAGTAACAGATTTGTTCATATTGGGCTATCTCAACAGATAACCCGGTAGTGTTAGAAAACAGAACATTGTTTTCGCACCATTTCAGCCGAAAAACGTCTACTGCTGGACAAAAGGCTCTCCCAGATGGGGTGTGCAATCGCATTAGGTATGGTGGTAAAATGCAAAGAAAACGCTGCTGCCCATTCTCTAGTACCTCCTCTAAACTGATTGAAATATAACCACTAACTTAAAATCAATCACATATAAAACATGTTAACTCAAGTAGTCTAGGGTTAAAGACAAAATTTACCTCATTCATAATTTTGAATTTGTCTATCCAGTTTACACAAAAAAAAAGCTTGAACCGGTTTCATATTTCGCTATAAATCTTGTTAGACAAAGAGTATAAATATGGAGGGAAATTTATAAGGCTTCACACAACAAAACCACATCTCTTTTTTTTTTTTTTTGGCTGGGATACCATCAAATAACTTCTTTCGCTCTGGGTGGAGCGGGAGGGCGTGTCAGACTTTTACTGACTAAAACCCACCCGTGTTCCCTCAGTTGCCTGTGTGCCAGGGGCCGCGGTATCTCTTTCGAACAACCCGCTCCCCTGGCAGGCATCGGCCCTTGCGGACCCCCCCATTTGGTGCTGACATCTCTTTGAGGCGCACGTGGAACACAACGCGCCGTCGACCCGGGCTTGGTCCTTACCGGACAGCGAGCTACCCATTACTCGCCGTCCGCAAGCCCGCGCCTACGGTGGCCGGGAATCAGCCTGGGATTCCCGACGCCCAGGGCGTCTCCCGCGGCGACTACGGCCGTGAGGGCGCATATACTGCCCCTCCCTCACGTGCGCCGCCTCCCTCTTCGCGAGCATTACTGCTTCGCAGAAGGAGGTGACGGCTAACCATTCACTCTCGCTCCGTACCATGGCCTGCACCAGGGTCGGACGCGAGAGATCGCCGCCGCCGCTCGCCTCCACGAGGACACGGCGGTGTTCCGCCCAAGCCGGGCAGACCGCCACCGTATGCTCCACCGTGTCCTCAGGACGATCTTCGCAATGGAAACACCCGGGCGTTTCCTCCCGCCTTCTGCGAAACAGGAACCTCCCGAAACAACCGTGTCCGGTGAGGACCTGCGTCAGGCGGAAGGTGAGGACGCCATGCCGTCTCTCAAGCCACTCCTCAAAGAGGGGACTTACCGCCGCTATCGTGGCGTGCCCAGCACTGGGTTGCGACAATCGCGCTCTCCATGTCGCCATGAGATCCCGCCGGAGCTCTGTCCGCTGCACCTCGATTTCTCGCGGGAGCGGAGTAACGCCCCGGCGCTTGGCCTCCTCGCGCCACTCCCAGATATGCGCGAGGACCTTTGCCTCCAGATCCCATGGCGGTAATCCGGCAAGGAGGCCACAACCCTGTCGCAACCCTGTGTGCCGCTAAGTCGGCCGCCGCCTGGTACGACCTCCCTTGCGCCAGGACCAGCGTGTCGTCAGCGTAGCAGACTACGCTGACGCCGCTAGGGAGGTCGGCGCGCAGCACCCAGTCGTATCCGATGTCCCACAGATGCAGCCCCAGAACCGATCCCTGTGGGACACCGCACGACATCTCTCGCCAGTTTCACTCTCCTTGGTGACCGGGGTAGATGACGGCCCTGTCTGTCAGATAGGCCGCGACCACACGACAGAGGTAGGTCGGCATCCGGTGATACCGGAGTGCCTCCCTTATGCAACTCCAGGGCAGGGTTTTGAAGGCATTGGCGATGTCTAGAGACACCGCCAAGACGACCCCATCCCGGGCCACAGCATCCCCCGTAGTGAGGGCTCGCACGCGCATGATGGCGTCCACCGTGGAGCGCCCCCTGCGGAATCCGAACTGGCTCTCCGCCAAATCCGGCCCCACCCGCACCAGCCGCCCGACGAGGCGGTCTGCAATTACTCTTTCAAAGAGCTTGCCCACCTCGTCGAGCAGCACGATGGGCCGGTAAGCGGATGGAGAGTCCGCGGGGCGCCTCGGCTTCTTAATGAGGACCAGTTTCCCCGTTTTCCAACGAAGTGGGAACCGGCCATCCTCCAAGCATGCGCTTAGGAGCCCTCTTAGTCGAGGCCCGAGAGCCTCCAAGGCCAGGACCCAGGCTTTTCCAGGCAAGCAGTCGGGTTCTGGGGCGGTACTCTTGGCATTCAGCCTACGTACCGCCACTCTCAACTCTACCTCAGTCACCTCTGGAGCATCGTCGTCGTCGTCGGTGTGGTCCGCATCGGGCACCGCAGCAGGCGGAGCCATGGGCGGGGGAGCATGCTCCCCTCGCGAAGGGAACAGAGCGCTCACCACGTCCTGCACGAGCTGAGGCCGGAGACTCTGCGTCAGCGGGGGAGCCCACGGGCGGATCTTGTTCCGCACCGTTTTGTAGGGGCGTCCCCACGGGTCTCTGTTCAGAGTCTCCAGTGACTCCTCGCAGGATCTCCGCTCGGAGGGCGGTCTTCGCCGCTCTGTACCCCTCGTACAACTCCGCCTGAATGGCTTCCGTATCCGGAGGGCGGACACGGAGCCTGCGGTGCCTGGTGTACCGGTGCCGCGCAGCAACGCACGCCTCGCGCAGAGCTGTGAGCTCCGGCGACCACCAGTACACCTGGCGTGAAGCGCGTCCTGGCTGGACCCGAGGCATTGCCACGTAACAAACCTCGGACATGGCCTCCTGGAACCACTCAACCTCGTCGTTGATGTCGGCAGGCCTGTCCGGTGGTGACACCCAGGCCTGCACGATCGAGGCTTCCAGGAGGAGCTCCCGGTCCAGCCGCTTCAGCGCCCACCGCGGACCACACGGGGCCCGTTGGACCGGCGCGCTCGAGGTCTGGGCGGAGACGTCAAACCGGATGTACCGGTGGTCGGAATACGTCTCCACCCCCTCCATGACGCGCCAGTCGACGACACCTCTTTACGAACGTTTCTCGTATTCTACAACACAACAACTGCAATGGCTGCCATCAAGACCACCTTCATCCTTCTGCTGGTTGCCTTCGCAATGGTGATGGTCACCGTCGAGGCTGTCCGTGTCGGACCCTGCGACCAGGTCTGCAACCGCATCGATCCTGAGAAGCACGAGTGCTGCAGAGCTAATGGCTACTCCGGCTACAGCAGCTGTTGATATGGCCAAATGCAATGCTACTGACGGAACCTCGCAAGTTCAACAAATAAAATGTGAATACCCCCTTAAATAACCACTAGGTATTCAAACTACATTCAGATGTAATCGAAACTCCTGGTTTGTCACTGCAAACGTCGTATTTTTTTGTTATAAGTTTTCATAGCATATCGAATTCAGTACGTTCTTAATTTAAATTCTTCGATTAAATGTTTTTAATTTCAAACCATTTTTTATTTATTTTTATACTTATATCATTTTAATTTGTTAACTTAGGTAGTACATAACTATTTGATAATAACCTACGTTTTTACAAAGATATTAACCCTTTTATTCATAAACGTTGCTAAAAGTTAAGTAATGATTAGCGATTATTTTAACTATGAATTTTTAAAGTTTATAAAGAAATCCTTAAAGTTACACGACCTATTTTATGAGTTACGATGCCACAGACAGACACACACATACACACACGCACACACAAACACAGGCATGTCAAACTAATACCCTTGGGTCGGGGGTTAAAAAGGAAAAAAAAATACACTTGTCTATTGTTTTTTAGGCAAGTTTGGTGTCTTTCTATATCTTTATAAATTTGTTGCTGGGCAACCCCTAAGAATTGACTTAGTATTCCGCTTTGCCAAATTGTCCTGATTTTTTTTCTTTACTGTTGTTATTAATTTGTTATTGAATACTATTTACAACCAACTTAACCCTGCACTGCAAAGCCTGAAGCTTCTTACAAATATCTGGTCACGAATTTATTGATGGCCCGTTCGTCTCGTAACAGATACTGGGCCTACGACGATCCTACTAAAGCTCTCAAAGACCCGAAACGGAATGTCTAATACGAAGCTGACAAACAGCTTTGCAGCAATACCTTGGCACAGGAGTTTGAACTTTATGTTAAAGGAATAGGGTAGACAGTGTTGTGATAGGTTGAGAGCTAATTGACTGCGCGATCTACCAGTGTTTGTTTTGCGATGTCTGAAAGAGAGGTGCGTGGATGTGGTAAGTGGTATTAATGCAGAATTTTTGTGTGCAAAATACTGCTAGACTAGATCTTGTGATCCAAGTGACAGTGCCACAAGTGAGATTCAGTGGGGTATATGACCATCTTCTACTTCATGCCCTTAAGGGCTCAAATAAAGGCTAAAAGGTTTTATACATTTAAATAAATGAATATACCGATATACAGGGAGGCAGAGACATCGACGGGCGATCACCATGAATTCAGCACATGATTGAAAAAACAAATAAAAACTTTTCCAAAAAAAAAAACAACTGACTTCCAAAAAACACTATAAAGTGAAAAATTACTTTAATTTCGGAAGTCGGTGACTTTGGATATGTATTTTATATAATTTTCATGCCACCAGTCACCGACTTCCGAAATTAAAGTTATTTTTCACTTTGTAGTGTTTTTTTGGAAGTCGTTTTTTTTTTTGGAAAAAGTGTTTATTTTTCGCTTTTTAGTTATAGTACCTACCCCACACCAATTCCAAATGCTTTCATAGTTGGGGGAAAAACAATGAATATATTTTATGCGATAGCAGCAATCGCGGTTGATTTGCTGTAATTTTTTGAAGAGTTCCGTTGTCTGTCTCCGAAACGCATAACCAGATCTATATTAAATTTAAATGGGACCACACGGAAAGCACCAGCTTTCAAATAAAAAAAAAGAATCATCAAAATTGGTCACCCAGTCGAAAGTTCTGAGCCAACAAACATAAAAATAAATAAAAAAATACAGTCGAATTCCTCCTCCTCCTTTTTTTGAAGTCGGTTAAAAAAGAGCATTGTCGTCAGTAATAGTAAAAAAACTGCTGTTTTATAGAAAAGTGCAATACCTACGCGGTCTTTATGTGTGGAACAGCTATTTTTAACACCCGACACAAAAAGAAGACTGTTATAAGTTTGACCGCTGTGAGTCTGTCTGTGGCACCGTAGCTCTTAGGTGGAGGAACTGATTTGGTTGTGATTTTTTTATATAAAAGAAGTTTTTCTAGCGGTGGTTCTTATATTTGTTTTATCAAAATCGGTTCAGCCATTTGAAAATTATCAGCTCTTTTCTGGTTGATGTAGGGATTTGAGCATCTTCCACGGGTCTGATCGAGTCGAAATTAGGTATTCTATTACATCAATCATATTACACGAACAAAGTAACATTGAACTGATGCTGGAGCATCACCTGAAATTTCTAGGATACCCAAGTTACTCACCAGCAAACACCAGAAGTATCGTGTTTGGGCTCATTGAAAAGGTCTTAATGAATAGGTTATAGATAAATGGTGATCAGAACGAAGAATGAGGACAAATGTTGACGTTCAAAAGTGCCTTTTAAGTGCCTATTTGAAATAAATGCTTTGACTTTGACTTTGAAATGAATAACAAACTTCACTTTGGCAAACATACGTAAAGCTGCTCAGATTTGAGCGTGACATGTGTCGTAGTGTGTTTACAATGACTATATTAAGTTAAAAAGCAGGAAATTTAAAAAACCTCCGACCCAAACAAAAACCTTTAAAAAAGTAAAATTTTAAATTTGAAAGACCCCGACGCATACAAAAACTTTAAAAAGTAAAAAAAAAAGGCCAATAATTTATATAATTTTTTTAGTTTTTAGAAATTTTGTATGGGTCGGGGGTTTTAAAATTTTTAATTTAACTTTTATTTCCTGCTTTTTAAACTTAATGTCTCGCTTAAATCTTCGCAGCGTTGCGTATGTTTCCCACAGTGAAGCTTGCTACTAATTTATCCTCATTCCTCGTCCTGATCACCATTTATCCTTTATCTAGCGAATATCCGATTTGGTTCTCTCGTCCGTTGATACATATATTTAAAAATTAAGAAAAGGCATGGTGTAAGTGGAAGAAATATAAAAATTGTGCGGATTATGAACAGTTTTCCTTATATCGCAGAAGATTTAAGCTGCTTTCTTCTGATTGCTTTAATAGGTATCTGCGTCCTGTTGAAACCAGCATACAAAAAGCCATAAAAAAAATTTGGACTTTTATTAAAAAAGCCATAAAAGAAATACAGGTGTACCAAACACAAAGTCATATAATAGTGAATATAAATAATGAGGAATGTAACGGGCCTTTGGATTTTTGTAAATTATTTTCTAGGTTTTCTAGCTCAGTTTATGAACCTATATCTAATAATGTCAATATAAAGTCTTTTGCGCCGAATGATAGCCAAGTAATTATAATGGATTTGTCATTCTCAAAAGATACTAAAGGTTGTGGGCCGGATGGTATTCCTCCTTTCTTTTTAAAACACTCTGGTGAGTGCACGAGCGTGCCGTTAGTTTATTTATTTAATCGTAGTCTTAAAGAGGGTATCGTGCCTCAAGCATGGAAGACTGCTCATATGACGCCGGTGTATAAAAGTGGCACCAAAAATGACGTTACCAACTATCGTCCAATATCATTGCTGTCCACCTTGTCAAAAGTTTTGGAGCGATTAGTTCATAATGCAATCCATCCCGTCTTACATAAGATTATTATCCCAGAACAGCATGGCTTTGTACTTGGTCGCTCCACTGTAAGCAACCTAGTCTTGTAATCAATTTTTTTATTCGAAAATATGGACAATCAATTGCAGGTTGACACAATCTACACTGACTTCTGTAAGGCTTTTGACAAGGTGGACCACACTATGCTTTTGCAAAAAATCGAATTTAACGGTATCCGTGGGAGTCTGCTTCGCTGGTTTACATTATATGTAGAAAATAGAACTCAGAGGGCTGTGGTCCAGGGGTTTTCCTCCGATGTGATTAGCTTGACATCTGGTGTACCGCAGGGCTCAATTTCGGGCACACTGCTTTTCATTTTATTTATAAATGATGTAAATACATGCTTTAGAAACTGCAGTTTTTTGTTGTATGCTGATGACCTTAAAGTGTTTCGTAAAATAAGTTCGACTGATGACTGTGTTAAATTGCAAGTGGATCTGGATCGTTTTTCTGCCTATTGCCTAGCAAATAAACTACAATTGAGTTTACCCAAGTGTAAATCTCTTATCAAAAAGAATAATGTCGTTCATTTCACATATTCGCTCTGTAGCACAAATTTAGAAAAAGTTTCCTTAATTAAAGACCTGGGTATATACTCTTTGACTCAAAGTTGCACTTTGATGCTTACGTCGATCACATCACAGCTAAGGGATATCAATATTATGGATTTATAAGGCGGACCTGCAACTTATTTAAAAAACCTTCCACATTTTTACTACTATACAAGTCACTCATAAGATCTCAACTGGAATATGCCACGTGTGTATGGAATCCACTTTATAATAAATACAACGACCAGCTTGAATCAGTACAACGTAAATATCTTCGTTTTCTAAACTACACATTTTTTAAGAAACGGTCTTCATATCATACTCTCCTAGAAAAGTTCTCTTTGTCAACTCTTAAATCAAGGAGACTGTATCTTGATCAATCATCCTTATATAAAGTCTGTCGAAATGAATTTGATTGCATTAAGCTCATAAACCAAATTTACATTCGCAAACCTAGTCATTCCCAACGTATTCGCGATACTTATACTCATAGTCTATTTGCCCCCAAGCCGTGCAGGACTAACGCAGGCAAGCGAGCGCCTTTACGGCGTATTATGAAAAGTTACAACGAGGATTTCGCTGATGTTGACTTGTTTGTTTTGTCACGCGCACAATTCAAGAAACATATCTGTGAATAAATTGTTCACATTTCCTCATAATGTCAATATTGCACAGATTTGCTTGTTTATTTTTAACCGACTTCGAAAGTTTTCTGTTCAAATGAGGTTTACTCCGAAATGGACGCATTTAAATTTTGTTTAGATCTGATAGGTTTCGAAGTCGGTTGTTATAAGTTTGTCTCACTTTTTACTAAGTGTTGTGTAAATCACATTATAATAGTTAAATCTTTTGTTTGCTTATCCTGTACCTACCTAATTAATTTTTTACTATATTATTTTGTGGATAACGGTGCTGGTTGCATTATTACCTGAATGTTCTTTATTCTATGTAGGAGTATTAAGCAGTATTACGCAATTGTTTGTTGTCCCTAAGAAATAAAAATAAAATAAAATATCCAAAACCTATTCAATGAGACCTTTTCAATTAGCCCAAACACAATACTTCTGCTGTTTACTGGTGAGTGACTTGGGTATCCTGGACATTTCAGGTGTTACTCCAGCATCAGTTCAAGGTTACTTTGTTCGTTTAATATCATTGAAGTAATAGAATACCAAATTTCAACTTGATCAGATCCGTGAAAGATGCTCAAATCCCTTCATCAACTAGAAAAGAGCTGATAATTTTCAAACGGTTGAACCGATTTTGATGAAACATGTCTAAGAACACTCCCGACTAATTCACCTTTCAAACACAAAAAAACAAAATCAAAATCAGTTTATCCGTTCGGGAGCTACGATGCCACAGACACTCGCACACAGACACGTTACACCTTATAATACTCCGTCGTTTTTGCGTCGGGGTATAAAAATATATTTATTGGCGGGGGACGGCCAATGAAAACGCCAAACAGACGATGCCCAGCAATAATTAATGTAACTATGCTATTGTAGAAAGGATAACATTTTCATTAGCGGTCCCCCGACGTGAATCAAAATATTACCTACAGCTTAAAAGGCCAATAGATATGTTTTTTGTTACTTTTCAGAGGTTTTTGTTTATAATAAATGATGAAAAATTTCAAGATAGAGACCCCGTTCAGAATAAGGATTCATGGTTTCAGTTTGCGCGTCGATGTTCGTGCCACCCTGCATAATATATTAATATTTCATCTGATAGTAGGTAAACGGCCTTATGAAAGGTTAATTGTAATGACATAATAAAAACAAAAAACAAATTATAAATCTAAAGTCATACATAATAGTTTCAAGGCTAACCGCAGCGCTGATGACGATGCCGGGATCAACACCAGACCGTAGTGTTGTGTTGCGCGAACAGCGGTAGCTTTTTACCCAACTGCACCAGAAGGAGGGTTATGTTTTTTGAGTGTATGTATGTATGTACGAGTATGTATATACCTATATATCTTTGGAACAATCTGTAGCCTAAATGGCTTGATTGATTTCAGCTTGAGAGGTGCCGTTAGATTCGTCTTAATTGTGAGAGTTATACTAGCTAAATCTAAAAAACCCGACTGCCTAAAAAAAAGACGAAAACTAGAAATTTGTTTTAAAAGGATGACTATTAGACTGAATACTATAAGCAATCTGATGCAGTCGGAGGTAATAAAAGTCTTTATTGTACAATTTAAGAAGATGCCTCCAACTGCATGAAATTGCTTATAGTATTCAGTCTACTAGTCATCCTTTTAAAACAAGTTTCTTGTTTCCATCTTTTTTAATTAAACTATTCAAAGTCAAAGTCAAAGTCAAAGCATTTATTTCAAATAGGCACTTAAAAGGCACTTTTGAACGTCAACATTTACATTAAAATAGAATTGATTCTAGTCGCCCCTTCCAAAATGTAGTTTCGTATGGAGAAGAATGGGCAAGAAACTCCACCGTTACTCTTTTAAAATGTTTCAAGTACAATATTTACATTCATTATTATGATTATGTGTGAAAACGATGCACCCAGAATAAAATTACCTTACCAAAATGGGTAAAAAGAATCAAATTGAAGCAATACAGATAAATTAATTCTGTGATATATGGTGTTCACACATTTACAAACATTGTAAAAGTAAGTATAGGCATGTTTTCCTACAATATTAACAAGTAATGAGTCAGTGTGTGAGTTAAAATAATTACTGAGTGTAAATCAATGTCATAAATATAATTAATTATATGTACAATTCAATTAGCAACCAGTTTGATTTTGTCTAGACTCTAGATTGTCCTATGGAGCAGGACCAGCATGTTTCCAAGCATTCTTATCTTGGATATAATCCTCTAATTTGTAATACGCTAGTTTACAAAGTTTACTTTTAATGTGAGCTTTAAATTTCCTTTCATTTAATTGCAATATATCACAAGGTATTTTGTTGTAACATTTAACACAGTACCCCATAAAAGATGTATGTACTTTAGCTAATCTGAAAAATGGTTGATCTATTTTGTCTTTGTTTCTAGTATTAAATTTATGTCTATCACTTATTTTATTAAAAAGATGTAGATTTTTTCTTACATACATAATATTTTCATAAATGAATTGGCAAGGTACCGTCATAATATTAATCCTTTTAAACAGTTCCCTGAGGGATTCGCGGCGACGTAGATTATAAATGGCTCTGACAGCTCTCTTTTGCAAAATAAAGATGGATTCAATGTCAGCGGCCCGACCCCACAGTAAAATGCCATACGACATAATGCTGTGGAAGTAGCTAAAATAGACCAATCGCGCGGTTTCTACATCTGTTAACTGTCTGATCTTTCTTACAGCATAAGCGGCCGAGCTTAGCCGCCCCGCAAGAGATGTTATATGAGCTCCCCATTGTAATTTCTCGTCTAGCGTGATTCCCAGGAACACCGTTTGTTTAACAAATTCCAGTTTTTCTCCATTCAATATGATGTCACATTCGCTACTTCTAACATTTGGTAATTTAAATCTAATGCATTTGGTTTTTGTGCCATTTAGTACCAAATTATTTACCGTAAACCAATCTTGGACCTGAAGAATAGAGTTATTAACGTCGTCAAGATTTTGTGAACGTCGGTCTATTTTAAATATCAATGATGTGTCATCTGCAAATAACACCATCTTCGGTTGATTTAGAAGTAAACATTGTGTACAGGGAAGCTTTAAATTAAATACCTATTTAACTTAGTTAGATACCTACCTAAATTAAATATAAAATTCTGTCACCAATAGAAACCTACAATATCAGCGAGTAATACTTAGGGGCTCTATCTTCAAAAATCACGCGGATGAACTCGCGGGTTAACTACTAGTAGTATATTCGATCGGTAGGCTAGCAAGAGCCGCCGACGCGACGCTCCGTCTCAACGCCGCCTCGTGTTTGTGTACAGTGTGTTGCAACCCAGTGCGCTTGTTCGTGTGTCTTGTCGATTGTGGTGCGTGTATACACCCACATTTCGCCAGTTATGTTTAAGTTCCACGTAATAGGTGCGAGCATATTACCATCAACCAGACACAAATCCAGACTCCGGGTTTACTACTTACTGAGACGTTCCTATTGGAAAAACAGAATAACACGTTTAAAAAAGTTTCAAACAAAACGTAAGCTTTTCATAGCTTCGTGACAACTTAACGCCATTTAATAGGCCCCGACTAAAAAGTCAATAGTATGGCCGCCTATTAGCTCAGGTTTGTCTTAACACCATCGGAGGCAAACAAGATCATTAATGAGTTTACTTTGTATTATTAGTTTGGTTTATTATTTCATGAAGCTCGGTTTGCAATTTAAATATACAGATTTTCATTTGAAATTGTATTTCTTCCATGATTAAGTTTGACTAGAAATACACATATTTGTGACCTTGTGAAGTTTTGATTGAGCGTGATTTCTGAAAGACTTCTAATAAAGAAGAGCAGGTCGGGATTGCGAGCGCTTTGAAGAACTTAAAAAAAGGGATTCGACGTGTTACAGATTGGGATGTAAGTCACGCACTAACTAACTAAAATTTGGGCTAAACAATCTTTCAAATGTGCAAGCTCAGCGACCACACAAATGGTCCTGGGAAAAAGTGCTTATACACGCTAAATCTGTAAGAAACTTCCAGTTGGGCAGCGGACGGACTGCATGGGCTACATCTTGGGGACGCATGGTAAATAATAATCTTATCGCACCAGCTCAATTTGGGTTTCGTTCAGGCAAATCCACCTCTGACGCGGTCCATGACTTAACAAACTATGTGGTCACAAACATGGATAGTGGGGATAAAGTTATGGCCATATTCCTGGATCTTGCTAAGGCTTTCGACACGGTTTCTGTCCCAATTCTTCTACGTAAGATGGAAAACTTGGGAATCAGAGGACTTCCACTGGACCTCTTTAAGGACTACCTGAGTGAGCGTGCCCAGAGAGTAAAGATAGATGAATTCATCAGTGAGGAACAAACAATTAACTACGGCACACCTCAAGGTAGTGTCCTCGGACCTTCACTATTCCTCATTTATATCAACGATCTGGGTATGCTCTCTATCCCCAATGGCAAAATCATTAGCTTTGCTGATGACACTGCCCTCTTGTTCAGCGCGAGCTCTTGGGAGGATGTCTATGAGTGTGCACAACTAGGCTTTAATACGGTATCCAACTGGTTACGCGATAATCTGTTGACCCTAAATACAACCAAAACTAATTATATAGCATTTTCAATGAAAAACCATGGATCCTCCCAAACATTACCTAATACTATTGTAGCTCACTCTTGCACAAATCCACATACCCGTAGTTGTAACTGCGAGTTACTCACCAAGGCTGAGAATGTAAAGTACCTAGGAATAACAATCGACAAAAACCTAAGATTTCAAGACCACATAACCACTCTTAGTAACAGACTACGGAAGTTAATATACGTGTTCAAAACGCTGAGACATGTAGTCGATAAAAATATTATGAAATCAGTGTACTATATCCTTGCTCAATCTTTAATATGCTACTGCATCACCTCCTGGGGTGGTGCTCCAAAAACTACCTTATTAGAAGTTGAAAGAGCCCAAAGAGCTATTCTGAAAGTGTCGTCTTTTCGACCGTTTCGCTACCCCACTGAACAGTTATACAAAGAAAGTAACGTCCTGACAGTGCGTCAACTGTTTATATTGCACACTTTGCTGAAACAGCACACTCTCTTGGTCTATAATTCAACGCTGTCCAGGGGGAAAAGACGATATGACCCAGTGGAGCGCCAACATCTATGTCACAAAACTATTTTTGCAAGGCGTTTCTTTTGTTATCTAGGTGGCTACTTATACAATAAAACGCATAAGGCGTTACATATATTTAGTCTCACAAAGAATAAATGCAAAAAGAGGCTAACTGACTGGCTACTAAAATTAAACTATAATGATACTGAAAACATACTCAAAATGACCTAAACACACAATCACACTCTCTCACACCCACACACTCACACACCCACACAATTACACACCCACCCTATCACCCATACTACACATCTACTAACATTCGTCTCGCATACTTAACTTAAATTATAATCATAATACAGTAAAACTATAAAAGGTCGTATGGACTCCTTACAACATTCTGTCAGCGCGCTTAGTACATAATTTATAAAATGAAAATGTAAAGGGGTGGGATCCTGGTGTCCTGAAACACAGGCCACGTGCCTAGCTTAGGCACCAGTCTCCCACAATATATACTTACCTGAATTGTGTATCTTTGTCGAATCTGACCAATGTAAAATCATTTATGTATATTGTGGTGAGAAAAATAAAGTGATTGATTGATTGATTGATTGATTGGTAATAGCCCCCATTTCTGGTATTGGATCGCAGGCTCGCTCGACTTCTCGAGCCTAATCACCTTCGGTGTGACTGACAGGCACCGACCAGATATTGCGCCAAAAAGAGCACATGGCATCATCATCCGGTAGGCGCGTATCAGTCGCACCCTGATCCGGTTATTATTTCGTTTATTCATTTAACTATATATTACAATACATTTTTAAATATTTTTATAAAATAACCTTATAAAAAACATTTAAAAATATAAAAAATAGTGGTCCGCCGGTATCAGGAGCAGGGTCCAAGCTACCGGTGGTTAGGGCTCCAGAGAAAGGAACCTCCTCACGATGTGAGCCGTATCGAGGAGTACTCGTACTGCCAGAAGGCAGTACGAGTACTCCTCGATACGGCTGGCAGGCCTGATTCAGAAGAATCAGGCCTGTTACTCAACCGCCTAACGAGAGCTTCGAGAGACGTTGTTCGAGGCTTTCGGCCATCAGTCCATTGGCTGATACAACTATCGGCACAATGATCGCTGAGTTCATATTCCACATGTCAACAACATCGTGTGCTAAGTCGAGATATTTCATTTGCTTCTCTTTCTCAGCTTTCACGAGGTTCCCATCATGCCGAATGGTAACATCAACTATCATTGTGCGGCGCGCTAACTGATCTATCACCACTATATCAGGCTTAATGGCTACAATAGTCCTGTCAGTAATGATAGACCGGTTCCAGTACAACGTGACATGGTCATTTTCAAGAACTGGGTCAGGCACATACTTGTGATACGGTACCTCAGAATCCACAAGCTTATATTGCAAAGCAAGTTGCTGGTGAATAATCCTGGCCACTTGGTTATGCCTGTGCAAGTACTCGCCGTTAGCCAGACGAGAACAACCAGAGATTATATGCCTGATGGACTCACCCGGACGATGACATGCGCGACACACGTCAACCGTCCCGTCCTTCATAATATGTCTCCGGTAGTTATTCGTCAATATAACTTCGTCCATAATTGCACAGACGAAACCTTCAGTTTCCCCGATAAGGTCACCAAAACGTAGCCGGGATACGAACGCTAGGAAATCTACACCAGGCTCATGAAGAGCCCGATAGAAGCGCCCGTGAAGCTCCTTGTTTCGCCAGACTTCCTTGCGGTTATCAATGGTAAGTATTACAGGTTTGCGCCAGTTCTCTTTAGCCATGGACAACGGGGTGAGCCCCTTGTCAACTGCGACTACATCACGGTGCATACCCACTTCGGTTTAAAAAAAATACTCCCTGAGACTGAACACCTCGCGGTTGTGGTGGGTCTTCGCATTTAAAAAGCCCCCGCACTTCCGCGGTATGTACAATCTCATCACCGATGATCGTGGGTGATGCATCCGGTGTACGGACCCGTCGATCCAGGGCGTCCAGTTCAGACTGAGTCCATTTGAGAACGCTGAAAGAGTACATCAAAACCGGCGTGTCAGACTTTTATTGACTAAAACCCACCCATGTTCCCTCAGTCGCCTGTGTGCCAGGGGCCGCGGTATCTCTTTCGAACAACCCGCACCCCTGGTAGGCATCGGCCCTTGCGGACCCCACCAGTTGGTGCTGACATCTGTTTGAGGTGCACGTGGAACACAACGCACCGCCGACCCGGGCTTGGTCCTTACCGGACAGCGAGCTACCCATTACTCGCCATCCGCAAGCCCGCACCTACGGTGGCCGGGAATCAGCCTGGAATTCCCAACGCCCAGGGCGTCTCCCGCGGCAACTACGGCCGTGAGGGCGCATATACTGCCTCTCCCTCACGTGCGCCGCCTCCCTCTTCGCGAGCATTACTGCTTCGCAGAAGGAGGTGACTGCTAACCATGCACTCTCGCTCCGTACCATGGCCTGGACCAGGGCCGGATCCGAGAGATCGCCGCCGCCGATCGTCTCCACGAGGACACGGCGGTGCTCCGTCCAAGACGGGCAGACCTCCACCGTATGCTCTACCGTGTCCTCAGGGCGATCTTTGCAATGGAAACACCCGGGTGTTACCTCCCGCCTTATGCAAAACAGGAACCTACCGAAACAACCGTGTCAAAGTCAAAGTCAAAGCATTTATTTCAAATAGGCCCTTAAAAGGCACTTTTGAACGTCAACATTTACATTGAAATAGAATTAATTCTAGTCGCCCCTTCCAAAATGTAGTTTCGTATGGAGAAGAATGGGCAAGAAACTCCACCGTTACTCTTTTAAAATGTTTCAAGTACAATATTTAACATAGTACATTCACTATATGATTATGTGTGAAAACGATGCACCCAGAATAAAATTACCATACCAAAATAGGTAAACAGAATCAAATTGAAGCAATACAGATAAATTAATTCTGTGATAGATACATGGTGTTCACACATTTACAAACATTGTAAAAGTAAGTATAGGTACGATTTTCCTACAATATTAACAAGTAATGAGTCAGTGTGCGAGTTCTGAGTGTAAATCAATGTCATAAATATAATTAATTATACAATTCAATTAGCAACCATTTTGATTTTATCTAGACTCTAGATTGTCCTATGGAGCAGGACCAGCATGTTTCCAAGCATTCTTATCTTGGATATAATCCTCTAATTTGTAATACGCTAGTTTACAAAGTTTACTTTTAATGTGAGCTTTAAATTTCCTTTCATTTAATTGCAATATATCACAAGGTATTTTGTTGTAACATTTAACACAGTACCCCATAACACCGTGTCCGCTGAGGACCTGCGTCAGGCGGAAGGTGAGGATGCCATGCCGCCTCTCAAGCCACTTCTTAAAGAGGGGACTTACCGCCGCTATCGAAATTCATAAATGAAGTCTTTTTTTGTAACCCTTCACAAAAATGATATAGATTTTGTTCGTGTCCAGTTTACTGGCCATTTGTTTTTTGTGATTTTCCCGAAAAATAACGATTTTCAGTTAAAAAAAAAACCATGTCATTATGATTTACGGCACAGAATATATTTATTATCACAAAATATTAGGAATTCAAAAAAGTTTGGGTGTGCGTTAAAGGGTTAAATTTTTTAATTTATTTTATTATCTACTATCTTTTGCTGGCGTTTTCGCCCATGTGTGGGTTGGAAATCATCCCACGGAAATGTAATACCGGGATAATTTTAATTAGATGGGTCGGTGTAAAAAGAAACATATTCTGCTCCTACACGAGCGAAGGAAATTGCTTTCTTATTTAGTGTATTGAACGGATCTACTGACGTCCCTGAGTTGATGGGCAAGAACGGGCTTCGCATACCGAGTACATTTTTTCGGGGACCACGTCTTCTCCATGTGCCTCAAGTCAGAATTATCTACAGACAGAACTCGTATGTGATAAGAGCTTGTCGTACTTTTTAATATGGTGTGTCAGGATGTCGACTTGGATTTATTTACTAGTAGTGTTAAGGTAGTAAAGAAGAGTTTAAATAATTGTTTTTTCGATGTATAACCTTTTTATCTCTTTATTTTTCTATTTTTTTGAGTGTGCGAAAATTCGTCTAAAATGAATAAAATAAAAAATAAACAACATCCTTTGTGTTAATCACAGAACAGTATTAATCTATGTTTATAAACTATTTGTGTGTCACATCCGAATCCGTTCAGCCGTTTTTTTTTTGTGATTGAGTACAAACATCCAAACTTTCACATTTATATTATTAGTAGGATCCATACAAGAAAAATATTCGCCCACGAAGGATTCCGTATCACCGTACAATATTTAAATATTGTACGGTGGTACGGAACCCTTCGTGGGCGAGTCCGGGTCGCAGTTGGCTGCTTTTTTGTAATACTCGTAACTCGTACTGTTTGCTACTGGAGTTTTCTTTTCGTGTAATTAAACTTTTTTCCGCGACGTTCCCAAGGCCCGTTTTTAGCAATTAGTGCTTGTTAATTAATTATTATCGCATGTGGAATGGTGTTATTGATCGACCTATAGGCAGTAGTCTTTTTGTGTGAATGGGCGTGATAGTAACACTATTTTTCTAATCGCTAATGTAGTATGAAGGAACTTTAAATGTTTTTAGACCAGTTTATTCGAAAATGCAAACTGTGTCCCTCAAATTCATCATCTGCCAGCCTATCTTTTCCCTACTATGTTGGAGTTACCTTCCAGTCTAATCGGATGAAGCTGAATATAATAATATATTAAACTAGCTTTTGCCAGCTGCTTCGCCCGCGCGAAACTTTCATCCCCTATTTAACTCCCTTAGGGGTTGAATTTCAAAAAATCCTTCCTTATTCCTTGTTTTAATTATAAAGGGAAACTCTGTGCAAAATTTCAACATTCTATGTCCAAGGGTTTGGGCTGGGCATTGATGAGTCAGTCGGGACTTTTCTTTTTATTTATATAGAAGATAGATAGATGGCGTATGCCTTATTTTATATAACGACTACTTACGTGGCCTCCACAATCCAGATACTGGGTAAAACGATACCTACTTCTTGGTAAGACTGGTTGTCAGACTTTCCGGCGCCTGATGACCCGTGACGACTGTCAAAGGTCCAAGAATGACAGCTGGGACCAATGGTCTTGAGATGGTCACCCATCCACGGATCAACCACGGCAAGTGTAGCTTAACCCCTGATAGATGACCAGCGCGGCTGTTATTATCTAGCCACGAGCCTCTTAACTGTTTCCCTCAAACTGCGATTCAAATGTTTTCTTTGACATCAAAATACACAAAATATGTAATCCACACGTCCTTACTAGCCGTAACTGGATTGTAAAAATAAAAGTCCTCCTCCAAAAATATACTAATAACCCGAAAAAACCGACATGACTGTAATTAGTCACATAAAAAAAAAATTCAGCATCACTGTCCCACATAATATATGGCGGTTAAAAATAAACCCGCACACAGACTACCCTAAATTTAAATAGGGAAGCAATTTCATGCTCCAGGTACTTTTCTTATGGGCAAAGATTCAAGTGGTGTTTAATTAATGCCAGATGCGCACAGGTTTCATTCATAATTTCCGTTTTTTTTTGCGGCTTTGTGACTTTAAAATACAAAGCAATTTTGTTGTTGGTTTAATATCGAAATTAGAAGGCAACTATGCTGCTTGGCGGTTGAAACTTAGGCAGGTATGATTTCCGATTAACTGACTAAGGACTCAGTATTTGGATACAAGACATTATGTGGTGTGCCTCTGTATTGATTGCTACGACGAAACGAAAATATAGAAATTCCAGAATTTGATATTAAAAAGAACTTGAAATTCTCTACAAATGATAAGTGGCCTGATACAATTTTTTGTTACACTTCGTCAGTCATTTTGTCTCAATCAAAAGTCTTTCCTTACAAAATCAACTTTTCGTCTAGTAGGAACGCACCTTAACACGTCAACACTGAAACGACGCCTCGGAATTTTTAGTCCCTCGTATGACAAAAAATAATGTTCCTCGTGGTCTTTCGTCATGGCTCTCCAACGCTGACAGCTTCGCTTTACGTCTGATTGTCGTACTTATAACGTTCAGAAAGCTTTTCTGATCAGAATGTGAGATAGTCTGAAGAACCCATAACAAGAATTTGGTGTGGAGGCAAGAACCATTATATCTAATTCCAGTAGCTATAATCTAGAAGTGGTATGTGTGTACCATAAGGACACCTCTGCATAACCCTTCCGGGAAATAAGGTGTGATGTTGTATTGTGTTAAGTAATCTAGAAGTCGGAGTCAGCACCATTGTTGACGATGACATCATCGCTCAAACGCGAGCCAACTAAATTGCTGAGCACTTTAAACATAGTCGCTTATTGTGTGTTTGTTTCTCCGCTTTGTTCTTAACTACACAACGGACTTTAATACGGCTTTGACCATCATTTAGATATTCCAGAACAGACATTGTGAAGGTACCTAACAAAGATAAAATACAGATGAACACAAAGGTTGAGATCGCTAGTTTAATAAAAATAAATCACAGGCAATATTTGACTTGTCTCTTCAGCTTCAGCAAGTAGGTACGTCTATATAGCAGTTCTAGTTAGCTATCTGCATACGTACCTCTTTTGTGTTCTGTACTTGCAAGAAGGTTACACGTGGGAAACGTAGTTCTTAGTCAGCGCGTGTTGGATCTATGACACAACAAGTCTCCTTTAGCTCTCGGAAACTGATACATTATTCAAAAATGTATGAAAGACATCAGCCATTTTAAAACTTGAAAAGGTTTAAAACTCAGTGTAGCAGTTCTGTTTTGGCTATAAATAAGATTACCATTCCTCTCTAAATTTTGCTATGCACTGCACGAGGTCCCTTCCCATAAAGAGGAGGAACATTATCACCACTATTTCTCGTTGCGATTTAGTGATTTCAGGTTTTCACATTTCCAGGTTTCAGGTGCAGGATAGATGAAACAATTTATGTATAGACCCATCGTCTACCCCGCGAGTGAGGACCGCTACTGAAATAGTGTTGTAATATTCTGCCTACTCACGAGAGTCTGTAACTGGTTACTTTTAACTAGCGTTGTGGACGGCGGGCCTTATGGTTATAGGATACACTAAGGTAGCCCGCCAAAATTAGCAGCTTAGTGTCGCGGCTGTCACCAATGGACCACTGCTGATCAAACACTCAATACTCCAGGTAAAATTAGCAGCTTAGTGTCGCGGCTGTCACCACTGGACCACTGCTGATCACACACTCAATACACCAGGTAAAATTAGCAGCTTAGTGTCGCAGCTGTTACCACTGAACCACTGCTGATCACACACTCAATACTCCAGGTAAAATTAGCAGCTTAGTGTCGCAGCTGTTACCACTGAACCGATGCTGATCACACACTCAATACTCCAGGTAAAATTAGCAGCTTAGTGTCGCAGCTGTTACCACTGTACCACTGCTGATCACACACTCAATACTCCAGGTAAAATTAGCAGCTTAGTGTCGCAGCTGTTACCACTGAACCACTGCTGATCACACACTCAATACTCCAGGTAAAATGAGCAACTTAGTGTCGCGGCTGTTACCACTGGACCACTGCTGATCACACACTCAATACACCAGGTAAAATTAGCAGCTTAGTGTCGCGGCTGTCACCACTGGACCACTGCTGATCACACACTCAATACACCAAGTAAAATTAGCAGTTTAGTGTCGCGGCTGTTACCACTGGACCACTGCTGATCACACACTCAATACACCAAGTAAAATTAGCAGCTTAGTGTCGCGGCTGTTACCACTGGACCGCTGCTGATCACACACTCAATACTCCAGGTAAAATTAGCAGCTTAGTGTCGCGGCTGTCACCACTGGACCACTGCTGATCACACACTCAATACACCAAGTAAAATTAGCAGCTTAGTGTCGCGGCTGTGACCACTGGACCACTGCTGATCACACACTCAATACACCAAGTAAAATTAGCAGCTTAGTGTCGCGGCTGTTACCACTGGACCGCTGCTGATCACACACTCAATACTCCAGGTAAAATTAGCAACATAGTATCGCGGCTGTCACCACTGGACCACTGCTGATCACACACTCAATACACCAGGTAAAATTAGCAGCTTAGTGTCGCGGCTGTCACCACTGGACCACTGCTGATCACACACTCAATACACCAGGTAAAATTAGCAGCTTAGTGTCGCAGCTGTTACCACTGAACCACTGCTGATCACACACTCAATACTCCAGGTAAAATTAGCAGCTTAGTGTCGCAGCTGTTACCACTGAACCACTGCTGATCACACACTCAATACTCCAGGTAAAATTAGCAGCTTAGTGTCGCAGCTGTTACCACTGACCCACTGCTGATCACACACTCAATACTCCAGGTAAAATTAGCAGCTTAGTGTCGCAGCTGTTACCACTGAACCACTGCTGATCACACACTCAATACTCCAGGTAAAATTAGCAGCTTAGTGTCGCAGCTGTTACCACTGAACCACTGCTGATCACACACTCAATACTCCAGGTAAAATTAGCAACTTAGTGTCGCGGCTGTTACCACTGAACCACTGCTGATCACACACTCAATACTCCAGGTAAAATTAGCAGCTTAGTGTCGCAGCTGTTACCACTGAACCACTGCTGATCACACACTCAATACTCTAGGTAAAATTAGCAACTTAGTGTCGCGGCTGTTACCACTGGACCACTGCTGATCACACACTCAATACACCAAGTAAAATTAGCAGCTTAGTGTCGCGGCTGTTACCACTGGACCGCTGCTGATCACACACTCAATACTCCAGGTAAAATTAGCAACTTAGTATCGCGGCTGTCACCACTGGACCACTGCTGATCACATACTCAATACACCAGGTAAAATTAGCAGCTTAGTGTCGCGGCTGTCACCACTGGACCACTGCTGATCACACACTCAATACACCAAGTAAAATTAGCAGCTTAGTGTCGCGGCTGTCACCACTGGACCACTGCTGATCACACACTCAATACACCAGGTAAAATTAGCAGCTTCGTGTCGCGGCTGTCACCACTGGACCACTGCTGATCACACACTCAATACACCAGTTAAAATCTTTAATTTGTAAAGTTTCGACTGACTTTTTTGTTCAGAGTGTGTACCATAATTATTATCAAAGCGCAATTTAGTCTCTAAGTAAAATGTTGTCCTTTGTTTTGCCTTTGGTCTACGCAAAGTCTTAATGCAATTAAGCTAGTTGGCTGCGACATATCACGCGTATGAAATTAGCCGTTTCGTTAACAGCCTTTGGAAGTAACGCTCGCCGGCCGCTGCCGCGGCACCGCTCGCTGCGCTCGCTCGGCTCGCGCCCTTTTGGTCACAGTTCTAACCTAACCTAACCCATTTAATCGGGGTGCCCAGTTTGGCCTAGGACAAACTAGTTTGGCCTGAAATCGGGTTTGGCCGGTAACATATAATAGTTATGCCCGAATATCCTACCACTCCTAACCGTTAAAGAGTTGTACCTTCCTTCATCAGCTCAGCGTCATGAGATGATGATGACAATACGCAAATGTCTTAATAGCTTTAGAAAATATATGAAAAACATTGTTAATACCTATAACATTTGGGGGTTGCTCTCAATTTCCCTGGGATTCCATCATCAGATCTTGGCTTGGTGCCAATGGGACCACCTTAGGAGTATAATACTCTTTCAAATAAAAAATAATTTTGAGAATCGGTCCACAAATGGGGGAGAAATCGGTGAACATACATTAAAAAAAAATACTTACAGTCGAACATAGAACCTCCTCCTTTTTTGAAGTCGGTTATAAACCAAGTATACCGGTATATTGAATACATGCTTTTGACAGTGACATTTCTTAAACTATTCACATAGGTACCGATAATGCCTCTGGCATTTGGGTATAGTCCATTTCTGGACAATATTTTTGTGAATGTTTTATTGTGAACAGATATACTGTTCCTACGATAAAAACCAGATACCACTATGCTCTTTCTTCATTGCACTCTTAATAATATTATTACGATTTCCACATTTTCCACGTTGACTGATATTTTCACCTAGTTCCAAGTTACATACTTTTCTCTCAGCCGAATTATATCTAAATAAAATTTACCCAGCAATGTAGCCGCGCCGATGCCAAACAGACAGACAAACTCACATTTATAAGTCGCATGATGTTGAGACGTCTTGAACTTCGTCAGAGACGAATCTATTGTAATAAGACACTTTAACTTTGGAGAAACTTGGTCTGTGTCTTGTAGGTATAGCTGGTGTAGGGCTGTGGCGTTATCGTCGTGTTTGTAGATTAATTAACGATGTATGTAACATATAGGCATTAGTCTAGAGGCAAAGGTATCGGCCTGGAAAAGAGGACGTGAATCGAAACTAACGTTGGTTTCAGAAGCTTCACTTAAGTGAATGGTTTTTGTTTCATTCAATGTTTACTTGACACCGACAACATTACATAGGAATGAACTTTAATCTACTCCTTTTATTAATTTTTTCGATTATTTGATAGCCAAGTGAAGCGGGAATACACGTGTGCATGCGTAAACACTAGTGCCCTATGATATCTCCCGTGCCAAAGGTTTGTTTCCGTTGAGATTAGCTACCGTGGCCAAAATATGGTCTCGACGCCAGAGTGCGCGTGAAAGAAGCCGAGTGCCGTAATCTAACATCGTTGGATCGATCCACTTTTCAATCTGGGGGCAAGGTAGTGCCCCCGCCAAGACGAGCTAAGCGGAGCGCAAGTGCACTACCTACCTTTTCTCGAAGCGCTTCGTCGTTTTTTTTGAACCCTTATAACTTGGGTTTGGATTATACCAGTTAAACAAAATTCTCGAGACATGTTGTCTATAGCGAACTCATTAAAAATATAAATCGCATAGCTCTTATACTTTAGATTTTATTGATATCTAAAAAACCCTGATTTCGTCACTGACTCACTGATGATCATCAAAATTCTTAGTAGGGTCCTTCCTAATGTACTAGAAAGCTGAAATTTGGTATTTAAGCTAGTATTAGTACACAAAGTCCGCCTCTGTACATTTCTGTGCGTGAAGTATTAAATAAATAAATAAATAAACGTTGTCTTGATTTAATCACAGCGATCAACAATTCTTATCGTTTAAGTAGTCTTTGATATAGTAGTATGCCTTAGAACAAAGGTTGGACAGAACATTACGGGCGTCGTCTTCCATAAATTTGATGTGGATGATATCTATCGTATCTCCTTTCTCTTGTTTTTACTTTTGTAATGCGGTAGAGCTTCTTCTGGCCTCTCGGGCTATCCAGTGAGTCGTACAACATTCCTGCGCCTTAGCCCTCGAAACTGCGACCGCTTTTATTGCCTTTCTCTTACATTCTTTATAAATCTTCATCTTATCTTCTTTCAGACTATCGTTCCCGTTTTCTACAACCTGCCATTCTTTAAACGCAATTTTCTTCTCTTTAGGCATCTTTTGCACGTATTCATTCCATCACCTACCTTTCGATTTTCCAAACACATCTTTTTGCTACTTTTCTTATACAATCCGCCATCTCTATCCAACATCCATTCACGTATTTGCCTTCCATATCCTTCATTTCAATCATTTTGTCTACCACCAGACACTTAAACTTACTGGCACATTCCTCTTTTTCTATCATATGCGATCTGGTTTTGGCTGGGGGTCGTTCTTTGTTTCTACTAGATGAAACATTGAATGTAAACTCCATTACTGAGTCTATATTGTGAGACTAGTCTTCACCTGGGAGTACTATACAGTTTTTAACACTTTTAAGGCTATTCCGTTTTACCAGCAAGTAATCAATTTGTGTCGCGTGGCGGCCAATTTTGTATGTTATAAGATGCTCATTTTTTTTTTCAAACCTCGTATTTGTTATTGCTAGGTCAAAGGCCGAAGCAGCTTGCAGCAGTGTTTCGCCATCAGAGTTATGATCTCCGTATCGGAACCACCATGCACTCTCTCATACCCACCCTTCCGTCTTCCGATATACCCGTTAAAATCACCCCCACGTACACTTCTTCACTATCTTGCAGATCCATCATCACACATTCGAAGTATTTCCAAAACTTCTCTTTTACACTATCCTCACACCCTGACTGGGCTGCATATACACTAACTACATTAACCGCTAAACTTTCCACAATCAGTTTAACAGCTATCACTCTATCACTCTCTTTTAACATCCACCACACATTATTTCAACTGACTATCCAAAACTATACCCACACTATTTCGCTTGCCATCGCTTCCACAGTAATAAAACTATATCCTTCTCCTATCTCTCTAGCCTTCGCGCCCTTCCATTTCGTCTCTTCGCTATGTTCAGTCTTCACCTTTTTAAAACATCTGCTAGTTCCCTTCCTCGTCATCGTACCTACATTCCAGCTCGTACATCTCAATCGAACTTCTCTTGCACTCCGAGCTTGCGTCTTACGACAACCTTTGTCCATTTCTCACAAGAGCTGGGTGCTGCCCCTGCGCGACGCCTGTGGGATACACCCTAGCCCTATCACGCATCATTTGATTTTCACTCATTGTTGCTTTGGGTTTTGGCAAAGTTTAACAGTCGGCCGCCAGCCTGACACCAACCCTCCTTGGGAATGCTATTGTTGTTGGTTTACCCGCCACCGTGCGAGTGATCCAAGGTGCTACAATAGTATGCACTAGGCCCCTAGTTTCCTTAATGATAAATGATTTTATTTCTGTAAGTAGGTTTGTACAAACACTTTTACACGTCAAATATATCTTTTTAAACTAGATGAGGCTAGCGTTTCCTATCTGACTACTCTGAGAAGAAAGGCCGAAACAAACTCAGAGGTCACAGTCTCTTTTAAATGGTTTAATTGAAATAAATGCTTTGAGTTTGAGTTCCACTGTATCTTTGACAATTGTGAATCGATTAAAAAAATCTGTTTTTAAAGAATAGAGTACGCACGGGTGGCCTTATGTGTATTTTACTAACTTTGCTTAAGTCGTTTTTGCGTTATCTCTAATAGTAGGTACGTATTTAATCTATTTTATGTATGTATCTTGATCATGAAAGAAAGAAAGAAAACGGAAACTAACCGACTTCCAAAAAAACACAACAAAGTGAAGATACCTTAAATTTCGGAAGTCAGCGGCATAAAACAAAAGTACAGATCCAAAGACCGGAAAGATCCATTTTTCACTTTGGGGTGTTTTTTTCAGAAAAGTTTTTATTTTAAGTTTAATACTGAGAGGTGAAGTGCGTATAAACACTAGCTATCTTATTCATGTCCTGGCAAGCATTATTCCTAGCCTCATAACCACAAACTGCCTCAGTTGACAGTTAACGTGACATTAAGATGCATTTAGTTAGAGGATGTCATGCTGTGGTAACAGCTTGTCTAAGCGGTTTACGTGCTACTATGTACCTCGGCTTGTTAATGGAAAGGCACAATTATATTAGAAATACTTACCTGTGTGTTAATGGGACTCCTGGCTAAATTATAACAGCCACATATGTCTTGTTGATGGGTGACCATCCAATACATATCGAGACCTCTCCGTGCCTCGGAAAGCACTTTAAGCCGTTGGTATCGGCTGTCATTCGTAGATCTTTGACAGCCGTTACGGGTATTCCGTAGCCCAAAAGTCTGACCACCAGCCTTACCAAGGGGTATACCTAGTAACTGGGTTGTGGAGGTCAGATAGGCTCGTTCCATGTAAAATACTGGTATTCAGCTGCATCCGGTTAGACTGGAAGCTGACCGCAATATAATTAAGAAAAGGCAAGCAAATTGATGTGTTAAGGGAAAAATACCTGTATGTCATAGAATATTTACTAACAGATCTTGCTATAAATAGATGGTGACGGTTTAGAGAAGATAAACTAGTTTACGTTTTAAACTACAGCGTCTTTTAAGACAACGTGATGTCGTCTTAACTTGTTTGAAAGTTTAAGTTTAACTTAATTTCAAACTTTTATTTTGTACTGTCTTTTCGTTTTATGTATATGTGAATAAAGCTGAACGTCGACTGGTCTGCCCGGCCGCAAAGCACGCAAGGGATTTTGGTTAAAATGAATTGTTACGGGCCGGTAACAACACATCGCTCACTGCCTCCTGTTTTTTTTTACCGTGGTGAGAACTGCCAAAAATATTGTGAAACGCATTACTTACTTTTTATGCTATTAGTAGAAAGATATGAAGAATGCTGCCTTCTGAAACTTCGACAATATTCAAATTTGCAAAGGTGTAATATCCGGATACAGTAGCACATTTGTTATCACTAAATCCGTTAAATACATTGCGTGCTGTGCGTGTGTGCGCAGCATGTGCGGGTTAGTGGACGGTCACTTTTAAGGTGCAATGCCAATAGCAACAGCCACCCAAACAGTATACGTTCTGCAGTTGACATTAGAAAAAATCAACAAATCAAAAAATCAATCCTTAAAAGAAATCAAGAGTCTGACACGAGCTTCCTTGATTCAGAACAGATAGCCATTAATATATAACTGACCACTTTGCCTACTACTACAGTGTTGTTTAAATAAGTAATGTGTCAACTCAGACCGCACATCGGTCGTGTTGACTTTGTCACGTCGCTGCATTAACCTCGGCTGTCTTAGTTGACTGGCGTGACGTTAAGATGCATTTAGTGAAAGGATTTTACGCTGTAACTGCAAGCTATCTCTTCAAGCCTGTCCAAGCTGGATTAGGTTTTTTTGTTAAAGTTAGTTTTTGTTCACAGTTTTTGTGTTAACATTTTTTTTAGTAAGCGATGAAACATAGGCTTTTTTGAATGATGCGGTCGTAAGCTCACCATCTCATCTAAGTTTTGCTAGTGTTTTAATCGGTTATAGTTTAATTGATCTATATCAACAAGTTTAGTAGATAAGCATTCGCTCCATGTAAAATACTGGTATTCAGCTGCATGCGATTAGGCTGGAAGCCGTCCCTAACATAGTTTGGAAAAGACTAGGCAGATTGATGATCAACAAAGGAGATCAGCATATTGGGCCCTAAATACAAAGTCAACTTTCATTTATTTTCGGCAATCGGTAGTTTTATATTTTATTAAAATGTATTATATAAGAGTTAGGTACATATTATATTATAGTTTAAATAGATTGACGTTGATTTGTAGAAACTATATTTTTTGTCTTCTTTTCATTATATTAATAATGAAAAGAAGACAAAAAATATAGAGTTATTAGTGACGTTACCTTGAACTTTCGGTTGAGTTGGGTATCGTTCTGTTTCTTAGTAACATTATTTAATTGGTAATTATTTATTTATTTGTTTAATTGGAAACTGCCTGAGGTATGATGTACCTAAATATTGGAGTCTTATCAATCATCATTCACACTGACGGACAATTTTAACTAGAATTGTTAACATCACATAGGTATTTATTATTTTTCCTATTTCCTAAAGAGAATGGAGCGCAGCATTTTTGTAGTCAGATTAATGGATGGTGTTAGGAACTTGTGCTGCGCTCCAAAACACTAATCCCCGACGCCATTCAAAAAGCAGCCAAGTTTTAGTGGGACTGGGCCGAACATGTTTGCCGCATGTCAAACGAGTCATGGGCCTAATCGATCTGGTGTGAGTCTCAGAAACCGGACGGTGACATCGAGGCAGATCTAGGAGATGATGGCGGGACGAGCTTGATGTCTAGAGACAGGATTGATCCACACTAGCTCAAGGCAGAGAGGAATGGAAAGGAGATAGGGAGCCCTTCGGCCTGCAGTGGGACACCAAGGGCTAAAAATAAGTCATGAAATAAAAGAAAAGGGCGAAAACGGTTCCTTGCCATGATTTCCGTATTTATCCGTTCCATAACAATTTTACAGACAATACACTATTCTATGAATATGTTACCACCTACCATCATCTTTTCCCCGATCAAGCTTGTACCTGCCCTCGAAGCCTCACAGATAACAGCTTCTTTTACCTATTTATTTTCTTTTACACCTTTCCCTCTCGCCATTGAAATAAATATGACAAAAATACCCGACAGGTAGCGCCACTATCGTTTACCTTTTAGGTTAAATGGCAATTTCTTATCAACTAGTGCTGAAATCAGTTGGAGCGGCCGAGTTTCTTTCCACAATTTATTTACCCCCTCGAGTGACAACATATGGGGTTGTAAGGGTATGGTTATATTATTTAGGTGGCAGCGATTTAGGGAATGTTATTGATTCTCAGACAGTTAAATGGTTTTGGGTATTAAACTTGTAGAAGTTGTAGATCGGGTTAAGAATACAAAAATCCATTCCATCACTAAAATAACTGGTGCCCCTCGGAAAGCTGCCACACTTAATTGGAATTGGGCTGGACACATCTGCCGTACAGCAGATGATCAATGGGCCAAACTAATGACCCAGTGGGTCCCGCTTAGTCGCAAACGACATCGCGGCAAGCCCGGACGGAGATGGCAGGATGAGCTGGACTCCTTTAATAAAGGTTATCCCTTGGCAGTTCTGGACAGAGAGAGATAGAAAGAGATTAGAGAGGCCTTCTACCAGCAGTGGAACATAGAAGAAAATTTGAGGAAGCTATGTGGCATAAAATCTATATCTACATCTATATCAAAATCAAAACATTTTATTTCACATAAACCTGCATGGGCATTTATGAAATGTCAGAAGCTAGGCGCACGGTTCCAATTTGTCGCTTCTTATGGAGAAGAGCCGGCAAGAAACTCCACGGTTACTCTTTAAAAAATAATTGGCTTTTACAATCTTTTCAAATTACAGTGATAATAGGTATGGGAGGACAGTGCAGGCCTGTCAATAAGTACCAGGTACTTAGAGGAATGAAAAACCAGAACAGAAAATCGTCTACAAATCTAGTTTGTAAGGCCTACAACATTCTCTCATTCATAATAATTATGTAAAAGAATCTACCTATAAAAAATGAACCTATTTGAACCAAGTGACATGATTTCCATAACAATCGTTATATTATTAACTAGCTGTGCCCGCGACTTCGTCCGCGTGGAATAGTGACTTTTTGGGCAGCATATTTTGAATTACATAATAATATACCGTCGTTTGGGTAGCAAAAAATTTACTTTACAGTAATGCTTCTCTGTATACGATATTTAACGTATGGCCATCGGGGATGAATGATTAACAAATGTTCGCCGTGATTCTTTAAATTGACATAACTTTTTTATTTATGAACCGATTGACATAAAATAAACACTAAATGTTAAGTGAAGCTTACTACAATATATTAGTGAAAACTGCATCTAAATCGAACGAGCCGTTTCTGATATTAGCGTGCACAAACACACAGACAAACAGACAAACAGACAAAAAAAAAATTAATTACAATCTCGGGTTCAGCATCGATATAATAACAACCCCTGCTACTTTTTTTTTACATATTTCGATTGTACAGACACCACTTTTCTACAATTTTATTATATGTATAGATAAATAGTCGAAATTAAAATTGATGTAAAATGTCAAATAATGACGAGAATATGTCAGCATAGTAAAAAATAAAAAGAATAAAAAATGACATTGTAATTTGGGAGCCGTTAATAGACTTTCACACAGTTTTGCTGTTAATGAGGTACCAGGGAAGCCACATGTGCAGAAGGAATTAATGCCAAACTTCCCTGTCTTCAACGTAGTCTTTTTAACCGACTTCAAAAAGGAGGAGGTTATCAATTCGTCGGAACCTTTTTTTTTTTTTTATGTATGTTCCCCGATTACTCGAAGATGGCTGGACCGATTTGGATTTTGTTTTTTTTTGTTTGAAAGGGTATACTTCCCAGGTGGTCCCATGATCATCAAGTCAGGATCTGGTGATGGGATCCTGGAGAAATAGAGAGAACTCTTCAAATTTTATAGGCACACAAAGCGATTTAGGTATTTTTTGGAAGAATACTTTCTCGTAGTGGTCTCATTTCAATTTGATGAAGATTTGATGAAGAACTTTGGAGATAGGCAACGGAACTCCTCAATAAATGATAGCAAATGGACTGGGATTGCTGAAATCTCATCTCTGTCTATTGCTTACACCAGTTCATAACATAACATCACGCCGGTATGCTGTGAAGGGGTAAGCACATGTGCACCACTAAAAAGTGAAAAATAAAAACTTTTTCCAAAAAAAAAACAACCGACTTCCAAAAAAACACTACAAAGTGAAAAATAACTTTAATTTCGGAAGGCGGTGACAAAAAATTCAAATACAGCTCCAAAGACACCGACTTCCGAAATTAAAGTTAATTTTCACTTTGTAGTGTTTTTTTGGAAGTCGGTTGTTTTTTTTTTGGAAAAAGTTTTTTATCTTATAATATGCTTTTTTGATAAGGACACGTTTGATGTGAGTTTTAAACTTTCCATCGCTAAGTTCTTTAACCGATTTTGGCAACTTGTTATAGAAGCGGATACTGATTATTAAAAATGACTTGCTAGTTTTAGTTAATCTAAGCTAAGTAAGCTAGCGACATCGACAACTGATCATTTTATTCTTGCCTGAGAAACCGCGGCAGCAAGTTCGTCATGCTCCCGTAGATGTCACTGCTTGCGGTAGCGTCGGAGGCCGGGTTACCTCCTTCCCTCAAATATGACGAGGGGAGTAATGGCTGATCTTTGCTATGCTCGTGAACGGGTGCTGCTTGTGGTGACTGGTCGTCTTGCTGACCATGATTTTGTTATTGCTACTAATAATTACCTACTTGTTTATTTATTTTACGTCGATGGTCCTTTATCATTTGTGGCGTCGAGTTGTAACTCGGGTCGTAACAGCTATGTAAACATAATCCAACATTGCATATTATTATGTAAGCTATCACGCCCTTTATACGAGGAGGCTTTTATTTTGGTATAATACTTTATTTTAATTTTTATTCTTTATGCTTGAGTTAAGTTTTCATTTTGTTTGTTGGTATATTGGCATGGCTGGCTGAAATATGACTCATTATTTAATTAATGTTCTGTGTCTCCTAATGTTTATTACTTTGCCTATGTATTTATAGAATCAAGTCTATCCGAATAAACAGACAGCTGTGCTGCTGGGGAGTTTGTTGCGCTACTTTTTCTTCCTAGCTAAAGCACTAGGAAGTGGTGAAGGGTGGGCGTTTTTAGGGACTGTCTTATGTATTTTGACGTTCGAAAAGTGCTTATGCAGCCTTATTTGAATGAAATTTAAATGACTTTTAATTTTGATTTTGTCTAGTTTGGGGCTCACTGGCAATAATATTCAATTAGTGTAAAATAGCAGCTGTAGGCAAGAACACTTCTACTGTTAACGGGGAAGCTCCAAGGTAACCCCAAAATTCAGATTTTCTTTCAAATTTTGCCATTTGCAGGTGACTGTCAGGCTATATGCTGAACAAAATATGATTCGGGGTAACTTTTTTTTTGTCGCACATCTCGCAGTTGGCCTTGAGAGGCCGTGACTGCTTAGCCGGGCTTTCGTGTGGCTGCCATTAAGAATTAACTTAACGCCTCCAGCCAGGGCTTAAAAACGACTTAAATACTAGGCGACTGCACGCTGAGGGAACCCCCTGCGGGGTACGGGCCTCGGCTCAGGGCGTCACTGATAGGGGGACAGCAAGTGGGGACAAGCTGGATCAAAATATTGGCATTATTATTACTAGTCGGGGAATTTAACTCTACTGGCTCAGCTGCGGCGCGGGCTGGCGCTTCAACGAGCAAGAGTCGGTCCGGGATTCGCGTTACCTTAGCGCATCCTCCTTAAGTGTTAACTTTAACAATATTATTCATCCACTAGCTGTGCCCGCGACTTCGTTCGCGTGCATGTCGGAAAACAATATTGTGTCGCTCAGATGGTGTAGGCACTACTCCTCCATTAAAAAGAAATAATCTTCCGACCTAGCCTGGTAGGAACCTACCACAGCTTTCGAATGCAGTCACTGCGTCTTCAGGTTCTATAATGTTAATGCGACGAAGTCTCACTCAGATTTTTGAGGATAAATATAAATCAAAGCGCCTGGTCGAGGCTCATTTTATAATATATGTACACCTGCCGTAGATACTCAATAAATCGACTGCGCGTCTGGTGGAGTTTGCTGAAGCGTTATTCCACGTTCTCACGGCCCGCTTTCTCACAGGCCAGACCGTGCCAAGCCGGGCCGATAGGCCGTGGGAACATACGATGCCGATGAGGTCTCCGATGGCCAGTCGTCGCTGGGGCGGGGTGACGCAGCGCGAGAGCGGGCGCCTGTCTCGGCCCGTACAGGCGCGTGTCTTTTAGCTATGTTTATCAAATGTTGACCACTGACTATAATCACAGCGGAGGAAATACTCGACACGGACTGCGATAGGCCTCGACAGGTAGCAGTGCAGTAACACCTGGCGCGACCTGTCAGACAGCCCTTGGGACCGCGTCGTTATCACGATGAAGAAAGAAGATGCCTACCACAGGTTTCCAGTTTCTACCAAGCGTCACCCCGCGTTGCCAGACCTACGGATTTACGGGTTTATCCATGGATCTACGGATTTTGGACCTCGCCTCTCGGATATACGTATTTTCGATAGAAAATCTATAAAATAGGCATTTCATCAAGTTGTTGTCTTTGTATGTTTGCTATTCAAACCTAGATGGCGTTTCTGACGCTCAAGATTAAGATTTTCTATGAAGATGTTCCTCATAGCCGTAATAATTTTGCTATATTACGCTAGATGGTGCGCCACTGAGACTTTTTTTACAATTTTATTTTTTTATGAGATTTCTTCCCCTCTATTTGTATTGATTTTGTAAAGTTGTTATTTTTAAAACTAATAAATATTTATCTCACATTGCATTCTTTATGACTCAGATCGCGTCTCGGATATCCATATTTTCGAAAGAAAATCTATAAAACAGGCATAATCAAGTTGTTGTCTTCGTATGTTTGCTATTCAAACCTAGATGGCGATACTGACGCTCAAGATTAAGATTTTCTATGAAGATGTTCCTCATAGCCGCAATAATTTTGCTATATTACGCTAGATGGTGCGCAACTGAGAGTTTTATTACAATTTTATTTTTTTATGACATTTCTTCCCCTCTATTTGTATTGATTTTGTAAAGTTGTTATTTTTAAAACTAATAAATATTTATCTCACATTGCATTCTTTATGACTCAGATCGCCTCTCGGATATACGTATTTTCGAAAGAAAATCTATAAAACAGGCATTATCAAGTTGTTGTCTTTGTATGTTTGCTATTCAAACCTAGATGGCGTTACTGACGCTCAAGACTAAGATTTTCTATAAAGATCTTCCTCATAGCCGCAATAATTTTGCTATATTACGCTAGATGGTGCCACTTAGACTTTTATTAAAATTTTATTGTTTTGTGAGATTTCTTCCCCTCTATTTGTATTGATTTTGTCAAGTTGTTATTTTTAAAACTTATAAATATTTATCTCACATTGCATAATTCTATATGACTCAGAATACCACATCAATTATTATTATCACCACTTTTTATTTGAAATTCTTTTACCTTTTTTTGATTCTTGGCAATCGCCACCAACGGATAGCGATTTTAGTAGTCAGTAGATATCATTACTTTTTGAAATAACGCAGACATAATAATAACATATATTTTGCATATTGTATTCGTTAGTACCGTTTCGCGCCAATAGATGTCGTTACGTGTTTCAACATTACGTAATTAAATTCTTCTTGAATACTTTCAATTGATCATATCTTTTGATTGAGCGAAGCGATTGCGATGAAACAAAGACTAAAATATACTCCGAGTTATAAATAATGTTTTAATATAAAAGTTAACCATATTAGTTTCGTTCTTTTGACGTGATACTTGATCTATTCACGCATCTAAACAGAAATCAGGAATACCGACAATGGACACCGGAAACACAGGCAAAAATTTAAAAAAGGGTTAAAATGGCATATGTTGATTATCCTTTACCACCCCAACTAATTTTTTTTCAAATATTTTGAATGTACAGAAACAGTTCGTCTACAGATTTATTATATGTATATATATAAGGTGTAAAAAAATTAACTGCAAGAAAATTAAGTACTTGTTTAGAATTATAAATAAAAAAGAATTGCGAAAAAAATATTTCAAAATAACAACCCGTTTCAGAGTTAAGCGATATTTTCACTTCGCACAAAATTATTGAATATGCGCACTGTACACCGCACGCCTAAGCCTCCGCGACCGGCCGCCGCGCGCGCCGCTCTGCACGCGTGGGTCGTTCACCCCTGCAGTACGACACGCGACGGCGCAAATTTGAAACAGCTGATTCTAATTTTTCGCCATTGAGGCGTTCCAGGAAAACTGGTCCGAGTACTGTCTGCCCTATGATACCAGCCCATACGTTCACTGAGAATCTATGTTGAAAATGGTCAGGGACCACAGCACGCGGGTTTTCGTACGACCACCAGTGAGCATTGTGGATATTAAATAACCCTACTCTACTAAAAGTTGACTCGTCTGTCCAAAGAATATTACGAGGTTCTTCCACCAACCATCTACAGAACCTTAACCTTGGCTCGTAATCTGCGGTAATAAGTTCCTGTACTCTTAAAAAGTGGTATGGATGTTGACCTTCTTCATGCAGCACATTCCACGCAGTAGCGTGACTTATCCCTAGGTCCCGACCTGCGTCACGTGTGCTCGCATGTGGATTTTCACTGAAATAGTCCAGCACTCGGTCTTCAATGTCCCCGGAGAGCCGTGGCCTACCAGCATCTGCTTGATGAGGACGAAACTGGCCATAGTCTAATAACCGCTGGTAGACTCCTAGGATTGTTTGGACAGCAGGCACTCGTCGTTGCTCACCAAACAGTTCACGGTAACGGTTACGAGCTGCAGCTAAACTTTCACCAGTCGTAATGTAACACTATCATATCCAAGTACTCTCGATTGGAATACGTAAAAGGCATTATTGAAGTATTCGCGAACGTACGTATTTGCCGTAATAAATCAGAGAAATACACCCTAGTCGCGCGACGGATATCGGACGACTGAACGGGGCGCGAAGGGCATAAAGCGGGCTGCGGGAGGGAATAGTAGCGGGCGGCGGGGGTACGACGCTCGCGCGCGGTATTGGAGCGAGCCGCTAGCGCAGCCCTGCGTACAGTGCACAAAAAATATGATACTAAATTGTTTTATTAATGTGAAAATATAGAAAGTGCTCAAAAAAAAATATTTTTTTTTGTAATGTGTTTGTTTTTCGATGTCGAGTATGTGGACGAAGTTCTTGCAGTTAATTTTTTTACACCTTATATATATATATATATATATAGATATAGATGTACCTGTCTTTATTTTTATTATACGGAAATAAATATCTATCTTTCAATGATGTCACTTTCACACCCGCTCCCGCTTCCTGTCCCTTCAATATGTATGCACTCACTAACCATTTTTCAAGGCTGTCACGCTTTGAGGAAAAAATGTGAGTATGGAACTTAAGCCCCCGTTGTGATGGCAGATAGTTTTGTTTTTCTTTCACACTTCATAGCTATATGTATACCTAAGTGCAGAACACCGGGAGCTTGAGCAAATTTAGAAGCAATTGTAGGTAAAGAATGAAAATGGCATTACCTATCCATACATTTCATCTTACTTCTTACTACCTACTTAGGTATTACCTACCTTTATCATATGTCGCCGCGAAAGCGCCCACCTGTTATGATTATAACATAATGTTATGCGTAACTATTTATTATAATTGTAATAACACCATTAAGCCTGGTGCCCTCTGGAATATTATTATAATAACCATTTGCATCATTAGTCAGTGTCTATTGGTTTTCTTGAGATCAACGCCATCTATTGGCCATGTTGTAATATAAAACTCGCAGAGTACCGCTGGTTTGATTACTAGAGAAATAACTATAAAACTAATTACAAAGTCTTAGTTAAAACTATAGTCACAATTAAAAAGGAATAATTGTTTTATTGTCTTTGGGCTTTTAGTCATCAACCATTTGGTCATTTGACACAGTTTAATTGTTTATGATACTAACGAAAATGTGCTGACTCTCAGCCTAATTTGAATAAATTACTTTTGATTTTGATACATTGCTACCTACTTTGCCGAAAATGGTACGAATTGCGAGTTTTATGATCAATAACTGACTGTTTTAATTTATTACGAGAACTAAATCGGTTTCAATCAAAATTTACAATCTATAAAGTAACAAGATTATTTTACACACATTTATTTATGAATACTTGTTGTTTGATTAAATTCCTTGAACTACCGGACATTTTGTAAAGTAGTCATCTTTTTGTTGTTTTTACAACGAAAGTTTAATTTATAACGTCATTACTTTTTAGTAATGACGTTACTAATTAAACTTTCGTCTTAAAACGCCATTGCATTTGTAAATATTAGCATTGTTTAATTGTAAAAGAATTAACTGATAAGCATTTCACGATTGTCAATAATGGCAGCCGGGTGGTATCGCGATGAAAGTATGTAAACAGGACTAAGATTATAATTATCATTGTGCAATATGAAACCTGTGTAACATAAAGTTTTGATTTAAAAGGTGTCCGTGGAGTTTCTTGCCCGTTCTTCTCCATATGAGACATACTTTAGTTTTGGAATGGGCGCCTAGATTCTCTTCGTAACTCAAACTATCTGATTTACTGATAAATGAAAAAATGTCTGTAAAAGATTTAAGTGAAATTAAATGGTTTGAGTTAAGTGTTGTATGTGATTGAAAACCAACTACCTACATATATACCAACGAAGAATTACACTTGCAGGCTTAGCACGAGAACCGTAGAGAAGCATTTTGTCGACGTAAGAGTAGACAAAAATTACTTTTCCGTGTAGACAATTGACAGATTTGTAGCGAGAAATGTAGACAAGCGATTTTTATTCTACGGTAGAGTAGAAATAGAAAGCGTAATGTTTTGATGTTTGTTACTTAATCACGCAAAAACGGCTGACCGGATTTGCGTGATTATATAATCCCGGTAGTATGTTCCCGTAAGATAATAATTTTGGCCTCCACACGGGTGAAGCCGCTGGTAAAAGCTAGTAGTAGCTAATATAGTGTTAGCGTTGCCTACATATTTATGAACCTGTTTCTTTTAGAAATAATGACACCATAGCAAAACCGGACTTTATGGAATAGCGACCTGTACCTAAACCAAGCGCTTGCATTTATTTTTTGGCTATTTCAAACCGTGTACACACGAGATGATGTATTTATTTATAAACCACTTGGGAAAGAGAATCATAATTAAATCTGTGCGCTAGAAAGGCAGTTTTGCTCCTGTTTTGCTTGTCGTAAGGAAAGGTCATGTTGGAACCACTATGGTTTCGTGGCGGAGACGTGATACCCACATAATAGAGATGATAATCAAAATGCATGGAGTTGACGTCCGATCTCAACTTCGGCTCAACCATCCAGTCAAAAGCTCAGACTGCAGCCTAGAAGCTGGGCATCCTAAATAAGGTAAGGCGATACTTCACATCTGGACAGCTTTTGAGCCTGTATAAAGCTCAAGTGCGTTCTTGTATGGAGTATTGCAGCCACTTATGGAATGGCTCAGCAAAATACCAGCTTGCTGCCCTTGACTCGGTGGAACGCAGAGCAAAAAGGCTCATAGGCGACGAAACATTGGTAGCTAAGCTTCACAGCTTGGCTCATCGGCATAATGTTGCTTACCTGTCTTGTCTTCTATAGACTGTACTTCGGAGAGTGTGCGCAGGAGCTGATCGACCTGAGCGACCTGATCTCACCATCGCCCTTTTACTACCGGACTACCAGACGTACTGCAGGGTACCATCCGCACTTGGTTGATATCCCGACCAGTCGTACTCAGCGCTTCTCCTCCACATTTATTATGCGCATAGCCAAAGAGTGGAACTCTCTGCCTGTGTCTGTGTTCCCTTCCACATTTAAACCGTCTACCTTCAAAACAAGAGTGAACAGGCATGTTCTGGGCACGCTCGATCCATCATAGACCTCATCAATCGCTTTCCATCAGGCGTGATCGAGGTCAAGAGCTGGCCCATTTAGTAATAAACAAAATTTCCAACAAAAAAATTACGACAAAGGCAATGTTAACAATTTGACTGTCATATTTATGTAGTTACCTACTGCAGTTAGCACACAACTTTCTCTGTAAACTCATTAACATACAGCATACGAAGATGAAGAAATCTCATCCTAAACAATTAACAAAGATTTAAAAGAACCCTCTTAATTTAATGTAAGAAACACCTAAATCCGTGTAAATAAACAACTTTTCAGTTTAAAAACTCCATTAGATACCTACCATATGCCTCCGAGTGCAAAATTAACAAACTCGAAGCGGTTTCAACCAAAGTTGTGAACATTTTCAACTGATTTGAATGCATTAACATATTGCAAGTTGATTGATTGATTGAATACGGGAGTAGGTACATCGAGTGAGTACTTTGAGACGATTGATCAATAGTAGAGCTACATGCGGGGTTTAGTTCGTTTTGAATGGAGTTAAGATTTAGTTCGTATGTTTGAGCTACCAGTACCTATGTAGGATTATGAATTAGATATAGGCCAGTCATTATCATTCATCAATAATATTTGTAGATAACTAACTGTAGGTTTAAGCTACTCATATGTCGTCTCAACTTGTTGTTAATCTATCTATGCTTACTGTATTACCTGGACAATAAATATTTTCTATTTTTATTTTCTATTCTATTGTATGCACAAATCACATACACATACATCGAGTTAGGTCGCAAAAATTGCACTGTAGGTACTAATTTTTTGGGATGTTGTTAGAATACCTACTCATCAATAGTGTAAAACCAAGTCTGAAGCTTCGAAAGATCTGGGCTAGTTAGTTTTTGGATTTCTTTCATTTCTTTTACTTATATCTTCTAAAAAGTGCACTCTACTTAGTTAGCACAGGTATTTCGAAGCTACAATCTTGGTTTTACACTACCGGTATCTATCCTAAAACCATCCCGTCAAATCAGTGCAGTGCAATTTTTTGCGACCTAAGATGTATTAAATGTCTGGCCTAATAGGCAATGTCCTCACCTAGGTTATGGTCTGTCTTTGCGCCAAATTTCTCCAAATCCGTTTAGCCATTTTAGCGTGAAAGCGTAACAAACAAACTTACTTTCGCTTTTATAATATTAGGTAGGATTAGGACTTGTTACGATAATTAAACCAATGTAATACATAGTCTAGATTGACGCTTAATTTCTTTTTCTGTACACCAGACTATTATACTTATTTGGGAATGTCTATGCCGATTACTTTACCTGTGACTTATCTTACTTTCATATGCGTAGTTAAGATTCAACTTTACTTTCAAGGAAAACAGAAGCTGTAGCTTTTTCCCGGTTTTCCCTGAGGTCATTAAAGGTCACACATTAATCAATCTGATCGCACCACATCACCAATCCTTGTACCTTTTGCGGGATTGTGTTATCTTCCTTACCCTTTGTTGTGTTCAACATAAGAATTTAAGCATGTTGTCACATGTTTAATCTCTAAATCTCTTAATCTAATCTCGTATTATATGGGATATCAATGGAATTCCCGAAAGTATCAATTCACGGGATTCAAATAAAACAACTATCTAATAAGATGCACAATAAAGTAAATCCTTAACGAAAACAAATGAGTTTCCGAATACGCCTAAGTAGTTTTTAGGATTACCTTAAATATACAGAAGAATAAAATCTCCCATAATATTGCCAAAAAGGGATCAAGAACAAAGCCAACGAAAAATAGATTTAAAGGATTTTCTAATTGCGCTCAACATCTTCCAGCTTTCTCAAATAAATGGAGGGTTTTATTAAAAAAGGGAGAGAATAAAAGCCTTCAAATCTGATATAATTTAAATATTTATTTCGTAATGTCACTTGAAACAACATAAGAGCGGGCGAGGGGCCGCCCAGGACTCGTGAGCGCCCCCCTCGCGGCTGCATAGACTATAACGCGTAAAAAAAACAATTGTCAACATCATCTATCATATACCTTTATATTATTTACAATATATTATCACCGAATAAACGTATTTACACTACCTACTTAGTATGTATAACATACAGAAAGCGAAATATCATACATATAGGTTGAGTAACATAGTCCATTGACCTCCGAGGCCTCAATTATAATAATATATAATATAATAGTGATATTTTCGTTAGAACTTTTTATTCCGGCCCCGCCTATGGGTGCCGAAGAGAATGCGCGCGAATGCCTGGCGGAAGTCGGGGCTGAAAATGGTGTATATTACAGGGTTGAGGGTCGAGTTAAAGTATCCTAGCCACAAGAAAAAACTCGCTAAGTAATCACTGATCACACAGGACGAGCAAATTGGCATCACCAACGCCATTATGAAGAATGGAAGCCAGCAGAACACGAATGCTCCTGTAATGATCGCGAGCGTCTTTGCCGCTTTTCTCTCTCTCTTCGCTTCAAGAGACTCTTTCTTCTCCCTGTGTGTAGGAGCGGGGACAATTGCTCGTTCGGGCTTCGAGCCGTTAGTAACAGTCGAGGAAGACTTTTCTGGGGACACTGAAGGCGCCGGCACCTTCTCGTTGATCGTGAACGCTGTGGTCCTTGGCTCCTCGTCTAATGTATCAACAGTAGAGGTACTCTGTCCTTCAGTTAACAACAATGCTGCAGCCAGCGTCTCCGCGCGAGTCCTTTGGTTGCACTTCTTTAGGTTTAAGAACCGTTTCTTGACGAACCGTCGGTCTCTTGCTGATTGAACAGGTCGTCCTGCAGGAGTGGCGCCATCTGCTGACGTTGGTCTGGGAGGAGGAGGGTCTCGTCTCCTCCTGATACGTCTCCTGGCCGTTTGGAAGATCTTCCAGTACAAGATAAGGATAACCGCGAGTGGGACGTAGAACGTTGACATTGTAGCAAAGATTTGGTACGCAAGGTCTTGGCTGACGAGGCACTTTTGTTGCTGCGTGATTCTGGCGAGGTAGTCTGGGTCCTTCCAGCCGAGTTGAGGGGCTAAGGATACGACCAGTGCCGCCCCCCAGACCAGCACGATCATCGTGAAGATACGCTTCTCGTTGCGTATGTGGATGTAGTCTACGTCTGTCACTGCCCAGTACCTGGAAATATTGACAGATCTTAGTAACGAATCTTATTTAAAATGTGGGTGAATTTTGAATGTGTGTGAAATTAAATGGTGTGGACCATTCAATTTCACTTTATTTGTATAAACATTTATGATTATGGTCTGATGTAAATCAGCTTTTACATTTCACCATAAAAGTGTGTTGTGCAGTGATTGGTAGCTTTATTGGCGTTCCTAGTTCATCTTCTTGAAGGTACAAGTAACATGAAGTCTGAGTGTGACTGAAATTACATCATTGCCTTCGCATTGATTGGATCGGTAGTCCATTGTCATGATTTAAGTATTATTAATTTAAGTATGTAAGTATCCCATTTCTTCCCATGGGTGTCGTAGACGGCGAGTAAGGGACTTACTAGAGAATGAGCAGAAGCGTTCTCTATGCATTTGACCACCATATTGCGATCGCCAACCCGCCTGCCAAGCGTGGCGATTATGGCTAATCACCCCCTTTTGGGGGAGGCTTAGTCCAGCAGTGGATGTCTTTCGGCTGATAATTGATGATGATTAATTTAAGTATTTGAAGAGACAAAATTTTAGCGATGAATATACTATCGTAGAATGTATCTACTATAGGCTATGCTTAAAGACGGCTCGAACTTCTTGTACCTACTTAGTTAAAAATTTGTACTTTGTTCTTACTCAACAGAGAAACTTTAAGTATCTACCTACATTTAAATATTACATGTTACGCTAGATTAAAACTTCTAACAAATTATTAAATGTACTGGAAGTAAAATGGCTCATTTTGTTTTACGATTGACTATATTTTGTACTCTTCGTTTACCAAAATATATACGGTAATAGTAAATGACTATAATTTTATAAGAATTTGTCATTTATGATGATGTGGTATGATTATTCTTTTACATTGCTTGTTGTAAATATTTGTATATAATATATTTGTATTCTGTCACATTAAATACATTGGTTGACTTGATAATTTTTGACGTCGCGTCGCCAATTAAAATATGTCAGAAGTCTGAATAATTATTTCGTGAATTGAGGTTTTCATAAAGTGGAAGTAACTACACTTTATGTATAAACCTTATCAATAAATCGGTGGCCATATCTGAGGGCCTATTCTCGAAATTTTAAGAATGTTCACAGTCTGATCTCAGTGTCAATCTGTCAAAAATACCTAGATATTTCATGCATTTTTGACATTTGCTTGTCGCTTAGATGAGAATGCGAATAGATTTTGAACGTTTTTAATTACGAGAATTGGCCTTCAGATGTCAGTGACTGCGATTGGCTGTCCAAAACAAAAACAGCCAATAAAATGGCTTGACCTGAGATTTGACTGCGGATAGAATTGAAAAGGCGTTCTTTGAAATTAGGAGTTAAATTATGTTTCAGCCATAGACAGAATGCGTTCCTGACACCGGTTGGTTGGACATGATTAGGAACTAGTAAAGTTTAAATTCCTAAAACGCGTATTCATTTGAAGGTTTTTCAGTTTTTTTACCTATGATTTTCCACCACAGTGATCTTTAATGTTGTTGCTATAAGGTTGCTTTCAGTTGTAAAATATCTGTTAAAGGACTTTATACAACTGACGGGTATCTGAAAAAGCATTCTATGATTGGTATGAAGGCGGATAGGTTTAATATTTACCTGTCAGTAGCAATCGCAACAAGATGAAGAATAGATGCGGAACTGCAGAGTACGTCGCTGGAGGTCCACATGTCACAGAGCTCGGGACCCAGGATCCAGCCTTGACTGACCTGAGGGAGATACAAAGACAATTATTACGTGCTAGGACTAAGGTCGAATTTCACCAATGTTACTGAACGCGATCAGCATAACCGTGTTCAAGAGCTGTCAGTGTCATTATTGTTGTGATATAGTGCTGACCTAAGGTTTTATGTACTAACAGAGTCTGAGGAAGGCTTGTGGCTAAGTAATAACAGCCGCACGGGTTGATCGATCAGGTTAACCATATTTCCGAGAGGTTCTTAAGAGGGACTTCAGAGGTTCAGACCTGTGAACCCTGTGTGTGTGGCCTGTGTGTGTGTGTGTGACCCTTTTACACGTCAATATTTTAATACCAGATAGCGCCGGCATTTCCTAGTTGAGTGATCTCGGAGAAGAAATGCCAAACAAACAATTTTATTTGAGTCTAGCAATGCAAGGCCATGTCTGGAAGGGCCTTTTGAAGAAAGAGCAATTGCAGCTTTGAGCTGATCTATGCCAACAGACGACATAATGCATGCCTCAGTCATCGTGTAGCTCAACCCTATTTTAGGGAGCTCAACGAACCGTCACAGGACGCTACCAGATCTGCAGGACGTTTGCGTAGATCACGTGGAAAACACTCAAAACCGCCAGATAAAGTCATGTATTCGTTTAATTCACAAAATACTTATTATGGTTAACAAACATTAAGTTAATAAATCAAGTTGATGTTTCAAGAAATCTAAGGGTCCTCTTGAGTTAATAAATTACAGAATGGTCAGTATGGCAATGGTTTACAATGAATTGCTTTAGTGGTTTTAACACTCACCTTCTAATCACTATCTAATTCGTATCGGTACACACAGCGTCGGTATGTACTAAATGCTGTTTTAATTGTGGCAATAGAAATGGGAGACAGTGATCCAGAAATTTGCAGAAGCTCACGAAAAGAGACTTCATCAGCATGTGAACCTCGAGGCAATCCAGCTTCTCGACCACACAAACATAATTAGAAGACTAAAAAGAACAAAACCGTTCGAGTTAGTATTTAGTGTTAGTGAAAAGTGTAAAGTACAAAAGTGCCAAACAAACACAAGATCGAAGTGTATTCGCCTTAATAGAGACAGTAAGAAAAGTGCTATTGGACACATTCTTAGTAAAGTCAATTTAATAGTTTAGGTTATAATTAAATTACTTATTAGTCTATTCAATAGGGATAGATTGTAATAAGATTAGGGTCCATCCTATTGATGAACCCTAGGACAAGGGAAAAAAAAACCGAACGTTGGTCCCATGTTATTTAAATCTACAACGTTAGATGTATACGTTCACTTAAAACGTCTGAATGCAGAGACGACATGACAGATCCCGTGACATTTCGTTATTATTTCTAGCGCTTCTTATTTTATCGTTTGCGTTATATGGATGTGACTTATCTAGGGACCCGTTTTTATCAGTTATTGGCAAAATATGTATAATAAATTATCTGTAAAATATCAAATTAAATTGTAGAATAAAAATCTTTGTAGTAATATAAGATCAAATTAAGTTTCGTTAAATAATAGCAATAATAAATATTAGTAAATGATTATGAATTTATTTAATTATTCTTGATTTTTAAATTCTTTATAAATATTACTAAAACAAAATAGAAAAATACTATTAAAAAATACATGACAAAAAGCACACTAAGCGCCTAGGATTTGAACCTCCAATCTTATAAATGGCAAGCGGTCTTGAAACCGAATTATTTTCTACTTTTTTAGTTTGGTTTTTAAAGCGTGTTTTTAGTTTTTAAAACTATTATTTATTTTATATTTTTTAGTTCTGTTAACTACAAAAACGTGTTTTTCTTTTTCCTTTTTTTTCATTTTTCTCAATTTTTTTTTAAATTATTGAATTGTCATCGGTCCTCGATAAGTTTACAAAGTTTCAATGAAATCTGATCGTTTAAAGTGGGTCAAAATCGCGCTCTAAGGAGTCGGTTACATACAAACATAGAAGTGAAGCTAATATAAAGCGTGTAAAAATTAGAGATGAAATAGTATGCACAAACTTTCTAGAAGTTTGATGAAATTTAAATATGGTAAAACAGTGGTATTATGAATGTTCGGAAACATAATACTTCGAGCAAATGTTATTTCGGCTAAGTGTAACATCGGTAAAAAGTTTTTTGACCAAATGAAACGTCGAAGTAACGGAAAAAATCGAATTGATAATAGGTACCTGATACAGTGGCAGACGTGACTTCGATTAAGTAAAAAACAAACGAAACGATAATAGTTAAAAAGTTGTAGGTGAAATTAAATTTGGTCAAATATTTTTAGTACGGTAACCCTTTTGGACCAACTTACCCCGTTAACAATATAACAAACAATAATTGTTGGGAAGAATGATGAGCTATAAAGCTGACATTTTAAATATAGATGAATGAACTAATCTCTTTTGTGAGTGACTGCGTAAGAATTTAACCTAAACAGGGGTTGACAAACTTTAAGTACTAGTTTGCTCATAATATGAAACCGGCCAAGAGTGCACCAGACGGACACTTAAGGTACCTATCTATCGCTGCTCGTGGAGGTTGGTTTAATGTATTTCCAAGTCCCAAACACTACAAGACGTCACTTATTCATGCATCATACCTAAAATAGACTTTACCTTCGTATGTTGTCTGGACCCCAAATAGTCAACCCAAAACCGACATCATGTTCAAATATTCAAACCGACTGATTAGTTTCGCAATTTTCTTAGCTACAGTTACAGAATTACTACTTTAATATTTAAAACCTTTAATTGTTCAAGTTTTAAGGGCCATAGTATCCTCATCTCCCGTTTGTATACTAAAGCACGACTGCCGCCCGCGCCCGCGCAGGGCACCTCTGAGCCTTTATCTCAAAATGGGGATATTCCTTTGATTAATTTACAATTGTGCTTCGGCGATTCTGTGGTACCTCTAACTATCTATTTTTCAGGGTATTTTTTTCCAAATAACGAAGCTGTTTAGTAGGAGTATGGAATAGAAGCCAAAATATTGCGTGTTGGAAAATATTTTTTTACAGCAAAAGTATTAACCATACAAAAAAAGTACTTCGGGCAAAATTATCTATATGAATCTATATATCTATAGCAAAATCATATATTTTTCAAATCTTCAAGACAAGCCGTTAATGAGCAGTACGGTTCATAAAGTGACCGTGTTACGCTACCAAACGGGACGTAGGCCCTTAAGAGAAAAGTTTTTTTGGAAATTAACTATTATTATATCTGGAATTAATTGTTCTGTTTATTATTGTTTTGGTGGCTATTTAATTGGATATTAACTCTCGATGTTTGTCTAAGATTGAAGGGAAGATGGGTTTTTACGTTACAATACAATGAAAATAAAGTGAGGATAACGCATTACTACGAGGTGTAAGGCGCCTCAAAGAGATGTCAGCACCAACTGGTGGGGTCCGCAAGAGCCGATGCCTGCCAAGGGTGCGGGTCGTTCGAAAGAGATACAACGGCCCCTATCACACAGGCAACTGAGGGAACACGGGCGGGTTTTAGTCAGTAAAAGTCTGACACGCCCTCCTGCTCCACCCAGAGCGGGAAAAGATATTTGATGATTTCCCACCCAAAGAAAAAAACATAATAATAAAGGAGATGCTTGTGCTTGGGAGGCATTACTCACCTTCCCATTTAGAATTCTACATGTGCAAAAACATTTGGCAAATAAAAAAACCTTAACAGCTCAAATCAAAGATAATTGTAACATTTCGACCCAAAGTTTCGACCCTAAATTTACAGCGCACCTCCCATATAGAGGTTTATTGCACCATGTGGAGTCTAAACTAGGCGAGGGTGATATCAAGGGTGCGGCTAGGATCATCTTTAGCAGCGATGTGGTTGCGCCGTACTCTTCAGAGACACTGGCAGCTCTGGAGAGCAAACACCCCACCCCGGCAGATGACCTCTCCTTCCCTGACCCACCCGATCCCCAAACCAATTCACTTATAATTACAGCTCAACAAGTTAGTGCGGCCGTGTGCTCCTTTCGAAGTGGCTCCGCCGGCGGCCTCGACGGCCTGACACCTCAACACCTGAAAGACTTAATGTGTTCAGGCGCCGGGGAGGCTGGTGAGTCCCTTTTGAAGGAGCTGACGGCCCTCATCAATCTTATGCTCTCCGGCAATGTGAACGAAGCCGTCATCGATATATTGTATGGTGCCAATTTATGTGCCCTGCGCAAGAAGGATGGCGGCATTCGTCCCATTGCCGTAGGGTCCACTTACCGTCGTATCGCAGCCAAAATTTGCTGTGCTTTTTACAGCAAAACACTGGCCAGCAAATTCCAGCCCCTACAGCTCGGCTTCGGATCTAAAGGGGGCTGTGAGGCTGCGGTACACGCATTATCAACTTACCTCAATAGCAATAAAGGTGAGATCATCCTTAAGGTTGACATTAAGAATGCTTTTAATTCCGTAAACAGGGACACCTTGTTGACGGAAGTTCAAAAAGAAGTACCCAAAATTTACAGTTTTCTTTACCAATGTTACAGGCACCCTACTAAATTGCTATATAAAGATAACCTTTTGGAATCGGCCGTTGGATGTCAACAGGGTGACCCTCTTGGGCCAGTAATTTTTAGTTTGGCAATAAATCCAATTATTCGACAGCTAAATTCTAAATTCAACGTATGGTATTTGGATGACGGAACCCTAGGAGGTGATGTAGCCACAGTCTTAAAAGATTTATCTTTTTTAAAAGAAAAATTCAATTCCATTGGCCTAGACCTTAACCATTAAAAATGTGAAATTTATCTTCCCCATACTACTGACAGACAGACCACCATAGCAAAATTCTGTACAATAGCACCAGATATCAAAATTACGGAAAGAAACTCTCTTCACCTCTTAGGGTCCCCAATTTTCGACGAATCCTTTCCAACTTTTATTGAGGAGAAAATTAAAAATTTCAATGATGTCTCGGAACGACTTTTCAAAATTAATATTCATTCGGCCTTCACGCTCATTCGATACTGTTGCTTTGGACCAAAATTTACATATAGCCTTCGCTCCTCCCATCTTTGGAAGCATCCACAACTTTTAGAAAAAGTAGACCATATTATTAGAAATACACTAACTTCAATCCTAAATGTGGCCCTGGACGACCGAGCGTGGCAGCAAGCCACACTTCCCATACGCCTGGGTGGTCTCGGCGTCCGCAAAATTTCAAGTATAAGTTTACCGGCCTTCCTCTCCTCGGTCCACAGTACAGATAAATTAACCAGGAATATTTTATCTTCCTCACTGGTTGATTTTGAAGTACCGTGTTTGACCGATGCTTTGAACGCTTGGAAAATGGCTTGTCCCAATACGGTTTTACCTGACAACCCATCCTCCCAGAGACGGTGGGACGTGCCGCTCTGCAGTATTATACGGAATACTCTGTTAAATACGTCACCTAATACTGTTGAGCGTGCCCGTCTGCTGGCTGTGGGAGAATGGGAGTCAGGCTTGTGGCTTCAGGCGCTCCCGTCATCCACCGTAGGCACTATGATGGATGACTCATCGTTTCGGCTCGCTACGTGTCTCCGCTTGGGCGCACCTTGTGTTGCTCCGCATCGGTGTCACTGCGGTGAAGCTGTCGACAGTCTCGGGCACCATGGCCTGTCCTGCTGCAGGAGCGCAGGTCGCATAGCACGCCACGCCAGCATCAACGATATTATTCGTCGAGCCCTTGTCACCGCCGGCGTACCAGCTGTATTAGAACCAAACGGCTTGGTACGTGACGATGGGAAGAGACCAGACGGCATGACGTTATTGCCTTGGAAGGTGGGAAGACCTCTGGTGTGGGACGCAACATGTGTCGACACCCTTGCGCCATCCCATGTTCCTAGCACGGCGGGCTGTGCTGGCGCCGCTGCTGCTGTTGCTGAGACCCTCAAGCGGCGTAAATACTGTAACCTTATGGGTAACTACAGTTTTGAGCCGTTTGGGGTCGAAACGCTCGGGTCATGGGGCCCGAGTGCACGTCTCCTCTTTAAGGAAATTTCTCGCCGGCTGGTCGACACTTCACGTGACCAGAGGGCTGGGTCGTTCTTTGGCCAAAGAATTAGCATTGCCATTCAACGTGGCAATGCTGCCAGTCTTCTGGGCACGTTTCCTGATGACAGCGATGCGGAGGAATACTTCGACGCCTAAGTGTCCTTTTGTTTTTTGTATTTATTTTGTATATCGTAGTTTTAATTATCCAGATTAAATAAAGGAGATTCAGAAACTGGAATTCCCATAGAGCAATAGAAAATGCTACTGCAACAAAAGCGCGGTTCATTTCTCGTCTTTCATAGCTTACACGTATTGCTATGTATAGGCTTCCTTATATATTATCCGATCCTGGGTCCACACCTTAAGCACGAAACCTATCGTTTCGGCAGAAATTACGGGCGTTTCATACTTCGGATTATTTACGGCTATAAGATTAGTTCGGGGCCCGAACTTAGAATGAATTACAACACGACTTGACAGTTGTCCCTAATCCCGATGTGTCTTAGCCCGCCCGAAAAATTTAATTTGTCATTGGTTTTGCCGGTTTAACTTCTTTCGGACGGGCTCGTATCTTTGTTGACGGACTTAGAGCAGATTTCACCAATAAAACTAAACGCAATCAGCACATCTAAACCGCATTCAAAAGCTGTCAATATTCCACAACCATTTTGGAACTGAGAGTTCTTGATCGCAGGTTAGATGTACTGATCGCGTTCAGTTTCATCGGTGAAATTGACACTTAGAAAGTAGAACCCCTTTTGCGCAACTCGCCACAAAAGAGTCCTACGTAATACGTTAACGAACCGCTGTCCAATGTCATTATAACGCTCATTGCAATGGTAGCTCTTGGCATGACATAAAAGCCAAAAACAAGACAGTCAACAAAGTGTGTTTATATCATAATTATACCACTCAACATTAAAAAAATATGTTGTACCACTACACCGCTTTAATCAAATGGTGTAAGGGTTTATAACTTAACTACCATAGCTTGAGGCAAACGCTCTCAAAATGCAAGTAACGCGTGTACACTTAACAATATCAACTTGGGAAATTACACACCAACTAGTTGGCGGAACATTTGCCCAAATGTTTATTTACCAAGTGTTTGTAACGTTTTTGGTACTGCATTGTTAATTCGAGGCTTAAAAGTTGTAAAAGATGAACTAGACGGATCCTTTACCATCAATTTTTAACCGACTTAAAAAAGGAGTAGGTTATCAATTCGGAATGTTTTTACGCTATAGGTCCAGAATGTTAAGTTGAACTCTGATATAAAAAAAACATGGCAGTTATGAGGATAACTGAAAACTTAAAACTAGGAAATAACAGAGTTCTTTTTTAAATTTTCAAATTAATTGTATTTAGAGACGTAAGAAATTAAAATTAAGAAAATAAGCAGCTATTTTATTTTTATATTTCAGAGTTGGTTCCTTAATAAAAGTTGTAATTTTCATGTACACAAAACTCCTTTACAGTCACACCAGCATTTAACCTACCGGCCTATAGCGTATAGATTTTACGGAGTGAAAGAGCCAGAATTTGATTGTTTTATATAGCACTTTAATCTATTGTCATGCTGAATCATTCTATTTTCTATGCAAGCTTTAATTTAATTCTTTAAAAGTCTAAGATATTACTTTGTGTTTTCTGCGATCACGCATTTTTGGCATAATACCGCTATTAAAATATTTCAAAATAATGAGTCTCATTTATTCTCTTTTGTATTCAGGGGCTTAGCGTAACGTAGTGCAGCTTAGAAAATAATGATACGCTAAAAGTACAAAAATAAACTATAAAGGTTTGATTTTAATTTTGAAAGCAACTTTCAAAATCAAAATCAAAATGAAAATCAAAATATTTTATTTCACATAAGCCTGCATGGGCACTTATTAAACGTCAGAAGCTAGGTGCACGGTTCCAATTTGTCGTTTCTTATGGAGAAGAGCCGGCAAGAAACTCCACGGTTACTCTTTTAAAAATAATTGGCTTTTACAATGTTTTCAAATTACAGTGATAATAGGTATGGGAGGACAGTGCAGGCCTGTCAATAAGTACTATTACTCTTCATTCTGTCTTTAGCATAAATGGAAACGACAGTACACGATAAGAGATTCCAGCAAATGATACGACGCAACCAATCGGCTTATTAGTAGACTCACACGAATTAACTTGCACTTCACTTTTAATCAATATAAAATTTTCCAAAGGCGACTTGCATGAAGGTTATTTATTTGTGGGCGAATCGACAATTCCAGAAATACATATTAGGCAACTGGTATATTTTGTATAAAATAAAGTTAGTGTAATTTTTCTGTAACTTTTCGTTCTTACCTTAAGGTTTTGTTCAAAACGTGTGATTTGCCTAATACGAAATTTTGGAATTGTTGATTCGCCCATATAGAAAATATTATATTATATAAAAGTGACGATTTGCCCGATTCGGACGGGTCAACTAATAAGCCAACCAATCACAAATTAGTTTATAACGCGTTGTTAGTAAGTCGCGTAGTTATTTTATTTAATCTGTCTAATCAATAAATTGATTTAATAAATCTATTCTTGTATAAATAATTGTTGTTGAAATGAAGGTAAACATTTTTAAATAATGAATTAAAATTTCAAGATATAATGTACATAAATGAATTATATAAATGTACTTTTTGGGATATCGAATCTACCAGCCGCGATGACGTCGTTCGTTTAGTAGGACCACGAATGGGACCCATAATAAACGCGTCGTGATCGCTACTGTAATACTAGTACTTTGAAATTCAGGCTACTCATTGGTGGTTTCAACTGGTTACTTTTGAAATAGCGTCATGAACAAACGCGCTTGTCTGCACCTGCAAGCGAGTCACGACGACAGATTTAACACAAAAATGGAAACGATAATTAATTAATTGGTCAACTTGTCACCGTCGTTCATCACATTATTATTTCGCTCGGTGACACAAATGAGCATTCTATACAAGTTCAGTGATTTATATATCTTGTCGTAAGCTTTGTAGACTAATTACTAAGCGGCATGACAAGCACGCGACCATCAAGAGTCTGTGGCCGCTAGTGACGCGACCCAGGCGACCGCGACAATATACAATATTATGTCATACTTCTTCTTAACAAAACCCGTGACACATATCTATGTAGTCACTATTTTGCGTAGTAGGTAGTCTTAAAACCGGGAAAGTGCGAGTCGGACTTGGTGAATAATGCTATGGGTTACACCGTTTATGGTTTATATTTTTAATTTTCCATGAATGGCACCATAGTGATAATATTATTACAATAGTAAAACTTATTCTTCAATAACAGACTACCTACTGGTAAAAGTATACATCCCTGCGATATATGTACCTATACAAATACAGACAGATGTCGTTGACTTAGCACAGGTTCGCACGGACGTGTTTTTTCCGCAACAATTCAACACCAAGAGTTGCAAATCTAGTGGTCGATAAAACCCCCCGCAATATTTTTACGTTCGTGCAAACGTGGGCTTAGACCCTAATAGGGTTGCGTGGGTACCCTTCGGTACGGAATCCTATAAGCTGAGTGATATCGGTAAATGTACCCTATAATAGCACGTGCTTTTTAGCTTAGCATTAAGTATCCCTGTCACTGTTGCGCAACTTTCAAACTACAAGCGAAAGACAGAAACTGGTAAATATCTTAGTAAAAGAAAAAATGCTAAGTAACGTTTTTCAACCTCAGCGGCGGCGGGAATGTTTCGTGCACCGGGTCTTCAGCGCGCTGCACTCTGTTGGATTCTCAACGCTCGGTTCAACAGTGAGAGGTGAAAATCTAGTGCGCGATAAAATCCCGCCGCGCTTTTATTACGTCCGTGTGGACGTCGACTTAGTTTATCTCACCTCATAGACCGCTCCGAGCGGCATGACAAGGCACGCCACCATCAAGTTTATCTCACCTCATAGACCGCTCCGAGCGGCATGACAAGGCACGCCACCATCAAGTTTATCTCACCTCATAGACCGCTCCGAGTGGCATGACAAGGCACGCCACCATCAAGTCTGCGACCGCGAGGGACGCGACCAGGTAGTTGGCCACGTTCTGCAGGTTCCTCTCGATTATAATAGCTGCTATCACGAACACATTACCTGGGGAAGGAACAGAATATAGCCTTAACTTAGGAGATGAGAAATATTGTTTAACCATGGGAAATAGTTATTAGCGTGGCAACTCGTTTAGTAGCCAATATATATTTGCAACAAGCTTAGGACTAAATGGGTTTAATGGGTGGGGAATACTGGTATTCAGCTGATTCAAGTTTCACTGGAGCCGACCCCAACATTGTTGGAAAAAGGCTGATGGTGATGAAAAGGGTCTCGAAGTCTGATCTAATCTATGTAACTAGCCTGTATTGTTTTTGGCTTCGTGGGTATTGATACAATCTATGTAACTAGCCTGTATTGTTTTTTGGCTTCGTAGGTATTGATACAATCTAGTCTGTATTGTCCCTCTGCAGGGCAAAGGCCTCCCTCTCCCTTTTCCACACAATGTTTCTATTGCTAGTGCTGGCCAGTCCGTTAGGAGGTCCGGTCTGTAGGAGTCAAGCTCATGCAGTCATCTTGGTGTCGGCCTGCCGCGATACAACCGTGCGTGTGGGACCCAATCGGTGATTCTCTTAGCCCATTTGTCATTTAACATGCGGCAGAGATGTTCAGCACAGAAGTAAGAATTTTTAAGTATCTGTTACGGATAAAAAATCGATCCATTTTGAAAACATAGATATGTCTGTTTAACCATTCATTTTAAGATACTAATAATTCATAGGTTTGGTCATTTCTTTCATCTCCTAACCGAGTTTCATCGAGGTCGGTTTGTACAAACTTTACATAAAATGTATTTAAACTTTGTTGTATCCGAAAACTTATTTGAGGCTACTAAAATATCAAACAGAGGTCTGAATAATTCAAATTGCCCTAAAAGTAATAAATCATTCGCGACAATGGCCTCTGGCACAGTTTAGGTAAAGTTTGGCAAAAGTTTTATTTTAATAAAAAAATCTATTCCTGCGTGTTCGAAGTTTTAATCAAGGACTACTTTTTGAGTCGGGGGAATGTTCAAGTTGAAATTTTTGACAGTTTCCTATTACAAAAATATTGTTTTGTTAAGTTGCCCTTCCGAATATTTATCTTTTGGGTTGTTTTTCTTTTCAAGATTTTGAAGTGGTATCGATATAACCAGCTGGTTTTTTAATTATTTATAATGAACGGGTACCAATAGAACGGTATCTAGTGTGATTCACAATGTTGTTTCCATTCAATGCATTGATCATTGCATGGAAACAACAATTCCATTTGTTGCAGAAACAATGTTCCTTTTCTATTTTTTGCAGAAACAATGTTCCTTACGCGATACTTACACGCACAGTACACACTCGTATACATAATTATATAACAGAAAGAGATACAGAGAGAGAGAAAGAGAGACAGAAAAAGTTGCACTTCTTCCTTACGTGAAGATTTTCCGTTCCAAACATGTTTACTTAGAAAGCTCCATGGCTTTTCCATTTTGACTGTATTGTTAGTTTAAATATAATTTAATTACCTTGAAATATTCACATAATTTAAAAGCTAACAGTCGTAAAATAATAATATGTGCAAATAGGTATATAAAAAAGAAAAGAATCATAGGGTGTCAACAGGAAAAGTGCCCAGTACCACGTTGTATGGCAATGGCAATGAAATTATTTTAATATAAATTTATTTATTTGGTTATAGTTACATTTTCGTGAGATGTGTATTGTGCAGGCACAGTATTGCAATAGTTCCCTAGTGTGGCGTCGAGCTCTCCACTACAAGAGATTTCTCGAACTGTGTGCAATAGGCATGGTCCTTGTGGTAGCGATACGCTTTTAGAAATGCTGGTGACATGTATGATAGACGTGGATACGCCGTAGTCCTTTGGTACTGTTTCTTTAATTTTCCATACAATTCTGTTCCGTGCACGGCTATGAATACGGGTCTGTAAACCTACAGGATAACATGAAATTCCGTTCAGTACAAAATTAATGCTCTGCTATCAGGGTTACTATCTCGAAACTAGGACAGGTCGGACAAAATCCATGCATTTAATTTTCCCAGAGTCCGCATATGACATTGTAATCTTTATTTTTCTTGCCATCTTGTATGGGACAGAATGTTGGACCACAAAAGGGATGAATGAAAAGCAATTGCATACAGCTGAGATCAAAATGTCATGACATGGTTAGAAAGGGCCGGCTACCGAGATGACGACTGATAGAGAAGTGTGGAGCAAAAGACATGTTGCGCCGACCACAAGTAAATGTGGGTAAAGGGCCGGCTACCGAGATGACGACTGATAGAGAAGTGTGGAGCAAAAGACATGTTGCGCCGACCACAAGTAAATGTGGGTAAAGGGCCGGCTACCGAGATGACGACTGATAGAGAAGTGTGGAGCAAAAGACATGTTGCGCCGACCACAAGTAAATGTGGGTAAAGGGCCGGCTACCGAGATGACGACTGATAGAGAAGTGTGGAGCAAAAGACATGTTGCGCCGACCACAAGAAAATGTGGGTAAAGGGCCGGCTACCGAGATGACGACTGATAGAGAAGTGTGGAGCAAAAGACATGTTGCGCCGACCACAAGTAAATGTGGGTAAAGGCAGGAGAATGATGAATCTTTCTTTTTCAGCAATTACTCTTAAACATTTTTTTATTTCTTTAAAAATAAACCCATAAGATACAAAATTCATGGCAACCGCCACCCATGTAAAACCCATTAATTAGTAAACAATATTATTAATTACAACACTTATTATTCAGGGTGCATTTGGCTCACGCTATAATGTAATCGATTTATAACTGAACCTTTTCTGAAGTGGTCTTATGGGGCGCATTAATATTTATGGCGAAACAAACGTTATGGGTTTGAATAATGATGTTTATTTCTGCAACCCCTTACATAAGAGTGCGATTTGATTGTTATTATTATAGCCGGAACACATGCATGTTTGTTTGTTTCGGTGCTGTTATTTGGGAAAGTTAGGAATTGGTACAGATTTTTCAATGTTGGTTGTGTGGTGGATTCGGCTGGCATGGATTTAAGAGATTTGACATTTAAAGCATGGTATAGTGGACCCTAGCCGTAACATTATAAAGTAGAGATTGAACTCAAACTCAGACTGTCCAAGCACTTATCATCTCACAGAAGTTTCTATCAATTAAAATAACATTGTCCAGTGCCCCGTTGATCAAGATTGCAAACGCTGCCGCTGAGCAAGAGGTCCTAGGGGTTTGATTCCAAGGTCGGGCAAAGTTTAATGGGTTTGTTCCTCAGAAGAGTCTCAGTAGCAACCCAGAGTCCAGATTTTTGATCGATTAAGGAGGATATTCCCGCCCCCTATTACATTGGGATTACATATAACTGGTGAGGTAGATACAACTGTGGGTATTCCTTCGGAAGAACACACTTAATGTTATGTACATTCTTTTTACTATATCCTAATAGAATAATAGCTTCAGTCTCCTTTCCAGTCTGACCAAATGCACCTGATTAACAGTATTTTACATGGAGCGACTGCTTATCTGTACTCCACAACCCAGTTACTGGGTAATACTGTCACAATTTTTCCTTAAAAAGAAGAAAATTTTCCCGCTAATAAAGGCACCACACATCAACCGACTACCCAGTGATACATTGGTGGCGACTTGACTTACTCGCAAAAAGATAAAAGAATTTAAAAAAAAAATCGTGGGGAAAATAATACATAATTGATGTGGTGTTCTAAGGGATAAAGAATGCAATGTTAGATAAATATTTATTAGTTTCAGAAATAACAACTTTACAAAATCAATACAAATAGAGGGGTAGAAATCTCATAGAAAAGTAAAATTGTGATAAAAGTCTCATCGGCGCCATCTAGCATAATATAGCAAAATTAAAGAGGCTATAGGGAACGTACACGACGAAAGGTCTGCCATCTGGTGGCGCAAATCCAAATTTTTCTTGCAATCATTACAATTTGTGTACTTGAAATTGACACTTTATAAAATAATCTCATTAAAGAAGTGAAAAAATCATAATTACTAAGTGAAAATGTATTGTTGTGTTTCTGGATGCTCGAACACTTCAAAGAAAAATAAAACTGTGGTGACTTAAGACTTCCACGCGAACAAAGTCGCGGGCAGAAGCTAGCGTATTATAATAATAGAGTGGCGAAATAGAAACTATCTTCCACCCCGGGGGTCCATTACACAACAAGCGCCTCAGAGATAGATAATCACAATTAATGGTTCTGGGTGTCGTTGCAGCTACTATGACTGACAGGCGGACTCATGGTAAATTATGGTGTTATCAGTATATTAAATTCGGTGATATTAAACAATTATGAAGCTTAAACGATTGAAGAAAGAAATATCAAACTGCAGTGAAATACATTATTTTTTAATGGTAGTAAAGATATATACAAAAATAACTTTTTTTAAGCCAGTCAACTGCACCCTAATTGCGTAACGCACGATTAATCATAATCTTGATCATTTTGAAACAGATTGCTCATCCATTGCTTCAAATGTTCGAAAAATATGTCTGGTCAACAACGTAAATTTATAGCGCAATGAATATTGTTTAAATGTCAAAATGAAACAGATTATAATTGATTGTATGTTACGCAATTAGGGTGCAGGTCCAAGTATGCAGTGGTAAATATTAGCCAGTCTGCCAGATGTCTGCACTACTCAAAGTCATCATCTGCCTAGCGTTTTCCCGAGTTAGTTGGGATCGGCTTCTACTTAAGCCGGATGTAGCAGAATACCAGTATTTTACATGGAGCGACTGCCTATCTGATCTCCACAACCCAGTTACTGGGTAATACGATAATAATACCTACTGGTTGTTAGACTTTCGAACTTCTGAAGACCTGTTACGACTGCCAAAGATCCACAAATGACAGCCGGCTTAATGTGTTTTCTGAGGCACGGAGGGAACTTGATACGTAAATATGGTCACCCATCCAAAGACTAACTGCGACAGCCGTAGTTTAACCTGATAGATCGACCCATGCGGCTGTTATTACTTAGCTACAAGCCCCTTTGCTGGCTACCGAAATGCTATGCCAGACATACCTATAGTTAAGTATCGCCTATCACCAATTTTGACTGCAATCAAAGTTTTGGACCCCGACGTTAAGTAATATAATTTAATTTCGAATATATTTCGGTATACATCCGAGAAATGAACCACCAAACATAATAAGACCGGATTATCCACGCGGAACTTAAGCCTGTAATATTATAGCAAAATCATTTGTGGGCTTCATCGTAAGCATCGATATTTGATAACTATCGAGATGTTGATGCGATAAATACATACACATGCTTACATTTGACAACCCAAAAATAAAACATATCTTTGGGTTCATTCATATTTTGACAGATACTGTTTACATCATCTTATTTACAACCCAAAAATATAACATATCTTTGCGTTCATTCATATTTTGACAGTTATTGTTTACATCATCTTATTTACAATCCAAAAATATAATATATCTTTGGGTTCATTCATATTATTTTGACAGATACTGTTTACATCATCTTATTTTAAATGAACACAATGAGAAGCATTTCATGCAGTGGCTCGATTGGCAATCGCTTTCAAAGCGTTTTGACGACTTTCAACAGGATTTACATAAAGCTTTCTGGTAGCTTACACTTGTTGACCGTCCTATCATCAAAATCAAATCATAATAATGATATTTCACAGAATCCTAAAAGAAATTGCTCTCCGCCCATGCATTGTTCTTCTTGGTTCCACCAAGAGCATCGGAAAATTATGTGTTGTATTGTCGATCATTAGTAAATTCCTATATGATGTTATTTTTATAGTGGACTAGCTGCAGAATAGATATATTTAAAAAAAGTATCAGATTTTGAGGTTATAATCGAACTACGAATATTATGGTTTTTCATAACTCCGTGACTCCGAGTGATTTTTAAGAAACTGAAAAAACAATATCCTAATGCATTAATAGCTATTTTTAGTACCTACCTAGATAACTAGGTATGCAGTTTTTACTTTAAAGCATAAATATAAGTAAGTGCAACGTATAAATGCATAGAATTCAATTAAAATACTTACCTGCTTTCTTAGCATTGGTTCTGGCATGAGATTAATTAAATATTTGTGTCTATTAAAATAAAGAAAATTGTGAGAGACTGACAAGTGACAATTGACAAGTGACTATTTAATGACGTCAAAAAAGGAGTGCTAAATACGATACGTTAAAAAACTATATTTTCTCAGATTTACTATGGCCATACGTTACAAAAAGTTTTACATCAAAATCAAAATCAAAACTCAAAAGTCATATTTTATTCAAACTAGGCTGAGAGTCAGCACTATTTGAACGTTTAAAAAAATTACATAAGACAGTCCCGCCAAAAACGCTCGCCCTTCACCAACATCAACTTTTGTCATACAATAATATTACTACCCTTACAAGTATGACTGTCCTACTTATAATGACACCATATTTTTCTACTTCTATACTTCAATATTAATAATAACGTCTGTAGATACTGACTAGATAGTCTGTGCTTTTATGAAAGAAATCATTTATAAGTCATCCAGTAACGATTAGTTTTTTTTTATATAAATTGTCGTAAACTCGTAAGTCGTAGTTAGAAGCAAACCACACGCTTTCCTAAACAATCTTAGAAAACCCTGAATAATGATCATGATGAAATATGTAGGTTTTGTTCGCTTCCGCATTAAGCTTACTACCTTTTTAAAATAGAGTGTGACCTCATTCATTGGGTATAGGTAGTAGGTTTTTTTAAATTATACTATTACTGAATAATAATAATGGAATGGTCATTTGAATGTTTTTATCGTAGCTTCTATTTGCACTATAATTAAAATAAATTCAAAATGCTATTCAGATTAAAAAATAAGCAACAGTAAAAAAACGATATCAAAACATTGATTACAATCTATTGGGCATCTCTAATCTTCTTTGCTGCTTCGCTTTATGCTGGAGTGGAGACCACGGACGAGACGGAGGAATGTGGGAAGACAACCGACTAGGTGGACAGACGATCTCACTAAAGTGGCCGGAAGAAACTGGATAGCCATGACACAAAACCGCCAAAAGTGGAGAGATTTGGAAGAGACCTACACTCAGCATTGGGTGGCCAAGGGTTGAAGAAGAGAGTGAAAGAATCTTCTTCGACACGACATGACGTTTAGAGAAGATGGCGGCGATTAATGATGTTAGTCGTATTAAATACTTTTAATATTCATTTTAATATGCAGTTAGTCCGTGATAAAAAAGTATTTGCCACTAATTTAATAAAATAGACAATTAATTATCGTGTATGTCCGATGCTTTGATTGCACAGGGCCATTCTGGACATTGTCTTTTGGCACAGAAACGTCAGAAGCTACGAGCACGATTCCAATTGGATATAATTATTGTTATTGCCTAATTTATTTCATTTGTATTCAAAGCCGACAATACTTTCTTTACAGCATCGAATGCAGGATTTAATTTTAAAAAAAGTACTGTAATCAAATAACATTGCTAAAATTGAAGTAAGGGTGACTACAGTTGTTGACTAAATAGATTCAAATTGTTAGCTAATAAAGTTTTATATTCTAGTCTGTACAAACAAACTGAGATCACTCAGCCAAAACACGTTAAGGTGAAGGTGCAGTGGATGCTATCATGTAGCTATGCTATCGCTCAATACTTACTAAATAACTTTTGTTGTATGTATCACTTCATAGACTCATATTTAATCAAATAAATGATTTGATTTGTGCTATGGTTTCACTGTAGGCTAAACGTTATGATCACCCTCTGAAGTATATTCACTTCCCTGCTCGTTCAAGAAGTCGATCGGAGGTCGTCCATCCAAGATGGCGCGGTCGCCATTTATAACGGCAGTTTTTAATCAGCAGACGGCAAGGTAAGACAGTGAAAATCCTATTAATAAGTAGCCCACAGCAGAGCACAGAAAACTGAACATGACCGGTAAAGAGGACATCGCCCTAGGAATTCCTATCCATTGTCTATCTGGGTCAGTTTTACCGATAGACCATTCATCTTCATAAGACTAAAATATTCGCTTCCAAAACCCGGCAAATAGAAATTACTTTACAAGGGAAATAAAAACGGCTATCAACTCAAACGGTGACAATTTCTAACGTATAAAAACGTTATCAAAACATAAATTCGGACCTTTTCGGGTGCGCTTCGAGATAAAACGTCGACGCCATCGGAGGGAACATTTTTTTTTTTGAGGGTGGGTTATCATCAAATAACTTCTCCCGCTCTGGGTGGAGCAGGAGGACGTGCCAGACTGTTACTGACTAAAACCCACCCGTGTTCCTTCAGTTGCCTGTATACCAGAGGCCGGGGTATCTCTTTCGAACAACCCGTACTCCTGGCAGGGATCGGCCCTTGCAGACCTCACCAGTTGGTGCTGACATCTCTTTGAGGCGCGCGTGGAACACAACGCGCCGTCGACTTGGGCTTGGTTGTTACCAGACAGCGAGCTACCCATTACGCGCCGTCCGCAAACCCGCGCCTACGGTGGCCGGGAATTGGCCTGAGATTCTCGACACCCAGGGCGTCTCTTGCGAACGCTAGTGCCGTGAGGGCGCGTATACTGCCTCTCCCTCACGTGCGCCACCTCCCTCTTAACGAGCATTACTGCTTCGCAGAAGGAGGCGACGGCTACCCATGCACTCTGACTCCGTACTATGGTCTGAACCAGGGCCGGACGCGAGAGATCGCCGCCGCCGATCACCTCCACGAGGACACGGTGCTGTAGATAGTTACATTACAGCTGTCTTCGTTGTTACATTCCGTTTAAATTGAAACAAAATACAGTCGACACCAGCAAAAAATTCGACTAGAAAATGTCATAATTTTTTAAGTGAAAAATCAATATTCCTTAATTAATCATCCACTTTTACTGCACACCATACATAGGTAGTTTGTTAACAATTTCACAGAATTCCATAATTCTCTGATATAAATTATACCTACCTTTCCTCTCAATGCGAAATGTGTGATATTTTCCTTCGATTATATACGTTTTTTTACATAATATATTTGCAAAAGGGTGAAGTTTGTTCAGCCAAGCTTATAATGATCGGAACCTTCAAAGAAAAACTTTTTTAGATAAAATGGCTATATGATGTCCACTTGAGCATCTAGTAATAGAGGACTTGAGGAAAATATGGGTTTTATAAAGAAGAATATATCGGGAACGATAAAAATCCTCCGCTCAATTTTATGATAAGAATTTGCGTTCGTAAATTGCCTGTTTTTTGCGTATAACAGAGGTGATGTGGTGTGTAACTTCAGATACGCTTACACGGACAACTCATTATATCTGCCTAGTTGGGTTAACTATGTTGGAGCTGGCTATCCTAAACGAATACAGCAGTATCCCAGTATTTTACATGAATCGACTAAGACAAATTAATTACGCAATTCTTGACAATTCAGGAATACCAAGCGAATTACATTAGCCGTAGAATCGATGACTGTTAGGGTAGACGTGTTCTTGTGTGGAGATCGCGAATCGGCAAACGTAAGGTAGGACGACCTCAGGCTAGGTGGAGCGACGATCTTCGCAGGGTGACTGGTAGCGACTGGATCAGAGTTGCCGAGAATCGAGCTGAATGTCGTGCAATTGGAGACGCCTATGTCCAGCAGTGGACTGCTATAGGCTAATGATGAAGCGAATTAAACCAACTTTAAAATTGCATAGAAATGACCAAAACTTTCACAATTTTAATTGCCCGTGCGCTTAGTCCTAAGCTGCGCATTATAAAGAAAAAAGAAAAAAAAATTCGTCGTTTTAGTATTCCGTTTTATCTTAGATATTTGTCGCATCGCCTAACATCGTATACTGGACCGACATCTTTTGACAACAACCCATATACTGTTAGTAGGTACCTCCAATTTGGCTGTCAGCCAGTTACAGCCAAAACCCGCTTTCATATCAATTTGATTAGAAAAAAACCTGAACAAAGGACTTTATTACAATAGAAATTTACACGTTGTTTCCTCCAGTTAATTTTCTCGAATTTGGACTGTATCGTCATCAAAATAAAGGTGGTAATCGTCTGTGCATGATGGATGTTTCTAAAGATTCGATCTTTTATGGTTGAGAGGTGTTAAGTGCGAATTTTGTGAATAAAAAGGCTATTTATTTCGTATTTTCGATTGTTTAAAAGCGTTTGATGTGTGTGTTAAGTTGTCTGGCGGTGAATTGGAGTTGATACTGTTGAGGATCAATTTGAAATGTGCTAACATTCGAAATACAAGGAAGGGCCTTTAAGATAAAGAAAGGTTTTTTGAGCATCAAAGATTACAGTACCTAGTTAATTATTATTATAATTTTCCTTATCTGGTAAAAATCTGGGTCACATTGTGACTAGTGACCTAAGGGACGATGAGGATGTTGAGCGGGAGCGCAGGGCTCTGGCGGTGAGAGCTATTATGCTCACTCGCAGTTTCGCACGATGCACGAGAGAAGTAAAAGTTACGCTATTCAAAGTCTATTGCCAATCATTCTGCTCAAGCGGCCTGTGGGTGAGATATACGCAGCGGGCCTACAGAGCCCTGCGCACGCAGTACAATAATGCGTTGAGGAGGTTGTTGGGTCTGCTGTGGCGGTGCAGTGCGTCTGGCATGTTAGCTGAAGCGCGCACTGATGGTTTTCAAGCTATAATGCGCAAAAAAGCAGCTTCCCTGCTTGCCCGTATACGGGGTAGCAACAACGGCATTCTGAACGCAATAGCTGTACGTTTTGACTGTCCCTTTCAAAATCAGTGGGTCATGTGTTGTGTGGGTGTGGCGAGTCACGGCAAGTCAACTTGTAGCTTGTTGTTAAATAAATGTGTATAAGGTTAAGTTTTCTATGGGTATATGCCACCCGGAACAAAGTTTTATATCATACGTTTTTCTGGATCTGTTTTCAGGTCCCGCTCTGAATGGAGCAGGAGGGCGTGTCAGACTTTTACTGTCTAAAACCCACCCGAGTTCCCTCAGTTGCCTGTGGGCCAGGGGCCACGGTATCTCTTTTGAACAACCCGCATCCCTGGCAGGCATCAGCCCTTGCTGGCCCCACCAGTTGGTGCTGACATCTCTTTGAGACGCGCGTGGAACACAACGCGCCGTCAACCCGGACTTGGTCCTTACCGGACCGCGAGCTACCCATTACTTGCCGTCCGCAAGCCCACGCTTACGGTGGCCGGGAATCAGTTTGGGATCCCCGACGCCCAGGGCGTCTCCTGCGAACGCTAGTGCCGTGAGGGCGCGTATACTGCCTCTCCCTCACGTGCGCCACCTCCCTCTTAACGAGCATTACTGCTTCGCAGAAGGAGGCGACGGCTACCCATGCACTCTCACTCCGTACTATGGTCTGATCCAGGGCCGGACGCGAGAGATCACCGCCGCCGATCACCTCCACGAGGACACGGTGCTGCTTCCCCCAAGCCGGGCAGACCTCTCCACTGTATCCTCAGGGCGATCTACGCAGTGGAAACACCCAGGCGTTTCCTCCCGCCTTATACGAAACAGGAACCTCCCGAAACACCCGTGTCCGGTGAGGACCTACGCCAGGCGGAAGGTGAGGTCGCCGTGGTGCCTCTCAAGCCACTCCTCAAAGAGGGGACTAACCGCCGCGATCGTGGCGTGCCCAAAATAGGACAATGGTTATTTATAAAAAAAAAATCGTTTAAAATAACAGTCGAGAAACTCTCGTCGTGAAAATGAGTCTCTCGGCAACCTTAAGTATTTATAGAAGAACAGTCTTTTTTAAAATTTTATTTATTCCTTTTTTTTTTTATAGGGCATCTCGCAGTTGGCCTTGAGAGGCCGTGACTGCTCAACCGGTCATTCCTGGGGCTGCCATTAAGATTTTACACTTAATGCCTCCAGCCAGGGCTTACAAACTACATTTTACATACTAAGCGACTGCACGCTGAGGGCACCCCCTGTGGGGTACGGACCTCGGCTCAGGGCGTCACTGATAGGGGGCCAGCTATCACTATTGGGGACAGGCTGGATCAAATTGGCATCATTATTATTAGACGGGGAATTTAAAGCTACTGGCTCAGCTGCGGCGCGGGCTGGCGCTTCAACGAGCAAGGGTCGGTCGGGGGTCTCGACGTTAGGCGCCGATACTACTAGGGGTCTTCGCGGGGCGCGAGGACCTCGGTGGCGAGGTCGGAAGGACGATTTTGTGCGGTGTGTGCGAACTGTACTGGTGGCCCTATTGCTTTCCTGAAGGATAGTAATGTGGTCGTTAGGGATGGTGAGGAAATTTATTCTTACGTAATTTAATAGCTTTATATAAACTAGTGGTTGCCCAGTGGTCGAAATAGCAAAATAATAAAAAGAAATCGTTTTCTGCACTCCTTCTCCCTCTGTGCCAAATTTCATACTCCTCCGTCAGTGTAATTTTCGTTTAAGGTGGTAGAACGTTTTTGGTTCACGTATTAATATATAGATAAGGTGTCAAATTGACATCACAATTCGATTCAGAGCCAGAGCAAGATGGCAGGATAAAAAAAGACACCACTTCTTAAAACTAAGACAAGCGACTATAATTGCGAGACGAAAGTTCACAGGCTTTGTTTTGTACAAGTAATTCCAAAAGCATTGCAGGCGTGAACCACCCGTAGTTTCTGTCGCGTAATATGTTATCTGCCGAAATCACGCGATGGAAAGTTCGGCTTAGAACTATGAACAGGGGCTCGTGGTTACATAATAACAGCTGCACGGGGCGATCGAAAGTTAAGCTACGCTTCACGAGGTCGGCCGTGGACGGGTGACCATCCATTACATTCATACATTCCATTCATTTGTAGGTCTTTGATAGTTACGGGTAGTCATACTTTCAGGCCTCTGCTCGAAAGACCAGTCCTGCCAGGGGTATCGTATTACTCAGTAACTGGGTTGTGGAGAACAGATAGGTAGGCGCTCTATGATATTACTCTCCAGCTGCATCCGGTAAGACTGCAAGCTGACCCCAAAATAGTTTGGAATAGGCAGATGATGATGTTGACTTAGAACTATGGTTTCCCACTCACCTACAATAGTAGCAAGAATGATAAGAGCTAGCACCACGGAGGTAACCGCCATGAGGACGAACGACGTGACGTCAGTGGTGGTGGAGTTGGTGCTGGTGCCGTTGATGGTGGTGTTGCAGCCCCACGACACGGCGTCCACCCACGAGCAGTTGCTGCCGTCGAACCATTCCGATGACGTCGGGTAGGGGACATCTTCTGGAAAGAAAGAAAAAGATTTAGTAACTGTTCATATGTTGGGGTTGCCTCACTTTTGCAGTGCATTAGGTTACTTTGCTAAGGCCAGCACGGATTGCTGTATGGCTATTATATAGTTCATATAAGAGTGGCCTCCATGATACGCCGCATGCGAAGCAGCACCAACAGCTTTCTGAATACCATATTAGGAATTACCATAGCGCAATTGTTAATAATAATTAATAATTCCTGGTTCCAGCTGCCGGTGGTCAGGGCTCAGAAGCCCTGACCACCGGCAACTTGGACCCTGCACCTGATGTCGACGGGCTACAATTTTATATTTGAAATTATTTTTTGTAAAAATATTTATAAGTGTATTAACTATGTAACAAAAAAAACGCAGTACGATTCCGCGCCGTTTGCTTTCGTGAAAACGTTTGGTCACAACTGTAGTCTGACCTGTTGTTGCGTTCTGTATGACGTAAACGTTCTTCGATTGTCGCTTTTTTTTTTACAATTACGAAAAGTTTTGCAGCTTTGAGCTTAGATGAGGCGAAATATGTTTTTTTACATTGGGTTTTGTAACAAATTTTCCTATGGTTCCGATATTGCTGTAGCCATTGTATCTGACTGATACTATATTTATTGGCAATTTTTAGTAAATTATCTGACTGATGCGTGATTCCTAAGAACACCGTAGTAAAGATCAACTTATCTATACATCTTCTATGTAAATACAAATAAATAAAATTCAAGTGTCTGATAAAGTAGCTTTTTACTAAATGCATATGAAAGTATACAACGTGCTTACAATAACAAAGAAATAAGTTTAAAAAAAAGTTGTCCGTTTGTCTGTCTGCCTCTTTGTTCTAGCTAATCTCTAAAGCAGCTGAACCGAGGAGTAGCAAGCTACTTTTTGCCGCGATAGCACATTCACGGCGAAGCCGCGGGCAGCAGTTAGTTCTTATATTAAATTATGCTAATGCCAAAGCAAAGCCGAGGCATCGCGGATACCTACGTCAGATTCCAAAGCGGTCCGTTTATGTTGCGCTACTATTTATATACCAGTTCATTGAACAGTCATTACACGGATAAAAAACAGTCCATATGTACATAATGTACCGAAGCCATAAATATTAAGGAATCAAATCCATATCCGACATCATCATTTGCTTAGCCATTTCCAAACTATATTGGGGTCAGTTTCCAGTCTAACCAGATGCAGCTGAATACCCGTATTTTACATGGAGCGACTGCCTATCTGACCCCCACAACCCAGTTACTGGGTAACACGATATCCCTTGGTAAGACTGGTTGTCAGACTTTCGGGCTCTTGTCGACCCGTATCGACTGTCAAAGATCCACGAATGACAGCCGAAACCAACGGCTTAACGTGCTTTTCGAGGCACGGAGGGGTCTTGGTATGTAAAGATGGTTCACCCATCCACGGACCAACCGCGGTAAGCGTAGCTTAACCTGATCAATTGACTTGTGCGCCTATTATTACTTAGCAACAAGACCCCTTCCAATTCCGACACTCAAATGAATAAACAAATTGCTTGAAAAGCTTTAACTTTCATTAAATAGCATTCAAAGAAGTCTGCAATACACAGCTAATCGGGTTCGACGAAATCGCTGGCAGTTGACAGAACTTCAACCAAATCTAATAAGTATTATGAAAATATCTCTAAAACTCCGAATATGTAAAGAAAATAGGAGTTTCGAAACTTTGTATTCGTGGAACGGTGAAATTTTAAATTGGCGGAAGAGTGAAGTGAGTACGCTTTCAGAGAGAAACTTTCGCCAGATTTTACATGGATATTGTAGCGATCCAACCAGATTATAAGATTGTGTTTTTATTTTTTAATAATTGATTGTGAGGCGTTTGAAAAGTTTGGCTGTTGGGTGGTCTTAAATTGTGGAGTTTGTCTGGTTTGGAAATTCAAGTAGTTTTTAATTTATTGGTAGAAATGGGCTTAAAGAAGTTTATTTCTCACTAACTGATCCGTGCCCACTTCGTTGGCCGGTAAACATTTTTACTTCATATTTGTTGATAATATGACCAATAAACATGCCCTAACGATTTAAATTATTTTTTTTATATAAAAACTACTTTTTGTGAATTAAATATAAAAGCTAGTAATATGCTGTCGCTGGCATTTTTGTAGGTATTATCAAGCTCTACAACTTTTCTCTAGAACTCAATCATAGATCATCATAGATCTTTCATCGTTAAGGCAGCGTTTGTAAGAAACGCTTAAGTTCGACTGTTTTTTCTGCGACTTACTTTGCAAATCCAACTACCACATTTTTCGGGTTAATATATAGCTTATAACACTAATAAATTAAGTGGCTTTCTATTGGTAAAATTATCTTCAAAATCGATTCAGTAGATCCAGAGATTACCCCCTACAACCTCACAGACTCACAAACTTTAAGTACCTCTTTATAATATTATATAGATTATAGTATAGAAGTATAGATAAGATCGCTTATAATGACATACTTAAGAGATTATAACTAGCACTGTTACCTCTAGGGTGTTGTAGACATTTTATTAGCATATATTCTGTTTTATGTCATTTCAAATGCTGTGATGTACCGAATCGTTTCGATAATGAAATCGACTTCCAAACCGAATGTATTATTATTATTAGTGTTTCCGATATTTTGTTTACCTATTATGACAATTAAGTAAGAATGTATTTTGCAAGAGCATATTTCGATATTTGTTTACAGACTGTAACTTACAACCGCCACCATCTAGGTGGTCACCGTCTAGGTAGTTAGTTTTCTTCTAATCTTATTTTTTGCTACCAATATTTGTATGTAAAATGATTATAGTGCGAAAATAATATAGCTACATAATGGCACAAAGAGAATGTAATTTGATAAAATTCATTGTTCTCGCATTATCTAAATTGGACCATATCAATACTAATCAAATTGCAATCATTCAATAATGTGTCCTACCGCAGACATTTTACGGATCAAATTCCCATAAACCATTTTCAAAACTCCCTACAGTATTGATGGGGCAATTTACGGGAGAAAAAATGGAATATAACATCCTCAATACCTCAATTTGATAAAGTTACCCTTGAATGGATCCATATTGAGCACGATCGGATCCCATAAGTTCTGCGACGTGCGGAAAATGTATACATAATCTATTGAAAAAACCGCGTAAAAATTTCAGTTTTGGAAGAGAGAGTAAAGGATACAACAACTAATCTGCGCCAGGTACTCAAACAAATAAAATTGGTTCTTAGCCTATTAATAACTTACAATTTACGATATACACTGGATTCACCTCAAAAAGTTTGCCCCACATTTAGTATTCCCTTTTCGCCCTATATTTAATTACACAGCCTATATAAAACCATAGGCGAAATATGGGTGTACTATACATAGGTATCTCTGCCTAACTCTTCAGGGTAGCAAGCCGTGATGTTATGTTAAGTTTTGTTAAAAAACCAAGTATATCTAACTTAATTAGTTATTCTTCTAAATAAAGATTTAAGATAATTTAATCCAAAATGATCAAACCAATCCATTTATTATATATTTAATTAATTTTCTCATTGCATTTTGAGATTAATGAACGTGTAGAATAAATTATTACAGAGAAAAGGTATTGGACGTAGATTTATAGTAAAAGTAAGCACGCATGCAGAAAGAAGGTTTTATTACTTTCGGACACTGATTTTATTACTCTGTGATTTTTATCCTAGAATGGGACGTGATTGTAGAAGTAAAAGTAATTTGTCCTTGAAAGTTATTTCATTGTACCCATTTCGGCTCGAGTGCCGACGGAAATAAGGCTTTTGAGTCTTTTCAAATGGGCTTAGATTCCTTAAACCTAATGTGCCTACCTAAATGCATTAAATTATGTGATCTGCCAGCCAGTTTTCCAATCCATGTCATAGAAAAACTGCCTAGGTACACACATTTTCATAATGCAATAAGTCATTTAAACAGACGTGTAGTAATATTTTTTGCTAAGAATCAATTTAGAAAAAATAAACTGAAAAATAATTCAGAAAAAAGATACAAATAATAGGTCTTTACCTATGAAATTGCCGTTTTGTATGAAAAAATTTAAACGAATTTTTTTCATGTATTTTTTATTTGTATTAATCGAAGTAATCACCCATGCAATCAATGCATCTTTGCCATCGCAGTGGCAGTTTATTGATGCCCTTCTTAAAGAAATCAGCTGGACGGGAGGCAACAAATTCTTCAAAGGCATTTTGTACTGCGTCTCGGGTATTGAATTTTTTTCCCGCCAAGAAGTTATCCAAATTCTGGAAAAAGTAGTAGTCTGTAGGCGCAAGGTCTGGTGAGTAGGGCGGATGACGGAGAGCTTCCAACCCCAGTTCTTGCAACTTGGAGACCGTCTGCTGTGCAGTATGAGGTCGCGCGTTGTCGTGCAGGAGCAGCGGAGACGAGCGATTGACCAATGCTGGTTGGAGATGTGCCAGCTTCTCCATCATTGTGTTCAGTTCTTCACAGTACACATCTGTAGTAATGCTCACCCCGTTTGGTAAGAAGCTGTGATGAATCACACCGGCGCTAGACCACCAAACAGTGACCATCACTTTTCTAGGGGTAAGTTTTCGTTTAGGGCATTGTTTAGGTGCTGAACCAGGATCCAACCAACTTGCTGAGCGCTTGCGGTTATCAAACAGAATCCATTTTTCATCGCAGGTAACAATGCGGTTCAAAATTCCTTCATTTGTGTGTCTGTTGAGCAGTGCAAGGCACGTCTCGACGCGTACTTCGCGCTGACGATCATTGAGTTCGTGGGGCACCCATTTGTCAAGCTTTTTTACCTTGCCAATTTGACGCAAATGGACCAATATTGTTTTGACGCTAACGTCGAAAGCTGCTGCTAATTCAGCCGTAGATTGTGTATCATCAGCTTCCACAATCGCCTTTAATTCGTCATTGTCGACCAAAGTCTTCGGACGACCGCGAGGTTCATTTTTCAGGTCGAAATTTCCAGAACGGAAGCGAGCAAACCAATAACAGGTGGTGCGTTGGTTTGTAGTGTTAGCTCCGTAAACGTCGTTGATGTTGCGTGCCGCTTGTGCCGCGTTGCTGCCACGACGGTACTCATATTCCATAATTACTCGAATTTTTAACGTATCCATGATGACGAAAAAGATTGAAATGCGATGAAAATGTAACACTAATCAATAAACAAATGACTACTTTTGGAAAAAAAAATCCATGTTTTTAAAATAAAATTAATTTGAAATTAGAATTCTTACCCAAACAAAAATTATTTTGATTTGAAATGGCCAGTACTGCAAAACGGCAATTTCATAGGTAAAGACCTAATATATCTTCTATACTCATAAAAAGCTGAAGAAGTTAATTCTTTTATTTGGACGCGGTAATCTCTAGAACTATTTTACTATAAGGATTTAAAAGTCTTTTTGGATTTGATAGCCTAAATAATGAGAAACCTTAAACGTTATATAACATCACGCTACAATACTAAGGAGGGAGCAAAAAGAAAAAAATGTCAGACAGAACGCTAAACGAAAGGGAAGTAATAGCACGGGTGGGCGATGCGATGCGACGAGGTGGGACGATGGAACAAGAAACTAGTTACACATACATGCAAAAAAATCCTGTCTTTGCTGTCGGACAGTTAGGTAAAAGGATTATTGAAACCTCTCATTACCTTCTAGATCCACTATTTAATCACAAAACTTTTGTCTAGAACTCTCCGAACTATACCTACTGTCACTGCATACTAATGTATTGCATTAAAATGCAAGGTGCTGCCGCACCTAGGACTGTCGAATACTAAGCACAGTGGAACAAGAAGAATACTAACGATTTGATGCCTTTTCTTTATTCTGAAAAGTTTTTGATTTATTGGCAGGTTTAGTTTGCCTCGTTGACGTTCCCGGGATTTTTTTTTTTTGTATTTAGATCTAAAAGCATTTAATAAGGTCAGCTTTTTATCTGTTTGAACTCGCACGTGAAGGGTTCGATACCACCGTACAATATTTATATGTATTATATATACTTTTTTAAATAAAAAAAAAACACGTTCATTATTTTTATTCAATGTGCCAGCCTTTTCCCAACTATTTTGGGATCGGCTTCCAGTCTAACCGGATGCAGCTGAGTGCCAGTATTTAACATTTAGCGACCGCCTATCTTAGTCTTTAGTGCTGGAGTGGAGACCACGTACGGGACGGAGGAGTGTGGGAAGGCAACCGACTAGGTGGACAGACGATATCATTAAAGTGGCCGGAAGAAACTGGATAGCCACGACACAAAACCGCCAAAAGTGGAGAGATTTGGAAGAGACCTACACTCAGCATTGGGTGGCCAAAGGTTGAAGAAGAGAGAGAGAGAGAGACCGCCTATCTGACCGCACAACCCACAAACAAGTAAGTAAGTTACTCGGGACTGGATTGTGGGGGTCAGAACGATACCCCTTGGTAAGAGTTGTTGTCAGTTTTCTGGCTTCTAACGACCCGGGACGACTGTCAAAGATTCACGAAATCCATACCCCGAATCCCGAATCCATACCTCAAACAAAATCCCGCTTTGCCATTACCTAACACATTTTGCGGGCTACCCTGGCCGATCCACCTTAATCTGATGGCTTTTTGTGGGTTCGGCGACCGCGCCTAGTATAGTCACTTGAAACATGAGATTTTTTTGTGTTTTACTTCACAGAAGTATCGATTTCAACTCTTACTTCAAGTAACAACTCAGCGGTCGTTCACCCCCAAACAAAACATCAAATATTTTTCATTTTCAGGGTTTCGTACCCGATGGGTAACCAACGGGACCCTATTACTTAGCCTCCGCTGTCCGTCCGTCCGTCTGTCAGTCAGCGGGTTGTATCTCATGATCCGTAATAGGTAGACAGTTAAAATTTTCTCAGAATGTATATTTTTATTGCCGCTATAACAACAAATAATAAAAATAAAATCAAGTTAAAAATGAAAGGGGTCTCCATACAAGAAATGTGTTTTTTGCCTTGTGGGACGGAACCCATCGTGTGCAAGTTGCACATGGCCGGTTTTTAGTTTTTCGTGTTTAGTAGAACTTGGTGAAGTGGGACCTGCATAAGTGAGAAACCTCCATAGCTGGACCTCCTGCTTAGGTCCTGACACGTTAGCACTGAATGACCTTTGTTAGTGGGACAAAACAAACCTCTATAATTATCTGGGATTCATTCTTTTGATTTTATCGTCATAATGACCTCTATAATTGAGACAGCGAGTGTATTTTACCCCTTTTACTGAGACTATATTTTGTGTACCGTTTTGTTTACTAATTCTTATTTTACCTACAAATTCCGCACTTGCCTTATTGTGTAAAAAAAAAGCCTCGGCATCTCATAATAAAGGCAGGCACAGCGGAGTACGAACGCAATCCCCTCCGATTCACTTTTAATTATATTTTCCGCATTTAATTAGGAGCGGCAATAACGTTCCGGAATACATATGGAAATACTATGACTATAATAAACCTTATGAAGGAAGTTTTGAGATGTAATTAACAAAAAATGGGTTGGCAAAGCAGGTTGTGCTTGGACGAGTTTTGAGCAAAATTAAAGTCGAATAATTTATTTCAAGTAGGCTAGTAAAAGACCCCTTAGAATTGATTCTAGGCGCCTCTTCCAAAAAGTAGTTTTATATACAGAGATGAATGAAGTACTTATCTCAATATTTTAAAATTGATTCTAGGCGTCTCTTCCAAAAAGTAGTTTTATATACAGAGATGAATGAAGTACTTATCTCAATATTTTAAAATTGATTCTAGGCGTCTCTTCCAAAAAGTAGTTTTATATACAGAGATGAATGAAGTACTTATCTCAATATTTTAAAATAAAAATATTTTAAATCATAAATAATTATAAACTTACATGGGCACTAATGAAACGTCAAAAGCTAGGTCCACAGTTCCAATTGGTGGTTTCATATGGAGAAGAGCCGGCAAAAAGCTCCAAGGTTACTTTTTAAAAATAATTAGCTTTTCTTTTTTTTATTACTAAATGGGCCAGCTCTTGACCTCGATCACCAGTTCAGTTAGGTGTACCTCAAGGCTCAATACTAGGTCCATTCTTATTCTTAGTGTATATTAATGACTTACCATTCTATTTAAAGGATATCTGTAACGTTGTACTGTTTGCTGATGATACCTCTCTTATCTTTAAAGTACACAGGAACAGACAAGATTTTGACGACGTAAACAGTGCACTCTCAATGGTTACGGATTGGTTTACTGTAAATAACCTAGTTCTCAATGCCAAGAAAACAAAATGTATCAAGTTCGCCTTACCGAATGTTAGGAATCTAGGACCCAACATCGTCTTAGATAATGAGGTGCTTAAAACTGTAGACTCTGCAGTTTTTCTAGGCTTAACAGTAGATGCCAAACTTCAGTGGGGATTGCATATATCAAGCCTAGCGAGAAGACTCAGTTCGGCCGCCTACGCCATCAGGAAAGTAAGACAATACACTGACGTTGATACAGCTCGGTTAGTTTATTTTAGTTATTTTCATAGCGTTATGTCCTACGGCATTCTTCTGTGGGGCAAAGCCGCTGACATTCAAAATATTTTTGTTCTTCAGAAACGAGCTATGCGAGCAATTTACCAACTAGGTTCTAGAGTTTCTCTGAGAGATTTCTTAAAAGATGTTGGGATTCTCACGGTGGCATCGCAATTCATCTTCGCCAACATCTTATATATTAGGCAAAATATACACTTGTACACTAAAAACAGTGATATCCATAATATTAATACTAGAAATAAGGACAAACTACGTGTTCTCTTTCACCGGCTACATAAGGTTCATAACTCATTTGTTTGTCTAGGTATAACCTTCTATAACAAGCTACCCTCTTCCTTGCTAGATTTGCATTTTAGTGCGTTTAAAGCTAAAGTAAAATCCACCCTTTGTTCAAAGGCATACTATTCTATCAACGACTACTTAAATGATAAGAACTGTTGGTCGCTGTGATTAAATCAAGACAATGTTTGTGTTCTTTCACCAGAATTAGCCTACCCACTGACAGGTTTATCATTATGTTATTTCATATAATTGCTTATTTTATCTGACTGTATAATTCAGTTTTCCTTTTTCTTTTTTCATTTGTTGTTGACTTAATCTACTCATTACAATGTTTTTTTTAATGAGTAGTATTGCAATATGTAGTTAGCTAGCGACCTCGACAATTCATGATTATTCTTGCCAGTGCAACCGGCAGCAAGTTCGTCATGCTCCCTTAGATGTCACTGCTTGGTGATGGTGCTGCTCGTGGTGACTGGTCGTCTTGCTGACCATGGTTTTGTTATTGTTAATTGTATTAAGTTTTAATTAATTTTAGCCCAGAAGTCCTAGTTTAACTTTTGTTACTTTAAGTTGCAGCTATATTTGCATAATGCAGAATTGCATATGTAAGCGGGCATGCCCTTTATGCCTGAAGGCTATTATTTTGATTGGAATTTCTGTTTACGTTTTATTTTAATTTTCTATTATTTTTAGTTTTCAATTTTTGTTGGTATATTGGCGTGTGCTAGCTGACATATGGCAAATTTTATGTTTTTTTTTTTGTGTTTCGTAATTTTTATTACCTATTATTGTATAGAATCAAGTTCTTCTAACTTAACAGACAGCTGTGCTGCTGGGGAGTTTGTTCCGCTACTTCTTCTTCCCAGCTAAAGCACTAGGAAGTGGTGAAGGGCGGGCGTTTTGGGGGGACTGTCTTATGTAATTTTATTTTGACGTTCAAAAAGAGCTGACTCTCAGCCGAGTTTGAATAAATGACTTTTGATTTTGATTTTTGACTCCTGATGGAAAGCGATTGATGAGGTCTATGATGGATCGAGTGTGCCCAGAAAATGCCTGTTCACTCTTGTTTTGAAGGTGGACGGGTTAAATGTAGAAGGGAACATAGATGCAGGCAGAGAGTTCCACATTTTGGCTGTGTGCATAATAAATGTGGAGGAGAAGCGCTGAGTACGACTGGTCAGGATATCAACCAAGTGCGGATGGTACCTTGCAGTGCGTCTGGTAGTCCGGTAGTAAAAGGGCGATGGTGGGATCAGATCGTGGAGCTCCTGCGCACACTCTCCGAAGTACAGTCTATAGAAGGCGAGACAGGCAAGCAACAATTACAAAAATTGCAAAATTGCAATTACAAAATTTGCAATTATTCATGTTCTAAATGCTATCTTTATGTATAAAAATAAATACCTATTTCCCTTGGTCACGGCATCACACGTGAACGGCTGGAGCAATTTTGCTAATTCTTTTTTATTGTGTTTGTTATTGTCAGTAGAAGTTTCTTATGAAAGAAAAACATAAGAAAGTTGCTCATTAATTATACTAATGAATTCAATATTCATAGTTAAGACAGGACAACGTCGGTCGGGCCAGTTAGTTACTTATATTATTTAGAAATAGAAATAATATTTATTTGCATAAAACATGGTATATAAAGTTGGTTTAAGTACATTATAGAGCATACATGTTTAGCTTAAATAATAGCATGCAAATATTGTTGGTTACATTTAAAAATGTTTCCCGTCAGTAAATTCTTTAATGCTGTAAAAGTTATTCGTTTTTAACCATTCATATAGTTTTTTTTTAGTTGTTTAGTTTTTTAGTTTTTTATTTAATTTTAATTATCCATACTTATGTTGCTGTGCCCTTACAGGGTCCATAACTGTATCCTAGCTTTAAGCCTATTTGTAACAACTTAATTCACATTATGGTATGCAAATAAATGAAATGAACATTACGCCGATGAGCCAAGCTGTGAAGCTTAGCTACCAACATTTCGTCGCCTTTTTGCTCTGCGTTCCACCGAGTCAAGGGCAGCAAGCTGGTATTTTGTTGAGCCATCCCATAAGTGGCTGCAATACTCCATACAAGAACGCACTTGAGCTTTATACAGGCTCAAAAGCTGTCCAGATGTGAAGTATCGCCTCACCTTATTTAGGATGCCCAGTTTCTTGGCTGCAGTCTGAGCTTTTGACTGGATGGTTGAGCCGAAGTTGAGATCGGACGTCAACTCTATGCCCATAAGCATTAGGCGGTCGGTAACGGGTACAGATGCACCTCGGAAAGTTGTGGATAACCAGAACTGGCTCCGTTTGGCAGTAAAAAGACACGCCTGTGTTTTCTGAGCATTGAATTTTGCCAGATTATCGTCACCCCACTGGGAGACAAGATTTAAGTTCAAATTCAATCGCTCCACTATGGCCTCTCTAAGAGCAGTTGTTTCATCTCCGCTGGCTCTTGCTCTGGACAGGCTTTTACAATGTTATTAGTTAGTTACTCTTTTAAAGCATTTTCCAATATTTTGTATACATTCATATATTTATACATATGGAAAGACGATGTACCTAGAATAAAATTACTATACTCAATAGGTACTAATACTGGGCATTGAAAAGATTGTCGTCTTCTTCGTAATGATTACCTTTTGATTTAATGAAATGGGAATCAACACCATGCACCAATAACCTTGCTGCTTTGTGAGATAAGAAACTTGTTTACATTTCTAATATTGTAAAGAGGATTTTTTTTTGTATTTATGTATAGGTACCTACATATCTATGTGATAATCTTCGGAACCTCTGGTCCGATACCACAAATTGTTTTAATAATGCGAACCTATATTATTCTTGAGTGTCATAGGATATGTTTCATGTTAAAACGAAAAATTTCACGCGGACGAAGTCGCGGAAGAAAAGGTAGTATCCTACTAATATTATAAATGTGAAAGTTTGTGAAGATGTTTGGATGTTTGTTACTAAATCACGCAAAAACGGCTGAACGGATTTGGATGAAATTTGGCACACAGATAGATTATAATCTAGATTAACACATAGGATACTTTTTATTCCGGTAGTACGTTTCCGCGGGATAATTTTCGACATCTACGCGGAGGAAGCCGCGGGCGGAAGCTCGTGAAATATAAATTAGTTGTACAGATCTTCATTGACTTAAATCCGCAACATTAAATTACAATACTTATTAGGTTGGAAAAATAAGTTTGCGTGTTAATTTTCTATGGTTTACATTCATAAAAAGCTATGAACGTTAATTAGGTAAACCGTGTTATTATTATTATAATTTTAAGTTATTTTGAAATATGAGAACCAGAGCATCGCAAATATTGAAGAAATTCCAGCCAGATGGTGTTTGGCAACAGCAGGAGTTAATGACTCAAACCGAAGAGGAGCAAGCAAAACTCTTCCTTTAAGGAGGCTTTTAAATCACCATAATAGCCATAATATCTTCAACATAAAGACAAGTAGTAAATTTTATAATGTTTGTTATTCTTTTCTTCACCGATTAGCATATAAATTGCTGAAAAAAAGTAATTAATCTCAAAAGAAACAAAACACAACCACAAACAATAAATTAAAAGAGTTCCTTCTTTCGGAACGAACCAAAATTTTCTCCAAAAGGTTGGCAACATTTTTGTCAAAGAAATCGTTCGATCGTTTTATTTAAGTGTAAAATTCACGCTCAGACTTAGCGACAGATATGGCGCTATCGACTGTTCTATATGGCCATAATTCATGATTACAGCACAAAAAGTATCTGAAAGCTACGATTAAGGTTGGAAAAAAATCTTATGGATTAAGATTTTTTGAGAGCTGTAAAAAGAAGAGATTTTGATTAAAATATTTAAGTAGCACGATTTAAAGTGCTATAAAGATAACAGTTTGAGGTGTTAAACATTTTAAAATATGTAGTGATAAAGACGCTGTGAGTTGCTAGGGAAATTATAAGCCTGCATTTTTGCATGCTTTAGAAGCCTTGACGTGGTGACCAAAGGAATATGAATGGCGCTTCACGCACTGTTTGTCAAAAACCAAAATAATAATGAGTGTGTAAAGGTTCTCTGCAAAAGACGACCTTATGTTGTACAGACTGGCGATAAAATAACTTAAATCACATTCAAACATTTGAGCATTTTAAGAATAACATTCAAATTAATTAAGTGCAATAGGTTCTGTTTTAAAAAGATGAAGTACTATGCAGGCAGTCCCGTGGCTGTAAACACAAAACCGTGAAATAAACGTAATAATTTTAATGTGATCGGTGCATTAATTCCGCTACGTTACATTACAAACGAATTAACTTGTCACGAAACCTAATCATGGGAGTATATAAATTCCGTGGGTCCCTTTTTAACGTGAGTAGACAAAAACGGGTAGTAAAAGATGGCTTTCAGAAATTATAATTAGGTTTTGGCAGAATAAAACTTTCAAGAACGACAAAACTACAATTTTCATAGTTTTTACAGCTTAAATTATGCAAAGAGCATGGAGTGGCTTTCTTATATAGACTTAGACTTCTATAAAAAACAAAGATGTTTTTCTTTCGGACCCAGATCAGGGAGGAACTTCGTAACGGAATCCCGAATATCCGAAAATTTTGTTAGGAAATGTAAAAATTAAAACTTCGCCCGACGCCGCCGCCCTACCAACTGTTGTAAATGATTCATAAAAGAATTTGTTGAATTAAAAACTTTTAGAAGTTCGCTATCTCGTTCCGATTGTTATAATGTTACAGGCGGGTCAAGGATTTCTGTGGGAGAAAACAGAATTTTATTTTTTTGGGCACATTCTTGTGAAGAGCCTTTTCGTCTGAGATATTTTGGGCGTCTTGTTGGTTTAGTGCTGGTGATAATAAAAGTATGAGATCGGGAAGTAAGTATTTATATTCAAGAAAATTCTTATCAGCAGTTTATTTTAAAATTGGCAATGGACTTACTCCTTCTTCTGCTCGTTTTCGCCAAAAAAACCTTGGTTGTGTAATGATTTTCTTAAAATAATATTTAAGTATAGACTTATTTTCACAAGCGACAGATGGCGCTAGTGGTCCCAGGAACTTTATACATCCGTTTTAAGCATTAATGTTTAGAATATCGGTAATAATGTATATTTATTTTGTATAATTATTAAATCATATTGTTTACATTTAACAGGTTAAAGTATTCACATTTAATCATAAGCCCTAATGTATTTTAGTTAGTCAAATGATTGTATGTAATGTCTACTCTGCTCTGATTGGTCGAATAGCCGGCCGAGAATTGACTTCCGTTTAAAGTGGGGAAACATTTAGTGGGGTGACCGATTTGCTAAACGAGTCAGTCGATTTGGAGGCATGAAGCCGTAAGCATATCTGACGAATCTGTGCTACTTTTGTTATGTATATAAAATACTAATTAAATGGTAAGTGATTGTTATTTACCTGATCACTGTAGAAAAGTGAATAAACATGATTCATATTGGATTGAGGTATATGATTTATTATATCTCAGAAGCGGGATCAAGATCCGTAAGTACGCCTACACAGTATGTTTGACCAACCTAAAATTATTATTTACTCCGTGAATGTAAAAATCCGTTATTCGTACAAGTGGTTTTGTTTACTTTTTAATTTCAAGGAAATTATATAATCAAGTTGTACTACCTAGGTACTTATAAAAGAAAAGCATAATTTGATTCCCTAACTTCTAGTCTTTCATCATAATTTTAAATTGCACGGCAGGACCGTTGTCATTTATTCGAAGTATCATTGACTGGTTTAATTTTCCATTTTACCACATTTGGAATAGTATTGTGCATCATATGATTTTAAATCTTAATTAAAAGTATCATCGACTGGTTGAATTTTCTTTTCTACCACGTAGGAAATAGTAATATGCAGGATATGTTTTTAGATCTGAACTCGAAGTTTCATTGACTAGTTTAATTTTCTATTGTACCACATAGGGAAAAGTAATATGCATCATACGATTTTAAATCTTAACGGCTGTTGAAATTTTCAACCTAACTGAAATCGTACCGGTTTGTACAACGAGGTTGCAAACAATGGGTAATTGAACTGGTTTTGCTTGACTTTTTAGTTGTATATAGACGATACAATGATGGATCATGGATGGGTACCAGGACTATGGAATCCAATGAAATTTAAGATCAGTGGGTCGTCTTAGGGGTAATGGTGTATTGGTTTCTCTGGTATGCCACACGATAAGTGTGCGGTTTTTAAAAGGGGGTGAAATTTATCAGTAATTTTGCTCTAGGATGCACCGTTTTCGAGATAATTAGCTAATGCTTTTTTTTTCTGGTGGCGAGTTTCAGTTTATGGATGGAGAAAATGAAACCCATCGGAACAGGGATACAGGAGTATCCCGCAGGAGTATCCGCAGAGGACTGCGTGATCGCTCACGATTGAAGTTAAAGCCATGTGTGCTAAGGATAAAGCACAAGTGTGCTTTAAGAAGTTTTTATTTGGCCAAGTGAGCTAATGATAATGATGATGATAATGATAATGATGATGATAATGATAATGATGATGATAATGATGATGATGATGATAATGATAATGATTTGGGCCAGGTGTGCCCAGGGCTATGTGTGCCCAGGGCCAGGTGTGCCCAGGGCCAAGTGTGCCCGACACGAACAAAGCTATCCTCAAGAACGTAAGTAAAGTATGAATTTATCGATCAAGTATTACCTATTTATTAATGAGTTATTTTGAATTGGAAATTTTGTAAATGTACAAAAATTCATGAAGACATTATGAAGTGAGCTTAAAGCATATAGTATGCTCTGAATTGGATTATTATTACTAAAATTACTCATGTGACAGGTTACTAAGTTTTATAAATATTCTTATCAATGTTTTATTATTATCGTGAGGATCCATGGAACTTGATGGTGTAAAAACACCAGAAGTGCGCTAGTCGCGATGGGCGATCGATGAAAATGCAAACGGGCAGTCCCTGTGTCAAACAAGGCAGACACAAAGACGGGACGTACAAGAAAGCGATCTAGAAGGAAGCAAGCGCACGAGGTCTACATCGACCTCTTCTTCTTCCAGCAGGACAACTGATACTACAAGTACACCACCGCGATGCAAGAACTATGAAATAACTCCAAGTTGGTCAAGGAGGAAGGTATTGAATATTTCGAATGTTTGTCAAGAAGGAACCCATAAAAGGTCTCATAGCTTAAACAATAATCATTCAAATAATGTTATACTGGAGTTAGACCCTTTCAGTAAAAGTTAAAGTATTGAAAATTGGCCTAGAAAGTTGAATTAATGTAATTTAAGAACGATATGAATATAATATGCAAATGTGACGAGAAGCAGACCATATATATTGCTCAAATAGTAGTTTTTACTTGGACTTTGTGATAAGCTAAACTTATAAAGGCGTTTCCAATTATTATTATTATTTATTACTTATTTATTAAAATCTCCCTTACAACTATCATTACAGGAGTATACCTAATGCGATAGCGCGGTCTTAAAGTTAATTTACTTACAATTGTATGAAAAACGAAGAAGAAAAATGGAATGAATAATTGATTGAATTGATTGGAATTGAGGAAGATCATGGTCAGTTTCTGGAAGAAATGTTAGCCTGTACAAGTCGCAGTAATGAAAAGTTATCTAAATATTATATTTTTGTTTTTACGACAATTTATGCTTATACATAGGTGAATAGAATAATTCTTTATTTCCAAAGAAAGTAGAAACATGTTACATATTTTCAGTTTAAAATGGTCCTTATACCAACTACCTTAACTAGGGCATGCAAACAGTTAAATTTAATGGATTTTGTATAAATCGAGAGTACAGAAACCTCAATATTGATTTATTGGTTGATTCACCAGGAAAATGTAAGCGTATCTCATTGTGCCAATAATTAAATTTAAAATCAATATTAAATGAAGCGACTAGAATAACTGGAACCACAGCCTCATTCATAGACAATGTATTTACCTAGATTGCAAAATAAAAGACTCGTCCTTAATTAGTGACATCAGGTCTGACCATACTGGTCAGCTTGTATCGTTTGACTTAGATAAAAGTTACACGTAGATAAAACCATTAAATCTCTGAATAAAAATAAATTGAAAATGTTTAATAATAGTGTTCTTAGCAATCTTTCAACGCCAAGTTTTGATTCACAATAGATTTTTTTTTCTACAGTATGCAATAAGTATGTCAAAAAAAAAAAGGAAGTTACAATGAACACTAAACCAAAATTTAGCGAATGGGCTACTGGTATTATAAAAAGCAGAAATATCTTATATTATATGTATTTTGTGTCGTTGACTTCTGATCAAGCTTTTCATAATTATGTAAGCAACTATGTTAATATATTCCAAAGGTTCGGGCTTAAGCTAAATTGAAATTAATAAGTAACAAAATTAGTATTCTAAAAATAAAATAAAGCCTATGTGGCAGGTAATTAACAAAGAAACTGGAAGCATAAAACAGCGAGGTCAGAATGAGTTCTCCCTAAAAATTGATAATGAAACCATTTCAGATAGGTTAAAAGTTGACGGGACTCTAAAAAGTTTGTTTACCAATGTCCCATTAGAGGTTGCGAAATCTCTCCACTCTTAAAAGCGTTTGACTGCGTTGGCAGCAATGCACTGATCTGTAAATTACAACGCAAGAGAAATCGTGGACTAGCTGCTGATCTTGTACTCTATCTATCAAACAGGCAGCGAAAAGGTGGACGTTAACAAGGCGAACACCTCGGGGTGTTTAGTTAGGATGGACGAGCCTTATGGTTCAATTCTTGATCCTTTCTTATTTCTAGTTTACATTAATGACCTTCCATACTTTGACCATTTTAAGTTTCAGCTGTCTTATTTGGCTACTTGAAATTTAATCATTACTTTCAAGGATTAAAATTATGAACAAGTATATAAAGTAAAAAGGGAAAAACTCACTGGGCATCAAAGAATTCGTCCGCATCGCTGTCAGTGGGAAAAGTGCCCAAAAGGCTGGCAGCGTTGTCACGTTGGATGGAAATGCTGATTCTTTGAGCTATACTTGATTACTAACTTCTCAGATATAATTTTATTCGCAAATGACACTTCTCTTAAAAAAATAAAAGATAGAAAGATACGGATGTCTTTCATGTCAACGATAGTCGATGTTCTTTTGAAATGGGTTGCAGCTAATAATCTTGTACTTAATGCGAATAAAACTAGTTGACTTAAGTTCTCATTACCAAAGGTGCCGGAAGCGGTTCTAAATTTAAAACTTGATGGCAAGAAACTAGATGCTATTTCGGAAGCTGTATTTCTGGGAATAACTTAGGATTCAATACTGCAATGGGGTGCTCACATTAGAGTTCTTCCAAATAGATTAAATTCAGCTGCTTTTGCAGTGAGCAAAATAAGGCAGTTGTCTAAAGTGGCCACAGCTAGGATCCGAAGTCTAACGAAGGTAACAGAGCTTGGCGATGGAAGGTTCGAAACTCACATCATACGTGCCTTGTCAAAGGGGCATATCTATATATATAAAAATGAATCCCTATTTCGAACGGCTAGACCAATTTTGCTAATTCTTTTATTGTTGTTTGTTATTGTCAGGAGAAGGTTTTTATGAAAGAAAAAAATAAAGAAAGTTGCGAATTCAATATTCATAAATAAAAAAGATGCGCGCAACATTAGAAAATTTAACAAAACATATTCATAGTTAAGACAGGACAACGTCTGTCGGGTCAACTAGTTATAATATAAAATGCGGCATTGGAGACGGGGAAGTTTGGCATTGATTCCTTGTACACATGTCGCTTCCCTGGTAACTCATTGACAGCATTTATATGTGAATGTTTAATACGAGTAAGTGCTCCCAAATTGCAGTGTTGATTTTTAAACTTTTTATTTCTTTACAATGTGAGACATATTCCGTCATTAATTAAGATTTTGCACCTACAATTCTCATTTATACGCTTTATTAGTGGTTTTCATGGAAATCATGTTAATTGGTTTAATTAGGTTTTTATACTTTAATTGTTTAGATTCTTTTAAATATTGTGAATGCAAGAACGTTGTAGGCCTTGCAGACTGTACATTTTGTAGAACATTTTCTATTCTTAATTTTCATTTCTCTTAATAAGTACCTGGTGCTATTGACAGGCCTGCACTGTTCTCCAATGCCTATCATCGCTGTAATTTGAAAGCATTGTAACAGCCAAATAATTTTAAAAAGAGAAATCCAATATTTTGATTTGTTTTGGTCATATTAGTGGTCAAAGAGCCAAAGATTGTATACCCACGGTATTTATGATAAATCAATTAGAAATGGAGCCCAAGCCTTAAATTATACTGAACCGGAAGACTTATCACGTTTTGTCTGTAAAACTTTTTGTACACTTAGAAAGCGCCATGAGCTTGCCTGAACATCAAATTATTAGTAGCTCATTGTCTTGTGATAAATGACGAAAACCATGCTCTGGAATCGAATCAGATATCAATGATTAGCCGAATGTAATGATGTGTCGTATGTAAGACTCATTTTAATTTAACTATTATTAGATTTGTAAAATCGTGCGTCAGGAGACATTGCACGATGTCGGATGGCCGAATGTAATGATTTTCTTAAAATAATATTTAAGTATAGACTTATTTTCACAAGCGACAGATGGCGCTAGTGGTCCCAGGAACTTTATACATCCGTTTTAAGCATTAATGTTTAGAATATCGGTAATAATGTATATTTATTTTGTATAATTATTAAATCATATTGTTTACATTTAACAGGTTAAAGTATTCACATTTAATCATAAGCCCTAATGTATTTTAGTTAGTCAAATGATTGTATGTAATGTCTACTCTGCTCTGATTGGTCGAATAGCCGGCCGAGAATTGACTTCCGTTTAAAGTGGGGAAACATTTAGTGGGGTGACCGATTTGCTAAACGAGTCAGTCGATTTGGAGGCATGAAGCCGTAAGCATATCTGACGAATCTGTGCTACTTTTGTTATGTATATAAAATACTAATTAAATGGTAAGTGATTGTTATTTACCTGATCACTGTAGAAAAGTGAATAAACATGATTCATATTGGATTGAGGTATATGATTTATTATAGTTGACTAATCAGTAATTTAATTCAATGTTTTTATTAAAGTTAAGATGCTTAGTAGGTATCAATGTACTGTGGTACTCATATAGCGGCATCTGTGAATATTATCAATGTCACCAATCATCCATTTTTTTCATGCCACACACCACAAGGGTTCAGGGTTTACAGAGCAGCTTTGCGAGAACCAAGTCAGCGATTAAAATGTGACTTTATCACTATCATTATCTAGATTCTACGTTATTTATTTAGGACACCATAAACATCATAAAGGAACCTACGCTTAAAGGTCTCATCGTTAGCCCAGAGGGACAGTAACGAGTGATATTACTAAAATAAGCTTAATGTGTTACTTTAGTAGGACAGGGCGCCTACCAGTCTTTAACCAACTTTATGGTATACCCCTTTTACCACATGCGGCACCCGAGGAAAGCGGGCAGGTGATTTATTCATACCCAAGACCTGTGGACCTATTATTATCCAAACTAACGCATAATAGGGCATTTAAGCCAGAAGAGTTGGTTGTTATTAATCTGAATGTTCCATTGAAAAGTTCTAAACGCCCCCAAATTGGGAATCATTATCGTTTTTGATAACGATGTGGGTGGTCGATGGTGGTAGGCCACACGTCAGTGGTAACAAATTCATTATGCTACGGGATAGTTGTGTCACACTAACAGTAGCAATGGCTTTCATTTTGACATCTCAACAACATTAATTGCGTAATTTACATTGTTGAGCACACACATTTTTCTAACATATTTAGCAATGGATTTCTTTCAAAATGATTCAGAATGTGTTGGAAAGTGTGTTAAGTTACGCAATTAGCGTGCAGCAGGTTTTTATTCTGTTTTAAACTCCGTACGCTAGGCCAACTCAAACGAAATGTTTTAAACTCCGTACGCTAGGCCAACTCAAACGAAATGTTTTAAACTGCGTACGCTAGGCTAACTCAATCGAAATGTTGCCACAGCCGTAAGAATTTAAGAAGTTTCTTTACATAGTATAAAACAAAGTCGCTTTTCGTGTCTGCAGGCTTAACACGAGCACCGATTTGTCGACTGAAGAATAGAAATGGAGAAGATAGCTATGTTTTTCTATTAATTATCACAGTTATGCGTTCTAAACGAATCATGATTTTGTAGATAATCGTACATACTTTGTGGCCGTCAAGTAGAAAGTTTGTTGTCAACGTGATTTTGACAGTTTGGGAAGAAATATTCTTCTGAAATAGTCTGCATTTGTAAGGGCCTAGACAAAGATTGTTGAAAACGAAAGACAAAATGACAGATTGTAGAAAGATATCTAGGGTGCGATGTCAAAAATTAAGAAACTAAATGTCACGTTGCATTGAAAAAGCACTGTTTATTCTTCGTAGAATTAGAAAGCGTCATGCTAAGCCTGCTATACGCTTTAGACCTTTGAACTTAGATTTTAATGCGCTTTTCATCAATAGACAAAGTGATTCAAGAGGAAGGTTTATATGTATAATACACCAACCTCCACGCGGGCGAAGCCGCTGACAAAAGCTAGCATGGTACAAATAAATGTCCTATCTACGAACGTCTGTAATCTGAACAGTCTCCATCTTGCTGACTGCCTACTAATTATTACAATGGCCTGAACTATTCTTATTTAGTTCGTGCTTATGGGAGGGAAGGAGGTTGACACATTTGTTGGTTTTTAGATTAAGCAGCGCCCCTGAAAGACCCTAACAACTAGTCTCCCGATTATTTAGATGACCCGGTGGTTACAGAAAATAATGGCGCAACTGCTGTATGCTAATTGCATTCCAGAAAAGCAACTTGTCACTTTTGACGGCATGAATTGCGGTTTTATTCAATATACATATCGTGTTATCTCAGATGAAGTGAACTTAAAGTGACCTGCCGTGCTATTCTGTAACTATCTCACCGTGTGAAGTGAGCCAAGTGAGCGTGGAGTGAGCTGTCAGTGTCATCCCACTGATGCTAGGGATTAACCAAGCATTACATTTACAATCATGATCGAGATTGAATCTCTATTATGATTATAGGTATGCTAATTCTATTTATCGTTTTATTATGATTTTAAAGCTAGTGTTTAAGTGTGCATCATGCATTACATTACATTATACGCGCACTCACGCCTCTATAATACAATATAAGGACTATTCTAGAAAAAATAGGCTGAAACAGCATTGAGTTTCTGACTGAGTTTTTGTTTTGCTACTTTATTTGAAAAATCTCCCATGACGCACATTTAAACACTGCTTTGAAATCGTAAAAAAATAATCAATAGAATTAGCATATAAGCATAATCGATATTTAATCTCGATTATGATTGTAAATGTAATGCTTGCTCATCCCTAGCATCAGGTGGAATGACACTGACAGCTCACTCCACGCTCACTTCACCCGGTGAGATGGTTACAGAATAGCATAGCTGTAATTTAAGCTAATTTTAGTGATTTACAGCTCACCCAAGTTTGACGGTGAGGTTTCTGCGAATAACACTGCAGGTGGTAAATGGTGCAATGTTATATACAGTTTGTAACAAAAACCCTGTCCGATCCAGTAAAAGCGTATTCCTGGTTCAATATACGTACTAAAAAAAATTGTTATAAAAATTTAACTCATAAACACCAAAAGTTATTATTTTTTTATTTTTATAATCCATGCGACACTTAACACTGAATAGGGCAAATTTTCATAAGTTTACTAGTATTTACTAGTATTTTACTAGTATTTTTACCTATTTTTATTTTAAAGAACACCGCCCTACACTACCGAGTTGTAGGCACTCTTTCAACTAGTCGCCGACTCTTTGATGTCGCCGACTGGCTGCCTACCGACGCGCTCGCTACTTGTTGCCATGCCAGTCTTTCCTGGGGATAGCTTTCGATCGTACGTTCGTATGCATCACGTGCCGCTATCGTTTCGCGAACAATGTCGTATTCCAATCAGGATTTTTTTTATATGTTGATGTGCTTAGGCAAGACCGACTGTAATTTATTATGCAGCTTCGCGTAGAACGTATGAGGTGCGCTTCGCAAATAGGCCAGGTGTGAAAGTACCACCACATAAACCACTACATAAATCAATGACCATAACATCCTTAACATCAATGACCATAATGGGTTTTTATTATAATATTCAGTTTCCGTAGAAACAATACTAATAATGAGACAAAACCATACAGTGTCTAATTTTTGATTTACATTGTCGAACAGTGGAGTTATATACTCCCGAAGTTTGTATGGAAAAATGTCAACTAGATTCACCTTACGGATCGGACAGGGTTTTTGTTACATGCTGTATATAGTCTAGGGGATATTGACACGCAAATATTATCATGACTGCAGCACATGATTCTAGACCTAGACGTATAGATTTTCTTTTTTAATTGAGCGGACTATAAAAAAAAAAACTGTTTCTTAAGTTAGTTTGAAAATTTAATGAATAGTTGATTTTTTACACAACACGTTTGCGCGTCGATGAATAGTGTATGTAACTATGTACCAGATGATAGATATATCAGAATCTTTAAGTGATTTTGTAAAGAAGGTTGGATGGCTCTCACAAAGGCTGTCACTTTGAGTAAAATACTGTTATTCTATTCCACTTGAAGTCGACCCTAAAATATTTGGACAAAGGCTAGGTTGATGAGGATTGGATGTTATAGAAAAAAGGAGCCGATATTTATTTTGTTCGTAATAACTAAAACTCAACATAACACAAAACTAATTCGATCATTTTGTGACACATTGGTCATCCATAAAAAGTCAAATCTAGTTGCATGGTTCTATTTTTTTAATCTTGCTGAGAAGAACTGCCGGTACAGTAGGTAGGTAGTTAGGTACTCTATAAACATAATATTGTCACAAAAGTGACATGTTGAAATTCAAAAATTGAATGAACGTCAATTGTCAAGTTGTATCACTCGTCAAAATTACATTCATATCAAAAATCAATTTAATTAAAAAGAAATAGAATATTAAATCCAGTAATATTCATACTGACCATTTTAATTGAGATTTTTACATCCAGCTGTTTTACAACAGACTGAAATAAGTACTCTTCATTGCTACTGGTCACAAGCCATGTCGACATATTGACAGCGCGGTTGCCTTTACTTCGCAACAGTCGTGCTTTAAAAATTGTAACATGTGGACACAAGCGATGTTAATGTATTGTGTGTGTATTGTGACAGCGCGAATGCCTGTACACCGCAACAGCTCGCGACTATCATGCGACTTTTACAATGTTTTTGTAGCTGCATCATCATGCAACTACAAAAACGTTATAAAACTCACGCAATATGCAACATACAACATCTTGTATGTTGCATGGTCATTACTTCTTCTTCCTTATATCTGCATCCTAATTGCGTAACACACTATCAATCAGAATTTTTATCCATTTCTTTATATTTTCGAATAATTTGTCTGCTTATCAACGTAAATAACGCAACGAATTTTGTTGAACTGTTAAAATGAAAGTCATTCCTACTGTTAGTGTGTTTTGCAATTACCCCTATAGCTTTATTATGAGTTGTAAAACAGCTGACAATGTTTTTGATAAGCTATTATCCATTATTACAAGATATGTTTATTTAAAATTGAAAAATCTGTTTCAACATTTGACTATATATAGTAAGATATGTACTATACCGACAGTAATACTTCTATAGGTGTTTGAATATCATCGTTCATCTTTTGTGACTCCGTACTATGTTATTATTAATGTCATCCCAAAATACTTTACAAAACAAAACAGATCAAGAAAATAACAAAAGACCTACAAGACACAACCTCCATCTAGAATCGTTCATTATTTCACCATACCGTCATGCTACCTATTAATTCTACCTTCGTTTCGTCCATTCTGTCGAATCACCGTACCTTATTCGTAAGATATAATATGAGAAATAACTCACGGCTGGTGTCATTGAACCCGGGCAGCCGTGACGCGTTCATATTCTCAGTCGCTCGCCCTCCTGAAAATAAGAGAAAACACGGTTAACAGACGTTCCTATGTGGCCTTCAGTTTTGTTGAGAAGTAATATTAGAGGGAATCGTTTAGCACAATATGCCTCCCTAAGTCTGATTAGGGAGGTTGACATCTGAAAGAGATTTTTTCGTGTAAAAAGCAAGCTAACAACTAAAACACTATTGCAAACAGCTTCAACCAGTACTTTGCTTCCGTAGGCTCCAGAAACACGCAAAACAACTGCTCGCAAAGACCCAAGGACCATGAAGTAATTACGCCCGCTATTAATTCCATGTTCCTAGAACCTGTGACAGAAAAACAGATATTTGACATTATCGAGAAACTTCCAAACAAACACAGTTGTGGTATTGACGAGATACTTCCAACATTAATAAAAGCATGTATCCTAGAACTCACCACTCTGCTAACATACCTTATAAATCAATCTTTTACGGAAAAAAACGTTCCCGTCCCGACTAAAAATAGCAATAATTAAACCTATACCAAAAAAAGGTGGAAATTCTAATGGCTCTAGCCAATACAGACCAATAGACCAATAGCACTTCATCCAGCATTCTCAAAAATATTTGAAAAAGTAGCCACCAAACGTATGTGTAGATTCTTTGAAAAATACGACTTACTCGACAACAACCAATTTGGATTCCGGACAAACCGATCGACGACCCTAGCAGTTTATAAATACACACAAGAAATACATACATATATTAAAGACAAAAACTATGCAATAGGTCTCCTACTAGACATGACTAAAGCCTATGATAAAGTATCTCACTCGATCCTATTAACGAAATAAAATGGAGTTGGCATCAGGGGAGACGCACTTGACTGGTTAAAATCGTATCTCGCTGATAGGAAACAGTGTGTACCGATAGAACACCTAGATGACGACACGTGTGAGTTACAAAACGTGCGCTCGAATATACTAACCACGAACTGGTCAATTCCACAAGGTAGTGTAATAGGATGTATACTTTTCCTTGTCTACATTAATGACCTGCCAAAAATATGTGGCCAACTATGTGTGTTGTTCGCTGATGACATCTCCGTACTCTTTAAAAGTTCTACTAACGACCTCCAATGTAACTCTCAAATTATTGAAACTTTTAACCTCACAAAACGTTGGCTTCAGAATCACAATCTTGAAGTAAACAACAAAAAAATAAAATCATACAATTTGAACCCTACCAAAAACAAAAAATAACCTAAAAGATATAACAGACACTATGCATATTGAAGAAGTTGAAGAATTATTAGGTATTTATTACATTAGACTCTCACTTAAATTGGAAAAAACATGTCGAAAATACTAAAATTAAATTGTCACAATTTTCAAATGGACTCAGTGTGCTAAAATCAACCACAAACACTCACTGTGCCCTCTCTGCATACTACGCATATGTCTACGCGTGGCTACGCTACGGTATCATCATATGGGGACACAGTGTAGATGCGAATGATTTATTTATTGCACAGAAGAAATGTCTGCGAATATTATTTCAAATAAAACCTAGAGATAGCTGCAAAACCCACTTTATAAAAGAAAAAATGCTAACTCTGCCCTCCATTTACATATTAGAAATAGCCACTTTTGTTAAGAAAAACCTAAATTTTTTTAATTTTGACAATAACGAGTGCCGCAAAACCAAACTAATTCTACCAGCACCTAGACTACAAATGTACAAAAATAGCCCAGAATACCGAAGCATACACATATACAATAAACTACCTGAAAATATACGGTCCTTGAGGACACTATGTGTATTTAAAGCTAGGTTAAAGGCATTGCTCTCAGAATTTTTTTATTATAGCATCCTAGAATTTATGGAAGATAAAATGTTAAAATAGAGTTTAAATAGGTATTATACCCATGTGTTAATTATAATTTATATATTTTTTTTATGTATAAAGCTAGATATAAGTTTAATTAATAAAATATTTAAAGTGTGGAAGTCCCTAATCTACGTCATATTAGATCTCACAGTAATATGTAAATTAGTTTTAATTTATCTTGCTGCGCCCTAACAGGGTCATGTACTCACTAGTTTTAAGCCTAGCTTATAAAAATGGTTGTGTACATTGTGCATTTAAAAAATAAATAAATAAATGAAACTGTCAAAAAACATCTTGCTGAAGCCATGAAAGGAACCAAAATCTTTTTAACGTCCAACTAGTAAATTATGATTGCATAATAGTATATTTTGTAACGAGTGACTAAACGACGCCATAATATACCAGAGGTGGTTTGACTCCCGAGCGTGCGAGGGAGTCAATGAAACCGAGGGTATATTAAGTTGGCGTTTAGTCTGGAGGTGCAAACTGTACTTTTTACTTTGAGTGCGAAAAAAAATAGTCAATTTAGTACAAAAACATGTACTTACCTAATAAATATTACATAACAAATAAATAACATAATAAATATTAAATAAAAATCACAATATCTATTAGGTATGTCTTTTGCTCTTTGCTCGACGTCAAACTCTTCACCAAGGAACATAATATACCACAACTGTCACTGGACATTCTTATTAAATTTATTTAAAGCCGAACAAATTTACACTCGACAAAAATTCTGAAATTTTTGCGGTCAGTTTTTTCTTCTAAACCAGTCACAGATTAACAATTTAAAACACATGGCGCCACCTTGGCAAAAACCATGGAACTAAAACTCTCAACATTTTCGCAATGAAGATGGTCCACACTCCACAGATAATAGTATATTTACTGGCTGTTTGAGTTTGTCTATGTCACATGAAGGAAATTTAAAAACGAATTACTTTTTACTCCCTAGGGACTAAAGTGGTCACTTTAGTACCGCTTCGTAGGGCTATATTGGTGTCTTTTTAGAGCATGAGAAGTGAAAAGGTACTTTATTTGGAAGTTTTGCAAAGCGCAGGGATAATGTCGAAAGGTGTCTACCAAAGCTGCTTTAGAACATTGTATGTCGGACCACTTTTTGTTTAAAATGAGCCTCAGCACATGATTTTGGTGTGTAGACACTAAACAGCTAAAACCTCTGGAAGTTTATCCTAAACACAAAAAAAAACGAGTAAGTTCAATGGTTCCATCAAAATGTTAGTTAGATACTTGCATCATATTACAAATGCAATTTCAATTTGGCTACTGATAAAGTAGTTTTGCAATACCGAGAAGCCTGACGTTGTATTGCCAACGTAAAGCAAGATTAAAATGTCTTTCGTACTTAATTAAATGCTGCACGGTGGTAGAATTAAATTGTGTCACCTTTTACAATAACCACATAAACAGAGGAAAGGTCACCACCATCAGGTACCACAACAAAAAAGCATTTATTCAATGTATTATTCATTAATTTTCACGTACACAGGTGCCATAAATACGTTGCCAGTAAACAAAACGTAAAAACAGTTTTCCACAGAGAATAATAACGTTTTAAATGGTTTGTTGACTCTTAATGTTGTTACTGAGCCACTCTGCCGCGCCGACATTTTGTAAACGAATGAAAACCGTTTTAGGTGTAAATAGTTTAAATTGTATTCAGTATTGTTGGAGTGTTTTCAGTTATAGATGAGTGGTGCTTAAGTATGTGTAAGTGTTGTTTATATTATAACTCCAAATAATTTTGAGTGTGAGAATATAATTGTCCATTATTTAGACGTTCAAAAAGTGCTGACTCTCAGCCTAGTTTGTCTCGGCAGAGCTTGTTGAGGCCTATGTCCAGCAGTGGACGTATTTCGGCTGAAGTGATGGTGATGATGAGAATTATTATTACTATGAGTGCATTTTGTTTGGGATTATTAGTTTGTTCACCAACGTAGATAAGGACTACCTACTTACTTACTGATATACAGGGTGGATTTTTGATATGAGGCAATAAGGGCAGATATCTTAGCCATGGTAGTAACTACAGGAAACTCTTAGTAGACTGTCTTGTAAATTTTGACCTTCATTCACAGATTTTGAAAATGTATATAACTGTCAGCAAAAACTGGGCCATGGCCTGGGATTTCTCTTTTTTTAATTCATGTTTTTCGTTCTAGATATTATGAAGATTTTATCTAAGGTGAGCTGTTTTAATGTAAAACAACGTTACAAAACTCGTGTATCTGCGTACGTTATTGAATATATTATGAAATGGAAAATATTGTCTATACGTGTTGGCAAATAAAAACAAGAGTACGTTGTACATAAAAACGCTGTTTTTCCTTGTTGTTGGGATATATTTCATTTTTGTTTCCGTAATGTAAAAGGCTATTCATGATTCTTACTTCATATAACAAAATACAGGTTACGAAAAGGTGGGAGGTTTTTCATAAGGATTTAATAACAAAAGAAATACAAAAGTTGCTTTTACTAAACTAAAACTTTGATTAAATTTATTTACGGGGTGTCATGCTGAAAATCCCAGGAACGGAATTATAAAAACGTAGTTATAAAAATACAACCGACTATCCTTTTATTTTTTTATGTTTTTAATATAATGAAGTGCATAATATTTTTTTTTTGGAAATCGGTATTTTTGTTTATGAAGTGTTTTAGTTTTGGAAGTCTGTTGTAGCTTTATTACATGCTTAGCAACTTTTAATTATTTTCCATAAGATAACCCAATTACAATGTAGCGGCACTACAGAAAATACTTCGCAAACAAAAATCATGAAACACAAAAAGTGATGTGGTGCCATCTACAATGCGACATGCGAACTACGCAAGACTGGACGTCACAGAAATTCTACATCGCGCAGTCAGAGTTTACCACGAGACTCACATATATACAACATCCCGACATCAACCGTCGGGCAGTGAGCCCACCAGACACAACACCCGTCTAGTTGGAGGATCCTCCCTTTATCAATAGAGTATGAGTAAACTTTACACCCTGTTCCTCATACTTCTAACCTCCTGACCACCAACATAGAGCGAACCGCATTCCTGGTCAGCACCCTCAGCCTCAACAAGCGACCACGGCACTACTGCTCTTCGGCCGGTCGAGGGCTCGATCTCCCTGTCGACAACAGCAGCCACCTACATCGCGGCGCTGTACCACGATGCACCGGAGCAGCGCCGGCCCCGACTCACTGGGGTACGCACCACCGCAGACAGTTCCGACTCACAGCTAACTATACGACACGTGGTTCCGACCCACTGGAACCACAGCTGGCCCTGGCAAGCAACATTGGCTCAGCCCACTATCGATCTCCGGTCTCCGGGGGGGAGTGATGTAGCGGCACTACAGAAAATACTTCGCAAACAAAAATCATGAAACACAAAAAGTGATGTGGTGCCTTCTACAATGCCACATGCAAACTATGCAAGACTGGACGTCACAGAAATTCTCCATCGCGCAGTCAGAGTTAACCACGAGACTCGCATATAAACAACATCCCGACATCAACCGTCGGACAGTTGCCCACCAGACACACCACCCGTCTGGTTGGAGGATCCTCCCTTTTCAATAGGGTATGAGTAAGCTTTACACCCTGTTCCTCATACCTCTATAACAATATAAATTATATTGGTCGCTATTGTGGAGTTCCGCCCATCTTCGAAGTCCATAATCACATGACCACTGTTGGGTACCTAACCAGCTTTTAAGCCAGCCAGCTAATTGCATGCTACAACCATGGCAGGTAACAGCCTCTACAGTACATGAAAAAAACAGTCAGTCGAATGAATAACCTCCGCCTTTTTTAAGTCGGTTAAAACTATAGTAATTATTGCAAAGGATTTTGCGGATTTGAATATTGCTGTGGGTGTATGATTAAAAAAGGGGTAAAAGTTACATTTAACTTTATCGAAGTTTAATACAAAACCCTGTAGGATTTTGGGTAATACAGGAATATTTCAGTTACAAAGCAATTTAGTGAAATGATGGATACAAAACGAAGTTGAGGGATTATTTCCAATTTGTAATTAATAATCTATTTGTGTGCTGATCCCTCTCGTTCAAAATAACAATGATAGCTGGATAAAAGGTTTTTGTTACTGTCAATAAATATTAACTACTGATTGATGGAAAATAATTAATTCAGTCTCTAAAATAGAATAAAGTTTCCTCACTGTGTTAGCCAAGAGGCTTTATTATAGGTAAATAAGCCATTTTTTATACATTAAAAATTCATTAATATAAGGTATAGCTGTGTTATTTTTAAGGTCCTGTGCCCAAAGGGTGCCAACGGGACCCTAATAATAAGCCTCCACTATCCGGCCGTCTGTCCGTCTCTCAAGGGGCTGTATCTCATGAGCGGTAATGTATTTAGACAGACTATCGAAGCCCTTTACAGAATTTTCAACTAAATTGTTAGAGGTTTATAGTAAATAATGTATTTACGTTTATACATAATTACTTTTAAGAGATGTAAATGCTAGCAAGAAGGGCTCATAATAAAAAGGTTTACAACGGAAACAGGCTGAAATGCTGATTAATATCTAATCTCCTTCATGGAAGAGCGTGAAAGAATGAACGTTGAATTGACGACCTAATTGGCTCAGTGCCTAAGCTCTTGACTTTCGACGGGTTACGAGTTTTATCCCTTCGCGGGGAAAGTGTTTTTATGCGTTGCAGATTTGTTTAGATCTTGTATGTGTGATTTGTGTAGGGAAGCGCATACTGATCAATGAAATGAAAAAAAATACCATGTCTTGCAGTCGCGCTGCATCGGGCAAAAAGGCCAAGTACCTAGTATGTTTGGACCATGTTTAATTATGTCAGCACAACGTTTGCCTTACTGTGTCTAAATTCACAAAAAACATGTACCTACTTAATGTCGTGATTTCATTGATTTAGTTTAGAAAAAGTGTATTATTTTAATACCGAATTATAATATCCATTGTGGCAGCACTGTTAAGTTATTATCAAGAATTGTAGCAGTCTTCTTAGATATCAGGGTGGTCTTTTATTGTAGGTATTTAAAATGGTAAGGATCCGCACCCGCACTCCATGCGGGTGCGGAACATTGGTTATTCGACAGTCGAAGAGAACAGTTGTGAAATTAAAGTATTAGCAATTTATCGTGTAGTAAGTATCAGAAGTGACAAGAACCATGAGCTATGTCTCGGTAAAACGCAAGTAGTCTTATCTTTTTGTCCCAGATAAGTTCAGTGATGTACGACTAAGGTGTGCTGGCCCTATGCGGCGTGCACTCGTGTTCAGCCATATAAATGAGCTTTCTGGGGATGTATGCGTATAATTTGTTGCAGCCATGTAGAAGAACTGCAGTCCAGAATTTTAAGATACAGATGTATGAAAATAATTTAGAGTTCCATGCGGCTTATAGTCTAGCTCAGTCACATATAGGTGAGCTTTATGAAGATGTATGCGTATGGATAAATAGTTATAAAACTAATTACGATGTCTTCGTTAAAACTATAGCCACAATTAAAAGGTAATAATCGTTTTATTGTCTTCGGGCTTTTAGTCATTAACCTTTTGGTCATTTGAGACAGTACATTATTTTGTTTATGATACATTGCTACCTACTGTGCCGAAAATTTAGCATGCACAAAAGTTCCGTGTGGTGCCGGACGTAAAGACTAGCTCCCATCTCTTTCCATGAGTGTCGTAGGAGGTGACTAAGAGACTGACTAGAGAATGGGCAGCAGCGCTTTCTATGCATTTTACCACCATACTGCGATCACCAACCCGCCTGCCAAATGTGGCGACTATGGCAATCTCCCCCAAATTGGGGGAGGCCTATGTCCAGCAGTGGGCGTCTTCCGGCTGAAATGATGATGATGTGCCGAAAAAGGCGCGGATTGCGAGTTTTATGATCAATAACTGACTGTTATATTTTTAAATACGAGAACTAAATCAGTTTCAATCAAAATTTACAATCTATAAAGTAACAAGATTATTTTACACACACAATTATTTGTGAATTCCTGTTTTTTGATTAAATTCCTTGAAAAACCGGAAATGTTGTAAGGTAAGTAGTGATATTTATGTTATAAAAAGTAATAACTTTACTAATTAAACTATCATCTTAAAACGGCATTGGATTTATGAAAACTAGCATTGTTTAATTATAAAAGAATTAACTGATAGCAATTCACCATTGTTAGTAAATTTTATAACAATAAGTAATAAGATTTAGTACTGCTTTCTGTGCGATACGCAGTACTTCCGCCCATTTGGAGAGATGGTCAATAATGGCTGCCGGATGGTATCGCTTTGAAAGTGTGTAAAAAGGACTAAAATTATAATTGTGGAATAGGAAACCTCTGTAACATAATGTTTTGATTTAAAAGAGTGTCCGTGGAGTTTCTTGCCCGTTCTTCTCCAAATAAGACTTACCGACTTTAGTTTTGGAATGGGCGCCTAGATTCCCTTCGTGACTCAAACTATCTGAGTCACTGATAAATATAAAATCCTGCGTGTAAAATTAAGTGAAATTAAATGGTTTGAGTTAAGTGTTGTGTGTGATGAAAACCAACTACCTATACCAACGAAGAATTACACCAGAAACATCAGAGACGGCGTGCATTGGGTGTTTCACCGTGACATATACATTGGATAAATTTAATAACGAAGTTACAAACTATTAAAATAATTTATGATACAATCGAGGTTAATTTTATCACCTCTTTTTTATTGATGATTTGTAAATTATATTTGAATAATGTTAGCCACTTTAATGTCGGACAGCGATGATTCAGCCCCGTTCGATTTTCAAACAATACCTACTTGTTAAAAAAATGGTGAGATATGAAAGTTAAAACCTTTTAGACACATTTTAATTATTATCTTAATCAACGGTCTCTTTAGAACGTCAGACAGTACCGACACCGTGCAGCGTGGAGGTTGCCACACATTCGTTGCCGCCGCCGCCGTCGGCGTCGTCGCGCCGTCATAACTGCAGGCTTAGCATGACGCTTTCTATTTCTACCCTACCGTGGAACAGAAATCGCTGGTCTACATTTCTCGGTTCAAAACTGTCAAACGTCATTCAACGTCAACGTCAACGTCATTTTTGTCTACTCTTCCATCGACAAAACGTTTCTCTACGGTTCTCGTGCTAAGCTAGCTGGCGTGTGCCGTGTAGGTTTCTACGATCACAGCTTTCAATCATCGTTGGTGACCCGGTCGGCGTGTAGTCACATAGACCCCAGCCTTAGTGAGTAAAATATTTCGGTTTGCACCAATCTCGAAGCAAAATGAGTTGCTCACGATTTTTGGCACATTTTGAATGAAGCATATTACGCTTATTTAGCCTGAAGGCACAGTTGTTTTGTTACGCTAGAAAGCAAAACAAAAGCACTTTGCCCGCGCCGCGCCATACCACGAGTTCACGACTCGTGTGAACAACCCTTTAGAGTTTGTTTCTCGTTGTCGTATAATAAACATTAACTAAAGCATAATATGGGTTTGCATCAACACTAGACTAGCCGCAATGAAAAGTTTTATTCAAATAAAGAGGCTTTATTCAAATGAAACTTTATTTAATGAATGCGGCTCTCATTAGAGTAAACTTTGGACGTTAAGTGGTAAACTACCAGAGAACTCTTAACGTAGTAATTTTTTGATGAAATACACGAAAACATCATTATGGGCCGAGCTTGGCTGTAGGCAACAGTCATTTCTGTTTAAACTTAATTAATGTGCTCTCATTGCAGGATTCGCAAGGCAAAAGCCTCTTTTCATTTTTAGAAGAAACGAGCATTTTATCGTCACTTTTAAATGTTATGTTGGTTTATTTTAAATGTTATGTTGGTTTTTTCGGTCCATGTAAGGATTTTTTCTCGACCACCCCTGGAGGGGGACAATAACATTGTCCCCCTCCAGGGCAAATTCCTCTTCTGAAATTGAAAAGGCACGAGCATTGATCACTACGGTCAACGCTTATTCAAGATGGATTGGCATTTGCAGACTTACGTATGTTGATTAGGAGCCCAGGTAACCCTCACGTGGTTTTTCACAGATGACAGACAAAATGACGTAGATATTTACTTGGTTTAGCTAAACCCGTAATTTCGTGCTCGAGAATCCTAACTATCATGACTAATCATAATCAGTTTATAATGTTCCCACTGCAGGGACTCAGGCCTCCTCTGTGAGATAGAGTGGGCCCTAATCCACCACGCGGGGCTAGTGCGGGTTGGTAGATTCCACATATCTTCTAATTTTTGGTCCTTGAACATTGGTTTTCTCACGATGTTTTCTTACACCGTTTTGAGGGCGGCGGTGAAGAAATCATTTACATAAAGAAAAGCGCCTGGCTAGGTTCGAACCTACGACCAACACCTCGTAACTCGCAGCCGCTACCAGTGGGCCACCGCTACCAGTGGGCCACCGCTACCAGTGGGCCACCGCTACCAGTGGGCCACCGCTACCAGTGGGCCACCGCTACCAGTGGGCCACCGCTACCAGTGGGCCACCGCTACCAGTGGGCCACCGCTGCTCATGACTAATTCAAAAGATCTTCTGAAAATTGGTATAAATTACCATTAATTTGAAGATTAACTTACAAGTCACAATATAGAGCTACTCTACCCCTAATTGGCGAAGCACTAAACGCGAGCGAACACGTTACTCCAATGAAGTGCTATTAGCGTGACGTCACGTACCGGCGAGCAAAGATAGGCACTCACATAGTCTGACACTGAACACTCTAGTGTTTGATCATTTATTTATAAGTAGGATGGTGGGTCTGGACTCTTTTACATACTTTTTTCTATCCGCAGTTTTTAGCTTGGATTTTTTTTTGTACCAGTCAGGTTAGGTAACCTTGTTGTTGTTTAGTAAGTGCCTGCAGTGAGTAAATGTATGTAGGTAATTGATTAGCTTTTAATGTTCCCACTGCTGGGACACAGGCCTTCTCACTGTGACAGGGAATGGGCCGTAATCTCCAACGCAGGCCCCGTGCGCGTGAGTAGATGTCACATGTCTTCGAATTTTTGGTTCTAGAACATGCCGGTTTCCTCACGATGTTTTCCTTCATCGTATTGAGAGCAGTGCTGATGAAATAATTTACACAAAATAATGCGCCTGTCTGGGAACGAAACTACCACTTGTTAGTCACGGCCGTTACCACAGAGCCAACACTGCTCTCATAATCATGCAAATATCATTTTTTCAGAGTAATCTTGAGTTTATTTCATTATTAATCTATGTATTTATTTATATACTGTAACAAAATAAAAATAGCTAAAGTTCTGATTAAAAATATAAGAAAGTCAGCATTGTATGTAGCCGACCTGACTGCCCGAGTTGTGTTGGACGTACAATTAGGTGCTCGTAAAGGCTATTTTTGAAAGCTCTCAAATTAACGGTCTTATTTATAAACGCCTCTTAACTTTTAATCAATTGCTAACTAACTGATTAGCAAAATTCTTATTTATAAATGCTATTTAGCGCTATGAGGTCGCTAAGCAATTGATTTGTAGCTATCATATTTAAACACCACCGGTACCCTGTTTAAAGCTTGCTAAGAGGCAACATGGCGGATTTTATTTGAATCAGCTGATCGATTCAATAAGATTTTTATGCTTCAAGGTTATTTTGTTCCTAATAAAGAATTTTGCCTCAGTAAATGTGGATTTCGACAATATTTTACGGAATTTCAGAACGACACCGAAGAATTAAATAATTTTGAAACGTCGCGCGCGCCTGTGGTTAGTAAACGGAGGAAGAGCTAAGAGTCCTAAGACTCGTTTAAATCCGCTACGAAAATACATATTCCTCATTCTAAGTACACGTGATGATAGGATTGATAGGGAAAGTTGAATCGGCAGGAGACTCAGTAGGTTTGAAGAGACTGAGTTCGTGCGGAAGCTCATCAGAGATAGTAATTATCTAATGTGTTATCCCATGTGCCCCTCATTTTATTACGCCCACAGAGTACTTTATACTATACTGATGACGCCTTCTAAGGTCCAGAACTAAAGAAAAGCCACAATGTGGCAGTCATGCACAATAAAACAACATACTTTTTATAAGAAGCATTTTATTTTGATACGCATTAAAGCTATATTTGTGTTATAATTTCATTATTTTTGATTTTCATTTACACGATTGACTGTTTACACGGAGGGGTGACATATCCTGGCCTCCGAGAGGTCCCGATTAAAGTCCAGAAGACTTATTTTTATGGGAACGCCCTATAAGAAAGGTAAACGCTAATAAACCGACAACATTGCGGCAATTGAAGCTGAATATTCAGCAAAAAATGGAAGCCATTTCAGAAGAAACTCTTACTAAAGTTTTTCAAAATGTTCGTGTTCGTTTGGAAAATTGTCGTAACTGCCAAGGACGTCATCTTGATGATTACATTTTCAAAAACTATAATTACATTTACTGAACTTTACATTGTATAAAATTAAACGCTTTTAAATAACATAATTATAGTAGAAACTAACCTTGCTCTAAAACAACTTTTGATCCCCAATATACAGGAAAAGTTTTTATTCAGTGCGCAAACTGTAACCATAAATTCTGCATATCATTCTAGACCCCCCAGCGCAGAAATTTTTCATCCGTTATGCAAAAAAAAACAGGTGTTCCATACATTTTGACCGCGTAGGTTCACTTTTCTATGAAACGGCTGATATTTTTTGAAAACCGACGAAAAATTTCTTCGCTGGGGGGTCTAGAATGGTATCCTGAATTCATGGTAACAGTTTGCGCACTGAATAAAATTTTTTCCTGTATTTAACCTCAAAATAAATACTAATTCCCAATGGATCAAATTACCGTTACTCGAAAATCGCAAATTACAAACTGACTATTATAGATAACTATTTACAATATTTCAGGATAAGGAAAAATAACATGTAACACTAAGATATATTGACAATCATTCATATTTCTTATTATCATCATCTGCAATCATCACTTACTTAAATTATTGATGGGTATATTGATGGCCACTCGTAATACGTCCGTATTCGATGCTCCCTGTATAACGAAACTAAATTAAAGGTCCATCTTTCATTTGTATTTATCAAGTTACAATTTTTTCGACTACCGGTAAATCGAGGTACTGAAGTGTCTGTATAAAAACGCCACTATGTCAGTTCGACTCCAGGACCAGCCTTCGAAACCTATCCTTCTGCAGCGAGGTGTGAGACAGAGAAACGTTATCTCTCCGAAACTGTTCACCGCTGCACTGAAAGATATCTTCAAGAGTCTGGACTGGAAAGGGGCTGGCATCAACATCAATAGCGAGTACATCACTCACCTTCGGTTTGCGGATTATATAGTGGCTGAGACCAAGGACGACCTCAGTACAATGCTCGATGACCTCAGTAGAGCTTCCGAAAGAATGGGTCTTGACTTTATTCAACTCTGTTTCGGATTTTTATACATTATGTTACCTACGTTTTATTTTATCATTCAGTATTTTTTTTATTAATCTTTGTAAAAATACAGATTAATTAAAATTAACATAATAATTAAAATGAACATGGACAAGACAAAGGTCATGTCCAATGCCCGTGTAATACCCACTCTCATGACGGTCGGAGGCGCTGCACTCGAAGTTTTGGACGAGTACGTTTACCTAGGACAAACTGTCCAGATAGGTAGGTCCAACTTCGAGAAAGAGGTCAATCGTCGAATCCGACTCGGTCGGGCAGCGTTCGGGAAGCTTTGCAATATCTTCTTGTCCCACATACCGCAGTGTCTCAAGATGAAAGTCTTTGACCAGTGTGTGGCCAGTGATGACCTATGGTACAGAAACGTGGTCGCTCACAATGGACCTTATCAGAAGGCTTAAAGGCACCCAAAGGGCAATGGAAAGGGCTATGCTCGGAGTTTCCCTACGCGATCGAATCAGAAATGAAAAGATCCGCAGGAGAACCAAGGCAACCGACATAGCCCGATGAATTGCCAAACTTAAGTGGCAGTGGGCAGGGCACATTGCTCGCAGAATAGATGGCCGATGGGGTCGAAAGGTTCTGGAGTGGCGACCGCGTATCGTAAGACGTAGAGTGGGAAGACCTCCCACAAGGTGGACCGATGACCTTGTGAAGGCCGCGGGAATCCGCTGGATGTGGGAAGCACAAGACCGGTCCAAGTGGAGGAGCCTGGGGGAGGCCTATGTCCAGTAGTGTATGTCTTTCGGCTGAAATTATGATGTTGATGACCATTTTTTACCTTCCCAAAAATAGTAAGAGACTGGCAGACTAACTTCACTTAAATGAATTCTGCTCATCCAAAATATGAAAACAGGCGAAAAGATAGGCTACATTACATTAATTACTTAAAAAGTTAACCGAATTAACCAATTTGGACCGTCTTCATTTAAAACTCCATTGGAATAAACTGTCAGATCGCTGACGGTGAGAGGTCCTTTGCGAGCTCAGGTCTTACCAACCTTTTAGATTATTAGGTTAGTTAATTAATTTTAATGTGTTTGAATTTTCCTGACTTGGATGTTTGTGGCGGTCTTATTTTTAGTTTTTTAAGAATTTCAGCGAGGAGGGATTTCACTCAGAGCACGGACTTCAATACGGCACTTGACCATAAGTGATTTTTTGGTGGAGTGAGCTTGAAGTGAGCTATCATCGTGCCTGATGCTTTTTTTTTTTTTTTGGGTGGGAAATCATCAAATAACTTCTCCCGCACTGGGTGGAGCGGGAGGGCGTGTCAGACTTTTACTGACTAAAACCCACCCGTGTTCCCTCAGTTGCCTGTGTGCTAGGGGCCGCGGTATCTCTTTCGAACAACCCGCACCCCTAGCAGGCATCGGACCCCCCCATTTGGTGCTGACATCTCTTTGAGGCGCGCGTGGAACACAACGCGCCGTCGACCCGGGCTTGGTCCTTACCGGACAGCGAGCTACCCATTACTCGCCGTCCGCAAGCCCGCGCCTACGGTGGCCGGGAATCAACCTGGGATTCCCGACGCCCAGGGCGTCTCCCGCGGCGACTACGGCCGTGAGGGCGCATATACTGCCTCTCCCTCACGTGCGCCGCCTCCCTCTTCGCGAGCATTACTGCTTCGCAGAAGGAGGTGACGGCTAACCATTCACTCTCGCTCCGTACCATGGCCTGAACCAGGGCCGGACGCGAGAGATCGCCGCCGCCGATCGCCTCCTCGAGGACACGGCGGTGCTCCGCCCAAGCCGGGCAGACCGCCACCGTATGCTCCACCGTGTCCTCAGGGCGATCTTCGCAATGGAAACACCCGGGCGTTTCCTCCCGCCTTATTCGAAACAGGAACCTCCCGAAACAACCGTGTCCGGTGAGGACCTGCGTCAGGCGGAAGGTGAGGACGCCATGCCGCCTCTCAAGCCACTCCTCAAAGAGGGGACTTACCGCCGCTATCGTGGCGTGCCCAGCACTGGGTTGCGACAATCGCACTCTCCATGTCGCCATGAGATCCCGCCGGAGCTCTGTCCGCTGCACCTCGATTTCTCGCGGCAGCGGAGTAACGCCCCGGCGTTTGGCCTCCTCGCGCCACTCCCAGATGTGCGCGAGGACCTTTGCCTCCAGATCCCATGGCGGTAATCCGGCAAGGAGGCCCGCCGCCTCACCTGAGATCGTGCGGTATCCCCGGATCATCCTGATCGCCATGACCCTATGGGACGCCTTCAGCCTTCGGGCTGGCTGGCGCCTCAATGTAGGCGCCCACACCGGCGCCCCGTATAGGGCCATGGACCGCACGACCCCCGCGTAGAGCCTCCGGCAGGAGGCGTTTGGCCCCCCTAGATTAGGCAAGAGCCGCTTCAAGGCAGCCCCGGCCCGCTCCAGTCTGGGGGCACAAATTTCACCTTAGTTTTCACGGAGAGATTGTAATAGAATAGGTCGGCTGTTCTACTAACCACACCGGTTTGGTCGCACAGTTTAAAAATCAATATTTTTAATTCTACGAACGGCACCTTCATACAGTTTAGTGATGGTGCGTCTGTATCCCTTGTAATTAGCTCGATCGTTTAGGTTTGTTTCCACCTATAGTGCATGTTCATCTTGAAACCATTTCACACATTGCTCAGAGTAAGTCTCCTCGCAGAATGTCTACAAGTCTCTGTCTTTGGGTGTCCTCAATTTTAATATGATTTTGAAAATAGAGATTGATTTACAGTCGATGTAGTTGCCTTACTTACCGCTTTTGACAAAAAATCCCGTTATATTTAAACTTCACTAAGGTTGAAACTATCTAACAGTCACATAGACAAATATAAATTGTCGTTTCATGACGCGCAAGCGACACTCAACTTTAGGATGATAAATCAATTACAAGTTATGCTATACCTACCGTGTAACCGTCAAACTGGCTACAGTGAGTTTAAAAAGTATCGCAAAATATTCACATACTTGGATATTTGCACACACAAATACAGAACAAAGATCAAACTAACATAGGTCCAAAATCCTTTATATGTTAGACGCTCCATTGGATACGCCATTTAGCTAGTTCACTTATAAACAGGAACATTTATTTGTCTGTTTGTTTCCGTGCTCGGCTTCACGCAAATTCTGCTCTGGCTTCAATTTAACAGTATTTTCATAGAAGCCTGGAACTACTATGTTTTTGTTTGGTTAGGTTTGTACCGCGGTCCGACAAATTTGAATGAAGTGCATGCAATATGTTTTGCGGGTTCGAATATTTGGTATTGATGTGTGGTTTTGCTCAGGCGTACTGTTCATGTGCGTAAAAATTGGTTTTCTACCTTAAAAATAAATAAACTTTAACGTTTTCTAATAGGTACCAATTTCCCGTAATATTGAAAGATGTAGAAAGTCACAAGACTTTCTACATATTTGGAACTAATTTCGGGATAGCATATTGAAAAAAATAATGGAAATTCCTATTACGTAGCTATTAAAGCTTAGTTACTTCTGACCACTAATAGGTTACCAGTCAACTTCGTCTCATCAGCTCAAACTACTAAGATTGCCTTTGTCAAAATATTAGCCAGGCAGCGATGTTTAAGCGCTGCTTATTCTCCAGCGGAGTAACTGTGTAACACACTAATAGTAGGAATGGCTTTCACTTTGACACTTCTACAAAATTTATTGTATTACTTACGTTGTTGTGCAGACCAATGTTTCGCAAACAAACATATGAAGCAATGAATATCTAAGCAATATCCTTCAAAATGATTCGGATTCTGATCAATAGTGTTACGCAATTAGGGTGCAGGGTACGTCGTACAAATATTTAAATATCGGTAAAGGCTATTTTAATGCCTGTCCTCAAACACGGATGTCCTCAATGTTCACCTTCCCCTTGGGGATGCGCCATCTAGCGATACATCAGGAAGGCGTCTTTACGAGCTCTCTGAGGTGCAATAACGGATAATTACATAATGTCCTTTCTATGTTTATTGACAGCTCTAGAGAGGCCTAGGCCTAGGTGACTATAAAATGTTTGAGGAAGAATTATGGTAATAGTGTTATTTATGGTTTAACGTGAGTTGATTACGTAAACTCAGTTCTTATCTAGTTTCTGCAGATCTAAATACTTGGTCTAGTGATCGCGACTCAACTGATGACAGATTTTGTATGGCAAATCTGTCAAAAACTCGGTGCAACTGATTTTGTAATTTAGCAGGCGCAAAAGTAACATTATTATTTAAATAATTAATTCACACAAATATTTACAAAATATTTATGGTCATTAAAGTAGATATAGATAAGAAACAATTATATTCTACCTGAATTAGGAATAAACCTGTATCTCAGGTATCTCACTCAAGTGCGCTTTTACACAAGTAGCTATTGTGTAATAGTCATAAAACAAACAGTACTTATTTTATCTGCAATAAAATATCTACTGTTTCTAGAGTTAACTGTCGATTCATGTTTCAATAGTATAAAACTTATTTTATATTAGAGGTCAAAACGCCTGCGCTCAAAATATTTTTTAAAGTGTTTCGCTGTATTGTTGACCTGAATAGTGTATATACGCAATCACTCACTAAAGGGAATTTTAGTTACACATGTACCTGTATTTAGTCACTACATCTTTTTGTCCGTCGTTTGACAAACATGATAGTTATAATGTTGATTTCCAAGGTTAACACCTAAATAAATCAAAGCTCATTGTAGTGTTTAGAAGTTCCAAAGCCCCTGAGATTTAAACAGAGCGGAGAATGAAAGAAATAATAGCAACCTTCAAACGTTTGAAAGAGCGTGAGCAATTGCCTATAACTTTAAAGGTAACCACTAACCAGGTCTAATTAGTCGGAAAATGTTTTTATTAACATAGTTGCTTAAGTTTTAAGTATATTTATTTTTATGGTAAAATAATCTTATTCTTGGTGTATCGTCTGCACCATAGAAATATTTAAAAAAAACCGGAGAAGTGGCAAGGGGGCGTGTCTGTGTCCGCGCGACATGCTCCAACTGTTCATGACACAGGCTTCACGGGCAAATGGTCGTCTCCGCGAACTAGTGCCGAGTGCGCTTTCGACCGTGAGCGTGATAAATTGTAAGAATACTGTGTTGTCCAGTGGTTTCTTGTGAAAACCGAAGCCAAAACAAAAACTTTATTAATCATGGAATCACTTGCCATATACCTACAAGTATTTTACTATATTTGTCTTTAAAATCATGAAAAACAACAAACTATAAAATATTTCTTGTCTTTACTACGTTATTTTGGTTTTCAAATATCACAGCGACTGTTTTATTAACCCCGACGCAAAAACGATGGGGTGTTATAAGTTTGACGTGTCTGTGTGTGTGTGTGTTTCTCTGTGGCATCGTAGCTCCCGAACAGATAAACCGATTTTGATTTTTTTTTTGTGTTTGAAAGGTGAATTATTTGGGAGTGTTCTTAGATATGTTTCATCAAAATCGGTTTAGCCGTTTGAAAATTATCAGCTCTTTTCTGGTTGATGAAGAGATTTGAGCATCTTCCACGGGTCTGGTCAAGTCGAAATTTGGTATTCTATTACTTCAATGATTTTAGACGAACAAAGTAACCTTGAACTGATGCTGTAGTAACACCTCGAATGTCCAGGATATTCAATTCACTCACCAATAAACAGCAGAAGTATCGTGTTTGGGCTCATTGAAAAGGTCTCAATGAATAGGTTATGGATAAATGGTGATCAGGACGAGGAATGAGGATAAAATAGTAATAAACTTCACTGTTAGAAACATACGAAACGCTGCGCAGATTTAAGCGAGACATTAAGTTTAAAAATCAGGAAATAAAAGTTAAAATATTTTTTTTTAAACCCCCGACCCATACAAAAACTCTAAAAAGTAAAAAAAACATATAAATTATTGGCCTTTTAAGTTGTAGGTAATATTTGAGCAAGGTATTGTCAAGTCGGGGGACGGCTAATGACATTATCATTACCTACAACTTAAAAAGCCAATATTTTATATCATTTGTTTACTTTTTAGAGTTTTTGTATGGGTCGGTTTTAAATTTTTTTTTTTAGCTGCTCTTTGTTTATTTAAAATACAATACTTTCTAAATATATATATACTTCTTTATTTAATTTTTAGAACCTAATTTATTTTTAGATCATGAATACATCTAATAATCGATAAACGTTCGATTTAGTCAATCACTAGCGTATAATTATGTAAAATAAATGGTTGTTGTACAGCACAACAATAGCGGCCAAACCCGTGCGAAGCCAAAACCCAAAAAAAAACATTTATTTTTGTGTGAGTAAGCTGTACGGTGCCTGCTACATGCACGCTGTGAATGATGAGATAAGGTTTATAATTAATGTGTAGAAAATATTGTAGTGTAGGTGGAGTTTCTTACCCATTCTTCTCCATACGAAACTAGGTACCTTTTAGAAGGGGCAACTAGAATCAATTCTATTTTAATGTAAATGTTGACGTTCAAAAGTGCCTTTTAAGTGCCTTAAGAAATAAATGCTTTGACTTTGACTAAATATATTAACTATGGAGTTCTTTTAACTGACTTTGTTAATTTAGGAATAACTAGCTTTTGCCAGCGGCTTCACCCGGGGGAGATCAAAAATTATCCCACGGGAACGTAGTACCGCGATGAAAATTATCCTATATTTGTAATCCAGGTTACAAATTATTTAAGTGTGCCAATCTATTCAGCCGTTTTTGCGTGATTGAGTAACATTAACCATTCAAACATATAAATATCCAAACATACACTTTCACATTTATTTGTGATGATTACTATTTGTATGTGTGCTTATAGGTATTGTAATTTCAAACTTTCAAACTATTGTTGGCCGACGCCAGCGCTCCATTCAGTGAGTTTTTTGTAGAGATCAACACTTTCCTATGAGTTTCCCTGTAGGAATGAAGCTTTCGTAGTATTATCTAGATAGCTACATGAGCCTATATTGCTATTTACTTTTTACCAAGTTTAATTTTTATTTTTATAAAAGCACATACTTAGATATATGAGTATATTTTATTTGCATGAGTTGCAGCTATAGCAATATGATGTTGTACGCCTATCATTTATTCAAAGCAAATTACTATATTGTGTGTTGTCAATGTAATTATAGGTACAGACTTTATTTACATGTCGTTTTTATTAACTTTTTGATTGAACTAACATCTTAATATATTCAACGAAATATTTGTACGCAAATAAAGTAAGTTTTCTTACGGATAACATTTAGGTACGTAAGCAATATGATAAACGGTCGTCAATTACTTAAGCGCCTGTTATAATAAAATATACCTTCTCTTGTTTTTATTGGCTGGCAATATTTTTTATTACGATATTATAACCAGGCTATCAATGTTGAGTTTACTATTTAAGATGAAATGGTCTTTTACTTACTTGTGAAGAAGGAATTTATTACCTGTGTTGATATAATCGTTTGGTTTGTTTTAATAGTAGGAGGGTGCCCTCCGATAACTTTCCTTCTGGCGCAGTCGGGTACAAACAGAGCTGCATTTGTGAATCTAAATGTACTTTCATTTTACTACTCTATTTCTCACTTATTAAGTAAGAAGGCTGTGGACAGTGACAGCCCAGTGGATACGGCCGCGACTTACGAGAAATAGGTTGTAAGTTGGAACAAAAATACTGTGTACTTGTACTGTAGGTACTTTGTGTCTAGGACATGCTGGTTTCCTCACGGTGTGTTCCTTCACTGCTTTTTTTCACCAAAAATACATACCTACATACACACAAGTGACATTGACCAATCTCCACTAGGCCCGCGTGCTAGATTACTGCTCACTCGCTCTGACAGAGAGGGAGCCGCATTCCCAGCAGTGGGAACATTACAGGCTAATTATTTAGTAAGAACCGCAACCGGCGTGCGTGTGACCGTATATATGAACGTAAACGAGTCAAAAGAAGTACCTATGTGAGGGTCGTAGCTGCAGTGGCATTCTGTAGTTCCTGCCTATCCTCATGAGAAGAAGGCTTCAGTTTATGTATATATGAAGTAATTAGATCCTGTGTACAATTTAGATACAAAAAGTTAAGAATGAACATAACACTATACAATTCGCCTACAACAGCTCACGATCCGCGATCACAATAAGATACGCAATCACTTTAACCAAACCGTGTCAGGGTTGCCATCCCATTCAATACAAAGCCATAAACAGACACATAAAAATACATTTATATCCATGCATTTTATCCCTCAGATATAAAATGAAAGTCATTCAGACTCGAAGAGTTATCAGCGGCTTTCACTAAGCCATCTTCATAGTAATCTTAGTGGTGCATTTCCGAGTTATTGATTTTACAGTGCTTCATAAAGCGGCGCAGCGCAGGCGGTCGGATGCATTCAGCGATTTTTATGCTGAATATTTTCTCGGTGAGGGTGGAGAAGTGGTTCTGTTATTATTTATTACGGACTTATTCGTGATTTTGTATTTGTGAATGGTTTTTTGGTTGGGTATATAATTTTTCAGTATATTTTTCGCATTTTCAGCTAAATATCGTGGTTTTTGGTCGTTTAATTCGCACGTTTTTATTAGAAAACTTTAGTTCAGTTTTGATTTTATTTGAAATTTTCAATATTTCAGTCATTCGTGGATCTTTGACAGTCGTTAGGGGTCGACAGAAGCCCGAAGACCTGACAACCAGTCTTACCAACGGGTATCGTGTTACCCAGTAACTGGGTTGTGGATGTCAGATAGACAGTGGCTCAATGTAAAATACTAGTATTCAGCTGCATCCGGTTCGACTGAAAGTCGACCCCAACACAGGGGAAAAGGCAGGCAGATGATGATGATGATGAGTTCAGTGTTGAATAAGTAACAACATAGCCCTACTAACAGCAAGGGCATAGTTGTTCAGCTATAATAACAGTACCAAAACGTTGGCTGTAGTCATTTAATGATGATCGATTTGCGGTAAAGCCTTAGTTACCCGACTACAGCGAAGCAAAAAGGAGGGTGGTTATGATTATGACCGGAATGTGTTTGAATATGGGTACCTATGTATGCTTGTATGTTCATCTGCTCCCTCATAACTTTTGAACTCCTAATCATAATTTGACAAATGAGGTATTGTTGAAGCGTCTTGATTGGCCACTGGTTATATACTATGTGACGTAACATTAAATCTCGTGCAGTCTAGACGGCATACAGACATGAACTAAATTTTTCTTAATGATGGGAATCATTAAGATTTTTTTATATATTTAATAAATTATTATCATTAATAAATAACTATCAAAATAACATATCAAAAAGTTTTGCGTGGTCATATATAAAAAAAAATATACGCGTCGACTTGTGAACCTCCTCTGTTTTTTCGTCGGTTAAAAACTAAAACTCAACTACTGAAAAATCACGGTCTAAAAAGTACGGAACAAGAAAATATTCTCATCTGGAAGCCGTGGTCCCGTGCCACCTACCCAAACAAAATAATACATTTCAACGGTAGTAAGCGTACATAAGCTTTAGGGCAAATTAGTGGGTATTACTTGAATCAAAAATTGGCAAGAGCACATGCAATGTAAAAAGGTTGTTTTGTGTCATTTCATAAAATGAACGTACCTGGTAGGTACTGTCACATCAATATAACCAACATACGATTACAATACAAAACAAGATCAAACCCAAACAATAAAAAGACCACGAAAATAAGCGCCGTGGACAAAGGCGTCAAAAACCGTCGCGGTAATCCAGTTCTGGTTCACTTAGCCCGGATTAGCGACGCCTTTTGCCGTCATGACGATATACAGTAAGTGCCTATCTAAGGACGTCAGTGCTTTTTGCTTCTGACGCAGAAAGTTGAGTATTTAAGTAGTATCAGTGACAAAGCTTTGTAAGGAAGGCAGTAGTTTGAACGAATTTGAATGATCACTTTGCGCTGTGCGAATGCTGGGTTAGTTTCGACAAAGATGAGAGAGAGAGAGAGAAGGAATGAAGGTTGTTGCCGGTTCTTTTTTGTAGAAAGGCATTTTTAAACAGGGTTCGTAGTCATTTTGCGTAACCTTTTCCCAACTGGGTATGTTCAGGTCGGCTGCCAGCCTAACCGGAGGCAGCTGAATACACATATCTTTACATAGTATAAAACAAAGTCGCTTTTCGTGCTTATATGCTTAGATCTTTTAAACTACGCAACGGATTTTAATGCGGGTTTCATCAATAATCAGAGTGATTCATGAGGAAGGGTTATATGTGTAATACAACGACTTCCACGCGGGCGAAGCAGCTGGCAAAATATAATTTATCATAAAGCGACTGCCTACCTGACCTGCACAACCCAGTCACTGTAACACAAGGTCATTTGTCAAACTTTTGGGCTTCTGACTACCCATAACAACTGTCAAAGATCTATGAATATTAGCCGGGATCAGCGGCTTAGTGTGTTTTCCGAGGCACAGAGCGGTCTCGATATGCAATAGATATAGTCACCCATCAATGAACTGACCCCAGCAAGCGTAGCTTAGCGTTTGACCAACACGTTTGGCCTCGGCCACGGGGCCAAAGTTTGACGTGTTAAATAAAGCCATCATCATTCCAGCGTGAGAGAGAAATGGAACTATACAAGACGAATAGCGCTATCGGATTTTTATAACAGAGCATTTATGACTTGATCACGTCATAGTACGGCCTCAGGTCGTCCTGATAGCAAGTTGTTGTGTCCGAAGCTATATTAATAAACCAGGAATTGTAAAGGACTATTCTGTTATACTTATCGTTTTATTTGCTGTAAGGACTAATTCGGGAGAAGAAATATATCGATTTAAAGCTATTTGAGAGAACTTAGTGTGTCGTTTATTAATAGATTTTCCCAATAATTGTTACGGTTGATATTGCGGCTGAGTCAGTCTGCCGAGCCTTTTTCCATCTATGTTAGGGTCGGCTTCCAGTCTATTCGGATGCAGCTGAATACTCACCAGTACTTTACATGGAGCGCCTGCCCATCTGACCTCTACAACCCAGTTACTGGGTAACACGGTACCTCTTGCTAGGAGTGGTTGCCAGACTTTTAGGCTTCTGACAACCCATAACGACTGTTAAAGACCTACGAAAGACAGCCAAAACCAACGGCTTAATGTGCATTCCGATACGATTCCGGACGGTCGCCCATTCACGAAACGTTTATTATTTAGCCACAAGTTCCTTGGGGCTGAGTATCTAATACAATTCAATTTTTCAAACAACCTATGTCATAAATAAGACATCTAAAACGGAACATACTCTTAGTACAAAATTAAATAGAAATCCGTTCCATACAAAATTACCACAATAGTAATTCATAATAATAATAATTCATTTAATAATTTGTTAACATAGGTACAATAAATAGTAACTACCACCCATCATCATCATCATCATTTCAGCCGAAAGACGTCCACTGCTGGACATAGGCCTTCCCCAAGCTCCGCCACTTCGACCAGTTCTGTGCTTCCCGCATCACTCATATCACAGCTTTATTGCATCGTTGGGAAGAATAATAAAACTATATTATTACTATGTATCGTTCATTGGAGCACTTAACTTGGTATTTTGGCAATGAGCTGCCACAGAAGACTCATGGTTTTCGTTTTGGCTTCGCGCAAAGATTGTTCCTGCTCTGTGAGTGATTTTGCAGATTCGTAAACTAAATCTGTGACCAAATGTATATTGCAAGAAAGAAAGAAGAGAAAGGCGTTTATATTGCAAATATTATTCTCCGGCTATCGAGATAAATCACTATTGAAATGGTGCAGCTAGCAGTTACAAACGTGCTGGCTATTAGAATTAAAATTACAGTTTCAGTGTAGTTCTTATACTAGCAATTTTCGAAATGAATATATAATGATGTCTCACCTATCCTGATGACCCGGTTATCCCCCTCCATGAAAGCAGTTGGGCCACCTGTACAGTACGCAAAAACAAACGTCCATCATGCCGACCTCGCCGCCGAGGACCCACGCGGGACTAAATTTTCCCCCCGACCCGTGCTCAACGAAGTGCCCGCCCGCGTTCCCCTGATAATAATAATCATCCAGTTCAGCGATGCCCTAAACCGAGATTCGTATCCCACAGCACAGGCCCTCAGCGTGCAGTCGCTTAGTTTTGTAAGAAATTCGCCCCTGGTGGAAGCTTTGAGTTCGCTCAAAGCAGCCAGAGGATAGCCCGGTTAAGTAGTCACGACCTCTCAAGGTTTAATACGACATGCCATTCACAAAAATAAACAATAGGTATCGATGTACCTAGTTTTTTTTATATTCATTACTAGCGACCCGCCCCGGCTCCGCACGGGTGCCATGCTGATACTAATTATAGGTACTACAAAATGTCTTTATACATATTATACAACGTTGACAGCTTTCTTGTCATTAGACAATACAAACGATGTTTTCTTTAGAGGTTACTCTTGAAAGAGCGACATATAATTAGCCATGTGAAAATCAAATGACGCAACCGCTATGTCCCTGCATTTTAAATCTGTAATATTTTAAAAATATTCATTTAAATTGCATGCTGTAAAGGGCCATATTGATCTATATTAAATGCACAATGTATTTAACGTACTTAATTGGATAAGGATTAATGCTGTATTGCTTAAAATCGCTTCGTAAATAAGCCATTATTTCTCGTAAAAAGTAAAGGATAAAAAATGGTTATTGTGGGTTATCCCTAAGAGATAGACAAATACCATTGAAATTTTTTTTTGTAGATCTTTTTTAGGTGTACAATATTGTTCTACATTATTTTGATCTATCTCGTAGGGTTCAGCCAGCGTTTGCAATGTAAGCGCAGAAAAATGTGTTTATTTACGACATCACATTAGAAACCTCTAAAATTATCAGTGTTTCTCTACTATATTATGCATGTTATATACATATAAATCTTCCTCTTGAATCACTCTATCTATTTAAAAAACCCGCATCAAAATCCGTTGCATCTTTTTAAAGATCTAAGCATACATAGGGACAGACACACAGCGGGAAGCGACTTTGTTTTATACCATGTAGTGATTGTCATTACATTGGCAGTCTTACTCCACACACTGCTGAGTAAATGTATCTTTCATTTATAAGGTTCCGATCCAAACTGTACTTAGTAGTCCTTGGAGGCGTGAGGAGCAGTGTGTAAAGTTTACTCGACCTCCATCAAAAAGGGAGGATTTACCGACCAGACGACAGTTGTGCCTGGTGGGCTTCTGCCCAACTATTGATGTCGGGACTTTGTATATATTATGGTAGTGCAGTAAACTCTGCTCTAGCGTGATGCACGTTTTGGCGTGACGTCAGTGTGATGCGTAGCTAGCATGTGGCGTTGTAGATGCCACCACAACGCTATTTCAAAATCAAAGGTTTTTTTTGTCATGGTCTGTGCGAGCCCCAACCAGGTCTTACCCACGATGTTCTGAATGTCATCAACCCATCTGGGGGTAGGTCTTATATTATAGCGCGTATTGAATTATAGTGTCTGCATTGGACTGAAAGCCGTTTCCTGTAAAAATACTGTTAGAAAGTAGTTTAATGCGATTCTGATGTATTTTACGTACTTACCTACAATGCATTATATTCACCGCAAATGCACAAGTTAGAATTCGTTGGGCGTTATAGATAGTATAATCTTTATTGTATTACTTATAGCTAGTGGCCAATAATCGTAAAAATTATAAGAAGGAAACTACCCCCTGCGCTGCTCGACGACGCTTACTCTTTGCACATGAATTTCTACGAAAGTAATCAAGTAAGTTTCAGATTACATAGTGGACATTTGAGCTATATTCTCAATCTGTCTATAACACACGGTACATATCCAACCAACCTAAAAATAACTGTGGTTAAACCATTATTTAAAAAATAAAATAAAGAATGCATGGAGTCTTATACGCCTATTGCGCTTGTTGCGATAATATCCAAGGTATTTGAAAAATACATTTATGCACATGTCTACAAATACCTAGACAAACAAAAAATTTTGACAAAGGAACAAAAAGGTTTCCGGAAAAGTAAAACTATCAATATGGCCATCTATGACTTTTTAAATAATGTTTTACGAGTGTTGACAAAAGTATAACTGTATGCTCAATATATTGTGATATGAAATCCATGACCACGTCTTCGGTACTAACTCGCGTGTCTGAAACCATATTGGTTATTTTGCTAAGGTGTTGTTTGCTGTTATGCTGCATAATGCTGTTAAAATCGGAATTGGATGATAGTTATTGACATCATCTTTACGTTCAGACTTGTGGATGGGATGAACTACTGCTTTTTTAAACGCCGTTGGAAAGACACCTGCATTTATAGACAAATTAAAAATATGTGTAATAACCGGAACTAATACGCATCTCGAGGCCTCTATTATTTTAGAAGGTATGCAGTCCAAACCAGTAGCGCAATCAGTCCTAAGACCCAAAATAATGGAGTCAACATCGTCTTCGGTTATCTCAAAGAGGGCCATTGAGCTACACAAATTTGATTAAATTTCAGCACAGAATCGGACACCATAGAGGGTGATTTGAATTTCGACGCCAAGCTACTAAGCCCACGTTAGCAAAAAAGTTGTTGACGTGATTAAGCGAGAATTTAGGGTTATCATATAAATGTAACAGGTCAAAAGAGGGAGAAGATTAAGTTTGAATATCAGAGACTTTATTAATAACATTCCAAGTAGCCTTAAAATTATTTTTTGCGTTAGGAAACTGTTCCATTTCATACGAGCGTTTAAGTTTTTTCAGCAGGAAATTACAGAAATTGCGACAGCGAGTGTAAGTGATTTTTGATGTAAGGTTTTCTACCGACTTTTTGAGTTTGACATGCATGTGGTTACGGTGTCGTATACAGCGGAGTAGCCCCGGCATAGCATTGGATGTTACTTGAATGAGCCATCTGAAAAAATGTGTGTTTAATGTTATTTACAAAACAATTTTACTGACGGGTTGTTTGGGAAACACTATGAAAATATAACTATTTTACTGAGGTGGTTGTCTAATAAACACGTACCTTAACATTGACGTGGTAGTCTGGTGGTTGCCTCGACTGCTCGCGGCATAGACTAATATGTATAAACTGAGGCTTGCGGCGCACTGATTGACGCAGGGCTGCGCTACACGAAGGTACTGAGAACCCGGGGTTCGTATTATACAAAATCGCAACTCAGACTTTTTTTTCGATTTAGCCGTGTCTGTGGTACTGCTACGTCAGTCGCAGAGGGTTAAGTACAGGTTGCTCCAAAATGCAACTTTACAAAATTAAAAATAAATCAATAAAATTTAATTATATTAAAATACATATGTTCATAACACGAAAACGTAAAACTGTATACGAGTGTTAAATAAATGTTGCCATTCAAGCGGCATGCTGTATATCTAGTCATTTCTACGTACATGTTTGAAATGTTTTTTACCAGAAACAGTATGAACTAAACTTTCTGTAGGTAATATACTCTGTGACAAAACTAGGCATTCAATAAATATATTGAATGCCAAAGTACTAGTATATGGGACACTCACAAGACATATTAAGACAAGGATTTAGTGCGAAAGCTTTAGCACTAATAAATATACCGGACGGAACGGAATTTAACCTAAATGTTGATTTCGAAATGTGTTCGAACTCGCGGTAAACAGGAAATAATTTTAATTAGAACTGTATTAGGGCCCTACTTTTCTCAGAAGTAGGTTTTTGACACATTTCTGGCAAAAACTGAATACAGAGACCACTGAAGCGTTTTTAAATTTGTAGAATCATGGCATTATGTGCCCATTTGGTAACTTCCGGTTTCCCTTTACTTGAAATAATGCACCGTAATTTTTTAGTGTTAGTGAAACGGGAGCGCAGTCTTACTAAAATAGGCTTTTAAAGTTTTAACTTCATATGGATTTTTAATTGCCAATGTCAAAAGGAACCAAGACAAAGCCAATAATTTGTACACTCGTTGCCAATCACTAGCGCACGTCTTGTGACTTTTATTTCTTCTCACACACTGATTTATTATTTGTTAAAATGTTAGGAAAAATCATCAATATTTGTAAATATGTGTGCATAATTAAATTTGTACTGTACATACACATTGTGCTCACATAAGTAGTTAATTTTTGTAATTGATTAGTTTTTGTACCTTTTAAATATTGTTACATATTTGGAAAAAGGAACTATAACGTTTCTTGCACATTCTTCTCCATATGAAACTACCTTTCCGATGGAGTGACTAGAATCTATTCTATTTTCTTGTAAATTTTGACGTTCATTAGTGCATTTTAATCGCCTACGTCAATTAAATGATTTTGCAATAATTAGAACAATATCTAGAAAAAATAATACGTCATATATTTTAAAAACTCGACAAATTAAAAGACAGTCGCGCACACAACGTTTACAAAACATGACTACCGCCTGTTGGTTTCCGCGCATGTGCGCAATTTTACAGCGGACGCGCAAATCGTAGCACGGATGATAGAACTTCTACGGTTGTATGAGTACGGGACCGATTTGAAGAGTTCCTTTATGGACACGATTGTTGTAAAACATTCTTTGCCTGGACTTTGCCTGCAGTGAGTTACTGATTTTTTTCGAAATAAGTATTTATGTAAATGGCGGCTACATGAGTCTACGTAAGTAGATGTGAATGTGAGATGTTAGTGTTTGTAAGCCTAACCATGGTCACATAACGAGAGAGGCTTCCTTGTTGTTCTAGTGGTCGCAAGCGCTACTGCTGAACATGCTTCTGGGTTACTAGTTTCTGGGTTACTGTTACTAGGTTTTTCCACCTGGAAATTCTCAGTAGGAGTCAGGAGCCTGGATTTGTGCCCGGTTAGTGGCAATAGGCTCGCCCCTATTACATAGGACTTGAACATAACTAACGAAATGTGAGTGTACGTTAGTGGCAATAGGCTCGCCCCTATTACATAGGACTTGAACATAACTAACGAAATGTGAGTGTACGTTAGTGGCAATAGGCTCGCCCCTATTACATAGGACTTGAACATAACTAACGAAATGTGAGTGTACGATAGGTACACCTCCACCCAACCCTTCGGAGAAACGAGGCGCGATGTTATGTCATGCTACGTCGCATAACTTTCTGATTGTTTAACTGTTGGTAAAGGAAATAACTGTCTTATTTAATAGTATTTATCATGAAATGAACTCGGAGACCTATTAGGTAAGAAAATATCAATAAGCAAGCAGTTGGCCTAGTCTTGTCCCTACTATGTTGGAGTCAGCTTCATGTTTAACCGGAGGCAACTGAATACTAGTAGTTTGCATGGAGCGACTGCCTATCTGACCGTCACAACCCAGTAACTGGGTAATACGATGCCCCATGTCATTGATGTCATTCTATTTTCATGTCATCAATTATTATTTTGTCCTTTGTAAACAAAATATTAATTCCGTATATTATCATTGTCGACTGAAGGATATCTATTTTTTTTTTTGGCTGGGAAATCATCAAATAACTTCTCCCGCTCTGGGTGGAGCGTGTCAGACTTTTACTGACTAAACCCCACCCGTGTTCCCTCGGTTGCCTGTGTGCCAGGGGCCGCGGTATCTCTTTCGAACAACCCGCAGCCCTGGCAGGCATCGGCCCTTGCGGACCCCACCAGTTGGTGCTGACATCTCTTTGAGGCGCGCGTGGAACACAACGCGCCGTCGACCCGGGCTTGGTCCTTACCGGACAGCGAGCTACCCATATTACTCTCCGTCCGCAAGCTCGCGCCTACGGTGGCCGGGAATTAGCCTGGGATTCCCGACGCCCAGGGCGTCTCCCACGGTGACTACGGCCGTGAGGGCGCATATACTGCCTCTCCCTTACGTGCGCCGCCTCCCTCTTCGCGAGCATTACTGCTTCGCAGAAGGAGGTGACGGCTACCCATACCCGCTCCGTACCATGGCCTGCACCAGGGCCGGACGCGAGAGATGCCCGCTGCCGATCGCCTCCAAAAGGACACGGCGGTGCTCCGCCCAAGCCGGGCAGACCTCTACCGTATGCTCCACCGTCTCCTCAGGGCGATCTTCGCAGTGGAAACACCCGGGCTTTTCCTTCCGCCTTATCCAAAACAGGAACTTTCCGAAACAACCATGTCCGGTGAGGACCTGCGTCAGGCGGAAGCCAAGATAAGTGTATCGCACTTATCTATGAAACGCGGTCAAAATGTATGTAGGTACTTTTTTTTTTATTTGATGCAGAGGGTCTAGGATCTGTACTGAATCCATGCTAACTGGTTGCGTATCGATTGCCCTGCCGCTCCTTATACTGACCACATTATGGAGTCTGTCCATGCAATCAGTAAACTTAAGTTCTTCGTTAGCGAGTACTTGGTTATATTCTTCGCTTGCAAGTGAAAAGGTCAACTTTTCTGTCATCTTCAGGTTCTTTTAACTTATGCGGATTGCGTTACCCAAGCGTATCAGTTTTAACAGTATCAAAGCTCAAACTTGTTTCCGGAAAACCTTGAACTATAAAGCAAAAAAAAAATTCTACAGTGTAGATCATTTGGAGTGATTGAGTAAGCGCAATTTTTCTATGACAGATCGAAACAGTGATAGGGCTTGTATATTTTTCCAATAACCGCGTCGAACGGCGCGGCGAAGCGTTTAAAATACTTGATTTAGGTTTTTTTCGGCACCTCGTATGTTGTAACTGATGTGTGAAGGAACTTCAAATTAATAAATAACCTGAGGCAAATAAACTACAGATGTCATTTTGAAAAGGGACACATGTTGTGAATTTAGGTAATGGCCAGTTTTAGACGAAAAGGGCAAAGTTTTGTGAGAGGGAAGCAAAACAAGAAAACTTTTCAAACTGATAATCAGAAATGAATTTAATTTCGCAACCAAAAAATAAGCTAAAAATTTATTGAATTTTAAAATTGGACTCATAACACCGTCCAGAAATTGCACCAGGAACCGCAAATTAAAATTAAAGCGTAATTTAATAATATTTATTTTCCGCTTGTGTTGTCCCAATAATTTCTTAAAATAATTGTATGGGACAATATAGAAATTCCCATTGAATATTCAATACTGAATAGGTAGGGGAGAGGTGTGTCAATTGTTACAGGAAGGCAATTGTAACATATGATGTTTTACGGCATCTATCGTCGTGTAGCGGTAGCTTTTGGTGGCAATCGAAGCTTTATTTGGTGCTGTTTTACCGATAGAACTTATAGGTAAAACAGTTCGCGCGTGTGCTGTCAGTAGAAGATAGTTTCTGTTATACCAAATTGAGTAAAATTATTGTTTGGCACAGTTTTTTTATTAAAATTAAATGAAACAGTTTCTTCGTTACTTTACCATCCAATCTATACGTGCAGGTACCTACCTGCAACTCACCTGAGTTGTTTAAATTTACCATAGATTTTTGTTAAATAAATCTTCAACGCAAAATGGCGGTAGTGGTGCAAAAGTAACAAAAGAAGGAGGCGACTCTGTAATTTTCACACTAGTTTATTATTTAATAGTACCATTTCATTTTCAGAACCCATATAAAATGATTTATAAACGACCTCGGAAGACATTGCGTGGCACCGTGCCACCAGAAAAATATACTGAAGCTTGTGAAATTGTAATTAAGCAAATCCGTTGTTGCTATACCAAATAACATAACTCAAGGGTTAGCATGCGTGGGTACATGGCCATATAACAAAGACATTTTTCCTGACATTGATTTTGCTCCAGCCAGAGTTACCGACCAACCGAATGAAGAAGTCACCCTTGATCAATCGGATCATCAAGATATGTCTTTTCCTGCAGAACTGATATTCATCGCCACGTAGGATTAAGATTTGGTCCCGTTTCCAAAAGCACCACCTCGAGTCAAATCTAAGACTGGGAGATCTAATTAAGGGAAAAGTTCAATATACACTGATACGCCAGAAAAGGAAGAGTTAGTGGCAAAGCAAAGAAAGATTAATGAGAAAAAGATACCAAAATTAAGAAATTGACAAAGGCACTTTTAAACGTCAATATTTACATTAAAATAGAATTGATTCCAGTCGCCCCTTCCAAAATATAGTTTCGTATGGAGAAGAATGGGTAAGAAACTCCACCATTACTCTTTTAAAATGTTTTAGGTACAATATTTAACATAGTACATTCAATATGTTTTTTTTTGTAAAAACGATGCACCCAGAATAAAATTACCATACTAAAAAGGTAAAAAGAATCAAATTGAAGCAATACAGATAAATTAATTCTATTATAGATACATGGTGCTCACACATTTACAAACATTATAAAAGTAAGTACATATAGGATTTTCCTAGAATATTAACAAGTAATGAGTCAGTGTGTGAGTTAAAGAATTGAGAACCTAAGCTGACAAAGAAGAAATTGACTAAAAAAAATACTGTAAGAACTGAAAATAATGAGACAGATGAAGATATAAATGAAGACACAGATGGTGTAGACGAAGATGATAATTATTGTATAGTCTGTTTTATACATTATAAAACCAGTAGAGATCGCCACTGCCATAAGTGAGCACACTCCAGCTGTGCAAAAAATTATATTTTTTTTGTGTGCCTAAACTACTTGTCGGAATGACTGATAATGATTTTATTATTTTTAAGTGTTTTAAGTTTTTTTTTTATGTTTAGCGTGAACTGCTGACAAGGATTGATTGATTGATTTGTTTTTTTTTTAATGATTGACGATTTCTGTATGTTACAATTGACTCTCAATGCTGGTACAATTGACCCTCTTACTGCAGCACTATTAGTAAGTTGAACTCATTAAGTGCCATTTCTTAGAATTTTATCAACGTTTTTGTTACTGTCTGTATTTGATTTTATAATTAGATAACTATAGATATTTTAACTAATAAAAAATATTGCGCTGTGATTGTTAGTTGAAATATTATGAAGATTTGCTTTTTTTTTGTTACTATTGACACACCTCTCCCCTACCAGTTGGGAATTAAACAAAAATATTGGTAGGAAAATTCCCATTGGCTCTAAAGTGTCTTCCGAGCGATATTTTAAAATATCACCCTAACTCCCGGTGGGGTTGTGGTAATTAATTTTGTAATCAGTATCTACATTATTAGTGATAATCAGGCAATTAAAATATGATATTATATTCGGTAAAGAACTGGAATCACCGAAATAGCTAGCAGACTAAGCAAGCTGATGGCAGTGTGCTTGCCATGTGTGTCGAAGGACCGATGGCCAGTGGTAGTGTGGAACACCCCCCATTTGGATGACCTTAAACAGGTGGCTGAGACAGACTGGATGCTCAAAGCGGAGGACAAGGTGTTGTGGCTAGTTTGGTGGAGGCCTATATCTAGCAGTGGACTGTTAATAGACTGAGTTGATTATACAGTTTGATTTTATTGTGGGAAGATATGACGTCAATTTCTGATTAGTGTAATAAATTAGCACTTCGTGGAAGAATCTCCTATAAGTAATGAAGAAAGAATTAAATGGAAACCATGTTATGTAAAAAAAATACTACAGTAATAATTATCTTCCTGCCCTTGTCTCTTGTTACTTGAGGTCGGTGCAACATGTTTTGTTCTTCCATTCTCCCCTGTCAACCGTCACGCTACCATACACTTTCTTCTCTTTCATATAATTTCTCACAAAATGGATTCATCTTTTCATTGGCCTCCCTTTCCTCCTCCATCAATCAATATTCATTAAATTTTTTAGCCACATACGTATCCTCCCCCTCCTTAGCACATGCCCGTACCAAGCCAAAAGATTTCCTTTGTACTTTTCTCGCACTGGTGCCACTTTCAGACATCCCCTTATCAATTCTTACTATCGCAGTCCACTGCTGGTAATAAGCCTGTCCCAGTCTGTCTTCAACACTCTATCTTCCGCCTTCAGCATCCAGTCTGTCTCAGCAAACTTTTTAAGGTCGCCGGTTCATCATGCTGGGGGGCGTCCCACACTACGCTTGTCTCCACTCCAGGACTCGTCTGCTCCACCGGCCATCGGTCACTTTAGCTTGCTTACTCTGTGCGCTATGTTGGTGACTCCAGTTATTTTCCGGATAATTTAATTCCTAATTTTATCCTTCATAGAATCAGCACGCTGAGCGACCTTCCCCTTAAATGTATACTCATTTCTTATTTTATCCATTTTCGTCACACTTTCAACATTCTCATCTCCGCTGCATGAAATCCTTTTTCCCAGCATTCCGAAAAAAATATGGCGCTACAAATAAATGAAAAGCAACATTCTGGTTTAATCTAATAAGGACCCACCCAGCTTGCTATACTGACCTATTTACTTCCAGCTTTTATAGTTGCTCTAAAGCTCTAAACACTCCACAGTCGATTAATGCGTGCATTTTCCCTTGTTTTGGTCGCACGGACCAATAAGCCGATCACTTTATGACGTCACCAGAAGACTGATTAGCTACCAGGATACATAGGTTGTGAAGTGAATGCAATTATAGTAAATTGATCGGGAACAGATGTTAGGATTGAATAAAGTGAGACTATTTTGGGGTTTAGCTGTTTGTGCGTGGGAAAGTGTTTTTGAATGTGGAGAGTTTGAGAGGGTTTAGAGTAATTTACAGTACAAGAGATATTTCTAAAGTGGGGCAAAGTTTTTGTGACAAACTAACTAGAATTTAATCGCATTAAGTGCGTGTATTCAGAATTTCTTTCATCTCTCTAATTTCAATATCTAAATAGTATATGAACCACGCAACAGATTTTGATACGATTTTCTAATAAAATCTAATAATCTATATTAATAGTCTACAGAAACGTCCGCGAAGGTATAAGTCTATCTCCTAAGGATGAGCTACAGTAACCATTTTTAACTTGTACATATAAAAAAAAAATACGGGTTATTTACGAAGATATTTTAAACAATACAGTTATAATCCTTATCCAATTAAATACGTTAGGTACGTTGTGTATTTAATGCAGATTAAAATTGCCTGTTACAATATATAATTTAAATTAATATATTAGAAGATATCACAGATTTAAAATCATTAATCGCTCGCATGCCTCGTTGCCGTCCACGCCACGTGGTAGCCGTGGCTTTAGACTTGTGTGTTGAGTGTTTTTCACAAGGACAACTATGTGTAGCCTTTTCGCGTGTAGCATCTTACCAAATCTGTTTGTTCTGTATAGTTAAAACAGCTCTTAACATTGTATATAAAGACATTCTATACTTATTCGACCTCCGTCACATACACTGTACACCCGTACGAAACTGGGGCGGATCCTTAGTAAAAAATAGTGTACAATTAAATTCATTGGTATTTGTTTTAATGAAAAAGTTATACAAATTGTTACCCATAAGAAAAGTGTTCAGTCACTTCCCTGAACCAGCCAAGGAAAGCTAGAAGAACTTTAAAACTTTGGGCACGCAAGAAACCGAATTCGAAACATCACACTTGGCATGCGCTTGCCATCATTTAAGGTTAAAATAATAATGAAAAAACTGTACCATTTTACCCTAAAAATAATCCACCAAAACCATTTTTTTTTGTAGCAAACAGACTGTGATATTCGATACGATATTCCATCTATAACCCTTAGGAACAACGGACTGTCCCACACAGCGGCACAATCCGTCTCTGTCAACAGTAGCTTTATACGCACAGTAGGTACTTGTGTCTGAGATGTCATCTGACAAAATATCGATGTCTGCGGACGGCAGCGCCTTTATGGATGCCTGTTGCCTAGTACTCGTATTACTTGTTCACTATTTTTAATACCTTGGGATGATGTAGCTGTATTGTCTTTTGTTACTTTGGGAGTATCTACTTATGTTTGTGTAGCTTTATTAAAACCAAATTGATCAAACTTCATGTCCTCTGGGCCCGTTTACACGGCTAAACATAACATATTCAGCCAGTAACGTTCCCACTGCTGAGATACAGGCCTCCTCTTCGAAAGGGAGTGAGCTGCAATTCACCACACGGACCCAGTGCGGGTTGGTAGACGTCACAAGTCTTCGAATTTTTGGTTTTAGGACGCAGTGATGATGAAATAGTTTACACAAAGTAAAGCGCCAGTCTAGGTTCGAACCTACGACCTGCAACTCGTAAGTCGCGGTCGTTACTACTGAGCCACCACTGCTCCCCGACCTTGAGTTGGCCTAGCGAAATAGAAAAAAAAGACAAATAGGATTTGTTTTTCACAGAAACGAAGTACGGAGTTTCAATAGAAGAAGCTGCCAACTTGGACTGTTTTTTGACCACCTGCGTTCGGCCTACTGTATACAGACAGGGTGATAGGGACATCGACGAGCAAACTGTAACCATTAATTCAGCACATGGTTCTGGCAAAGTAATTTTTCGTCGGTTATTAAAAAATTATAATCAGCTGCTTCATAGAAAAATGCAAAGCCTCTAATGCTATACGTTCAAAATGTATGTTTTCTTTTAAATTTATTACTAAAGAGAAATTTGAATGCAGTTCAGAATCATGGTAACAGGTTGCGCGTGGAGGTCCCTAGCACTCTATAATATAGTTGGCTTCATATTGAACTGTCTTTCTCAAATGATTTATGGTATTAAAATTCTTCAATTTTCGGTCCAATACCTTCATATTGGACCCGATAATGGCCGCGTTTAAGCTGCAAAAACGATAAGTAGAAGAAGAATTGTTTTATAGCTCATCCTTTTTTACATGAAACCTAAGTTTAATGGCGTCCTCGTGAATTATAGGCAATTCAGGATCCTGTCTTTAGACACCTGCAAAAAAAGTAGTATGTTTAAAGTTTGGAGTTTGGTTTGAATGGGAATCACGCTAGACGAGAAATTACAATGGGGAGCTCATATAACATCTCTTGCGGGGCGGCTAAGCTCGGCCGCTTATGCTGTTAGAAAGATCAGACAGTTAACAGATGTAGAAACCGCGCGATTGGTCTATTTTAGCTACTTCCACAGCATTATGTCGTATGGCATTTTACTGTGGGGTCGGGCCGCTGACATTGAATCCATCTTTATTTTGCAAAAGAGAGCTGTCAGAGCCATTTATAATCTACGTCGCCGCGAATCCCTCAGGGAACTGTTTAAAAGGATTAATATTATGACGGTACCTTGCCAATTCATTTATGAAAATATTATGTATGTAAGAAAAAATCTACATCTTTTTAATAAAATAAGTGATAGACATAATTTTAATACTAGAAACAAAGACAAAATAGATCAACCATTTTTCAGATTAGCTAAAGTACATACATCTTTTATGGGGTACTGTGTTAAATGTTACAACAAAATACCTTGTGATATATTGCAATTAAATGAAAGGAAATTTAAAGCTCACATTAAAAGTAAACTTTGTAAACTAGCGTATTACAAATTAGAGGATTATATCCAAGATAAGAATGCTTGGAAACATGCTGGTCCTGCTCCATAGGACAATCTAGAGTCTAGACAAAATCAAACTGGTTGCTAATTGAATTGTACATATAATTAATTATATTTATGACATTGATTTACACTCAGTAATTATTTTAACTCACACACTGACTCATTACTTGTTAATATTGTAGGAAAATCATACCTATACTTACTTTTACAATGTTTGTAAATGTGTGAACACCATGTATCTATCACAGAATTGATTTATCTGATTGCTTCAATTTGATTCTTTTTACCCATTTTGGTATGGTAATTTTATTCTGGGTGCATCGTTTTCACACATAATCATATAATGAATGTAAATATTGTACTTGAAACATTTTAAAAGAGTAACGGTGGAGTTTCTTGCCCATTCTTCTCCATACGAAACTACATTTTGGAAGGGGCGACTAGAATCAATTCTATTTCAATGTAAATGTTGATGTTCAAAAGTGCCTTTTAAGTGCCTATTTGAAATAAATGCTTTGACTTTGACTTTGAATGTTGAAATGACATACATACATAAACTCACGCCTTTTTCCCATGGGGGTAGGCAGACACTACAGAACGCCACCTGCTACGATCCATACATACTCCTATTGCCAAGTTTACGTTCATACATCTGGTGATACATGCACAACGGCAGTTGCGAGTACTATGCACCTGACTTGTCTGAAGTATATCACCAATAAAATCACAATATCGTCGGCCGTAGGTTCAATTGAGGTAAGGGACAAAATACCCAAAATGAGTTGAGTATACAGTTTTGTTCAGAATTTTTCACTCTATCGAATGGTGAATATGAAAAAATTCTAGCTTAAGAAAAATGTCCTTTACCCTAATGATTTTTGGATCCAAATTTCGAATCAGCCCTATAATAACAATGTATCTGAAAAACTATGCAATATAGGAACTTGAAATGGTGTAATTATCGCCGCCAATCCACTTCAAATAAGGTAAGGGTCTTCCCAATCAACGAATTGTCAAAAGTGTGTACTTCATTTTCTGTCAAAAATCTCTTTACACTGTATTTTTTTCAAAAAAAATTTCAACAAGTCCTTTACACAATTTTTTCATTGATAGATTGGATCCAACGCAGAGGTAAATTTAATGTAAGGGACGGGACTACAAGTTACTTGGTCAGTAAGGGACATTTCTAACAAAATACGTTGTTGAAAGGGACATCTATTTTCTTAAATAGCTAACTTATTTAAATAAATGTTACACATGTAGATAGAGCACTAAAATACAAGATAATGTCTGAAATCAGACCGGAAAAAGGTTAATAACAAAAAAAGTTATGGGCGATTTAGTCCGAAAAAAACTTTGTCGGCCTCTCCTAAAAAATCGTATTTTGTCCCTTACCTCAATTGAACCTACGGTTGACGATATTATGTCCTCATAGGGCGACCCCTACCTGCGTTTCCACTCACATCTGCCTTCTAAAATGTTGAAATTGCCGCCAGTTTCTACTAATTATGTTGACTTGTTGTGCTGGGTTATTGGCAAAGCCAGCTCATTATTTCAGCCGAAAGACGTCCACTGTTGGACATAGGCCTCCCCGAAAAAGGGGGGATTTTGCCATAATCGCCACGCTTGGCAGGCGGGTTGGCAATCGCAGTATGGTGGTAAAATACATAAAGAACGCTGCTGCCCATTCTCTAGTAAGTCCCTTAGTCACCTTCTACAATCCCCACGGGAATAAATGGGACGTCCGGCACCGCACGGAAGCCAACTAAGGTAAACATAATTGTTAAATAAAAAGGTTGAGGATCGGTTACCCGAGCTTTCACTAAAAGCTTAACAATTTCCAAACCCAAGCCAAAATAACACAAGTTGCCAACACAATAAACTTACCCCTTAAAATATTACAGACACTACTCGTAAAATATAAACGGTAGACTTTAGAAACAAAATAGCTAATAATATTGTTTAGGATGACTTTTTAACGGCGGTCATAAAGTTGAGATTGTCAGAATATTTTCATGGCTCTTCAACAGATGTACCTACTTGAGCTGAGATAAACCTTTACATTGAAACAGCTTTTATCATATTTTTACATGAAGTCAGATTTATGTATGCTTTGGGAATATTTTTTTATGAGTGATGTTAATTTAATTTCAGCTTCTTGTTTATATTTTCTTTTTGGTTTTTATCGGCTAAAGAGCAAGCTGATGAAGTAATAATTATGAGCAATCACTTGTACATATTATAAAACAAAGTCCCCCCCGCCGCGTCTGTCTGTCTGTCTGTTCCACCATCTATTCTGTTCCAACCATCAATTATTGTAGGTAGACTTATTTTTTTTATTTATTATAATTAAGTGATTGCCCATAATGAGTTACTCCTCCAACTTGGTACCATGTAAATTGGTTGCTACTTGTTGGTCATTATCTTCATATTCCTACCCTTGTCCATCTTACAAGGGCCGAAAGATAATGTTGATTATGTCTACATTTGTACATTGTTTGCTACCTGTTAAACACATTAAAACCCAAGCCTAAAACACAACTATCAAGCTGATCAGAATTGTGTGGAACCGAACTCTAAATCCGCTTGTCCAATAACTAACAGACAACTTATACCTCTACTTATGAAAACTTCCACTTGATAAGAATCTCTCAGATTCAACAACTGTGAAGAAACTTAAGACAGAAATGTAAAAAATGTATTGCTCATACAGAACCAATATTAATCTCTCCTACGCTCGCTTCGCACCCACGTCGAAAGAAAGGATGAGTATCCTTTTTCAGCGCAATAACCTAAAAATAATAAAAAATGGCGGAAAATTGTGGAGAATAAAAATTCGACGTGTTTCCGGGCCCCGATGACTTTCTTTTTATGTTTTCCTGTATCCCAAATTAAATGGCGTCGGTTTTTTTTTTAACGTACGTGTTCAACGGTTTTTGTTGTCGGTCAAAAATTGGCGAAAAAATTACATTATAGCGCGAGTCATGTTCGGATTTGTGTTCATGGGATTTTGAGTTTAATCAATAATTCATCGTGTATGGTCAACCGTGTGGTGCCAGTCGTATAAAGAATAGCACCATCACATTTCTTCCCGTGGGTGTCGTAGAAGGCGGATAAGGGACTTACTTACCAGAGAATGGGCAGCAGCATTTCTTATGCATTTTACCACCATACTGCGATCGCCAACCGGCCTGCCAAGTGTGGCGATTATGGAACTCCCCCCTCCCAAATATACAAGCAGCCCTGCAAAACGGCCCCTAGTACCCGGCGGCCCGCCTACCCTTGGCTACAGTAGCGGTCAAGGTTACGATGAGGCAAGGGGTGCTGAGAATCTCCGGAAGAGATCTGGCTACCACCACAAATGAAAACTGAACCTGACATCTTACAACACGCGTACACTCCAGACCGATAAGAACATTACCGAACTCGAGGAAAAATTGAGCAGGTTACGGTGGGGTATAGTAGGGTTATCTTAAGTCCGAAGAGAGGGGGAGGACTCGATAATCCCTAAATCCAGTAACTTGCTCTATTTACGGGAGGGCGACCTGCTGGTCGCCCTCCCGGAAATACGTCGGAACCACTAAGGTCACTTACTGGCTAGTTTTATGGAGAGGGAAGGCCTCTTTATGATGAACTCCTTCTTCAGAAAACATGAGTACAGAAAGAGGACCTGGCAGAGTCAATCTAGTTTTTAGTTGAACCATCAGGTTGGTTCAAAGTGTTCGAGGTGTTCAAGTGTCTGTACGTAAACGCTACTATGTCAGTCCGACTCTAGGACCAGATCTCGAAACCTATCCTTCTGCAGCAAGGTGTGAGACAGGGAGACGTTATCTCTTCGAAACTGTTCACCGCTGCACTGGAGGATGTGTTCAAGGTTCTGGACTGGAAAGGGGCTGGCATCAACATCAATGGCAAGTCCATCAAGCACCTTCGGTTTGCCAATGATATAGTTGTCATGGCTGAGACCATGGAGGACCTCAGTATAATGCACGATGACCTCAGTAGAGCTTCCGAAAGAATGGGTCTTAAAATGAACATGGACAAGACAAAGGTAATGTCAAATGCTTATGTAACACCCACTTTCGTGATGATCGGAGGCGCTACACTCGAAGTTGTGGACGATTACGTTTACCTAGGACAAACTGTCAAGTTAGGTATGTCAAACTTCGAGAAAGAGGTCAATCGTCGAATCCGACTCGGCTGGGCAGCGTTCGGGCAGGCTTCACAATATCTTCTCGTCCTAAATACCGCAGTGTCTCAAGACGAAAGTTTTTGATCAGTGTGTGTTGCCAGTGATGACATAATTATGGAAACGAAATGTGGTCGCTCACATTGGGCAAATAAACATATTATTTTCAAGAAGTTCAACTTGGGCCGCCGGCGCCGTCGGGAATGGTCGCGTTTGCCCGCGCGCAGCAGATGTTGACTTATTTGCCTGACTTCGAAATCAAACTGAGTTTTTGTGTCTCCGTCTGTGTCGCAATTTGTAATATTGGGTAGTAATATAAAACAATGGAGCAAAAGTGACATAAGTCCGCTTCAGCGTTCAGTGGAGACAAGATGCTGGAGGACGAGTGACTCCTGGCGGCTGACCTGGTGAGATCGTTCCTAATATTTCAGGGATTCGTTTGCTCATCATCAGAGGTTGACAGCATAAAACCGTAAGAACGTTCCAATTCCTTTGTTCCTACATTTTTGCCTAATCATTTTGCCTAATTTGAACTTATTTAATAGTCACGTTACATTTCAATTATCAATTCCATCAATACATAATCTTCAGCCTATCAACTTGTTTATACAGTTTCCTTTGTGTTTTACACTACCAAGGTTTAAATATGCCATTTACCAAAGTGATTTTAATATTGCATTCGTTGTACATAACAATCACAATAACTCCGTTACTTCTTACGTTATTTTTTTTTCTAAATCAGATTTATTACAATTTTTTTCGATATATTTTGCATTATTCTATTGAATAGAATTTAATTTATTTTGTTTTTTATGTGTAAAGAAAACATTGCAAATTAAATCGTAAACGCCTAGCACTTTTATTATAGCAATTTCATTTCTTACTGCTTAAAGTCCTTGTGCCCACTTCACAACTTATTGCTAATCGTTTCGTATCAGTAATTTTCGCTTGTCATTGAACAATATCATCCTTTTTTACCTTCTCTTTTTTACTGTAACTCCGCAACCGAGGTGGATTCTGATATTACTAGTACACACAAACACAATTCAATTCGTTTACCAAAAATTTACTTACCAAGTTTTCAGACAGCTATCATGATAGACTGGAATTAAGAGATACTTTTGTTTCTATAGTACATTACAACACAACCTTAGATAAAATTAATAAATTGCACTATCTGCGTGCTTCCATAAAAGGCAGTGCTTCTCTTGTTAATGATAACCTTGACTTCAAATAAGAAAACTGTTGTTTCATAACAACTTATTTGACTAAATGTATACTGTCTAAAGATTGTTTGCTGTAATAAATCATTTAATTAAAGACCAATGCCTATAAGACATTCTTAGTAATATTCTGCCGAGTAAAAATTTGACCAAATGAAAATGTGCGCACTAAAATCATTCCAAATATTGCGTCACTCATTCGCCGAATGCGAGGGAGTGGCAAAGAATCCTAAGGATGATTGCAGACAGGCCAATATCGGCAGCTATGAGAAGGCTGATCAGGCTGCATGTTACCTGATTCTATGTTTTATATTTAATTTAATCATTTATTTGAATTTTTGTTTAACTTAGGCACAACAAATTATTTCAATTTTATCTTAATTAATTTCAATGAAATTTTTCGTTTGAATTAATTTCAATTTATTTTAATTTAATTCTAATTTAATGTCTACTAATTTATTTCAATTTAATTTTAACTAACTTCTTTCAATTTAATTTAAATACAACTGATTTCCTCACGACTAACTTAGCTTTTTTAAGATAATGTTATACTAACAAAATATGGGCAATTTAATAGTCTGAAATAAATGTTCTTTTTTTATTGCATTCGTATAAAAAAAGGTTGCATAAATTTGCTTGGATAATGTTTTGTCAAAATCATTTTGGCAAAACGGCAGGATCCCCTCATTTTGGGCGCTTATCATCATTCTGATTCCTGTTAACGTGTTTTTATGCATACTAACAACTAAAAGTACATTTAGAATGAGTATGGGAGTTAGATTCACCTTCACCAAATCAATTAAAGACATTCGTACCCCATCGAGTATCTGAAATTCAGGAATCTGTAGGAGGAGAGGCTTGGCATTATGTGCCGTCAGCTGAAAGCCCCGCGGACCTCGCTTCGCGTGGACTTAGAACTGACACGCTGTTGTCGTCTTCATTGTGGTCAGGACCACAATTTCTTAGCGAAGATATGTCTTAATGGCCTCAGTTCCCTGAATCACATCATAATCATTCTGGGTTACCGGAAACAACTGCTTCTTGTCTGGTTTTAATTATATTATTGAAAATCCTATGACTGCGTTATTTTCATAATTTACAACCTTTATCACATTACAGCGTGTTACGGCATATGTCATGCGATTCATTCATAAATGCAACAAGAAGTCACTTGAGTCTGGTTCACTTACATCTACTGAACTTAACGCCGGTCCAATCATGATAGCTGATTGGAAAGGTAGAGGATGCAGGCTCATCATGTGCTTCATCTGTGTATTTATGTGTCTAGCTACGAGAGCCATCCACCTCGAGCTTGTGTCGGACCTTACAAAGGAGGCTTTCTTAGCTGCATTAAACCGCTTTATTCCGATTAATTATAACCTAGATTAACACATACTATACTTTTTATCTGGGTAGTACGTTCCCGTGCGGTAATTTCCGACATTCACGCGGGCAAAGCCGCGGGCGGACGCTAGTTAATAAATAATTTGAAGAGCCACCACAGAGACCAAATTAAATGCAAGATAACAAATATTCACTGTCAAATACCTCTTTAATTCCGAAAACCAGTACCGGAACCCGGAAACGGAGAACTACTGGCAGAAAACAGTTGACCTAAATAATGGAATTGAACTAAATTCAATCAACGACGAAGGATTGTTTTCAACAAATTTAAAAGACAAAGGCCTTTTTTTGAAGTCTTGCTGTCATTTCCAGGTCTCTTTTGTAGCACTGAATGAAAAGAAAGGAAAATAGAAATATCTAGGAAGGCTTTTTAAAGGTTGTTTGTTTTTAACGGCATAAAGAAACGAGATCTTGAACCTTGAGGTAAGCCCGATTTTCGATAAAACCCACATCCAACAAATGATACAACCCATTTATAAGAAGAACGCCTGTGACATCACAGGCGTTCTTTTTTATTCATGTGTTCAAAATAAAAACTAGTTAATTAACAGACGTTGCATTGATGATACATAACTTGCCTTAAAATTAGTATACGTTCATATATCAAGTTAGCATGAAAACTAAAAGGTCATGGCTGAAGGTTATTTCTACTCTTCATCCATGTCAAGATCAGTTTACCAAAATATTTATTTAACTAGTCATGTTCTAATACTTTTATTTCTTTGTTTCAGAGAATGCGTTGCGGGTCATCGCTCAGAGGTATGTGTAAGGAGATTTACCATTAAAGATAATATACTCCACGTTGCCCTCTTTACTAGCCACACACACAGGCTCGCTTGGAAAAATGCGATGTTGTTTCCCATTTCGTGCAGAATTTCAGAACCTATTTGAATGAAACTCGTTGTTATTATACGCTGATACATTCTTGCATATTATACGTTCGCGCATATTGTACAACGTATTTCGCGCATTGTTATTTTGTGCTCTTGAACCTTTTTGTTCTGGATATTTTAAGCTGAACGAATAAAAGTGTATTTTTAGGTAGTACTATTGTCAGTGGACGAATAGGGCTGTTTGTTGTTTTAAGACACAATAATAAAAGGGAATTGTTAGGGGATTTAACTCTTGAGGAGTTATTGGAACCTTGCGACCTCATAAATTGTTATTGTATATTTCTACGGTATTGTATAGCAACGATTCTTTATTTATTTAGAATAAGCACACCAACAGCAGTGTCACTTAAGAGTTTAAATTAAATTACATCTAAAGTTGGCATTTCAGTCACCACGCAATGACATTTACATAAGAATATAACAGACAAAGGAAAATAAATAAAGTGTATCTAATAGACCTATATCTATGTACAACACTACAAAACAAACCAAATTAAGCTATAAAGACGTGCACTGTTTGCACTGTTTAATCCCTAAAACCGAAATTGGCATAATCTGTTTATCTGAACACTTCATAACAGCTGGCCATGAACAATCATTGTATCCTAATTACACTTTGGCGGCATGCTACTCCAGAAAGGACAGTAAGAGAGGTGGTACATGTATCCTTACAAAGAAAAATCACCAGTTTAAAGAGTTACAGGATATAGCGAAACTCTCCATAATGTTGCGCTATTGATCTGTCAATGTAAAATACGATTATGGTTTGTGTGTATAGAGTACCAAAGTCCAATAATTTACCTGTATTTTTTCAGCAATTAGAGAAAATGTTATGTTGCATCAGTTGCAAAAATTTAAAACGAAATGTCTTAATTGCAGGTGACTATAATATTGACTGTCTTAAGGGGAACCTAGTCGCGGGCTCGAACTCACTGGTGGTCCTGGCTAAAAATCACGCTGTCTCACCAGGCTTCGTGTCCAACAGAGAGAGTACCAGTGATGAGCAGTTAGACGCTAGTCTACAGACAAAATGTTATTGAGTAAGATGCAGGATCATTTAAAGTAAAAAAATCGCGAAAAAATTAAGAAAATACTTTTGGAAGATCGGGTTTTATGAAAAAACCACTTCATAAATCAATGACCAATAAAGTTTATTGAACTTCATGATAATTGAACTTTGTCAGTACCGACTTGACTTTGGAGATTTTACACTTCTTTTATTACTTAAACACGCCCAAAGTTAGGTTAAATTAGCAAGAAAAACTAATCTTTGTAGGCTCCTAACTTTTTAATGGGTTTTTAATTTAGTATTCTGTTTCCGTACAGACAATATTAATAACGAGACAAAACCATACCATTTAATTTTTCATGTACATTGTCGAACAGTGGAGTAATACAATTCCGAAGTTTGTATAGGAAAAATATGGACTTGTTCCGCATTAAGCGTAGTAATACTTTGATAGATCTAGAATAAATTTACTCTTAAGTAATAACTTAAAGCTAGAAATAAATCAGCTAACTCGACTCGCGAGCGGCACTTGTATAAACAATTTTGCACATAATGTGGGGAAGAAATTTAAATCTGATTTATTTATTTATTTTATAACAATTGCTTGCTGCACTTGCAATTGACTTCGGCCTGTCAGACCACACAGCGCAAGTACTAAAATTACCGGTTCGTAAAAAAAAGACAACAAGTAGAGTATGAACTGTTACAGACCTATTGCTCTTATTCCTATAATATCGTTTTGTATTCCTATATAAGTTATTGAAAAATACATATATAATCAAAATTATAACTGTCTAGAAAAATTCAGCATTCTTACAGAAGACCAGAAAGGTTTCTGCAAGAATAAAACAATACACATGGCTATTTTTTATTTTATACTAAACGTCATGGGATAAGTGGATAGAAGGGCACCGGTATGTTCTATTTACTGTGATATGACCCAGGCTTTCGATTATGTTAATCATGACATTCTCCTCCGTAAACTGGACGCTTATAGCATTAGAGGCAATGTACTTAATCTCATAGAATCTTATCTGAAAAATCGTGATCAATACACAGAAATTTCTAAAATAAATATCAGAAAAGAAGAAACATATATGCATCTAAAAAATGTATAGTTAAATATGGAGTCCCATAGGGGAGCGTTTTGGGTCCTTTGTTATTCATTCTTAGTTCCTTACTTAATATTATTTATGAGAAATAACTCTGTCTGTCTGTTTGTTGCGCTTTCATGCCAAAACTACTGAACCAAGGTACACATCTGTGTACAAGACTATCTAGTCCGGGTCGTAGTCTGAGCCTGAGAAAGGATATAGGCTACTTTTTAATGCGAAAACGGGGTTATAAGGGGTTCGTCATGTTTAGAGCTAGAAGCTTGGAACTTGTATTATAAGCTGTTGATTCGATGTAAATAAATATGACAGTCAAAGTTTGTAAAAGTTTTACCCTCAAGGATGTAAAATAACAATAGGGAATAGGGGATGAAACTTTGTATGGAAATATGTAAGGTTTATGTGAATGTTTTATAAGTTTGAAGAGACAAAATATTAGAGCTATTCTGATGTAACATTTACGGAATCATTACAAAACGTGAAACTGAAGTTAACGTGTGTAATTTTTCTGGCTGAAAAATAAGGACTTTTCTTCGTGGTTACGTGAATACCCAAAATACCCCTATAAAGCGATATGTCCCTTTTGTGATATTACAATTCAGGCTGACATAAGTGTTTTGCAACGTCATAGTGCGGGTAAGAAACACCAAACTAAATTAAAGAGTACGTTCAAGCAACAAACAATTTCAAAAGTGTTGTGTGCTGATTTCCATCCCACCTATGAGATGATTAAAGAAATTAATGAGTGAGATAAATAATTATTACTATAAATAAATAATAGTATACGTAGTTAGAAAATAATCAATTCAGTTTTCTTGAACAATTTGATTAAATAAATAATAGTTTAAAAAACTAAAAAACACGCTTTAAATACCAAACTAAAAAAGGAGAAAATAATTTAATTCAATTAAAAAGCGTGGGGTGCTTGACATTAATTGATTATAAAAATACCTCAAAAAACACCCCACGCTTTTTAATTGAATTAAATTATTTTCTCCTTTTTTAGTTTGGTTTTTGAAGCGTGTTTTTTAGTTTTTTAAACTATTATTTATTTTCTATTTTTTAGGTCTGCTAACTACAAAAACGTGTTTTTTTTTCTCATTTTTTTTTAAATTATTGAATTGTCATCGGTCCTCGACAAGTTTACAAAGTTTTAATGAAATCTGACCGTTTAAAGTGGGTCAAAATCGCGCTCAAAGGAGTCGGTTACATACAAACAAACAAACACACAAACAAACATACAAGTGAAGCTAATATAAAGCGTGTAAAAAGGTTACCGTATTTGTACCGTATTTTTTTTTGCATACCCTAATTTTCTACCATTTACCGTATTTTAGACCAGTAACACCATAATTGTTTGCACCATAAAGAGTTGGAGACACTGATGGTGGGAAAATATGCCTAAATGTGTTTACCCGAACGGGCAGACACGTGAGGGTAGACGACTGTGCCACACGCATTCGAATACTGATTTTTTCCGCTGCAAATTAATTATTATTCACTGCAAATTGATTACAATTCGATTTGCTTACACGATTTTTTGTTTATTTAATTAATTTTCTTCGTGAAATACTTTAAGTTTTTGGGTTAGATTATTAAATATATTTTTCTTTAGTTGGGTCATTGTTTTGTTTATTTCATTCGTCAAAAGTAGATTACTTTCGAATTTAGTTACATGTAATTACGTCATTATTATGTTGTACATTTGGATATTAGCTAGGTACCTGAGAACGGTAACTCCTTTTGTTTATTTTGTAATAACGAACAATCTCAGTACATTTTTTTTTCATAAGATTTTTGTTTGTTTTTGTGAATCATACATAAAATACCATTGTTGTCATTAATTTTGTAGTTGGTTAGCGTGTGTATTTTCGTAATACGTAGTTTTCATAATCGTTTGCGTTTTTTATGTTCGTAAAAAAAAATCAGTAAGTTTATTTCAGCTGTTGTGTTCTGTTTTCAGCTGTCTCTGATTTCACTAAAACCCTGGTTGATAGGTTGGATAGTCGCTTTAAATGCTATGGCATCTTTTTGGATCTGACTAAGGCCTTTGATACGGTTTCTATTCCCAGACTGGTGGCCAAAATGGAGCATATGGGAGTACGTGGTGTGGCTCTAGATATTTACAAAGATTATCTCAGCGGGCGTAGCCAATGTGTTACAATTGATTCTATTCTTAGCGACGAAGCATTTATCAACTACGGTATACCTCAAGGCAGTATCTTGGGTCCCACGCTCTTTCAAATATACATAAATGACCTCTGTCAACTTTCCCTTTCCCATTGTGACATTTTTACCTACGCCGACGACACAGCACTGTTGATATCCGACGTGACCAGGGACAGGGCTAAACAAACCACCGAACTTACCTTGCGAACAATTATGGATTGGCTATCCACTAATCTTCTAACCCTTAATATCTCAAAGACCAAAGTAATTCAGTTCAAACCACCAAATTCACCTAAACCGTCAATGAACTCGGATAAAATAATAGCACATATTTGTCACAACTCCTCTCCTTGCAATTGCAAGTGCCTTGACATGGTCCCAAGTATCAAATATCTAGGCGTTTATATTGACGAGAGACTGGATTGGCGCACCCATACCGAAACTCTATGCTCCCGGCTTCGTAAACTAATTTATTTATTTAAAGAACTCAGACATGTGGCCGACATTGAAACAGCATCACTAGTATACCGTTCTCTATGCGAGTCGATAATTACTTACTGCATCCCGGTATGAGGCGGTACCTTCAAAACAGTGATGCTTAGGGTGGAACGAGCTCATCGGGCTGTTCTTAAAGTTATTTATTTTCGCAAAAGGGACTACCCCACAGCTCAGTTGTACTCAGAAGCCCAAGTACTAACGGTGAGAAAATTATACGTTCTTCGCTCTATCTTACGCCGGCATTCCACGATGCCACTGGATAGCAAGCTATGTAATCGGCGGACTGGCTTTCCTATCTGTGAGTCTGTCCAATGTCGTACTGCGCTTGCGCGACGACACTATCGTGCCCAAAGCGCAGTAATGTATAATAGAATAAACAAAAACCTTTCAATTTATAAACTAACCATACATAAAGTCAAGCAGACTCTTAAGCCATGGCTACTGTCACTGAACTATGACGAAACAGAGAAAATCATCGTTTCTATTTCGTAACATTAAAACCCCTCCTGATTAATTATTAACACACACACACATACACACAGAAACACTCACCCACATACACAAACATACCCTCTCATCCACATACACACACACACACACATACACATACACGCGCACACACACTTATGCTCACTCTGAGACACAAACATACACACAAACACTCGCAAACTCATCAAAGGCTTCTTTTAACCGTTTTTAGTTTTAGTTTATTTTACTTTTTTTTGTTATCACCTTATTCTTTTTATTTTTGTTAATCTTTTTGCATAAGATTCTGTACATCACCTACTGGGAGAGGGCACTGGCTCTTGTAACACAGGTATATCACCTAGCACAAGAGTCAGGGACTTCACACTATTGTAACCACTTTCTCGTGTAATAAAGATTATTATTATTATTATTTTGTTTTTTTTTCATTTGTTTTCCTCGGCCTAGCCGGATAAAACTGATGGCACGGGCCTAAGCCAAGTGTCCAGCAGTGGGGTTAAGAGTGGGAGTAATATTATGGGTAGGCTGTGTGTTAGATGAAACTATATTTGCGTGGGAGTATTGGTGCAAGGTGTCAGACTCACACTGAAGAAATTTTCTAACTAGCCTGCATGTGTTAAGAATCACTGCCTTCTGCAGCAGGTGGTAGGTGTTAGATGGCAGGTTGAGGGAACTAAGGGACTGATGAAGCTGTTTAGGAATTACTCCTGTTGTAGATAGCACTATGGGGACTATTGTGACTTTTTGCAGATGCCAAAGTCGAGTTATTTCGTCTTTTAGTTCGGTGTATTTAGATAATTTTTCAGCTATTGTAGTCTGTAAGTTATGCGTATTTGGCACAGCAATGTCTATAAGGAACCCAGTTTTATTTATTTTATCGATTAATGTGATGTCGGGTCTGTTAAAGTGGATTGTGCGGTCTGTGAGTATGGCTCTGTCGAAGTACAGTTTTGTTGTAGGGTTCTCTAAAACCGTTTCAGGGTTATATTTATAATAGGGTACTATAGTGTCTATATGTTTGTATTTATGAGCTAGTTTTTGGTGTATGACGTTGGCAACTTGATCATGTCGATGTTTGTAGTCCGTCTGAGCTATTGATTTGCAGGCACCAGTAATATGTTGGATTGTCTCTGGGGAACTATTACATTTTCTACAAGTATCGGTTGCCAAATTTTTTATTATGTATTTTCTGTAGTTCTTAGTTTCAATTACTTGGTCTTGAATTGCAAGCATGAACCCTTCAGTCTCCGGGAATAGTTCGCCTCGATTTAACCACGCGTTCGACGCATCTTTGTCGACATTTAATTGGCATAAATCTTGGCGATGTCTCCCGTGTAGAGACTTCTGGGTCCACTCTTGACATTTGGTTTTGTCGTCAATTACTTTCTCATTTTTTTGTTCTGTAGTTTCTTTTAAATTAAGAGGTGTAATTATTATTATTATTATTATTTTGATTTCTTTATTTTTCTTCTCTTTTATGAGAGTTTACGACCTTACACACGGGCCGGAACCAAGTGTGTAAGGGGAAAAGGGAAATTAAATTAAAAAGGTGGATGATAGTGTAGAAGAAGTCAGGAACTTTCGTGTGATACGACAGGTGTTGAGAATGGTGGCTTTTTGGAGCATGTAAAGTGTGTGAGATGGCATGTGTAGAGTCTCAAGACTTTGTGTGAGAGCCTTCGGTACTACACCGGTAGAAGAGAGTACGATAGGAACTATATGGACGGTTTGTGCTTTCCATTGGGTTTTTATTTCTATGGCGAGGTCTTGGTACTTACTAAGTTTTTCGGATATTGTAGTTTGAACGTTGTGTGAGTTAGGTATAGCTATATCTATCAAGTAAACTGTTTTATTTATTTTGTCGTGAACGGTGATATCAGGTCTATTGTAGTGTATAGTTTTGTCTGTAATTATAGTTCGGTCCCAATAGATTTTCTGGTTCCTGTTTTCTAATATGGTTTCAGGTTTGTATTTATAATAGGGAATCATCTCACCTACAAGTTTGTATTTGTGCGCTAAGTGTTGGTGTATAATTGCGGCAACCTGGTCATGTCGGTGTTTATAATCTGTCTGGGCGAGGGATTTACAGGCCCCTGTTATGTGTTGAATGGTCTCAGAGGCACTGTTGCAATGTCGGCATGTGTCAGACGGCTGATTGGAGTCTTTCATAATGTACTTTCTGTAGTTACGAGTTACTATTATTTGATCTTGGATCGCAAGCATGAAACCTTCAGTTTCAGGAAACAATTCACCTCGTTTGAGCCATTCGTTCGACTTAATTCTATCGACGTGTGGTTGGCACAAGTAGGCTCGGTGTCTTCCATGTAAGGCTTTCCCAGACCATGCTGCAATTTTTTGTTGAGTGGTTATGAGATTTTCATTAATTTGAGTGTTTCTATTTTGTAAGTTGAGTGGTGTAAGTTTCTTATCTGTTTCGATTACATGTTTGTGTAATGACGAATGTTCTGATTTGTTATGGAAGTAAGATCTGAGTGAAAGTATCTGTTTGTTGTGCAAGTTGTGTATATCTATTAATCCTCTTCCTCCTTCTTGGCGTGTTAGTGTAAGTCGCTGTATGCATGATTTAGGGTGATGTTTCCTGTGTTTGGTAAGGAGTGTATTGATAGTGCGCTGTAGTTTTCTGATATCGGTTTTTGACCATCGAATAATTCCGAAAGAGTATGTAAGAATGGGTATTGCGAACGTGTTGATAGCTTTTATTGTGTTTCTGGAGTTAAGGTTGGTTTTAAAGATTAGGTTAAGACGATGTGTAAATTTTTTGAGCAGTTCTTGTTTTGTCATCTTTTGTTCTATCTGTCTCGATTGTTTGAAACCTAGGTATTTGTAAGTACTGTGTTCATCCATTGGCTCAATAGATTTACCTGATCCAAGTGTGTAACTGTTGTTTTGTGTTTTTCCTTTGACAATTGACAAAATTTTGCATTTGTCTACTCCGAATTGCATAATAATATCGTTAGAAAATGCTTGTGTGGTGTCTGCTAAATGGAAAAGTGATTTCTTATCTGCTGCGTACAACTTTATATCATCCATATACATTAGGTGTGTCAATGTGAATTGTGTGTTTTCGTTTGTCAATGTGAATCCTGTGTTAGTTTTATCTAGTAGGTGGGAGAGTGGATTGAGTGCCATGCAAAACCATAAAGGGCTTAGAGAGTCTCCTTGAAAAATGCCACGTTTTATAAAAATTGGTTCAGTGGTATTGATACAGTTGACTCAGCCAAATGCGATGAACCTGGTTCTGAATCGTCTGTTGATGTATTAACGTTTTTCGATGTTTCTTTTTCTTGCTCTGTTTCATCAGTCTTTTCAGAATTTTTTGGTTCTGAGGTAAAATATTTTTTCATTAGCCCTGTGAATGATTTGTAACATTCCCTGTGATAGCCACCCTCTGTATATTCACGTGGAAGAATGATGTCATTATATTTAAAGTTATGTTTTTTTCGCAATTTTAAAATTAATTCTCATTTTTTCAATGTCTCGTCAGAAAATAAGGCTATTTGGCCACTATTTTTGTTGCACACAAATTAATGTATCACCCATGACTTGTTTTTTAATACACAATCACTTTAATTTAAAAAAGTCATATAAACAAATTGTAAACTTATAATCTACGTATCATACACCAATAATATAGAATTTACTTTATAGTCTGTATACATTCGAAATATTTTATGTTATTAATTAATAATCAATATTAAATTAATAATACTTGAAGATGGTATATAATATTATTTTAGCTGATGTAAACATGTACTGAATACTAAACAACACAAGCGCATCTCACTCGCACCCACCCATGTGTGTACTGCCTCGCGCTCGCTCCTACAGCTACCCTACATGCTTGTCTGGCACGGGGTTGGAAGTATCAAAAATGTCTGGCTAGTGAGGAAACATCATTTACTTATTACTCAAGTATTATATATAAAAATCAGCTTTTATACTATAACGTAAGTAAAATTATAATTTCATGAACATTAAGGGTGTCTGGCAAGGGGTTGCCAGGATGTTAAGTGTCTGGCAATGAATAATGTGATTTTTAATAATATTCTGAAGATAATACCAAAAAATAGCACTTTATTATTTGACGAAGTTAGATCGGTATTTTACACACCTTTAGTACCGTTTACCTGCCAAAGCCAGGGCAACCCAAACTTCATAATTGTCCATCGTTCTTACCTGTACTGGGAGCATGCGCTGACAAACTTTCAGCTTTTATAAAATAACGAAGGTCTGGGGTTCACGGGCTCTTGCTCTATAAGTAATTTAGGTTCTTATAAAATTGAATAAATGTAAATAAGTTATTTTCGTAATAGAAAGTTTTGTTTTATTTCAAAAGTAAAATAAAGTGTAAATAGTTATAGGTATATAGTTAATTTGTATTAATAAGTAATAATACTTTTCTAATCAAGAGGTTAACATTTTAATTCGTGTACGTTAGGTAGCAGATTTTTTTTTCTGTTTAATTACGTTGCTTTTATTCTAATATGAAGATGCTACCCAAAGACACTATTACACGCGGACGAAATCGCGGGCACAGCTAGTAATCTATATAAATGACTTGCCATTGGTAACTAATTATCCAGTATCACATTTTGCTGATGACAGCACAGTCACTATTAATTCTATAAATAAAGATAGGTATGAACATGAAATTAATAATACAATCAATTCAATAAATAAGTGGTTAGATAATAATAATTTAAAAATCAATCTCGAAAAAACAAAAATTATGTTCTTCATTCAACGTTTAGAAGCACCAAATATTAATGCTCAACACAAATTAGCTGTTATAAAAAAGGTAGAGACAGCGAAATTTTTAGGTGTAACCATTGACAAACGTCTGAACTGGAAAGCACATACAGAAGAATTAAATAAAAAAGTATGTTCTTCTGCCTATGCCATCTACAAAATAAAACCTTTTATAAGTACAAATGCGCTTATAACTGCCTACTGGTATTGTCAGCTCCATATTGAGGTTTGGAATTATATTTTGAGAAAACTCTACTAATAAAGAAATTGCTTTTAGGTCACAAAAAAAGGTGTATTAGGGCTTTGTTTGGATTGGAAATAACTGATAGTTGCAAACAGTATTTTATTAAATATAACATTTTAAGTCTGCCTTCCATATTTATTTATGAAATAGCAAATTTTATGCAAACCAATCCTAACCTATTTAGAAACTATCAGACGTTTCTATTCGTAATCGACGGGATAATAATAAATTATGCGTACCAAGATCAACCACGGCATTGATGCGTAAAAGTATTTTTTGTTTAGCACCAATAATCTAAAATAAAATCCCAAAACCTATCAGAAAATTGCCGCCTGCTTTGTTTAAAATATATTTTTTTAAATATCTCATATCAAAATACTATTATACCATATCGGAATTTTTAAATGACCGCATTTAATTATGGACTCCTATTAATTACGACATTTTCATAATTTGACCCTCAAATCTGTAAAAACAATACCTTTTTTTCGCCTTTTTAATTAGCATTAGGACTATGTTATTAATTTCATAGTTTGTTGTGTAGACTCAAACCTTTTAAGGTATAACATACCAAAAATATGTTATTTTGTACGCCTTAACGGCAAAACATGCAGATCTACCTGATATTTTAAGACCTTGCACATTTATTTCATGTATACTCATGTTTTACAATAAATATATTCTATTCTATTCAAAATCAAAATATTTTATTTAACATAAGCCTGCATGGGCACTTATGAAACGTCAGAAGCTAGGTGCATCGTTCCAATTTGTCACTTCCTATGGAGAAGAGCCGGCAAGAAACTCCACGGTTACTCTTTTAAAAATAATTTGCTTTTACAATGTTTTCAAATTACAGTAATAATGGGTATGGGAGGACAGTGCAGGCCTGTCAATAAGTACCAGGTATATAGAGGAATGAAAAAACAGAATAGAAAATCGTCTACAAATATAGTCTGTAAGGCCTACAACGTTCTCTCATTCACAATATGTAAAATAATCTACCTATATAAAATTAACCTATTTGAACCAAGTGCCATGATTTCCATGACAATCACTAATAATAAATAGTCTAAATTAAATTTGATGTATAATGTCAAATAATGACGAGAAAATGACAGACATTGTAAAAATAAAAAGAATAAAAATTAACATTGTAATTTGGGAGCAGTTAATAGACTTTCACATAGTTATGCTATTACCAGGGAAGCCACATGTGCAGAAGGAATTAATGCCAAACTTCCCTGTCTTCAACGTAGTATTTTATCTTATAATATGCTTTTTTGATAAGGACACGTTTGATGTGAGCTTTAAACTTTCCATCGCTAAGTTCTGGAACCGACTTTGGCAACTTGTACGAGTAATAGAAGCGGATACTGTTTATTAGAAATGACTTGCTAGTTTTAGTTAATCTAAATTTTGGAATCACAATTTCATCTTTACTACATGTATTTAGATTATGGAAATCGCATATTTTTTTTTGAAAAGACCTAAGGTTTGTATCCTATTCTATTCCTAAGATACCTCGTTGGTTTCATCTATTCCGTATTTTTGGATTCAAATTACCATTTAATAATATACATTTAAACCGTTACAAGTTATAATTTAACCTGGCACTCTATCGACATACCATTCCAACAATTCGAACATCGACACTCTAATTTCAAAATTCAAAAACACCGAATGCGACCACTAAAGGCCCAATCACGGCTCGTAATTTGAAATATCGAACAAAAAGTTCTTCGAACCGTTATTCATTTAAGATAAAAGATCTATTTCCCTCTCCGGGCGTGACCTAGAAACTGAATGGCGCATTTTTTTTGCATTTCACGATGCAGAAGTGCTTTATTGCACTCATTAGTCCAGAGTTTTTGTATTCTATGAATGTTCTATACTCTATGTGCATGAATTTCAGCCTTGATGCGTTGTGCAATACGTTTATTAAAAAAATGTGGACTGGCTTAATTAGTGAAGGGGAGTGAAGATTTTCTTGCGAATGACCTTTGGATTTTAAATATGTTTTCAGTTTTTTAAATCTTTTTTTAAATAGAATTTTACATGCATATAAAGCTGGTCTAATAGCATTTAAAGTATGCCATTGGACATATATCTACTCTAGCATTATATAGGTACATTGTAAAACTATGCATGTAAAATGTCAGACTGATTAGGAAACTTAACTACCTACGGACTATTTCAAAAATATATACATTATTTATTTAAGTTATTAGCACCCATTAAATTTAATTGAAAACTTATCCTAAAAAAAGATAAACTAAACAAACGAACTGTTCGCGACGATGCGTCACTACATAGTGTTTTAGTTTGTTTTTGACATTAACTTAAATTCATAGTGATAAGAGTGATAGTTAAACCAATAACAGTGGTGAATAAGTGCCTAGTATAGAAAAAACCGTAAGTACCACCTCTGCAAACCTCATTTGAGTGGGCTATATAGCCGTGATTATAGTTTTATAGTGCGTCCAGGTAACCTAGTACCGAGACCTAGCCCTGGACCTAACTTTTAATATCGTAAATTTAATATAAAGCCCACTTAATTGAGTTTGTATGTCGTGTTGCTTTAGTTAAGCGATATTTAAGATTTATGTTTTTTGTTAACCCTCTTTCAGGGCGCGTCACGCCCTGAATACTATAGATGTAAGGTTTTAAATATCAGATTGTTGTAGGTCTATAGACCAGCCTGAGATATCTATAATTAGATTTCGCATAGCTTCACTAGTTTCCGAGAAAAACAACTTACAAAATAAAGTTTAGTAACATTTTTCAGATTTTTTCGGTTTTTCTCGAAATATTCTTTCAGTATAGAAAGATATAGTAAATATGGATATCTCAGGAGATGGGGAATTTTGTGGGGAATTCAGGGATATGTAACATGCCATATGTACTTTAATAAATTAACGTGTTATATGCTTATTTCCGACAAAACTATAATAGAACTTAGAACAAATAAAACTTTAAAACAGGAAGTAATTAGCGGTCCTCGTTACGGTAAAGATTCATAGTACGATAGTAAACATGTAATTTCGAGTAATTTGTAGTCATCGGCAAGATTCTTATTTAAATCTTTAATTAACTTAAATATATAGATATAGTCAAAGTAGTGTTCCGAAATTGCTTCCTGAAGAATTATAAAAAACTTGTGTTATTAATCAGGTAAAGTAACCCCTTCAGTAAATAGTCAAAAAACACCCCTTTCCTAGACGAATGTCTGGAAACTGTTTCTTGAGGGGCAGAAAGTCTAAAACGTTGGTATGGTAACATGAAGAACGGAAGAAGGTAGCCACCCTGAAGATATCTGGAATCTATCGGTGCAGGACGTCAGCGCCGCGTGGACTGGGAGATTTACACCCTCCCTACACACCCTTCGCATCCATGCGATCACGCCCGTCCGGCACATCTGCTGGTCCTTGCGAGCCGGATTTCTTCAGGAGGGATACATGTGGACCCGTCCGGGACATGTCTGGATAGCTGAAGACTTATGAAGGAAGAGTGACGTCAGAGACTGAAGCCTTATTCAAGAGGAAGTTACCGAAGCCTGAAGGGTTATTACTGAAGAGATATCAGAAGCCTGAAGACTTATGACTGACGAGTTATTCCCGTTCCTGAAGCTTTGTTCCCGGAACCTGAAGTCTTATATCCGAAGATTTGTTCCCGGAACCTGAAGTCTTATTTCCGAAGATTTGTTCCCGGACCTGGAGCCCCGTTCCCGAAGATCGTTCCCGGACCTGAAGCTTTGTTCCTGAAGGATTATCTTTCAACATAGAAAATCCGGTTTGAAGATTCCGTTGAAGATCCGGTTTGAGATCCGGTTTGAAGATTCCGTTGAAGATCCGGTTTGAGATCCGGTTTGAAGATTCGGATTTGGAATCCGGTTTGAGATCCGGTTTGAAGATTCGGATTTGGAATCCGGTTTTTTTTGGAAACTGGTTTTGAAATTCGACTTTGAGGATCCGGATTTTTGGAATCCCGTTTGAAGATTTGAACACCAGTTTAGAAGAATTTTTTCGGTCCGCCTTGAAGATTCAAGATTGAACTTTGAAGATACTGAATTCAATTTGAAGATTGAATACTGACCTTCGAGGATAGAAGATTCGAGACCCGCATACCGAAGTCAACATGCCGGTAACAAGATCACAAGGCAGGGCCCCTAAAGCATGGACAGTGGAGGTGAGCAGAAGACACGGTATTCCGGCCATCTGCTACGAGCAATCGCCGCGTTCACCCTCCACCACTGAAGGGACCGACCCGCCACAGCAGCGCCCCCTTGTTTCGCGGAGAAGTGAAGACTTACCTGCACGAGCACGGTCCGAAGAGATGGAACAGCCATCTACAGTTAAGAAGGGAACCAGAAGAGAGGGATCTTCAGATAGAACGTTGCAATCTTCAGTTAGAACATTGAAGCCTGCAGACAGAAGGGAAACACTAGATGAGACGTACAGCCGAAACTTACCGATGACTACCCGGGGTGACGCCCGTACCGAACATAGCAGGCCGCAGTCGACTACAGATAGGACGACGCGGCCAAATAAGAAAATTTCAAGAGCACGTGAAGACTTACTGAAGATTAAGTTGGAACTTGCTCAATTAGCACTTCAAAGAGCCGAGGAAGAAGATTCCGACGGCTATATGGATGACAGAGACTCGAACGATGAGTACGTGCGCTCCTGGCTTGAAGAGGCGCCGAAGCCTGAGCCGGAGAAGAGAGCCAACGCCGCCGAGGGGGACAATAGTAATATAGGCCATGAGGCACCGCCCCCCCCTGTGGACTTCGAAACTATAGTGGATCTCGATAAGCAAGTACCGTTGTCGCATCCTACAGTGAATGAAGTGAACAATCGAATCCCACCAAAGGGAACAGAAGCCAAAGGGGAAGACTCACTCCGTCCTTTCATAACGGAGCTGACGTCCGCTATAGCGTCGCTAGCCGACAGGAAAACAGAACAGTGGACACCGAACCACCCCTCGGCGTCGAAGGTCATCATGACCTTACCGAACTTCAATGGGGCCCATACAGAATGGCTTTCATTTCGTGCCATCTACGAGACAACTCGAAGATATTTCAACGATGTTGAAAACACAGCAAGGCTTAGAAGAAGCCTGCGGGGACGAGCGCTAGAGACAGTGAGCTCAGAACTCATCGGACATGCAAAGCCAGATGACATCATGAGGGAATTAGAGCTGCAGTTCGGCCGTCCAGATTCAATAGCTCAAGCAGAAACAGACAGACTGCGAGGATTGCCGCGCTGCGGCGAAGCACCCAAGGACATTTGCAACTTTGCAAGCAGAGTCAGAAGCGGTGTGGTCACTCTGCGCGCGCTGAAGAAAGATCACTACCTGATCAATGCTGAGCTGATGCGGTTGCTGACCGAGAAGCTACCGAACTCCCTACGTGTACAGTGGTACAGAACGTACACAGAGAAACACCAGTCGCTGCCAGACCTCACACTCTTCAGCGAGTTCATCACAGAGCAAGCTCGTTTCTGCAGTGCGTTCGCTCCGCCTGAGAACATCGGCCCTACTGAGGCAACCTCGAGCAAGCGTGTCACCCAGAGGACCCACACAGCTGTGGACAAATCCGATAAGAAATGCCGCATCTGTGAGAAAGACGGACATCACACTCTCGAGTGCAAGAAGTTCAAGGAGGGATCCAGCGACAAGAGATGGGAGCTCGCTAAGAAGTTCAGCCTGTGTTTCCGTTGCCTGCGCACACGTCGTCCTGGTCACACATGCAAGACGAAGAAGTGTGACGTAAAGGGGTGTACAGCTACGCACCATCAGCTTCTTCATTATAACAAGAAGCCCGCTGCAGAGGGTGTCGAAAAACCCGTTACTCAGGAGCAGTCGAACAACGTGGAGTCGAAGGAAACAGTGGCCAGCTCAAGAACGACTTCAAGTCACGCTTACCTCAAGATGGTACCGGTCAGAGTGATTGGACCGGCGGGAGAAGTGTCCACATTCGCACTTCTCGATGATGGATCAACCGTTTCCTTGATCGACGAGGACGTAGCGAAGCAAGTCGGGGCAGAAGGCCGAATCGACCCTCTGAAGATAGGTGCGATCGGTAACACCATGATCGACACTCCAAGTTCACGAAGAATCACGGTCACACTCGCGAGCGAACTGAAGAATAAGGTGCCGTTCAGAGCGCGCACCATACCGAAGCTAAACCTCGCTCCACAAACCGTCAGTGAAGAAGACGTCGCACACTGCAAACATCTGGATGACCTGAGGCAACAGCTGATATACGACACTGGCGCGCCGAAAATACTCATCGGTCAAGATAACTGGCATCTATTATTGGCCAGTGAGATCCGCAGAGGTCCGAAGAATCAACCTGTCGCGTCACTCACAACGATGGGCTGGGCTCTACACGGTGCGCACACCAGAATTCTGGGTCAGCAGGTGCACTACTGCAACCGAATCATAGCGGGCGATGAAGACATAGACGAACAGCTTCGCAAGTTCTTCGCCTTAGAATCGCTGGTCATCAACCCGAGACGGCCAGACTCCGACCCCGAGAAGAAAGCAGAAGATATCTTGAGTCGTCACACTCAACAGTTAGAAGATGGACATATAGAAACAGCCATGCTGTGGAAGAATGAAAGCATAGAAATGCCCGATAGTTACGGGACGGCTCTCAAGAGGCTTGTCTCAATAGAGAAGAAACTCGATAGCAAACCGGCTCTTCGAGATAGATACACAGAACAGATGGACTCTCTCGTACAAAAGGGATACGCAGAGAAGGCGCCCAAGACGAGCACACCGGGTAGGACTTGGTACCTACCACATTTCGACGTGTTCAACCCCATGAAGCCCAAAAAACTCCGCATCGTGCATGACGCAGCTGCCAAATCGAGAGGACTGTCACTCAACGACTTCCTTCTCACTGGACCGGACTTACTACAGTCACTGCCCGGCGTCATGATGAGGTTCCGCAGACACTGCATAGCCATCTCTGGTGACATAGCGGAGATGTTTATGCAGGTGAAAGTGCGAAGTCAGGATAGAGACGCGCTCCGGTACCTGTGGAGAGGCAATAAAAGAGAGGGAGCGCCAGAAGAATACCGTATGACGTCCATCATATTCGGCGCGGCAAGCTCGCCGTGCATGGCCATTTTCGCGAAGAATTGGAACGCGAAAAGGCATATAGATGAGCATCCAGATGCAGTGGAAGCCATAATACAGAATCACTATATGGATGATTACCTCGATAGTTACAAGACCGTCGAAGAAGCGACGCGCATTGCAACAACAGTGAAAAATATTCACCTACAGGCGAAGTTTGAACTCAGAAAATGGGTGTCGAACAGCACAGAGTTAATAGAAAACATAGATCCGACACAGATCCGAACTGAAATTGTCAGTATCGGAAATACAGATGACACAGAGAAGATACTCGGCCTGATATGGAGACCGAGTGAAGATACGTTGGGCTTCAACCTGACGCTTGCACGCCTACCAAAAGGCATATTAGAAAAAGAGGCGCCCACTAAAAGAGAGGCGCTCAAGATAGTGATGTCACTGTACGACCCGCTCGGACTCGCTTCACCAGTAACCATTCGAGCCAAGCAAATACTGCAAGAGGCATGGAGGCGAGGAGTCGATTGGGATCAGTCGCTAGACCAAGACTTAGCGACTCAATGGAAAAGTTGGATACAGCATTTACTACAGCTCGGAGAAGTCAGCATACCAAGATGCTACCCGGGGTACAGCGAAGCTATAGAGGCACAGGTTCATGTGTTTACCGACGCGAGCGAGATGGCGTACGCGACGGCAGTGTACTGGCGAACCACAGCAACAGATGGTCAGCAGCGAGTCAGCCTCGTCATGGCAAAGGCGAAGGTAGCTCCACTAAAGCTGCAGTCAATACCGCGCCTCGAGCTGCAGGCAGCGGTGATGGGAACCCGCGTAGCCGCAGCTGTTATACGTGAGCACGACATCAAGCCCGCATCGGTGACGTATTGGTCAGACAGTAAGACCATACTGACGTGGATAAGAAGAGGAGCGCGAGTATACAAGCCTTTCGTAGCTCATCGCATAGCTGCTATAGAAGAGAATAGCAGAATCGAAGAATGGCGATGGGTACCTACGAAAATGAATATCGCCGACATAGCTACTCGTGACGTACCACGCCACTTTAACTCACAACATGAGTGGTATCGTGGTCCCGACTTCCTGTACGGAGAACCGTCGTCATGGCCGTCAGAGAGCCCTCCAATCACAGAGGAGACAGGGGAAGAGAGAACGCTCACCGCCGTCGAAGAAGCCGATAACCGAAAGCTTACAGAAGCCATACCGGATCCAGCAAGGTTCTCTAGGTGGGAACGACTACTCCGTGCGACGGCAAGCGTTCTACGCTTCATATCTTTATGTAGAGCAACGAAAGAGAAAACGTTCTACAAAAGAACCAGGAGGAACGCTGAACAGGATCCTGACTGGCGTAAACAGAAGAAAACGGCGCCCCCTCCCCCGAAGCGAGCAGTGAAAACGACTGATTCTCAAGAAAAGAAACAGATCATAGAAGCAGAGTTTCTCCACGAAGCCGAGAAGCTACTGGTGCAGGCCGTGCAGCAGCAATCGTTCGCACTAGAAATCGCTAGACTGCGAGAACAGAAGACGTTGGACAAGGACAGTCGACTGCGGCCGCTACAAATAGAAGTCACAGATGGCGTTATACGACTGAGAAGCCGTATAGCCGCTACCGAAGAAATAGCAGACGATGTGAAGCGTCCGCCGATACTACACGGCGACCATCACATCACCCAGTTATACATAGACTGGACACACCGTAGCCTGCAGCATAGTGGGACAGAGCTCACTATCAACGAGGTCCGACAGCACTATTGGGTCGTAAAGATGCGACCAACCGCAAAGAAGGTGCTGTCACGATGTCTGCAATGTCGCATTCGCAAGGCGCAACCAACCGTGCCTGCGACCGGCGACCATCCGAGAACGCGCCTGGCACATCACCAGCGGCCGTTCACATACACCGGGCTAGACTATTTCGGCCCACTGTCCGTAACCGTCGGACGACAGCGTCAGAAGAGGTACGTAGCCCTATTCACGTGCCTCACCACCAGAGCCGTCCACCTCGAGATCGCCGCCAGCCTCAGCGCAGACGCCGCCATACTGGCGCTGCGCCGCTTCGCTGCTCGTCGGGGCTGCCCCGCCGAGATACACTCCGATAACGGTACCAACATGCACGGTGCCGACAAGGAGCTCCGAGAGGCCTTCCGAGAGGAGGCCAGTCGCCGAGGCGTCGTGTGGCGCTTCATAACGCCATCAGCGCCATTCATGGGAGGCGCCTGGGAGCGCCTTGTTCGCTGCGTGAAGTCCGCGCTGTGCACTGTGCTCCTCGAAAAACATCCGCACGAAGAGGTGTTGTCCACACTGTTGTGTGAGGCAGAGTACACTGTAAACAGCCGGCCACTAACACATGTGTCTGTAGACAGCGAAGACGACGAGTCGATCACACCGAACCACTTCCTACTCGGTGGATCGGCGAGACTACCATCACCCGGCGTGTTCACCGAGCGAGACGTGGACAGCAAGAGACTCTGGCGACGATCCCAGATACTCGCTGATATGTTCTGGCGTCGCTGGGTCAGGGAGTACCTGCCGGAGCTTCAAAACCGGCGGGAGCCGCGCACCCGCGGGCCCGAACTGCAGGTGGGCGACCCCATACTCATCGCAGACGGCCAGCTGCCTCGCAACACGTGGCCGCGAGGCCGTATAGTTGCCCTGTTTCCCGGGGCCGATGGAGAAGTCCGGACCGCTGAGGTGCGCACTGCCGGCGGCACCTTGAAGCGTCCGGTGAAGAAACTCGTCCCACTACCCAAATAGCCATGGTGACGAGCGCCGAGGCGGCGAGCGCCCTGGTGGCGAGCGCCGACGCGGCGAGCGCTCGGGTGGCGAGCGCCCGGGTGGCAAGCGCCGTGGCGGCGACCGCCCTGGCGGCGAGCGCCGCAGCGGCGGAGCAACAGCAGAGCGTCGTGGCGGTGAGCGCCCCGGCGACAAGAGCCGAGGCAGCGAGCATCGCAGCGGCGGGCGGCGTGACAACAGGCGTCGCGGTGGCGAGCGCCGCGACTCCGGTCGCCGCTCACCGGTGCTATGCAGCGCCGCACCGACATCGCTACGAGTCGTCACTGCACTGCACGGCGGGAGAGATGTTCGCGACGATGCGTCACTACATAGTGTTTTAGTTTGTTTTTGACATTAACTTAAATTCATAGTGATAAGAGTGATAGTTAAACCAATAACAGTGGTGAATAAGTGCCTAGTATAGAAAAAACCGTAAGTACCACCTCTGCAAACCTCATTTGAGTGGGCTATATAGCCGTGATTATAGTTTTATAGTGCGTCCAGGTAACCTAGTACCGAGACCTAGCCCTGGACCTAACTTTTAATATCGTAAATTTAATATAAAGCCCACTTAATTGAGTTTGTATGTCGTGTTGCTTTAGTTAAGCGATATTTAAGATTTATGTTTTTTGTTAACCCTCTTTCAGGGCGCGTCACGCCCTGAATACTATAGATGTAAGGTTTTAAATATCAGATTGTTGTAGGTCTATAGACCAGCCTGAGATATCTATAATTAGATTTCGCATAGCTTCACTAGTTTCCGAGAAAAACAACTTACAAAATAAAGTTTAGTAACATTTTTCAGATTTTTTCGGTTTTTCTCGAAATATTCTTTCAGTATAGAAAGATATAGTAAATATGGATATCTCAGGAGATGGGGAATTTTGTGGGGAATTCAGGGATATGTAACATGCCATATGTACTTTAATAAATTAACGTGTTATATGCTTATTTCCGACAAAACTATAATAGAACTTAGAACAAATAAAACTTTAAAACAGGAAGTAATTAGCGGTCCTCGTTACGGTAAAGATTCATAGTACGATAGTAAACATGTAATTTCGAGTAATTTGTAGTCATCGGCAAGATTCTTATTTAAATCTTTAATTAACTTAAATATATAGATATAGTCAAAGTAGTGTTCCGAAATTGCTTCCTGAAGAATTATAAAAAACTTGTGTTATTAATCAGGTAAAGTAACCCCTTCAGTAAATAGTCAAAAAACACCCCTTTCCTAGACGAATGTCTGGAAACTGTTTCTTGAGGGGCAGAAAGTCTAAAACGTTGGTATGGTAACATGAAGAACGGAAGAAGGTAGCCACCCTGAAGATATCTGGAATCTATCGGTGCAGGACGTCAGCGCCGCGTGGACTGGGAGATTTACACCCTCCCTACACACCCTTCGCATCCATGCGATCACGCCCGTCCGGCACACGAACATAAAAACAAACAGAAAAGAAAAATAACAATAAAACAACTCACCAATTCACACCAAGCAAGCCAAAACAAATGTACCCCGTAACAATGGTGAGTAAATTTATTTTGTCTCCCTCAGTAAATGCACAGTATGAAAAACAGCTTTGTCAATACTATTTTGACTTGCCACTACACGCGAAAAGAACGACGCCCGAGCTTCCCCATGAGCGCAAAGAAGTCGGTTACTCTGCTCTCAGCAAACATCTCAGTCGCACTACACCGCCAGGGCAGGTTGAGCATGACCCGAAACGCGTTATTATATTGTACACGAAGAGTGTTGTAAGCACTCTTCGTGTACTTCTACCAAAGTTGACTGGTGTAGAACGTCTGATAGTAAGCCTGGAACAGAGTTAGTTTTACTTGCTTCGAGCATTGGAAGAAACGTCTATTTAGCATGTTACTTCTACACGCAATGCTACGTCTTTGCCTCTCCAGAGATACTTAACTGACTGGAACTATTTTTAATTTTGAACCACACAACATACACACACATGGACAAAACAAAGGTCATGTCGAATGCCCATGTAACACCCACTCTCATGACGATCGGAGGCGCTACACTTGAAGTTGTGGACGAGTACGTTTACCTAAGACTAACTGTCCAGTTAAGTAGGTCTAACTTCGAGAAAGAGGTCAATCGTTGAATCCGACTCGGCTGGGTAGCGTTCGGGAGGCTTCGCAATATCTTCTCGTCCCAAATACCGCAGTGTCTCAAGACGAAAGTCTTTGACCAGTGTGTGTTGCCAGTGATGACCTATGGTACAGAAACGTGATCGCTCACAATGGGCCTTATCAGAAGGCTTAAAGTCCCCCAAAGGGCAATGGAGAGAACTATGCTCGGAGTTTCCCTACGCGATCGAATCAGTAATGAAGAGATCCGCAGGAGAACCAAGGTAACCGACATAGCCCGAAGAATTGCCAAACTTAAGTGGCAGTGGGCAGGGCACATTGCTCGCAGAACAGATGGCCGATGGGGCCGGAAGGTTCTGGAGTGGCGACCGCGTACCGGAAGACGTAGAGTGGGAAGGTCTCCCACAAGGTGGACCGATGACCTTGTGAAGGCCGCGGGAATCTGCTGGATGTGGGAAGCACATGACCGGTCGAAGTGGAGGAGCCTGGGGGAGGCCTATGTCCAGCAGTGGACGTCTTTCGGTTGAAATGATGATGATGATGATGAACCACACAAAGTAATTGGCTAGACCTTATTAGGGCCATTGCCGTGTTTAAAAATCATTACCATAGTCATTTTGACATTATAGGTTAATTGGTGTCGAGCTGCATAATTTATTCTCACATAGTGAAATAAGTTTTCAGAGGCCGTTGACCTTGGAGCTGAGCAGAACCATGTCATCTGCATAACTTAGGTTATATAAACATTCACCGGCAATATCGCATCTGTCACTGGTGCTGCTCAGCTCCTCGATCAGGTTGTTGACATATAAGTTAAACAGCACCGGGGAAGTCGGGCCACCCTGCCTCACGCCACTGGTCAGCCTATACGTCTCCGAAAACTTCTGACTTGGTTGCTTTGATTGTTATACCAATATTCAAATAGGTCTACTATTTTATTCTACATGGGTTTATGTCAACTTGTTCCAGAGTATATTATAATTAATTGTATCAAAAGCTCGGCTGAGGCCTAAAAAAACAAGCGTATACTGTTGTATTTCTACTAATGTATTTATATATAGTATTTTAAACAGCAAAGATAGCTAGGTCATTGGACAGGCCCCAACGAAACCCAAACTGTGCGTTAATGCGGAGCGGAATGTTCGTTTCATTTAAGTGTTTCATAATCAGGTTTTCGATTTTTTTGATAATATAGTTGCTAATGATATTGGGCGGCAGTTAGTCAGACTGGACATATTACCGGTTCTGTTTAGTATTATGGGTACCACGGTGGTTTTCATAAAGTCTTCAGGTAAGTAACCGTGGTCAATACAAGAATTAAATAAGGAAGCAATTTTATCCAATGCCAATTCAGGTGTAAACAAAATGTATTTGACACTGATCGTGACCCAGGGACTTGCCACGTTTCATACCTTTAACACATTGAAATACATCCTCCGCTGTGACGTGTAACTCACTAAGTTCAGCGGACGGCGCCACCTCCGCCGCGCTCGCCACCGGCAGCGACGCCAGCGACGCGGGCGTTCCACCATGGGCGGATTAAATTTATTTACAAACAAATTTGCAATATTAACAGGATTCTGATCACCATTTATGAATAAAGGGAGACTGCATTTATAATTTAATTTATTGGTTTCTTTCCGGAAGTTTCCGAAGTGTTCATAACTCTTAACTACTTGAGAATAAAACTGATAAATCAGGTGAAAGTGATCATTACTTTGGCATGACACACCTCGCCAGGGAATACTAGGCCAGTCATAAGATGACTATAAGGCCAACACTGTACCAATGCCTATTGCAAATAAAAATGATTATAATTGTGTACCTATCATTTCACTTATCTTGTTCATATCGCATATGATACCCAAATGCACCTAAAACTAAATGCTACTTAAAAAAGGAAATTATAATAATGGCTGTACGGATGTCGTCTGGGATAATTAAGAGTGTCAAGCAAACGATTGTGTGTTAAAAACCAAAGTCCATGCACTTACTTCAAATAAGCACGTATAAGGCACTTTTCAACTTCAAAACTACCTAACAGGTCAAAACGTCAAAGCTAACACGTCACAAATAACCTAACATGTTTGTTTCTATTTTGTGTAAGAAAACACTTTAGTCCTCCAGAAGAAACGCCACTATACAGCAGTAACAAGCTAAGCACTAAAAGAGAACATAATTTACGATTCATCGAACTTCGGACCTTCCGGCATTCACTAATACCTTCTCTAATAACTAATGAAGAAGTTTTCCACCGAAAACTACCATATTAACATGAAAAAGCGATAAATCGAAGAAAGAATCAATGGCAATGGTTATTTACATGTAAATAAGGAGCTTAAAATGTTTTTCCAAGGCAGCGCTGAGAACGAAAATTCGTCTAACAAGTATTAATAGGGTTTCTCAACGAACCCGTTTTCATACCTTTACGAAAATATAAGGATGTAGCACCTAGCGTGACGGTAAGTAGGAGTTACGAGTGATGAGGTACTTTATTTAATATTCAGTACTAAGTGGACGTTATAGGATTTAGTTTATTAGAATTAATGTATTTTCTGAGTTGATCTACTGACATGTGGGCACTGAGTGGACAGGTCCACCCACATCTGTGTGGTTATTTCCCCAAAAGACCATCTCATATACTAATCTGCATGGTCTTCTGGCCTTATGGCTTGACCACGATTATAACTGCGAGGCTTTTGCGTAACACCTTAAAAATGATAATCGATCGTAATATCTTCCATTTTTTACAGTTCAGACTCGTTTATTGCGTTATTTCCGTTGTTGAGCCTGCCTTAAACTTTCCATCTTTAGTGCTCACTTTCATATACGATAATGAGAAACTCTTGTGTAAACTTTCGTGCTTCTGGACCCAACGGTTGTGGCTGTGTTTTATCTGTCAATGAACATAGGATAACTAACTAAATGTACATATATCTTCAAAATATTTGTACTCGTATGTACGTGTCCATCCTATTAATCCTACTATCATACTAATAATAACTTCGACAGCTAGGTGCCCTTTTGTATATGTATTTATTTGTATAATTAATTAGTAATTTAACTTATGTTGTAAGTATATTTGGATATTTAGATGTTTGGATGTTTGGATGTTTGTTACTCAGTCATGCAAAAACGGCTGTACGGATTTGGATGAAATTTAGCACAAAAATAGTTTGTAACCTGGAATAATAGATATGGTACTTTTATCCCGATAGTACGTTCCCGTGGCGTAATTTTCGACCTCCACACGGGCAAAGCCGCTGGCAAAAGCTAGTCCTTTATAAATACGAAAGTAACTCCGTGTGCCTGCTACCTACCTTTATAAATACGAAAGTAACTCCGTGTGCCTGCTACCTACCTTTACACGCCTGAACCACTGAACCGATCATTATGAAATTTGACAGATAGGTGGGGAAAGACATTGGCTACTTTTTTATTTTCTATTAGAAAATGATGAAATATAAAACACACGTAAGATATGTAATTTGAGCTTGGCATTATCAGTTCTTCTTACCCCGGTAGTTGTGTGTAAAAAGTAAATGTAAATAAATAGGTAGACCTCTATTTATTTACATTACATTAATTCCCTCCATAGTCTCACAGATAGCCATGATGACTTGACAGATTTATTGCTACATTAATTAATTAATTAACTCCGTATGTAAATTTCTTGAGTCGTCTTCCGTTTATGTTTATGTTTAGGTATTAAGGTTGTTTTGGTAGTATTATTGCGAAGTTTAAGGGTAGGCAGACGTACGAGGTAGGGAATATCTGTAAACTGTTAATCAGTTTTTTTGTATAAAAAAAACTCCTTTTAAGGTACTTCTAAGTGTTATTGGGTTTTCCCTAAGTGATTTGTCAGTAACAGCCTGGAGTCTGGAATAGTGTCCGGTCGATCGCAATAGACTCAACCCCTTTTACACGGGACTTAAACATAATTGGCGAAAACCTCTGCCTTCTCTTATGTTTTACTTTTCATATTGTTTTCCTTTGTATGAGTTTTGTGTAATGTCAAACTTATTGTTACCTACCTGTGGTCTCCTATAATTCGAAGCGCAGACTTGTATTTGTCACTATTTTTGGAAAAATGCATGTAATTGTGTAGCTTCTGTTGGAGATCGAATAAATAAATAATATATACTCCTTTGAAGGGGCCTTTTTGTATTAACCAGTTTATATTAGCAATATATCGCAGAGGGATCATTCATCGCCACACTTTAGAACTGTAGTTGACGTTGTTACTGCTCTTGACTTTGAATGGTACTGAAATGAGGAACTGTGGATTTATAGGGCTGATATTATTATTGTCGATGCGGGTTTCTATTGTAAAGAGAATGGACGACCGGTATGGTCTATACCATACCGGTCGAATTAATCGGTTCGGTCAATTATCTTAATTACTCTATAGTAATTAAGATAATTGAATAATTATCTCATACCCATACCTGGACAGGTCCACTCAGAGCTATGTAGTTTTTTTCTCATACGAGTACACTAATCTGCATGGTCCTCATAATGGCATGACCACGATTATACACCGAGAAATTTTAATGGTTGTTTTCCTGCGGCAGAACAACTTTCCTTAAGAAGTACTTTCGAAGCATAGAGTAAAAGTAAAAAAATCAACTTTTTTTTTTTAAATAATAAGTAAAATATTCATCAAATCTAAAACGTGAGAATTAATAGTAACACTAGAGGTAACTTGTAAGTACTACTAGCATCGCACGCGCCGCTGACAAAGGGAACAGCGATGCATAAATGTTCAAAGCAAAATAAACTATCGCACGTGGTGATTTTTCACAATGGTTAATCTGCCATTTTTTGTTTCAAATATTTTATTTGTTTATAAAACGATTGTATTACCAAGACAAAACCATTTCGCTGCGGGAAAACAACCATTAAAATTTCTCGGTGTATGTGTGGGGTAATTGCGTTACACAAATGAAATGACAATTGATCGCAATTCGCATCGTTAATAACGCAGTTTATTGCGTTATTAACGATGTAGAGCAGACGAACGACGAGACAACGTTTTTTTCGTCGGCGAGGAGGGTAATGGCTGATCTTTGCGTTATGCTCGCGAACGGGTGCTGCTCGTGGTGGCTGGTCGTCTTGCTGACCATGGTTTTGTTATTGTTAAATTTTGTATTTTAAGTTTTTATTAATTTTAGTCCAGAGGTCCTAGTTTAACTTTTGTTACTTTAAGTTATAGCTATATTTACATAATGCAGAATTGCATAAGTAAGCGGGCATGCCCTTTATGCCTCGAGGCTTTAATTTAGATTGGAAGTTCTGTTTACGTTTTATTTTAATTTTTATTATTTTTCAATTTTTGATGGTATATTGGCGTGTGCTAGCTGACATATGGCAAATTTAATTTTTTTTTTTTGGGTTTCGTAATTTGAATTACCTATTATTGTGGAGAATCAAGTTCTTCTAACTTATCAGACAGCTGTGCTGCTGGGGAGTTTGTTGCGCTACTTTTTCTTCCCAGCTAAAGCACTAGGAAGTGGTGAAGGGCGGGCGTTTTGGGCGGACTGTCTTATGTAATTTTATTTTGACGTTCAAAAAGAGCTGACTCTCAGCCTAGTTTGAATAAATGACTTTTGATTTTGATTTCATACCCCCTGATCTACATGGTCCTCACATGGTCTGACCAAGATTAAGCCTGGACTTTGACTTTGAGACTGTAACCTCTGAGTGTGTTTCGGTGTTTCTTCTAAGAGCAGGCGGATAAGAAACTCCAACACTTCATTTATTTAAAAAAATATTATTATTAATATTATGTTTTGACATTTCAAATCTTTTGTTTAGACCGGTTTCCAGTAATAAAATCATTTGTCTTTAATTATATCCTATCGAATACAAAACAAACAACATTGAATAAACAAAATAAAAAATTGCCAGCACAATAAATTCGATCCCTTCCGCGAAAAAATCATAACACAAAATAATATTCACACATATTGCAAAAAATCAGTACCTCAAGGTCTGTGGGTATCACTGAATGGGACGATACACGAATTTGAATTGCAAAATGGCTGCGACGTTGGGGCACTGCCTGTTACTATCAATTTAGTTATCTATGTGCAAGAGCGTGAATAGACAGGAGTTTCAAGGCCGTTCCTTAATAGAATACATTTGGTTACTGCTATATTTTTAGGCTGTGGCGGTTTGAGAATATTAGTGAAACGATGTGCAAAAATATCCACATTATAAATTTAAGTCAAATTTCGTGTGTATGTGGTTCTTCTAAACTATGCAACGGATTTTGATGCAGATTTCAACAAAATTTAGAGAATTTATTCCGTAGGATTTATATGTCAAGCTTACATGATCCCCCCCAGTGGGTTCCCGCATTGTCGTTGCGGGGGGGCTCAGCAGCCGTGGTCCGCTCCCACGGTGAAGCAAAGAGGAAGCCCAAGGTGGGGCCACTCGTCAGGGCTTTTGTCTCCAAGCCGACGACGTAGCGGCCAAAAAGTAGGTTGTGGTGAGGTGCACCGCAACTGAGGCGGGCCGCGATGTCGAATGGGAGGCATCGCAACCGAGGGTTACAGGCTGCGGCGGAAGAGGAGTGCCGGTACTTCTGAGTAGCGCTCTTCCCTTCCGTGGCCTGGACGGGGCCGCCACCGTTTGATGGTCGACGCGGTGGGGCCGCAGGGGAAGAGGAGTGTCGGTATAGCGTTGGCTGCTCTCCCTATAGCTTGCGGCCGAGTAGTGGTAGGCGGCGGGGCCACTGCGCTGAACCCATCGCAGGGGGACCAAGGGTGCCAGGGTAGTCTGGGGCCCTTGTGCTACTTGGTTCCAGGGGTGGTCACGGCGTGCCATGTGTCCTGGTGCGCCAGACTGGTGGAGTCCGCAAGGGCCGATGCCTGCCAGGGGTGCGGGTTGTTCGAAAGAGATACCATCGCCCCTGACACACAGGCAACTGAGGGAACACGGGTGGGTTTTAGTCAGTAAAAGTCTGACCCGCCCTCCTGCTCCACCCAGAGCGGGAGAAGTTATTTGATGATTGCCCACCCTCAAAAAGAAAAAAACCTTACATGATTAAACAAAGAAATCGCGATGTTTTGTCAAGCCGTGATAACCGTGCGAAGGCGAGGCGAGATGTAGCTAGTATCATTATAAACAAATTCTTTGACTCGGGTTATTAGTTTCTCATATTATAGAAAGTTCAGTTAATAAGGTAATTGGCGCAAAAAATTGAGGTAGCTAAAACCTTCACCACAAACGATCAGGAAGATTTAAGTACGAGTACATGGTAGCATTTCGCGAAAATTAATTGGGTTAGATTAGTTTCAGACTTTTAAAATTAATCGTGAACTAAATTCTGAGAACGAGCTGAACTCAATCGAACTTCGTAAATAGAAAGATCATGGTCAATAGAAGGTTTATTGGCCAACACTGCCGCAATAGATATGACATGCCACGAAATCAAATTAATTCAAAAAATATTCAGGCTGGGTTTTTGAGACGAGGCAAGTACAATAACCGTTTGAAGCTCCAGGAAAACGTTCTTAAGAGAGTGTCCTTAACTTTTTGAGTAATTGCTTAATACGTTCACAGATTTTGGGGAAATGGTGCAGTCGCTACAAAATCGTCTAATCATGTGGCGTTCACTAAAATCACTGCCTTGGGCTTTGGGTTAAGAGTAAAACCGCCGAATTATCAGTAAGTACACTATTACTTAAATGAAACGTCTAGTAGTCACACGGGATGGAGCGGGACTCTCTTGAAGCACTACCATTGAGTTGTGCGCTAATTTAATAGTATATCACATCTTGACTATTTATGCAAAAGCTTGTATCGTAGATCGTGTTATGTCAGTTTCGTCAGACTTTAATCTTGAGCTGGCCTAGCGTAGTATGGAGTTTCAATAAAAAAAGAGACCAGCTTATAGTTACTGGTTTTGTAACAGTGTTGGGTAGTCAGCCCATCAGAAACCCAGTAAAAGCTATTCTCATATAGTTCAACCAGTACAAGAAAAGAAGAATACTAAAATAAGTTTCAAATTGATATCTAACTATTATTATATATATATATCAGAAAATGCAGCCAAGGATATAGTTGAGCCATTTTATGGCTCTCTGGCATCGTAAACTGTTTTCTCATAGCACATTTTATGACGAGAACGAGCCAACGCTCAATCTAAGCAAGTTAGCACGTACGGGTTAAAAGGGTCTACTTTGATTGTGTTAAAGATGTTATTGTGTGTGCAGTTTTGTTTCGGTTTTGGATCGAAATGTTTATAGTTTTAATGGATTTGTAGATAAAACCCAGCTATAATACATATATATGTCGATAGGTGTGGTTGATTTCAAGCGTGGTTGACATCTTGTTAAGCACAAAGACGCGTTTTGTGTGTGTTTGTGTGACATTGTTCGCCAGGGAACCAAGAGCATCAGAAAATTATGTGTTGTAATGTCGATTATAAGTAAATTAGTATATGATGTAATTTTTATATGGGACTAGCTGCAGAAAAAAAGTATCAGATTTTGAGGTGATAATCGAACCACGAATATTATGGTTTTGCATAACTCCGTGATTCCGAGTGCTTTTTAACAAACTGAAAAACAATAGCCTAATACATTTAGCTATTTTTAGTACCTGTAAAATCTTATCAACATAATAACCTCCTTTCTTAGCATTGGTTTTGGAATGACATAAAATGTTTGTGTGTATAAAAAAAAAGAAAATAGTGAGAGACTGACAAGTGACCATTTAGTGACAGTGATTGTTAAAAAACTATATTTCCTAAGATTTACTATGGCCATATGGCCTTAACATAAGTTACAAACAGTACTATATCAACTTTTGTCATACGATAATAATAATACCATTACAAGCATGACAATGTCCTACCTAAAATGACACCAAACTTCTCTACTTTTTCTTTATTTGTAAAAATATAAATAATATTTAATAACGTCTGTTTCTAGTCTGCAATATTGCTGTTTTGAATATATACAGGCCGCAAGCCGAGTGCTCAAAGTACAAGACAAGAATGGCCAACAGGCAGTAATATCGGCATCGGCACATAATAATTATATACTGTTATTTATTCAAGCCATCTTCTTAAATTTAACAATTAAGACCTTTTTTCCCTTTGACTGCATGAGATTGCTTATAGTATTTAGTCTAATAGTCATCCTTTTAATACAAGTTTCTTGTTTCCGTCTTTTTTAATTAAAGTTCACTTTTTACACAGTCGCGTTTTTTTAATTTGTATTTTTTATTTTATTTTACAGTTTTTAGTTAATATAAGTATTTTTGACGTTAATGAGACCTATTTATGAAACCCTTTATTTTAATACCCCACTCAATAGGTTGTGAGATTGTTTTTTTTTTTATGAAAACCCAATACCCAGTGTCACTCTCACAATTAAGACGAATCTAATGGCACCTCTCAAGCTGAAATCGATAAAGCCGTTTAGGCTACAGAGGGTGCCAAAGAAATAGGGGGAAGTCCCCTAGTGGCGGACACCTAAGGTTTTCAGGAAATAAATTAAAAACTATTTCGAAAAATTTAACTTTATTAATTAGTTAAGTCAACAAACTTTAAATTCAACTTAAATTACCAAAAATGCAACTTCTGCATAATCATTTTTAAAAACAAAAATTAAACTTTGGTGAAAAAAAAATACAATCGCTGGAAGTGGCACTTAGTACCGGAGCCCGCCCATGGCAGCTGGAGCACTGTGTCCAGTCTTCGTCGTAGTCCTCTAAGCACACTACGCAAGTAGTTCTTACAACTTCAGATATCTCCGTCTCAGGCTGCTTTTTCTTAGCTTTATCTCTACTTCTTCCTTTGGCCTGCGATGAGGGACATTCATATTTCAGCTAAGTCGAAACCTGACTTTAAAAACTCCTTTTTCATCAGCGGCAGACATCTAGTACACAAATCTTTTCCTAAAGCTTTTTCGTACTCGGGTGAGAAGGTGTTGGTGAATCTACCGATCTTTGGTTGCAACGTCACTTCTTCTCCACGGTCAAGTGCCGATAGCTTATCATGTAGAGTGCTATTTGGGATGTTGTAACGCAACAAAACCTTCTCTCTTTGGATTTTTTTTATCCATCACTGTTTGTAAACTTTTTGGTCCCATTTTCCTTTCTTCTTCTCCTTCACTACAACCTCTCTCTATTACTCTGTCCTCTGAAATAGTGTACAAAAATTACTATAAGTAATAAATACAACTATTTACGAGAAAAAAAAATGTTTTCACTGTCCGGCGTTAAGGGACTACTTTGTGTCCGGTACTAGGGAATAGGATAATGCCAAAATCACATGATCTAATACCCAATCCGTTTTGAAAATCAACCAAAAAATTCATAGAAAACGAATAATAATGGAACCTTAGCTTAATTAACAAATACCATAAAAACTTAAAATTGAGCTGTACATAACACTCACCTGGATCTTATTATATTCCCCCTATACATACATACATCCACTCGAACAACTTAACCCTCCTTCTGGCACAGTCTAGTAAAACCGTCGGTTCGGATACGGGTATGGAGACGTCTGGAACGACGTTCCTCAAACTTTATTCGCACTTTACTATCGGCTTTGACAACCCGAAAACCGTCAAAACGACATAATTGATGAAAAACTAAAAAAAAATCGCAATCGCCGCTTGGTTACGTAACGCCAAGTCCTACCGAAAAATGCGTTAAAGAACTTCGTACGTTAATTGTATTAAGTTTTTATTTATTTTAGGCCAAAGGTCCTAGTTTAACTTTTGTTACTTCAAGTTATAGCTATATTTACATGACGCAGAATTGCATAATTATGTAAGCGGGCATGCCCTCTATGCCTGGAGGCTTTTATTTGGATTGTGAGTTCTGTTTACGATTTTTTAAATTTTTATTTATTATTATTTATTTATATTTGAGTACCTATAGTTTTTAATGTTTTTTTTTATGGTATATTGGCGTGTGCTAGCTGAAATATGGCAAATTTAATGTTTTTTTTTGTGTTTCGTAATGTTAATTACCTTTACTGTATAGAATCAAGTTCTAACTTAACAGACAGCTGTGCTGTTGGGGATTTTGTTGCGCTACTTCTTCTTCCCAGCTAAAGTACTAGGAAGTGGTGAAGGGCGGGCGTTTTGAGGGGACTGTCTTATGTAATTTTGACATTCAAAAAGAGCTGACTCTCAGCCTAGTTTGAACAAATGATTTCTGATTTAGATTTTTGATTTTGTTCCAAAAATCAACCCTATTTAAAAGTCTTTTGGCGTATACGAGACATCATACCAAAATCGTTTATCACGATAACTTTATGAAGACTGGCCATATTCTTGTACCTAACATACGTTGCACTTCATGACTTGTGCAAGAAGATGGGTAGTTAAATTCATACTTAGGAACTTAAAACTTTTCCTTATTTCAAAACTTTGGCTATCTTTGGTTTCTGAATTGAAAGTAACTAATAGTCGATTCGCTGGTAATAAAGTAAAGAGTTGGATCCTTATTAGACCGAGAAATACCATTCTGCGTTCCGAAATAGTGGGCCTACTCTTTAACTCCGTCAACGAAGATACGGGCCCGTCCGAAAGTAGTTCGAAACTTAAAAGTGCAGCCTACAGCCGATTCATGAATTCTGTTGTAAGAAAACACATCGGAGGCAGAGACAACTGTTAAAACGTGTTATCATTCATTCTTATTTGGAGCTCCGAACTAATCTTATATCCGTAAGTGATACAGAGTTGTATTCACCCGTAACTTAGGCTGAAACTACGAACTTCAGGTGCAAGCCCCCTTATAATCCTCATTCTCTGAGTGAGGATAATTTCCTTAAATTTTAAACTCAAACTGAAAACTCAAACTCAAAGCATTTATTTCAAATAAACCAATTACAGGCACTTAGACATTGATGGTCGCTGATACGAGATTGCGACCAGATTTTGTTTATTTTTTATTTACGGGAATTGGCCTTCTGGTTACTACTTATTTATTGGCCTACGCTGTCTTCTCATACCTATTATCTTTATAAAATGAATATTGTAAAGCTAATTATTATTAAAGGAATAAACCGCGGAGTCTTTTGCATATAAATCTCTTCATAGAAAATTATCATTTGGAACCGTACGCTTAGCTTATAGTCCAAGATCCCAGAGCTTTCTGACATAACTTATTTTCACAAAGATGAAGCCTTAGGTTCTGAGTAGTGGCCTCATGTACTTTTAATACCTGCGAGTTTGTGGAGTTTGCTCAGTGACACCTGGGCAGGTACCAGGTGAGAAAGGTAACCAAAAATAAGTGTTACTTTACTTAAATTTACATGGCTGATTTTTATATATTTATTGTAGAATGTTACTCTAGTAGTAATATCAAAAGTATCAGACGCTTTCCATGGACCGGAACTTTTGTCAGACGCTTTAAAGCTCTACAAAAAATAAATGAACCACTTTAGGTTCATTTATTTTGCCATGTAAATAAAGGAGGTGTTTTTTTTTTCATACAACTATGGCCAAACAATGTACCTTATGAACGAAAGTACTGAAATACAGGGAAAAAATCGTAGATTCTGAAAAAATATATATTGGATTTATTTATACATTTGTACCACATGAAATTGTCGTTCAAAGTTGTTAATAACTTGCAACCCATAAATTAATTTGGCAATCTCATGATAAATTCTTCCGATGATGCGTTTCGTTACTTCATGTAACATAAAGAAATTATCCTAAAAATATACTGATTATTATCTTATTTTTGTATTAAAAAAAGGTTTATTTTGTTTTTGTGAAACATTATGCGAATAAGAATTTAAAAAAATACATTTATTTTTGCAGATTATTGTATGCGTTTGGTTAGCTTTCTGAATGGCCAAAAGACTGTGCTCCAAAGCCTATAAATATTTTTTTTAATTAGTTGTTGTTATTTTTGTTGTTGCCATTAATGTCATCATTCCATTTCGGTTCCTCGTTCGTTGGTTTCCCGTCTCTTGGAGTGCTATTACGAGTGCGATTTCATAATAATTGTTGATTTGGCTATTCTTCACTGGACTTTCGATTGATTTCTACCATCTTGACGACCTGGCTAACTCATTTGGACTTGACACTGTGATTTGGCTGCTATCGTTTTTTCGTTGGATTTCGACAACTTTGCTATTATACTCTGGACTCTGTTTAAACAGACTTTTCACATCAGATTTGCGTAAGTATTGGACTATAACACGTTTTTTTTTAAACAATATTAACAAATTGATGATTACCCATAGAGGTTATAAAATCTAATTCAACTTTACATGTACTGATTACGAAAAAATCTTTGTAAAGCTGCTTTGCTCTAAGTGTATTTTTTATTTTTAGTGTATTGGAGGTTTACAACAATGCAGTGCTGTTCATGTCATAGTGTGTTGAATGATGAGATGCAGTATTATAGCATATCAGAAATTGGTAGTGAAATAAGCTCAATTATTTCAAGAACTCTTAATCGTGAGGTAGGCATATAAGTTGTTAGAACTATGTTTTAAACCTGTGCTTTAAAATAAAATATGTTATAATACATGACTTAACTACAGAATTGGAAGTTTTATAGAAATATTTTCTTTTTAGATTGACTGCAATAGCTATTTGTGTGGAGACTGCTTTACAACAGCTGCAAACCAATTGTCTTTTGAATCAAGAGCAGTTCCTGCAGGTCAATGTGTCTTTTGTCAAAAGGCCATTGATAACTGTCACACTCACTCATTGCCTAATGGTCCTGAGAGAGATGATATAGCTCGCCGTATATTGCCTCGGCAGGTAAGAAGTATAGCATTGACAGACAATTACTTGAGCTTATTAATGTATTAATTAGCATGAATCAATGCTAATAAAATAATAAGCTCATGTGATGTTGTATATTCTGTTCACACTTTTTGCAATATAAAATTAATTGAACATGTTAAAATCTACTTAGCACCACTTGACTAAGACGATTCTATGTACACTTTTGTTCACTTAAGTTAAATATGATATAACTTTTACACGTTTTTTCAATTATTAAAAGCATTCATATTTTCATTTTTAGATACAACCTGAAAATAGAGTGTGCTATGCATGTTGGCTCGCAGTTTGTAGAAATGTTCGACGTGCACAACAGCAGGATCGGAACAGAATTGAAGCGCCTACACATCAACACTCAACAAATTCGCCTACACCTTCACAATCTCATTCTCAACCTTTAATTACTCCACCTCCACCGTTTCAGCCTCAACCTTCATCATCCACTGATCCTGTATGTGTTAGATGTCAAGCATCACTTGCTAGACTTCATTCTCATATTTTGCCTGAAGGACCAGAAAGAGAATATATTGCCCAACTAATTTCTCCCATACTGGTAATTATTAATTACACACTCTTTTTTTTATCCATTCTTGTTAGCATTATGATGTTATACATATTTTTTTGTTTTCAGATTACAACTCATAGCAGAGTGTGTTATGCGTGCTGGTTATCAGCTCGGAGACATGTCCAGACAGAACATGTTGTTGATGAATTAAATGATGTTCCACCAACTGCTCTACCCAATTTTAGACGGACAGGAAACTCTGCCAGTTCATGTTTTGTACATGGTTGCACCAATCTGGAACGACATGTTGTACCAAACTTTTTAAGGTACCGTTTATTAAAATCAAATAAACTATTTGTCACAGAAAATGCTCGTATATGTAGCCATCATTTGAGTGTTTATGATTGGGGGTTTCTCGATGACTATGGCTATATTAACCAGTTTACTCCTTCTCAGTTAGAGGCTACAATAGCACTAGCCCTAACAAATGAAGAAGTAAATAAATTCAATTTTTACCAATTAGGTCTAATGTCTGATGAAGAATGCCATTACTGGACTGGCTTATCTAAAGAAAACTTCATGATAATAATAAATGAAGCTCCTCTTTTAAGAGAACAATTCAAAAAATATAAGACTGCTCTTGCAATATTTTTAGTTAAATTAAGAACAGGGGAGCCACATTCAAGATTAGGACAACTATTTGAAATGTCTATATCATCTATTTCGAAGACATTAACTATTGTAAGAAATACATTAAATGCACAATTTGTACCACTACATATGGGCATTGACCATTTGCCAAGAGATGAAATATCTAATCACAATTTAACTATACCACAAGGTCTATTTGGTGGTGAGGAAGGAGGTAATAGTAAGGCTATTGTTATCTGTGATGGGACATATGTTTATTTGCAAAAATCATCAAATTATTTATTTCAGAAACAATCCTATAGTTTACATAAATACAGAAACCTTGTAAAGCCTTTTTTAATAGTAACAACAGACGGTCACATACTTGATATTTATGGCCCCTATGCGGCAACTGTGTCGGATGCCGATATAATGAAGCAATTGTTTAGACATGAAAGTAATGAGCTACGGCAATATTTTAGAGGAGGAGACGTTTTTATTTTAGATAGGGGATTCAGGGATGCGATTCAATTATTAACGTCTTTAAATTATAATGTTTGTAAACCTGAGTCCCTGGAACGTGGTGAGACACAGTTACCTACATTAAAAGCAAATAAATCTAGGCTTGTAACAATGTGTAGATGGGTAGTGGAAGTAGTAAATGGTAGGTTTAAGAGAGATTACAAACTAGTACGAAATGATTTCAGCAATAACGCTGCTACCCATCTAATAACTGATTTTCGAATTGCAGGGGCCATAATAAATGCTTTCCATGTACCCATTACAGATAGACCTGATGCCTCTTTACTTTTAGAGCGTGCCTTGCAAAAATTAAATCAACCAAACTTATTAGCTGATTTTATGATTGAAAATAATGTTAATAGAAGAAGAGCATCTTTTATAAGCATTAATGCCAATATTCTTGTAAATGAGTTCCCCCTGATGACAGAGTCTGATTTAATTTTATTTGCACTGGGAACTTATCAGATAAAGCAGGCACGCTCGTACTACGGGGAACATATAAGGCAAAATGGAGTATTTGAAATTGAAGTTTGCCATGATGTTGAACATCTCCATATACCATATTTAGAGAATGAAATGTTTTTATTTAGGGGTAGAATCCAGTCTAGACATCGTAGTGGAAGAACATATTATACATACATTTTATTAAATATGCAACAAAACAGTTGGGAGCACAGAATCCACGCTTATTACTGTAACTGTATAATTGGAAAACGTACTGTGGGTTGCTGTGCTCACATCATGACTATTGTTTGGTATATGGGGTGGGCGACATCAACAGGATATTACAGCACCTGCCTCCTTCCTAGATTATATCCTAGTTAGAGATGATTTTGAGAATGAGGAAATGGAATAAAAGAAAATTATAAAATGCATGTTTGCATTGGTTTTATTTCAAATATCCCTAGTTACTAAATTCCCATTGACATATAGGTACACTCTCTAATATTATTAATTCCTTGTTACATTGTCAGCAACATGAAATGTAACACAACAATACCTATAACCGTGTATTTACTTTGGTGAAACGTTCACATAAATAAAAACGTGTTGAAATCTCTGGTACCTAACTGTCAATAAATATATGGATGGATGCCGTCAGATGTTTGACAGCAACCAACTGTTTAATACCTAACCGGCGGTGGTTTGAACGTCGATCAACACGACCCTTGAATATTAAATAGATACTTAATGGTGTCGTTATTGTAGAATCAAAAGAGTAGGTGGAGTAGGTATTTAGAACGAACACATACACATTTTAGGTCCCTTGGACTGTCAGAAAACCTTTTAAATTGCTCATATCTTTTGATTGAGCGAAGCGATTGCGATGAAACAAAAACTAAAATATACTCATAACAATATTTGAGTATGAGAGTTAACCATATTGGTTTCGTTCTTTTGACGTGGTACCTGTACCAATCACACATCTAAACAGACAAACAGCCAAAAATGTCAAAAATTATAGATATGGCATCTGTTGGATAAAGGCCGATGACCGTCACTGATAAGAGGTCCATGCCTCCTCCAATTTTTAAAGTACATAATGGTTCCATCGTTTTATCGATGATTCTGCCAATGCCCCAAGGTTGAAGCATTTTTATATTAATGGCTCCATCGTTTTATCGATGATGAAATGTATTCAGCTAAATTCAGATGTAATATTTTGATTATTTTGACAAATGGAAGTTTGACAGCTGTCACTGCTGTTATGTACGTTTCGTTGAACGCAGTAACGATGGGAGGTAGTGATTTTTTATATTCTATTATTTCTTAATCTATCGAATATTGGAGGATTTTAAATACTGCTAATTACACAATTTATTGCAAGGAATTTCACTTGTAATTTGTACCTCGGTACAAGTTTGGCCGAAAAAAAAACACATCCTTTAAGTAAAGTAACACTTATTTTTAGTTACCTTTCCCACCTGGTACCTGCCCAGGTGTCACTGAGCGAACTCCACAAACTCGCAGGTATTAAAAGTACATGAGGCCACTACTCAGAACCTAAGGCTTCATCTTTGTAAAATAAGTTATGTCAGAAAGCTCTGGGATCTTGGACTATCATGACGGCTCATAAGTCGCCATGCATATCTAAGTGAAATAAAATATTTAGAATTTTGTAAATTATTAATTTAATTCGTGCGTTTTTCGGCTTACATTGTAGACTTGTCTTGACTAGTCTACAGCGTTCTAGATCAATATTACTTAAAAAATATTTGCCCTACGAATCAGGACCTTAATATTATTTAACTTGGTGTTCTATTCGTCTAAACATGGTCTGTTTTAATTTCAAATGTAGCTTGTTGTTGTCTTCAATTTATATTCGACAACGATAGTTGAGTCGAAATTGACGGCATACCGGACGATTTACAAACCATTGCCTTGCTAAGTATGAATATTTTAGTAAGGCAATCAAAATCGAAACGTTTTGAATTAAGCCAGGAATATCATTATCAACTTCTGCTTGGTGAATTCTAACAAGAGTTTGTCGCATTGGCACGCAAGGCACTCACATGCATTTGTACAATTTTATGGCATGTATGTATATTCCTGGCATGGTAACCGCCATAGCCCGAAGAATTGCCAAACTTAAGTGGCAGTGGGCCGGGCACATTGCTCGCAGAACAGGTGATGAGGCCAAAAGGTGCTGGTGTAGCGACCTCGTACCGAAAGACGAACTGATGGATGGCGGCCCACAAGGAGGACCAATGACCTTGTGAGGACCGTGGAAGCCCATTGTATGCGAAAACGACAGAATTGGTCGAAGTGGCGATGCTTGGGGGAGGCCTATGTCTGGTAGTGGACGACTTTCGACTGAAATGACGATGAAGCATATTTTTTAATTTTGTTTTATTCTGATCTATGTATTCATCGTCAGCCTCACAGAACAGAGGAAAGGTCAGCTTTGTCTTTTTAACTATCTTGGTGTCAGCTTTTCTATACTGTTATAATAATTGCGTAACCGTTTCATTTATTTATTCAAGAGTCTGATCGATCTACCAATAGCAAATTCTCAAGAGTCACTGACGACATTAGCTCTTTATGTTGTCAAATTGCGCAAGTTCGTTTCAAGTCAAGTTGCAGTTCGCTCGAAAATGTTCGTGTTTGGCGCATTTAGTCGATGTTTCTTCGTCGTACTGTAAGTGAATTTTAAACTATTTCTCATATATTGAATTCCCGAGTGGCGCTGAGGTGGATAGCATCTTTTCTGATCGGCCACAAGTTTTAGCTGACAAGAACGACCCTTTTATTTAATATTTTTTTTGCAGTTTGCAAATCTGCCTAAGTATTTTGTACCTTAGGCAGATCTCAAATTGAGTCAAGACAGTGTATGGGAGAGAATGGCGCAGTTTATATAAAGAAAAGGCCCATTTGCAGTATTTTTAACCGACTCCAAAAAATGAGGAGGTTCTATATTCCACTGTGTATATATTTTTTATTTATGTTCACCGACTTGTCATACTATAGTTGTATACATAGAATATGCTTGTAAACACACATAAAAATGTCATGGCGGTCAAAATGTTACACTTTTTCGGTCTTGCTGTCATCCGGCAAGTGTGCAGGTTATTACATGCGATAAGGATATTCGCTCTAATAATGATGGGCACACGCTTGGGATGATGGTCTCATAGTCCACAGTGACAACTAGTACCTCGAAACTGTCCTGTTTTTATACAAGAGCAAATTGTTTTTGTACTAATGTATGCAGTGTATAAATATCAAGATCGCTATTTACTAAAGCTTTTAAGCCACTCCATATCAAACCCAACCAACTACTTCAAACTCTTACACTTAACAGTGACTGTGACAATTCATTTGAAATGTCAAATGATACAATTTCAAGATTGATTTTTTTTATTAAATGCCTCTCAAAATTCATTTAATAACGTTACACGTCCGTTTTTGGGTCACAAAAAATTATAAATGCTACAACTTAATCGGTCCATTCGATTCGGAGTGAAATGGCTGTGAGTGATAAGGGTTCCATTTTGCCATTCGTACGTACGGAACCCTAAAAAAACTCTGACCTAACCCTCCTAAGTAAATACCTTCTTTGAAACTAAAAGACAATTGCCACTAGCCACCCTTTTCTTCAGGAGTCATTAGCATATAGATAAGTTTAATGTCCTATACCCATTCTAGTCAATATGTTTGACCCAAATCGTTTTTACACTCATTGAGATGGTTTCGGAGCTATCAAAGTTCAGTTGGGTGTTTACAGAGAGAAGACGTGACATGGTTTTGGTTTTACCTCTCGTGTCTGAAAGTGAAGGTACTTGGGAGTATAATATAACGTAGGAGCATCTGTAGCCAAACTAAGACAAGCCCTGTATCTCGGCACACAGCGCAAGATCCTTCAAAAGAAACAATAACACATATTAGCCCAAAATACATGCAAAAAATAAATGGTCTTAAAAAAAAAAATACAAAAATGAGTGTGTGTGACTGTATGTTCATGTGCGCGTGATTTTGTGTAAGCGCAGAGTAGTGAAAGGTGCTAGGGGTGTTGGGTAGTGAAAGGAAGAAAGAAAGAAAGAAATTTCACAAGTACGTTACAAGACTTCTTGAAAACAAGAATCACAACTTGTTTATGTGTGTGAGCGCGGTATTAGCTTTACACCCAAGTATGTAAGTCTAGTAGATCTATATATACCTAGCCATTTGCTAATACGTGGGGCCGCTTCCGATAAAATGAGATGTAATTAACCATCAATATCGCACAGAAAAGCCACGGAGCCACTTCCGTCTGACCCCACAGGCAATTACTGAATAAATCTTTGATGTAGGGCTGGAGTGATTATGAGTAATGAAATTAAATGAAATTCTTTATTCTATACTTTACAAGTCATCCTACTAATATTATAAATGTGAAAGTATGGATGTTTGGATGTTTGTTACTCAATCACGCTTAAACGGCTGACCGGATTTGGATGAAATTTGGTACACTAATAGTTTACAACCTGGATTAACACAAAGGATCTTTTTTGTCCCGGTAATACGTTTCTGTGGGATAATTTTCGACCTCCACGTGGGGCAAAACCGCTGGCAAAAGCTAGTATAAAATAAAAAATTGTTATAGGGCGTCGACATTTTCTACATAACTACCCCTAGTAGTACTAGGAATGTCGAAACTCACTCAAGAGTCAAAGTTTGCGTGGACCTATCCAGTCAGTAAGAATGTCAAATATTGTTTACCTGTACAAATATCATCTATGACTGACTGCGATGAAGAACTACTGATACGTGCGGTAATTATTTCATCATCATCATCATTTTAGCCGTAAGACGTCCACTAGTAGACATAGACCTCCCCCAAGCTCCGCCACAAGGACCGGTAATTATGTAGTCATTTGAAAAATCGCGTCGATTTGATAGTCTAATCATTGAGATAACTTACAGTAGGTCGGTCTTCAATTAACACCACATACATTTGTCTATTGTTGTTTTACCTGCGAGACAATAAGAAAAATATTGTTAGGTTAATATGTACTATACAAATAAAATCAAGCTTCGTTGGATTCATTTAAACCATAAGATAGTTAAAAACTTTGTTTTTCAATTTCTCCGTTGCTACTCAAATATCGTGCAAAATCAAATGTACAAAATGCAGGTTTGTTAGCTGGTTTTTGGCGTAAATGTAACTTTTATTTTACGTCTAATGTTTTTCATACAAATTAGGTTCAGTAAAGTCATTAACAATTTAACAATTAAAATATATTTTAAAATCTCATTAAAATAAGTTCATAGTTATTTGTGCCAAGTCAGTCATTGATATACATTTGTATCAATAGCCGAGGATACATTTTATATGGTACCTATTCGCACCGTTCAACTATGTCACTACAATGTGTGTAACCATAAAATAAACCGTTCAAGTGTGTTGTAAGTAGCGAACATTCATTTATGAGGTTTTATATCCATTTTTATGGGAACTGTAAACAGTAGTCGGTGAACGAGAAACGTAAACGGTTGGGCGTTAACCATCTTTGTTATTTTGAAGATGAATATGGAAAAATTGTTTTTTTTTTTTTTGCTAGAGTTGAAAAAAGAATGCATTATTAAATTGTAGATTGCATTTCTAATATATTCTTTTACCTCGTTTATACGAAGTAAAAGAAGATATTATAAATTAATGTTGTATTTATAAGCTCTTGTAAAGCGGTGTTTTTGCCACTTGTAAAACAGTATATTTGGTGCGTTAAAAATAGCAGGTAGATGAAACATTTATCATTAAACGTGCATAAACGCGAACAGTCCTAGATAAATTTGTCTTGAAATAAAATACGATATAGCATATGATAATGATGAAAAACGTAGCAGTTGCCTACCTTAACTTCTGGTCATCAGGCTATTTTGTCACTTAAGCAATACTGGCTCATCTTTTCTCACGAAAATCATACTGAATTAAATAAATCGAATACAAACTTATAACAGTCGTCTTCAAGATCACGAGGCGACTACATAAAGTTATACCAAGTGCTAACATATTATTTATAAAGAAGTTATAATATAGAGTTAGTAAAGGTCATGTTTATCTATTTTGCATAATACACGTTATACTAAAAAGGGTCGTCGGGATATAATAGCATGAGGTATTATATTTGTTTACAGAAAAAGCTTTTTATTTTGGTATTCATATAAGTTATATTTTAGCCGTGATGTGTTGCGTTTGTTATATTTGCGTAACTTAAGTGGCAGTGGGCAGGGCACATTGCTCGCAGAACAGATGGTCGATGGGGCCGAAAGGTTCTGGAGTGGCGACCGCGTACCGGAAGACGTAGAGTGGGAAGGCCTCCCACAAGGTGGACCGATGACCTTATGAAGGCCGCGGGAATCAGCTGGATGTGGGAAACACAAGACTGGTCGAAGTGGAGGAGCCTGGGGGAGGCCTATGTCCAGCAGTGGACATCTTTCGGCTGAAATCATGGATGATGATGATGTATTGCGTTTTATCTTTGAGCGCCATCCACGAATAAGTATAATATTTAAAACTTTAATTATATATAAAGTTTATTTATAGTTTTAAATACTAAATAAAATAAAAAATCAACAGGAGAAAAACCCAATTTTTTTAAATCGTAAAATAAAAAAAAATACTGCGCCAAACAGGGTAGGATTTGTATTCGGATAAATAATAAATACATTATGTTAATTTTGATAAAACCTTTCTAATAACAATAATGTAAACAACAGACTATTACATTTAAATAAAATTCCAATTCTGCACGAAAGATTTGAGGACTCCTAAGTATTTTATTTCTGAACCAAGAAATAATGAAATCGTTGTTTGCTTGTTCTTTGTTTGGCCGCGCTATTCCCTGCAACCACCAGTCGGTTTAGTAAAATTCTTTTTGATTTGATAGCCCAATTCTTGAGGAATGTTAAAGGCTATGTAAGACGGCCCCTAGGAGCTAAGCAAAAAGATAGACAAGCCAGAAAGAACGCTCGGCAAAAACAAAGAAATAGCGCGCAAGGACGACGCGATGCAACGCAGTGGGTCGGGGGAACAAAGAAATTTGAAGCGGTCGAAGTGCCGGATAGAAATTAGATAATACATAATATTAACATCATGCCTATTCATAGTATTCCTCAAAGGGTACCTATAGTAAATCCACATTTATTTCGCCAGATATGTTTTGAATTCCATGTTATTACGAGCGAGCCAGTAGCCATTATTTAATCTATTCGTATAAAATCAAATAAAAAGAAAGCAGTTTATTCAAACAGGCCTTTAAAAACATCAAATACATTAATAAAAAACAAGAAAATAACTAACAATTCTCAGTAAAGACAACAATTTTCCAATATTAATACCATAAACAAAACCGAATGGTCCGAAATGTTCAGTAAGTCTTAGATTTAATTAAATTCGGGTGTGTTACGTAAATAAGGTGCTCGAGCCATCTCGAGCCCATTGTTTTGTATTAAGGCTCCTGGCTCGAAACGAAAATTGACAACAATAGGGGAAAATTTTGTAGAAAATGGTGTACGAAGGAAGAAAGGGCATTCCAAACGTTTTGCCTTTGTAAGGTATCATGGGTGTATTAGAAAAATTAAAATGAAAGGTATTAATAAGAGACTAGATGTATTCTAGCTGGCCTGAAAAGTAAGACGGATAAAATAAGTGGGGATTTATAATATTATGGTATCCATGACGACTTAACCCAAGACCTCCAATATATTTTTGAAACGAGTTAAGAAACACCGGCACCGAACCATGACAAGCTAATGAAATCTTGTTACTTACAATAATAAAATACCAAAGCCACCGTACCGCGTCGTAGCCCGCTACGAGGGAAGCTACGAACCGGTACGAATGTCTACGCCGTAGCGCTGTCATCCTACATCTTAAAAGCGACGTAGCTGTTGTTGATGTTTTGTTTTTTTGTAATTGCGCCCTCCTCCCAACAAAATATTTATTTTTGTGAAATTATGTTTCACCCTCATATATTTGTAAGGAAAATGGGGGATTCGAAAAGTTTTATTTTATTTGGTATCTACACAATGGAATTGAGATAAGTATATCGTAATGGTAGATAATATTTTGTACAGTATATTGTATTTTGGTTATATTTAGACGATCCTGGACTTCTGTTTTGTTACGACTTACCGAACATGTAAAACTTTTGTGAAAGGGTGAAGCTTTATTGGATTTCTTTTTCGTATTGTTAGAGTCATAAAAATACAGAGACTTTATTTTTAGTCATAAAAAGAAGATGAAATCTTTCATATTTTGAGACTGTTTAAATGGTACCGAGGTGGTGGCGGTTGTATGTAGTGTGGGCCAGCCTGTGTCCAGCAGTGGGAACATTATTGGCTGATTATGAAACGTGTGTCTAGCTTTTGTCCGTAGCTGCACCCGCGTGGGTGTCGTGAATTAATTAATTAATTAAAACTTCTCGCAAACAAAAAAGATAAAAAGCAGACTGTCTTAGGCATTTTCTACCAATCAACCAAGAGTGTGCAAGAGATTAGATGGCAGGTGCTTTGATTGGGAGAAGAACAATGATAAAAAAGCTATAAAATATTTTGGATTATCCCCCGAGAACATATTACTGCGTTAAGAAGTATCTTGTCCTAACGCATAAGGGCAATTTTTGTATTTCTAAGATTGTTCGGATTCTAATATCAGTCCCAATCTGTCAAAAATAAAATCAAATTACATTTATTTTTGACAGTTTCTGATATTGCTCGTCGCTGAGATAAGATTGCGAATTGAATTTGAATCTTGACATCTTCTTTTCATAGTATAAAACAAAGTCGCTTTTTGTGTCTCTACGCTTAGAAACTACGCAACGAATTTTAATGCGGTTTTCATCAATAGATAAAGTGATTCAAGAGTATGGTTTATATGTATAATACACCGACCTCCACGTGGGCATAGCCGCCAGCAAAAGCTAGTGTTTTATAAGTACGAGAATAGATATTCTGGTTATGGTCCGAAAAAGTGCCAAATATCAAATTTTGAAAACAGACAAACTGAGTTTTTTTACACAAGGCATTTTGTTACGTTTCTGTCACACGAATTCTGTCCATCGATCCATTTATCGTACTTCGTTTTATAAGTACGAGAATAGATATTCTGGTTATGGTCCGAAAAAGTGCCAAATATCAAATTTTGAAAACAGACAAACTGAGTTTTTTTACACAAGGCATTTTGTCACGTTTCTGTCACACGAATTCTGTCCATCGATCCATTTATCGTACTTCGTTTTATAAGTACGAGAATAGATATTCTGGTTATGGTCCGAAAAAGTGCCAAATATCAAATTTTGAAAACAGACAAACTGAGTTTTTTTACACAAGGCATTTTGTTTCGTTTCTGTCACACGAATTCTGTCCATCGATCCATTTATCGTACTTCGTCCATCAAAGCAGCAGCAATTCATTTATAGGTACTGGACACGTTCCAACATCGGTCGTTACGTCAACGTGTACAACAGGCTCCTGTAATAATGTCTGTCCGTAAAGGTTGCACTGCAGGGAAATGGTTCTAATGTGGGAGTGAGTGCCCGTCAGTTGTTGGTGAAGAAAGGATCGTACACAATATTTGATATTTTAAAGCTTAACAGACCATCGAGCCTGTAATATGTATAACTAGCTAGGGGCTTCGCCCGCTGTGGAGGCCGGAAATATCTCCATCGGGACATCTACCAAGGAAACATACTACCGGGATAAAAGTAACCTAGTGTTAATCCAGGAGTAGAAAACATTAAAACTTTCACATTTATAATATGAGTAGGATAAACAGCCGTTCGACCATCGCGGTCATTTTGAGTTAGCGCGGTACGTCTGGGTGACGTCACGCGATATCGGCATGTGATCAATAAAATACCCAATAACACTTTGCCCAACCTTTTATTCGAACCCAAGGTATCATACTAATCGCGCTTGCGACCACTCATAGACCAACAATATATTTTGAAATACCTACATACTTATAATACCATCATCATCATTTCAACCGATAGACGTCCACGGCTGGACATACGCCTCCCCACAAAACTGGGGGGATTTGCCATAATCGCCACGCTTTTCAGGCGGGTTGGCGATCGCAGTATGGTGGTAAAATGCATAGAGAACGCTGCCGCCCATTCTCTAGTAAGTCCCTTAGTCGCCTTCTATGACACCCACGGGAAGAAATGGGAACTTATAACATAACATAATTATATGTGTTTCGTGTGATTGCCTCCAGTGGTCGCAAGCGCTATTGCTGAACATGAGAAATGGGAACTTATAACATAACATAATTATATGTGTTTCGTGTGATTGCCTCCAGTGGTCGCAAGCGCTATTGCTGAACATGAAGTCCCGGGTGCGATTCCAGGTTGGGCAGCGTTATTGGAGTTTTCCATCAGGAATTTCTCAGTCGCAGCCCGAAATCTGGATTTGTGTCTGGTTGATAGCAGTAGCGTCTCCCCCCATTACTTAAACATAACTGTGCACTAGCGAAATGTGGCTGCACTAGGTACAGGTGCACCTCTGTCTTACCGTTCCGGGAATACAGGCGTGATGCTATGTGTTATATGCTGTGGAACTGTACCGCTACAATTTCATGACTATGCACTTTTTTCTAGTTTGAAACTAGTTACAAACCCGAAAATTATCCGTTTGTCGCGTTGAATAATTAAATAATTCCTAGATAAAAAGGTGTCAGTACTAACATTAACATTTTCACAGCAATTGACACATTTAAACGATTGTGAATACTGTACGTAAACGTATGAATAAATACATTTGTACAGCTGTAAGCGGTGGCGTGTATAGAATCATTATTAGTGTGAAAGGGACATTACACTGCTCATTCCATATGATTAATGTTATCCGGAGGCGTGAGTTACGAGCGGCAAGCGAGTTGGTGCGTGAAATCATTATTCAGATTGTGACTATAAGTAGTACCGAGCCTGGTTTACTGCTTCACTGTTCTACTGATTTTAAGCGCGATTGCTGAGCAAGGGATTTTGGTTTCAGTCCTCGTATTTGTTCATTAAAATATTTTGAATAGCAGCCTGGAGTCTCCTCAGGTACACATGGTATCTTTTGAGCACTTTTTCCGTTGATATCAATATAGACGAATTTTCTGATGTCATAAAATTCCTTCACTCTTTTGAAGCATATTTACATATTATTTATTTTAAGACGCTTGTAGAAATAAAATAAATATTGGATGAAGTGCTAAATTTATAAATATAATTACACACATTATACATTAGAGTGTTAGGTATGTGTAGGCTTTTTTTCTGTCCTTCTACTGAAAATCTATCTAAAGCCACGACAACACGTAGCAACTTGCTTATACAAACAGTTTGAAACAAAAGGCGTCCCCATAATAGCAAACCGTTTACCCGGTATAGGTACCCTCTTTTGCCGACTATTCGCAGTGCGCAAACTGTGTTTGCGCATACAAACTACTCAGTGTCGCTTAGTGAAAAATTCAATAGTATTCATTCCGCTGTACAGAAATTGAATTTGGGAAGTTGAGATCCCTTGCACATACGAGACACCAGAACCGCATTGACACAGTCAAAAGAAAAAGTTAGTGCAAAAACTCACGCACTATTACAACCCGCTCATCTCTCCCAACTCACATTCTAAACGCTTCACAGCTCGTTTTATCTACTCGGTAGAACTGAAATTCCGTACCTAATTAGCGGTTTTGCGTATCTACATACATAACGATGTGTACTACGCCCGGATGATCGTGTCATTAGGGGTTAGAGAGTGACATCTCAGGCACGAAACGTTTTTAGGGTTTCGTTCCTCAAAAAGAAAAAATGGGACCCATATAGGATTACTTCGTTGTTCGTCCGTCTGTTTGTCTGTCTAGGTATTTTTTCGCAGGAACGCCTGAAGGTATCAGCTAGGAAATAATATTAATATCTATTTAATAGTACCCTAAAATGTAATATTATTTATTTTATATTGTTTCCTCATTTCATTATAACCGAATACCTATCTCGTTTTGTAAATTATGACGTTCCATACACTTATTAATTTTAAGGCATGCTACTACTTTATAATGTACTCAATTGTTGTGCCCAACGGGTCCATGTGAACTTTGTAAATAATATTAAGATCTTGTACATACATGAGATATAATATGCAATAAGTCATGTTTTTAGGTCAACGCAATAAAAAATTACTCGCCAATCATTAAATTTTTCAATATCTCACACAGAAGCACAAGTATAGGAAAATGTCTGAAAGTCATTAACTTGTAGTTTTGTCACATAACAAAAAATTGTGAATACATAATTCAATTTGCAGTTGGAGAATTGGCTATGACTTATATCGATGAAAAGGGGATAAACAATGGGAGAACATTTTGTCAACTACAAAGTTAAATTTGTTCTTGGGATAAATACATCCGAACTATGGAACCCTTCATTGTGAGTGGTCTGACACGCACTTGGCCGGTTTTTACTTGTGGTATTCGCGTGATCATAGAGATTGTTTGATGTTGAGGAAGTGTGCTAGTCTTCAAGGTTACAGTGGTGTAGCTTTAATTCCAAAGCGTGTTTAGTTGATGTCGTCGTCTTAAGCTGATATGATCTATTTTCGTAATAGAACGTGCGGAAGAAAAACTCTGAGGCCTTAAAATTACAGTGTAGTCGTGGAACCGTATTCTTTCAAATCAACTTACTTTCTTAACGTCATTATAATAAAGTTCAAATTGGAATTAATACGTATCCTTGACTACGCTGACATTTATGGGCTTTGCAGTTTCTTGCTTTGCTGTTTATTTGGAAAATCATACATGGTCTAAAAACGGTAGCTACAGAAAATGAACCTCGGGTGTAATCTCAATTCACGTCAAGTCTTTCGTTATACAGGCAGGACATCGACACTCAACCTGGTATCCTGGATTCAGTAAAGGACTCTGAACCCCGTGCGTTGAAATTTTTCGTCCTTTAGTAAAAAAAAAGTATTGAACTTTTCTATGAAAACTGATTTTATTTTTTATTTACCGAAGATTGATGTCTACACCTACTGTGTCTACCTAGCGTAGACATGTTTGATTTTAGATTTGGTGAATTCCTAGTTTCGCGTCGAAGTCCTTGCCACCGTGTCCAGTATTAAAGCAAACTACATTATAATGCTAGTACTTGTAGTACTATCAATTCAAAACTAAGTGCGAACGAAGCCTTTGAAATGTATGCGGCTACATTTTGAGGTTGCAAACTTTCGCGATTATTTTGGCATCGTTACCCGCCCGTCTGCCCGTGACCATAGCTGGTGTTAGTCGGCCCAAACTTCGGGATTACAAGATGTTCGTCTCTTTAATTTAAACACTAAATCTAACAACCGGGACCAACGGTTTAACGTGCTTTTCGAGGCACGGAGAGGTTTCTTGGTATGTATAAATGTCACCCGTCCACAAACCAACCGCGGTAAGCGTAGCTTTATCTGATCGATCCACACGTACGGCTGTTACCACTTAACCACAAGCCCCTCTGTCTACATCTCTTAACTTTAAGCAACGTTTATGAATAAAGTCTTAAAACTTTTACGTTGACTATTTACCGTTGACCTGTTAAAATCAAATAATGTGGTGACATAACCGTGTGTACATTGTAAGGTTCAGTTAACCCTATACAGTTCGCTGACAGCGCGACATCAAATTGATTGTTGTGGTATTCACGTAATGAGCTAACAATGTCAGTCAACTACCCTAATTAAAACTATTTGTTTTATGCTATACTGTTTAATTGCCGTTTGATGTGTTTATATTTTAGGATACGCTCTAGTGAACAGTATAATAGTTAGCTAGACAGGTAACAAAATATTGTAACGTGTGCTTGAATGGTCGCTTAATCTATTGTATAATATGAAATCTGGTAGGGGCCTATTTAATAAAACTGACATTTGGCAGGTGCCAAACTGACAATTTTAAAGTTATATTTTCATAGTTTTCTGCTGTGTTAAATAGCACCTGACATTTTTTGACAAAAATGTCGCATTCTCAGTTATAAATAGGGCCTAAATAGGGTCTTTGATAAGTAAATCAGAGGGGCAATTGTCGTAATTTTAAAAATGTTCACAGTCTTAGCTGTCTCAATCTGTTAAAAATACCTCAAGTTTCTATACATTTTTGACAAGTTTTTGATATTTGATTGTCACCGAGATGAGACTGCGACTAGATTTTGAACATTTTTAATTACGAGAATTGGCTTTCTTATGTCAACTGTCACGTTTGCTGCTCTGAACATTTTGTGGAAACACCAATAGCCAATCAAATAATTGACGTGAGAATTGACAACAGATTAAATTGGTTGTAAGAAACAAAACTATGAAGGCTAAGTTTATTTAGTGTTGAAAATGATAAAACCAATTACATTTATCTAAACTATTTTTATAAAGAGAAAAGATTCGATTTTTTATATGGACTGCTTTCATGGGAAAACGGTTAAAAATGAGTAGACCATGGCCTGGATTAGGATAATTTTATCCCAATATTCCCACAGGATCGACACTTATGCGGGTTAAACCGCGGGGCGCCGCGAGTGTTTAAATATATGTAATGAATTGTAACCTCTGAACTATACATAGTATGGTTTTATTGTTACTTTATTTAGTGGGTTAAATCCTACTTTCTACTATCCTACTTTCCTATTAATTCCTAATAATTCCAACAAATTCCTACTATTCCTACTAATATTATAAATGTGAAAGTTTGTATGTTTAGATGTTTGGATGTTTGTTACTCAATCACGCAAAAATGGCTGAACGGATTTGGATGAAGTTTGGCACACAGATCGTTTTTAACCTGGAATAACACATAGGATACTTTTGTCCGGATAGTACGTTTCCGTGGCATAATTTTCGACCTCCACGCAGGCGAAGCCCCTTGCAAAAGCTAGTATAGAAATAATGATTGGTACTTCTCTTATTGAAATTGCAAATCCAGGCCGTAGATCATTTCCACCCAAGCCGCCGCAACTTGTCGAGCTATTTCACACACCAGCCACTAACAATGACCTAGTCAAAAAACTCAATAAAACTTCGTTCGGCAACGGATGCGGATGAATATCAATATTTCACTCCGAATGACTTCTGTCAGGATCCAGAACGATAGATTTTTATATAGGCCGCAGTTTGACTAGTATTTTTTGTTGGATGTCTAAAACAGTGTGACTGGCCGTCGCCGATATCGCATGTTCGGATGACAGTCGGAACCGACGATTTCGTACGAGTAATTCGTATAGACGCGATAGTGCAAACGAAGCGTATGTGAGATAGTGTGTGAAATTGCAACGGGTTTTTTTGGGATGTTTTGAAATGCCCTGTTCGGTTGACTTAGACAATGGGCGATTTTGTAGATACAAATGGTACATAGGTAAACTTATTCACTCAAAACAACTGTTTTTAGGCCTTACAACAAGAAAACCCTCACCCAAACCGTTCACCATTCGTGCTGCCAAAATTAATATGACAAAGTGATATCTACTATAACTATTCCGAACCAGTTGAAAAAACTAACTAAAGCAATTATCATGACACAGTTAAGATTATAATATATTATTACCAACAAAGACCAAACTGCGCATTACCCCTGACCACAACCCACTCAAAAAATTTAATTGCCATTATAACAAAATAACGCTCATATAATTTAGTTGATAGCACTTGGCGACCATGCTGAGGCGTGACATTAGCCAGAGAGCTTACATCACAATAGCTGGACAAGTTTGGCACACGATCAAGTTCTGAGTTATGGCTGAGGAACGTCCGCAGCTCATATTATCGTACTTTTGGCAGGCTTATTTTCGTGTCACACACCCGTTTGGGGCAGCCGGTGTTGATTATGAGATGGGGACTTGATTACTAGGTTATTGCTTTCGTTTTTAATAAAGAGGTAAAAATTACGGTACTCCAAAACCACTACGTGGAGCCCCGACACACCCAGAAAGCATCGCGGCAGACCCTTTAGAAGTTGGCGGAACGAGTTGGACATAACACACGATCAGTGGTCCAATTTAGCCCTGGATAGAAAGAGTAGGAAGTCATACGGAGAGGCCTCTCCCCAGCAGTGTGGGATGATGCGGGCTAATCATAACAGTAACTCAAGAGTAGTCAGTTATAAACTCAAATCACCAATTTGTTGCCAGAATGTTTTAACACTATGTATTTCAATGGCCATCCGTACACGATGTGACTTACGCCGTACTTGCTCGCACTGGATTACGTCAGTGCGCGGATATGGCACTGACATTGTGACACGTGTATGTCCACATTTGACAGCACGAGTGTCGTTGATATTGGGCCTTAATGAAAGCATAGGAAGGTACGCAAAAAGACAGTACGAAACCCCTTTTTTATTTTACAAATAATTATTCAATAAAAGCTAACAAGCATATTATTTATGTAACACTTAATGACTTCTTTATTGGTAATTGGTTCATGTAATATCTACCTATTGATTTGCGCATAAAATTGAAAATAAAACTATTCCACAAATCAACATAACCAACTAATTCAGAATGGATATTTTCAATCAACCTGACTAGCCTTTTCGCAACTATGTTGATCTCGGCTTCCAGTCTAATTGGATGCTGCTGAATAATAGTGCTTTACATGGAGCAACTGCGTATCTCAAGTCCACAACCCAGTTACTGGGTTATACGATACGATACCTTTTGGTAAAACTGGGTATCACATTTTCGGCCTTGTAATAACCCGTAATGACTGTCGATGATCCACAAATGACAGCGTGGACTAACGGCTTAACGTGCTTTCCGAGGCACGGCAGGGTTTTGATATATAAAGATAGTCGATCTGATATCGACCCTTGCGGCTGCTATTGCTTAGCCACGAACCCTTCTGCTCTTTCTCCTCTATTTAATAAAACAATATTATGCTATATCCAAACGTGCAATAATACATACGTCCACAAGCCCGTTGAATGCACAAGACATTGCCATTTTATAGATATTACTAGCTGACCCGTGCCTACTTCGTTGGGCGTTAAACATTTTTACTTGTGATAAAATTATGAGTTTGATTCGGTTAGTACTGAGTGCTATGATTTATTTCCTGACTGCCAAAAGGAGGGTTATATTTTTACTGCATAATTATGTATGTATGTCGGATCATAGTTTGCATGCACATTTAGCTATCGGGTTTCAAATGATAGACGTGATAGGCCACGTCCCTTCCCCCACAGCGACCGACGCAACGCCATCGCGCGCCGTTCTGATAGCCGAACATTAATAAAATTGCCTGCCTTATTTTATATTTTAAATTATACTATGCAACCAAAAAACATACTGTAAAAACGAATTTTATCTAAATAAAATTTCCTTGGTGATAAAACACTTTATTACTAAATAGATTGACGTGTTGTATAAAAAAAACCGTCTGATAGGAATATTACTCAATAGATTACGACACAGTCGCGGTTCCATACCTATGTCGTATTATCTCTTTAACCATTCGTTCGTACGTAATTATTCGTATTAAAAGGGAAAAGTCTTTTGTTTGAAATATTTGAGACGATAAATTTACTTATTTTGATAAGAATTCATAATTGTTGATAACATGACCAATAAACATGACCTAACGATTTAAATTATTTTTTTAATATGAAAAACTACTTTTTGTGACTTAAATTTAAATGTTAAACATATGCTGTCGCTGACTTTTCTGTAGGCATTACAAAAAGTCAGCGACAGCATCTTTCATTCATCGTCTTTTAGTCTTTCGGGTTAATATATAGCTTAAGATACTCATAAATAGCGTGGCTTTCTATTGGTAAAAGAATTTTCAAAATTGGTTCAGTAGATCCAGAGATTAGGTACTCATTACAACCTCACAAACTCACAAACTTTACCTCTTTATAATATTACGAGTAGTATAGATGTAAAACAGAACAGTTTTAAAGAAATAGACCTAGCTTGATATTCTTATGTCGGATCATAATTTGCGAAAGTGTTTTTCGAGTAACGTTTCAATTTATGAAGAAAAATCTTTTTACTGTTTATAACTAGGACTTTATTTTAAGGTAACCTTTTATAATATGAACGAGTTTATTTTCTCATTATTTCGAGTCTGTTTGACTATTTTTGAACTGAAACGGATGTTCCATTTTAGTTTATTAACCGACTTCAAAAAGAAGGAGGTTATCATTTCGACATGTTTATTAGTTTTTTTTTTAATGTATGTTTGAGCATAACTCCTTAATATATTTGCAAAATTATTGTTTTGTTTGAAAGGGGTTTATTTCGAAATGGTCCCATATAAATTTCATATAGATCTGGTGTTTCGGAGACAGACAACGGAACTCTTAAAAAAATGACAGCAAATAAACCGCAATGGCTTTGACCCCAAGGATGATGAAATTTCGAATTAGTGTGGGATAGGTACTATAGCCAAAAAGTGAAAAATAAAAACTTAAAAAAAAAACATCCGACTTACGGAAAAACACTACAAACTGAAAAATTACTTTAATTTCGGAAGGCGGTGACAAAAAATTAAAATACATATTCAAAGTCACCGACTTATTTTTCACTTTGAAGTGTTTTTTGGAAGTAGGTTGTTTTTTTTTCTTCTAGCTTCTTTACCATGCGATGCCAAAAAGTTCAAGCGTAAGCAGAATTCTACTTCTACCATTAACCTGCGTTTTCATAGACGTAAAAATATCGCGGCGCTTATTTTTCGAGCATTCGATTTTTAATGCATTGCTTAGCGGCGACAGTTGGAAATCAAATGATGTCTGGTGGATTTTAAATTTTTTCATCCACACATCAAGCCGGAGGGTCGTAACTCAACCTGAATATGAATAAACAACCACGAAAATACTTAGATCTCCACTGAACATAAGTGGACCTAACTAATCACACGTCATTTAATTCAATAACCGATACGTGGTTACTTTCACCCAGTTCCTACCAGCTACTCCACGAAGATCTCCACTCGTAAGGCGAGCTGAGAGCTGGAGAGACGAACTTCTCTGTACATCTAGCTAGCTTGTATTGTCCCGGTGCAGAGCAAAGGGTCCCTCTTCATTTTCCACACACTTAATTCTTTTGTTAGTGCTGGCCAGTCCTGTGGGTTATAGTCAAGCTCGCTACGCCATCTTCGTATCGACCTGCTGCGACACGAATATATGGTACGAGAATTAGGTACCTACTCTAAACATATATTATAGTGATATATTTTTGTTATACTTAAAATGTTACAAGTTCACGTTCATAATATAAGTCGGTCAAAAGCTTCATTTTCATGTCACATTCCCTCTTTAGGCACAGCTGGGACTAATTACGGGCCAAAATTGTGACCATGTAATGTAACGATATTTTTGGAGGTAGAGCAAAATTTAAATATCATCACTCTAAAAGGCAGGTTTCACAAAGGATTTTAAATTGCGTGAGAAGTATACGCAGGTGAACTAATAATGGATAATAAGTACTATTATGCAAAGCTTTGTTATTTTAAGTTAATAATTATTAAGTAAAAAATTAAGTTACATTAAAATTGGTCATTAGTGTTTCAGGCTAGATTTTAATTAATTATATTAAAAACTTGCACCCTAATTGCGTAACATATTATTAATCAGAATCTGAATCTTTTTGATGGGTACCTATTGCTAATCATCCATTGCTTCATGTTCGAAATATTTAGCTACTCTCCAACCTAAATAACACAATGAACGGCTCAACAACTATCAATTAACAAGCACAGGAGCTGAGCCACGAAACCTTCCCCTTTACATACCTATGCTAAAAAAGATACAAATATAAACCGAAAATAATATTCTGCCACTGTATCCTAAAAGAGAATAATTAAATCGGTGCCTTCTTAAAGACCATACAATATCCCAATAAAATAGTAGCAACTGTTTATGCATTAAACATCGTCAGTTTTACTAATAATCCACACAGATACGCGAAAACAATCACCACATTTCACAATCATTCCTTTTAATGTGACCTATATTTTCCGCATATGAACAATAAAAGCCACATCAAATAAAGGTATGGTGATGATAATGTCGGTAGTTATGACTGGGAATCGTTTGCTACAAAATATATAGGAACAGAAGGTAAGTTCCATACAAAGACCTACATACCTTAATCCCTATTATTTCGCACATATTTAACCTGGTTCTCACATCAGGAGTATTTCCGGCTGTCTTTAAAAGAGCACTTGTACATCCCATCTACAAGAGTGGGGATAGGGGCAGTGTCAATAACTACAGACCTATCTCTGTTCTTACAATTATGTCCAAAATTTTAGAAAAAATTATAAATAGTCGTCTACTTAATTACCTTAATAAACAGAATATAATTTCAGCAAACCAATATGGTTTTCGATCAGGTAGAAGCACAGAAGATGCAGTATTAGAAGTAACTGCAACTATAGCAAAAAATATAAAGAATAAACTCAAAACTATAGCAATTTTCCTAGACCTTTCAAAAGCTTTTGACACAGTCTCTGTTCCCCTCTTGCTGGAAAAGTTGGAACGAATTGGTGTTAGGGGAGTGTGTCTAGATATTTTTAGGAGTTACCTGAGTGAGCGTTCTCAAACCGTAAAGATAGGAAATCACGTTAGCAATCAGCAATTTTTAACCTACGGAGTCCCGCAGGGTAGTGTCCTTGGACCTACCCTGTTTCTTATTTACATAAATGACCTATGTAATCTGGCTCTAACTAACGCTAAAATTATAACCTATGCGGACGATACCGTCATGCTCATTCATGGTAAGGATTGGTTGGAAACCCGCTCATATGCAGAGTCCGCTCTGCTTGTTGCAATGAAATGGCTGAATAAAAACTTGCTAACCCTCAATGTAGAAAAAACCAACTTCATTACATTTGCTCCAAGCAGAGCCTCTCAACCCTCTTCTCCCTATGCTCTGACGGCGCATAAATGCGGATTAATATCGACTGATTGCACCGGTTGTACTCAGATTACGCGCACCCATAGTATTAAATACTTGGGTGTTATAATAGATAGTACGCTGACATGGAAGGAGCAAATTGAGGCTCTGGTTTCCAGGGTCAGAAAATTAATATTTGTTTTTAAAAACCTGCGAACATCTGCTGATTTTGCCACACTACGAACAGTTTACTTCGCTCTGGCACATTCCATCCTAAAATATTGTATTGCAGCTTGGGGTGGGGCTGGTAAGTGCTTAATGCTCCGTCTGGAAAGGGCGCAGAGGGCAGTGTTAAAAGTCATGACTCACAAACCTGTTCGATTTCCCACTACTGAACTGTACGCTCTTTGCGAGTTACCAACAGTCAGACACACGTTTCTTCTTGCTGCAGTATTGCGTAAACACTCAGTCCTCCCATTCGACCCTGTTGTCGTAACACAAAAACGCAGAGCTGATAGAGTCTGCCAGGTGGAATCTGCCAGAGTTCAAGTTGTTCGGCGGCAATATCACTTTCTTAGCTCCACTTTGTATAATCGTGTCAATAAACAGCTCAATATATACCCACTGACCTTGCAGGAATGTCGTAGGATCACGGATAAATGGCTTCAAACACTCACTTATGAAGAATTAGAAACATATGTAAAAACTTAAATCCACTTTCCAATTACCCTTTATATGTATAATATGCGCAATCGGACACATCTCCCACAAACATCCTCACATACACACACGCACACACACACACACGCACACACACACACACACACATATACTCCACCCACAGAACACACAAACCTTCCATACAGACACACAATCTCACATAAAACTACGCAGTGAAAATATTGTTTAGTTTTCTTAATTTTAAGTTCTAATGTTTAATGTTTCATTTTTATATTTTAATTTAGTTTTTAGTCTTTTTTGCTTCTGTCTCAATTTTGTGGAGGTGGGCGTTAATGACTGCGACACAGTATTATACTAATGCAGTTGTTATCGAACACAAAGTTTCTGTAAACTGAGTTTTTATTTCAATAAATTTATTATTATTATTATTATTAAAGAGCGAAAACAGGCGCACGGACACATACACACTTACTTACGTAAGGCTACCTTAGGCCTATAAAATCAGTGAAATGAATTGTTAAGCAAATTTACTACCTACTTAAATTGTTCGAATATTGAAATCATAAATGTAATTTCTTTGATATAGTTGTATGAAATGAGAGGGATTTTATCACGCACTCGATTTTCCACTCTCGGTGTTTAAAAGAGCATTGAGAATCCAATAGAGTGCATTCCAGCGAGTCGAAAATCCACACTGTTCGATTTTCAACTCTGGGTGTTAGGGATGATTCTCATTAGACCGGGTCGTGCCGTGCCCTTGGCCCGGACGGGGCACGGATTTGAAACGTTACATACATTTTGTAAGAAGCAGTTTATATTACACAGTGCATGATCCGTGTCCCGTCCGGGCCCGGACGACGCTCGTCTACACCACGGTTGTTGCACGGAATACGCTCCGTCCCCTCCACGTCTTATAACCCGGTGTAATATAAACGTGCAGCACGGACGGGCTCCGCTGCAGCCCCGGCCCGGACACGGCACGGTGTAATGAGAATCATCCCTTGAGCAGTGCGTTGAAGATCCAGTGCGCGAGAAAATGATTTGTGGACTGCACTTGAAGTGGACAAAGCAAAATTAGGTCTCTATAATAATATAATATAAAAACTGTATTCTCTCTCTACATAAGTTGTGAACTTAATGCTAAACATAGTAGTGCACGAAAAAGGAGCTAACTTTGTGAGAGACTGGTGCCTGAGGTAGGTTTATTTAAAAACCTGTATTACAGGTCACCAGGATCCTCCCGCGGCTAGATGCCTGTTATTGGGTACACGACATAATAACAAAACAGGATACATTAGTAAGTAACAATAAATTAGAGAACCAATATAAAATTTAGTAACATACAAAACAAAAATTAAATTAAAGATAAATACAATAACATTGTGGAGATACCAGAGGGTGTGTGAGTAACCGGAGAAAGTGAAAAGAAAGAGATGTAAGTGTATATGTGAGAATGTTAGAGGTTGCTTGAGTAAATACGGAACAAGTATGATTGACGGTATGCAGAAGCAGGAGAGGGGATGAGAGTAAAGATAGTCTATCTGGGGGGGATCAACAAGTTCTCAGTTCCCTGATAGTCTAGGGTTTTTAAGTAGGCAATGACTGAAATTTTACATTTGTATTCAGTTAGAGGATAAATATTAAGGGTGCTATTCAACTTATTATAGAGGTAAGGCTAGAAGGTTGTGTTCGGCATACCCTGCCTTTTCGGCGCTTATCACTATGCAGATTCGGATCGTACTGCAACAAGGAGTGTTGCTTAAGCACCAGACGCAGTATAAAGTTTCTGTACGCTTTATAGATGTCAAACGGCCTGCCACGAGTGTGGTTGCACTCGCTTGACGTAGATGCCTGTCAATGTGAGCGTGCGATATCACTCGTTGTATGAAGCCCACCTTCTGCACCTATCTATTGTGTGCGCTTGCGGTAGGGATATTATCACAATTGAGGTGTCATTACCGTTTTGCACTGCAATTTAGACGTCCCATAATGACTGACGTGCCAATATTATTTACTCTTTGAGGTTAGGTATTACGTGACTGGAAAGTGTAATAATTTTATTTCATATCTGTAACTATACTCCATGGGTTTAGGTAGTTAAATAAAGGTAAACAAATACGTGACTCATAGAAGCGAAACCTTTTATTTCAAATGTTAAAATCATATTATTTATAGTCATATAATAATAGGCTCTAATCAGAATCTGATGAACTATCTGTCACATTAATAATAAATCGTTCAGTTGTATCATCATAAATTATTTTTCTAGCTATAGTAAAACAATTTAACAAAATCGAAACGCACTCGCAAAATCGTAAATGTCGATTGTTGACAGCGCTTTCAAAGCCGTCTGGTTAACCGACTAAACGTAATACCTGCCACTTCAATTGCCATACTACATCACAGTTGTACTTTTCAATTTAGCAATTCGTTGTCTTTTTGGGCTGTTTACAATAGGCAGATTACAAGATATACAGGATGTCCGGTAATTAATGGATAACCTTGAAATGGTTCATTGTAGAACTAATGGCCATTCAGAAAAATATTTTTTTATTTGTATTTCATTTACAAGTCGGTGTCTTTGGATAGGTACGTATTTTAATTTTTTGTCACCGCTTTCCGAAATTAAAGTTATTTTTGACTCACTAAGTCGGTTGATATTTTTTTTTTACAGATATTTTTTTTTTACCATGCAAACATAACTATTGTATGTTACACGTAACATAGCAAAACCCATACTTTATACTTTCACAAAATCAAAGGAACATCATTTTACCATAGATTTTTTCCCACACTGTTTAAGGACGAATTCATGTGGTCAAATAATAAGTAACACAATATTCGCGTCAAATGAACTGACAATATTTATATTATGTGAATGATAAACAATTTCCACAATAAATACTTATTTTGCTCCTGTGTTTATTTTAATGTATACCTGCCTATTATTTTAAACACCCGAACACGTAATTGAAGACCAGCCTATTCTATTCTCATTAGTAGGGAACAAAAACAGTATTTTAATGAGGCATTTCATACATTTATATTATATTTGTGGGGCGAGAGCAGTGGTGGCCCAGTAGAAACGCCCGCGTTTGAACCCAGACAGGCGCTATACAATGTGGAAATAACGTCATCACCACTGCTCCCAAAACAGTGAAGGAAATCATCGTGAGGAAACTGGCATGTCCTAAAACTAAAAAAATCAAAGACATATGAAATACACCAACCCGCACTGGGCCTACATGGTGGAATACGGCCCACTCCCTCTTTAGGAGAGGCGGTCTGTGTAGTAGCAGCGGGAACATTATGGGCTGATTATTCTCATGCTTATAATTGTGAAAGTAAGCCTATTTTTGTTTCGATACTCAAAGGCATGATACGTGATCTTTACTGAGAGGTACGATCAGTAATAAAAGTCGATATACACTTCAGTTTAAACTCATAATTATTGAGCAAAATGTTCATAGAAAACCTGGACATATACAAAATTAAAGGAGTTACTCACTGTGGACAGTGGACTCACTCTAAGCTTACATTAAATGCTGAAAAACAATATCGAATTATTTTGTTACTTATATTTAGATAGGTAATCATGTAAATATAACAGTGTTAATCTGATTGTTGGTCACTGTAAAACGACAAGGTTTTTTTAGGGATATTTCAAAACCTGTTTTTTTTTTAAAGCTGTATATATTGGCCAAAGACAGATTTAAGAACTTAGGTAGATATATTTTCCTAAGATAGGACTAACAAAAACTTTTTATTCTCTTTGCGATATAAAAGTTAGCAAACTTTTATTCGTTCTTATCCATAAAGTTACATCTGTACGTTATATTACTTTTAAAATTGCGATAAATTTTATAGCACTCCCCAGGTTTCAGATAGTAAGTACTATTTTAAAGCCGTAATTTTTAAGATTATCTGTATTGATTGATGCCGGGGAGGGACCGAGGTGGGTTTTTATTACTTTACTATGTAACTTAGCCACTAAGTGTTCCTTTGTTTCGGGTTTACAAGGAGAATGAGGGTTCGTTAGAACTGCATTTTTGGCTTCAGTATCCTCTTTAACCATAAAAAAACTATATATATCTCTCTCTATGTCTTATTATAATTATGTAATAAAAAGTCGCATGGAGGGAAAACGTTTTTCATTATGTGACGATTTCTACAAGTTTATTCCTACCGCAAGCTGCGTTAAAGAACTTCGTACCAAAAACAAAAAAAAAAGCTACAGCGCTCCCCAACATATATGTATGCTAAACGACATGATATTAAGTCTAATTGAACCTGAGGACCTAGACAAAGTAGCAATTGCTTTCAAAGCGTTTCGTATTTCCTCAACGATTTTCAACAGGCCCAAAGGTCTGATTATCGTTGTTAGGCGTGCTAATCCAAATAAAGGAAATATCTCTCCTGATATTCTGGTTTTAAACAGTCGGTGTTAATGTTCTTTAATAAGTCTTTTAGAACAATTAGTGAGCTTATTGTCTTTTTCTGCCTATATTATCATATCCCATGACGACACTGAAAATTAATCCTTTTTTTGTTATCATTGCAACCATAAAAAATTGAGATATTTACTGAATGTTTGATATATTTTTCTATAAATATCAAAAGTCTAGAAACGTTTGCATTTGTTCAGTTTGTTAACATTAATTATACATTGAGATAAGTTGCAAACTAAAGAGACAGAAACAAAAAGTCCAAAAGAAAAAGTAATAAAAATAATCAGTAACGCTGACTGCAGAGCTTGGGTACACGACGTATTAAACGCTTAAACGTGCGTTTAATAAGTCGTGTACCCAAGCTCTCTGTGCCAGTGTACGCTTACAACGTCACTCGAAAGTGGGTCGGTTATTTGACATTCGTGTACACTGTACGTCCAGAGTAGGAGTACACGTGACACTTAACTATTTGTCTTCAAATGCTGGAGTAAATACAGTACACATTGTATGTACGAGAGGAAAGTACTATTAGTCACGTTCTTTTATAATGTTTGCTAACAAAGCAACTTAGTTCAGCTTTTCAACTTAAAAGTTAGTGTTGTTGAAGAGAGTGCGTTTAGACATTTTGGAGTTATTGGATTTTATTTGCTGTCTTAAAAATTCGCGTGTCTAGGAATGCCAAGTCGGAACTTACATTTGCTGTATACGGTGATTTTTTTACCAAACACGCTGACTCGCATATTATGTACAATTGTACACCTACTGAAACCTTTTGTTTTATTTAAAAAACTTGTACACTCTATTCCTCTAGGAATGCTTTCCGGAACTTACATTAGACGTACAGTGATCGGTTTTCGTAACACGTCCAGTCGTCGACGCGTCACGTTTGTGCTGATAGTACCCTGAGTGTACTTATGTGGTGCAATAAAAGAGCTCTTACGAGTGACATGACCTGGTCGAAGGGGCGTTCTCGCCTCCCCATCCCATTCGCGCCGGCATCCTTCAGGGCGCCGTGCTGTCCCCGCTCATATTTACGCTATTCACGAGTGATATTCTCAAAAGTAGAAAGGCACAGTTGGCACTGTTCGCAGACGACACAGTCACTCTGGGATAAGTCAGGACGCGATAGCCTCCGCTCTCCAAACCGCAGTCTACGTCCTTGGGGCGTGGTTTGGAAAGTGGAGGATTGAAATAAATCCGGATAAGAGTCAAGCGGTTCTCTTTTCGAAACCGCAACGCTCCAAACCTGCCCCCCGTCCCATCTCCTTGTTCGGCAAGCCGATGCCCTGGGAAAAGCGAGCCAAGCACCTTGGTGTGACCATGGATTAGAAACTCTCCTTCGCAGAACACATAAAGAATGCGCGCTCACGCGCCGCCTTCGCTCTCGGTAGGTTACACTCTGTTCTGAACGCACGCAGCAAATTGTCACTCAAGTGCAAGTTGCGGATTTACACAGCGTGCATAAGGCCCATCATGACGTATGCGTGTGCAGTCTTTGCACACGCGAAACCCCGGATCATCCATAGGATACAGACCATCCAGAACCGATTCCTCCGGTAAGCCACAAACGCCCCATGGTTCATTCGGAACGAGATCCTCCATCTCAATCTGAAAATCCCCACTGTCAGTCAGTTCATGAAACACAACAAGAGCGTTTCTTCGATAAAGCCGAGAAACACCGCAATCCCTTGATTGTGAAGGCCGCTACTTATGTCCCCAGTAGGATTAGCTCTGTCCGACGGCCGAGACATGTCCTCTCCGACCCAGACGACTCCATTACTCTCCTCCAGGAAATCAATAGGGCCACCAGTACAGTTCGCACACACTGCACACAACCATCATTCCGACCTCGCTGCCGAGGTCCTCGCGCCCCGCGAAGACTCCGAGTAATGACGCATAACGTCCAGACCCCCGACCGTCCCTTGCTCGTTAAAGCGCCAGCGCGCGCAGCAGCTGAGCCAGTAGATTTAAATTCCCCGTCTAATAATAATGCCAATATTTTGATCCAGCCTGGCCCCACTTGCTGTCCCCCTACCAGTGACACCCTGAGCCGACGCCCGTACTCGTGTCCTCAGCGTGCAATCGCCTAGTAATTTAAGTAGTTTTCAAGCCCTGGCTGGAGGCGTTAAGTTTTTCTTAATGGCAGCCCCAGGAAAGCTCGGTTAAGCAGTCACGGCCTCTCAAGGCCAACTGCGAGATGCCCGTCTGGGTAGCCCTGCCACTGAATTTTCCGACTGTTTTTTTTTACCTCAACATGAATTATACTAGTATAGTTTGTGCCGGAGGAAATTACAGTGCTTCCGCATAAGAAAATTTAAGTCAATGAGTCTGCCCAGCCTTTTCCCAATTATTTTGTGGTCGGCTTCCAGTCAAACTGGATGCTGCTGATTACCAGTATTTTGGAGCGACTGCCTTAAATTATGACCTTCACAATCCAATTACTGGGTAACAGGATACCCTTTGGTAAGACTGGTTGTCAGACTTACGTTTCTGACTACCCGCAACGAACTATCAGAGATCTTCGCATAACAGCGGGACCAACGGCTTATCGTGCTTTCCGAGGCACAGAGAGATCACGATATGTAACAGATGGTCACCTATCCATGAACTAATCGTGGCAAGTGTAGCTTAAAACCTTCGATTGATGCGTGCGGCTATTATCATTAAGCCACGAGCTCGCACTCGCCATAAATGTCAACGCGCTTAATTTTTTTTTTTTTTCTGTTCAAATAATAAATTATCACAATACCAGCCTCTACAGTTACAGGTCGTGATCATAATCAGCCCAGTTTAGGGAAAATACTTCACTATAATAAGTCTATACAACGAGTAACATAATTAACGCAATACCTCATACACCCCAATTAGAGTATTGAGTTAAAAGCATAAAACGATGACCAAAACTATTTTTTTTGAAAGCTAACTGATATTATTAAGAAAAACGTGTCGACCCAAGCATTACTTTATGCATTTAAAATTGAGTCTTATTTTTTCTAGTATAAGATTGAATTTTATTTGGCTCAATCAGTGGTAGGTATGGCTAAATACATAATTAAAAAAAATACTTACATTAAAAGTTTCTGAAATCGATTCAGTAGTCAATTAGGAACAAACTACTTTCAGGTCTTGCGTCCATTCTGTTACACCTTGTATATAGTACACAAGTTTACTTACCTATCATAGTGGTTTTGTAATCAAAATATCTTCCCTGTCATATAATATTTTCTAGGAATGCTATCCGGAACTTACATTAGCCGTACAGCGATCTGTTTTCTAAACACGTCGACACGTCACGTCTTGCCCGTCCGTATTGTGTTACGTATGGACTAGAAATCGTGTTACACGGTATGTAAACGATATGTATGTGAGGTAGTTTGAATAATAGTATGGATGTTGATGAAATTATAATGTTGCGTTTTAGTTGTAGTGGTATAATAAAGATGCAAATAATTCATTATTGTATCTTTTGCCGTACAAACGATTATTAATTGTAAGGTTTGCGGAAACGTTATTAGATACTACTGAAATACTACCAAGACAAAATAAATAGAAAACAGCCTTAAACAGATCATTTAGCAAATTAAAAAATATCAGTAGGTATTCATACGAACTATTTATAGACAATACAAATCTGGAATTTTGACATGAATCATTCAACTTTTCCCCACTGTGCTGCATTTTAATAAAAAAAACTTAAACTACAATATAAAATTCATCCTAGAACAGCACAGATAGATGCTTGTAAAATATAACTCCACTAATGGACATGAAAAACTTTATGGCAACTTATGAAAAATGCGCGCAGAGTTCTTCAATAAAGATGCACTAGTCTGTATTCTCTCGAGGTTTTTACATTCGATTATGCTTTTCTTTTGGTTTAAATAGTTATTGCTATTCTGAGATAAAGGTGATTTTCGGTGCTATGGTGTTTATGGGGCTTGTCTATTTGGTCGTTTATTTGATAATTAGAATTATCTAGATATTTTATACAATTGGTGTAAAAATAAAAATCTTTGTACTTTTAGCGTAGACTTAGCTGATTGCAAATTAACGAGATCTAGTTCCAAGAGAACCATATAAAACATAGTTTTCCAAGAGACAGAGAATTTCTAAGATCGTGATTTGGTGATTCGGCAGCATTTCCGGAAGCCTAAAATAATTTTGCACACGAATTAAATTAAACTCACAACACGTAAGCTGAACAAAATTTCAAGCAGCGTGACATAATACAACGTACGTTAGGCACAGTCCTTAAACTGTCTCAATTGAAACAATAAACACGCAATTCCGTCACAGGGGCAACTTGCTATGACGTGTTATGACGACATGACGTGACGCCGATACGCGCGTAGCGTGACAGAGACAAATGACATGAGTGACATGAAGCGAATAAGCGACAGCGTGATGGCTTGCGTTAAAACTTAACGTGTTTAACGGATTGCTTTTAAAAGTTACGTGTTTGGCTTGTGAAATTCCTCAGGCGAATGTTTGAACAGTTTTACATAGATTTATAATGGTTTGTAATCACCAACTCGCACCAAGTAAGCGTGGGGAATCAAAATCAAAATCAAAAGTCATTTATTCAAAGTAGGCTGAGAATCAGCACTTTCCGAAAGTCAAAATACATAAGACCCAGAAACGCCCACCCTTCACTACTTCCTAGTGCTTTAGCTGGGAAGAAGAAATGGCGCTACAAACTCCCCAGCAGCACAGCTGTCTGTATTGTCGGGTAGACTTGATTCTATACATACATAGGCAAAGTAATAAACATTACGATACACAGAACATTAATTAAATAATTAGTCATACATATGTCAGCCAGCCATGCCAATATACCAACAAATAAAATGAAAACTTAACTCGAGCACAAAGAATGTTTTTTTGTTTTTTAATAAACCATAATACCAAAATAGAAGTCTCCTGGTATTAACGGCGTGATAGCTTGCATACGCAATGCTGGATTATGTTCACACAGCTGTTACTACCCGAGTTACAACTCGAGTCCACAAATGATAACCTAGGACCATCGACGTAAAATAAATTAATATATACTCGTTCCATTTCCGGGAAAAAAGGGAAAACGAAATATTAAAGACTAACAACTGAGTGGACATGTCTCATTGCAAAATTGGCACGATCAAAATTTACACTTTGTACGATCGACTGAAGAAGTTTTTCAATCTACGGCCCGCATTCGAAATCAACATCATCAAACTGAAATAGTTTAAAGACGTCCACGGCTGGACATAGCCATCCAGTGGACCTTCACAAAGTCTACATCTATATTGATGCTTAACAATTAAATCCCATTACCAACATGAACTTAATCTTCACTCAAATCTTGTTCTGATTTTAGATTTGTGTCTGAGCATCCTTTCAGAATACCTGCTTTAGTTAGATAGATAGATAAAACCTTTATTTAGTGCACACAAAAGACATAACACTACACAGAAAAATACAATTAAATGATGACAAATAACATGAATTGAAATAAAAACACGGTGCCCATTACATCTGATCTACAAAAAGAAAAACATAGGTGCTTGAAATATAGTGACACTATTACATAATTCAATTCAAATGACATAGTGCGGTGTGCGTCTTAAGGTTGCACCAAATGGGAGTCCAGCTCAGCATGTGTCAAGCAAATATACCTGACGCTGATATTCTGCTGGATCCTTGCAGTGACATACGGACGTACAGTAGATCAGATAAATTGGTGTTGTGACAATGTGTTATGCGCGGAGTGAAATTATGTAAGTTTACCCACAACTTACGAGTAAATTATACACAACACACACACACACAGCAAAGTTTAGTATTAGTAAAAGTTCAATATCCTATTATCAAGCTTATACAAACAAATACCCACAACATGCTTTTGTAATATTCATGTTGAACCATCTATTTAAATCTAAAATGCTTGTACAAGCTCTATTTGTTCATATAAATCCCTTTATTATCGTTGCAACGTTCCTTGCGAGTGCATTCAAGTACGTTTTATCATGAGTATGCGCTCACTCCGCCTTAAGCCTGCAAACAACACGCTTGATGTAAAACATACTCGTATTCTTTGATACTAAAATCTAACGTTCGAACGAATATGTAGACGATACGATACATAAGTTCCTTTTAGATGAATAATCCAGTAGAGTTATTCAGCTCGATACTTAGACATAGGAAGTTTATTTTAAGTTTTAGCAGTGGCCCGCAGGTTTAACAGCAAACTTCCCATACTATAAATACTAAATACTATAGCGGGTTATGTAAGAGGCTCTTAGGGCGTTTGTTCACCGCACCCGTCACCGGCGCGCCACCGAGAAACGAGATGTTGTGAACCGAACGTGACGTTGCGGAGAGTGACGGCTACGGTGGACAAACGAAGTTGGTCTTTACAAGCAGCAAAGACGCTTGTAACATTAATAGGACACTAAGGTGCCGCTTTGATCACTAATAAAAGCACTTGTAGTGCCAATCATATTGAAAACATCGTTCTGTTTCGTTCAATCATTCGAAGACGAAAGAAACAAAGTGATGATATAAAAACATAAAAATATGGCGATTTGAGTTGCAAGTGCGCCTAAAACTTAATGCGTCTTACCTCAGATTCGTCTTACTGTCTGCTATTTTCATGAAAGTGTGAGAGTTTAACAAAATACTAAGCTTATATTTCGCCATCTACATTGGTTATTGAGAGAAAGTCTATGTAATCTTTGAACATTGCAAAGCAATACAACCAAGACAACATCCCATATTATTTATTATCCGTGTACATGAACATAACATCAAACTATCTTATAAATGCATAGAATCACAACCGCATTTGCCGGTCACTAGCATAAAGCACAGTCGACTGCCTCCAATCTCCCTATAAAATATGACCTCTACCTATACAATAGTATATACACCTTTATACATAGGTATATAGGGCGAGGGAGCTCTCCTGTAACCGACGTTGAACACTGACCTTTTAAAAAATACTGGATGATTTTAAAAGGTGGGATTTTAAAGTGTTGGCTATGAAATTAATGATGTTTCGTAAATATGATGCCGTTTGGGAAGTGCTTTTTGGTTTTAAAAGCGGTTTCCCCAGGTGATAATTTGGTATGTACCTGCCTATACGTTGGGTTCTTTTTGTACTGGGATCTTATTTTGACCTGCTTTGATAACGGTATAAAGGTTGGCAGGGACATCGACGCGCAAGCCGACAATAATACCGATTTAATACCGACGAAAAAATACGCTAGGGTTCTGGAATCATGTGCTGAATTCAAAGTAACAGTTTGCGCAGCGATGCCCCTGCCACCCTGTATAGAAAGATTTGGTGTGAGACCAAAGACAGTTTCCGAAACGTATCGAAACTTAATCAAACGAATTTTAGTAAGTACCTAAAATATTTCTTGGAAAAATCTGTTTGAAAGAAACTAAATTGAGTACCTCTTGCTTTATTTTGTCACATATACTCACGCTTTCTTTCTTATTAAAAACTTTTGATATAACTCGAGTCGCCTGTGCGTGTCGCAAATAATCTATTTAAGTATATTTCTCTCTTTCTAAGCATAATTAAAACTAGGCACCTACCTGTCTACCATTAATTAAAAGTACACAAATCGTTACTAAAGAAAACCGTGAATGAAATCTTAGACCACAGCGTACCAAGCCCCGGCCTTGAAAGGTATTGATGCGCAGTGTATCGATACAATCAGATAAAGTGGGTGGTTGAATCTTGAATACTCTGTGGCCTTGTTGAACTGTTAGTTGAACAACGCCCAGGTGCAAATGCGGTTGAAGAAGACTTACTTTTTTGCTGTACTGTAAATATTATATGTGAAAGTATTCAGTATCTTTTTGAAACAAATATCTTCTGACCATTTCTTTAATTGATTGCAGTTCAATTACGTTTTAAGGAGAGGGATGAAACGTGGGTTTTTTTTCTTTAATGGCCAACCAACAATGGTTTATATCGTTACAATTTTAAAATTATATATAATTTTAATATAACAATTTCTTATATTTTTAGGTTACCACCGCATGCCCCATAAACGTAATGATTATGCCACAAGCACTATATGTACTATGCAATTAAAAACGAACTAGGGAAACCCAAAGAAACAAGTTTAAATTAACATGAGATAGTAAGAGTTTAAAATTACATCAAAAATCAAATTAAATTATATTGGCTTGAAACATAAAACATAAGGACACTGACAAATTAAAAAAAAAACACATTTGGCAGAAGGTTGTTATAAGTTACACGGTTTTTTATTATGTTAGGGTCAGTATAGTTTTCAGATTGGTTGTTTTTTTACCTATTAAGATACTGACTGTCACAATCTATACTAGGAGAATTCTGAGGTTAGATCGGTTCCAAACTATCGAGCTCGTCAGGAACCAGATAGTTTAGTAGACTGTCATAGATATTCGTACAACAACCAAAACCGATCGTTTACCATGCTCTATGCTGCATGGACGGATCTCGTAATACATGCATGCACTGACTGCAGGGCAGAAATTCAGTGAATGTCAAAACATAAGAAACTACAAAAATACTTGAAGAACTGAGATAAATCAAGTTAAAAATTAAAACTCAACTATGACAAAAATGCCAATTGAAAAAGACATCGATGTCGATTTTTTTCGGTTTTTTATAGCTGAGGTCATACATTCTTAAGGCCTATAGTTACATTACTTAGTAATAACAAACATAAAGTCTGTTATAATCATAAACTTAGACTTTGCCGTAGTCGGGTAAAAATTAAACTTTATCTGGATTGACTGAAGTTCTGCTCAGAATTGCAGTTGTCATTTACAATCTGTCTCAGAAGCAGCCAGTAAAAAATCAAAACCCAAATGAGAACCTCAACCTGTTTGTAGAGTCGGATAAAAAGAGTTCATGTCGGTGTACAAATCTTTTTGAGGCTGACTGCACTCTGTTTATTCTGAAACACCTTAGTTGTTCTGATTATTTTGAACATTCTGTTCGTACCATTATTTTAACGCTTACTGTACCTTGCATTCATGTCGATCAATTTCTGCAACTGTTATTAAATCCTCAGAGTTCATACATAACCTTAATGTTAATAAAAAATAAATAAATGTTTACTAAAATCCCCTTTGATTTTAGTTACTATGAACTATACCTAAATAAGATATACAAGCTCATACTAAAGCTTATATACTCAAGAAAACTCTTCCACTTAAAAAGTCCTTAAAATCTGTTAAGCACTTTAACTGCACTCGAAGTAAACGTCTTCATGTTTAATGTTTATTTTCATTTTGCGAGACAAAGTTTATAAACAGCGACATTATGTAGTACTTTGTTATTTACAAATAATGAGTGTCTGTAATTTAGAAAGAGGGGAGCTCGTGGTTAAATAGTACCAGCCGCATAGGCTGATTGAAGGTTAAGCTACTCTTGCTGCGGTCGGTTTGTGTATGGGTGACCATCCATAATATTGAGACATCTCTCGATGCCCCGGCTATTATTTTTACATCTTCGACAGTCGTTACGAGTAGCCAGAAGCACAAAAGTCTGACAGCCATTCTTACCAAGGGCTATCGGGTTGTAGAGGTCAAATAGGCAAATCAGTTCAAGCAAATATAAAAATAAAAAAATGGCATTCAGCTGCATCTGGTCAGACCAGAAGCCGACCCCAACGTAAATGGGGTATAAAGTAAATTGCTTCTCAAAGAACCTCAACAGGACTGTCAAAAGAAAAATGAAAATTGAATAATCTTACTATATAAAATCACGTGTCATAATTTTCCAGCTTGAAAGATAGGTAGTTTTGGAACCGATAGCGGTCGGTGCGAAGCAAGCGCGGGTCACTAGTCGAATATAAAATTATGTCATAACGTGAATCTACGCGAAATGCAATAGAAATTTTATTGTGTCTATAAATGCAGCAATCAAGCCTTTAATCTTGAGTCTCATATCAACATCCAAAAGGCTGTTGACATAAATTATCGCTTCACCAATCAGAACATCTCACGATGTTTGATTGCAGGCAGCTGATCATAAACGTGATCAGTACGTGAGTATTAATTTAAATTTTCAAATCCTTCGGATTTACGTAACGCGCGTTCATGCTAAGCCCACAGGTATACTTATCTATGTAGTTCTACAGCTAGATACACGCTTTCCAGTAATTATTCTGTAAATACAACTGAATACTGAGAGCGATTCACTGTTTCAGCAGTCAACGGGACTGCTGAAACTACTATCACTAAGCGGACGTACAGTCACAGTAGAAATACGATCGTCACCTTAAGATGTGTCAACTAGACATTGGTCATATGGATTAAATTTATTCGTTTTTTTTTTATACAGGGCTCTGCTCAGTGCATTAGCATCAAAAGGTATAATGTGTCCTGACTTGATAAAAAAAATGATTTTAAAACTGACGAAGGTTTTAGAAACTTGACTGTACGTACGTAGATACCTTTAATAGAGAGTTTCCAGTTGGCCACTGCTTTGACTACCCTCCGATTAATATCCGGTAAGGATGGCTTGCATTAATTAAAAACCGGGCTGCAGTGGCATCGGGTGCCGAGCAGCTTGTCAGAGCGATTGGTGACCGCAGTACATAATGCGGTCACCAATCTGCCTGTTATTGTTACACGGTTATCAAATAACAGTCGTAATATATTCTAGTAATATTTTATTGTAGAATTATACGTACAAGTTTTTATCAGCAAAAAGTTTATTTATTGATCACTTTTAGTTATGGTACATAATTTCCGGAGCTATCGCGGAACATACATACAAAAAAAACACAGATAAATTGAGAACCTCCTTCTTTTTGAAGTCGGTTGAAAATGAAATGCTGTTCATCAGTGAGCACATCACATCATCATTTTTGTTGTTTATTATGGTCTAAATTATGATTTTAGGAAAAAACTTGGAAAAAACCGATCCCGATTTTTAGGGTTCCGTACCAAAAGGGTAAAACGGGACCCTATTACTAAGAATCCGTTGTCCGTCTGTCACCAGGCTGTATCTCATGAACCGTGATAGTTAGACAGTTGAAATTTTCACAAATGATATATTTCTGTTGCCGCTATAACAACAAATACTAAAAAATAATAGAATAGAATATAAAACATTTATTCGACATAAACACAATGCAACAGCAACAAACACATAAAACAAAGAAAAGAGAACAATAAAAATAACAAGAAATTGCAGTAAAATTGTGCTGGGCGTGCCCATACCGAAAGGGTTACCATCTCAGCATTTGATGGGCGTCAGACACCCAGCGCTGGTTTTCAGTTGGCACCCCACAGTGACACACCGACGCAGGTAAATAAAATAGATACATACTTGAATATTGGTACTAAAAATGTTTATGAATACGTAAATAAATAATGTAAAAGATTTTTTGTGTGCTACTCAGTTCAGAGACTTTTTTTAAATTACGAATCTACAATATAAAATAGCGCCTGTCACATGACGCGTGGACGCATCATCGAGCAGCCACAAAAAGCTAGCGAAGGAAATGTGCTTTACATGAAATATTTCAATGTGCCAGTAAATTAATATTTCAAAGGCTTAAAGGCCGACCTACCACCAGTCAAAGTTTATATTATAACGTAAAAGAGAAGATAAGATCGAAACCTTGTGGTTCTTGGAGACATACCGTATCACATCCAGCCTAAAATAAGGTTAGTTTCTGCAATAAGAGATCATTAAATAAAAATAAAGGAAACATAAAATAGAATAAAATAAACATTTAAGGAGGCTCCCATACAACAAAAGATTTTTTTTTGCTCGTTTTTGCTCGATATTAATAACGGCAACAGGTAGACGCTTGAACTATTCACAGAATATTTAATTATATATTCACTTTAAAAATAAATAATATAATTAAAATAAAATAAATATTTAAGGTTAAGGGGGCCTCCCGTACAACGTGATTTTTTGCCGTTTTTATAGATAACGGTACGGAACCCTTCGTGCGCGAGTCCGACTCGCACTTGGCTGGTTTTTCTATATAATAACGTCTGTCGGGTCAGCTAGTTGTTACGATTTTCTACATTCAGAGCCATTTAGTTGTTGTTTATAATATCAGTTAGGTACAGTAAATCACATAATAAGTTACCGTCACGTACCTGAAATTACCTTATCCTATTTTGTGTAACATGCAGATAAGAACCTCAATATTGGAAACGTGTTTGATATTACAGAATATTTAAGTGGGTATTGGTTTTTCCGGCTGATAGTGATCTCAGTACCAATATGTACCTACAGTTAGGGAATTAAAATTCACCTTGAGGTTAATTTTTATTTACACATTACTTTTTTTCCGACTACATAATGCAAACATATTGAAAAAAAAATATGGTAAAAAATGTGCCATATAATACCTACCGCTATGTGAGAACGGAATGTTTGAAAACATCTTGATTGTTAAAAAAAATATATTTGTACGATCATCTACGAAGAGTACTCACCTATTATTTTTAATAATTTGCGCTACAACGAGTTAAACAACTCACTTTGTATACTCACCTACACGTATGTATGTGTGACAGCCTATTATTCGCAGAGTACCTACTCAGCAAATAAATGAAGATCTTTATCTAAAGGGAAGCTCTTTGATCTCACAGAGCTTCGATCATCTAAGGTGCAGTCACCTGTTTTTTTAACGCAAAGACAGTATCAATGCACGCGTCACGTTCGAAAGAAATCTTTTGATCATAGGTTCGCATAGTTCCGTGTTTTTCCAAGTAAGAGATCGCAATGTCAATATACGTCTGTAAGAGAGAATTATCTAAGTAACATTAGTCATAAAACTGTACGGTGATCAGACGGGCAACTTGAACCGAATTTTTAAGAACGTTCGCATTCCAATCTGTCTCAATCCATCAAACATACCCTAAATTTGCCTACATTTTTGACATTGATTGTCGCTGAGATGAAATTGCGACTACAATTTGATCGTTTTAAATACGGGAATTGACCTTCAGCACTTCTTAATCAATTTCTGGTCATTAGTCCTTTTAATTGCGTTTTATATACCCAAGTCAGTTTTTAAATTGTATTTTCACTTTCCGACCGTTAATCGATTACATTGGACGTTGGCAAAATCAATTAACTTAGAAGCTTTTGTTTTTGTTTTGTTTTTGCTCCCCATTACATGAGACTTAAACATAGCTGTCGAAATGTGGGTGGTCTATAGGCCACCTCTGCGTAACCCGTCGGGATAAACATGCGTGATGTTATGTATGTTCGGCAGGTTATTCTTTAGACCAAGTATATAAGTAAGGTAAGGTTAGACTTAAGTTTACAATGCACAAATTGTAAAGTAACAGTGTACTAATGTTGAAAAGCCTAATTCTATCAATCCTACTAATATTATAAATGTGTGTAATTTTAGATGTTGGCTACTCAATCACGCAAAAATGACTAAATGGATTTGAATGAAATTTGGCACACAGATAGGTAATAACCTAGATTACCTCATGAGATTAGACTTTTTATTCTCGTAGTACGTTCCCGACCTCCACGAGGGCAAAGCCTTTATCAAAAGCTAGTAATGAATAAATAAATGTCCAATCCACCAATCCCACAAAAGACGATGCTATTTAAAAAATACGCACACCATTACAAGTCCACGTTCGCATAGTTATAAAGGCTAGTCATAGCAATAAAGAATAAAAGTCGTTTACGCTAATAGATCCACAAATGAGGTGAAAAAAAAATTAGTCAGCGCTACTAAATGTTACTATATTGTAATTAAATAGGAAACGCTAATAAAATCCCTTTGACTTTGTTGGGTGGACCGGCCCCTCGGGCCTCGGGCATGTAGCTATACCAGTGGATTTTATTTTTAAACCAGCTGTAAGACCTATGTTAGTGCCTATAACATCAGCTATCTGTCAGTGAAACTCCCATCAAAATCGGTCCAGCCGTTTCGGAGATTAGCCGGAGCAACCAGACAGACTGACATGCGCAAATAATAAAAAAATGTTTTCCTTCACCGTTTTGACAGCCGTGGTGATGAAATGATTTACACATAAAGTAAAGCACTTGCCTGGGTTCAAACCATCGGGGCCGTTACCACTGGACCACCACAGCTCCAGAAGCGTGACTTAAGTGCGGGTTTAGGTCACACAGTACTGTAGGTGTATGTACTAAACCATAGTATGGTTACTATGGACGGGGACGGCTTATTTTCAGCTGTGGATGTTATTATAGAGGTCAAAGTGTCAATACCCGTTGTTAAAATATATTTCACAATTTTTTGAATATCGAAAAAGTATCTACATTACAATGTAACGAACGTGTATTGTATCGATACAATAACAAATACACCTTTCAAATTATTTTTTATCACAAACTACATTTGTACCGATTTTTTTAGAATAAATCGAGTCCAATTTGAACCTATTCATAACAGGTGTTTTTTGAAAAGCTATACATTTATACGTTTTCCTTGTAAGTACTTACGGTCTACGTAGGTCATGTTCAATGTCAGAGCTGACATGACCTATCTTTAGCGAGGACATACTCATAACAGATATTGTTGGACGTGACGAATTTATTTCATCAAAAGTTCATCAAGTTTCATCTAAAAGTTTAAGCAATTCAAAAGGACATTTAAGTTCCACAAAAGGCTAAGGGCCTATTCACACGTACCACAACCAAACCACATCGCACCGATAAATGTGGGCAAGCAGTGGTTAGCGTGAATTTTGTCGCTGCTACTTCTTGCAGTTGCATTGACGCTAATAGTGTGTGTGGTTGTGGTTTCCTTGTGGCTAGTATTTCCAGACAGACAGATGATCGGTGTGTTTGCGAAGTGGCTGACTTCTAGGGCACGGTCTCGCCCTCAAGCCGTACCAGGTCGCAACATGGTCTTAATGTGGTCGGTATTGGCCACAGGGTTAAGTAATTAAAATCGTAAAATGTGATCCGTGTGAATGAAGTATTCCCACTCCTTTATCACTTCCGTACATTTTCTATGAATCAACGTAAACTATCGGCGGGCCGTAATACATTTTTTATATTAATTGCGATGCGTTGCGCTATGACCCGATGTGGCTGTAATGTGCGCTTACCTAGCGGGAACTTGTCACCTTTCGAATTTACTGTCGAAAAATTTATGAGTTTCATGCACGGTGCATGTAAAAGAAAATGCCTATAGGTATATGACAAACGTTTTGAATACTGTGATTGTACGTCATGATTTGTCACGATTATTGGAGATATAAAACAAAAATAAACGTTTAAAAAAAATACCGGTGATATCTGGAATGTTGTGAAGAGTAATTAAAAGGGAAAGTTCTGTTTGCCTTAATTATTTGTGTTCTATTAATTAAATACCCAAAACAGAAATTTAGTATGATCCAGAAAAGTCGTCTTTTGTATCAAAAACATTTTTTTTTCAAATTATTGTTTTTTTTTGGTATTATTCGTTAGTAACCTCTACGATACAAATATTTGTTTCAGCATTTGAAGTAGTTTCAAATTATTTCACAAATACAGAATATTTCTTACTTTAATTTTCGTTCAATGTCAAATAGGGTGATCGTCCCAATTTTCGGTAATTACTATAAACTCTCACTATGGAATTATTAATTCTAAAATTACATAACACAAGAAATAATAGGTATATTCTGCCGATGAAAATTTAATTTTCAAGGAGGACTGCTTTGATTCGTTTTGTTTGTGGTTTTATAAAATCTGTGATAAATTAATCCTACTTATAATATTATAAATCTGAAAGGTTGTTTTTTAAGATGTTTGGTTGTTTGTTACTCAATTACGCAAAAACCACCGTACGGATTTAGATGAAATTTGGCACACATATAGTTTATAACTTGGATAAATATATAAGATACTTTTTATTCCGGTAGTACTTTCCCGTGGGATTATATCCAATCTACACGCCGGCGAAGTCGCTGGCGAAAGCTAGTGTTAAATATTTTCCCTTTTAATTAATTATATTTTATGCAAATTTTAATTTTAAGAACCACTATCATGTTCCAACTTTGTTTCCAATTTTAATTATAAGATGATCGTATTTCTGACTCTGTGTCTGATAGTGATTTTTCAGATAAAAGTAAAAAAGAAAGAAAAGAGCTCCAATACAAAAGTCAAATTAGTATGCAGAGAAAAAAAGAAGTTAAGAGAAACTTGAAACAAAAAAAAAGAAGAAACATGGAATTATGAAATTTGGAAGAATGAAAAATAATGAAACAAAGATGAAATTGTAAAAAAAAACTGAAAATGAGACGTGTTCAAGCATTACACAGGAAGACAGTAAAGGAAAACTTAAAGGATTTTGGAGTTTGAGTTGGCAAGAGATAAAATCTTACATCGATAGTAGGTATTGTGACATCGTGAACCATTAAAAAACCACGAGGTAGAAAAGTAAATAAAGAATCTAGAATAACAAGTCAATCGCTTATTTACTATTTAAAAATACAAGACGAATGATTAAAAGTCAGCAGGAACAAGTTTCTCAACACTCTTGGTATAGGCAGGTGCACTGTGCTAAGTTGGAAAAACAAGCAATTGAATCTCACAAAACCAAATAATGCCAACAGAAAGAAGTTTCTTCATCTAGGCCTTTTGCCAAAGAACGTCTACAAATGGTCACTTTTTTCGATTCTTTGTCAAGAATGGAATCACACTATTGTCGCACCACAACCCAGAAAAAATATTTGTTACCAGAATGGATCATTGATCAAAAATTTACTGACGTAGAGCGCACTCAAATGGAGGCTCACAGCATTCCACTATGGAATGAGCACTTAAGAACAAATATATCAATGTTCCTGCAGAATATGTTGGAGTCCGTAGGTCAGCTAGAAAGAAACCAAAGCCTTATGAGTTGTGACGTAACTTACCTCAGTTATCAGTTTTTCAAACATTCAGCAGTATTCTAAAAGCTGTCGCAAATATTTTAATGTTCATAGTTATGTACCTTAACTACCTCACTTATTTAGGTGGTAGGTACCTCATAAAGTATTTAATTGTAAAATAGAGTATTTTTTTGTCGAATTGCCCTGTGGCTCAGATGATTGATAAATGATTTTATTTCTGTAAGTAGGTTTGTACAAACACTTTTACACGTCAATCATATTTTTTTTTAAACTAGATGAGGTCGGCGTTTCCTATCTGACTACTCTGAGAAGAAAGGCCGAAACAAACTCAGAGATCACAGTCTCTTTTAAAGTCCAGACATAATCTTGGTCAGATCATGTGAAGACCATGTGGATTGGTGTCTGAAATGGTCTTTTGAGGAAAGAACCACACAGATTGAGTGGACCTGTCCAATCAGCGCACGCATTTATCAGTAATCATGCAGTAATCGTGCATTGTTTTGTTTCAATGAAGTTTATTTGACCAAATAAGTTTATTCTTTAATTACACCAATAGGGTATTACACCCATTTTTTAAAAGTGTCCTAATTAGATTCTAAAGTGCTAATAAACCACTAAAAAAACACAATATTTTTATTTAATCGATTAGTGCAATAAAAATGCATTTAAATTTAGCACTTTGAAATTTCGCGCGTAATTTGACGAAAACGCTGGACGCACTGGACGCCATATTGCTCTGTGGGTATGACGTCAGTTTGCTAAGTAAACAAATGTGCTATTTTGTATGCTATTTGTTTATAATTAAAAAAAATGAGTTATTCTTCTACTTATCGTTGGTTTGCTGTTCCCGAATGTAAGATATTATTTCAATAAAAATTACCTTAGTGATGAAAATAATAAAAGTACAAAGTTGTTCAATTGACAAGCCATATGACGTAATAACATGGCGGCTACTATTTCACGGTGTTCAATAACAGATTAAAAAAACTGAAGTCTTTGAATTAAATTTTAAAATTTATTTTGTTATTTTATGAACTAAAACTAACATTTTCCGAATGCATTTTGCCTAAGCTGTCTCAATAATATATTTTTAGATTTTTTCTCATAGAGAGTAAAATACCCTATTATATTTTATCTTTTACTAGCAGCTTTTGCCAGCACTTCGCCATTTTTGCGTGATTGAGTAACAATCATCCAAATATAAAAACTTTCACATTTAAAATATAATTAGTAGGAAGGATAGTAGGATTTCCCGAAAACCTTGCTGAGTCAATCACAACAAAACTTAGTACATCTACACAATCCAGAAAATTTACAAAATTGCTTATAAAACAGTGCCTAGCTTTAGTTTTTTATTGTTTATTTACTGTGTTTACACTACAATATTACGAAATAAGCCAACTATATTTTGGGTGTTTTTCCTAAGCAACAATTATAAAATATATATCGTATTTTTTGTCTGTCCTATAAAATTTCCTACAAGTGAGTTAGCAGGTTTACGCTAGGCAACGGTAGTAGTACATAATACGAAAGATATTTCTAAAATCAATTTTCTCGTTTTCCAAACCCAAGCAAAAGATAAAATCTTGCTCATATTAATTACGTTCTAAGTCAGGTCTTTCAATCCGGGGCTCCCAATAATTATTTAGCAAGCAATTTAGCTAACTTCCAACGGTAGTTGGTTGCGTAATTATTATCCTGCTAAATTACAGAGTAAACTATAATAAAGAGTCTAATTAAAGGCTGTCTCGGCAAGTTGTGTCTGTCACTGGAAAAATTATTTGCGTACCTAATGGTAAATTAAAACATCTATTAGGAATAATTATTCCATTTCACGAACGCGCATCAATTATTGCAGTTTATCTAAGCCTAAAGGGGCTAATTTGTTTATTTATATTTTTCAAGACGTTATTTCGGGAGGACTGATTAGAATTAGTTGATAATCATTTCTATAATAGGTTTAAGAAATAATTAATTAATTTAAGAATATAATTAGCGACCCGCCGCTGAGGGTCTACTACTACCTCCATAAGATTAGTTCGGGGCCCGACCTTAGAATTAATGACAACACGATTTGACGGCTGCCCCTAATACCAAAGTGTTTTTGACTCTCCATAAAATTGTAATTGTCTACTTGTTTTGACGACTTTCGGACGGGCCCGTATCTTCGTTGACGGACTAACAGAGTAGACTCTTTTTTCACACAGTTTTTAGGACTTCACAAAATATAGAGGTTTCCTCAATAATGTAACTTTGATAATAGGTCTTTACCTATGAAATTGCCGTTTTGTATGAAAAAATTTAAACGATTTTTTTTCATGTATTTTTTATTTGTATTAATCGAAGTAATCACCCATGCAATCAATGCATCTTTGCCATCGCAGTGGCAGTTTATTGATGTCCTTCTTAAAGAAATCAGCTGGATGGGAGGCAACAAATTCTTCAAAGGCATTTTGTACTGCCTCTCGGGTATTGAATTTTTTTCCCGCCAAGAAGTTATCCAAATTCTGGAAAAAGTAGTAGTCTGTAGGCGCAAGGTCTGGTGAGTAGGGCGGACGACGGAGAGCTTCCAACCCCAGTTCTTGCAACTTGGAGACCGTCTGCTGTGCAGTATGAGGTCGCGCGTTGTCGTGCAGGAGCAGCGGAGACGAGCGATTGACCAATGCTGGTTGGAGATGTGCCAGCTTCTCCATCATTGTGTTCAGTTCTTCACAGTACACATCTGCAGTAATGCTCACCCCGTTTGGTAAGAAGCTGTGATGAATCACACCGGCGCTAGACCACCAAACAGTGACCATCACTTTTCTAGGGGTAAGTTTTCGTTTAGGGCATTGTTTAGGTGCTGAACCAGGATCCAACCAACTTGCTGAGCGCTTGCGGTTATCAAACAGAATCCATTTTTCATCGCAGGTAACAATGCGGTTCAAAATTCCTTCATTTGTGTGTCTGTTGAGCAGTGCAAGGCACGTCTCGACAGGTACTTCGCGCTGACGATCATTGAGTTCGTGGGGCACCCATTTGTCAAGCTTTTTTACCTTGCCAATTTGACGCAAATGGACCAATATTGTTTTGACGCTAACGTCGAAAGCTGCTGCTAATTCAGCCGTAGATTGTGTATCATCAGCTTCCACAATCGCCTTTAATTCGTCATTGTCGACCAAAGTCTTCGGACGACCGCGAGGTTCATTTTTCAGGTCGAAATTTCCAGAACGGAAGCGAGCAAACCAATAACAGGTGGTGCGTTGGTTTGTAGTGTTAGCTCCGTAAACGTCGTTGATGTTGCGTGCCGCTTGTGCCGCGTTGCTGCCACGACGGTACTCATATTCCATAATTACTCGAATTTTTAACGTATCCATGATGACGAAAAAGATTGAAATGCGATGAAAATGTAACACTAATCAATAAACAAATGACTACTTTTGGAAAAAAAAATCCATGTTTTTAAAATAAAATTAATTTGAAATTAGAATTCTTACCCAAACAAAAATTATTTTGATTTGAAATGGCCAGTACTGCAAAACGGCAATTTCATAGGTAAAGACCTAATATTAATGTTCTACACACATATACCTTCCGGAATAAATTCTTTAGATGATGGTGAAACCCGCATCAAAATCCGTTGCGTAGTTGAGAAGAATAACGCGATTTCACAAATAGACGCGAAACGCGACTTTAATTTATAACAACTTAAAGTTACAGAAGCATCTCTATGGCTGAGTGCCAAAAGATATGATTTATATTAAAACACTCGGTCAAACTAACGGGCAGAAGTTAAAACCTTATAACAACGCTTGCTCGTAAGTTGCAAGGACTATACCTCAATATCACGAAATAATGCAATGTATCAGTTCAACGGACATTCGCTGAAATCTGTGGGGTAATTGTACACATAAAGGTAATGGCTTTCATTCTGACAGGTCAACAACATTCATTGCCTTATTAACGTTGTTGAGCAGACAAATGCAAACGTGATGCAATGGATAAGCAATTTCCTGCAAAATCACAATGTTACGCAATTGGGGTGCAGGCTCTAGAGATGGATTGGTAATGTCAGAAGCGTTAGTGCTTTTAACCCAAAAGCATATGCTCCTCTTTTAACCTAATCCGCCACTGCTAAGATATTAAAATCTCTTTTTTAAAATGTATCCTAAAGCGATATTCTTATTTTTCTTAAAATCCAAAAGCATTCCTCTAATTTTTGTTAATTAAAAATTCAGTAATTAAACTTGACGTTTCTCAATCCGAGCCCACACTTTATTAACTACTTACTTAGTCTTTTAACCGTGCGCTTAGAGTAATACTTAGAAACCACTAGACTGAATGTTATATATTCTACATAATTTAAAAAAATATGTAGAGTCAGGGAAAGGAAAAGTAAGTGAGTCAGCAAATTAACGTAGGGTGTCAACAATTTGCTTAAAAAATAATGTCCATGTCTGTATAATGTATAATTATAACCTTAAGCTTTTGTGCACTAAGTGGAATAATCATGTTTATCTTCTCTCCCGAGTAAAGTTCGCAGCGATATTCCGCTTGAAAGCCTACTACATATCGAAGGTCAGTCGAGGTCATGTACTAGTGATGTCATACATAATAAAACGAAGTTTTCTCTAGTTAATGCTCGGAACTTTTTGACTACATTAAAAGAGACACATTAGTTAGTTGTCATTGTAAATGTGTTTTTCCTTTTACCTTATTCCTAATGCTGAATGGTACCTACTTAAATATTTTTTAATATGTGGGTTAATGGTAGGTACCATTGGAGGGTCTCGTGGCTAAGTAATGACAGACGCACGGGTCATTCGATCAGGTTAAGCTACGGTCGGTCCCTGGATGGGTGACCATCATTACATACCGAAACTCTTCCATGCTTCGGAAAGCACGTTAAGACGTTGGTCCCGGTCGTCAGAAGCCCGAAAGTTACCCTTACTGGGCTGTGGAGGTCCGATAGTCAGTCCCTCCATATAAAATACTGATAGTAAGCGGTAGGTATCCGGTCAGACTGGCAACCGACCCCAAAAGTATAGAGACGTGTGCCCAGCAGTGGGACAGTAATAGGTTGGTATTATTTTATCGGTATTTGGTTGAAAAAGTCCCATTTAAGTTGGTGTAAAATACAAATATTTTGATGCATATAGGATTAAAATTTAGTAAGTTATTATGTAGGTCTAGGTACTTTGGTAAAGTTTAAAGCAAATGATCTGCTCACTAGCTGTACACCTGCGCCCCAATTGCGTAACATACTTTCACAATTCAAAGGATTCTTAAATAAATTCCTAATCCATTGCTTTATAATTTTGAAAAATTCGTCTGTCCGACAGCGTTAATAACGAAATGATTAGTGTTGCTTAGTCAAAAAAAAAAGAAATTGTTCGCATGTTCCGCAACGACCCCGCTGTTATATTCCTTTTAAAAGTAATAAGTTTTCGTATGTGTTTGATGTTGTACACATAGCTTGCAGAGTTAGCAAGCTGAAGTAGAAGTGGGCTGGCCATGTATGTCGAAGAACCGATGACTGGTGGAGCAGACAAGTCCTGGAGACCGAGTATCATGCGTAGTCTGGGACGCCCCCCAGCTAAATGGACCGACGACCTCAAAAAGGTGGCTTGGACAGACTGGATGCTAAAGGCGGAGGACAAAATGTCGTAGCGCAGCATGGGAGAGGCCTATGCCCAGCAGTGGACTGCGATGGGCTGGTTGACGATTTGAACTAAAAGTTCCAAATCTGTTAGCATGTTCTGCATCCACTGAAAATTTACATTCTACGAAATTCAGCTGTAACGGCGTGATTGAGCAACAAAGCAAACAACTTAATGTCCAAACTTTAACATTTACTCGTATCTGTACGAAGTAAAACGATAAATGTAAAAGTATGTTGTTCTATTTGTTTACGGATACTTTCACGACGTATTAATTCACTCAACGAGAAAATGTATAGTAATACTAAAAAGAGGTCAAATTTGTGAGTTGATATGTTCGGAGTAAATCTTTGGAACTACTGATCCGATTCCAAAAAATCTTTCATGAATGGGAAGCTACAGTATTTCCGAAAGTTATAGAACATTTATTTCATGCTAAACCAGAAATTATGCGCTGACGAAGTTACAGGCAGAAGCATTTCCGAAGAAACTAGTCTGCCCAACCCTTCGGGGCATAGAGGCGTGATGTTATGTTTTGTTAGATTGGAACATTATTAACCGACTTCAAAAAGGAGGAGGTTATCAATTCGTCGGAACCTTTTTTTTTTTTTTTTTTTTTTTTTTTATGTATGTTCCCCGATTACTCGAAGATGGCTGGACCGATTTGAATTTTGTTTTTTTTGTTTGAAAGGGTATACTTCCCAGGTGGTCCCATGATCATCAAGTTAGGATCTGATGGTGGGATCCTGGAGAAATGGAGAGAACTCTTAAAATTTTATAAGCACACAAAGCGATTTAGGTATTTTTTGGAAGAGTACTTTCTCAGAGTGGTTCCATTTCAATTTGGTGAAGATCTGATGAAGAACTTCGGAGATAGGCAACGGAACTCCTCAATAAATGATAGCAAATGGACTGGGATTGCTGAAATCTCATCTCTGTCTATTGCTTACACCAGTTCATAACATAACATCACGCCGGTATGCTGTGAAGGTGTAAGCACATGTGAACCACTAAAAAGTGAAAAATAAAAACTTTTTCCAAAAAAAAAACAACCGACTTCCAAAAAAACACTACAAAGTGAAAAATAACTTTAATTTCGGAAGGCGGTGACAAAAAATTCAAATACAGCTCCAAAGACACCGACTTCCGAAATTAAAGTTATTTTTCACTTTGTAGTGTTTTTTTGGAAGTCGGTTGTTTTTTTTTTGGAAAAAGTTTTTATTTTGTAACTTACTGTTTTATAAAAATCGATACTCAATTATTATCAATTCAGTCATAATAAGTCAGGAGACTTTTATGCATTTTAAAATTAAATGAATTGTTTATTTACGTATCTTTAAATACAGTTTTACACGTCACTGAATTTATTTTCTTGGCTGAACATTAGTTACTAAGTATACCACATTTCACAGTTTTGTTTAAGTAGCATGTAAGAGGGGGGAGCATATTGCCATCGGTTGATTGAACAAAGTTCTAGTTATTATGTATGGTTTCTATGTTTTGGTAAATAAAATGGAATCCCTCGGCCGCCAGGCAAAACCTGTAAAACAGACGAAATACATTTTCTCTCTTAAATAGCACAAGTAACGTGGGTTGACATCAACTGATAAATATTTGTGCTAAGTTCCCTCTGAGAGTGAAGGAAAACATGACAATTATTTATTTACCAGACGCGTACGACAGACGATGAAAATACATTATAATGTTATATAAAGTGAAACTTTGTTACGTGTGTTTCTCAGGAGGACCGTTTTAATGAATATTGTATTTTTCTTTTATTAAAGTTGTCTTACTTCAGAGACCCTAAGCACGAACGCGACACGAACGAAACGTGAATTGGAACGTACTTCTTTAATCGAAATATTCGAAATTACAACTATCATGTAAGTAGTATTTTGGTTAAAATTTATGCAAGAAGCATAATAAGTATACCGCATAGATTTATGTAATATAGTCTTAAAACATGAGTGTGGAACGTCTATTTTAAACTAGCTTTCGCGAGCGGCTTCGTCCGCGTGGTGGTCGTAAATTATCCCACGGGAACATACTACCGGGATGAAAAGTATTTTATATATTAATCCAGGTTATAAACTATATGTGTCCCAAATTTCATCAAAATTCGTACAGCCGTTGTTGCGTAATTGAGTAACAAAAATCCAAACATATTTATATCAAAATATACAAACTTTCAAATGTATGATAATATTAGTCTTTACCTATGAAATTGCCGTTTTGCAGTACTGGCCATTTCAAATCAAAATAATTTTTGTTTGGGTAAGAATTCTAATTTCAAATTAATTTTATTTTAAAAACATGGATTTTTTTTTCCAAAAGTAGTCATTTGTTTATTGATTAGTGTTACATTTTCATCGCATTTCAATCTTTTTCGTCATCATGGATACGTTAAAAATTCGAGTAATTATGGAATATGAGTACCGTCGTGGCAGCAACGCGGCACAAGCGGCATGCAACATCAACGACGTTTACGGAGCTAACACTACAAACCAACGCACCACCTGTTATTGGTTTGCTCGCTTCCGTTCTGGAAATTTCGACCTGAAAAATGAACCTCGCGGTCGTCCGAAGACTTTGGTCGACAATGACGAATTAAAGGCGATTGTGGAAGCTGATGATACACAATCTACGGCTGAATTAGCAGCAGCTTTCGACGTTAGCGTCAAAACAATATTGGTCCATTTGCGTCAAATTGGCAAGGTAAAAAAGCTTGACAAATGGGTGCCCCACGAACTCAATGATCGTCAGCGCGAAGTACGCGTCGAGACGGGCCTTGCACTGCTCAACAGACACACAAATGAAGGAATTTTGAACCGCATTGTTACCTGCGATGAAAAATGGATTCTGTTTGATAACCGCAAGCGCTCAGCAAGTTGGTTGGATCCTGGTTCAGCACCTAAACAATGCCCTAAACGAAAACTTACCCCTAGAAAAGTGATGGTCACTGTTTGGTGGTCTAGCGCCGGTGTGATTCATCACAGCTTCTTACCAAACGGGGTGAGCATTACTGCAGATGTGTACTGTGAAGAACTGAACACAATGATGGAGAAGCTGGCACATCTCCAACCAGCATTGGTCAATCGCTCGTCTCCGCTGCTCCTGCACGACAACGCGCGACCTCATACTGCACAGCAGACGGTCTCCAAGTTGCAAGAACTGGGGTTGGAAGCTCTCCGTCATCCGCCCTACTCACCAGACCTTGCGCCTACAGACTACTACTTTTTCCAGAATTTGGATAACTTCTTGGCGGGAAAAAAATTCAATACCCGAGAGGCAGTACAAAATGCCTTTGAAGAATTTGTTGCCTCCCGTCCAGCTGATTTCTTTAAGAAGGGCATCAATAAACTGCCACTGCGATGGCAAAGATGCATTGATTGCATGGGTGATTACTTCGATTAATACAAATAAAAAATACATGAAAAAAATTCGTTTAAATTTTTTCATACAAAACGGCAATTTCATAGGTAAAGGACCTATAATTATTATAGTAAGATTTTTAAATTGTTCGAATTCATCATCTTATTCAGCCTATAATGTTTCCACTTCTGAAACACACGCCTCCTCTCTGCGAGAGGGAGTGAGCCGTAAACCACAAGTCTTCAAATTATTGGTTCTAGGACATGCCGGTTTCCTCACGATATTTTCCTTCATCGTTTTGAGAGCAGCGGTGGTGAAATAATCGACTCAAAGTAAAACACCTACCTGGGTTTGAACCTACATACGACCTACAGCTCGTAAGCCGTGGCAGTGTCACCATTGGACCACTATTGCTCACTGGGTCCACTGCTTGTTCGAATTTACGTTACGTTTACTCCCTGCATTTCTACCAGATCACTCCGAAGAATTTTGAAGGGAATTGCTAACCCATAGCTTCATTATATTTGAAAAAATCGTCTAAACATTGTAAATAACGCAATGACCGATGTTGAACTGTCAAAATGAAAGACATTACCTTTGTATGTCACTGTAATGTGCCTGTTTCACTTTGTTAACGTACCCACGTTCGTTTGGGAACGCAAATCTAACATGTATGAACGAATAGCCAGACCCAGAAAAACTGGGGCATACAAATATTTGCATGTTGATGTTTTGCACAGATGTTATGAACCTAGAACCAAATGTAAACCAATTCCTCAGTGACTGCGTCATAAGGGTCGACCAGTTTCTATTATGATCTATATCCAAACATAGTAAACCCTAAGTTTATTTATAAACATTGCTTAAATTTAAGAAACGGTTAAACGTCAAAAATGTATGGGAAAGAGTCAGTACTTACTTTTAAACAACGTTTGTAAATAAAGGTTAGGTAAATTAAAGACACATTTTTATCTGCCGTGTGATCGCGTTATCTATATATTAATACGTGAAGCAAAATCTTTGTACCCCTTTTACGTAAATTACGCGGACCGGGGAGTATGAAATTGGCACAGTAAAGTTAAAGTTTGTATAGAGAAGGAGGGCAGATAGCTAATATTTTTATATAATAACTAGCGGTCGCCCGCGGCTCCGCCCGCGTGGATGTCGGTTACCGCTGCAAAAAGCCTACCCAGGAAAGACACGGTCAGCAAAATGATTCCCAGGTCAATTCACAGACATCGACACTAACATTGACGACGCAGTCATTATCAGCAGGCTGCCCCTCCCGCACGCGCACCCCGTCTTGGTGACGCCCACTTTGCAACGGGCCGTGCAGCAGAATTCGTATTATTTTAATTTCGCCATAACTTTAAAACCAAACGTCCAATTTTAATCATTCATAGACCAAATATTATCTACAAAAACTGTACTTAGTGATGAAATAATTTATTTTGATAAGGATTATAGCATGAGTAAAATAAATGCGTTTAAATGTAGTCCAAAAAAAATTCAAGATAAAAAAATAAAAAAATGGTTGTTGTGCCTCACTCGACATAGATAGGTATAGTGTGTCGCGGACTTTTTTGTAGATATTTATAAGATCTACAATTAATTAGAACATTTTATGGTTCTATCTTTTATAGTTTAGGCAGCGTACGCAAAATAAGTAACTTTTCTGGTTGATTTTTTACACCTTGTGTCCGAAAACCCCAAATATCTTACGGAACCCAATTTTTTTCCAAAATAAAATTTAGCCTATGTTACTCGTGGATAATGTAGCTTTTGAATGGTGAAAGAATTTTTAAAATCGGTCCAGCAGTTTTTGAGCCTATTCATTACAAACAAACAAACAAACAAAGTTTTCCTCTTTATAATATTAGTGTAGATGCATTAAAAATGCGTCTTGTTTTAAATGAATTATGGTTGAATTCCATCCACTGGGGCCCACTAGCGGTTTTTACTTTCATTCAGAAAATGTATTCCGGAAGGTTGATGTGTGCAATACATTTATATTAAAACTAATAAAATACAGAAGTTTCCATGTTTTGTTCAATAAATAGTCGTAAAATCTCGTCACTAGTTCTTTATAACAACAAAATATTTGTCTGGTGTTCATAAAAACAAAATTATCTAAAGATTTGGCCTTGGCTTTCTTTTTGCTAGATAGAACGCCTGAGACAGCTACTACTATTTCTGAAAACCATTGGCTGATTGGCCATTGGTTGGTTGATTGACTGAATATTTGACATTCTCATTGAGAATGTCAAATATTCAGTCAATCACTAAAGCTTAAATAAGTTTTAACATTCAGTAGCCTTCAGGAACTGATTATGTTCTTGAATATATTTAATTTTTTTACAATGTTTTCGAAAATGTTCATGTCGGTTTTGTTACGCCACCTTTCAATAAGGTTTGAAATAAAATAAACTTTTCAAGGATTCAATGTGCACTCCTAATAATAAATAATAAACAGAAGTAATGTTTATTATTTTAAAATGACACCCGCGTATCTAAGAACCATCACTCCATTACTACGCCAACCGGTCCCAAATGATCAAAAATCTCCAAGCTTTGAGTAAGATAATAACATTAACAAACTGGCTAGATGAAAAAGGTGGAACCAGTCTGTTGTTAAATTAACTTTTTGTGGGTCTTTTGACTTGTGTTTGGATACGTAGCACTAATTTAAAATCCATTATAGGACGCAGCTGTAGCTAGAAAAAAGTTAGAAATTATAAGACCAGACTGCTACTCACTGCAGTGTTGAAATTATAAGACCAGACTGCTAGTCACTGCAGTGTTGAAATTATAAGACCAGACTGCTACTCACTGCAGTGTTGAAATTATAAGACCAGACTGCTACTCACTGCAGTGTTGAAATTATAAGACCAGACTGCTACTCACTGCAGTGTTGAAATTATGAGACCAGACTGCTACTCACTGCAGTGTTAAAATTATAAGACCAGACTGCTACTCACTACAGTGTTGAAATCTCTTGTCATACAGAGAAGGTGCTCAATTTAACTTTGAGTTAAGCTCGTCTTTTTAAAATATTAACTTCACCCGCGTAGAGGTTGAAAATTATCCCATGGGAATGTACCACCACCGGGACAAAAGTATTTTATGTATTAATCCAGGTTATAAACTATCTGTGTGCCAAATTTCATTTAAATCTATTCGGGCATTTTTCCGTGATTGAGTAATAAATATCCAAATATATTTTTCAGTAATTAGGATTATATGTTACACAATACATGACATTATATTATAAGTATATTAAGTAGGTATAAAGTAAGAAGTGGGATGATTCTTTACTAATAAATATGTATAAGACGTAAAATTTATGACTTCATACAGCGTGTATTATAAAGGTGTGGTCACATTTAAGGGTGTGGTACAGACCGACAAACTGAACAACTTCCTCCATGGGACCAACATCATAATCAAAAAAATGATCAGCCGTCCCATGAATATGGGTCGAGTAGGTATTGAAATTTGTATGGGACAGTTGATAATTTTCTCGCCTTTGCAGGAATTTTTCGGAACTATTGATCCGATTCCGAAAATTCGTCTCAAATGAGATGCATCAGAATTGCCAAGTGTCATAGGATACATTTTATGTACAAGTAATTTCACGCAACCAAAGTCACGGGCAGAAGCTAGTCACTATAAAATGTATTATTTATGTAAAGTAAATAATTGCGAAGGAAATAGCAGTGAATACCTGGCTCACTCACGTGTGTTGGTATTTAATATTTAGATCATGAACCTTTAAATTCCCAATTATGTTTTTTTTAAGATAGTATAGATTCGTGGCAGGTGGTGATTCTGCTGATTGTGCCTAACCCAAATGAAAAAAGCATGAGTTTATTTATGTATGTATGTGTATAGCTTTATCATTAAGTCGGCAGTGTAGTCATGCTATCATGAAAAATAGAAATGACTTTAAAGAGTACGTGCTAGGTTTTACCGGGTCGGGTCTGTTACCCTTCAGGATACTGAGGCTTATATAACAGACAGACTAGACAAATTGTAAAGTCGAGTGTCGTGTCTGTATGTATGTTTGACTGTAATAATTAATAGATAGGCATAGTAAAGAAAAAATATTTTACGACAAAAAAAAACAATGTTGTATTATGAACTGGAACATTAAATTAAAATTGCAGTACTTATTTAATTTTTTTGTAATTCAAACAACAAGAAATAAAAGGCTATTTTATTTTTATGTGTGTGGTGACACTGTTGGTGATGTTGTTCTAACTACGCCACGTATTTAGATGCGGTTTGCACCAAAATTTAAAGAATTTATTCCGAAAGGTTTATGTGTCTATTACATAAGAACTCAGGCAGCTGCTTTACTTTGCGTGAATTATTTCGTTACCACTACTCTCAATGTGGTGAAGGAAAATATCGCGAGGTGTGCTAAAACTAGAAATTCGAAGACATGTTACATCTACCAGCCCGCACTTGGCCCGCGTGGTGGATTACGGCCCACTGCCTTTCACCAAGCAGAGGCCTGTGTCCCAGCAGTGGCAATGTTATAGGCTCATTGTGACACGAGTTAAAGGTAAAAAAAGAAATCTCGATGTTTTGTCAAGTCGTGTAAAACCCTACGAAGCAGGGGCGGGTCGCTAGTTAATTATAAACATTACTTCACTGGTATGTTACTTATTTGTTGCCGTTTCTATCTATAATTTATATCTATGTATGCTATCCTTGCCAATCATTAGTTTATAAAATAGTTACGTAGCAAAACTAAACGTTTCCATAAATTCTAATAAAATATAAATCATCACAATACAATGTTACAAAAGAACACGACTTTGCTACTGCCCATTCGCCACAAATGATCTACTTAACCACCCTTTTATCACCTATTGGTAACTTCTCTACAGACAATAATAATAACGAAAAACTATAAAATTAGAGTAATTTCAGTCTGTATTGAAAATCGAGCACGGAAGCTCAAAGGTACTTACTAGTCTAATCCTTACTCAAATGACAAATTTTAGTTACCTCCACTCCTCACCTCAAGTAGTTTTAAATGTTACTTTTTGACGCGTAAAAATGTTTCTTAAAAATAAATCCACAGAAATAAATAGAAATTATTTTGTCATAATTTATAAAAAAAAAAATTCTTAAGTTTTTGTATAGATTCAAGCTGAAGCTCGGTATTTAATCAGTCGTCCTATGATAAGGGAGAAGGTGCGTACGTAATTTATTAGCTGTTACAGGGCCACATATTGTCCCGCCCCTTATAACTGTCACACAACTTACTGAAGATAGCTCGAGGTTAAGAGAATTAAATAATACGGATATAAAGCTGAAATAAATTATTTCAAAGAGCTTTTTTCAAGACTGTAAAGTTTATTCAACATTTTATTTAAGACGGATGAAAAAAGGGATTGTTTGGCTTAATTTTTGGGGCCGTCGCCGTCGCGTTTTTTATACGAAAACAGATATAAATTACAATTCTAAAATGGGTTTGTAGTTTAAAGGGATTATTGTTAAATCTTTAATTCTTAAAAAGTCTGAATTTATAAACTGGTTTATCCAACATAAAAGTTAAGTTTGTTTTAATTTAAATTACGTACTAGATGAATAATAAAAGCACACAATACCTGGCAGTAACAGCTCAAATCCTAATATCTTCAATCATTTTATCATCGGAGCGATGACATTTCTGCTACCCCACATCTGAAATGTACCACATTATTCGCGTAAGCACTGGCCACACGACACTAAAAAATATTTGTACAAAAATCCGTTGAATTTAAGAACGCGCGTTTTTTTTTTGAATCTAGAACATCGGTAAGATGAGTTTGGGTTGGGACGTGCGTGCGGTCCGACAGCACAGGGTACACTGAGGGGGTGAGTTGAGGCGCGCGCAAAACTGTTGAATCCATCACTGGACCAGTCTCGCGAGTACTTTTTTTTTAAATTGGGTACTGCACTCGCGTTTACTGTTATTTTTCTTTTTTGTTTTGTTTTATTACGTTACCTACTAATTATTGTAATACAAATTGATTTGATGTAGTCAGTTTTTTACTAGTGAAAGTACTACCTATAGGCAAAAGAGACTTTCAAACTTGGTCTTTAGAAGCGGAAATGCGTTGACAACCCATGCACGGTACTCAGGTATCACTATTTACTTTCCATCAGAAGGTCCTACGTTTTATTTGCTTACGTAAAACAGTTAAAAGTATGGTGTTTTCTCCAATATTTTTTAAAAAACCTGTAAAATTATAAGCTTTGCTACTTGCTATACGTTAATAATTTGGCCGAAGCATTAATGTAATAAGTGTGTTCGATGTACATTATGTAGGTACCTGTTATGATTTTATTTTAGCTTTTCCTTTAACAGTAATTAAGTGCCTATTAAAGAGGGCAAAATATATAGGACAAAATTTATGTGAGACGATTTTGACATTTTCTGGTTTCCAGGTTTATTTTCCGTATAATCAAGACTTGGCAGGCCCTAAACAGCGAAAGTACCTAATGGGCTACTTAATGGTTTCTTATTTATGTATTTAAGACTAAAGACGTACCCCTGTTTCGCAAGGTTTTTTTGAGAAAACCTCGAGATTTATTTATTATATAGGAAAAGTTTTTATTCAGTGCGCAACGTTTAACCTTGAATTCAGCATAGCATTCTAGACCCCCTAGCGCAGAAATTTTTCGTCGGTTTTCCAAAAAAAATCAGCTATTTCATAGAAAAGTGCAATACCTACGCGGTCAAAATGTATGGAACAGCTGTTTTTTTTTGTATAACCGACGAAAAATTTAATATTCGAAATATCTTCTGTAAATGATTTTGAAAATCGTATCAAAATCCGTTGCGTAATTTAAAAAAGCAACGCGATCACACAGACAGACACGAGAATCGATTTAAATTTATCTAAACTATAATGCTACTAATATTATAAATGTGAAAGTTTGTGTGTTTAGATGTTTGTTACCTAATCACGCTAAAATGGCTGAACGGATTTGGATGAAATTTGGCACACAGATAGTTTCTAACCTGGATTAATTTAAAGGATACTTTTATTCCGGTAGTTCGTTCCCGTGGGATAATTTTGGACGCGAGCGAAGCCGCTGGCAAAAGCTGTAAAATTATTAATCGAAATATTTGAAATTCGTTTGTTTATTTGTTATGCTTTCATGCTAAAATAGCTGAAGGGATTTGTACATAGGTAGACCATTGGCTGGATTAGGACACAATACCATAATCCATTTAAATTGTGCATTAACTATGGTTGGATACGTGTTTTCCCGATTTCGGGAAATTTTGTTATCACGTCATGAATTTTCCATTGAATATTTTTACGGAATCATTTCTCTAGAATTTCCTTACCATTTTTGGAACAAAAACTGCTCCCTAGCTTAAAATCATCGATATTGCAGCTCACCCCTAAAACAATAAAAAAGCGGAATGATACAAACGTGTCTGCCAGAGATCACAGCCCGCTTAGTCTAACTCCCGCGTCGGTAAGTAGTCAAATCAAAAGGTGGCACGAACTAAAATTGCAGCACAATTCAATACTGAATGTATAGAAATGTACTAGTTTCGTACAAAGCGATGTAATTTCGACGTATATCGAATTTTATATTTGAATTAAGCTTCGAATGTCATTTTAGAAATTTGGAAGGGCTGGTTTTGAATTTATAACCGTCTTTGGGGATAGCTCGCTATTGATCGAATTGTTGAATGGCATTGAATACTTTTTTATCGTTAACGTTACCATGGGAGAAGGGGGAAACTAAAAAACACGAGCTGCTACAATCCTTACACACTGTTTTTGCTTTCTTTTGGTTCCATCAATTAGGTGCAAAACGCTATAACTTTCAGTAAAAGAGTTTTTGCGCCAAATTGACAGAAACTGATTTTGCGATCACCGAGTCGCTTGTCCATTGTTCGCCCGTGTAACGGAGTGCATTGTCACAGTCAAAATGTATACTTCGGTCAATGCGAATTTATTGCTAACCATGAATGCGTGCATGCTTTGCTTCTTGTTATAGGGTTATCAATTTGAGTGACAGCTTTACCTGTAAGTAAAAGTATAGCGAGGTACAGTCCGAGTTTCTTTGAAGGATAAAATTAAAAATAAAATGATCCGGATAAGAAACGGAGTTATCGTCAAAACATGCAGAGTAAGCTAAAGTGGCAGTGGGCTTGCCATATATTACGAGCCCTGAAGTAGAGACCAAGTATCGCTAAGCGTAGTTTTGGAAACCCCAGCGAGATGGATCGACGACCTTAAAAAGGTGGCTTGGGCGTCTGCCCAAGCCACCTTTTCTCTGACACCTGTCCTCCACTTTCCACGAGTGTCTACTCGTGGAAAGTGGAGGACAGGTGTCAGATAGCCGGTGTTCTGGCACAGCATTGCAGAGACCTTTGTGCAGGAATGGGCTGCAATAGGTTGGGATGATTGCTTGAAAAATATATCGACACCAGAATAATACCGACGCAATAGTGTAAATTAATACCTTAACTAGTATGTTAGATCAATAATCTTATGACACATTACATATCGGTTTCATTCTGCGGTCATATTAAACCACAGAACTAGCTACAATCTCAATTAAAATTGTTCAACCAATTTTATACCTAGTTACACCTAATAATAATGTTTTTATTATAGCGAAAACCTAATAATATGATTGTAAGAGAATTTGAAATATACTCAAGCCGATTTGAATCTTGAATACGATTGATTTGAAAAATCTGGTAATTGCTACTAAGAATTTTATAAAGCTAAGTTACGATTTTGTGGATTAAAGGACCAGAGTAAAAATCTCGTGAATTCAAATGGCAATGTGAGTTTTAACGAACTCTTAAAAGGAGGTCATCCATTCACGTAATACTTATATGCGAATTTAGTGACAGATTGTACCGAGGTGAATTTACCGAATGCGTTTTTCCAGTTTGTATTACAAGTACTGGTACTTAATATTATATACTAGCTTTTACTAGCGGCTTCGCCCGCATGGTAGTAACATGCAGCTCCTGCCTTACTAGCTACCCTGCGAGAACGTCACTCGACCTAGCCTGAGGGCGCCCGTATCTTTCGTTTGTCGATAAGCATTTTCCGCTCATGAACAAAATCAAAACCAAAAGTCATTTATTCAAACAAGGCTGAGAATCAGCACTTTTTGAACGTCAAAACTACATAAGGAAGTCCCCCAAAACGCCCGCCCTTCACCACTTCCTAGTGATTTAGCTGGGAAAAAGAAGTGGCGGAACAAACTCCCCAGCAGGACAGCTTGGAAGAACTTGATTCTACACAATAATAGGTAAATAGGTAGTTAACATTCAACAATAAATAAAAATATCATTAATAAAAAGAAAAACAAAAAAGAATGGTTAATACAGTCAAATAAAATACAAAATGATATGACGTAACTCATATGACCTGTCAGTAGGTAAACGAATTCTGGTGAAAAAACAAACGTTGTCTTGAGTTAATCACAGCGACCAACAATTCTTATCGTTTAAGTAGTCGTTGATAGAATAGTATGCCTTAGAACAAAGGTTGGATTTTACTTTAGCTTCAAACGCATTAAAGTGTAAACCTAGCAAAGAAGAGAGAAGCTTGGTATTAAAGGTTATACCAAGCCCAACAAATGAGTTATGAACTTTATGAAGCCGGTGAAAAGGAGCACGTAGTTTGTCCTTATTTCTAGTATTAATATTATGAATATCACTGTTTTTAGTGTATAAGTGTATATTTTTTCTAATATATAAGATGTTAGCGAAGATGAATTGCGATGCCATCGTGAGAATACCAAAACCTTTAAAAAATTATCTCAGAGAAACTCTAGCACCTAGTTGGTAAATTGCAAGAACAGCTCGTTTTTGAAAAACAAAAATATTTTGAATGTCAGCGGCTTTGTCCCACAGCAGAATGCCGTGGGACATAACGCTAGGAAAATCCGTGTCTACAGTTTCAAGCACCTCATTATCTAAGACGATGTTGGATCCCAGATTTCTTAAATTCGGTAAAGCGAACTTTATACATTAAGTTTTTTTGGCATTGTGCACTAGATTATTTGTGGTAAACCAATCCGGAACCCTTAAGAGTGCACTGTTTAAGTCATCAAAATCTTGTCTATTCCTGTCTACTTTAAAATATAAGAGAAGTATTATCAGCAAACAGTACAACGTCACAGATAACCTTTAAATAGAATGTTAAATCATTAATGTACACTAAGAATAAGAATGGACACAGTTTTGAGCTTTGAGGTACGTACACCTAACTGAAATGGTAGCCCGGAAGATTTCACATAATTAATATCTACACATTGGTACCTATTATGAAAAAAACGAAATTACGTTGAGAGCTTCATTTTGAGCACCGTAATGACGTAGTTTACGCAAAAGCGTGTCATGGTGCACGCAATCAAATGCTTTGGAGAGATCACAGAAAACTCAATAGCATTTTGTGAGTTCTCCAATACGTTAAATATGTGTTTCAGCAGAGCAATACCCGCGTCTGTATTCGAACGATCTTTTGTAAAGCCGTATTATTCATCATGAAGGAGGATAATTAAATTAAAATGTCTTAGGAATTGCTTGAGTATTAACTTTTGAAATATTTAACTAAATGCTGGTAAGATAGAAATAGGCCTAAAATTGCCAACGTTATATTTATTAACTGATTTAAATAATGGTATGACTTTACTACTCTTTAGGAGGTCATGAAAAGTTCCTAAGTCAACACATTTATTAAAAGTAATAGCTAGATAGGGGGCTACGATGTCGATTATATTACTTAAAAGCTTAATAGAGATTCCCCAATAATCACCAGTGTTTTTAGACTTAAGTGAGTTAAACATATTAACTACATCACGAGGCGTTACATGTTCTAAACTAACGACTACATTTGGGCACACTATTATGCAAAAGATTTTCAGCTTTAGACGGGGACGAATTTAAGGAGCGAGTCGTAGTAATAGGTATGTTGGCAAAAAACTCATTAAATGCCTCAGCTACGTCAGCAGCTTCATTAACTAATTTGTTGCTGACCATAATCTCTAGTTGTTTTTGCTGTTTAACCGACTTGCCCATTTCATTATTCATTATTTTCCAAGTGATTTTACCTTATTAATGGAACTTTTGATAGTATCACTTAAAAATGTTGATTTAGCCAAAGTACAGATTTTTTTTAATACTTTTGAATAATTTCGGTCACACTCTAGAAAAGGACTATCAAACCTGTATTTTTTCAAACCATATAACTCGTTTAGACTCGCTTTACTTTATAAATATCTGGAGTGGCCCATTGGTTGAAGCCACCGGAGGTGTCAATCATTAATGTCAATGGTTTTGATCTTGAAAGTAGACTGGTATTCTTTTTGAACAATATCAAAAAGGGATCCAAAGATTTTACTAAGATTATTGTGTTCTGCTATAGATGGTGTAATTCTATAAGCTATATATTTTTTAAAATTTGTTGCAACGACTAACTGTATAAGGATTGCATTCTACTTTATGCGGCTTTTTATGTAATGGTAAAGGGAAGCTAGCCATAATCAACAGTGGTCGGACGTCAAGTCAGTAAATAGGTACTAATTTATTTTTGGCATCACAATCACTAAATATATTATCAAGACAAGTCGACGTAGAAGCCATGATCCTAGTAGGTTCTAAAAACAAGTTAGTTAAATTAATAGACCTAAACAGGTTAAGAAGTCTAATACTTAATGGAGTAACATCTAAAATATTAATATCAAAATCTCCACATAAAATTATACTTTTATTACTTGATTTTAACGTATTGAGTAAAACTAAGTGAACATGTCTACTGTCTACCCCAATGGTAATCATTTGTCAACGCCACTTCAGGCTTGCTTATTCTATGAGCTACGTCGACAAGTTTGGTTCTCAGTCGGATCACCACGTTCCGGATTCGATCCCTCGGAGAGATTCCAAAGTTAGCCTGTTTCAAAGCTCGCTGAGCGACCTTGAATTTATGGTCCACCTGTACCGTGAGTGTCCAATTTTCGGCCCCGTTTGTTTGGCAGTTTATTACCTTAAACAAACCTAAACATCTGCCTACCACTTTGAAGAACAGCGTGAAGTTATGAAAAAAAAAATATAAAGTGTTTATTCTCAGAAAATATATATGTATTTGCAGGTTACATTTACCTCCGCCAAACTGCGGTTTGTTGTCAGATGTAGCTCCACTTTTGTGCATACCTATTTACTAACATTACATTTTTATAGTGACACTTTATCACCTAGTTAAAAGTACTATTGCATTTCTTAAATTTAAATCAAACATACTTTTTTTTATTATTCTCTATAGTGAGGCTTTCACAATATATATTAAAGAGTCTAACTATAACAGTCCACGTAAAGGAAAATATTTATTTTTACGCTGATTTTCCGCCAAAAGTGAATGGATGACCTGTCAAAAACGTTTGATTGAACGTACCTTATTGTTAGTACGAAATAAGATGAGGTAGGTAGGAATGGCGAAATAATACAATCTTCTTTCTTTTGTTTTCATATGGTACATTGCGTAGGGTGGGTGTTTTATTAATTGCTCTTTTGTGATTGTATGATTGACCCTGGTCGGAGTTTATAATTATTTGTGTACCATGCGTGTATTATCCATTTATAACTTTGCCATTTTATTATTAGCGCCATAATCAATAGAAAAATATGTTTATTTTTAATTTAAAAAAAATTTAGTATTTTATTTTGATTTTAAATTAAGTTTTATTCTTTATTTTTGATCTCATTTCAAATTATACTTTAGATTTTTTATAACTGTTTGCAATTAAATACTTTTTCCCAAATCACCATAAAAAAACAGAATTATGTATCACAACTCAGGTACACAAGATACAGGCACCGCCTGGTTTGGGGACCACCGCAGATAACAAAATGTATGTAACCAACAGTTACAGACAGAATTATTATGTTAAACTAATTTTAAGATTATAATTGTGACAATGTAACCTTAAAATTTAAAACAATACATTTATTATTATTTGTAATTAACAAAATAACCAAAATAAAATAAAAAAGTCTTAATTTTCAGACCACAGATATATAATTTGTGATAGTGAACGAAATAACTTAGAAACTAAAACTATTAATCAAATGTGTCAATTTAACTACTTAGAAAAATTGTTTTTGGACATTTTTTAAGTGTTGAGATGTCAGAACTTACTCAAAATATGACAAGACTTTGAAAGGGGATTACTTAATTTTACTTAAGACAGATTTTAGTCTAGCTTCATACATTTAGGCTTTACTTAATTAGTAACTTATAGCCACCTGTTGCTGTTAAAAGGGCTTAAGTGTAAGTCACGTTATTTTAGTGTAAAAACAAATAAAAATAATAATGCTGAATATTCCTTTACTTTTAATAATAAACACAGGTAATTAAAGCGTTGCTGGTCTACATTTAAATTCTTAAAAACGTTGTTCTTATTTTCTGGAAAAACGATTTCTTTTTAATAGTTATCTTTTTGTCGTTACATACAATAGGCTCCTAATACAGGCTGACTTTATATTTATATATTATATTTACACTTTAGATAAGTTCTAAACTACAAGTACACACATAGAGTACAATGCTGAAAGGACTAATACCTCAATTTTGATGAAAATAAAAGTTTTTCTGCTGAGAAACTATCCATACTGACTCGAAAAAAAAGTTACGCTCTATAATCGAACAATACTGCTACATTTTATTGTTAACACAGGTTTAGCAACTCAGTGTGTTAAATAACGTGTTTGCGACATTAAGTTTTAGTGAAAATTATTTGTAGTAAATAGACTGACAAACTTCTAAACATTAAAAGTTATTATTAACATCATCAACTCAAATACGGAACACTCACAAGTAAATCACAAATGCAAATGAAATTCTCGTAAACTGACAGATTATCTATGATTTGAACTTCAGCAATCGATATTATGATTGCTGTTATTAGAGCCAACTAGAAGGTTGCACGTAAATTATATTCTACAGAGCAATTGGCTTATAAACTATCATAGGTAAATACCTTTTACTGGAGGGTAATGTTCTTAAATTTTCTTTTAAAATGCATTATTCTTTCTTAACTGTTTCCTAGATTTATAAAATAGGTTATGCTTGAAAATTAATTTACTAAGGTGCATCTAAACCGGCAATCCTGTATTGCAGTCTATGCAATACTTCCGAGTTCGGCCAACCCAAACTGGAAACATAATTAGTTCAAGAAAATAAACGGCGGATATATTATGCAATAATTATAAAATAAACGGCGGATATATTATGCAATAATTATAAAAAAAAACCGTAGGTACCTCTGGTCAGTAGTACTTGCGCTTATGGCAACAATGGCAGAAATGTGCGAAGAGAATTGCAGCAATACTTGCAATAGTGGCTGGAGTGGCTAGCATCATAGCAGAATCAGCCTTTTATGTTTCTCTTGCTGGGTCACAGGTCTCCTCTTGGAGAGCGGGCTTGGGCCGTAATCGGTTAATAGATGTCACATGTCTTCGAATTTTTGGTTCTAGTACCTACATGAAGTTTTCCTTACGATGTTATACTTCAACGTTTAGACAGCAATGGTGATGAAATAACTTACACAAATTGTAGCGCCTGTAGAGTACAGCTCACTTCCTCTCGAAAAGAGGAGGTCTGTGTCCTAGCGGTGGAAACACTATAGGCTGTGCATAATCAGCCTATAATATTCCCACACAGCAGCTTAACTGACAGCTTTGTTTGACGACTTAGTTTCTGTCGTACCCTTACCACGAATAATGTAGACGTTATCACAGTCTTGAGAACTATACAAGTCAGTCAGCGTTCACGCTTGTTTTTTGACGATGAAGATGTAGGTATTGTGGAGATGATAAATCTTAAAATCTACAAGTATCTCTTACCGTTTTTTTTTCCGAGTTTTGTGGCACTATTCTCCACACTTTTGTGCCACACTCTTCTCATACTGAAAAGGCACGCTTGCTCAAGACTGGTCGGTGATTTCATACTTTTATGACTATAAGTCCAGATTTCCTCATGATGTTTTTCCTTCACCGATGTCAGTAATGTCCTAGATAAACATTGTAATTTATATTCAGGTAAGAGATACTTCCAAGTTAAACTTTGTACCACAAAACCTTAAACATAAACACAGTTCAGTAAACAAATCACGCAGAAAACAAAACAATTCTTCCCTCGGAACGACAATCACAATTAAAATAGTCGTCGATAGATTTTTTCAGTAGACACAATAGAAAGTTGTTCTAAGAAAACAATTAAATGAAATCTTTCAGTCTGATCGCTATTGTTACAGAGCATGGAATCATTGTGTCGGAAGCATCTAGAACCGGCAGTACTAATGGCGTTCATGGCGCCGACAATGCGGAGAGCGCTTCAAATCTGTTACGGAGCACCATTCGAAGGCGTCAGTTTCTATAGAACATAAGTGTCATATGTCGTAGCTAAATAATAACAGTCGCACGGGTCAATCGAAGGTTAAACTGCGCTTTCTGCGAACGGTTCGTGGGTTAGCTGACCATTTATTGAATATCGAGGGCCTCCGTGCCTCGAAAAGTATGTTAACCCGTAGATCCTGGCTGTCGTTCATAGACCTTTGACAATCGTTACGGGTAGTCAGAAGCGCAAAAGTTTGACAACCAGTCTTACCAAGGCATGTCGTTTTACCCATTTTTTTTAATTGTGGTGTGATAATTTTATTCCAGGTATACAAAATATTGTAAAACATATGAAAAGAGTAACGATGTAGTTTCTTGCCCGATTATTCTCCAAACGAAACTACATTTTGTAATTTTGATGATCAAAAGTAACTTTTATGTGCCTATATGAAAAAAATGCTTTGACTTTGACCACCAACTGGGTTGTGGAGGTCAGATAGGCAGTCGTCCGATTTAAAATACTGTCATACTACCACCATCCAATGTATTTTGCTGCATCCCGGTAAACTAGAAACTGACCCTAACATACATAGTACGGAAAATGCGAGGCAGATTGATTGATTTGCGTCGCAGGAGTAGTAGAGTGACACACGTGGTCTGTATGGTAAGTTTTTATAAATCTGTTTTCAAAAGCGGCCGCCGAACAACTCTGTGCTCTGTGGCTATTGCTATTGTGCTGTATTGTATCGGACTCTGTTCTATTGTCTTTGTAGAATAGAAGCGATGGACGCGCAGTTGAAAGTTCAAGGTGCTGTTGTTGGGATTTTAGAATTGATCATGTATTTAGTTATGTAAGTTGAAACATTATGTCTAGGTAACTATAAGTTTCTGGTTGCAATATAAATTGGTTTACAATGGCGAGGTTAAAGTTCAGAAAGTAAAAAACAAAAGCTTTCGTCCATATTTTTGCGCAAAAAAGTAAAAAAAACACAGGTAGATTCAAGAGCAAACAATTGGGAATAATAGTACTTGTTGACAAGCCTACACTGCCCTCCATACATCATCTACCTACAAACAGTAATATTTGAAAATATTGTTAGAGCAGATTATTTTTAAAAGAGTAACCATGGAGTTTCTTTCTTGCCGGCTCTTCTCCATCAGAAACGACCAATTGGAACCGTGCACCTAGCTTCTGACGTTTTATAAGTGACAATGTCCCCAAATAAAAAAATAATCAAATTAAACAATATCAACAAGAAGGGCCCGGATACGGCCACTCTATAACTGCACGTTACGTCCACAACAAGGGACGTATACGGTCACGTTCAGACGTGAAAATTACGTTTTGTTTGTAACGCGGAAGTGTGTGAAAATATGTGGGTCAAGCTGCGGTGTTGTGGATTGGCCACTGTGAATGATGATTAAATGTATTTATACTCGAATTTCTGTGTAAATTGAAAGTGAAACTGAAATTCATTTGTCACAGTGAATGACATTAATTTTAAGTAATGAAGTTAAATACCAACATGTGTGTGTTTTGTACGTGTATAGTTTATCTTGCGAATTTGATACCTACGAGTAGGTAGTTGACTTGCTTCCAGTATTAATTTGTCAAAGAAAGTCAAGTAAAGTTAGATAAGCCGTTTGACTAACTGGCATGCCATTCATTGACTTCTCAGGTTATGAGTGTTGAAATAGTACATATGTCTTGTGTAGGTTTGGTTTTTATGCAACGTGCATTCACTAACTGATCAAAAACATATATATTTCTAAACATATTATAAATGTAAGCCGCTTTTCATGTCTGTTTATGTGACGGCTTAGATCATCTAAATTCCACAAAGTGTTTTGATGCGGCCTCCATCGTCGTTCAGAACATTTCTGACGGAATGTCTTCAGTATTACACCTACATTCATATTAAACTTAAATAATTAAAAAAGCAAAGGTCGGGCAAAGTGTTAGGTTTTTCTATCTGGAATAGCTCAGTAGCAGCCCAGAGTCTGGATGTGTGCCCGGTTGACGGCAAAAGGCTCGTACATGGGACTTCAAAAAAACATAACTGGCGAAATGACTATGATACACCTCTGCCCAACCCTTTGGGGAAGCAAGGCGTGATGTATGTATACTATAAGTGTTATCAAGTAACAATTTCGGGATGCAAGTTTAAAAATAAATCATTAAAAACACGAGGGCATCACTTACCAAACCTACTACACAAAAGCGTTTAGAAATTCGGAGGCTCAGAATATTTCCCGTCACCTCTACCCGTTTGATAACAAATATAAATACCGGTCATATCACCTGGATTAGCAGGACAATGGGATGAAAGTGACGCCGACAGGAGATTATGGGTTTCAGCCGTTAATTAGGGAACGGGTATACCTTGTCGACATCACACACAGAAACCAAGTGGGGTACTTTCCCCACTAAAGGTAATAAAATACCCTAATTATGGGCACCTAAATGAATTGACTTTGACTTTGAATGCTTTGTTGGTTTACTCGTCAGGGAGGCACTTTACTTAGTGCAATTTATTTTATCAATACGATTAAAGGAAAAACCTTGAGGAAACCGGAATGTCCTAAAATAAAATAAATAAAAAACATGGAGTATTTACCAACCCGCTCTCGTCCCGCGTGGTGTATTACGGCCCGCTCCCTCTCACTGAGACGAAGCCTATGTCCGAGCAGTGGGTACCTGGTTGGCTAATAAGTTATCTACCGTAAAAGGGCCGCGCTATATTACATGGGACTTGGTGCAATGTGGATGTAATATAGACGTCTGCTTAAACCTTCGGGGAATAAATGCGTGATACTGCGTTATAATGGGGGTTATCAGCAGTGTTAACTGACAGTCATACCTAGCTATAGAGTTTAGATGCTTTTTGTTCCTCGAAGAGTTTGGCAGCAGAGTTTCCTGCCTTTTAACCGTAGTATACTAAAATTTCGCCAATTATGTCCCTTAAAAAGGTATATTCAATAACACTAACTGATTGATCCAAAAAGAAAGTTAAAAACTCAAACCCCACTACAACACAATCGTCAACTAAAAAGGCATAAGCAGGACATTGTGACAAAATAACATCGGTTATCGCATAATTGGAGTCTAGCCTCGTTTGTCAAAATACCACGAGTAGTTTAGGAGTTATGAGAGAACAGATGAACATACATATTCTGTTAAAATCGTAATCCTCCTCTTTAGGCGTTGCCATAATCGGGTAAAAATAAATCTCAACCCGTATCCGTCATAAAGTTATTGTTAGTATTACTAACTCAACAATTTCAGTGAAATATGTTCTACAATTTCAATTAAACCCTCTTCGCTGACTGGCAGTTATTTCGCTCAGTTAATCGGGATGGAAGTCAAACTTTGAACTCCTCATTTCGAAATAACTCTGTCTTCATATACCTTCGATGTGTACAAACTTTGAAATGCTCTTACAGGAAACGCATATTATGTAGTCATCAAAGTTTGTAATGGAAAGTGTTACATGACATGTTGAAATGCAGAAAAATATTGTAGGATAAGACTGTGTTGTTTTCTTGTATAAAATTTGTGAAAATTACATATTTTTAATTCTTCTGGATACAATTCATCACATCGTAATGAGCCAATAATGTTCCACTGATAGGATAGGTACAGGCCTCCTCTTAGTGAGAGCGAATGAGCCGTAATCCACAACGCGGGCGCATGTGGGTTGGTAGATGTCACATGCCTTCGAATTTTTGGTTCTAGGATGTGTCGGTTTCGTCACGATGTTTTCTTTTGCCGTTTTAAGAGCAATGGTGATGAAATAATTTGCACAATGTAAAACGCCTGCCTGGGTTCAAACTCACGACCTACAACTCGTAAGTCGGGGCTATTACCACTGAGCTTCCACTGCTCTCCTATTTATTTTTCCGACTACGTCACACCCAACATTTCAAATCAAATGACGGTTCAAAAAGGTGACATGCGCCCTCTATGTGCGAAATAAATTTGTTTTAAAATTGCTAAGCAATATTGCTCGTAGCCCATACATACATAACAGTACGTCCACATTGTACGAAGCATCGAGGAATCTGTATATATCTAAAGCATTTCACGCTACCCGATCAAAAGCCGTACCAAGCTATGGAGTAATTATAACCGGTGATTACCAGCTATTACTGGTTAGTGCCGGACAAAAGCGGCTCCTGGCTACAGTGCGTGCATATGTCACACAGATTGGAGCAAGTTATGAGAAGTTATGGGACCAAACCTTTTGAATGATTAAACCGTTGAATTTAAACAAACTTTAGTTACTAATATGCTGATTATTTTTAATTATGCAACTATAAATCAAAATCAAAAGTCAAAACTAGGCTGAGAGTCAGCACTTTTTGAACGTCCAAATTACATAAGACAGTCCCCAAAAACGCCCACCCTTCACCACGTCCTAGTACTTTAGCTGGGAAGAAGAAGTGGCGGAACAAACTCCCCAGCAGCACAGCTGTCTGTTAAGTTGGAAGAACTTGATTCTATACAATAATAGGTCTATGGGTCTAAAATATGTCTATAATATCTATATAATAGGTCTATAACACGTCATTTGAAGACTAGATGAACGGACGACCTTAAAAAGGTGACTGGGTCAGAGTGGATGTGGAAGGTGAAAGACAGGGTGTTGTGGCGCAGCCTGGGAGCTGCAGCAGCAGTGGAGTGTAACCCACTCCTAACGGCCACAGCCTAACGGCTGAGTTGATAGTTTGATTTGAACCTTGCACATTACAATATATTTTAAATATTTTGTGGCCAATGAGGTAAAAGACTGCAATTGCCCTGCTGTTGACGAGTGCCACTCAGGTATATTTATGACCATTTAACCAACCCACTACTATTCAGTTCATTTGAAAAAATCATATATAGTTTTTAAATAATCCTATTTATTACGAGTAGTAGGTATTGAACATTTTTAGGAGTAAGTTTGTTTTCATAACCGCTTCAGCTTATAAATTGCAGCTCAGTATAATTTCGTACCGTCCACGACTGCGGAAACGCTCGCAATAGTCACGAATTGAGTTGGAAAATTGGAATTTTAAACTGGCGAGCTTTAACTGACAGACTGTACGCTCTTAATAGTTGCATGTGTACTTAGCACCTGGGGTCGTGTGTTTAAAAAAAAAACATATAATAGTCCGGTGATTATATAAGAGCCCGCGTCTCATGCACAAGGTCAGCTTTCAGTCTAACTGGTTGCAGCTGACTACCAGTATTGTACATGCTTGTTTGACCTCCACAACCCAGTTACTGGGTAATACGATACCCCATGGTAAGGTAAGACTGGTTGTCAGGTTTTCGGGCTTCTGACGACCCGTAACGAATGTCAATGATCCATGAATGACAGCCGGGACCAACGAATTAACGTACTTTCCGAGGGATGGAGGTATAGTGTGTAAAGATGGTCACCCATCTATGGATCAACCACGGCAAACGTAGCTTAACCTGATCGATAGACCCGTGCGGCTGTTATGACTTAGCCAGGAGCCGCTCAGGACAAATACCAATGTGACTTTTTCAATTTCATAGGTACGTAGATACTTTCCGAGTTTATCTTGGAAATTATTGTCATTGGAGATGAAAACATCGTAACGAAACCTGAACTTATTCTACTTATCCTACTAATATTATAAATTCAATGTGAAGGTTTGATGTTTATTTCGCAATAACCCAAAAAAACGGCTGAACAGATTTGGATGATATTTGGCACACAGATAGTTTATAACTTGGATTAGCACGTAGGATACTTTTTATCCCGGTAGTGCGTTTCCGTAGGATAATTCTTGATCTGCACGCGGGCGAAGTGGCTGGGGCAAAAGTTAGTAGTAAATATATGTTTGAAATCGCCAACATGTCTTGAGCAAGCGTGGTGCCTTACAAACGAATAATAGCGTAACTTCTGAATCCAAAGAGGTAGCAAACATATTTAATTAATCTTTTGCTTCCATCGGGGAGACTACGAACAATTCAACTGGCAAACCGAAAGGATCTCCTGTTGTATCTTTGATCCCTACAGAGAATTCAATCTTCCTCAGTCCAATAGATTCTTACGAAGTGAACCCTTTAATAAAAAAAATAAAAAACAAAAAAGTCATGGCCTTGATGAACTTCCACCTATCTTATTAAGACAATGTGCAAACGAATTAACCTTAGCATTTTACAAATTATTAACTCAATCATTTGGAGATGGCACTTTTCCCACTCTCTAAAAAAAAAAACTCTTAAAAAACCTATTCACAAAAAGAATTATAAAACTGATCCGAATAATTACCGCCCCATTGCTCTCTTACCGACAGCTTCCAAAATATTCGAAAAGGCTATGTGTAATCGAGTATATGCGTTTTATGAAAAATATCATAATATACCTATTTAATGACTGCCAAAACGGTTTCCGAATAAACCGTTCCACTATCTTGGCCGTTTACAAATATATTCAAAAAGCCCTTGATATCAGTAATGATAAAAAGTACGCGATAGATCTTCTGCTTGATATGAATAAAGCATAATTATGATAAAGTACAATTTGAAATATTACTAAATAAACTATATAATAAAGGACTTCGTGGCAAATGTTATGACTGGTTTGTATCTTATTTGAAACATAGGGAAGAAATAGTTGAAATCGAACATTACAACAACAACAAAAATGAAATAGAATTAATCAGCTCCGACAGCAAACAAATCACCGCCTCAATCCCGCAAGGAAGCGTAATAGGGTGTTTCTTATTTGTCGTTTACGTAAACGACCTTCCTAATAATATAAATGAGCCATGTGTCCTGTTTGCGGATGACATATATATACTTACCTCATGCGAAAATAACACAAATTTAAATGATAAATGAAATTCCATACTAGATTCATCAACAAATTGGATGACTGAACACAACCTAGAAATTAACTTCAATAAGACTAAAATAGTTACATTCTACCCTAGCCAAAAAATACCGATAAACATAAACTTTAGCTTTGAAAACAATAAATTGGAAGCAGTTGATACATTCACCCTACTAAGCCTAAACATTGATACACACATAAATTGGAAGTCACACATTCAGAAAGTAAGGGCTATCTAAATGTTCATATGCCTTCCGCGAGATCCTAAAAAAACTACAGACCTTAAATCTGCACTAGTTACGAACTATGCGTACGCATACGCATGGCTCAAATACGGTGTCATCTTATGGTGCAACAGCACTGACACGCCCACACTACTTACCGTACAAAAAAACTACTTAGAATATTAGTAAATATTGAATCCACCGATAGCTGTATACCACACCTCCAGGAACTAAAGATGTTATCCCTATCTTGTATCTATATATTTGAAGTTTGTAAGTTTGAAGTTATATCCAGATTTCGTTACGAAACGAGAATACAAATACAAGCGAAAATTATTTTAAGACACAAAGACAGATTAAACTTACCAACATCGCGACTAAAAATGCACTCCAATATTATCTTTGGCATGTCCATAAAAAAATATAATAGGTTACCCGAAGAATTTAAATAAATATAACATCTTTATCAATAAATTGAAGCTTTTCCTTGTAAGCAGATGCTACTATAATATAAGCAAATTCCTAAATGATAAATTATAAGTAACTTCCTATCTATTTGTATCTGCAAATACTTACTCACTATTAAAGATACCCTACTTACTCAATGTGCGAAAAATATCTTTTAAATAAATATGAAGCATCCAATAAACAACTTAAATTAGAGTTATTAAGTAATAAATATATACGTAATATATAAAAATAATAATAAGTAAATAAAATAACAAATAAATGTGTATAATTTATAAAAATAATAATTATAATTCTTAAATTTTATTCTGTGATAATAAAAAACTTACTAACAACAACAACTTAACTAGTAATATTTATCACATTAAACACGCAGTGTTCTTCCTCCTGTTTCCTACTTGGTCTATGCTGTGCCCGACACGGTCCATAATTGTGACTAATATATTATTTCCCTACCAACTCTATACATTATGGTACGCAATAAAGAATTGAGAATTGAATTGAATTGAGATGTGACAAGTCTCATCTCAATTCAATTCAATTGAAAGGGCAAGCCCTGCAATAGCAAAATAATGAGTTGGTATTATCATTCATTAGTTTTGGACTATAGTTACTCCGTTTCAAGGTAATCCATTAATTAACCAGCACACTGTTTTCAAAATATTATTATATACTAGTTGTGCCCGCAGCTTCGCCAACGTACTGTCGGAAAAGTAAAGGGACAAAAAGTCGTCTATGTAACTCTTTATAACGTCGGCTATCTGCCAGTGAAAAGTCCCGTCAAAGTTTGTCCAGCCGTTTTGGAGATTAACTGGAACAGACAGACAGACAGAAAATTATGAAAATTGTTTTTGGTTATAGGTAGGTACCGTATATACTTTCATATGCTTATAGTAAAAAGCGGTTATTTTGACGTTACAAAGAGATAATCCAATTTTTATTTATTTTGTATCAAATTTGTGTTTTTTTTTGTTTTGTTGTGTTTTTTGTGTTTGTGTTTTGTGTTTTGTGTGTTGTTGCCTCAATACGTAACTATATTTAAAAAGACTTTAATATAGCCTCTGTAATACATACATTGTACAACACAACTAGCTTCGTCCTTAATATAAAATGGCGACTGAATAAATTATACATTTTTCAATTAAAAACGTTGCCTCCGTAAAACTAATATCCCTAAGCCATAGTATTCTTTCAATTACCCTCGCTGTCACTCTTAATTAACTTGTTCGTTAAGTATTAGCTTTATTACGTGTTTTTTTAGAATTTCTTTTGTTTCCATTTTAATTTGTTTCACGGTGTATGTTGAAAAAAAGTGTTCGTAAAAAAGTTTGAACCTCGATATGGCGACGATGGGACTTTTAAATGTCTCAAAAATATATAAAATCAACCTTCTCATGCACTTAGATTACTTTCTACATATTTTTTTAAGGCTAATTTAGCTTATCATTTTATTCGAATCGTTGGTCTAGTGGTCATAAGCACTACTACTGAGCATGTCGTTGGTTCGATTCTCAGGTTGAGCAAAGTCAATTTGCAGCACTTTGCACTATGCAAATTCCTGATAGTAAAACCTCATTACTTACTTAGGTTTTCCTATCAGGATTTTTAAGTAGCAGCCCGGATATGGATGTACTATGTACGGTCACCAAAAGAGATAAGAAGTAACCACATTCGACGGATATAGTTGAACTTTACTTTTTTTCGAATAAAATAAATAGCTCATTTATAAAATTTAATTTAATTCGAAAACATCCATTGGTTTCTTACTAAACTTAACTATATCTGACCCACCTGTCGTCTACGTTCCTCTGCCAAATCCTACGGGGAAACAGGCGTTATGATGTGTTATAATTTACAAGCTAAGCATTTTATATGTTTTAAAATAAAACGATATCTCGCTCAAACTGCTTATTAGTTTATTTTAATTATCACATTTCATGGAGAAATTTAATTACTCTCCCCCTCAAATTGGGAGCGGCCTATGTCCAGCAGTGGACGTCTTCCGGCTGAAATGATGATGATGATGAAAAAGTACAAAATCAAACGCTACACAAACTAAAAGTGGCATCAAACATGCATACTAAAAGTATTAAAATTACAATATTAAACAACATGTAACTCAGAAATCTTAACTCTAACACTATAGTGATAAAGTACAAATTCATTTGAGAGACCCACTAATGGATGATTGGATGTACCAAATGTCACTAGCGCCGTTCACCTAAAAAAACCGGATTTTTGCCGTAATTTACGTACAGAAAACTGGTATCCGGTAGCGGTATTGTAAACTCCGAAACCTATCTCCGATCAGTGGATTATTTAAATATGGGTCACAATTTACATAAAAAGATACATTTTCCGCTTTGAAAAGAGGTGGTGTTTACAAAAAATACTATAACTTTTCATGTTGCTGTCAACACTGAAATTCTTTATGTGAAGTTTTAACGATAACTACGTAATATTTTTGGAATATAATAGCAGATATTGAAAGAGTAAACTATTTGAAACAAAACCCTCTCAAAATAAAAATAAAATTGTTTTGGCCCTTTTATAGTTAAATATAAATTACACTACATCATCATGAAAACTATTTCCGCCAACATTGCAACTTCCTTTCGAGCGTCTGATAGCTGGTCAGATATTGGCATTACCACCTATATTTGTAGCTAGCTGTTTGTTTAAAAAGGCTGCGCTTAGGTAGTCCGCGAAATTCAAAGTTTCTTAAAGTCTGACACTGAACTTTAAGTTGCAAAAAAAACGTAAGACCCCCTTTTCTTCTTTTGAGGCTGGGTAATCATCAAATAACTTCTCTCGCTTTGGGTGGAGCGGAAGCGCGTGTCAGACTTTTACTGACTAAAACCCACCCCTGTTCCTTCAGTTGCCTGTGTGCCAGACACCACGGTATCTCTTTCGAACAACCCGCACCCCTGGCAGGCATCGGCCCTTGCGGACCCCACCAGTTCGTGCTGACATCTCTTAGAGGCGCGCATGGAACACAACGTGCCGTCGACCCGGGCTTGGTCCTTACCGGACAGCGAGCTACCCATTACTCGCCATCTGCAAGCCCGCGCCTACGTTGGTCGGGAATCAGCATGGGATTCCCGATACCCAGGGCGTCTCCTGCGGCGACTAGGGCTGTGAGGGCGCATATACTGCCTCTCTCTCACGGCACCACCTCCCTCATCGCGAACAATACTGCTTCATAGAAGGAGGTGACGGCTACCCATGCACTCTCGCTCCGAACCGTGGCCTGGACCAGAGCCGGACGCGAGAGATCGCTGCCGTCGATCGTCTCCACAAGGACACGGCGGTGCTCCGCCCAAGCCAAGCAAACCTCCACCATATTGTCCATCGTGTCCTCAGGACGACCTTAGTTGTAGAAACACCCGGGCGTTTCCTCCGGCCTTCTGCGAAACAGGAACCTCCTGAAACAGCCGTGTCCGGTGGGGACCTGCGTCAGGCGGAAGGTGAGGATGCCGTGGCGCCTCTCAAGCCACTTCTCAAAGAGGGGACTTACCGCCGCAATCGCGGCGTGCCCAGGTGATTCCCCTTAAAAAAAAAAATATATCCAAAGATGGAGTAAAATTCTACGCTTTCGTAGCAGTTCAAACAATTTGCTACGCCATCTGCTACGCCGTAGCAGAGTCAACGCGTAGATTTGCATCAAACATGAATCTTCTAACAGTGGATAATTAGATAAGTCTCGGATTTCGACGATAATCGATTGCCTGTTCTGAATACGAAATCCCCGAAAACAATTTATTGTTAGAGACTATCATTGTTGTTTGCAATGCATGCACACTTTTAACAATAACAAAAACAATAAACTACAAGATTTCAATATCCCTAAATCCATAAAAATTCCCTCACAAAAATATTCAATGGCTGCGCTGCTGACAATTTTATTCGTAGATTTATTTTTGACTGCTCGTGTTACTAACGATATATCATGTGGAACATTAAAAATTTGTATATCAATGAATTTTGTATCAAATAGAAACGACATTCAATTTTTTCTATCGATTGGTTAGATTTGTTACTTCCAATATTAGGAACATGAAATAACATCACGACTGTATGCCATAGGGTAGGCAGAGATCTATAAATGTACAGGAACATTTTGGCAGTCTTATTGAAGTCCCATCTAATGGAGGGGGCACATTGCTATTTACCGAGCCAAATAGAGACTTCGGGCTGTTTCTGAAATTCCACTGAGGTATACGGAATTTCAACGGACTACTAGTTACTTCATAATTCAATTCAATTCAATTCAATTCAATTCAATTCAATCAATCAGCCTATAATGTTCCCACTGCTGGGACACATGCCTCCTCTCTGTGAGAGGGAGGGAGCCATAATTCATCACGCTCGCTGGCCCAGTGCGGATTGGTAGATGTCACGTGTCTTCGAGCTTTTGGTTCTAGCCCAGTTTCCTTACAATGTGTTTTGAGAGCAGTGGTGATGATATTAAATATACAAAGTAAAATGTATTCCTAGGTTCGAACTTATGACCAAAACTGATCGGGTACAAGTCAGGGCCGATGTCACTGGGGCACCACCACTCTTTGCACCACTGTTCATGGCTATTAACTTAATTAAAAGATAAATTATATTTATTTCTGTAAATTGTTTCAACAACACTTTTAAAACGATAATTATAAAACTAGCCGAATTACGAGTTTCCTATCCGACTCCTCTAAGAGTTTAAATCTCATCTATTTTTAAATCAATATTTGAATCCAAACGAGTGTTGCGTGACTCTAAATGACATTATAACGAGCAGTCGGGTAACTTACAAGGGTAACTTGTTCAGTTGTTGTTATTGTGATTTAATCTAAAGTGATGTTTTTCAATTGAAAAATGTTTTTCAATTCTGTGTTTTAGTTAATGACTTGTAATAAGACCTTTTTTGCGAATTATTGCAAGAATTTTGCAGTTTGTGCTAGGATTCTCTTCTCTAATCGGTCCCTCGTTATTGAAAATTGCGCTGTATCCCTTTAAGCGGACAGACTACTACTAAAGTTGTCATCACCACAGTAGCTTCGAGGACGTAGCTTCTGTTACTTCGTCAGAGCATTGTGTTGGCGACCATCCCCGTGCGCTCTATTCTTCAGTATTGCCAACAAAGACCGGCTTAGCATTAGCTAGATTGTGCCAGGATTCGCTGGTGGAAAAACTCGATAAGGTGTTATGATAATTTTTTCGTATCGATTTTTTCTACTGATAAAATTGGTGCTAGCTCGCTTCTTCACACTGTTGAGACATATATGAAATAAAATCATGAGCGTGTTTCTGTGCACATGCCCGTTCGATAAATTCGTCAACATCTTGGTTTATGTTGTGAATTTCTATCTTACTTTTTAGTCCGCACAGGATAAGTTTTTATTCAGTGCGCAAATTGTAACCATGAATTCAGCATATCATTGTAGGTCTAAAATGATAAGCTGAATTCATGTTTACAATTTGCGCACTGAATAAAAACTTTTCTTGTATGTGTCTATCTCTGACGATTAGCCGAGCAATAAAAAGTCGTAGTCACATATTATACGCAACGCACAACAGAAGAATGATGTTCACAATTTCTTCTCATTAGCCGTCGGAATTACTCTTCTACCCCTCTTAAATGTAAATCAATTAACATTCAATTCAATTCACAATTCAATCACTTACCGTTAATTAAAAACACAACGACAATCTTTCAGTCGCGCGCGTCCAATCAGCGGCCGTTCCGTTGTGGCGGACATTTAATTCAAAGTAATGCTTTGTTCGCCGGTCTGTCCCGGTCATTATTAGAACAACTGTGACCAACTGTAGCCAGCTGTTTTGATAATAATACATAGCAATATACAGCAATGGATTTATTATGAAATTCATTGCTGCATATTAAGGAAGGACTAATTATAAAACAAATATATTTATTTATTGTTGTTTAAGTTACTAAATAGCATTAAATCACGCCTGTATTGCCCAAAGGTTTAGGAAGTGTACCCGTAGATTTCGCTAGTTATGTTTAGGTCCCATGTAATAGGCGGCGAGCCTATTGCCATCAACCAGGCACAATCCCAAACTCTGGGCTGCTACTAAGAAACGCGTGATGTTATGTTACGTAAATGTGAATGATGAATACACAAATAATAATTTCGTGCTTGTTCTAGGAATTATTAAGTCATCATTTACGGTTGTTCATAACACAGCATCTCTTGTCAAATGTCCGCCACTAAAATCAACTAGCTAACGTTTATAAGCTCTAAATAAATGCAAAAATAATTTGACTTAAAAAAAAATCTTATCAGTGTGGTCTCATAACTTTATAATATTTTCACCCTACTGGCATTAATTTACCATTGCACAGTACATTGAATAACCACTAATTGGACGTAAAATAAAGCACCCAATAGTGCTCATTTGCTTTTAATAAATTTATCACTTCACCAATGGCGGAGTTCCCAGCGGTCTCATATTTAAATTATTTTGAAAATTTTAGTGACAATGTACCGACGTTTTGGTAATGAAATTTAATATCAGCTTTTATGAAGAAGAGAAAATAAAGGTGATATTGTATCGGAAAGAAACTCGCCCTTGAAATGGTTTTTCAATAAGTTGGTAACTAAGTTTTGACATGACTTTAGTTTAACGTGATTGGTCATGCCTGATTATATGAAGAAAAAAAAACTACACTAGCTAGTTCGAATTTATATTGTCTGTCTATGGGCCTAGGATGACCGTATGGAGTACACGGAACATACATTCTTTAAATAAAAAAATATTACTAAATGGGCCCGCTCTTGACCTCGCACGCCTTATGGAAAGCGATTGATGAGGTCTATGATGGATCGAACGTGCCCAGAAAATGTCTGTTCACTCTTGTTCAAGGCACTGGTACTTCCACGCATCGACGAAACACAGCAAGCTGCTTGATGCCAGACTCCGGTGCGAGGGTGGTCGCGAACCAGGCGGGCGTTAGCCCTACCACCGCAAGGGGAGAATTGGCCAGTCATCAAGGTATTGGGTGTGACAGTCCAGGATGCGCCGAGCGCTCGGTTCATTCGAGTTACTGGTGGAACAAATTGCGCTACACGAGGTGGCTACTTCATGTATCCCGAAAATTCTAATGAAATTAATTCCAAATTCTAATGAAAAAAAAAATTTCGTATCGCACATTCTGATGGCTATGGATGATGCTTAATGTGCTTATCGTAAAAGTAAACCAAATGCTATATGGCATAGCATAATCAGCCAATATTGTTCCCACTGCTGAGACAACTGCCTCCACTCTGTGAGAGGTGGTGGGCACGCGGGCCCAGTTTTGGTTGGAAGATGTCACATGTATTCGATTTTTTGGTTTCAGGACATGCCGGTTTCCTCACGATGTTTTCCTTCGTCGTTTTGAGAGCAGTGGTGATTAAATAATTTACACAAAGTAAAGCACCTGTCGGGGTTCGAACCTACGACCTGCAACTTGTAAGTCACGGCCATCACCACTGGGCCAACACTGCTCCAAAAATGCAATGTAATAGTTTGTATTTCTGGTTTAAAATTCATTCCAATTTACGTAACATTTACGTCGCGCGTTCGTACTAGGGCCTGTGAAGATCATTCATTCAAATTCATGATTACATAATCTGGACACGATCGAACATTTTACATCCATCTACGTCATTAGGATTCCAATCCGAACAATATTTAAATAAAATAAAATATTCATATAAAACAACCTCCAGAACCCGGAAAAAACCATAAAGTCAAAGCTTCCGAAAACTCAAAGAAATTAATGTAAATGGTATTTTAATACTTCGGAAGTGACGGGCGAATCGAAGTGGTATCGATACCGCGAGTATAAATTATTCATATCGATTCTTTTATAAATTGAGTTAACGCAAACAATGAGCGGCCGGTCTCTTTATTGGATTCCCACGAAGACCCCGCCACAGAAAAGATAGGTACAGAAGGTTGGCTCCATACAACTAGCGAAAACGCACACACACGTAGACACGCTACACGTACAGCGAGTGCAAGCGCACGCGCGAGTGTTTTTCATTTGATAGACATAGACCGACATAGACCGAGATCGCCTTACTTAAATGTCCATGTCATAATGGCCTAGCTAGTGGTTAAGGACTTATAATTTATTTATTTATTTAAACTTCTCGCACACAAAAAGGTACAAAGGCGGGCTTAATGCCTCAGGCATTCTCTACCAGTGGAGGTGGTGCAGGGGTGGTGCAGAGACCACCAGGGGTGGAGGGTGGTGGACTTGCCTTTCAGTTTCAAACTCACATGTACTTTCTTAGCATATCTTTGTATGTCTTTAGAATGCGCTCCCTCTTTATATCAGGATGGCAACCAGTCGGTTATCGTTTAAAGTGAAGGCACGTGAACATATTGGTAAGAAGGTGGCAGAATCATCCCAGCGCTGAATTGCTGGATTCGTTTTCTCCTGTACCTCTCGTTATTTCTGAAGACAAAGTTTATTTTCGTTATACCTATGTATTAGTATGTATTATTTTTCAAGTTAATTATTCCATACGTTGCACCTGCCATGTTTTGTCTCTGCATCACCCTAAGGATAACTAGTAGAAAATACCTCAGGTATTAAGTCCGCCTTTGTACAGTATTTTTTATTTGTGAATTAAGTTTTAATAAATAAAAAAGTAACAACGGTGAAGGAAAAACATTGTGAGGATACCTTCATTTATAGTAAATATAAGTCTGTAACTGCAAGCTCGTTTTGAGCAAGCGTGGTGCCGTGTCTACTCGTCGCGACACGTAGTCGTAGTCTGTGCCCGCCACTGAGAGCTGAGAGCACCGCGACCTTTGCTGAGATGTCTCGTAGATGCGCGCGTCTGTGTGAGGGTGCCGTTTCGAACGTTTCTTCGTGGATTCGTTACTGTCTATATTAATACTGTGGGTTTGCTCTGCAGTGCAATGTCGAATATGAGCCGACCTTCTGTACTATCTGTTATGTGACCCCGAGTACGATTGATGAACGAAGCTAGTATCGATTGTAGGAACATTCGATTCCCGGAAGGATTATCCGTTAGTTCGGTTGAATTAGAATTTAAGGTGGTTGTGTTTAATTGGATCTTGAGGTACCTATTAGGAGATGGATCTTGCGGAATTAATTATAATTATATCTTGAATTATTATTGTTGATAGAGAATATAAAATATGAAACGAATTTTATCTATTTCGATATCCTTTTGTTTGTGACTTAATACAGCTCCTAAAAGATCCGTTTTAAGACCACTGTGTAGTTGTTTTACCACGTTGTCGGTCACATATTTGGCGCTTTTTAGTTCGCCGTTGTCAGATCGAAAAGCTTTTCAGCCCGTTCATAGTAACCACGAAAATGTTTACGATGGAGTTTTGGATTAGAATACACTAACTGCGCCCCACGGTTTCGGCCATAACTCAATCCCAAGGGCATATCGAAAAAAGACCCTATTCTATATTTTAATCCAGGTCATGGTCTATCTACCCATGAGCCAAATTTCATCCAAAGCCGTTTTGTCGTTTTATCATGAAAGCGTCACAAACAAACATACAAAAATAAAATCTTTTCCCTTTATAGTATTTAGTTTAAAATAAGCAACAATAAACTGGCTTTCTACTAAACATTTACATGCTTAGCCCGTTGTACCATCTGCCAACAGCCACAAAACCAAATCAACACGTACCACAAAAAATACCTTTCAAAAATTAATCAGTTCTCTCATACATAATGTATGAAGGCGTTACATGTAAAAATACGAACACATGCCTTCATAGAATAACAATGGCTATGTCAAATACCACGAATATAAAGAATACATTCATAATTATATGTTCAAAGGAAAATCATCACTATGTTTAAAATAATAGAGCTTAAGATGTTATGATAATATTTCCAGTGAACGGGAGGAGAGTGAATTATTAAATTATTCGAGCCATTCGTTATGAGGCTCGTTTGGTTTAAAGATTGGTTACTCGCCTTTTGATGCCTTGTTATAACATGGAAATATATTAAAACCTTTTATGTAGAACAATCTGATTTCATATTGTTCTTTCTTCTATTATTCCTGCAAATGATTTGTGTGGGGTTAACATTATTTTCCTATGTTTGTTCCAAAGTGTAGTACTTTATAAAATGGAGCATTATAAATTTGCTCATAAATTATAACACGTATTTCATTCAAAATACATTGTAACAGATTAACGAGACGTAAGCTCCGAAACCTGTCGAATTTCACGAAACAAGTGAGTACTTAAATTTTTTTTTTTTTTTTGCTTGAAATAATTTTCTTTGATTACCTTTTATTGTGTAAATCTACCAACCGTTCTTGAACAAAGCGGGATGGGGATTCGAATTGACACCCTACGTCATTTTACCGTGTTATAGCCATTTCATAAATTTGTCAAAAAAGACAGTTGTGATTTGAATATAAGCACAAATAAGTTAAACAACTTACATTGTGTAACTACTATCAAGTGTGCAGTTTTCAGTTTTTCCAGGAACTAATAAATAACACTCACGTATGTGTATTCAGCCAGTTAAAAAATTAAATAAAAGCTAGTTCGATTACTCGCCCACTTAAAACTATTCTAAATGACTTGCTCCAATACTAGACTCATTCGAACGAGACTTAATGACACCGCTGAGTACGCACTCATATATCAAGTGACACTGCGTAGAATAATGAAAACGTCTTCTGGCAAATTTGGGAGCCCTCTGCGATCTTTAGAACACGTTTTTCTTGAAGCTCGTTTCCTTTTTAAGGTAAAGGTACACCTTTTCATAAGTGGAGGTGCCTTAATTTCATAAGCGTTTACAAGTTTCTTTTGCAATAGATACATAATTTTGAAGATTTTGATCGTTTGCTTTTTATGTATCAAGTTCCAGTATCCCTTATCAAATAATAACAAAAAAGTTGTCGAATGCATTACATTTGTACTTCCTCCTTATTTTGAAGTTGGTTTAAAATAGTCACTGATAGACTTTTCTTTACGTAAAGGCTTGTTGGCTGCAGTTGAATACCTACTAGCATTTAGGATAGAACGACTGTCGGTCTGAAGGCCAATTCTCGTAATTAAAAAACAACCGACTTCCAAAAAAACACTATAAAGTGAAAAATAACTTTCATTTCGGAAGTCGACTTTGGATATGTATTTTATTTAATTTTCATGTCACCAGTCACCGACTTCCGAAATTAAAGTTATTTTTGATTTTATTCACATTGTAGTGTTTTTTTGGAAGTCGGTTGTTTTTTTTTGGAAAAAGTTTTTACTTTTCACTTTTTAGTTATAGTACCTACTCCACACCAATTAGAAATGTCATGATCCTTTGGGCAAAAACAATGCATATTTATGCGATAGCAGCAATTGCGGTTGATTTACTGCAATTTTTTGAAGAGTTCCGTTGTCTGTCTTCGAAACGCATCATCAGATCTATATGAAATTTAAATGAGACCACACGGAAAGCACCAGGTTTGAAATAAAAAATAATCATTAAAATCGGTTCACCCAGTCGAAAGTTCTGAGCCAACAAACATTAAAAAAAAACTGTCGAATTGAGAACCTCCTCCTTTTTTTGAAGTCGGTTAAAAACGTTAAATATCTAGTCGCAGCCTCATCTCAGCGACCAGCAAATGTCAAAAATGAATGAAAAATTGAGGTATTTTTCACAGATTGACACTGAGATCAGACTATGAACGTTCTTAAAATTACGAGAATTGCCTCTCTGATCTCTGTGCTGAGTTACTGGGTGATACAGGGAGAAAACATTCGAACTCCAACATTCTAAACGTCAATTTATTTAAGTAACATAAACTCATATGTATACTTTATTTAACAGCCAAAATTGTGGCCATCATAAGATGAACAAAACCATAACTTAATAGATTTGACGAGCGTATGACTGTAGAGTGACTGGTGACTCGAGAGAGTGTTAGGGTATAATTTTCCTTATTGTACTTAACTTATGTGTTTTTTGTATTTAACTATTATATTAGGACGGGCAAGCTTATGTAAAAAAAAAGATCATAAAAAATTGTCCTGGAGTGGAGACCGCGTATCGGCAAGCTTAGCGTGGTGCGGTCCCCAGCTAGATGGACCGACGATTTTAAAAAGTTGTCTAGGACAGACTATATGCGAAAACGGAGGACAGGTTGCTGTGATAAAGCTTAAGAGAGGCTTACGTCGAGCAGTGAACTGCGATAGGCTAAGTTGATTGATTGATCTTTATAAAACCAAAACATTACGTAAAATACTGTACTTGTACCATTTACTGTATATTTCCAATCCATAAGTCCATTATGTATTAGTAGATAGATGTTTATCTTACCGGCTAGGTCCCTGGTAAAATACAAACAGTGGCACATGGCCTGATTGACTTGCACCACGCAAGTCGATCAGGCCATGTGCCGCTGTAAACATGTATGCTCCCCAGTTTCCAGCTCTAGCTGTACCCAAATACTAAGTATCTTAACTTAGTTAAAAACTCTTAACAGTTTGTTTTCTATTTAATACTGGAGAAAATGAACTCTCTCGCACACTATTATGTAATACAGCTGCTGGCCACACAAAGTAAAGTCTTTGCTGGTCTTATTAGTTCATTTTTGATGGTGTGCGATATTAGAAGTAAGACAGTCTCTGTAATTGAACAAAGCTTTGTTATCTTTCTCAGGGTTCCGAACCTCAAGGTACAAAACGAAAGTTTTTATCACTCTTAAGGTTCCGATGTCTGTAAGTTTAATTTAAATAATAGTAGGTAGCAGGATAACCAATTGCTGTTTAGGTTATTTTATGTTTCACTGTAACGGCTAGGGCTTTGCAAGTAGACTGCGTAGGCCGTCAACTGCTAGGTAGTGTTGACGGATAATTTTCAACCAGCAGGATAGGTTATAAATTTGATGTGAAAGTTTGTATTTTTACTTTACTTTAGTTTGTTTGTTACTCAATCACGCAAAAACGGCTGAACGATTTTGAATGAAATTTGGTTCACAAATAGTTTGTAACGTGGAATAACACGTAGGATACTCACTCGCTTCCCGAATTCATTTTGCAAATATTCGTTTCGCGACCTATTGTTACGCAACTAACATTCATTCGCGAAACGAACAGTTTGGTGAGTATGTGAATTAAAAAAAAAAAACATTCTAATTGCTGTGCTTATGATTGAATATTTACATTCAGTCAAAAAAGTATTGGGAATGGATGATCAGTTTAAGGTTCGAAATTAAATTTTAGTTCTTTTTTTGTTGTTAGATTGGTACAACTGTGTTCCATTTTGGCGCGGAGTTTGAGTTGCATCTGTTTTTTTAGATTAAATACAGTGCTGTTTTCAGTGAGATCATATCTAGTGCGTATTGCGAATTTCATAATGGACAAAAACATCGAACAAAAAGTTGGTCTGAAATTTTGCATCGCCAATGGAATTTCGTGTTCGGAGTCCCTGAAAATGTTACAGAAGGATTTTCTTTTTGAAGTTGGGAAGTAACTACTCTCCCGCTCTGGGTGAAGCATGAGGGCGTGTCAGAGTTTTACTGACTAAAACCCACCCGTGTTCCCTCAGTTGCCTGTGTGCCAGGGGCGACGGTATCTCTTTCGAACAACCCGCACCCCTGGCAGGCATCGGCCCTTGCGGACCCCACCAGTCCGGCGCACCAGGACACATGGCACGTCGTGACCACCCCAAGAACCAAGTAGCACAAGGGCCCCAGACTACCCTGGCACCCTTGGCACCCTTGGTCCCTATGGGACGGGTCAGCGCAGTGGCCCCGCCGCCTACCACTTTTCGGCCGCAGGGGATAGGGAGAGCCGCCAACGCTATAGCGACCCTCCTCTTCCCCTGAGGCCCCACCGCGTCCGCCATCGAACGGTGGCGCCCCCGTCCAGGCCACGGAAGGGAAGAGCGCTACTCAGAAGTACCGGGACTCCTCCTCCGCCGCCGCAGCCTGTAACCCTCAGCCGCGATGCCTCCCATTCGACATCGCGGCCCGCCTCAGTTGCGGTGCACCTCACCGCAACCTCCTTTTTGGCCGCTACGTCGTCGGCTTGGAGACAAAAGCCCTGACGAGCGGCCCCACCTTGGGGTTCCTCTTCGCTTCACCGTGGGAGCGGACCACGGCTACTGAGCCCCCCCCGCAACGACAATGCGGGAACCCACCGGGGGGATGTTTTGATGATTGGATTATTCGTTGGCGTAAGTGTATCGTTTCTGAAGAAACATACTTTGAAGGAGACAAAATAAATTTGGATGAACAACTAACATTTTGTGTATTATTGATCCTTTCCCGGTACATTCTTGTCTGATTAGTATTTCGCAAATGAATGTTCAATGAAGAAATATTTGCAAAACCAAATTCGTGAAATGAATGCTCGCAGTGAGTACTATAATTTATATTATAATTCTTTCTTTTCTTTTGTCCACGTTATTTTATTTTTTATATTATGACATCTCTGTCAGCTTTCTAAGCTGACTCTATTATTTTTCTTCTATTCTTAATTCGTAATAGCGTTTATCTCATTATCTTATGTCATTAAATGTATTAATATTCAAAAAGGTTGCATGTTAAACGATGCAAATTGAGAATCTCTACAGTACCGTCGTTTACGGAACCCTATTTGTGCAAGATTGTATACTGTGCTTGTAGTTTACCTAATGTTCTGGACAGACTTTCAAAAAAGACCTCTCTACCACTACTCCTTTTAAGAGAATTCATACCTACATACAGCTAACCGTATCCTACTAAAGATACAGTTAAGTTTTTATTAGTTAATTTTTGATAGTGCTGCGGTAACAGTAGCCAACAAGCAATTTTAGAAAGGAACTGTGTTGCTCCAGTAATTGCCTTAACATTGTAATTTCTGACTGTAATTGAACAGACTAAAATGTGTTGCTATTTGAGACTGCGAAAATTGGTTGTTATAGCAGTCGGTTAAATGTAGGCTACAATACTTAAATTGTTAATAGTTATGACTTGTTTCTGAAATGATATTGTTTCATTGTAAGTTATATTTTCTTTTCGATATCTTTTATTAGTTCGCTAGCAACCTTTGACCTCTGTAATTTTAAATGTTGTGTTGTTTTCTGTTTTTTTTTTCACCGCTTTGAGAGCAAGTGAAATTAAATACACAAAGCAAAGTGGTCTGGAGTGGGCGGGACCAATACCAGTGGGCTAGCACTGCTACTATGCACTGCATATTGTTGTAAAATATGATGGTATAATACTAACAAATAATACTGGGAAAGTTGGATCTTGTTTTCCTGGTACTTAGGACCACATTAAAAAGATAAGCCCCTTTATTAGTAATTTAAAACATTTCCATAAGTAAGAGCTAATCCCACACCAAAATACCTTTCCCACTATAACTCAACTGGGCTCAAATGACCCGGAACTCCCGCAGCACAGATCTGCGGACGATATTATGCAAAGATGTATAATACTATTCATTTGTATGTAAATCCGCGCTGCGGCCTGCACGGTTGCATGTCAAATTTCAGCTGTAACCGAATTTGACCGAAGTTAACTAAGTATTAGAATATTTATCGCGTTTCGTGGATCCGGTGGATTTTGTGGAGAATGGCAGATAAAACTGTGATTTCTTTTCAGTAGGTGTTATGTTAGTTCTTACGTGTTCAAAGGAGTGAATATTCTGATGCCTTGCATAATAATAGCCTTCAAAACAACTCAGCCTATCGCAGTCCACTGCTGGACAAATGCTTCTCCCACAATACCTTGCCCTAAGCCTTCCGTATCCACTCTCTCCCAGTCATGTTTTTAAAGTCATTGGTCCATCTAGCTAGGGGTCGTCCCACACTACGCTTGCCGACCCGCGGTCTCCACTCCAGGGCTTGTCTTACTCTGCAAACTATGTATGAGCAGCAATTCTTGAAAGAATGTCCAGAAATCAGAAATAAACAGATCCGCAGGAGAACAAAAGTAATACAGCCCAAAGAATTGCCAAACCTAAGGGGCAGTAGGTAGGGCACACTGCTTGCAAAACAAATGGCCGATGCGGCTGAATGATTCTGGAGTGGCGATCGCTTACCGAAAGGTCTTACGTCTGCCTTTAATTTAATTTCACTGAAAACAAATTCAAGTGAATTGAGAAACCTCACACTAGGGTTCATATTTTGAATGATTATTATGTGCAAGAGGAATGAGACCATGATTTCTTATTACTATTTTATTTCAAATCTTTAACTTATTTACATTTTTGAAATGTACCTCTCATTTTCCAACTTATTTACATTATTATATTAAACAAACAACATGTTAGCAGAGTCTATCCCCAGCAGACTTGCCAGAATTTCAATCAACATTATCGCCCGCTGAAAGTAATTTCAGTGAAAACATCTTCAGTACAAGTACGGTTATATAAACATGTACTGTCAACAAAAGGAATGAGTATGCAGGTAGCAAACTTGAAATCTTTTTACACAACTACAAATAAGGTTATATTATTATTATGACTCCGTTTTGCATATACAAGTTGACATTGCTATGAGTCTTATTTTTTAAGAAGATGCTTTATTTACATATATAATGAATACTATCTGCGCAATGCATGTACTTCTATTTGGGCGCTATAATTATTCTAGTCCCATATTTTTTGTAAAAAAAATAGTTAGTAAAGAAAGATTGAATTATTTTGTATTTTCTGCTACCTAATTTATTGTTGTACAGTCGCATACTCATAAGTATGGAAGATGCATGTACTCACGACACAGTGTGTGACCACCAATGAATTTGTTTCAACGATGCAGTTATTCCTCAATACACTGGTTTTTATTTATATATTTTCTATCTAACTGTACAACCTTTCCCCCCAATGGGTTCCCACATTTTCGTTGAGGGGGGGCTCAGTAGCTGTGGTTACCCTCCCATGGTGAAGCAAAGAGGAACCCCAAGGTGGGGCCGCTCGTCAGAGCTTTTGCCTCCAAGCCGACGACGTAGCGGTCAAAACGTAGGTTGGGGTGAGGTGCATCGTAACTGAGGCGGTCCTCGATGTCGAATGGGAGGCATCGCGGCTGAGGGTTAAAGGCTGCGGCGGAGGAGGAGTGCCGGTCCTACTGGGTAGCGCTCTTCCCTTCCGTGGCCTGGACGGGGCCGCCACCCTTTGATGGCGGACGCGGTGGGACCGCAGGGAAAGAGGAATGTCGGTATAGCGTTGGCCGCCTCCTATCCCCTGCGGCCAAAAACTGGTAGGCGCAGGGCCACTTTGCTGACCCATCGCAGGAGGACCAAGGGAGCCAGACACGGGGTCGTCTGGGGCCCTTTTGCTATTTGGTTCCTGGGGTTATTCTTCTCCGAAGAGGGTCCGGTGACGGACAGCCGCGGCGGGTTCGCGGATGGCTTGCGCGTTTCCGTGTTCCGGCCTCAAGTGGCACTGGAGGATACCGTGGAGTTTTAGTGGGTTAAAATTCCACATAACTGCGCTATCTTCCGGTGGTAGCGCAGTAGGCATTTCTCCATGTTAAATATAAAAAAGCAAGGGTCGTCGGCGCGTTGTGTTCCACGCGCGCCGTCAGAGAAGTTACCAACAACTGGTGGGGTCCGCAAGGGCCGATGCCTGCCACGGGTGCGGGTTGTTCGAAAGAAATACCGTCGCCACTGGCACACAGGCAACTGAGGGGACACGGGTGGGTTTTAGTCAGTAAAAGTCGGACACGCCCTTCTGCTCCACCCAGAGTAAGAGAAGTTATTTGAAGATTTCCCACCCTCAAAAAATTATAAACTGTACAACCTTTTGCATCTAACGCACGGTATATTATTTAAACAGATTGTAGGACTTTATGACTGACCAAACTATAAATGGTCTTATCTTAGTCTACATATGATACGTGAAGCAAAAACTCTGCACCCTTTTTATGAAAATTACGAAGACGGAGGAGCTGAAATTAGGCACAGTTAAAGTTTAGTGTGTAGTTCAAACTTAAAATTTGAATTAATTATGGGCAAATTTCGACCACTGGGTAGCCACTAGTTTACATAAATTCTTTGATGTTTTTGGCCTGCACACCAAATTCTTTTGTTGTCCATACTCTTGTTGTCTCACGGGATACCCTTATTATGTACGGGATGGTTATGGTTGTGTGTCATCACAGCTTTCCTATAAGGTTTGGGTGAGGTCCCTGTTTATGATTGAATGTTTTGGGAAGAAAAGGAGGTAAATTGGAGATTTTATGGGAATCACGTTTCTCAATCAATGTGAACGTCACAATAGGAAATAGAAGGTATGTGATGGGTTATGCTTTGTTTGTATTTAAAAAATTAAAGCGAAGCAACAGCGACAGGGTTGAGACTAGCCCAGACCACGGAAGCATGACACAAAATGGAGAATGGTGATAAAGATGATCAAAGTGACAAATTATGGTTCCATAAAAGTTATTCGATTTTCATATAATCTTGTCAAGTAATAAGTCAGTGTTTGAGTTAAAGTAATCACATAATGTAAATCAACGTGATAAAATTATAAATTATGCAATTCTATTAGCAACTAATTTGATCTCAACGAAAGCCTAGCTGTTCGTTCCAAATGGTTTGCTGCTAATAATCTTTTACTCAATGTGAACAAAACTAAATGTCTTAAGTTCTCGCTACCAAATTTACCCCAAGTAGGTCCAAATTTAAAACTTGATGGCAAGAAACTAGATGCTATTTCAGAAACTGTATTTTTGGGAATTACTTTAGATTCAAAATTGCAATGGGGTGCCCACATTAGAGCTCTTTCAAGCAGATTAAGCTCAGCTGCTTACGCAGTAAGAAAAATAAGGCAGTTGACTGATGTAGCCTGATGGTCGACTAGTCGTCTTGCTGACCATAGTTTTGTTATTGTTAATTGTATTAAGTTTTTACACGCTTTATATTAGCTTCACTTGTATGTCAGTATGTCAGTATGTAACTCTCCGTGGGTAATTTGCGCGCCTGCAGCCTTCCTTGGTTCTGGTAGCCGTTTCTCAGGCTCCCTCTCCGAAATCGAACTCTGATTCCCCGTATTTATAATATTTATAAATAATTATTTTATTCTCACGAATAAATAATTTACACGCTTTATATTAGCTCGGGTTGTATGTATGTATGTAACGGAATCTTTGAGCGCGATTTTGACCCACTTTAAACGGTCAGATTTCATTGAAACTTTGTAAACTTGTCGAGGACCGATGACAATTTACTAATTTAAAAAAAAAAATGGGAAAAAAACACGTTTTGTAGTTAGCAGAACTAAAAAATAGAAAATAAATAATAGTTTAAAAAACTAAAAAACAGGCTTTAAAAACCAAACTAAAAAAGGAGAAAATAATTTAATTCAATTAAAAAGCATGGGGTGCTTGACATTAATTGATTATAAAAATACCTCAAAAAGCACCCCACGCTTTTTAATTGAATTAAATTATTTTCTCCTTTTTTAGTTAGGTTTTTAAAGCGTGTTTTTTAGTTTTTTAAACTATTATTTTATTTATTTTAGTCCAGAGGTCCTAGTTTAACTTCTGTTACTTTAAGTTATAGCTATATTAGCATAATGCAGAATTGCATATGTAAGCGGGCATGCCCTTTATGCCTGGAGGCTATTATTTAGATTGGAAGTTCTGTTTACGTTTTATTTTAATTTTCTATTATTTTTAGTTTTCAATTTTTGATGGTATATTGGCGTGTGCTAGCTGACATATGGCAAATTTTATGTTTTGTTTTTGTGTTTCGTATTTTTTATTACCTATTATTGTATAGAATCAAGTTCTTCTAACTTAACAGACAGCTGTGCTGCTGGGGAGTTTGTTCCGCTACTTCTTTTTCCCAGCTAAAGCACTAGGAAGTGGTGAAGGGCGGGCGTTTTGGGGGAACTGTCTTATGTAATTTTATTTTGACGTTCAAAAAGAGCTGACTCTCAGCCTAGTTTGAATAAATGACTTTTGATTTTGATTTTGATGTACTTACTTTGCCTTCTCTTTATATACTGGAAAATATCTTGTATGTTCGCAAAAACTTAGGTTTTTTCAGAAAAAGATGCGATTTCCATAATCTTAATACACGTAGTAACGATGAAATTGTAGTTCCAAAATTTTGATTAACTAAAACTAGAAAGTCATTTCTAATAAACAGTATCCGCTTCTATAACAGATTGCCAAAGCCAGTTACAGAACTTAGCGATGGAAAGTTTAAAACTCACATCAAACGTGTCCGTATCAAAAATGCATATTATAAGATAAAAGACTACGTTGAAGACAGGGAAGTTTGGCATTCATTCTTTCTGCACATGTGGCTTCCTTGGTACCTCATTAATTTCGACTATTTATTATTTAGTGATTGTCAAGGAAATCATGTCACTTGGTTCAAATAGGTTCATTTTATATAGGTATACTCCATTTAAAATAAGATTAGACATTTAAACAACCCTTTTTTACAGTCAGTTCAACCGATTCTGACTTCTATACTGTAGGCATAAGGATGGCATTAAAAGGAAAAAAAGTAGTTACAATCCCAACTGTTTACTGCAGCTGCCATTTGTCATGCCACCAACGCAATAGAAGTCAAAATCGGTTGATTGGACTGTAAAAAAGGTTTAGTTAAATTTCTAATCTTATTTCAAATGTAGTATAGATTATTTTACATATTGTGAATGAGAGAACGTTGTAGGCCTTACAGACTACATTTGTGGACGATTTTCTATTCTGTATTTTCATTCCTCTAAGTACCTGGTACTTATTGACAGGCCTGCACTGTCCTCCCATACCTATTATCACTGTAATTTGAAAACATTGTAAAAGCCAATTGTTTTTTAAAAGAGTAACCGTGGAGTTTCTTGCCGGCTCTTCTCCATAGGAAGCGACAAATTGAAACCGTGCATCTAGTTTCTGACGTTTCAGTGCCCATGTAGGTTTAAAATAAAAATGAAATATGTTGATTTTGATTTTGAACAGAATGTTCTCTGTGGTTAGTATTTTCCAAAAATCCAATCATCTTTTCTTTACAAAAGTTTGTTCCTCTTTTTACGAAAAGAAAAAGATCGATTGATTTACTGGAGAGTGTCTAATTATTGAAATGTATCGTTCTAGAGGAAAGGTGGGCTCCCTTTTGTGTCTGTTTTGTGATATTGGGTATAGCGAAAGACATTTTCTGACAGTGATTATTTTTATTAGGCCGTAAAATTTCAAAATAAGCAGTTGTAGGTCTATTGTGAGGGTTAAATTATTGCCTGTTGGAAAGAATATTCAGCCGCAATATAAGCAGTTATTGCTGTTAAGTATCATCATGTGCGTAGCGCCGGAGTCATTGACAACTGTGGCCCAATCCTCGTGTTTTAACAAAGTTGGCTGTCAGTAAATCGCGGAGTCATTTTTCTCAACAACTATGAAAATTGTTGGAAAATAGCCATGTATCGTAATTTTCAGTCTAACAACACATTTGGTGAATAAAACTCCTAATACACATTCACAACTAAAAGATCTAATTTAGAATGTGTTTCGCAAGCACTAACCTAATAACAAACAAAATGCTTCTTTATTTTCCAAATATACAAACGCTCTGTAAGTAAAAACCAACATACATCACTTACAAAGGCAGAATACATGGAAATAACAACATCAAGCTACATCGACTGTTGACTTTATTCGTCAAATTTCCTCTGATCTCAGTTTCATAGACGCCCAATCTAATTAGGCTTTTGCTACGCTCGGTTTCGTAGCGGCTACGACTATCGTAGCAACTCGCTACGAGGCTACGAGCTACGGCTCTCGTAGCGGCTACGAAATCTAATTTTAGTTATACGAGGCCTTGTTTCGGTTGTTTGTTGGTTCCTATAAAAGTTTGTTGGTGAATATTTAATTAAGTTTATTGAAGAGGGGCGTACTGAATTAATTTCTGTTTTGTGTAACTAAAATAATAGGGATACTATTGTTTTGGATATCTAAGCATTTGTAAATTAAGCGTTATTATATTTGTGTTTCACTTTCAACCAAGAGATAAAATAGTAGGTATATGCCATACAGGAAATACAAAAAAATATGTGGTTTTGATAGTAAACTTAATAAAGTTATTTGTGAGCGGATTTGAAAGTTTCTTTCTTTTACTTTATATCACGGATAAATTATTAGTTTTAAAAACATTTGAAAACTGTTATCTACTTACTTTGAAATAAGATAGGTCCTCAAAATCTCAATGAAATAATATCACTTTTAAGTAAACAACAATTCTGCTTTAAACACGTGCCATGAAAAGTGTGAAAAGAAAATAAAATCATATTTCCTTTACCATTACAAAGAGGAAACAAGCTTTTTCACGGCGCATAGCATCGATTGTTCAATCAAAGGAACGATCCCAATCGTTCCACTGAGCTTAGCTACGCCGCTACGCCGTAGCTGGAGGCTACGCTGTAGACGCCGATATTATTTCTGATATCAAAGAGGGCTACGCGATCTATGTTTAGTTGCATTGTATGGGTTGTTTAATTTTTTTTTTCTTTAAAACCATTATAAATGAAATAGTTTTCCTATGGATAAACGGTTAGAATAAATTAGTTAAGTATTCGTCATTGTTTTAGACCGAAATTGATCATTATTATGATCAAATAAAAGAAAAAAAAATAATGAAAAATTATGAAAAATGGATTTATTAATCCATTTTTCATAATTAATATCTCCCTTTTCACTTTAGCTTTTTTGCTTGCAATGCTGACTGACGTACCTTAACGAATTTAAAGCATAGTTCAATGCTCCGCTGAAATTTTATTGGCAATTACTATTTATATTTGAGTTAAAATACAAAAACAAAAAAAAACGAATTTTCCAAGAAGAAATTTTTAAAACAATCTATTTACCTTTTCAACCTATTCTATTCAGATGAGAACAATAGAAATATACTGCCTGTCAAACGATTATTACCTTTTTCCTCCATTAAAAACTTCACCTAGCTAATAAATGTGTTTTGATTTAGCAAACGATTTCCTGATACACCCTTTTGTTGAAGAGATAATAAATCTAAAGGGTTCCGTAAGCGGTTTTCTCAACTCCTATTTAAGAAGTTGACCTACTGACGTTGTGATAGGACTTATTATTGGATGATCTTTATAATAATTATGAAATCATGAAAAGAGCTGGTCGCTGAGTAAAAACAGCCGCACGGGTCGATCTATCAGGTTACGTAAACGTAGCTGATGTTTACCGTGGACGATTCGTGGAAGGGTGATCTTAACGTACCAAGAAGCAAACTTCGGAAAGCATGTTAAGCCGTTGGTCGCGGCTGTCATTCGTAGATCTTTGATAGTCTAACCAAGGGGTATCGTGATAGCCAGATTAACTAAGTTGTGGAGGTTACATAGGCAGTTGCTCCATTGCACACGTTCGCATGATACCAAGCCCAACGAAGGGAGGGAACACCGGGGTGGTTTTTAGTCGGTAAGAGTCTGACAGACCTCTCTGCTCACCACACGGCGATGGAGATCTATGAGGACTTTCTACCCCGAAACAAAAAAATGCAGTCACTTCATGTAAAATACTAGTATTCAACTGCATCTAGTCAAACTGGAAGACAACCCAAAATATTGCAACAAGACAGGATTCACTTTTGGACTGCTCTTACCAAAATGATGCCATAACTTCCAAAACGGGAATAATACGTAATATTTTTGGAATTACAATTTCCAAGCATACTGTAAATCAAACAGCAAATAATAATAGCTATAATGTTCCCACTGCTGCTAATACGGCTCCTCTGTGTGAGATAGAGTTGGCCGTAATACACCACGCGGGTTCAGTACAAAGTAAAGATTCGGAGACAATGGGACATTCACCTGGATGTCACGTTGTCTACGATTTTTTGGTAATAGGATATGCTGGTTTCCTGACGATGTTTTCCAATGAATGTGTTTAATAATTCAAAAAAGTAAATGAAAATCTCATATTCATCGTATCAACAACTTTAATTTTATTACTAAATGGGTCTGCTCATTGAACAAACGAATTATTTCATAATAACACACTATAACACATCTCCAATGAAAGTCTTAATATTTCAAATCTAATTCACGTCAAATCCATAGGCTGAACCCAGTCAGATTTGGTTCGAGTTCGACTGTTATTTTTTCATTTCATAAGCTCAAATGCCGGAAATTAAGCCTCGATGTTAATTTCTTTGTGAGTTTCTTGTTAGTCTTCATTTTAGTTTGTAAAAAGTACTGATGCTCAATTCTTTGCTGAAAGGCTGAAGTGTAAGTTCAAGTTAAGTACTAAGTTGCTCTGGAAAATAGTGCGTTGAATATTGTAACTTAAAATATTCCTGGCGAATACAATATTCTACGCTTCACTTAGCACATTCCATCGTTTACTGTAGCAAGAGGCTCTTTTGCAGATGTTTTGACGAAATTATATTTTTAAGTCACTCTTACTTCTTTGGTCTCTGCTAAACTTACGATCATGGGTTGGATTCCATTATTGGACAAAGTTTTACTGAGATTGTACACTACGAAATCATTGGGTTTTTAAGAGCAAACCTTGAAACTACCAAACTTTTCAAGCTAAACAGGTGTTAAGGTATCGCAATTTTAAGTCATAAAATATTAGCTTATACAGTTTTACATGTCACCGATCAACTGTAGGTACCCTATCTTATCATACGTAATTAACATGATGATAAAAGGCATGTCAAAGGGATGTCAGCACCAAATGGGGGGGTCCGCAAGGGCCGATGCCTGCCAGGGGTGCAGGTTGTTGAAAGAGATACCGCGGCCCCTGGCACACAGGCAACTGAGGGAACACGGGTGGGTTTTAGTCAGTAAAAGTCTGACACGCCCTCCCGCTCCACCCAGAGCGGGAGAAGTTATTCGATGATTTCCCACCGAAAAAAAAATAATCCTATATTTTGGCGTCGCTTGCCTTGCCTGATAGTTTTGGTGTCCTTTCGATGTCACATATTACTTATTAAAGCCTAATTCTCATCTAATTACTTATTAATAAACACAGAATAAAATTGTTCCAAGTTTAAACTTATGAAAATGTACGGATAATTCTTGTTATTCCTGGTATAACTTTATTCCGTGTTTATTAGTAAGAGGGTTCGTTTTTAGTCCATAGTTATAGCTAGGTATATATATTATGCTCGTGACTGTAAATAACTTTTACAAAGGATTATCCATCGTTAAAGTTAGTTTAGACGGAACCTATTCAGCTCGTAAGTAGTCACTTGTTTGAAAAAAGGCACATAGTAATCCTATTTCACATATTCACCTTCTAGATAGGTACCAATATACTTCAACTAAACACATAATTTTAAGAAAAAAACATCTTTGAATAGTAATCTGTCTTTCCATCACACCCCTGTGAGCAAGTGCCATCAACTCCATTATTTTAATCTTCCATTCTGAACCATTGTAGAGATTTAAATTGGACAACAATCTCGTAAAAGCGAGCTTATCTCAAAGCCTCTAAGTTCAGTCAGGAAAAGACGAGGGATCCAGTCGCCGAATAAAAGAATTCGGTCGGTATAGATAAAAAAAAATCTGGTAAAAACACTTGTATGAAGACAAGGCTGGAATGATCTTAACAGGATATGAAAGTTGGATAATTGATTTACATACAAGAAAATTTATTTATTTCGTTAAATGCATATATTTTTTTAGAGATCTTAATAACTTTAGATAAAGCATAACATCGATGAGTATTCAATATTTATTATTCAAATAAAATAATAAACAGAGAAATAAAAATTAAAAAGAAAACTAATAAAAGAACAAGCAATAGACACAATAAGATACTAGAACGAACCATTGTTTTTTATAAGATTATGGATAGGTAAGGCTACGTCTTTGATATTAACATTATTTAGTGCCTTTTAACCGAAATAATAACGCACGCGCAGAGGCTTGTGTTATCTGAGAATGATGATGCCACGTTGAATGGCGATGCTACTTCATTGGAATTGGATTAGATAAATGTAACGTTGATACAAGGTTAAATGAACCATTAAATATATAAATAAACACAGACATGGTAGGTATGCTACTCAATTTGTTGGGTAAATCCTATACTAACTCCCTTCTCCATATCAATCAAATAATGATTTGCATTGCAATAGAGGCAACTTCACAATATTTAGTGGCAGTTTATCATTCCTAGTTTCCGATGACACGAAGTTGTGATAGTCTGTAACTCTTCAGTTGAAACTTGACACTCAATTCAATAGCCACTATTGCCGCTAACTTCAAACGTTCAAACTCACCGTGATAGACTTGATACGATATCGCGACGTCGACGTCGATGTTCGATAGTCTTAAATGATTGACATGAGCGCGTCACACTCACATGGCATGCGCTGGTATTTGATTTTGAAAGCAAGATGTTATGCTATGAAACTATGCCTTTATTGGTGTAGTTACTAACTAACATAACTACTATCTAGGTAAGGGAAAGTAGTGCAGTATCGTAAAAATCTATTTCAAAGACCGCATGTGTTTGAAATAGATTTTTATGACTTTTTTACGAAGAGCGAGTCTGGAAATAATGGATAATAGCATAACATGACGCCTTATTTCTCCGAAGCGTTGGGCATAAGTATAACCACCCACATTTCTCCAGTTAAATTCATACTCAGAGCTACTACTGAGGAATTAAAAGAGGAAAAGCCCAATAAGACTGTGTCCGACCAGTAGCGGTTGCAACCACTGGACCAAAGGGGCAGACATCGACAACAAGCATATTGACATAGGAAATGAGCGGCACAGAACAGATCGTATGATTTATCTTTGGATTAGCCTTTGTAAAGTAATGCAATTGATTCAGCTTTATAATGATTATTGGATCTAGAAATTAATATGTTACATCTGCGTGGTGTATTTAATAAAATATCTTTTTAAGCTTTAAACAATACCAAATAAGAATATTTTACATGTCCATCAATAAAAAAATTGTGCCTACCAGGCTGTATCCATATTTTACAAATCCAAGTAAACAACAATTCAGACCGTTGCGATGGTCCATTGTCACGGACAACCAAGATGGCGGCCTCTTTTTATTTACCCGCAAAACCCAAGAATAAGGATTTTCCGTGTTATTGTTGCGTATTGAGCTTTCAGTGGGTATCAGGAGGAAATAGCACGCCTGCGGCCGATGGCAAGCTATAGTGAAGTATTTGTAAATAAAAGAGTATTGGTAATCTTTCGTTGTAAGTTTGGAATAAAAAGTGTACTGCGAAGTTTTGTATGCAATGGGGTAATTGCGTCACACACTAACAATGACACTGTCTTCTATTTTGGCAAATCATAAACATCAACTGCGATATTAACGTTGTTGAGCAGCTTTTCAAGTTCCTATGGATTGTGAAAGAAAGTCTGTAACGCAATTGGGCTACTGTGTGTTCATTTTATAACGATTTTCTTTTGTTTTGGCTTACCGTTTTAATCCCGCTTGCACCAGAAATTACAAAATGATTTTAGCTATAAAAATATTTAAATCATCGTTCTGTCGTTGTTAAAATGATTGACAAAAACAGCGTAATATTTTAAATACTTTTAGCCGTAGTTAAATTTATTTGTGGGGCAAGCAGGCCTAGTACTAAATATAATCTAATTGAACTGGCCTGTATTATCCCACTGCAGGGTAGGCCTTTGGAGTAAATACGAAATAAATCAATTTTAAAAATTGGACCTGATTATTTTTCAACCTGACAACTGACATTTTTATCAGTCAATGTCATTAGATTCTAAGGGCCCGATCACACGAGCCACAACCACAACACAACGAAAACACGTGGACGGTAGTACTTACATTTGGAAGTCAGTTGAGAAATTGAATTGAATTGAATTGTTGTCTTTTCGTTAAGATATGATGATCTGGATCCATTTTCTAATACTATATAATATAATATAATATATATAGTCTATAAATCTAATACATTATTCATAGTCAATAATAATTACATTTATTCATAGGTCTGATATTGTCTTCTATTTCATATCCATTGCTCTCTAAATAGAATAATTTCTATAGAATAGAAACGACTAGACTGGAACTAATCCCTGTTAGGTATACTCGTATGTACCCTTTTTTTCTAAGGAATCTGTCAGATTTTTTTTTTCTATTTTCAGATAAACTGAGGTGCGATTAGGTGTGTACTCGCAACCGGTGCGCATGTATGACCAGATGTAGGAACCTAACCGAAGGATAAGGTTAGCAGATGGTGTTCTGTAGTCTCTGCCTACCGACATGAGGAAGAGCTGTGAGTGTATGTTGTGTTATTTGATGAACTTATACAACATTCATAAACTTTCGGAGTACATGAAGGTGTTTATAACACTGTTTTGTCACCTCCATTTTCATGAAGTCCTTAAGTGTTCCGCATATACCTATTGAATAGAATGGAATAACGTTTATTGACTCCAGTATTACATCTAGTAGTACAGCTGTACATACTTACACAAAACTATAATACCAGAAGTAAAAGGGTTTAAGCCTCAGCTTTATGCTTAGGTCCCCCTAGCTGGTTACTAAGCGCTGGTTGGTATCGTGACAAACATGCCGCGCGTGCTAGCGGTACTGCATGATAATTATAATTGTTTAAGCAACATATAAAAATTGTTTAAAAATCATCAATTTATCGTGTAATCATTCAACTCTAGGATTTTGATTAAGATAAACAGATTTATTCCGAAAATATTGCTTTAAGTCTCAAAACACGCGGCGTGTCAACGGCTCCTGAGGAAGAATTGACTGAAATACGCAACGTGGGCTATAGACATATATAAAGACACTTGTATAGTGCAACGTATTTTCTACGGTATTAGAATAATTCAGTGCTAAACCAATCGCATAAGCTAGCTAAATCTTTGTTGGGAGTTAATTCCAAATGTAATACAGAAACTCCAAGGTCGTTCACAAGTACGTAAAACACAATAATTTATAGCCACTTGCTCGAGTCCTACCCATTTCACTGCCTCACCATCAGCTGCAGACAATCTAGGCACAAATAAATTGTGAGTGCGAATTCCGTCTGCTTCCATTTTCATTTCCTTCTATCCGAAAATTCCTTCAATTTCGGCCTAGGATGAAACCGGACACACTGAGAATTTCTATTTTCGTCAGGCATTTAGTAGGATGAGAATTTTTAGGCTATGGCCAAAATTCACTGTAATATACAGTTACTAACGACCCTCTACTTCGCACGGTTTTTATGATTTGACAATAAATGAAGATTAGTTTATAAAAATCTAAGTTTTAAATATTATTGTATTATGTACGCATAAACCTCCCGGAATAAATTCTCAAATAATGTTGCAAGATGCATACAAATCTATTGCGCAATTTATGTAGAAGTACATGGTCACGCAGACATACGAAAAGCGACTTCAATCTACATACTAATAATATCTACATGTAGATTACTAATAATAAAGTTAATGAGTTTGTTTGAAAGCGTTAATCTGTGAAACTGCCCCTTGGATTTGAAACAAAACTTTTTGCATTTGACAGTATGTACAATTTTCGAGAGAGGCTATTAGCTATTAAACATCACGCTACGATCCTTAGAAGACGAGCAAAAAGAAAAAGTCAAACAACGAAGTAAAAGCGGGGGCGGGCGATGGGATGCGACGCGGTGGGTCCGGATCAAAACTTCACCCGGATGAAGTCACGGGCAGACGCTAGTTTATAATATCTATGTGTTGATTAAACAAAGTGTTTTAGGTCGGGTAGTCAACATACATCTAGGTGGATTAGATCTGCGACCTTTTTGAATTAGGATTGGCGTGACGTCATTTTGGTTTCCTGAAAGCTTTTCTGTTTATTTTTAGACTTTTATTTGCCTTTGAATTCCATGAAAGGTATTTTCGGTCAGAATTTGATTATTAACTTTCTTTGGGGTTCGATTGCTTGAATATTGAACTGTTGTAGTATTTATGAGCTTTTTAGATCTTTTATAAACCCATGTATGTATACTTTGTACCTTTATACCATAACTGAGGAATTGTCGCATTTTCCGTAGTTTTTAACCGACGAAAAAACGGAGGAGGTTCTCAAGTCGACGCGATTTTTTTTTATTTTTATGTATGACCACGCATAACTTTTTACAAAGTACTCCGATTTTGATAATATTTTTTTATTAGTAAGGGTATACCCCGACGTTGGCCCCATATTGGAAAAAATCTTACCCTCCGGGTGGGAAAATAGGGGTGATTTATTGTTCACTCACAGATTTTAATGCTGAGTTGTGTATTACAAAAAAAAACCTCACGATTAATGACCTTTAGACCTGTTACAAAAAATTATAAAATAAAAACTTTTTAACAAAAAAATTAAACCGCCGAAAAAACTGAAAAGCAAAAAATCATAAACCTTTTTTGTTTAACCTTAATAACTAAGTTCAATGTAAGTATACCTAAGTAATTTTGAGTTAGTGCCAAACAATCAAAAAACAAAGTTCACTAAATTACCTTAAATTTAAAGAAATAACCAAATCAAATTAACAATGCTACGTGAAATCTCCAGCGATAAACATTAACATTCCAAAAAATGCGCTATCTGCGCGACCATTTGCAACGACGCGTGCCTTTACGTATGTGCCCGTGTTCGGGTTGCTGTCTCGCTGACATTAACTTTGTGAATGCTCGGCATTTTTCGGTGAAGGGGCGTGTCGCGCCGCGCCACCGCCGCCCATCACGCTTTACGTAATTAATTAATTTGCTTGTTTGGCGCCGACTCAAAATTACTTAGGTATACTTACTTTAGTTTAAGAACTTAGTTATTAAGGTTAAACAAAAAAGGTTTATTATTTTTTTGCTTTTCAGTTTTTTCGGCGGTTTAATTTTTTTTTTTTAACTTTTTTAATACATTTTTTTCGGTCATTTGTGTTTATGACTAAGGTATTTTCGTCCGAACTGTTAACTTTTGAAGTTTAATAAATTTTTCAGGATCCATAATATTTAAATAATAAACTAGTTTTACCCATATTGTTTGTTGCATGTGCTTAATATTAATTTGTATAGCTTAATATTAGTTTTGGCTTTGGCCGTTTATTGCTTTTGATTGCAATACTGTGTGGTCACAGATTTCTTGTAATATTTTTCTGTTATATGTAAAGACTTGTCAGACTGTGACTTGTGACTTGTTGGCTGTCAGTCGGATTGTCAACTTCTTAATCTGTTTTGCTTAGCTGTAAGCCTTACAAAGGAAATAAATAAATACAGCCCTCATCCATCTTCTACAGAACCATCGCAACATTTCGACCACCACTTATCATGAACTAACACACAGCGTTAGATATCTCATTACCCAATGCAAATACGCTTAAAACATTCCACGGGCCCCTATTTACATTATTACATTGACAAAACGTTGGTCCCAAACATTGGCTGTAATTTATTCAAGGGCCAAGGGACCCTCTTGTTGCTTTTATGTACATAATAATTATGTGTGTGTGAGTTATAATCAGACTTTGATATATGTTTTCGTGGTGAAACTATGTAAACAGAACTCGGGGTTTTGTGGGCACGTCTATTTTTGTTTCTGAAACTTTGTAGTTTGAATATTAGTTTAATTGAGTTTGATGAAGCGGAAAGATGTTTCTCTCTCCCTCTCTCTTCTTCAACCGTTGGCCACCCAATGCTGAGTGTAGGTCTCTTCCAAATCTCTCCACTTTTGGTGGTTTTGTGTCGTGTAAAGATGTTAAGTTTGTAGTATTTTTTTTTGTTGGATTAATATATTTTTTTTGTTTCTACGTATTAAAATATTAATTTACTTTAAAAGGACTTCTTTGGTAGTCCGCATTTCACGAATTTCATTGGCAAATGTGGTGTTTAGGTAATACTTGTAATACCAAATAATACTTAATAAGGTATTTTTAAGGAGACTTTTGATAGTAGGAAATGTCTATGATAAGATAGGGCAATAGTGTTATAAATGAAGCAAACAAAAAAGAAGACAGAACAATTGTTTATTCTGTATCTACAAATAAAATGCACATCACAAAAAAAATTCACGGTAATACTTAAGTCAAAAGCCAACATGAAATACTCTCTCCGAGAGTTGGTGGATGTCACATGTCTTTGAAATTTTGGTTTTAGGACATGCCGGTTTCTCACGATGTATTCCTTCACTGTTTTGAGAGCAGTGGTGATGAAATGATTTACACCACTGCTTCGAACCACGACCTACAAACTCAGTAATTCGGGGCGGCTACCATTGGGCCACCACTGCTTTAAATTTACGTAGTATTTTACCAATTGAAATTACCAATGAAATATATAAAACATACTAAACCTTATGACAAAGGTCCTATATCAGTAAGAAGTTATTCTAGCTCCTCATCTTTATTTTAAAACAAGGAATCAAGAGTATTTTTCGCAGTACATTAAATGCTCGACCCCTGACATCACAGTCGCGACGTACTCTAAGCAAGTCCAACAAATTGTTATTATTTATTTACAGTAAGCCTGCCGGAGGTCTTAAATGTTGAACTCGGCCATTGAAAGCCTACGACTCCGCTTAACGTAAATAAAATAAAAAAATCTTACAGCTTTTTGTTGATTGCTAAAAATACGGAGTTTCGTTTGTTTTTGGAGTAGGGGAAGTTTAAACTTTTGTTAATATTGTGGCCATGTCTTGTGGGTTATGTTTTGGTTTTCTCGAAAAGCAGTTCCGTTGTATTAAAATAGCTGTCATGAAAACCTGTAATTTTCAGCAATATTTAACATTTTAAAGTCTCAAATAACGCTCTGTATTTGGATAGCTGTTATTGTTCACAGCTTTCGTTTCATAAACACAAAACGATATAGATTTTAACGAAGAGATTTTAGTTATTGCCACCAGCGCTGTGATAATGTTTTTTATCAACGTCGAAGCATCATGCTGAAATTGGAGCCTTTTTGGCCGCACTTGTTTTTGTTCAGATGTTCACTATTTAGTTAAACTTGTACTTAATAAATTGAATATTCCTTTTTTTTTAATTTTAAGAATTTTTTATTGTTTGTAAAAGCAAACAAGTGCGTGTGGCAAAAAAAAAATTCGTTCTTCCTCTTTCTCAAAATTGAGTCATAATGCGACACACTTTTCTATTAAAGCTAAAATATAAATTGACCACTCCTCACCAAGTATATGTATAAGAATCGCCATCTACGTAACAACGGAAAGATCCTTCTAATGTCCGTTTTGACTGTTTCTATAACTCGCGCTGGTCCATTCGCGTCCATTCGAGTCCATTCGGGTCCATTTAGGTCCATTACCGAGGCCATCAAATGAAATGTAATCACCATCTTGAACGTTTCTTTGTCTTTAGCTACTGCTGAAATCGGTAAATCGTTCCCTGTAATTGTTAGTTGGGTATAGTTGGGAGAACAGAGGGACAATTCCCGTATTTGTTCAAACGTTTGCTATCTAATCTTAGTCTCAATCCGTCAAAATACCTTTAATTTTCCTAAATTTTAGACAGGTGTTGGACAATGGTAGTCGCTGAGATAAGATTACGACTCAGTTTTGAACGGTTTTAGTTATGGAAATTGGTCTTCTGATTCAAGTTGGTTAGTACATGTTTAAAAATAACATTACGTCTATAAGAGGTCAATAGTGTACCCACACTCCGCTAGTTATGTTTGAGTCCCACGTAATAGGGGCGACTCTACTGCTATTAACTTGATACGAATTTAGACTTCGGCTACTGCTATTGCGAAAGTCCTATTTACGTATTTCCAACCTGGAGTTCGAACCTAGGATTCTAGCTTTGCTGTCACGCGTGCAACCACTAGTCAAACTTACAAGGCAATCAAACGATGTATAAAATGTGGTAAGTGATTTCGGACTTTAGAATAGCCGTTAATACTAACCCAAAGTAATATTTACTTTCTCACCTATGAGTAAAAAAATTGTAAGGAAATAGACTTAATCGTCTGAAGCCAAAGAACTTAATGATAATGATAATTAAAATAGATTTTTGATGACTGCGAAGACCTCATCGATACTCATTCGATTATGTACTGCGCAGCTGTAGCTTTATGTCAAGTAGCTCACGTCAAATTCGCTAATGACTCTAGAACTATACGACCAGAACCGTACCAACTTGGCAGTGCATAATTGAACGTCGCATTAGTGGGGCCAGAGCCCTCATCGGCAAAATAATCTGCTTCAGGGAGGGCAACACTCGCCATGAGTGATGCGCTTTGTGAGGCGGGCGTTCTTAGGGACTGACACCAGCCTCCAAGATTATATGTTCCGTGTCACAGAGCGCATAGACTTCCTGAAGCAGAAAGTGTATGCATGGGCGAACCGTATTCGTAGGTATAAGCGGCGAGTAGACCGATACACTCAGAACCGCACCTTCCAGAGTAATGAAAGATGGGTATATACGGATTGGGAGCGACCTGACCAAGGTGTGACTGACACGCGCCTGCTGGATGATGATGCCATGTACTCTTTATGGCGCAATATCTGGTCGGTGCCTATCAGTCACACCGAAAGGTGATTGGGCTCGAGAAATTGAGCTAGCCTGCGATCCAATACCAGAAATGGGGGCTATTACCATCTGCCCCTAAGATGTAGCTGATGCAGTCCGTCCGTTGCCCAACTGGAAATTTCCAGGGCCGGACGGGCTGCACAACTTCTAAATCAAATGGTTCATAAGATCGCACGCTCGCTTGGCGGCTCATTACCAGACTGCTTTGGAGTCTACCCACCTATCAAAGCGCTCCATGTTTTTTTTAAGTAGGTATTATAAGTTTTCAGTCATGTTAAAGTCCAGTTGTAGAATTTTGAGTCGGTCATTGAGTTTTGAGTAAATGTGCTCATAAGAAGGTTTAAAGTCACCCAAAAGGCAATGGAGAGGGCTATGCTTGGAGTTTCCCTGTGTGATTGAATCAGGAATGAAGAGATCCCTAGGAGAACCAGGGTAACCAACATAGCCCGAAGAATTTCCAAACTTAAGTGGCAGTTAGCAGGGCACATTGCTCGCAGAACAGATGGCCGATGGGGCCGAAAAGTTCTGGAGTGGCGACGGCGTACTGGAAGACGTATAGTTGGAAGGCCTCCCACAAGGTGGACCGATGACCTTGTGAGGGCCGCAGGAGTCCACTGGAAGCAGGAAGCACAGAACAGGTCGAAGTGGCGGAGCTTGGGGGAGGCCTAAGTCCAGCAGTGGACGTCTTTCGGCTGAAATTATGTTGATGATGATGGTGCGGTCCCATAAAACTGAACGACCTCCTACCGAGTGTTTTACGGCATTGAACCTTTTCCCATTGTACCCTTCGACTTGACAAAGTACAAGTGCACATGGAGGTTTTGTGAAGTTTTACAGTGATCTAAGAACTCCCACTTCGGTGTAGAGTGTGTTGGTGGGGTACCAGAATGGTCGTCTATAGGCAACTTTAAGCAGAGCTCGTTGAGCTCTTTTAACCTTTATTAACGAGGTTGTACCAGCTGCGCTCCATGCTATTATACAATAGTTAACTGATTGGCAGTGAGAGAAAAAGAAAAATACGTATATAGGTAATGCCTGGTAGGTGTGGTATGTACATGCTACTGGTCTTCTAACTTTACAGGCAGCTGTGCTGATGGGGAATTAGTTGCGCCACTTCTTCCCAGCTAAAGCACTGGGAAGTGGTAAAGGGCAGCGTTTTGGGGGACTGTCTTATGTAATTTTGACCATTTTCATAAACACTAAGCGACATCTAAATAAATGCCTAAATAAAACCACGCTGTTGGATTTTCAACATTCGGTGCTAAGAGTCTAGGTCGTTTTCTCAACAATAAAAAAACGTCGACTTGACTCAATGTCAATCAACGAAATTGTTGATTCATAGCTCTGAAAATTTTCCTCGCCTCGACGACATCTTAACTTAACTAGATGTGGGGAATAACAGCTGTCAACTACGAGGTCTGAGTCCAGTATTTTAGGAAATGTCTTAGAATATGGGCACGATTTGGTGATTTGACAAACTTGTCTGTGTCAGAGCAGAGAAGAGATATATTTTTGAAGACAAGAATTAGTTTTAATATAATTTGGATTGAATAGTCTGAATTTATCATCTGCATAGCATTTTCTCAACTATGTTGGGATCGGCTTCCAGTATAACCGAATTTAATTGAATACCACCCCTCCAGCCATCTAACCTCCAGAACCCAGTGACTGGGTAACACGATACCCCTTGGCAAGACTGGACGTCAAACTTTCGATAGTTCTGATATACGTAACGACTAACAAAGATCTACGAATAACAGCCGGGACCAACTGCTTAATGTGCTTGCCGACCTCAGCAAGCATTGTTTAACCTTAAAGATCGACCCGCCCTTGTGTCTGTTATTAATATTTAATCTTGCTTAAAAAAAAAGAAACATAACCCAATACTAAAATTATTATATCTTACTCAGTAAAAATTATTATATCTTACTCAGTAAAAAAATATATTGTTAGTCCTTAGCCTATACTTTTGCAGACTGTGTCTAGAATACCATTAGAATATAAAGTGACTCGTACATTTTACATTGGCTCGCAAACTATTACAAAGGGCCCGACATTACCATAATTTGAACTTATTCTATCCAACCCTGTGTGGTTAAGGCTTTCACAAAGAAGTTCTGAGCATGAGAGCTTTTACTTACTGAAAAAAGAAATAGCGTAGAAAAACTCCTGTGTTCGATATACCAGTTATGCATACTAATTAAGGTATGGCAGGTTTCAAAAGCATCTGATGGAAATGTCAACAAATAATCAGAAAACGTACCTTTGGAGGCTAATTTATAGTGCCACTTATAAATTGAGTGCTAGAATATTATTATTAGAATACATAAACCTGAAATTTACTGTGATTTTAAATCTACTAAAAAAATATTTTCATTTTATTATTACTTGTACGTCCCTTGACACTTCTCGGTACCCTGGGTTCCCAGGCCTTTGGCAGGCATACGAGGGGCCGAAACCAAGTTGCAAAGGCATGTGTAAGATCGCCTTACTGTTTTGTAGGACAATCTCACCTTATCCATATTACTTTATTTAAATTGTGTGGACTACAAAAGTTATAAGAATATAAAATATAATATATATATATTTAATTTCTATAGAAATAAGCAGTACCTTTGTACTCAATTGTTTTTTATGCTGTATTTGTATGTATTTTACTGTGTGTACATAAATAATAAAATAAATAAATAATAAATAAATAAATAAATGTGGGTTTGAAATAATGTTATTAAATCCCTCTAAATACAGATGAATGTGTTACTAATTCCCTTAAGTGAGTGAAGAAGGTTTGTTTACACTTTCTTAAGATAGTTTTGAACAGCCTACAAGTGTTTCCAAAAAAAAATACATTAAAATGGATTACAAAAGGTATTAAAGTATCAAGTAAAATGAAAAGAGTCCTGTACTCTGGAACATTAAATAACGTCAGCTTCAAAATTTACAAAATCAACTACATTCGAATTCATAGAAGAGTTATTAAGCAAGCCAAAAAGCAAGCCACATCACGGCATTTGAACAGTGCAAAAAATATACTTAATGAAAGAAACATGGAAAATTGTAAACGAACATGATAAAAAGAAGAAAAACAAGCAACGTAAAAATCTTATCTTAAATGTAGACAGTAAAATAATCACTAATCCTCAGGATATTGCAAATATATTTATTGACAGTTTCGTATTCAAATCATCAATAGCGAATATAGACAAATATAGAGCAGTGTCTTTTGTTATGGATACGACGAAAAGAGTTGAATGTAATATAACTTTCAAGCCAACTACCCTAATGAAATTGCAAAGTTGGTTAGTAAAATGGGTATTAAACATTCTTGCGGCTTCGACGAGGTACCGATATGGATTATAAAGGAGAACATCGAGATATTAGCTTCTCTTCTTTCTCAATTCGTCAATAAATGCATTGATGAGTCAATCTTTTCTGACCAGTTGAAATTGGCCAAGGTGATTCCAATACACAAAAAGGGCACTAAGACCGATCCGAAACATTATCGACCCATATCCTTATGACCCACCCTATCAAATTGAGAAAATTATTAAAATTAGACTGATGGTACATTTGGGTATTCCTAAAATTATCAATGTAAGACATTGGATATCAGAAAGGCGTTGGTACCTCGGATGCTATGAACACTTTAATAAATGACATAGTTAGTAAACTAAATGAAAAAATGAAAGTAGCTGGACTATTTGTTGACCTAAGTTTCGCTTTTGACACCATAGGTCATGAATTAATAATTGCTAAACTCGAAAATTATGGTATAAGAGGCAAGACATTAGAACTTATTATGACATCGTACTTACAAAACAGTCGATTGTTTGTAGAAATTAAAAGTATAGACGAGAACAATCACGAAGTGATATACCAGTCAAAAATGACATAATTATGTAAAACGTGGTGTCCCTCAAGGCTCAATTTTAGGACATAGGATACTTTATATTTTTTTTTACAAACGACTTACTCAACTTCATGAATAAAACCCAGCCGAATGAGAAACTTGTTGTTTTCGCAGATGACACTAATATAATAATTGGGGCAAAAGACATAGAAAAATTGACATTAAATACAAATATAATCATTGAAAAAATTTGCGAATGGTTTACAGCCAATAACTTATTGCTAAATACAGGTAAATCTAACCTATTATTATTTAAGACTACCACTCGTCATAATGACAACTTAGATATACAAATAAATGGAGATAGGATTGAATCAGTGGACAAGGTTAAATTCTTAGGGATTAATATAGATTCGCTTTTAAATTGGAAACCGGAGCTTGCTGCTATAGAATCACCCATACCATCAGCATGATACGCACTCAGGAGCCTTAGGGACAAATTGAACATGTTGAACATAGAACAGTTAAAGGCTGTATATTATGCGCTGGTCGAGTCTAGAATAAGGTATAACATCGTGCTCTGGAGAAATATTTACAGTCGCAACTGGCAGAGAGCGTTCATCTTACAGAAACGAGCCATTAGGACAATAGCAAAAATTTCACAACGTGTCTCATGCAGAGACTATTAAAAAAAATTAGGAATTTTAACAGTACCTAGCTTTTACATATTGCTGCTCTTAAGTAATTTTTCTATGTATCTACATGAGTTTAAATCACAAGAAGAACGTGAGATTAGAGAGAGCACACGAAGAAGATTTTTTAAACAACAAATAGCACCAAAATTTAATATAGTATAGCATTGCTCGAAGTACCAAGCTGTAGAGATTTTTAATAAGTTGCCATCTGATCTAAAGATTCTGATTTATAACACTCAAATGTTTAAAACAAAATTAAAAGCCTTTTTATTAGAAACATGTCTATATGATATATCAGAACTAATGACACAATAATAAATGATCTAGTTTTTATTTAGACATTATTTATTTTATAATATTTGACAATATTATTGAAACTGTTTGACATTTTATTGACAACTGATTTACATTATAATTTAAACCTTTTTCATATTCTAATTAAAACTGTTTCATATTATATTCATTTTTTTTTAGCACGGTACTTGAACTATATTTGGAGGTTAATTAATATTTCATAGCTGTTTTCTGTATTTGTAAGTAAATTGTTTATGTTTAAATGTTCAACACAATGTAAATTGTTTTATGAATAAATGTTATGAATGAAATGCGGACGAATACTTCGACGCCTAAGTGTCCTTTTGTTTTGTATTTATTTGTTTAGTTAGTTTATTTTTTGATTTTTAAAATAAACATTGTAATTTGGAAAAGAAAAAGCATATTTAATGAATGAAATGAATTATAAAAAAAAACTAACCCTGTCTGGCTGTTGCGATATGAATGTGTTTTGAGTCGTATTGGTCATAGGGCACCGTTCATCGAAGTGAAATACAGTGTTGAAGTTTGCATACGGAATCTATGCGGGTGAAGTCGCGGTAGATATCTTGTAGATAGTACGTAAGTACCTAGTTGATAAATGTATTCAAGCATAGAGCGGCACAGCAGTGGTGGCCCAGAGGTAACGGCCGTAACTTACGAGTATGTAACGAGTGTATAGGTCGCAGGTTTGAACTCAAACTGGCGCATCACTTTGAGTAAATTATTTCATCACCACAGCTCTCAAAAGCAAAACCATATCAATACCAATCATAAGTAAACCGGCACATTCTAGAACCAAAAAGTCTAAGACATGTGACATCCACCAACCCGCACTGGGTCCGCGTGGTGGATTACGGCCCACTCTCTCTCATCAAGAGGATGCCTGTATCCCAGCAATGGGAACACTCTTTGCCGAATATGCTTAGCATCGCTATGATTTAATTTAATAGAGGAGCTTACATAATAAAAACCAAATGAATACCGAAGCAACTTCGTATACTTTATTGTGCATTCAAGATTATTACAAGCGAATTTTACACATATTTGCAACAAAATAGTTCGTAATATTATACGAAGTTTGTTTATTGAACAAGGCAAATTATAGATTCTGAACAACTGTTCCGTATATAAACCTCCAGAACTTTAGTTTTGAACACATTGATCAGCTCAGTTATTTGAAATTGGATATGAGTCTATGTTACATTTGAATATCCACTTTATTTAATAGAGTATAGAGTTTCAATTCGTGTGCTAAGTTACTAATAAGCGTTTCAGTGTTACAAATTATATTGTTTTCTGTTGTTTTCTCTTCTCATGGCCTGTTTATTACCTTGGCTTGAAGTTGGACCTTGCAACAATTACAATAACTGAAGTTATTCAAGAATTTAAAAGATTTTATGTGTTACGGAAAGCACGGTTTGATGTCGATCATTCGCATTACAATACCGTCATAACTGGTCAAATGCTATTAAGATTTCACATTAATTGTATGATAGTCATGCTAACAACTGATGCTGAATGTAATTCGCATCTGATTGCCCTAATACATGAGCGCAAAGTTGTGGGAAAATTTTAAGCAATCGATATTTATATGTTTATATTTTAAGTAAACCAATTGGCATTTTCTATAACCCTGAATACTGAACTACCTCCGCGAAATCGAATAAATTAATCATTTTGCCAATACAACTTTTTATTTTACGTACCCATTCAAAATTGCACCTTTGTCCCCAGTTTTAAGGTTTATATGTAATAAATCTGTATCAGTTCACGTCATTGGTCATTGAACCACATAATTGCTTTGCAAAGTCAGCCAACGACGTCCAAGTTTGTAGAATGTTCGGCTAAGTTCGACTAAGTTCGTCAAAGTTCGGAAAGTGACGAATCATGTCGGCTGTTGATGGCGTACGAAAAGGTTATCATGTAACATTTGCTCCAGAATTCTTTGGGGTAAAATGTGGAAGTCATTATTTATTTTTGGATTTTAGCTTCTACTGACTCTTCTACAGCTTCTAGATCATGTCAGCTGCAGCCTATCAGCAACCACTACTGCGATTAAAAGATTTGGTGGCCGGGGATAAAATAACTGCCACATGAAACATTTCACCGTCGTCTCTTTTTCTAGCCCATACTGTCTCACTGCTGGTCAAAAGCTTCCTCCAAGTCCTTTTAGGGAATTTTTTCCTGGGCCACCTCCGACCAGCCCTTCGTGTCTTAGGGTGAATTAAACCAATGAAACTGAACGCGATCAGCACATCCATATTGCGTTCAAGATCGGCAAGGTTACACACTAATTATGACTTTTATAGCTTTTAACGCGGTTTAGGTCAGCTGATCACGTTCAGTGTTATTAGATAAATTGATAAAATCACCTTTAGTAAGTGTAAAAAAAACTTTAATAAAAGTTGGTTTATCCCATAATAAACTTAAGTAAGTAAGCTGTCCGGAATATGGGGTCGCGGGCGCTTAGAGTGGGCACTCTACCGGGATGTGCCTAACATGCGTTGCACAGAGAGGGTTTCGGATCGGTCTTTTGAGAGGTAACGCTGCCTTTTATGTGCAACCGGTGGCTACCGGGTTGGTTTAGTGAGGTAAAAGTCCCACCCTCCCCAGTCTTATCTCCAAGGCCCGGGAACCCTTTGAAGGTTCCAGCCCAAAAAAAAAATTTAAGGTGTAGGTACTCATCTTTATTCTAAACTAGCTGTGCCCGCGGCATCGCCCGCGAAGATGTCGGAAATTATTCCACGGGAACGTCCCGGTAGGACAAATGTCACCTATTTACTTCTTATAACATCAGCTATCTGTCAGTAAAAGTTCCGTCCAAATCGCTCGTTTTGGAGAATAGCCGGAACAAATAGGTTTTTTTATTATAAGTACCCATTTCCATGTGTAAAACAAACAGACACTTCAATTTTATTTCATTGTGTGTACTCGTATATATGTATGTATGTTTACCTGTAAATATAGATTAAAACAGATCAAATTTGCACCAGTTTACCTTTAACCTTCCACAATTCGGAAGTCCAATCTCAAAACTTCTAAGTAACTTTTGCATCTATTAATACCAAGTCTGACCCCATAATTAATTTACTCCCTACCTTTTCCCCATTTTTCTTTCACCCGCGCCCAGATGTTTAGTTCTGGCAGCCATAAATCATTAGCACTTGGGTTGTTTGAGGGTGTATCAACAACTTTTCTTTTGGTATATTTTCGAGGCGTTTAGAATACTTTTCGTGTTATGTTAATGTTTTTGAGATGAAGGTTTTATTTTAAATAAGGGGTCTTTGTGGGTTTGGTTTGTGTGGAAAGAGTTTTTGAACTTTTGTAGAAATGGCCTTTAGATTCCAGACCCAGGACTGTTCATACTCATAAAACTATTGCGATTCTTTGGAATAAACATAAAGATACTCAGTAATTATTTAGCAAAAACGTAAGAGTATTGTGGCAGTACCCAGTCATGCTAAGAATAAGAGCCAATGAACTCAGCCTAGCGAAGTTCACTGCTGGACACAAGCATTTCCCAGGTAGTGCCACAACACTCTGTCCCCCGTCTCCGCCGGGCGTCCCTTATGGCGCTTTTTGATACGCGGTCTCCACTCCAGGACTCTTCTGTACCACCAGTCATCGGTCCTTTGAAGAAGAAGAGTACCCGGACCTATATGAAAACATATTTTTCGTTAATTAAGTCTGAAAAGTCTTTTTAGATTATGCTATCTAATTTAAAATTGTTATTCATCAAGTTACCCCAAACATAGCGGCATTAAAAGTTGTTCTTTATTAAGTCTCAAAACTTAGCATATTACGAAAATGCCTCAAAACCTGCACATAATAAAGCCAGCATGTGTTGAAGTCAATTTAAAGTTAGCACGTGCACAAAACTTTAGTCTTCAGCTTTCTTTCAGGATATTTATGTAAAATGTGTGTGGTGGGGATAGTATCGCTTGGGCAAGAAGTATGATAGCGCGACGTAAGACTATGAGAGGGATGTACTTTAATTTTGCAGGTTTAAAAATGCTTGTTCAATATGAAATTCTCAATTTCTGAAGACTTATTTGATTTTATTTTTCTTAAATGGCCAACCAACAATTGCTTACACCGTTACAAGTTTAGGATAATATTTTACTTACATCTAAGTTTATGTGTAACAATTTCTTATAGGTTAGCACCGCATGCCCCATAAACGTAATGAGCGTGCTCAAGCACTATATGTACTATAAACTTAAGAACTAACTAAGTATAACAAATTTAATGGGCAAGTTAAAAATATTGTGAGATAATATAATTAATAATAATATCAAAATACAAATGAAATAAAAATTGGTCTGAGACATACACAATGGAGACATCGATATACTTAAAAATAAACACAATAATAAGTTAAAAAAATTACGCATTATTATTTGCTATACTGTAGAACTTGGCTAATGTGTCCGAGTGCACGTCAACAAGATCGCTGTAGCTGTTTAACAGTTTTGAGGGGTGACAGAGCTTGCGCCGAGCACTGTTCTACGGAGTGGGGGTACAAGGGAGTGATAGGAACACGAGGAAGTCTAGCAGGGGTCCTAAACTGGAACTGGCTTAGCAATTGTGGACAATCGATTTTGCACCGGAGTATTTTATATAGGGAGATGGTATCAGCAATTCGTCTACGCTTCTCCAATTAAACCATCTTAAAATGTGATAGTCTGGCTTCGTATGACCTTTTTCTTTTGGCAATTCCACAGGCGTAAGCCAGATGCCAAAGAAATCTCTTTTGAATTCGCTCTAGTCTAAGGTTGTGCGTAGTATAATGTGGTCTCCAGATTGTACTGTAGTATTCCAAGATGCTACGAACAATAAAATAGTATAATAAGATCTTGGTACTACTGCGCCTGAAACCAGCAGCATTCTTAATCACGAATCCCAGCATTCTAGACGCCTTTTAATGACTTTATCGACATGAGCTACGAATGTAAGTGCCCTTGTCGAAAACCCTAAATCCCTTATTTGATCCACCTCCGGGACGATTGTAGGGCCCACATGGCACATGGCATATGGCACACTTGCCGTGAAATTCTTTTTCCGGGTGTATTTAACGTGAAAGCACTTTTTAACTTTTATTGTCATTTCATTGTCGTTGCGCCATTGAACCAACGAATCGATATTGCTCTAGATTAAGGCAGTATCAGTATTAGATTCAATTATCCTGGAGAATTTTAGATCATCCGCATACATGTACGATTTTGAGAATTTGAGACAGTGCGGGATATCGTTAGCAAACGCATTGAAGAGAATCTGACCAAAATGCGAGCCTTGAGGAACCCCCGAGGTGGTCCGTAGGTTTCAGATTGGAACCCATTAACTGCGACAAAAAATTACCGATTTTCAAGATAAGACTTTAGCCAGTTATAGAGTGTGCCAGTGATTCCGTACGCAGATTATTTGGATAAAAGTACATGGTGGAGAACGCGGTCAAAGGCTTTGCTAAAGTCAGTGTAAATTACGTCCATTTGCTTGCCACAGTCGAAGGCATCAGTTAACATCCCTGTAAAGGTTGCTAAGTTTGTACAAGTTGATCTAGAACTAACGAATGCATGTTTCGAATCGCTCAAATAGAGTTTAAACTGATTCTGAATGTAGGGGCAGATTAAGGATTCAAAAATCTTGGCGAAAGTTCATAAGATAGAGATAGATAGGTCTATAAGTATTTATGTGATCTTTTATGGCACTTTTATAAATTGGCACAACTTTTGCTTTTTTCTAGGACTCTGGGAAAACACCTGTTGTGAGAGATGTATTAAAAATGAACAATAATGGGGATACCAAAGCGGGGGCGCATTTATTTATATTATTATTTATTTATTTATTTTATTTTAAAGAAGGCTTACAGACTAACAAATCAATGATACAAATAAAGTAATATAAAAAAAATTGCTAGTAACAAGCCTCCACATATAGAAAAAAATGAGAGAAAAATGTTGTCGGAATCCCGTCAGAGCCAGCTCCTTTACAACTTAAGCATATTCAATAAACTTTCACGATCAATTACCGGGCCGTAAGTTGTAGATTATTGTGCTTATCAATAAAAGCTATTATCAAGAAAATCAGAAGCTGTTTCACTATGGTTCGCTTTCGCAACGCTGAATGCCAAGGAAAAATGTGATGCAAACATTTCACATATTTCTGGACCATCTGATGTTACTGCGGTGCCGTTAGTCATTGTGGCGGGGAAAGAACTAGAGCCACCTCTCTTATCTTTAATAATGTAAGCCCAGAAGCAATTTGGATTTTTGGAGATTTCATTTTCTATGTATTTTATGTAGATATTATACCAGCTTGTTGCTAATTTGGAACACCGTTTGCCTAATAATTTGAGTTCAAGCTCATCCATAGGGTTTTATAGGTTTTGTAACGGGTTCTAATTTTCTGTTTTTCCTTTAAAGCTTTCTGCCGTCTCTATCCCTTCTGTATACTATATATCTATCGTCAAAAAGCTCTGTGCTCAAGACACTACTATTTAACCATGTCTCAGTGAGTATAACAATGTCATAGTTTTCTAAAGATAATAGTTGACGAAAGTTATGGGTCTTCGTACGGAGACCTCTGGTATTTTGGTAGTAAATATTAACAACCGTGAATTTTAACAAACATTAAGAATACCATTGCTGTGATTATATAGTAGACAAAAAAAAAACTATTTACTACTCTATTTTCCACAACACATCCAATCACTGTAGACAATTCTGACACAATATTAGACAGATTTTCTTGTTTCTTCTAGGGTAAGCATTGTATTTCTATATTTTTGGATCGGGTTTGCTGCTCCAGCCGATCTAAGCGCAGACTTGCAGTCAAGTAGGTAATATTCGTGAACTAACATACATAACATTACATTACGCCTTGCTTCCTCAGAGGGTTCTGCAGAGGAATACCTAAATTACACCCAAAATCCACAGTCTGCCAGTTATGTTTAAGTACCATGTAATAGAGGGAGAGCCTATTGCCATCAACCAGACACAAATCCAAACTTCGGGCTGCTACTGAGAAATTCCAGGTTGAAAAACTCAATAACACTTTGCTCTACCTAAGAAACATCGAAAGAACGAATCGAACCCAGGACCTCATGCTCAGCAGTAGCGCTTGCGACCACTACACTAATGAGACAGTCGTTAGGTATCCTGGATATGTAATAAGAAAGTGTGGTACTCATTGCTCGTTTTACATCTGCAGTTATGACAAGATTTGCTCTGAAGTGGTCACCGTCCTTCCGTTCACCGTTCTTCCATTCAGTTCCCGACATAGAATAACCAGTCTCTCGTACCCTATTGATTTTGTTTTTATTTAACTCAAAACAATTAGCCGCAATGTGCTCCTGTCTAAGAGGCGTATCACACTATCGTATTTAGATATGTAGGATCATATCTTCTATCCTAGATGACGTTTAAGAAATAGGTATCTAATAAACCAAAGCTCACAAATGAGTCTTATTATGTCAATATGTCGTATACAGAATATATTTTTAACCAATGAGCAATCTGTAACCATGAATTCAGATTTATTCTAGGGTATAAAATCATAAACTGAATCAGGGGTAGAGACTATAATGTAGAAATTTATCGTTGGCTATAAAAATAAGCATTTTTTCCCCTGTATCTATGATGATAGATACATAATAGTAGTGTAATACCCAACTATCATAAATAAAAAACCGTCTAGCAACCGTTCGTAGTTGTAGTCTAGTCGCTAGTGGACAAGTGAATTAATTGTAAAAGTTTCTTAAAACTTCACAAAATAAGAGACATTAAACAGTCGTGCCGCGGCTAGTTTCATTCAGCTCACGTAAATATTTCATTAAGCACATTTGGCGCGCGTCTAAGTTTGTTGCACATAATGAGTTGCGAGCTTTCACGTCGAGCGGCCGGTTGTGTGCCCTAAGCTTTGTGATGCACTGAGAGCGACTTATTAATGGAATATTGGACTTGAAGTTTAATTATACCATACTCAAATAATGATAATCACGCAGTATTGCGAAGAAAGCATCACAACTGATTAAATACAACTAAATCTGCATCAGAAATATGAAAAAAATTCAAAAGGGCCTTTATCAAAATATCCAGATATGTGATGAACAAAAATTCAACTCGTACGACCGTCTGCCATGCTATTAATCGTCAGTTGACAGTAGCATTTAAAATATTTATTTCAGTAAATCGGTCTTAACACAAAAAAATTACACGTTCAAATATGATGAAAAACTAGACACGTCCGTGTTTTTAAAATATAAAGCCACAACTCATTTTCAGAGTTACAGTTAAGTTCTGTGCAAAGCAACAAGAATAGCCATATAAATTAGTTTTGTACCATCTGTACCGCCGCCCTGGCACAGCAGTGCTTAATTGGAGCGGGTTGTCTTGAAGTCTGCATCTATATTGCAGTTTTATTGCTTGCCAGTGTACACCGGCTTTATTTGAAACAATTTGCTGAGACAGTGAGAGAAATTATTTTGTACGCCTACGTCTACATTGACCTTGAGGTTCTTTATTCTTGTTTCTTATAAGAGTTGTTTAAAAATAATTGCTATGTAGTTAAGCTTTCTTCTTCAGGGATATTATTTAGTACCTAGTTACTGTTAAATAAAAAATATATTCAAACAGGTCAGAGTACCCCCTTAGGAACGAAGTTCCTTACGCTTTATCTTCAACTCCGAACGTAACGTAGTTAACTCTATTTTTGAAATACTCACAATTTATTTTAACCTCACTATCGGCTTCAGAACCCTCAAAAACCATAAAACGACACCTATGACGAATTGTTTTTAAATTTTCGTAGCGTATCTTGGATTTTCATTCAGACGTCACTATCGACTTCAGCACCGTCAAAAACCATAAAGCTATCTCACTTTCTCTTTTTTTCTTTGTATTAGATAAAGTAAAAGTCGCATAGGCCATTTAGTTTTTCGTTACGTAACGCTTTTTCGTGACGATTTCTACAATTTCATTTCTACCGCAAACTGCGTTAAAAAACTTCGTTCCAAAAATCAATAAGTTTGGTACTAATGGCGGTCTGACTGAACATGATTTACTGTCATTGTTACATTGTAACTTACCTAAGCTCTCTTTTATCCAATTCTAATTAAGTATCGTCAAAAAAATATGAATACCTCAAACACACCAATTCCTACATCCACTATCAAGTCATCTCACTGCCACAGACTACAGGAATTCCTCTTATGTCCCCGTAATGAATGGCGACTTGTGCCCGTTGACCGCACAGCTTAGGCAGAAATGTTACGCGGGAATTACCGTGGCAAACGTGAGACACTTGACGTATCTATGCGGTGACTACTCTGTGACCTATTTAGGCACTTATTACCATTTTAACTAGACACTTGGTGGATTCTAATTGGTGGTTTAGTCGTTAGAACGTGTTAGGAGAAGTTTTAAGGTCGTTTAATTCATTTTAGGCACATGCTATGAAACACGCAAGTCACGCAGAGCGTTACCATCTGATTGTAAAGGTCGTGAAAAATATCGTAAGAATTTCAAGAATATTATCTGATTTATGGTAGAAATTGCTTTTTCAGGCATCACCATGAAATTTGAAACTATTTTCAGTTGCCAAAGAAAAACATGAAGGAAAAATGAATCATGGCTAGCCTAAACACAAATAATAAAGGCTCTTTAAATCTTAGGCAAATAAAATATTTAAATATGGCGTCAAGTGATAATGATACCTCAGGCAAAGCTCTGTGTGAAAAGTGGACTTAATTTTACCTATTTGTTCATTTTCATCAAACAACTGTTTTAGTTTATGAAACGATGGATGGACTGTGTGACATTATGATATGGCTAGAAAGGGGGTGAATACCGAGATGACGACTCATAGAGAAAAAGACATGCTGCGCCGATCATAAATAAATTGGGATTAAGGCAGGAGAATGATGATGATGTGTTATTTTTTCCAACCCTGGCCACTTCTGGAGTTAAACTTGATACCTACTTTACAAATCATTATAGCTTCGCCCTTCCCTACTATATTGGGGTCGGCTTCCAGTTTAAACGGACGCAGCTAAATACAGCTATTTTACATGGAGCGACTGCCTATCTGACCTCCTGAACCCAGTTACTGGGTAATACATACCCCTTGGTAAGACCGGTTGTCAGATTTTCGGGCTTCTGGCGACCCGTAACGACTGTCAAAGATTCACAAATGATGGCACCGACGGCTCTTGGTATGTAAAGGTGGTCGCCCATGCACGAACCAGCCGCGGCAAGTATAGTTTAACCTAATTGATCGAGCCTTAGGGCTGTTATAAAGTAACGGATAATATTTAAAATTATCAAACCATTATTTTCAAACCAGCTTATCTAAAGCCTACCCGATATAAACAGCGTGGTGCATTACAATCAGCCCTTAGCTTTTACGACGGCCATCAATGAAATATTTATTATCAACTGATCGGACTGCCTGGCGCAGTTACAATGATTTCCCTAGAGCCCGGTAACTTTTCCGAGATATTACATCAACTAATTTTATTGGGACATTTTCGATAGTGTAACTTTAAAATTACTTTTCTGGGTATTCTTTTCAGTTTGGGACTCGTGGGTAAATAATAAAAGCCACACCGGTCGATCGAAGGTTAAGCTACGCTTGGCGCGGTCAGTTCGTGGATGGGTGTCCATCCATTACATATCGAAACCTGAGATTCGGAAACCACATTATGCCGTTTTTCCCGGATTAGATCTTTGACCGTCCTTACTGGTAGTCAAGACCCCAAAAGTCTGTCATCAGTCTTACCAAGGGGTATCGTGCTACCCAGCATCAGGTTGGTGGAGGACAGATGGGCGTTTACTCCATATGAAACCCTGGTATTCGGACTGGAAGCCGACTCCAACATAGGTGGAAAAAGGCTAGGCCACTTAATAATAAGATTTTGGACACTGTTTATATTCGGTGTTAGATAACACTTTCGCCGATGTAACTTAATTAATCGTAAGACGTGTTTTGTTTGATTTTTGATACTGAGTTTTACGTGATGAAAATAGCTTGATTGGACTGGATGCAATAAAAGCCTATTGAGCCCCAACAATTTCGGAATGGATTACTTCCTATTACGTCACGTATAATGCCACAGTATGTTTCTCCAAAAACCAAATGATTGGTTTTTTTTATAGTAAATTCACCGCGGTATCTAATAATGATTCTCCTCTCTGCCTTTTTACAGAAAGACGTCGATTCAGGAATGGGCCGTGATCAGCAATAATTAATTGTTTAAAAATACAATTCTAAACACGGAAAGGCCATTTTTCGCGCATCAAAAAATAAATATTATACTTTTATCTTTTTTATGTTGTCCACTTAATAAAAACTCGGGTTCAACATTTAATGAGCTTCCTAAAACAAAAGTTACGTAACTGGAGCTAAACAAAGCGCCGCTTGTTATCACGTTGACACCTGTCAGATTTAAAAAGGTGTTCGATTACTGTACCAGTGTACGGAAAAGTTTTCACGAAAAAGTTTCTTAAGGAGAGAAGTTTTAATAAAGTGTTGAGAGACTTATTTTTGGTATGTTGACTTTTTTTGCTGAGAGGGAAGATTTTTAGAGATTCGGAGCGAAGGAACTGGTTTTGTGCTGGTAATTGGGAGGGGATGTATGTGGAGTCACCGGATGAATGTGCATATTAGAGAAATATCACCGTTAGATTAAAAAAATAACAAAAACCACAAGCATGATTCAAACTCAAACTCAAAGAGTTTATAAAAAAAAAACAAATTACAGGCACTTTTAAATTGTCAAAGTTTCGGGAAGATTAAGCAAGTGGCCTATTTCAAAGCGTAGTAGGTACCTATGGAAAAGAACGGGCAAGAAACTCCATGGACACTCTTATTAAATCATAATATTTTTACAAAAAGTTTGTTATATCATTTATGTTGAAATTATCAATGTGAGAACGATGTAAAAAGACGTGCACATTAAAAACGTCCATAATTAAAAACAATAATAAAGTAACAATTAAGAAATTAAAATAAGCCGTGGCAGCTAAGAGATGAACAGTTCCTACATGCAGCGTCCGTCCACGAAACATGATGTATGGATCAGCACCATTCAGCTCAACCATTTTGAAGAGAACTTAAGAGAAACCCAGTCGCGGGCTCGAACTCACTGGTGGGCCTGGCTAAAAATTACACTGTCCCACCGGGCTTCGTGTCCGACAGAGATAGTATCAGTGATGAGCAGTTAGACGCTAGTCTACACGCACAACGTTATTGAGTGAGACGCAGGATCATTTATACAAAAAAAAAACTCGAAAAAATTAAGAATAGTCCTTTGGAAGATCGGGTTTTATGAAGAAGCCAATGCATAAATCAATGACCAACAAAGTTTATTGAAGTTTTCGGTAATTGAACTTTGTCAGTACCGACTTGGTTTTGGAGATTTTACACTTCTTTTCAAAATCAAAAGTCATTTATTCAAACTAGGCTGAGAGTCAGCTCTTTTTGAACGTCAAAATAAAATTACATAAGACAGTCCCCCCAAAAACGCCCGCCCTTCACCACTTCCTAGTGCTTTAGCTGGGAAGAAGAAGTAGCGGAACAAACTCCCCAGCAGCACAGCTGTCTGTTAAGTTAGAAGAACTTGTTTCTATACAATAATACGTAATAAAAATTACGAAACACAAAAAAAAACATAAAATTTGCCATATGTCAGCTAGCACACGCCAATATACCATCAAAAATTGAAAACTAAAAATAATAGAAAATTAAAATAAAACGTAAACAGAACTTCCAATCTAAATAAAAGCCTCTAGGCATAAAGGGCATGCCCGCTTACATATGTAATTCTGCATTATGCAAATATAGCTATAAGTAACTTATAACAAAAGTTAAACTAGGACCTCTGGACTAAAATTATTAAAAACTTAATACAATTAACAATAACAAAACCATGGTCAGCAAGACGACCAGTCACCACGAGCAGCACCCGTTCACGAGCATAACGCAAAGATCAGCCATTGCCCCCCTCGCCATATTTGAGGGAAGGAGGCAACCCGACCCCCGACGCTACCGCAAGCAGTGACATCTAAGGGAGCATGACGAACTTGCTGCCGGTTGCACTGGCAAGAATAATCATGAATTGTCGAGGTCGCTAGCTAACTACATATTGCAATACTACTCATTAAAAAAAAAAAACATTGTAATGAGTAGATTAAGTCATAAATAAATGATAAAAAAGTAAAACCTGAATTATACAGTCAGATAAAAAAAAAGCAATTATATGAAATAACATAATGATATAACCTGTCAGTGGGTAAGCTAATTCTGGTGAAAGAACACAAACATTGTCTTGAGTTAATCACAGCGACCAACAATTCTTATCATTTAAGTAGTCGTTAATAGAATAGTATGCCTTTGAACAAAGGGTGGATTTTACTTTAGCTTTAAACGCACTAAAATGCAGATCTAGCAAGGAAGAGGGTAGCTTGTTATAGAAGGTTATACCCAGACCTACAAATGAGTTATGAACCTTATGTAGCCGGTGAAAGGGAATACGTAGTTTGTCCTTATTTCTAGTATTAATATTATGAATATCACTATTTTTAGTGTACAAGTGTATATTTTGCCTAATATATAAGATGTTGGCGAAGATGAATTGCGATGCCACCGTAAGAATCCCAACATCTTTTAAAAATTCTCTCAGAGAAACTCTAGAACCTAGTTGGTAAATTGCTCTAACAGCTCGTTTTTGAAGAACAAAAATATTTTGAATGTCAGCGGCTTTGCCCCACAGCAGAATGCCGTAGGACATAACGCTATGAAAATAACTAAAATAAACTAACCGAGCTGTATCAACGTCAGTGTATTGTCTTACTTTCCTGACGGCGTAGGCGGCCGAACTGAGCCTTCCCGCTAGGCTTGATATATGTAATCCCCACTGAAGTTTGGCATCTACTGTTAAGCCTAGAAAAACTGCCGAGTCTACAGTTTCAAGCACCTCATTATCTAAGACGATGTTGGGTCCTAAATTCCTAACATTCGGTAAGGCGAACTTGATACATTTCGTTTTCTTGGCATTGAGAACTAGGTTATTTACGGTAAACCAATCCGTAACCTTTGAGAGTGCACTGTTTACGTCGTCAAAATCTTGTCTGTTCCTGTCTACTTTAAAGATAAGAGAGGTATCATCAGCAAACAGTACAACGTTACAGATATCCTTTAAATAGAATGGCAAGTCATTAATATACACTAAGAATAAGAATGGACCTAGTATTGAGCCTTGAGGTACACCTAACTGAACTGGTCGCCCGGATGATTTCACACCATTAACATCTACACATTGGTGCCTATTTTGCAAATAAGAGCTTATTACGTTAAGAGCTTCGTTTTGAACACCGTAATGACGTAGTTTACGCAAAAGCGTGTCATGGTGCACGCAATCAAAGGCTTTGGAGAGATCACAGAAAACTCCAATAGCATTTTGCGAGTTTTCCCACGCGTTAAAAATGTGTTTCAGCAGAGCAACACCCGCATCTGTAGTCGAACGACCTTTTGTAAAGCCATATTGTTCATCGTGAAGGAAGCTATTTAAATTAAAATGTCTTAGCAACTGCTTGAGTATTAACTTTTCAAATATTTTACTAAAGGCCGGTAAGATAGAAATAGGCCTAAAATTGCCAACGTTATTTTTATTTCCTGATTTAAATAATGGTATGACTTTACTACTCTTCATGAGGTCAGGAAAAGACCCTAGATCAACACATTTATTAAAAGTAACAGCTAGGTAGGGGGCTACGATGTCGATTATATTACTTAAAAGCTTAATGGAGATGCCCCAGTAGTCTCCAGTGTTTTTAGACTTAAGTGTGTTAAAAATGTTAACCACATCAAGAGGCGTTACATGTTCGAAACTAAATAAGCGACTACATTTGGGCACACTACTGTGCAATAGATTTTCATTGCACAGTGTTTTATTACTTAAACACGCCCAAAGTTCAGTACAATTAGTAAGAATAACGAATCTTTGTGGGCTCCTAACGTTTTAATGGGTTTTTATTTTAGTATTCTGTTTCCGTACAGACAATATTAATAATGAGACAAAACGATACCATATTTTACTTTGGATGTGCCATATCAGACAGTGGAGTAAAACACTTCCGAAGTTTGTATGCAAAAAATGTGAACTAGGTTCACCTTAATGATCAAACACACACGTACATATACCTAATCCGGACCAATGTGTCGCTGGTCGTGGACCAGCAAGACATTGGTCCGGATTAGGTAGATATGTATTGGTGTTGAAATTGGCAATCCGAAATCAAGGCAAAAAAAAATGCGTACGAGTTGTTGTGGGTTTGTAATAAATTTTCATTCTTACAATATGATAACATAGTCCGTTTTATTTCAAATATGTAAATTAACTTTGCATTGATTCAAAAATAAAATAAAAATCTGTTAGTTTAGTTCGTTTCTTTCACAAAATGTGTTTCAAAAGTCACCGTTCTCTAACAAGAGCCAGTACAAAGATTGTATCAACGAAGCCATTGACAGTCTCTATTACCTTAAAAAATAAAGTGCCCGATAAAAAATATTGAGCTACTAAGAAAATGGGTCCCTTATGGACAGTGTACTAAGATAGAAAATAATATACTCACGTTATCTTATCTTGTAGATTATTTGTTATTTTCAAACTTTGGAAGGTATTTCTACAGTGAATACGGGTGTACGTAATTTAAGAAGGGACTCCAAATGTGAAAATAGGTTGGCATGTTTGGAGAATTCTGACATTCTGATTCATTTTCAGAGTTCCACTCGGCCAAATTAAAAAAACAGAGCCTTTATAGGATCACTTCCTTTTCCATTCGTATACCAAAACCCTTTTTCTTGGGAATGCGTGAAAATATAAAATTGAAATTAATATGAAATACGGTAGGTCTACGGTCTCTTTGGAGCTCTAATAAAATCAACCATCTAAATTAAAGCAGAAACAAAATTATGGCTATTTATGGGACATATTTGTTCACCATCATCATCATCTCAGCCTGGAATAACCCATTGCTGGGTATACGCCTCCCCCTTTTTTGCCATGCAATAAGTATTCCATTATAGAAGGTTCCATTATATTTTGATACTCGCAAACAAATCGAAACCTTATAGAGCTACTATACTATAGTATAGTCTACCAAGCCAGTTTTTTTAATTAAGAACCCAAAATGTATAGAAATGCAGTTCCTTTTTAAAAAACTTACAACTTATTCCAGTACTAAGTTATCATTTAAAAATAAACCTGACTATATAAGTGAATTTTCTGAGGACAACGCAATATGTTGTGCTTTTGTTGCTGTCAGCTAAAAGTAAATATCAGATTTGGAGCCAAATAAAATAAATAATTCCGATACACCTCTCAGACTTCTTCTTAGAAAACCAGACTATTTGTCAAGGCACCCTCAAAAAGAGTTCCTACATTGTCGTTTGATATCGTAATATGTCCCAATCGTACAATTCCGAGTAGTAGGTATTACGTTTGTCGAACAGGCTGCTGAAATGTTTCCCAGAAGTGCGATAGGCATTTGAGATAGAAAATTGCTAACACATTGGTTGGTTTCAAGGTTTCTTGGAACTAAAGTTGTTGAAAATTTGAAAAGACTTGTTGTAACACATAAAAACTCATGCCTTTCTCCCAAGAAACTGTCAGACAATACAGAACGCCACGTGGTACGATTGTTAAAAAGGTACACATTTCTTTCATACTTCTCTATTAGTCGTCACATCGGTGGTCTGCCCAATTAGACTTAAGAAATCCACATAAACTTACAATTTCTATATAGCACAGAAAACAGAAAATTTTAAAATAAGTATGAACCTAGAAGAAAAATAGGGAGTTACTCACATTTTTGTAAGGTTCCGGCAGTTTCTTATGTCTAATTGGGCTGACCAGCGAGATGACGACTGATAGAGAAGTGTGGAAGAAAAAGACATGTTGCACCGACCAAAAATAAATAGAGATAAAGACAGGAGAATGATGATGTCATATCGGAAATACATAATATAAATATATATAACTATAAATAAATATATATATATAAATCTAAAAACTCTATTTCGGTTCAAAACTCCTATAAAAATCTATCTTTATAGGAGTTTTGGGCCGAAATAGAGTTTTTAGATCAACCCAATAATGGCTCTTAAACTTCCATTTATTAAATAGTGGGTAAAATTGTTTCCTTAACAAGATCGTTCACTTGGGAAATCTTCGTCTTATCTCTGATTTCATGTTTATCGTTTTAATTCGTTTATAAATTGTTATAATGAAGGCATCTATCACGACTCCCTCAGATTACCTACCTAGAAAAAGGAGGCGACTTTTAAAGAGTTAGAGACTTGGTACTTTAAAAAATTATGTGATATAGGTACCTAAGTGATCAGTAAAAATTCAAAGTAAAAATAAATATTTTGATTTCATTACTTGTAGTCTTTTGTTATAATGGCATTTCACTTGGCGTATTTTCCCAAATATTCGCGTAACTTGATCAATTTAAAATATATCCTTTAGTTATTGAGATAAAGTTAATTTCGTATTACTGAAAAAACGAGAATATTTGGATAAATACGCCAAGTTAAGTGCCAGCATTCAGTTGTACAAACAGTTGTCGAAAAAACAGACCTACTTTTTATGCCAAGCCGCCTTGTGAAAGTCACATTAAGTATTTGACATATAATACCAACTCGTCAGATTATTTATTATCCGTTTAATACATAAACATCATCTCCTCAGATCCTTGATTATCCACCAAATCAGAACCTCTGAAGAATAAATAAAGAAATCCTTGTATTATAAAACCAGTGTGTCAGCAACGCCATTGTATCCAAAATCATATTTTATATTCCATATTGTGATTTCGCGCAGGTGGTGCGGGAAACATTACGTCACTAAAACAAAATCATTCTACCATTCCTAATAAACATTTTCAACTTTATATATTCGTATCTAAAGACTACAATATATTTTTAGAGGTGCACAATTAATTCTGTAAGGGGAAGCAACGGTTTCCATTGAAATATCGAATGAAACTTGACAAATGAACAAAGTTGGTTGGGACACAAATCTTTGGGCATTGTTAGGATGAAGCTAGATTACTTTAACTTAGGGGCTAACTGTGAGACCTAATTCTAACTAAGCCTGAAAGTTAAAAGGAAATATTTGAGCTCGGCTTAGTTACTAAGTGGTGACAGTTGATCCCAATTGGTCTTTTCAATATACGGTTTCAGACATTAATTTATTTCACTCAAAAAGAATACAAAAAATTACTCCTATGAGGAAAAACATTATAATTGAGTTATGCGACGGGTTCACAACTAGAATTAACTAATAAAAACAAAAACATTAAATTTAAACACTATTTTGTACATAGTGTTTTAATAGCCTTTTAAAAGTTGGAAGTGATATTTTTATAGTAAGTACGTTATTATATTTGGTTGTGAGACCACAATAAAAGCGGCTTATTGTATTATCAAATGTCCAAATAACGAATACAATCAAACAAAACTCAAAGCCACTTACAAAATACTACAAAATGTATCATTTTATGTAACCGTAAATCCTTTGAATAAAATAAATTACAGTATTGTTTAAACTTTTGTTTGATATCATCCGCTTACAATTGATTGAAACTGAAAATTTCTGAGGCTCGGGAAGGTACCAAAGAGTTGCATAATTAAAAGCAGAATGGCGCAAGTGTCCAACTTGTTTCGAAGTTGGCTTGTTTTGAAGTATTTAGGTTGCGGTCCCAAATAAAAACGAGTGGCGGGTTCAATATCATCTCATAATCACCATCATTGGCAGCCTTGTTCCACCCACTACTGAGTAAAGGCCTCCTACCTTTCGTGCCATAGTTCCCTAGTCTATGCGAGTCTCATCCAGGTATTCCTCGCGATCTTTTGTTGGTCGTCCGCCCGATGTCATTTGCTCGCGTTTAATTATAGAGTTCTGAAAGCGATGCAGAGTCTGAAAATCTCAAATTATTATTAGCCATTAATATCCCACTGCTGGGCAAAGGCCTCCCTCCCTACTCTCGTTCCTCCTCTCTCTTCCTAGATCTTCCAAGGACCAATATTTATTAAAGGAATCCAGCTCATACCGCCATCTCCGTATGGGCCTGCCGCGGGACCCACTGGGTCGTAAGTTTTTTTTTTTAAACGTTGCCCCACTCTAGGAACCAATCAGTTACCAATAATAACAAGTTACACAATGATGACAAAATATCTACCTATCAAAGAGCTCTCCTTTAAATATATAATAATAGGTCTTTACCTATGAAATTGCCGTTTTGTATGAAAAAATTTAAACGAATTTTTTTCATGTATTTTTTATTTGTATTAATCGAAGTAATCACCCATGCAATCAATGCATCTTTGCCATCGTAGTGGCAGTTTATTGATGCCCTTCTTAATGAAATCAGCTGGACGGGAGGCAACAAATTCTTCAAAGGCATTTTGTACTGCCTCTCGGGTATTGAATTTTTTTCCCGCCAAGAAGTTATCCAAATTCTGGAAAAAGTAGTAGTCTGTAGGCGCAAGGTCTGGTGAGTAGGGCGGATGACGGAGAGCTTCCAACCCCAGTTCTTGCAACTTGGAGACCGTCTGCTGTGCAGTATGAGGTCGCGCGTTGTCGTGCAGGAGCAGCGGAGACGAGCGATTGACCAATGCTGGTTGGAGATGTGCCAGCTTCTCCATCATTGTGTTCAGTTCTTCACAGTACACATCTGCAGTAATGCTCACCCCGTTTGGTAAGAAGCTGTGATGAATCACACCGGCGCTAGACCACCAAACAGTGACCATCACTTTTCTAGGGGTAAGTTTTCGTTTAGGGCATTGTTTAGGTGCTGAACCAGGATCCAACCAACTTGCTGAGCGCTTGCGGTTATCAAACAGAATCCATTTTTCATCGCAGGTAACAATGCGGTTCAAAATTCCTTCATTTGTGTGTCTGTTGAGCAGTGCAAGGCACGTCTCGACGCGTACTTCGCGCTGACGATCATTGAGTTCGTGGGGCACCCATTTGTCAAGCTTTTTTACCTTGCCAATTTGACGCAAATGGACCAATATTGTTTTGACGCTAACGTCGAAAGCTGCTGCTAATTCAGCCGTAGATTGTGTATCATCAGCTTCCACAATCGCCTTTAATTCGTCATTGTCGACCAAAGTCTTCGGACGACCGCGAGGTTCATTTTTCAGGTCGAAATTTCCAGAACGGAAGCGAGCAAACCAATAACAGGTGGTGCGTTGGTTTGTAGTGTTAGCTCCGTAAACGTCGTTGATGTTGCGTGCCGCTTGTGCCGCGTTGCTGCCACGACGGTACTCATATTCCATAATTACTCGATTTTTTAACGTATCCATGATGACGAAAAAGATTGAAATGCGATGAAAATGTAACACTAATCAATAAACAAATGACTACTTTTGGAAAAAAAATCCATGTTTTTAAAATAAAATTAATTTGAAATTAGAATTCTTACCCAAACAAAAATTATTTTGATTTGAAATGGCCAGTACTGCAAAACGGCAATTTCATAGGTAAAGACCTAATATATAGTCCTCCAGACTGTATTTCGGCCATGGCGGCCAATTTCAACAGATACTAGTCTTCGTTGCGGGAGATATTGTAGTGCACAAGCGTGTGCGCCGCCACGGGTGGCACTCTCTTTTCTCTCACTTTAATAGTCCTATAGGACGGCAATCCGACACGACGGGAGAGAGATCAGGTGCAGGTCTAGTGGCTTAAAGTACTTTCCGAGGCACGAGGGTATCACACTGCCAACTTACAAACTCCGGGCTGTTACTAAGAAATTCCTAATGCAAAAACCCAAAAACACTTTGCCCGACCTGGGAATCGACCACTAGACCAACGGGCAGTTTATATATATTGAAGTAGCAGTCGCTTCTAGTCATGCTTTGCACCAACAGAACAAAATAATCTTCTTCTTGCCATTATAGATACCTAATACCAATACCTATACATATATGAGTCTCTTTCTCATAAACCAGTACCAAAAGCATCACTGCGAGGGTCTTGAAGAGTTCAAGTTACACTGGTGAAAGTGTTGGTTCTCAAACATTGTCTGGTCATCATACTATGTTTTTAGAAACTGTAAGTTTTGTTAGGACGTGTTTGGACTAAGTGTGCCTATGAAAGTTTAGGCTGGGTCTAAGCGGTTTCAGTCTGCTTTCATTTTGTTGGATTTTAGGCATGAGTAGCAAGTCATGTTTGCGTTTTGTTTCTGTTTGGGTGGATCCCGTTTAATTTTTGGTTTTCTTTTTTTGGAATGGAAACAGAGAATCAGACATCCACTCGCGTCTTGTCTCGTCATAATCATAATCCTCACCGTGAGAGGCAGTAGGCCGTAATCTACCACGCGGGCCTAGTGCGGGTTGGTAGATGTTACATGTCTTTGAATTTTTGGTTCTAAGACATCCGTATTCTCATGATGTTTTTCTTCAACCTTTGAGAGCAGTGGTGATGAAATAGTTCACACAAATTTAGAACGCCTGTCTGCTTTAGAACCTAAGACCAACAATTCGTAAGTCACAGCCATTACCTAAATTCAGATCTTTGATAAAAATATTTTGTAATAGTTTGCTGCATTATACATATAATGCATAATAATAATTATGTATTTCCACGGTATTAAAGATTTACTCGGCAAAAGTAACATAATTATGTCATGGTGGTCATGCTAGGTTTTATACCCTTATAACGGGAACCCAGAACCCGAACGCCTAAGAACAACATTTATATTTTGTGACATCTCTTTTGTGTTTTAGTTAAGAAAATACGTGACGTATTTAGTAAGATAAATGGGTTTCTAGGTCTAAACATTGAATGTAGAGCTTGAATACCAATGAACTAAATGTAATTGGAAAATTAATTGTATTGTGTATTAGTTTTAGGGAGACCCAGACACCATTGTGTGGAAAGAATTCAATTAAATGTACCTTAGAGAAGACAGGAGAATCCTGCTATCCTCCTAATATTATAAATGTAAAAGTTTGTATGTTTGGATTTTGTTACTCAATCACGCAAAAACGGCTGAACGGATTTTGAACATACAAGAAACTTTTTATCCCGGTAGTTTGTTCCCGTTGCATAATTTTCGTCCTCCACGCGGACGAAGGGGCGAAGCCGCTGGTAAAAGCTAGTGTCCTCATAACATGTTCATACATATTGAGGAGGATATTTTCTAAGGTGATCTGAAAGTGCGTCGTTGGTCTAGTGTCGCAAGTGTTACTGCTAATCATGAGGTTCTGGGTTTAGGAATCAAACCAGGCCACATGCGGGAAAATGGTAAAGGCTAGTTGCGGTTTTTTAGACGATATTAGAAATTTGGAGAAGGTGTTCAAACTTGCGCTACCAGTGAGCATGAGGTTCAATTCCCGGTTCGAGCTTGTTGGAGTTTTATTCGGTTTTTCCATCTGGAGTTTCTCAGAAGCAACCCGGAGTCTGGCTTTGTGCCCGTTTAATGGCAATAGGCTCACTTCCGATTACATGGGACTAAATGTAACTGGCAAAATGTGGGTGTTCCAGTGGAACAACACTGCCCAACCCTTCGGGGATACAAGGCGTGAAGGTATGTTATCCGAAAAAAAAATCGCTATAATTAATCATACTAGGTACCAATCTCACTGACTCTGACAAATGTTGTTACCACGGTTCCAAAAATAATAGTAGTAGTGGGGTTTGTGTTATAAAGTTGATACTCCAAAAACACATATTTGCTCACACGTTTGGAAACCAAATCGCGAAGGGAGTCTATTTTAACTTCTTTGACCGAAGGTGTATTTTTACTTCGTCGTAGGCATGCTATACACTTGTTCGAGTTTCATCGACAGAGCCTGGTGATGGCGATAAAATCGAATACACATAAGCATAACATCGGCGCTTTTCTTTGTGTAGCAACTAACTTTTTCAATTTAAAACTACGATGATTCTATGACCTCCTTTTACGTCACTTCCTGGATTTATGTGATATAACCACTATCAATCCTCGTCTGTATTACGTTCCCCTCGTATGTTAATCTAAATAAAAACTTAATTAATACAATCAAGTTAACAAACATCCGCGGATATATTAATCCGCTGCCACACGATCCCGCCAAACACTTCCATTCCTAATTTATTAGCGGTAGAGAAACTTTCTCTATTATCCAGTTAACGTCGTCGTTTTTCATGCAGACCCGTTATGGGGTCATTAGGGGGTCTGAAGTATCTTCGGTTATCTTTGCATGGGGTAAAAATAGGGCTAATACTGGTAATGGGGTTGTGGAGGGATCCGATCTGTGATGGGGGATGTTTGAAGGTCATAAGGAAGTAATGTGTTGTTTGTTGGTTGTGATTAGATATTGCAGTATAAAAATCTATAAAATAACAACTATCCCGTCAGTATTCTTTAAAGGTTAGGTCTGTGTACCCATATTTCATTAGTCATGTTTCAGTCCCATATAATAAGGGGCGAGGCTATCTATAAAATCCTACTATATATAATATTATAAATGTGAAAGTTTGTATGTTTCGATGTTTGGATGATTGTAACTCAATCACGCAACAACGGCTGATCGGATTTGGATGGAATTTAGCACACAGACAAATTATAACCTGAATGAACACGTGCGATACTTTTAATCCCGGTAATACGTTCTCTTGGGATAATTTTCGACCTCAACGCGGGCGAAGCCACTGGCAAAAGGTAGTAGTTTCTGAATAATCCAATTTTTGTACCTTGTTAGTTCCAACTCCAGTCAAATTCTCTAATATCAATTTCGATTCACTGTTGTGGTTAAATACAATGATACAATCTAATTCACAATTCATTGACACGTTGCATTATTTTCTATTTCGCCAGCAATATTTTGGAGACAAATGAATCCGTGCAACATTTGAAATTATTGTTAGCAATTTGAATAAAATATGTTACATCAGCATTAAATTGCAAGGTATTATATCGGTCTGCATACCTTTCTAGAAAGGTATGACGTCACGGCACCAATCCCGCGAGCCCCGCAAGCCCCACGATGCAAAATAGTTGCGTACAGAAGGTCACCTTAATAATTATAACGACCAAAGACAGTCGCACACACATAGGCGGATATGTGCGGCTATCTTAAATTTTGTCAAATGACCGCTAGTTTCGAATGTGCGTGCACACGCTGTGCGTAAAGCGCAGACACGTGTACTGTAATTTATCGTGTAATGTAACGCGAGTGCTGCGTGTGGACGGGCACACGCGTTATGATATTACATGTTAAACCTGCACTACGAGCATTACATGTTAACCCCGTGGCGACAAGACAGCAGGTCATGTGCTTCTAAACTGCCCGGTAGTCGCCACGTACAGGGCAAAGTACTTTGGTAACCTAGGTACTTACTAGGTACTTCTTGCAGTCGGACACACAGGATTTGCGTTGAGTTTGTATGCCGTCCAAACTATAGCATGACATTACATGATACATTACACACGGCTTAAAGCATGTCAATGTGTGCGTGCGTTTTCGCTCGTTGTTTGCAGCTGACATTCTGTACCTATCTACTCTGTGCCCATAAGCCTCGCGCGCCTCTGCGAGTTGGCGCAAACTATTCTAACGCTCCACTACAGGAATTTGGTTACAATCCTCACTTAATGAGTTTGTAATCTTATTGTTTTGTGTTTTGGAAGATAGCCATTAATTAATTGCGACTTTGGAAATGTATTTTCTGCAGGTTTTGAGGGCAATGAGGTAAGTAGTAACTTAATGCAAATGGAACGCTGGTATTCTATAGACATTTTATGCTAGTTTACTGACCAAATCGACTATCTTCCACAAGTGAAACAAAGACCGATTTAGCTAATGAAACTGAATGCGATCACCATATCTAAACCGCGTTAAAAAGCGTTCGCGAGTGTCAATATTTTATAATGACACTGACAATGACACTGACAGCTCTATAGCGTAGCATATCGTTTAGTTTCATTGGTGAAATTCGCCCTTAATCGGTTGAAGGACTGAAAGCAAGTTCAGACACCATAGATGTTTTATTGTTATTACACCTGACGGCGCAGCAAGTGGCACCGCCTTGTTTTGTTATGGTAAGTTACTGGAATCTTCGAAAAGGTCAGGTAAGAGTGGCACCGGGTGGTGACAGTCAATCAATCAGAGCGACGCCGACGTAGCGATTCATCGATGGTTGTGTGGCAGCTGTCTTCTGTAAAGAGATGATGTCAGAGGAGTCACTGTTTACGACGAACTGCTATATTTCGGGACAATCCAAATTATATTGGAGCTGCTGAATCTCTTATTTCTACGATTTCTGCTTCTGGTAAAGGCTATCCTGCACCATTACACCCATGGGCCTTAAGTATATCTCAAAATGGTAAAAACAAAGATTTTTTGCCGATTTTTCATCTCTTGCGAAGGTAACCAAACCTATTGGCTGGAATTAATACCAATTCACTCAATCTATTATAGAACACAGCATTGCTTAATGTACTCTCTCAAAAGTTAAAGAAAGACAAAGAAAGCTTTTACAGTTAAAATTGCCGGCCCATTTGCCATTTTACCAGTTTACGTTTTGTGAGTAATCAAACAAAATTAGGTAACCAAATAAAGCATGACACGTCAGAAAGCAAGCCACTTAAACCTTACCCCTAGTTAATTGTTACGCTTGACGTGACGTGCCCAAACGTGGCATTTTTGCCCTAATCAGTATTTACTTTGTGTTTCTGTTACGGGGATTTTCTTTTCAAATTAAGGACGTGTTTGACCGATATTCGAAAGTAGGGTACAACATTTTTACAAAACATTGTACCTACACAACTTAGTTTATAATATTAGTTCATTGCCCACGTATATTTCATTGCCCACGTATATTTAATATGAAATGAAATAATTAATCCTGCTTATTCTGCCTCTTTGGTCTAGTAGCTCTGCAAGCGCTACTCCTGGCATGAGGTCCTGGGTTCAGTTTCAAGGTCACGCAAAGTGTTATTGGGTTTTTTAGTAGCAGCCCGGAGTGTGCCTGGCTGTCAGCAATAAGTTCACCTTTATTAAATATGACTTAAACACAATTGGAGAAATGTGGGTTTACCTACTATAGCTACATCTTTGGCCAACCCTCCGGGGAAACGAGTTATGTTATGTTAAATAATTAGTTCTGTTAACCCGATATAGATCGCCATTATACGTCCGTTTTTACAAGCAATCATACTACCTTCAAACTCAGAGGTTCGGTCTCTTTTTTGGTCAAAATATTTTTGGTAACCACGAATGTGTTAGAAAAATTCTGAAAAGCGATTGGACTGGTCTTTTTCGGGCAAAATAACTATGCAATCATTCAATTAGATACAACGTGCATTTTAAATTAAACCACGTTCTGAAATTCTATTACTTTACTAATGATAGGTAGGAAACTGTAACATTCACACTTTACATATCATCACGCCTGTACTCCTCGAAGGGTTAGGCAGAGTGGAAGGTATGGTGGTTAGAAAATGTGGGTGTACGGTACCATTTTGCCAGCTATGGCAAATGTGGGTAAAAATAATCTACTAATAACTAAGAGATAAAGCATATTGGTAATTAAACATTAATACGTACAACTAAGCCAATGTAAATACTACAAAAGTAAATACTTACGCGGGAATAAATTATCGCCATGACATAATTTCTGGAAGTTTTTCAACTTCAAGATGTAGTACTATGTTATCAGAATTCTTAGCGTTACTCAATTGAGTAACGCTAAGTATTAGCGTGGCGATTATGGCAAACTCCCCCAAATTGGGGGAGGCCTATGTCCAGCAGTGGACGTATTTCGGCTGAAATGATGAAGTGTTCTGATAGCATAGTGCTACATCTTTTATAGCTTAAACTATAGATGCTCATAAATTTTTTAGGTCTATAATACAGAAAAGGACCTAAAAACATATTGCCATCAATCGGGCAAAATCCAGACTCCGGGCTACTACCGAGAAATACCTGATGGAAAACCCAAAATCTCTTCGCCTGACCTGGTAATCGAACCCAGGACCTAAGGACCCACTAGACCAACGAGAAACAACACAACATTGGCGGACGTTCACTATCGAACTAAACGTTTTCTGCTAAACATGATCCTCCTGAGAAGGACATAATATTATATTTAAAAGCAATCAACAAAGGTCGATTTCTATTGAGTAGATGGATACGAGTTTTTATGAATGAAACGTCTGACATGTTTCGCAAGATAACCTTTTCGTGGTTATATTTAGGTACGATATTCTTACAATTTGTAAGGATGACAGGCATTCCATTCTGCTGAAAATAAATATTGCGGTTTATTATGCTTATTTCTATATTGAGACTAACCTGAGAAATGTAGCATTTAGATCAAGATTTTTATACTAGTGATAATGAACTTTCCAAGCAATAAGGGTATATAGATCTTTTTAATAGACTTCTTATAGGAGGAGGTTATATGTTCGTCTGTATGGTTTTTTATGTTTGTTCATCAACATTTTTATCAATTGTGGACCGATTAAAAAAAAAAACTATTTATTTGTTTGAAAGTGTTTAAGCCATCGCATAAAAATTGCCTCAAGTTAGCTTATTAAATACGTATTTTTTCACTTAGTATTTTATGTTGATAGTTGTATACTGTGGAGTAGGTACCACAACAAAAAGGTAGAAAATAATAACTTTACTAAGTACCAAAAAAAAACTGCGAAGTAAAAATAACTGCAGGTACCTAATTTAGGAAGGCGGTGGCAAAAAAACGAAAATAAAAAACCAAAGACACCGATTTTCGAAATTACAGTTATTTTTAGTTAAGTATTTTTTTTGCAAGTCGTTTGTTTTTTCGGAAGTCGGTTTATAAAGAACGGAAAAAAATCATTCTACCTAATTGAGAACCTCCTGCTATTTTTAAGTCGGTTAAAAAAGAAGATATTTCCTCAACATGTGTGTCATTTTACGGTTGACATAGTATGGGGATGTGATGCGGAGAAATAAGAAAAAGTCGTGAGGAAAGTTTTGAGTATGAATGTGCATTCATCGCTTTTTTAGTCTCCCAAAGAAACGATGGACGAACTCTGTGGGAAAGATGATATTGCGAGAAACGGGGGTCACTACCGAGATGACGACTATCATAGAAGTATGGAAGACGAAGACATGTTGCGCCGACCACTAATAAATTGTGATAAGGGCCAGAATGCTTTGATTCCCGAAGGGTTCGGCAGAGGTGTACCTATAGGTCAACCACATTTCGCCAATTATGACTAAGTCCCATGTAATGGGGGGCGAGCCTATTGCCGTCGACCGAACACAAATCTAGACTCCAGGCTGCTACTGAAAAGTTTCCACATGGAAAAACCCAATAACATTTAATAAGGGCAAGATAATCATGACGTTTCCTCCACAATCATTATTCTATGTGGTATGAATTCTCAAAAGTAATTCATCCCCAGTGTCACATTCCCTTACATCAAATGCTTTCGTATTCTTGTTTGTGCCCCAGATGATTGGTCGTAATGATTTTATAGGCGGTATCATTCGAGATATTGTAATGACATTATGATCGTCCGGGTGCGCACCGAATTGAAGATTTATTGTTTAGTTAACTTTGTTGAATGGCTTTGCTTGGATTAGTTTTTGATTTTATTGTTGTTTTTGCAGCTGAACTTCATAAGGCAAAACTAAGACTATTATTTTGAAACTACCTCACTTCTGTTGGTCAACCTACCTGCGGTGTAGGTAACTGTGTAACTCACTAACAGTAGGAATTGGAATGGCTTACGTTTTGACAGTTCAACAGCATTAATTGCTTTATTTATATTGTTTAGCAGACACATTTTTCGACCTTAGGAAGCAATGGTTTACCTTCAAAATGATTCAAATTTTGTTTAATAGTGTATTGGAATGCTCTCTTATGCTCGTACTAGTTACAAATATTCTAGTTAATACTTTTAATTCGCGCCGGTCAAACTTGCTCTATGAAGTCCAAGATTCTCACTGAAATTGATGCGCCTGCGCAGCAATATCAGTCACCTCTTCTTACTTCATCTGCTGTTATTAGGATCTAGAATCAATGTACAACTTGACAAAAGTCACGTACGTACGTCGTCGTCTTCACGTTTGTTTCGCCATCGTTTTTTGTTAACATCGTTACGAGTCGTCAGAAGCTCGAAAATCTGATAACTAGTCTTACCTAGGGGTATGGTGTTACGCGGTAACAGGGTTGTGGAGGTCAGATATGCAGTCACTCCATATATAATACTAGTATTTATCTGCATCCGGTTAGACTGGAAACTGATCTCGAGCCTGGAAAAGGCTAGGCAGATTGATGATACAACTTGACAAACCCAACATTCGTCTATCAGTTCCTCAACTTAACATTCACTGAGTGAACCCAAATGATTTACAGTACATAATGATTTTATGACAGCGGCACTAAACATAATAGTTCCGTTTTTATAGCGCCCACGATGCGCGGTAGGAATACGTTAGAGTGGATAGGTTTCAGATCATCTCAGAATTTTTTATTTGGTAAAGATAAATTCTACTTCCTATCAATGAGCCGTGAATATTGATGAAAGAAAATTAAAGTTTGAATAACGCTTTCAATATTTTACACTATATTTTGCCCGCGGCTTAGCCTTCTGTAAGTTGGAAATTATCCCACGGGAAAATCCTACTGAGGTAGTTACGTACAAAATAGGTCATAAGTGGACTAGCAATCACAAAAAGCAATAGATTGACACTTCGGTTTAACTTACGACCTTCTTATTTAAAAATAGAAATGAAAGCGAATACCTATTATTGCGCTGCATAAAAGTGGACTTAATATATCACAAATATCTGATGAAACCGGACTGAGTATGAGTATTATGATTTAATTATTTTATGAAACATTTATCTATTTTTTTTTTGTTTTTTTGCCCCACACTAGGAATTTCTGCTGTATTGTGGGTGCGTTTACAAACATTGAAAATCACATACACAAACAGCCAGACCCGGAACAAGTACTTGTAGGTCATACAAATATTTGTTCCGTGCGGGAAGTGAACCCGCGACACGCAGCGCAGCAGTCAATCGCTTAACCACTAGTCCTGATCCTTCCAGTTTTTTTTTACCGTTTTATAAATATCATAAGGTCTAAATAGAAGAAAAATTAAAATTTCAAAGTAAATTTATTTCCTAGATTATTGCACGATGAAAATAACATTATACTTACATAATATTTATGTAAAATTAATATTTTCAATAATTTTGTTTCTAAATAGTAATTAATATTAGTAAGTATTTTGTTAGTAGTTTAAAGTTTAACAGTACCCCTTTTTGTTTTAGTGAATACTGTGAGTCGGTGGGTGAAAAGATATGAGAAAGAGGGTACTTTTATTTGCTCCCCTATTACCTATTAATAGCATACACATAATATGCATAAATAGACATGCAGGACTACGTAGAGGCGCAGGACCGGTCGATGTGGCGACGCTTGAGCGAGTCTTTGATTTTAGGCTGTAATGATGACAAATAATTTTCCACTCCAACAACATCATCCGAATTTCGATACCGAAAAATGATTTTAGTTAAAACTTTAACAAATCACGAAGACGCCCCCCGCACCGAAAAGGCATCACAAAATGGAATACTCAAATAAATTGATGGTGAACTACAAAAAGGTGGAGTCAGAAGCCGATAACTATATACTCACAATACAAAGGCCAAAGTTAAGGCGACTGACTAAATTAAACTTCATTATGACGGGTCTGCATGGCCTGCACTCACTGAGGTTTTCTCTCCTATCTACAGGGTGAAATTGAAAACATGCGACAAACCGTAATGGGAGATTGTACTCATCATTATGAACAACTTTTACTGAGTTACCAAAGATGCAATCGCAAAAAAAAAAACAGCTGTTCCCTACATTTTGACGAGTTATGCGAACATAAATGTAGGGAACAGATGTTTTTTTTTCGCGATTGCATCATTGGTCCCTTAGTAAAAGTTGTTCATAATGATGAGTACAATCTCCCATTTCGGTTTGTCGCATGTTTTCAATTTCAACCTGTATTTCAATAAATATTCGTTACAAAAAATTGCTTTTAATAACCGTTTAAGTGAATGCGTTGTTCGTCTAAGCCGCACAACGTATTTTGATTCAGTTTTCACCATCATTTAGACAATTTATTCCGGAAGGTTAATACACACATTACATTTCTATTACTTGGTGGAGTAAGACAGAGTGGTGTCCAAGGCCAGGAAGACGAGATGTCGGTTGTCCGGCGACGAGATGGGCGGACGACATTGTTGTCATTGTGGGCAAAACCTGAATGAGGCTGGCATAGGAGCGTGGGGACTGCATAAAAAAGAAAGGCCTATGCCCAACAGTGGGTAAAGTCAGGCTGTGTATGATCACTCAATATTTGGTCAAGCCGTGAAAACCGGGTTAAGTAGTTTATTATTAATAGAAATAGGTAACATTATGTTTATTGATATTTTATATTATTGTGCTGTGCTTTAGTTAAGTGGATTTACGTGTTGTGTGGAACGCAAGCTTTTCTTTAAGTAGGTCTTAAGTTTGAAGTAGGTAATAATTGTAATACTTACTTTATTAAAAATATTCCCGAGGGCGAAAAACTTGGGGTTAGTTATGGATAAGTTCTTGGTGGATTCCAATGATCAAAAACTGTTGGCTACCTCAGCTGATGTTCATCTAGTATAGTGTTTTTGAATGGAACACGGCCAAAACAAATAAATGAATAGTGCAAGAGGAGCCCGATGCTCCAAAATACTCGTACACTACTAATCAGTATTTGTATAAACTACCTAACTGGTCCTAATATACTTGTAAATAAAGACCTTACCTGCACAAAAAGCACAAAAAAAACAGTTTTTATGGATCCTCTGTCAAAAGCGAAAACTATTACCCAAAATTTAGCAAGTTAGCGTGTGCCAGGATAATGGTTAACCCACATACTAGCCGGCTGAGATATCGGAACCTCGATAGCTCCAACAATACGACTAATGACGCCGCCACTTGTAACGACAGCAAAAAAAAAGATAATGATGTTGACATTTTATATGACGAGCTCAATCCGGATTGAACTGGTTTTGGCAGGGTATAGCCGGATATAACCACTTTTGTGATTTATTTTTACCGATGAAATGGTGAGTTTTTTTTTAGTATAATCAGTAGTGTTGTGATGTACGTTTTTTCATGAAGGATGATGTTATTTTCGATAATCGTGTTTACCTTAACAACATTAAGGAAAACAAATCAAAGGAAATTGTTTCTTGTAAAATTTTACTAAAATGTTTGAGATTTGTAATACACGTGTTTGACACACAAACATGAATACTATAAACTGAAGAAGAAAAGGAAATTAAGATTAAAAAAAAACCTGCCAAGTGCGAGTCGGACCACGCACAATGAAGGGTTCTGTATTTAGGATGAATTTATAACAAGAACAAACTTAACTTTTTAGTTGAAAAAGTTTTTGCCTATGCATCGATTTATATTATTCTCCAACTGCAAATTAAATTAGTAAATGCAAAAAAAGGGATAAAACAATAAATGAACGATTCTCGTAATTTTTTCTTCATTTATGACTTTGTTTTTTGTCAAATTTCATGATTCTAGATCAACGGTAAGTACGGTGACGGTGAGTATCAAAATATGATGTCAAATGTAATAAATTGGATATTTGTATATATTATATTAATTTCAACTTGATACCTCCCGAGTGGAGTGGGTGATTCCTGAGTATAGTAAAAACTACCCTTGCTCTAAAACAACTTATTTTGTCCCGAATATATTTAACCTTTAAAAATGTACTAATTCCCAATGGATCAAATCATCGTTACTCGAAAATCACAAACTATAAACTGACTATTAAAGATAGGATAAGGAAAATAATATGTAACAGTAAGATATTTTGACATTCATTTATATTTCTTATCGTCATCATCTGCAATCATCACTCACATATATGAATGTTGAGTATATTGATGACTACTCGTAACACGTCCGTATTTGATGCTGGCCCCGAACAAATAGGCCGAGTGCACCCCGCGTTCTCAACCGTGATGTCCAAAAAGTCTTTCGTCACACTTTTCTGTTATTTTTGCTAAAAACTTGTCTGGAGCAATCGTTATTTTTAAAAAAAAATCTCACATTTAATCAAAAATCAAAATCAAAAGTCATTTATTCAAACTAGGCTGAGAGTCAGCACTTTTTGACCTTCAAAATTAAAATAAGACAGTCCCCCAAAATGCCCGCCCTTCACCACTTTCTATTGCTCTAGCTGGGAAGAAGAAGTGGCGCAACAAACTCCCCCCCCTTCAAGCAGCACAGCTGTCTGTTATGTTAGAATTTTATGACGACCTTCCTGCCGGTTGCTATAAAGTTGCAATCTTATAATTAGTGCGCATGTGCGCATTTCACAACAACCGCGTTAAAGTGCTGTCAGTGTCAATATTTATTTATTTATTTTATTATTTATGTACACACCCCTCCCAACCCTCTTGAATGCGGTTTGGATGTCCTGAACGCGTTCAGTTTCATTAGCAAAATTCGCTCTTAGCCATTTAACGCTTTTTTGTTAGTTGAGTTCAGATTCATTCAACTATGAGCCACCCACTCAACTATGACTAATTTAATTAATACACTACAGGTGTTATCTCCTAAACTAAAAGTTTGAAGATCTAAAATGACATTCGCGAGGCTAATTTAAATAATTTCAGTACCAGTGTACAAAGTTTGTTTTAATAAATATTTGGTTTTGACACCTTTCGACAAGGATCCTTTTAGGACCGCAGTCGATATTACCAATTAGAATTTTATAACATTAAAAATAATCGAGAATAATACGACTTTAAAAAATAAAATATGAAAGAAAAAAACCCTTGCATTTTTGGTGCTTTCAAAAAACAATTTTATTTTGTGATGTATTTTTAAATGTCAGAACTCCTTTTTTATCAAAGTACCTACCTAGTAGTTTAATAAATGAGTTGCAACTAAAAATTTCAATGCATCTTTTTGTAGCTTTAACCCGTACCAAAAACCTACATCAAAATAAAACACGCATAAGATCCCAAAAATATGAAAACTTCCATTTGCATAATCACGGTCGAAACTTGCCATAACTTCAACAGACCATAATGTACGAACCGTGTTCCCCGAGAAGGGCCTGACACCTCCACATTACTCATAAATAAACTCCATGATACCGAACATTTTTAATTTATTTACTCCGGCAACCCATTAAAAGTCTCATGCCAAAGGGTGGCCAGTCCTTGGTGGTCGATTTGTGTAAATTAAAACACATTTTCTGCGCTAACGACCAGGGTTGCAGATACCTTTATGTCTGAAACTTTTTGGTCTCATCGCTCGCTTGGGACATGCGATTGTTCTAGTTAATAATGTCTGACGTATCCCTACTTTAATTTAAGGTCGGAAAGCATTAAGCATTGAGTGATGGTCGCCACTTGCCTAAAGTTTAGACCTCTGAATACTAATATACGTTGATGAACGTGAACCCGGAATTTTACGAGTCTGTGAGGGGTAATGACGCATGAATTAACACCTGAGTATTTAAATTAATAGAAAAAGTTTTTTTATAGCCACTGGATTTACCAAGGTGCCTGTTTTTGATCGAAATTTTAATAATTTAATCATCATATTGTCGTGTTACTTAGCAAGGCGTTTTCTGTTACCAGTAGGTAGGTACAGTGAACTGGCAAAAGTAATTACTTTCAACATTATTGGCAGATACAGAAGGACTCAGAAATTCGAATTATGTTCGGAATTTAAAACGAGAACACGGAAATTACTATTTAAGTAAATAATATGTTAGACCACGTTTATACGGATGTAAAAATATCGTGACGGGATTTTATAGCGTACTGGATATTCAACTCTCGGTGTTGAACCGAGAATTGAAAATCCAACATGGAAGACAGTGCATGCCAGCGCGTCGGAAAAATCCACAGTTGTATTTTCAACTCTCAACACTACATATAAGCAGTGCGTTGAAGATACATCGCGCGATGACATCCCGCCGCGACATTTGTACGTCCGTGCAAACGTAGGCTTTTATCAAAGTTCTAAAAGTATTCGTTACCTAATAAAAGCAACGCATTGGATGATTTTGTACTTTTGTAATGATTGTGTGCGTAAAAGAACAAATGAATAATTATGTGACACTAGCTTTTACCAGCGTCTTCTCCCGCGTGGAAGTCGGAAATTATCCCACGGTAACGTACTACCGGAATAAAAAAGTATCATATATGTCAATCCAGGTTATAAACCATCTGTATGCCAAATTTCATCCAAATCCGTTCGGCCGTTTTTGCGTGATTGAGTAACAAGCATCCAAACATCTAAATATCCAAATGTCTAAACATACAAACTTTCACATTTATATCATAGTAGGATTAAACCAAAAAATCCATTCCTACGGGAAATACAAAACACTGTAGTTGGTCCCAATATAATTACTGGTTCGCATTAAGGGCTACGTCTAAATCCATCAAGCGATAATTGGTTGCACATAATTGAACTTAAGTTGAGTGATTAGTGACAATATCAGTTTCTGTGTTTTTGCTATATTAATTACATATGTAATACGAATCAATTTTAATTACCTGTACTCAGTTCAATCTCTGTTTTAGTTCAAAAAGTACAGGCAATTTTACAGCGTTAGCTTGCCTTAAGGTTCGGCGGTCGTTACGGGTCGTCTGAAACCCAAAAGTCTGATAAACCAGTCAAAATCAAAAGTAATTTATTCAGACTAGGCTGAGAGTCAGCACTTTTTGAACGTCAAAATTACGTAAGACAGTACCCCCAAAACGCCCGCCCTTCACCACTTCCTAATGCTTTAGTTGGGAAGAAGAAGTGGCGCAACAAACTCCCCAACAGCACAGCTGTCTTACCAAGGGGTATCGTATTCCCCAGTTACTGGATTGTAGAGGCCAGATAGTCGATTAATGTAAAATACTGTTATATAGTTGCATCTGGTTAGACTAGAAGCCGAATCTAACATAGTTGGATAAAGGCTAAGCAGATGATGATAAGTTTGCCTTGAAAACAAACAAATAATGGAACTCAAAGACAAGGACACAAAAAAACTAAAGTATTATACCGGCCCACCGACTTCCAAAACTGATTGAAAAAACATCACCTAATCATTAATTTAATTTGAAATGGGTTTGTGTAACACTGTTTATGATAGTTCTTTCAACATTAACACATTAATTTTAAAAGTAAGTGAAACATCCCGCTTGTATTCCTCTAAGGATTAGGCAGAGGTACACCCACATTTCACCAGTTATAACAAGTCTCATGTAATAGTGCCCCCTTTACAAAACTGGTGAGAGGGCCTGTTTTCATCAACCGGGCACAAATCCACACTTCGGGTTGCTACTGAGTGTTTCCAGATGAAAAAACCCAACAACACTTTGCCTGACCCGGAAATTGAACCCAGGACCTCTGGTTCTGCAGTAGCGCTTGCGACCACAAAACCAACGACCAACTAGGGCAACAAGGAATTAAGTATTAGTTAAATTGACTAAACAACCATAAACACAGTTTAGAACACACGTTTTATGATAGAGCCCAGAGCTCGTAAAATGATGATTGCACTTTACAATTTTCATTAGGCGTTTTGACGTCACACTAATATGCAGGTCAATGACGTAAAGTTTGGGTTACAGCAGTTTTAGGTACGTGTCATGTTGTGGAATAAAACAATAAGGGACAACTGAATATTATTATATTCGTATTATAAACTACTTTGGATGTTGGTTTTCGGTAATTTTCGGGAAAAATCACAATTTGTACCGTATTCGGTTTCGGGCGAATTATTATGAAAAAAAAAATTGCTTCCGGCAAATCAATTCTTTTTACTCATTTATCCAGGGAACATAAATGATAAAACTCAAACGAAAAAATCATTAGGTATGATTTATTTTTTGCATTAAAGCTATACATGGTGCAAGTTTATTAGCTGTGGCTTACGTTAAAATTGGACCAACAATTGACTGGCACCGTCTAAACAACACATACAATTGGTGCACGATACGGGCAATTAAGTTTCCGTTCAAAACTGGTAAAGGTGTAAACAGCACGTACAATAAAATTATACGTCAATCGCCTTCGATTCGGGTATGAAATTAAATAAAAAACTTGAGAATGCGTTCCATAAAATTGAATGAAATGTTTGGCAGCGTAAATACGGGCAATAATTGAATACGATCAATTGTACAAGGACTTAAGACTCTGGAGGCACAACTTGCATGCAATGAATGCCTTGGTGTAAACAGAAGTCTCATGAAATTATTGAATGGCAAAACTTGTATACAATTATTGTATGCCATTTTATGGAAATCACGCGCGTGCAAAACACTTGCATGCAATTTTTGAATGGCAATAATTGAACGTGCTTTATAAAGCTTAAGTTAAGCTTTAAGTTTCGTTTTGTTATAGCATGCGATAATTGCTCTTGGACGTTCCAAAAACTTGCACTGTAAAAATCGGGCTAAAGAAAGTAGGAGCTGCATCGATTGTACACAAACTAATCAGGATCATTAGAAAAACATTTACATTAATAATATTTATTTTGCTACCCCTACTTTATCAAGTAGCTAGTGCTAGGTCAGGTGTGTCAGCGCTCGCTCGGCTTTTAGCGCGATTGCTCGAGTGATTCCTGAGACTAGACTGACATTGCAACTAGTGTGGATCTTAGTGCCAAGGCCAAGATTCTGATTAGGTTCTTAGTAGTTTCTTGAGTGAAATATTTTGCCCGGAAAATTATTAGAATCGTATTTAAACATCATGACGTCACGCTTATATTCCGCGCAGCGTAAGGCTGAGGTGGAGTACTCCCACGCTTCACCACTTATGTTTCATGTGAAAGTGAGCCAGGCTCAATTTGATCAATATTACATTTCATGACAAAACATAACATCACGCCTTGTTTCCCCGAAGGGTTGGGCAGAGGTGTGCCTTTAGTATACCTACATTTCGCCATTTATCTTTAAGTCCCATGTTATCAGAGGCCAGCCTATTGCCATCAACCGGTTACAAGTCTCGACTCAGAGCTAATGCTGAAAAAAATCTGATGGAAAAACCCAATAACGTATATAAAACCCAATATTTTGCCAGTTAAGTTCATATCCCATGTGTTATATGGGCAAGTATACTGCCAGGATCAATCTCATAAATATTACATTTCCCGTTATTAAAACACTACCAACTGTGAATGAACCCTTAAACTACTCAAAGTAGTATAATTATAGAAAACACATTTCAATCTTAATAAGTAGGTATGCTGTATGTAGACGTATGACACAAACTGAGCTGTGACATGAAATCTTACACGGTTTTTTTAGGTCACGAAAAAGGATCTTAGCTCGTTTGAAGGCTTTGATGGAAGCCAAGCCAGTGTACTTGCAGCTTATAGGTAAGTTTCTAGTAACTTAGGTACTAATAACACGTTTCTATGCTAGGTGGAGCGACGATCTCCGCAGTGTGACTGGTAATAACTGGATGACAGTTGCCGAGAATAGAGCTGAATGGCATGCAATTTGAGAGGCCTGTAGGCTCAATATGATGATGATCAATACCCGAACCAATCAAATAATTAGCACACTTGTGATGTTGTCATGTTGGATGAGATGATGACCAATAGACAAGTCTGGAAGAAAATGAAATGTTGATGCCCGGTTGATGCCATACATGGGACTTCAATTTGCTGGCGAAATGCTTCTTCCCTAACCCGTTGGGCAAAATAGGTTAACCATGCCTTTCTTAAACATACAAACTAACTGATCTCTGCATACTAAATATTAAACCAACATAACTTAAACACATACACTCTAATTAGAAGACAACAGCAAAATTGTAACCTTCTGTTAAACCCCCGAATGGCCCGGTGCCCGATGCGGACCACACCGACGACGACGACGATACTACAAAGGTGACCGAGGTGGAGTTGAGAGTGGCGTTACGTAGGCTAAATGCCAAGAATACCGCCCCAGGACCCAATGGCTTGCCTGGAAAAGCCTAGGTCCTGGCCTTGGAGGCTTTCAGGCCTCGACTAAGAGGGCTCCTAAGCGCATTCTTGGAGGAGGGCCAGTTTCCACTTTATTGAAAGACGAAGAAACTAGTCTTCATCAAGAAACCGGGGCGCCCTGCGGACTCTCCGTCCGCTTACCGGCCCATCGTGCTGCTCGAAGAGGTAAGTAAGCTCTTTGAAAGAGTCATTGCATAAGGCCTTGTTGGGTGGCTGTTGAGGGTGGGGCCAGATTTGGCGGAGAGCCAGTTTGGTTTCCGCAGGGGGCGCTCCACGGTGGATGTCATCATGTGCGTGCGAGCCCTCACGACGGGGGATGCTGGCAGTGTCTTTAGAAATCGCCAATGCCTTCAACACCTTGACTTGGAGTTGCATCAGGGAGGCACTGCGGTATCACAGGATGCCGAACTACCTCTGTCGCGTGGTGGAGCCCTACTTGACGGACAGGGCCATCAACTACCGCGGTTACCAAGGAGAGTGGAACCAGCGAGAGATGTCATGCGGTGTCCCACAGGGATCGGTCCTGGGGCTGCATCTGTGGGACATCGGGTACGACTGGGTGCTGCGCGCCGACCTCTCAAGTGGCATCAGTGTAGTCTGCTATGCTGACAACACGCTGGTCCTGTTCCAAGGGAGGTCGTACCAGGCGGTGGCTGACTTAGTTACACACGGGGTTGCGACAATCGTCAACAGGATCGGGCAACTGGGACTCGAAGTGGCCTTGCACAAGTCCGAGGCCATGTGTTTTTATGGTCCTCGGAATGCGTCACCGACGAGTTCCCAGGTAATGGCAGGAGGGGTTCACATCGGCGTCGAGTCAACGATGAAGTACCTGGGACTCGTCCTCACTAGCCGGTGGAACTTCGCGGAGCATTTCTGACGTTTGGCTCCCAGACTGAAGCGGGCCGCGGCTGCCTTGAAGCGGCTCCTGCCTAATCTAGGGGGGCCAAACGCTTCCTGCCGGAGGCTCTACGCGGAGGTAGTGCGGTCTATGGCCCTATACGGGGCACTAGTGTGGGCGCTTTCATTGAGGCGCCAACCAGCCCGCCGGTTGAAGGCGTCCCATAGGGTCATGGCCATCTGGATGGTCCGGGCATACCGCACGATCTCCAGTGAGGCGGCGGGTCTCCTTACCGGATTTCCGCCATGGAATCTGGAGGTAAAGTTCCTCGCGCACATTTGGGAGTGGCGCGAGGAGGCCAAACGCCGGGGCGTAACTCCGTTGCTGCGAGAAATCGCGGCACAGTGGACAGAGCTCCGGCGGGATCTCATGGCGACATGGAGACTGCGATTGTCGCAACCCAGTGCTGGGCATGCCAAGATTGCGGCGGTAAGTCCCCTCTTTGAGGAGTGGCTAGAGAGGCGGCACGGCGTCCTCACCTTCCACCTGACGCAGGTCCTCATCGGACACGGTTATTTCTGGAGGTTCCTGTTTCGGATAAGGCAGGAGGAAATGCCCGAGTGTTTCCACTGCGAAGATCGCCTTAAGGACACGGTGGAGCATCCAGTGGAGGTCTGCCCGGCTTGGGCGGAGCACCGCCGTGTCCTCGTGGAGGCGATCGGCGGCGGCGATCTCTCGCGTCCGGCCCTGGTCCAGGTCATGATACGGGGCGAGAGTGCATGGGTAGCTGTCGCCTCCTTCAGCGAAGCAGTGATGCTCGCGAAGAAGGAGGCAGCGCACGTGAACGAGAGGCAGTATACGCGCCCTTACTGCCTTAGCCTCCGCAGGAGACGCACTGGGCGTCGGGAATCCCATGCTAATTTCCGGCCACCATAGGCGCGGGCTTGCGGACGGCGAGTAATGGGTAACTCTCTACTCTCTGTCCTGTAAGGACCAAGCCCGGGTCAACGGCGCGTTGTGTTCCACGCGCGCCTCAAAAAGATGTCAGCACCAACTGGTGGGGTCCGCAAGGGCTGATGCCTGCCAGGGGTGCGGGTTGTTCGAAAAAGATACCGCGGCCCCTGGCACACAGGCAACTGAGGGAACACGGGTGGGTTTTAGTCAGTAAAAGTCTGACACGCCTTCCTGCTTTACCCAGAGCGGGAGAAGTTATTTGATGATTTTCTACCCAAAGAAAAAAACCCCGAATCTCTTATTAGTCGATTCGCACGTATTTACTCGCCCAGAACGGGCGTGTGGAAACTTAGACCTTTTTTTTAATATGCTATTGGCGTGATGTTATGTTATTAGTGGGCGGATTAACAACTCTAGAAATACTATTTAGGCTATTGGCATGTTTTGAATTTTATTAAAAAAAAAAGTGCACTTGCGTCCAGAAGTGATAAAGTAAGATATTTCATAAAATTCAAAACGTGCATGTTGCCTAATACGTCATTCTGAATTAGTCGATTTGCCCACAAATAATTTAAGTTTCTGCAAGTCGCCGACGGAAAATTATATATTATTTAACGGTGTCGAATTGCCCATTTTCGGCAGGTAAATTCGTGCGAATCGACTAATAAGCCCTTCAAATATTTGAAAGCAGCAAAGTTGTAACCCGTAATACTTAAACATTATTACTCGCATAGTTTTCAATTTAATATGGAGTGAAATATTTCATTATGAGGATATTAAGGATTGTTGGAAAGGCCTGAGCTAGGCAAAGACAACTTATGTCTGTAGTTGAATTCTGTGAATGTCTATACCACGAGCTACAGGGTAAGTAATCTCTGAATCAATAATTTAATTTTTCGCAATCCACTTAAGAAACAAAAGTTCAAAAGAGTATGCTTAGATGGTTTAGTTCGCATATTTGGGAAGTCTGTTTTCAAGGGATGGAAAGATTGATGAAGATGTGGAAACAAGAACAATGCGGAAAATAAAGTGAGTGGTGTTACACATGCGATTGTGACCAACCAATTGATGTCCATATAGGCTCGACTGGCTGTTCACAATGGTGTTCTGGTGCCTACACTTATGTATGGAAAAGAATTTTGGGTGTGGCAAAAGAGGTATGAAAGTAGAATTAATGTTGTGGAAATGCGTGCCTTGCAAAGCATGTATAGTGTGACTATGAATGATAGGCTGAGAAATGATGTGATAAGCGACGCAAATGGAGTATTTAAGAATCGTCGTAGGTGGGGTTATGCAGTTTCTGTCTTTAGAAAGGCGTGAGTTTATGTATGTTTATAATTAAGAAAAAAAATGCATATAAATTGAAACAAAATTCTTATTCTTCGATTTACTGGTCCCTTTTAAAATAAGTTGACGTTGACATAACTCTGAAATGAAACGCCGCACTTAAATCGCAAACAAAAGTGTGTTATAAGTGCAGCATCCGTTTAGTGTAAACTACATTTAAAAACAAACATTATCTTTACCTCGTTATAAAATTATGTCTTTTTGAATTGAAAACGTCTTTAGGCGTACATCGCACTCTTTGTGAACAGTGGACGAAACTGAATCGGGTATACTCGGCTCATAAAAGTATTCATTACTATTGTGTGGTCATAAGCGCACGCACCCTCTTTTTCCATACAAGTCTATACTATAACAATAAAATTATCACCCCCAGTGGTTTCCCGCATTGTAGTTGCGGGGAGGCTCAGTAGCCGTGGTCACCCTCCCACGGTGAAGTGAAGAGGAACCCTAAAGTGGGGCTGTTCGTCAGGGCTTTTGCCTCCAAGCCGACGACGCGACGAAGCGGCCAAAAAGTAGGTTATGGGGAGGTGCATCGCAACTGAGGCGGGCCGCTATGTCGAATAGGAGGCATCGCGGTAGAGGGTTACAGTCCCACATAACTGCGCTATCTCCCCATAGTAGCGCAGTAGGCATTTCACCACGTTAAACAAAAACAAAAAAAATGCCCGGGTCGACGGGATCGTCAGAGATGTCAGCAACAACTGGTGGGGTCTGTAAGGGCCGATACTGTTAGGGGTGCGGGTTGTTCGAAAGAGATACCGTCGCCCCTGGCACACAAGCAACTGAGGGAACACGGGTGGGTTTTAGTCAGTAAAAGTCTGAGATGCCTTCCTGCTCCACCCAGAGCGGGAGAAGTTATTTGATGATTTCCGAGCCTAAAAAAAAAATATATAAAGAGTGTTTGTTTCTATGTAGGGGGTAATTTCCGGAACTACTAGTCGGTTTTGAAAAAACATTTTTGCATTTATTATCCTAATTCACGAATAAGGCTATTTAATATTACGCCACGACCCTTAGATGCCATGGAAAAAGAAAGAAAAATGTATGGGACGCTAAGTGAAACGAAATAAGAGCGCGGCCGGGCGATGGGATCCGACACGGTGCGGCGGTGGGTCGTGTGCCAAAATTTTACGTGGGCGAAATGCGGGCGAAGTGCTAGTGACAAAATAATCTAACGTATTAAATCTTTCAACGAACTAGTCTATTTCGGACCACCTACTTTCAGTTTACGTGCACTTACAAGCAATATATTCTCCCTTTTGTTTTTGACAAGACCTATATTTAGCACTGATGATATTATTAGTTACCGCTATACCGTATAACCATCAATAAATTGATGTGACGTGAAGCCTTATTGGTTATAATTATATTATTAGACACAATTTGGCGCACGTTTGAGGAACTATGGAATTGAATTTATTAATAACATGTCTTTATAGTACGCGATTTATAGTACCCCATTTCATTTCTTTCCGTGGGTGTCATTAAAGATGACCTAAGGAGTTACTAGAAAATGGGCAGCAGCATTCTCTAGACATTTTATAACCATACTGCGATCGCCAAGCAGTCTGCCAAGCGTGGCGATTATGGCAAACCTCTCCTATTGGGGGAGGCGTATTGTCCAGCAGTGGACGTCTCTCGGCTGAAATGATGCTGATGATAGTACGCGATTAAATATTAATATGCTATTACACTACCTTTGCATTGCAGGGCAAACGCTTATTATAATTTAATACAGTTGTGGGTGACTTATGACTTCAAACTTTTAAGTTATTATTCTTGTCGTCAGAATAATGGACCGTGTTAGGTTAGTTAGGGCTGATTTTATATGTGTAGAATAAAAAGAAAAATCTGTCAAAAATTCAAAATGTATTCTCAGGATAAGACTTATTCTAGGTATAAAAGTTTGGTGAAATTCGCCCTTAGTCACCCACAGTGCTGCGCTCCAAAATAAAAATCGTCGACGTCAACCAAAAAGCAAGCTTAAGTGGGACGGAACCGGACACGTCTGTCACATGTCGAACAAGTCATGGGTTCGATCTACTATAATGTTGGTACCAGAAAACGCGTCCAACATATCTGGCGACATTTGGCAGACCCAGAAGGAGATGGCGGGACAAACTGAGGCTTACAGACAGGAGAACCACACTAGGTCAAGACAGAGAGAAGTGAAAAGGAGAACAGGAAGCCTTGTCGATGGGACAACATTGTTTAAAAAAATTATTCATCGAAATAGCTCATTTCACCAAACCCAATGTTTTTTCGATAAATATTTTATCATAATATCTAACATTTTCTATCGTGTCGTATTCGTGGCGTATCGTCTAAAGAACAAGTAAAGCTAATTTAGTAAATCCATTCAGTAGCAAGGCCGCGTTGACTCAACATCGTGTCATTTACACAACGGAACGAGTGTAAGCCTTTGTAATTATTCGTAGTTGCTTCCACCCTTATGTATCGATACCCCTATGGAATACTAAGATTGTATAATATGGCAGGAGTACGTGATTTAACGATATGGCACCACTTCTTCAGGTACTAAATGTGTTGTGCTTGCGGTCGGTCATTAACCTTTATTCCTATAATGGAGGTACCATTTTTAGGTAGGTACTCTTCATTCTGCAGTGAAACCAACATTCACAACGCAATTGTCAGTTTTTTTCTTCGTCTCAATCATGTTTTTTACACGCTTTATATTAGCTTCACTTGTATGTTTGTTTGTATGTAACCGACTCCTTAGAGCGCGATTTTGACCCACTTTAAACGGTCAGATTTCATTGAAACTTTGTAAACTTATCGAGGACCGATGACAATTCAATAATAAAAAAAAAAATAGAAAAAAAAAACATGTTTTTGTTGTTAGCAGAACTAAAAAATTGAAAATAAATAATAGTTTAAAAAACTAAAAAACACGCTTTAACAACCAAACTAAAAAGGAGAAAATAATGTAATTCAATTAAAAAGCGTGGGGTGCTTGATATTAAGTGATTATAAAAATACCTTAAAAAGCACCCCACGCTTTTTAATTGAATTAAATTATTTTCTCCTTTTTTATTTTGGTTTTTAAAGCGTGTTTTTTAGTTTTTTAAACTATTATTTATTTCTTTAAATGGTCTTATCTGTTTCAGACCTGTCCTTACTTAAGTCCTCAGAAACGATGGATGGACTGTGCGGAACATGATATTAATTATGGCTGGAAAGGGGTGAGTACCGAGAGGACGACTAGTTTGATAATTAGGGATGAAAATACATGTTGCGACGACCACAAATAAATTGGGACAAGATCAAAAGATCGGTGATGATGCTTACTTACAGAAGTGCATAGGTACTGTTCGTTTGATGCATCTCTGTTTTTGCAATATTATTATGTACGTAATTGCGACTCTAATTCACGAAAATCATGAGACTCATTGGGCGAGTATATAAAGTGCCTAAATACAGTACAAGAATGTACGTTACATTATTGAAAAATAAAGATTAATTGTGTTACTCAAATCAAACCAATCTACTCAGCCTACCGCAGTCTACTGATGGACGTAGGCTTCTCCTAGGCAGCGCCACAACACCCTGACCCCCGCCGTTGGCATCCAGTCTGCCCCAGCCACTTTCTGAACGTCGTCGGTTCTTTTAGCTGGGACTCATCCCTTTTTCCGATACGTGGTCTCCACTTCAGGACTGGTCTGCTCCGCCGGCCATTTAGTATCTACTTGCCTACTCCAAATTACTCTTATTCCATCAAACAAACCACCCTCTTCACAATTATTGTGTCGTGCTCCCTAAAAGTCAAGTAAAAGTTAATTCCGTGGCCGCCATTCAGTGAGTCCGTGCTATTTGCACAATGAAAGGAATATCATTCCCTCTCATTAGGATCAAGTACTTCCTCATTAAGGTCTAATGTAACGGGGGGGGGGGGGGTCAAGAGGGCGTTAGTTTTGTTACCATTTTATTTCATTTTGATGAATGGTATTTAAGTCTGTTTTGTTTTCTTAGAGATATCAGGGCTGCTTTCAAAAACACATTTAGTTTATTGTTTTTTTTTACTTAGAAAATAAGGTGCTTAATATGTAGTTCTAACTTGACTTTTAACCTACTTCAAATAGAGGAAGGTTTTAATTTCTACAGTTAGCTGATTCTTGAAAAAAAAATCGGTTTCCATAATCCCCTCGAAGGTATTTCTAAATCTGAATTAAGGTTTATAGAGTCCGCAGACTCAATATAACTAGGGTCACACTATTTATGTATTAGGATAAAACATGCACAGCATTACTTATATCTAGAGTACTCTGTTTTTTTTTTATTAGAAAAACATATCTTTTAGCCGGAAAAAATAAATTATTTTATGCATTTCCTCAGTCAACCCAAAACAACTAAAAAACCACTCTAAATCCGCTCACATTCCATTAAAATAACCAAATAATCCAAAACCTGAGCTCACAGCGACAGCTAAGCTTATATCCACTTTATGAGTGTTTAATTAATTAACTCAAGTTATCCTTTGACTCATAATATGGAGTCATACATAACACAAATGTACAAACAAATATGGACCTCTAAACACGTTCTACGTATGTTATGAGTAAAGGTTTTACGGGTAGATTTCATTTCAGGACCGCAAGGGGAGGTTATTTTGACATAGGCGGAGCGGGAAGCGGGTAAAGCTTCAGTAACTTAAAAAAACGGAGGTCGCCACATAACTTCAGCAGTGATGGCTGTCATGAAAAATGTCATGTCATGGAAGTGGCAAAAACATAAATCATTAGATTCGCCCTACAGGATAGTCACGTATCTGTTATGTGTTGACACACCGCTCTTCTAGGAATACGTAGCTTTACCGCCTGTTAAAATACTGCATCGAGGACTTGAAATAGTACATGTTGTTGAGTTTCGAGTCTGTCACTCGTGCATCTCTTTCTAAAGCTCGAAGTGCCACTTGTATAGTGCAGTGCACTTTGTGCTGGCACGAGATTGCTCAAGAAGTGGCAAAAAAATAATTATAGCGCTGCCCGAGTTGCATTGGGTACTGTTACGTCACACTGCCTCAGCCTATCACAGCGCGCCACTCGAGCCAGCCAATACCAGCCAAGCCAAACTGCCGCCAAAACTACCGGACGCCTCCGGTGGGGGAATGCCTATATAATGCCCTGCGAGCTCACTTTCGTCCCTTTTTTGCTGCGATTGGACGACTAAGCCTAAACTCTGTTAATTTGTGTTTCAAAATATTAAATTAGCGTGATTATACTATTCTGCATTTTTGTTTATGCCCTTCTGTTACATCTCAGAAGTGGGATAAATAGAAAAAGCCATGAAGCGTAATCATGCCGATACTGCAAGAGTAGACTGTAAGGCAGGTAGGTGTGAATCCCAATGTGAAGAAACATCCGAAAGAAGCGGCAATGAAGATGACGCCACATCACCAGATACGCCTCCGGCCCGGAAAATCCTTAGAAGACTTTTAGAATCCGAGGTACAAAAAGCCATGCGTGACTTAAACGAAGAGTTACCCTCCATCACCACAAGAAAAGAGCTCCGCGCGGCCTCACTGATACCAGAGTTTGACCCCGACAGTGAAGAATGCACTACTGCGTCAGCATGGCTCAAAAAGATTGATCAACTCGGTGAGATTCATGGCTGGAGCGAAACTACGAAGTCATTTTACCTGCAAGATAGATTAAGAGGTCAAGCTAGAAGATGGTACAATCGGCTTGATGAATACGATTTTTCCTGGGAAGATTGGAAGCAGATGTTGATGCGTGCATTTCCAAGATATCGCGATTTCGGGAACATGTTAGAAGAGATGATGAACAGGAAGAAACAAGCTACGGAATCGATGACGAAATACTACCAGGACAAAGTGGCCATGTGCTTCCGGTGTAAGTTGTCCGACAACGCGACTGTTTCTTGCATCATTCGCGGTCTACCACCATCACTCCAAGCGAATGCAAGAGCTTATCAGTGCGAGCGACCTGAAGAATTATATGAAGGCTTCCTTTGTGCGCTGGATGACTACCAACCACCGTCAACGTCAAGCGGAACACGTGCGCCAAATAAAGATGCCAACAATCGACAAGGAAACGAAAAAAAATATACCTCTATCAACCCGGACGTAGACCCGTGTCCGCGCTGTAAAAAAACCGGCCACATACTACGTAACTGCCCATATCCAGATTCCCGAACATGCTTCAAATGTGGTAAGCAAGGCCACATTGCAACGCGGTGCGTAAACGCCCCGAAACTTGCGACACAAGCCGATGATAAAGTCAAAGAAATCAAGCTCCTACAAAACTACAACAAGATTTACGAAAAAATGGTAAAAATCAATGGCATATACGTTAAATCTTATATTGATACTGGCAGTCAAGTCAACGTGCTCTCAACTCACGTGTCAAAACTGCTGGATCTCGAAATCAACCCGTCTAACACCGTCCTCAAAAGCTTCTCTGGAGAACATTTACCCAGCTGCGGGGCAGTAGCTTTCCAGCTGGAAATCGACGGTATACTTATCCCCTGCAGGGCTCATTTATCAAACGTGGATATGGGGAACATAAATCTATTGGTTGGACAGCCGATTATCAATAGCGACGGTATGACTTTAGTGGTCAGCGAAGGAAGAGCCACCCTCAAGCAAGACATCGACTTCACAAAATGCATGGATGTAATTGAAGAGCGCACTCACTTCAAGGTCGTGACTGCAGAGAAAGAGTGCCTACTACCCGGACTTTCCATTATCAAAGTTAACGTTCTGGACAATGATGAAGACCACGACGTCGTCACTACGCCACAACATTATGAGCTGCGAGGTGTAACTTACTCAATCCCTGCCACCCTGCTGCGAGGCACCGTCGGGTATATCAAGATCATCAATAGTGGCGCTCAAAACATCATCTGGAAGCATGGCGAAGTACTGACCAGAGCCGACAGCTGCACCACTTCGCCACAACGGGATGTTCAGGTTAGCCTACAAAATAACACTTTGCCATCGACCTCCGCAGCCAAAGCCAATAATTACTATAGCCATCCTATTGTTTCTCTATTGCACACTAGCCTAGCCAATGTAAGCACTATTGGGGGAGTAAACGTAGATGATATCAGGTCAGGTAAATTGAATAAAAATGATCACCATAGTTTAATTACTTTATTGACGAATTACAGTGATTGTTTTGCGAATAAAACACAAGACTTAGGATGTACGGATTTATTACAAATGAAAATAACATTAACAAGTGAACAGCCTATATACCGCCAACCTTACCGTTTGTCTCATAGCGAGCAGGACATAGTAAGGTCCAAAGTTTCCGACTTATTAGACGCAGGTATAATCCGAGAGTCCGAGTCATGTTTTGCTTCTCCAGTTATCCTTGTAAAGAAAAAGAACGGCGGCAATAGGCTCTGTGTCGACTTTCGGGCACTTAACGCTATTACAGTCAAAGATAGGTATCCGTTGCCCAACATCGATGATCAAGTCTCAAAGTTAGCTGGAAAGAACTACTTCACAAGTCTTGATTTAGCACAAAGTTATCATCAGGTTAGAATCGCCCCTGAAGACATACACAAAACAGCTTTTATAACACCGCAGGGGCACTTTGAATATACGCGTGTTCCATTTGGTCTGGCTAACGCACCGTCTGTTTTTATGCGACTCATAAACAAGATCGTAGATTCTATACGAAATTCCAATAACGTTTCTAAAGGCGGTAGTAAGAAAACTCGCAACGAATTTTCACACGAATATGAGGTATTAGCATTTTTAGACGATTTGTTGCTACCTTCCGTCGATGTTCAGTCCGGTTTACATATTTTAGAGAAGGTTCTGCATAAATTGAAATCAGAAAATTTAAAACTAAATATGAGCAAGTGCTCATTTTTACAAAATAAAATCACATATTTAGGACATGAAATTTCATCGAATGGCATTCAACCGGGTGAACCGAAATTGATAGCAGTGTCGCAGTTTCCCATCCCTAGTGACGTTCACGGAATACGTCAATTTATAGGGTTATGTAGTTACTTTCGTAAATTTATTAAAAATTTCGCAATAATTGCACGCCCATTAACAGATTTAACAAAGAAAAACGCTGTGTGGAATTGGGGCAGTGAACAATTGAATAGTTTTGAACAATTAAAACAGTGTTTGTGTACAAAACCCATACTTGCTCTCTATGACCCTGCACTGCCAACGGAGATTCACACCGACGCCTGCAAATTAGGCATTGCAGGCATTTTGTTACAAAAACAGACTGATAATTCACTACGTCCCGTTATGTATTTTAGTAGGGTAACTAGTAAGGAAGAAAGCATGTATCATAGTTACGAACTTGAAACGCTCGCCGTGGTGGAATCATTGCGTAGATTTAGGGTGTACATTGTCGGTAAACACGTTAAGATCGTGACTGACTGTACAGCTGTTCGTGCCACCCTAACCAAACGTGACATTATCCCGCGTATTGCCAGATGGTGGTTGTCAATCCAAGATTTCGATATGAGTGTAGAGTATAGGCCCGGAGAAAGAATGAAACATGTAGACGCGTTAAGTAGGAACCCAGTTGATACTATGAATGTCAATCGCCTTGAAGTGTCAGACTGGTTCTATACCGTCCAGTACCAGGATGAAAAATTAAAGCGAATCATTGACCAGCTTAGGAGTGGCTCAGCTGCTTCTGAAATAACCAACAGTTTTGTGTTCTTAAATGATAGGTTATATAGAAAGACATTGCACGGTAATCGCCTCGTGGTGCCAGCATTAGCTCGATGGAGGCTAATCCAAATGCACCATGATGATATTGGGCATGTGGGTATACAAAGATGTATGGATTTGATAAAAAAAGATTACTGGTTTCCCAAAATGACTCGCTTTATTCAAAAGTATGTTAATGCATGTCTTCAATGTGCTTATGGAAAAGGGGATCATGGAAAGAAAGAAGGAAAGTTATTCCCTATCCCCAAACCTACAGAGCCTATGATCATGGTGCATATCGACCATTTAGGTCCCTTTTGCAAAACAGTGAAAGGTTATCAGTATATGCTAGTTATGACAGATGCTTTTTCAAAATTTGTTATTGCTGAGCCCACTCGAACAGTCAATTCGGTAGAAACTATTAGAACACTTAAAAAAATATTTAGCTTATTTGGATACCCTGATAAACTTGTAAGTGATCATGGGAAGGCTTTCACCAGTAGATATTTTAAAAAGTTTTCAACTGACAGACAGTTTAGGCATATCTTGACCTCAGTTGCATGCCCGCGAGCCAATGGTCAAGTGGAACGCACCAACCGGACCATATTGAATGCGTTGCGTGCCACAGACCCTAGCGAAGCTGCAAATAATTGGGCCAACAGCTTACCTGACATTCTCTGGGGTATCAACAATACTGCAAATGAAAGTACAACCTATAAGCCATATGATTTGATGTTTGCCAAAAGTTCTAGGTCACGTTGCGATGTTGCTACTAAAGAAAGTATTAGTGTGCCAGTGGAGGTTAGGCGTAACAAAGCCAGTGCTCGGTTAAGGGTAGCAAGCGATAGGATGAAGCGTAATTTTGACAAAAAACGCAAAATAAGCCACATCTATAAAAAGGGTGATTTAGTTCTTTGGCGGCAAGCACCGACAAGCAGTGCCACAAAAGTTAACACTAAACTAGATGACATTTACTCAGGTCCATATATCGTAACCAAGGTGGTCGGTAATGACAGATATAGGATCCGAAGCATCAAGGGACTCCGAGGTTACAAGGCCTTTACAGGCCTGGTTGCAGCGGATTCCTTAAGGCCTTATCACAGTACGGTTCCTATATCTGACAGTGCCAGTAGTTCTGATGAACAACTTGAAACTGAAGACCTTATTGACCTACTTGAAAGTTAACCAAGTTTTCTCCCATTGCGGGAGCAATCATTGTTTCAGGACGGCCGAATGTTACGTCACACTGCCTCAGCCTATCACAGCGCGCCACTCGAGCCAGCCAATACCAGCCAAGCCAAACTGCCGCCAAAACTACCGGACGCCTCCGGTGGGGGAATGCCTATATAATGCCCTGCGAGCTCACTTTCGTCCCTTTTTTGCTGCGATTGGACGACTAAGCCTAAACTCTGTTAATTTGTGTTTCAAAATATTAAATTAGCGTGATTATACTATTCTGCATTTTTGTTTATGCCCTTCTGTTACAGTACCTAAAAGGTCCCCCCCGGTGGGTTCCCACATTGTCGTTGCGGGGGGGCTCAGTAGCCGTGGCTTCCCCACCCACGGTCAAACGTTGAGGAACCCGAGGAGGGGCCGCTCATTAGGACTTTTTCGCTAAGCCGACGACGTAGCGGCCAACGGGTTGCGGTGCCGCTGAGTAGCATCGCAACTGAGGCGGGCCGCGATGTCGTATGGGAGACATCGCGGCTGGGGGGTGCGGGCCGCGGCGGGAGAGTAGTGGTGTATGGATAGCGCCACTTTCCTCACCTTCCGCGGCCTGGACGTAGTCACCATCGTTAGATGGCGGACACGGTGGGGCCGCAGGGGAAGAGGAGTGTCGGTATTGCGTAGGCCGCTCTCCCTATCCCCTGCGGCCGAAAAATGGTAGGCGGCGGGGCCACTTTCCCGACCCACCGCAGGGGTACCAAGGGTGCCATACACGGGGTCGTTTGGCACCAATGCGCTGTTTGGTCCCTGGGGTGGTCACGGTGTGCTATGTATTTTGGTGCGTCGGTGATGGGGGTCATTCCCCTAAGAGGAGGGTCCGGTGACGGACAGCCGTAGCGGGTTCGCGGATGGTGGACACCGTGGAGTTTTAGTGGGTTAGAGTCCCACATAACTGCGCTTTCTCCCCGTGGTAGCGCAGTATGCATGAGCACTTCTCCACGTAAAAATAATAGTTTAAAAAACTAAAAAACACGCTTTAAAAACCAAACTAAAAAAGGAGAAAATAATTTAATTCAATTAAAAAGCGTGGGTTGCTTTTTGAGGTATTTTTATAATCAATTAATGTCAAGCACCCCACGCTTTTTAATTGAATTAAATTATTTTCTCCTTTTTTAGTTTGGTTTTTAAAGCGTGTTTTTTTAGTTTTTTAAACTATTATTTATTTTCTATTTTTTAGTTCTGCTAACTACAAAACGTGTTTTCTTTTTCTCAATTTTTTTTTCAATGATTAAATTGTCATCGGTCCTCGACAAGTTTACAAAGTTTCAATGAAATCTGACCGTTTAAAGTGGGTCAAAATCGCGCTCAAAGATTCCGTTACATACATACATACAACCCGAGCTAATATAAAGCGTGTAAAAAAAAAGGTACCTAAAAGGTGTAAGTTGAAAATAAATATTGTCACCGGGTCAGGTACATTAGGGAACAGTAAGTACAACGAATATCCTTAGTTAGATCAATTAACAGATGTAAGTAGGTCAACCGGGCGATGTACCTGAACTTCGAATGAATACCTGTAACTTTGGAACTGATACAAAGTGAGCAAATGACATGCGAGTAAACAATGTAAATACTTGTTCCAATTGTCATGTGTGTGAATTGAACCGAATCAATACTAGATCCATTATTATGAGAAATTCCAGACAGGGAAGTAGGTACTCCGCTGTCCGGACAAGACAAGAGTATCAGGTGGTATCATATATTTAAGAGAATGGTATATAGACTGTCATACTGAACAACTTTCTCCATGGCACCAACTTCGTAATCACGAAAAAAAACAATCGACTATCTCATATATATCCCAATACCTATTCGGCCTATATTTGTGGGACGTCAGATATTTTTTTTGCGTACGTTTCTTGAGCGAGAAAATTGTTAGAAGCTAGTCGCTTCCTAGTCGGTGGTGGGACAGGTGCCCAAATCTCCACATCTTTCAGTTTATTGTGGACGAGGCCCTTAACAAAACTACGTTACGCTACCACTCATTACAACCCCGCTACCTTAAGGGCAGATTTCATTGTACACCCGCCTAAGGGCTGTGAATAACTCATTCCAAGCGAGCTTTTTGCTGAATAAACATTAACCATTCACGACTATACTTAAATAGGGAATTTATTTTTTCCTTTTTTCTATTGCGTCTGACATATTGGTGTCGGTGTTACGGTTCCGATTCATTAAATACTTTTTGTTTCTTGTCTTTTTACCTGACTGCGCGACGCCAAAGACACGATTTTAGTCTTCATGCGTATTCTGTATATGTGGGATTCTGTAGGTATACCCTCGAATCATTGTTTCGATGGATTACAATATATAAGGTGGTAGGCTAGGTTTTGTTTACATAAAATCATTATGCCGGGTTTTGGCCGTCAATAAGCAAAACCATGAAAAACAATTTGGACTTACCATGACCATGTCGGGTATTTTGATACCCGACATGGTCATGGTAAGTAGTAGTAAAGGAAGGAGAAACTTAAAAAAAAACCCTAAAAACCCTTCTGGAGCCAGCTAAAATGTTATATTTTCTGTTATTTATTTTTCCACAATATGAGTGCCACTACACATTGATATCTTGTAATGAGGACTTGTTTGTTCTCTTCACGTCTTTATTTTTCCGCCTGTTACAAGGACTTCACTTTTTGTATTTGTCCTTACTAGTTGTGTGCTTGTGTCTACAGTAAGATTATTTTTCTTTCAGTTGGGAATCCTTTATAAAACACTAACTACTACTACAAGCTGTCTTTAGCGACAGCTTAGGCAACATAGTTAGTTCATTAGAAAAAAGATATACAAAAGTGAAGCTACGTCTGCCAACAAACTGCTATGCAATTTGGCGGAGGTAAATGTAACCTGCAAATTATTATTTTTTTCCTTTGATTATACACTTTTTCATTTATTTATTATTCTTTTTTTATTTCGCCGCTTACAAAAAATTAAGTTAAAGCAGAACAATAATTAGACTTTATTTGATAGAAAACCCAAAATTCCATATTACCCATACTGCATCCTAACCGGCGACCAGTAACCAGAGTCCGTGTATGATCTGACGTATTAACGTAAACGAGGCAAAAGGAGAATGTAAGGATCATAGCTTTCAGGTGGTGTTCTGTAGTTTCCGCTTACCCCCATGGGAAAAAGGCATGAGATTATGTACATTAGCGGTCATAAGTGGACTAGCAATCTCAAAAAGCAGTAGATTGACACTTTGGTTTTACTTACGACCTTCTTATAATTGGTAATTTCTATACTATAGACACACACTCTCATGCGTTTACAAATGATTGTATTTCGTAAATTCAACCGTTAAAGTATATGGCATGATAGCTTAGCGGTTACCGTACTTGAGTTAGCACGTTTGTGCGTAGCGGGTCGCGGGTTCGAATCCCATGCGCCGCGTGTTAGTTATTTTATTGTTTAAAAAATGGCTTTTGGTTATAGTTTCTTGTTCTGTTCGTCTTGTTCACTAAACTCGGAAAGCTTTATGATTATACCCACAGAAACCTAAATAAATTATGATATTAAGGTACAGTTAACTTACGACTCATTCACCGCGACTAAATATAACGTTGTTGGTTGTTATTGTGTGCTAGTGACGTGTGTTTAATCTATTAGCGGTGTTCTAGTTCATTTTAAAATATAAGCAAATTTAAAAATAGAAATGAAAGCTAATATTATTGCGCTACATAAAAGCGGACTTCTATCACAAATATCTGATGAAACCGGACAAAAGTGTGAGTATTATGATTTAATCATTTACAAAACATTTATCTAATTATAATATAACTGCTGATCCTTGTAGTTATTTTTTCTGAAACGTTTTATAAATATCATAAGGTATAAATAAAAGATAAATTTAAAATGTCAAAGTAAATTTATTTCCTAGATTATTGAAAGATGAAAATAACATTATACTTGCTTAATATATTTATGTGAAATTTCTATTTTCAATAATTTTGTTTCTAAATAGTAATTCTTATTAGTATGTATTTTGCTTAGTAGCCTAACAGTACCCTTTTTTAGGGTTCCGTACCCAAAGTGTAAAACGGGACCCTATATAAAAGATGGCGAGATCCTTGAAGAACCAATGATAAATTTTCCCGGACAAACAATTTAAAATTAATCGAGAGAGGAGATTCGTCCGTCGCGGTGGAGTCCGTGGAAGCGGGTGCTCGTTGGGCCGAGCCATGTTGCCAGCGCGCCGTGCCTCGGCGTGCCGATGATGACGTGTTGATCGCGACGCCTGCGTGTGCAGATCGCGCGCAAGGTCGTGTGTTGGGTTCGATTCCCAACAGGTAATAACAACCTATTAATTACTATAATGTTGTGTGTTGTCATGGTCAGCAGTAGCGCTTGCGACCACTTCACAGTGTTCGCAAGCGCTACTGCTGAGCGTGAGGTCCGAGGTTAGATTCCCAGGTTGGGCAAAGAGTTTTTAGGATTCTTCAACTCGAATCTCTCATTATCGGGCCGGAGTTTGGATGTGTGCCCGGTTGTTGGCAGTAGGCTCGACCCCTATGTTACATGGGGCTTAAATATATCTGGAAAAACGTGTTATGTGTTATTATTGAAAAAAAAATGAATTAGTATACTTTTTCAGGTGTATATAGTATAGATACATACATATCACCTCTGCTTTTTCTAAAACGTAGACACAGGTTAAAAGAACGCCCACAATTTGCTAGTTATGTATTAAATTCGACGTAATAAAAGCCTATTGTTATTAACCAGGCGATAATCAGTCGAAATGTTTGGGAACCAGAATTCTGGTAATAACGACTTATTATGACCGACAATTCTTATATTTGTATAAATATATATGTAGGTATATACTTGTATACTTAGTACTTTTTGTTTATGGTAACAGTTACACATACAACTGAACCATCTAAGCATACTCTTTCCAATTTTCGTCTCAACGTATTCTTTCATAATAAATAAAGTGAAGGAGCGGACGCTTACGTAATATAAATCTTGATACACCCTGTAGCAAAAATGTTTTAGTTTTAGAAAAAGTGAAGACACAAAATGCAATGCCGTCGCCTTCAGGTATAAAATAAAATTTTCTTTGCGCTTCGGAAATTCTTTGAAGAAGAAATTAGTAGAAGTATTAAAGTACCTAACATTACATCGTCGTAAGTATACCTTTAATGATGGCTTGGAAATAGGTAAAGTTTATATTTTGGTCATGAAACAGGCAATTATTTATTTTCTTACCTGGGTAATTAAATAGCGTCATTGTTTAATTTAACCTCGATTCAAAGTCATCATCATCATCCAACCTCCCCCAATGCCGGGCATGGGCCTCACTACACTTGTGCCAATCGCCACCCGCCGGTGCCTTGATCAATAGTAATATAGGTAAATATAAAAACCAGCAAAAGCATATATCAAGTGCTATCTTCTCTAACTTCAACTTTCCAACTGGTCGACTTTTTGACAATTCAAAAGTACCTGTAAATGGTTTAATTGAAATAAATGCTTTGAGTTTGGTTTGAGTTTATCAAGGCATACTAGATAAAAATTCCAATGTATCTACGTATCAAAAGACTAAAAAAATCTACGTTTTTCTTAATTCTCGCTACGCTCATAAAATGGTCGTCCTTCCAAGATAATAGCCTCCAATGCAAATAAGGAGTCCACCTTAAATCTCTTTAACACGAAACTTTGTGCCGCGCAAACAAAGCCAGTCTCAAGAGACTTAAGGCGCAGTTCTATTAAGGCAGTTAATAAGGAGAGATAAGCAAACAAATAAGGCCCCTTGGAAAGGGACCCAGAATTCGATTCGGAGTAAAAAAAGGAATTAATGCGATTCTCGCCGGCACTTCCCATTGTTTTTCTAACGCTTTTCGGCTCTCACCAATTATGCTTTTATTCGGAAAGACAATAGAGCTTGATTTTTGTTTTTGTACGTTGACTTGGAGATTTTGTCACTGGTATTATTTTCTACAGAGCACCGAGACACCTCGGGCGGCGACCGTGCTCTGTGTATTTTCTAAATCACCTTTTTTCAGTTCTTTAATAAAAGTCTCTGCCGAGCCTTTTCGCAATTGTGTTAAGGTCGTGATCCAGTCTAACCGGATGCAGGTGAATTCACTGAAATTAGTGTTTATTTATGAAAAACTTCATCATAATTGTGTATTTGCCTATTTGGCAAGGTAGCCATAGAAAGTCGCAGAATGTAAGAACATTTTTCTAACTAAGCGCCCTTCTGTGATACTTTTCAATGCACAATTGTGTACCTGGTGCAACTGTGGTGTGATTTCCAACCAAACAGGAAATTATAGTAAAATACAAACTGGTATTATCTGCAAAGCGTGCTTATTGTAACGATTCCATAACTAACCACTTTAGCATTTATTGTGAGACTCAAAGTAATGTCTACAAACTCAATATTACAAAGTAAATTATCTTAAACGTGCTCCTTAAATTACACAAGTTCAAGCGTCTCAAATTTAGCAAAACCCATACAAGTTACCGCCATATTTGTGCTGAACAAATCCTTTACATATTTGCCAGTCTCATTTTCGTTCTGATGGGAAACCGTACGCACAATGTAACGCCTTCAAGCCTGCTTGTCAGTCACACCGTCTTGAGATAAAACGCTTGTATTAAAGATAAAATAAACGACTAAGGAATGACTCCCTTTAGGGGTTACGTCGGCGTCGTTGGTGAAAGTCTGAAGCGTTCGGCGGAAGAAAGCAATAAACTATTTATAATCACAAATTAGTAAATGAATAAAAGGTGTCCAATTTGAATAGCGTCGTACAAGATTGTCATTATATGAGACAGGTTGGACAAATATATTATTATAAGTAAAACTCACGCATAATAATTAGTATGTATCACCTCAGTGTGACTGTTTATTTTGAATGATCAGTAAAAGCCTCAGTCGAGAACCGAAACCTTACTAGTGCCCTGTTTAATGTAACTGACCGCACTGTCAGTTACATTAAATAAGACCGCGGTAAGGCCATAAATGTAAAAAAAAAACAAAATTGATACATTTCCACGATAGCTACTATTTATATCTGTAACATAGGTAAAGTAGAAAATGTCTTCATTAGAATTCGGTTTTGCCAGAAGATCTGACGCGCTTGAAGACCTGATGTAGGCTCTGCAGCCACGCTAGTTCAACTGCTCTTTCTTTCACCCGTCTGGCACGCTACTAATTTATTTATATTGTATTGTAGTAGATTATAAGTAGTTTGTTTCTATTTTAAGTTATTGTATAATAACATAATATCTCTATTTTCAAATAATATTCTATAGACGCACGGTTTGAATTAGCGTTCTATCGTAAAGGAAACGTACTTTTGCGTGCATAGACCTAGATTTAAATTAATTGCAATCGCTTGATAGGTCGTGTACCAAAGTAATTTACGTTTTTATAAACCATTAAAAAAAACCACTAAGTTGTACACGTGAAAATCCTAATGTGCAGTTTTTCACACCGATTTTTTTTTGGTGTTTTATTTTTACTTTGCGAAATTAAACGTATTATGTGGCAAAGATGTGGTTTTATTCAATCTTCACGCTACAATGGGAAAATAAAAACAAATTTGTGTACGTGAATGCCACAGACTATTAAATTGGTTAGTTACCGTTGCACACATTGGTTAGTTACCAATGCACACATTAGTTAGTTACCGTTGCACACATTGGTTAGTTACTAATGCACACATTGGTTTTGCATTTGATAGCCCAATTCTCGAGGAAGGTTATGGGCAAATTAGCATTACGCTACGACCCTGAGGAGCCGACTTAAACGCAAAAAGGCAGAAATAACGCTAAGAGGAAACAAAGTAATGTCGCGGGCGAGCGATGCAATGCTATAGGAAATATTTTATATTAAAACAAGAAAATTCACACTGATGAAAACGCGGGCAGAATCTCGTTTTTAAATTTTTCCGTAATTTCTTGTCTCTCATAACTCGTAACTTTCGCCTAAATTATGGGAGGTGCGAAACGTTACGATCCGAGACGCTTCTCACAAATGGTTCCGAGTGACTCCGGATTTACCATTGCAATGTCCCTACAACTCGTAATATCGTTGAAAAATATTCCTTTAACGTATCGAAAACGTTTCAGAAACCGGCAATTTTATTTTATTGCTATCGGGACTTCGGGAGGTTAATTCGTGTTTGTACATTGCCGAGCATTTTTCTGTACATTTTTGCGTGTAGCCCTTTTTGTGTATTGTCAGAATTTGTTTTTAATTAATTGTGTGTATATTGGGTTTTGTGTCAGCGGTATCTTTTTAATTGCCTGAGTAATAAATTTAAATACTGTTTTGGGGCACTGCTTTGTCATATATGAGCATTTTTGTGTAGAATCGGGTATGCTAAGTGGGGTTCTTACAATGGGCACTTTTTTCTAATTATTTTGATTTTTGGTGACTCTCCAGTCTCAACTATCGAAGTCCATTACCAAAATTATTAAGATTAATACATCTACTAACCTTATCAGTCGCATAATACATAAAAGCCAAAGTCAATACCTATACAAAAAATTAAAGCCTTTTCTGTTCTCCTCTTCTACTTTGTGTTCCGCACAGGGTCCACAATGATCATGTCTTTGTAAAACCCACCGCCTAGGTTCGCATTATGGAAAACAACAAATATATTGAGTATTGAATATTAAGTTAAAAATTACCCAGATACGCTACGTTTATTGTTTATACATTCTGTTATAAAATTGTAACGCTGAGCATGAACTCAAATATGACGCACAAAAAAGCCTGTAATAAGTTAATCCCTAAAGTATATTATTGTAAAGATATGAACGGATTACTGACTGATCTAATCTCCGTATCTAAGCGAGGAGGGTGCGAACGATAATCGATAAGACGAGACAAGGGCACGGAAAATAATGTTGACGAAGAGCCGTTGTTTGATTACTTGAGAATGGCTATAGGAAATTAAGACAATGGATAAATTAAAGCACTAATCAACGCATCTATTGATGTTAACTTCTGAGACTTCTAATAATTTTTAGCAGTTCATAATCAATTTCAGAAAATCAATCAACAAAAATCAAATCATTAAAGTCTTCTCAAAGATTTCAGTACTAGTTTTGGCCAGCGGTTTCGGCTGCGTGGTGATCGGAAACTATCCCACAAGAACATACAGATTATAAACTATCTCTTTGCCATATTTCATCCAAATCCGTTCAGCCGTTTTTGCGTGATTGAGTATCAAACATCCAAACTTTTAAATTTATAATAATTGTCAAGTAGTATTTCGAGACTTGAGAGTAATTAGTTAATAAAAGGATGTATCTACCTATGTGTTATGTAGTAGTGAAGTATATACAATACCACTAGACCTTTAGGGGTTCATTTATAAACGTTGCTTAAAGTTAAGAAACGTTTAAACGTCAAAATATAATTAAGGCCCATTCCTTAAGTTTGAACAACATTAATAAATAAACCTTCTTATTTTTATTAAGTTGCTGGGTGCTTTGCATAACGAGCAGAAGGAGGTGACGGCTACCCATGCACTCTCGCTCCGAACCATGGCCTGAACTAGGGCCGGACGCTAGAGATCGCCGCCGCCGATCGCCTCCACAAGGACACGGCGGTGCTCCGCCGGGCAGACCTCCACCGTATGCTCCACCGTGTCCTCAGGGACCGCACGGGTTCATCGAAGGTTAAACTACGCTTGCTACAGTCGGTTCGTAGATAGGTGACAATCCATTATGTACCGAGACCTCTTCCTGCCTCAGTAAACACGTTAAGCCATTGGTTTCGGATGTCATTCGTAGATCTTGAACAGTCGGCTAGTCAGAAGCCATAAAGTTTGACCACCAGTTTTACCAAGGGATATCGTGTTGCAAAGTAACTGGATTGTGATAGATAATCGCTTCATGTAAAATACTACTGATTAGACTAGAAGCTGACCGAAAACTGCACAACACTATGAAATATGATCTTCCACGTACCTACAGTTTTTTCTCTAAATCAGACCAACCATCTGCCAGTCCCCGCTACTTATAATAAGGAAAAACAAGTATTTCAAAGTTCAAATACGCACCCTCACGGCTTTTGGCACTTAAAACCAAAGCAAGCCAATCACTTCTCGTAATCTAAGACTGTTCAAAAATACGAGACGGCCAATTAACTTGGTGAGAGGTCCCTAAACGAATAGCGAGCTTACACAAGATAGAAAGGGACAGAAGTATTACTCTTAATGTGAAATAACTATGTCAATAACCAGCTTTTGCTCACAGTTTTTCACGTGTGGAGGTCGGAAATTTTCCTCAGGTTACGTACCCGTACCGGTATAAAAATTCTATGTCCTTACGTAAGTCAAGTCTACCTACGTGCCAAACCTTTTCAACCGTTAAGGCGTGGAAAGCTAACAGACAGAAAGAGATAGTATTGCATGTATAATAAATATAATAATTATAATGTACATTACTTTGCAAGTCGGCTGTTATTAAAATGGATTCATTGTGATCATAATAGTAGGTAGATACCTATAATTTTATCATCAACATTTCAGCGTAAACACTAAACTACTAATTTCAGTCACTGTGCTGAAATTATGGCCCCCAGGATTACCACAATGAACCCGGTTGCTTTCCCCGAATCCAAGGAATACCGCGGCTTTAATACAGTGCCGCCCTCGGTAAAATACATAATCCTAACCTTCTCAAAAATGATACGACAGATGAAAAAAAAAGATCAATGCGATCATGTTATTCGAATATCATCGTTACTTGTATTTACTTTATTTATTATAAATATGAAATTTTATCCCGAGTTTAATGGAGCCTGGGGGAGGCCTATGTCCAGCAGTGGACGTCTTTCGGCTGAAATGATGATGGTAAAAGTTTATGTTTTGGTTTGTTGCTCCATAACGGAAAAACGGGAGAAGTCAGAGATTATCCCACCAGATTTGGATGAAATTTGTCGTACTACTGAGATTAAATCTCTATAGATTGAATCCCAGTAGTACGTTCCCATGTTATGTGTTAATCCAGGTTAAAACCTATCTGTGTGAAAAATTTCATCCAAATCCGGTGGTGTAATGGCTGACTTCCACGCGGGCGAAGTCGCTGCAAAAAGCTAGTTTATTTAAGAAACTTGAATAGAGAAAATTATATAAGTACACAATAAATGACACAAAGGGTAGGTACGTAAGATGAACCATACATAAACTGACCTCAGCAAATGTAGCGTAATTTCCCTTGGCTTTCTGTATTTTCTATCCAATGATCTTGTAACGATGATGGGAAGCATCGTTTATTATAATTTACAACGAAAGAAAAATATTGCGAGCCTAGAGTACGCACTACGGGGCTTAAGTCGGTAAATAAGAAAGATGGGGCCTAATTAAAGGGGATCCCGAACCGCTGTATGTTGTTACATAACAAACGTTCAATCTGTTGAAATTGTATCTTAAGAGTCGTTTGTACTTACAACTAGATGATTCAATTGAGTTTATAGGGCTAAACGGGAATAGACTTTTCTGACCTACAAACTTTGTTAGTACTGGTCCTAAATGACGTAACTGACGAGAATCATACCGCACTTTCAATGGGATAACATGAACTAAGAGGGTTGTATAGATAATTTAAATGAGTATAATTATGTAAAGCCATATTTGTTAATCTGGCACACACAAAAAACGTAAAAAAATTTGAATTTCGTGGACTACCCTGGCGCTTCTCACTTAAAAGTTCAACTCGATTCATTTATCACCAGAGGATTAAAGTTACAAAAAAAGCTTACAGAAACAATGCGAGAACAACTGTAATTCAAAGAGAAGATTCGCTGAAATTCGTTTAAAAAATCACTTCGCTCCTAAGACCCGATTGATTTTTAAATTGGATGGTTGAGTTAGACAGGCGATGGATGGAAAGCGCTAATTTGTCACTTTGTTCGAGTTTCTTGACAGATGAGGCCAGTTGATGTTTTTAGGGATTTTCATTGATCTATTGGTTTAGCAACTAGCGATTTTATAGTCGTGTTACACTGTGGGTCCTCGTAATAACAACAAATTCAGCTAAAAGTAGTTGAAAGCTTAAAAATACGTAAAGTACTATCTAGAATTTTGGATAGGTACATAAGTCTAGCTAATCTACAATCTTGGATAAAAAATTCTGGGCAGTATTAATTTATAAAGTAAATAAAATCATAAATATAAATCCCCGACTGCATAAAAATCGCTGACAAATAAAAAAGCGAACTAAAAAGATGGGAATAAAATTATATAGAAAATAAATAGATCAGACTCTCAAAACGCAGGCAGGAGAACTTCATGGAAAATAATCTAGTTGTTCTACGGGAGCCTAAAATTATAAGACGCAGGTGGAGGTGACTTACATAATTCGTAGATAGCCTCCGTCTCCAGTACAAAGATACATAAATACGCGTGAAAACATAACTTTTTGCTGTTACGCAGTCGAGATAAAATCCTTCGCCTGAAATAAACACTGCCAGGGATTGAAAACAGAACACGAAACGTTGAAACGTTGAATCAAACAGTTCAACAAAGCGGACTAAATGAAACAGAAATAAACAAGAATAAACCCATTTATGACGTTCTTGGGTTAGATTCCCAGGTCGGGCAGAGTGTTGTTGGATTTTTTCTTAGGCTTTTTACAGTAATAGCGCCTGAATTTGTGCGCGGTTGATGGCAATAGGCTCGCCTAATATTTTACATGGAACGTAAAATCAACAAATGTGGACATGTCAACCCTCCGGGAAATGAGGCCTCATGTTATGTTATGTGTTACACTCGTGAACTAAATACATCGCGAAGAAAACGTAATGCAGATAACGAAACTCATCTGGCTTCTTCGATGTATCAAACAACTCAATCCTCACCAGCATCACGTCTCACCGAATCCTGAAAGTAATCGGTAGAACATCGATACTTTAGTACATTCGATAATCGTGTCACGTCTCTACTACTCCTTAGAGGAGGACGTGTGACTTAGCGCGCCCCTATTTACTGAGATTCACTAAATGTACTTACTTAGAAACTGCGGCCTCATTTTGAGAGGGTTTTTGTTTATTTTTTATTACCCGACTGCGGAGGGTAATGTGTTAATCAGCCTATGTATGTATGTTTTGTCCTTTGTGGCACTCTAGAGGTCAAACTCGTAGGCCAATTTTAATGATTCATAATTTAGTCGATTTTTTTAAATCTTGTGTGACTTGTTTTTGACGATGTTTTTGAAATTTTGTGACTCACTAAAGACATGTCAGTAATTAAAATTCAATATGGCGACAACCAGACGTCATGTTGTGAAAGAACAATGAAAGCCGATGAACTATGCCAAGTGGCATAGGTCTTTAAAATTCATCTTTGGGTTTTTAACTTTACCCTTTTAACTTCGCCCCATTTTTGATGACTTGACAGTACATCGAGATTTTTATATAAATGTGTTTTTTTCAATATTCACGTTACATACACGTAAACTTTCCGGAGCTAATTCCAGAATTTCTTCTTTGAATTATAGTAATTCTCTGAATTGTAGAAAAAAAACACACTAATATCCATTGCGGTTTTGAAGAATAACCCAGTCTTCATATAGACACGAAAAGCAATTTTAAACATGTATACTGTAAACTTCGTGGGACACTCAGAAAGTTTTGTAAAAAATAAAAATAAATAAAACCAAACTAAAAAAGGAGAAAATAATTTAATTCAATTAAAAAGCGTGGGGTGCTTGACATTAATTGATTATAAAAATACCTCAAAAAGCACCCCACGCTTTTTAATTGAATTCAATTATTTTCTCCTTTTTTAGTTTGGTTTTTAAAGCGTGTTTTTTAGTTTTTTAAACTATTATTTTACTTCCAAATAATCACAGGCCTGCTTTTCGGTATAGGTTTTAAGTACTAAGAAAATCCTCAGGCAAACAAATTATTCTTAAAAGTATTTATTGAAAACCTAATATCTACATCTATATGAAAACAGCCCATTTCCATTAACTTTCGAAGATAATTTCGTGACTTCAAACAAAATAATTGCGGTGAAATTAACTAATTTGTTTGGCCATAATTACTAGTGAAGCGAGTTTTAGTAAAAGGTCATTCAACTGCTTTATAAAATATAGACTAAAATATTAATGAGTTGTGATTTTATATTTAACTAGCTGTTCACGCCCGGCGTCACCCGGCTGAATTTCATGTCTTTATCTCCAGTGGAAAGGCTCTACGTTGTCTGTCAGTAATATCTGAATTTCCAGTGGGTTTAAAAAAAATCTTTAATACAAACGTTTTTCCGACAATACACTAAAAAAAAACTCTGTAAGTTGGTCGAGCTGTTCTGAAATGATGATCTTCCATACATTCGGCAATTGGGTATTTTTTTTTTTAAAAATTGATGCAAAAGCAAAAATTTGTTTTGTGTTTCGATGATGTCTTTTATAAAAATACTTTACTATTAGCTAGAGTGGAAAATAATGAAGGCTGGTTTAAACACTTTTTATTCATTGCCTAACTTAGTATGGAAAACAGAATGACTAGCCTTAGTGATCGAGCGTGGTCGAGCGAGCGAACATAGGATGTAGTATCCATCAAAATGAAGGTGAGGGTAAGATGAAGTATCAAGCTAGTCTAAGGTCAGCCAAAGAGTAAAACTAGGTCGGGAAAAGAATAATATTATTGTACAACATAACATTACATCGCGCTTGAATAGCCCGAAGGGTTAGGTAGTGGTGTACCTACTACACAACGGGCCACCAACTACCATAGCTCACCTGGAAATATCTTAACCGACTAAATTTTCAGGTTAATCTAAGCAGGTGGGGATACTGCGATGAGCCACAGTGCGACTGTAGAGCTACATCATAAGCTGTCTCACCTCTTATCGTATTCTTTGTGCAAAAACATCAGCACTATGGAAGACCTTTGCGAGATCAACGCTAGACGCTGTCGAAGAGGCAGAATTCTGGTCTACGCTTACCTAAAACTAGCACTTTGCCGCAACCTCGTCCGCGTGAAATGTATAATAGCTCATATTACTTCGGAATTATTGAGCTTTCCACAGTTGACAGAATTTTTTAAATCGGTTAAATAGCTTTTGAGTTTATCCATTACGAACAATTTTACAAACAATCAAATCTTTCCTCTTTATAATATTAGTATATCTTATTTGTTCAAAAAATATACAACATTTTATTACAATATTTTTTTTTAACATAATATTATGTTATAGGTTAGTGGGTCAAAATGTAGCAATTCGAGACCATACGTCAATTTCTGTATTATAGTAATTTTTTACAACTGTCGAATGACAGTTGTAATTTAAAAATAGGTACGACCAATTTAACTAGGTCGTCAATTAACTTATCAATAAAAGTCCCTGAAAAAAACAAAAAAGCCTTTAGACCCTATAGAAAGGTAAAGTGTGCTGTTTATTTCATGAAATAAAATATTTAAAATCTTGAAATTCTAAAATAACAAAATATCTCAAAAGTTAAACTTCTTAAAGGAAAAGTACTGCGCATAAATAATTGTCGCCGCCGTCTTACACCCGAGGAATTTGTTTTAATTTACAAGTAATTAACGAAATGTTCGCCTGCTAGTTATCTCGGCTTTCAGCTGATGACCATAATTATTCGGATCGGAAATTAAACGCCCCGTTTTGTCGTTTTAAGGTCTTCATTTTTGGATTTTCTTTGGAATTTATGAAATGGAAATGATTTATGTTAAGGTTTGCAGATTTGTATTAAATGACAAAAAATAATAAAATAACAGGGTAAATAGGTATTTATAATTCTAGCTAAACAAACAACGCCAACTATAGGAAATAAACGTAAAGTAGGATGTATGTATGTGTATTGATTATAGGTTTGCTTGAGGCTTGTGGCTAAGTAATAACAGCCGCACGGTTCTATCGACCTGGATTAGCCACGCTTGCCGCAGTTGGTCCGTGGATGGGTGACCACTTTTACATACCGAGACCCCTCCGTGCCTCGGAAAGCACGTTGAGCCGTTGGTCCTGGCTGTCATTCGTGGATCATTTACAGTCGTTACCAGTCATCAGAACCCCGAAAGTCTGATAGTCAGTCTTATCTAGGGGTAACGTATTACCCAATGACTGGGTTGTGGAGGTCAGAAAGGCAGTCGTTCTATGTAAAATAATGGTATTCAGCTGCATCTGGTTAGACTTAAAGCTGACCCTAACATAGTTGGAAAAACGCTAAGCAGATGATGGTATCTTTTAAGTTTATAACGTACTAGCTGATCCGTCCCCCCCAGTGGGTTCCCGCACTTTCGTTGCGGGGGGCTCAGTAGCCGTGGTCCGCTCCGACGGTGAAGCGAAGAGGAACCCCAAGGTGGGGCCGCTCGTCAGAGCTTTTGTCTCAAAGCCGACGACGTAGCGGCCAAAGAGTAGGTTGCGGTGAGGTGCACCGCAACTGAGGCGGGCCGCGATGTCGAATGGGAGGCATCGCGGCTGAGGGTTACAGGCTGCGGCGGAGGAGGAGTGCCGGTACTTCTGAGTAGCGCTCTTCCCTTCCGTGGCCTGGACGGGGCCGCCACCGTTTCATAGTGGACGCGGTGGGGCCACAGGGGAAGAGGAGTGTCGGTATAGCGTTGGCCGCTATCCCTATCCCCTGCGGTCGAAAAGTGGTAGGCGGCGGGGCCACTGCGCTGACCCGTCGCAGGGGGACTAAGGGTGCCAGACACGGGGTCGTCTGGGGCCCTTATGTTACTTGGTTCCTGGGTTGGTCATGACGTGCCATGTGTCCTGGTGCGCCGAACTGGTGAGGTCCGCAAGGGTCGATGCCTGCCAGGGGTGCGGGTTTGTTCTAAAGAGATACCGTCGCCCCTGGCACACAGGCAACTGAGGGAACACGGGTGGGTTTAGTCAGTAAAAGTCTGATACGCCCTCCTGCTCAACCCAGAGCGGGAGAAGTTATTTGATGATTTCCCACACTCAGAAAAAAAAAACTAGCTGACCCGTGCCCACTTCGTCGGGCGGTAAACATTTTTATATCACTCAATAGATTACGACACGGTCGCGGTTCCATACATTTATGTCGTCTTTAACCATTCGTCCAAATTAGATGCAGTAAAAGGGTAGTCTTTAGTTTTAAACACTCAAAACGATAAATTTACTTATTTTTATAAGAATTCATAATTGTGCATAATATGACCAATAAACATGACTTAACGATTTAAATGATTTTTTTAATATAAAAAAACTTAAAAGACTTAAATATAAAAGTTAGACATATGCTGTTTTTGACTTTTTTGTAGGCAATATCAAGTTCTACAACTTTTATCTAGAACTCAATCATATATCTCTCATCGTTAAGGCAGCTTTCGTAAGAAACGTTTTCGTTCGACTGTTTTTTCTCCGACTTACTTTGCAAATCCGACTACCACGAAAAAGTCTTTTAATTTTTCGGGTTAATATATAGCTTAATATGACACTTACAAATAACGTGGGTAAAATAATTTTCAAAATCGGTTCAGAAGATCCAGAGATTACCCCCTACAACCTCACACCTCACAAACTCACAAACTTTACCTCTTTATAATATTAGTACCATTAGTACTATTCGTATGTATTTGTATTCCTATTTTACTAACTTCATTTTGTAGTCTTTTTAATATTTTATCATTATAATTACCTCGTCTCGAACAGAGCACCTGCCATCTATCTCTTTATCACCCTTGGTCTCCCTTGGGAGACCGAGACCAAGAGAGAACTGTTATCGAAAGTATGACCTCTAGATGACAGTTATCAGACCTAGTTGCGACTAGGTCTAAAGTTCTCATTACGATGAATGAAATGGGCTCAAACACTATATTGAGGAGTAAACTGTTCAGGAGTTCGTTCGGCTATCTTCCTAAGATCAAATCCAGGACTATTATATTGTAGTTTCATCAGAACCACATACATCTGACAAATATGTATAGTCTTATGTTAAAACCCAACCAACCAACACAATTTGATCTACTTTTGTCCGATTATCTAGTCCGTTGCTATCATGTTGCCCAGCCCGGTTCCTCTAAAACTATCGTAAGCCCAAACCATACATAAAATACAATTAGAAAATTAAAATATCTTCATCCAGAGACATACCTACATAAAACACAGCTCTTAAGTCTCTCATAAACATAGTCTTAAAAACTTAATTCAAATACTTTAATCATGCCCTTAATAAACTAAAAACACGAAGGGTAAGAACTGCCATGTCGCTCACCGCATCTATAGTTGAAACCACCGTTTTAACTCTACCCTTCCCTCCGTTCCTTAGTCATACAAGATTGAGGTGTGAAAAGGGGTAAGGTATTGAAGTTGGAAGGTCTTGGCTAGTTGGTCGAGTGAATGGAGTATATCATGCGTGCTAAGAAATGCGCTGTGCGGTTCACCAGCGGAATTTCGGTTCAAGTAATGATGTTGTGGTGCAAGTATTAAGCGGTAGGTAGGGATGGGTGACTCTATTGGTTAGTTTTGGCGATGAATTATTTATGAAACTAGGTATATAGGTAATTTTTTCATCGATAGAAATTATCTGCGAACATTAAAGGAATGTTTAACCTTAGGAAGATACTACGCCTCTGAGTTTCACGCTTTTAAAATTCTTATTATAATCTTGAATACACCATGCAATATGGTTATCTTCCTTTTTTTTTTTGGGTGGGAAATCATCAAATAACTTCTCCCGCTCTGGGTGGAGCGGGAGGGCGTGTCAGACGTTTACTGACTAAAACCCACCCGTGTTCCCTCAGTTGCCTGTGTGCCAGGGGCCGCGGTATCTCTTTCGAACAACCCGCACCCCTGGCAAGATATGGAAGAATAGGCACAAGATTTGGCCTTATAGATAAAGCCAGCTTTTCCCGGCACCTAGAAATGAAAGGAAAATATTTAAAAAGACAACAGACAGTCCGGATTTACTTCTTGGATTACTTGGTGCAATGCCCCTAAGACGACCCACTGATACAAAGGTCAATCCAGGTTTTTACAAACTAGTCAAGCTAGCAAATTTGTTGCATGGCTGTGCAAGGTGCACGGAACGAACATTTAAGTAACGCTACTCATGTGTTTAATACATTAAACATACCTATTTATAAACGAACAAGCTTGAACCTTATTCACTTCAAATTTGTAAAAAACAGGAACTTACCAGACAGAATTACACACAATCGCGTCCCGGGAAAAGTTTAAATAAAACGAGAAACAAAATTTTCTCGTACGCAGTAACAAACAAAATACATGAAGTTTCCTCAAAAAGTTTTGCAGGCTTCATAATACATAACTCGTTAACGTAAGCATATGTTTTGTTAGAGAGACGTCAACAGATGGTGCCAACTGTCACCTGCCAGGTGGAACAAAATAAATAACGGCAGTTCTGAATTCAAGTATTCATCTTGACAATATTTCTAAAGACAAGAGCGATGGAAACAAACTTATAAATGGTTCCGAGAAAAAACGTGGAGTCTAGTTTCCAATATAATATTAGCAAGTTATTGCTGGACAAGGATGTATTTACTTCAGAACTATGCAGCGATTAATTAATCATACCAACAGTTGGTACCTACTCCTTTCACGTCAATTTGAATAAATAATGCGTAAAAGTTACCTCATGCAAAATATTGTTTAAAACGAAATAAAAAACATAAACGTGGCGTAAAAGTAAAAATACCACACCTAAATTTTCTAAAAACATGTTAAGAGACCTTTTTCAAGAAAATAAAACGGCGTGAACACATTAAAAAACACCGACCTTTTTCCTTAACGATCGATACACGCGTCTCGCCTCTAGCATAATCAAAATTAACGTTCCTCCGTCAGTGGACCACTCTAGTGTTCATATATCACGCATAATACACAGTAACGACACTATCTACCACACTATAGTCTATGGCACTAAAATGTGACTCATCCTGACTAAAATTATTGCGTCGTAAGCCTAAACTGAGGCGGCCATTTTGTTAAGATTAAACGTTAACACGTCAAGCCAAATGATTAAGATTATGATGGACCCCAGCGTGGTTAGTTATGGTGAACGGACGTTTTACAAGTTGGTTTGTTAAGCCTGATGTTTTATAAATGAGTGGTAGTAGATTTGATCATTCCTGAGCTGAGGATTAAATCTATTTCTGCTAGTCAGCTTGGAGGTTATTAAAAGCTCGCTTTTAGCGATAAGACAGCCCATTGTGTCACCCTAAGTAAAAATTCTTGCTTTATATTTTGAATCCATTATTAAAGTATACAGAAAAAAGAGTCATTACAAAAATATATGTAATTCCGATAGACATCATCATTCTCCTGCCCTTATTTTAATTTATTTGGGGTCAGCACAACATGTCTTTTTTGCATACTTCTCTATGGGAAATTATAAGTGCGACAACAAAAGTTTTATTTAGCACCTACAACCTAACGTCTTTTTTTGTCTGTAGGCAATGAGTTAATATGTAAAGCAGCTTGTATTATATTAATTTATCGTCTTTACTATTCCAACAGAATATCTAAAAACCAGCGTCAATTTACAAACGTGAATTAATATGACTCAGAGCTCCCGATAAATATATTAACTCAGCGACTAATGATGTAAGTGGTCAAATTTAATATATTTTAGAGATTCAACATCTGTCTACTAATATAATTAAATTCCAGCCTCAAAATTAACCATCAAATTTTTTAATCCAACAACTAAAATAATAAATCTTAAAATTATAGTAAGTTGAAACTATTTTATAGATGCAATTGATACACTTGTACAGCTGGTAATACGTAGACATATCGCAAATTTAGTTGCTTAAGAATTATCACGTTGCTGCGCCATATTAACAGTAGCTTATTTTTACAATATATGGTCGCTTGAAAAGCATTATTAGATGATAATAAATTGTCGCTGACCTATTTAATTAATTCATTAAACAACTAAATATATTTGAAGACGAAAATGAAATTTTAAAGAAGCTGCCATAATTAGCACCTCTTCTCTATTAGTCCTCATCTCGGTAGTCACCCCTTGTCTAAACATATTATCATCATTCACAGAAAGAGAACAGAAAAAGAGCAAAGAGGTACTATTCTTGGAGTCATATTAGTCAATTTTGACCATTTCCTGTTATTTGAACGAGCGGTAGAGGTTTTAATACTAAAGGACTGAGCTATGACTGTACTAGTTTATACGTAGAACTTCTAATTATAGGCTACACACATTTGCTTTTCTTCCGAGGTCAACCAATTCGACCGGGTATTTCCATGGTGTTCCAGTTTTCCCCAGGGTGTTATAATCAATTTCTAGCTGTTTGGGTCACTGACTGAGCTAACCCATAAAATAAAATGTTAGCGGTAACCTAGACCTTCCATTTCATTGGCAATCAACCAATTTATCCTCTATTGGACATTTAGGACCCTAGGCTGCCAATAGCGTAGATTAAATGCCATAATACATCAGGCCCAACGATTATGATTATGGGCATCGGAATTGAACGCGCGACATTAAGCTTTCTGCTAGTGTGATTGTCTTTGAAACCTTAACATATAAAAAGGTTTTATCAAACGGACTTTGGAGAGAAAGAACTCTATTAGATTCTTATCAAAAGGTTGAATGAACTAACACTGTTTCATAGAAATAGGATAGGAAGTGGGGAATTGCTTAGAAAGACTCCTTTTTGCTATATTTGCAAGGTTTCTTTGATCAGTGAGAGAAAATAAAGACTCAATTGACACTACAAGTGTTGGTATCTCGGAATCAGATAGAATAGGGGTAGACAATACGAATTTATTCTCACGAACGATCTTTTATCGCTCCTATATCAATAGTATCTCGTTGTAACAAGTTCTACTGAAGGAGAAACAATAATAAAAGTATCGATAAAGATATCGCTTCTTATTCTAGACGATACGCTGTCTACTTGTCGATGATTTTATTCAAGTATTCGTCTTGTAGAAACTTGAGTCGGAAAAGTAGGTATAACCCACTACCTATCGGTATTTTTGCTGTCAAACAGAAATATTATTTTGGGGGCTGAAAGGGTTAAGGGTGAACCTGCCAGGGTCGCGGATTTGTTTGAAATAGTTACCGTGGCCCTGGCACAGGCAACTGAAGGAATACGGGTGGGTTTTAGTCAGTAAAAGTCTGACACGCCCTTGAGAAGCCATTTGACGATTACGCCACCCAAAAAAAAAAAAGGCTAAAGCTCTGTACATCACGCTACGACCCTTAGACGCCGAAAAAAGAAAAAAAGTCAGAAATAACGCTAAGTGAAACAGCGCGGGTAGGTGATAGGATGCGACGTGGTGGCTCGGGGCTCACATTTCACGAGGACGATGTCGTAGGCAGAGGCTGGTCACCAATCAGGTCACTATATGTACTTTTAAGTTGCCTCCACACAGAGTTTCTACGCACATCTGCCTTTAAAACTTGAAGTTCTGTCTTGAAGACTTTGTACTTAAAGTTTAATAACAAGAACATTCCAGGGGTCAATCGTCTTTAGGAAACATTATCCATTGGATAGTCGTAGTAGGGTTCCTTTTTAACCTTTATAGCATTAAATAAATCCTACATTTTCACATTTCATTCAGAAAACTTTTCTCCGAAATCCAGGTAACATCACAGCTTAAACATTTTAACTAGCCACTTTTGGCCTTAACTCCAAACAAGACTAATGACACCGCATTTGTCTGAATCGGTTACGAAGTTTTGTTTCCAAAATAGTTTTCTCACTTTTGCCAGTTAGCAAACAGGCTGATTATAATTAGTAGACCTTTTTACTACGCCACATGTATATCTATTGTGGCAGTCATTTAATAGTTAACGCAATTAGTGCTAAAGATTTAATTCAAATAAAAAATCATCATTCATTCTACCATAGTTCCTCGTTGGAAGGCCTCACAAGGTGGACCGATGACCTTGTGGGGGCCGCAGTAATCTGCTGGATGCGGAAAGTATAGAACCGGCCTAAGTGGTGAAGTTTCAGGGCAGCATATGTCCAACAGTGGACATCTTCAAGCTGAAGTGATGATGATGAATGAGCATGTACAATAGTAAATTATGAACTAACTAATTACACTAATATTATACATGCGAAAGTAACTCTGTCTGTAATGTGTCTGCCTGTGCGTTTTCACGCCTTAATCGCTGAACGAATTTGATATTTGGAACACAGGCAGATTATGACCTAGATCACGCCTGATTTTAAGCGATGGATAAGATATGTATGTAACGGACGTGCCCAGAAGATACCTGTTCACTCTTGATTTGAAAGCAAACGGGTTAAATATGGAAGGGAACATAGACGCTGGCGGAGATTTTTTTGGCTGTGCGCATAATGAATGTGGTGTATAATGTTGTCGTTGTAGTGTGGTTGTGGTACCTACATAATTATGATCGGGCCCTAAATAACCAGTCATACGGAATAAAACAAAAACAAATCCTTCACATTAATATCATCATGATCAGTGACAATAATGATAACGCCACATGGACAAATGATAACCCATCTGAGATTATTGGATTCCGATACCGTGGCTAATAAATACCGTAGCTCAAGATTGCGGATGCGGATTTCGTCACGAGCAAACAGCTCCTATAATTGATTTATTGTTGACATTTATCGAGTTAAATAAATGATAAGTATTGTTAATGTTTAGAAGACGTACTGTCGTGGATATTTTTTCTTCTGCCGAAACCTTCAGCCACATGCCACAGTATGCTCGAGTCCCTTGTGACGATATTAACGAAATGTGAGTGCAGTATGAAAATAAGGTCCGAAATCATTTTCGCTTCCGATAATCCTTTGCCATGCTATGTTGCATCGTGCCGCCCAATGAGCGCTGGATCATGATGAATCCATCTTCATGAGTGGAGTTTGGATGAAACAGCCTCTCTACTCCCATGGGAAAAAGGCGTGACTTTATGTAATCATCTATATCTAAATTAATAATAAAAAGGGATAAGATTTGTTTTTGTATATTTCTTTGTTACGCTTTCACGCTAAAACGGCTGAACGGATTAGGATGGAATAGAATAGAATAGAATTTTATTTTGCAAATATGGGTAGTATACAATAGTTGTTAAGATATGTCAAAGGTCAGCCATATTTTACCAATGGGCATGCAAACATTTACATTATTTATGTAACTTGTACTTTGCATTTTTTAAACCACAGCAATAAAAATCTGGCAACCTGTTATACCCAAAGAGTATCGTATTACCCAGCAGCAGGGTTGTGGAGATCTGATAGATAGTCGCCACATGCAAAATACTGTTATTCAGCTGCATCTGGTTTGACTGGAAACCAACCTCAAAAAGTTGGGAAAGGTTTGGCAGACCTGGACGTAGAATACTTTTAATACCGATATTCCGATGGGATCGAGACTTCTGCGGGTGACGCCGCGAAGTACAGCTTGTCAATATTTTTCTACCAGAAACCATGCGCACATAACATCACGCTTGTGATAACCGCCGGGGATACCCGATGGGCTAGGCTTAGGTACCTATAGAACACCCACATTATTGTAACTTATGTTTAAGTCCCATGTAATGGTGGGCGAGCCTAATTACCATCAACCAGTCATAAAACCAGACTCCAGGCTTCATTAAACATGATAACACAAAAAATCAACAGTACCTATTCATCCATTATAAATTTTAATCATCGATATACATGCAGATCATTAATACAATGTAACGCACAATTGAGCGTGTAACGTAAGCGTTGTCCAGAAAATGGCCGACCCATACTGCAGCATGATAAATGATAGCTATATTTTGGCAATTCGATTCCAAGATGTTTTTCTTGTTCCGTAACTCGGTTATGTTCACGCTCTGGTTCCTTTAGTTTTGGAGCAGCTTTCCGAATTTTTGTTAAGTGATTTTTCTTTGGGTTGTTATTTTTTGCTGGCGTATTCCGCTGCAATTTCAAATTAAATTATTGTAGTTGCAATACCTCTTATATGCAGGATTCTTTTTTAAAGTGATTAAGGGATGTTTTAATAAATGGATATTATTCTCTTTTCGTTTGCTAAAAAAGAAGCTTTGGCAATATGGGCCGTACTGACAGCTTGATTTGTTTGGGCCCAGCTAACATCATCAAGATACATAAATTGGATTAATTCAAATTCGAATTAAAAAAAAAAAATCAGACCATGAATCCATATAGTGTTAGCCTATGTTAGTAAACTCAATAAATTTAAAATAAAATTACTGAAAATTAATTAGCTACATGTACATGTGCACGCACATGTCTGCCAGCCCAGAGCCTGATAAAAGGTTCATCAACCTTGTCCGCCAGTGTAGCTAAAATATTTTTAGGGCTACCCCTGAATCACCGCAACATTGATACACACCGTTTGCGCATGATGGCATGAAAGTAATCTACTCGCGCTTCCGCAAACATGCACTGCAAAACCGAGGCAGCCCTAACAATATCCTCAGCGCATTATTATACTGCACGCGCAGAGCGTTGTAAGCTTTCTGCGTATACCTAATCCACAGGCTGCACGAGTAAAACGACTGGCAGTAGCCTCTGAAGAGCGTTAGTTTTACCTCGTCAGAGCACCGCGCAAACCTGCGGGCAAGCATTTTGGTAGCATTATACCTCAAGCCATGCATGCTCACCTCCGCATACTTCTCACATATGGCCAACAACTTCCTTAGTCCCCAGATTGATGGGCTGAGCAGCACCATGTTATCAGCATAACTAATGTGGTTGATAATTTTGCCATCTACAGAACAACCATCCATAGCTCACTATTCAGCTCACCAAACAGCCGGTCTATGTACAGGTTAAACAGAGTGGGTGAAGTCAACCCCTCCTGCCACACGCCACAGTCTAGCCCATACTGTAATGATTGAGCATCTGACCATTTAACATTTATCTGACTTTCATACCAACATTTAAATACATTTATAAGCTCAAGTGGGAGGTCTGTTTCATCCGACATTTTTTGCCAGGTCAAAAGCCTTTGACAGGCCCCGAAAACAACCATATATAGGTGTCTTCCCGTCTGTTTAGTACTGTACAGTCTGCTTGAGACACAGGATTACACTTTCCGTTGACAAACCGGTTCTAAAACCAAACTGTGCGTCGTTAAGTTTGATATGCAACTTCAACTATCTCTCAAGCAGGCTGTCTACCACTTTGCCAATGACTGTACCCAGTGAAATAGGCCTATACCTAATTGTTTTTGTTGGATGAATCACCTGTTTTATTTTTAACTATGGGAACTACGATAGTTTTTACGAGATCGTCAGGCAAGTACGAGTGACCCACACAAAAATTAAAGAACATGGCGAGGAACCTAGATAAATTTACACCAGTGGACCTTAAATGCTCAACACTCAAACCATCGTGCCCTGGTGACCTGCCTCGTTTCATACTTTTTAACGCATCTTTAACATCTTTCACGTTGAATCTTACATGAGGATCACCTTCACACGTGGTTCGAATGTCTCGCCTAGACGCATTTGTTATATGCGGTACAACTTTATAGTGGTTCTCAACAAGTTGGCTATATCACTGTTATGCGATAAGCGATCAACGCTCGACGGCAGGCTCGGCTTAGGATTCAAAGAATTGGTTTGCTTCCAAAAAGAACAAAATTTCTAATATCCATTTTTATCTGGCTTTAATTGTTCTGACACCACTTCAACTTAGTTTTAAATCTATGTCTCGACACTTTCACTTCCTGATAAACATCCCCAGACGTAGGTTTTCCATATCAGATCCACCTTTGAAACCCAAGCAGCGCCCGCACATGAACCTCTTTCACATGTTTATCCCACCCCGCTACAAATCTATTCTTATTCTTAACAAATGTATTATTGCTCGAAAAAGCAGACGTCTGTAAGACAGGTACAATTTGCTTGTACATACTGTTAATTACTAATCTATGTTTTTCATTATTATATAACTTATCACTACAATTCATAAACTGCCTAGGAAAATCAATATCACGCAGGGCTTCATGACAACGATCAGAGTAGTGACGGATTTTTTCAGAATTTCTAGCTACCCAAATTACTGTATTTGGCACTACTCTTTTATTACTATATTTCGGCACAAACACATTAAAATTAGACGTATTTTCCAGGGGAAAATGGTCAGACCAAGAAACGTAACACTTGTTCCTAAGCAGTGATCCAACCATCTAACGCACCCGTGTGAGTCACTGATGTATGTATAGGTTTCTGAAGTTCTACCAAGTATGTCAATATCAGAACAGGTTAAATGACAATCACAACGAAACTTTAATAATTCATTTCAGAATAACAAACCCGGGTGCGTGTTGAAATCTCCCAACACAAACACATTTTCCACATTATTACATTCCACAACTGCATTTATTTCTGCCAAACAGTCGGTGAACTCACTTAAATTATTAATGTTACGCATATACACCCAAAATATAAGAATTTCTCGATTCTATTGAGAATCGAGAAATTCTTATATTTTCGGTAATTATTGAATTACCTTAATCGCGACCAAACTTACGTTATTACACTGTATGACCAAACCACTATCAAACGCACTGGTTCTCCATAGCAAGGCCACTTCCCCATAGGGTCGCCCACGCAGCAACACAGGCGACTCTGTGGCCGATACGCCTGTAGAACCGAAACTGGGGCAGATGGTGTTCAGATATGCCAGATCATGTGATAGTAACCAAGACTCTTGTAGTGCAATCACATCCAGCGTTATACATAATTCTTTTACGTAATCAATCGATCTCTTAATTGATTTACAAGTGAAGCTCATAAGCTTACATTTTCGTCTATTATTCTCCCTAAAAATATTCATTTTTATGACTTAAATGCGTACAATTGAAGCTAACGCAAAACTACCCAAGCAACGTTAAAAAAATATCGACGGTGGACATTTCAAATAGCGTAAGGGATGTAAACGTGCTTTACGACATTTCACTTTGTGTATCTTAATGATGTATTAATACTTCCTGTCACTCTTGTTTACATAGCAAATAGTGGTATACGAATTGCTGTGGAGTCTGTACCTACCATAAATGCAAAGTGAACAAATAAATTCTTTTTTACAAAAAGAAATACCTATTTCCAAAAAAATCACTAGGTACCTACTTATACTAGTTGGAAACTAATTTTAATTTCAGTCACTGGCAAAAAACTAAAATACAGATCCAAAGACACCGACTTTCGATATTAAAGTTATTTTCCACTTTGTGGTGTTTTTTCGGGAGTCGGTTGATTTTTTTAATGCTACCTTTTCACTCCGAAAATATAAAATGCATACTCTTAGTCAAAACAAGCTAATGAAAAATTCTTCAACACTCGCTTCCCATTATTTTCATCTCGGCTTCGTCATGGAAATATAGCGCCGTCATTTATCATCGCGAGGACAGAGCGCCATTACTTAACCTCTTCTACAGCCCCATATGTCATAGCGACCGCCACGCAACCATTATGCGCCCTGCGGGGCAAATTTAAACGAATTTATTACCTATAAGTTACGCTTGTGGTTTTCTCTGCGATGTATTGGAAATTATTCGGATTTGGAACAAAATAGATTGGTACAGAAGGTTAATTTCAAACGAACGAAAACACACGCAAACATAGATGCGTACAAACGCAAATCACAAACGATAGCCAGTTTTAACTGTCACTTGTGGAACTTTGACAGTCGTCACGGGTCGTCAAAAGCCCGAAAGTGTGACAACCAGTCGCACCATGGGTTATGGGTATTACCTAGTAAATGGATGTGTTGGTCCGATAGGCAGTCGTTCCATGTAAAGCCAAAGTCAAAGCATTTATTTCAAATAGTCCCATAAAGGGCACTTATGAACGTCAACATTTACATTAACTTAGAATTCGCCCCGTCCAAAGCTAGTTTCGTATGGCGAAGAATGGGCAAGAAACTCTACTAAAATACTGGTACTCAGCGGCATCTGGTTAGACTGAAAGCCGACCCCAGCATGGGAAAAGGCTGGGAAGGTGATGAAACAACTGCCAGTCGCGAGTGCGCTTGCACCTTGCACACAGAGTGCCAGGTGTGCGTACGTTTAGTTCCCGTTGTGTGGAGCCAACCTTCTGTTACTTATCCATGTATTACTCCTGTAGAGTTCTGTAGTCAGGTAAAAGTTTAAGTGTTGGCTAGTTAATTAGGTTATCTAATTAATTATAGTTTTGGTACATATTGATTTATTACTTGCAAGGTGGTTTATAATTCTGGTAAATATTATTTCTTATCATAAAATAGTTGGTTGCCATAGAATAGTTGAATTTATAACTAATAGATTTAAGGAGGACCATTTGGATCTCTTTTTAGGAAACATGGGTACTTCCTACAAAACTATGACACAAACTCACGCATTCTAGTCATGGAGTTAGGTAGAATCTACAAACTACTTGCTACGATACTTACATAGCTTCCAAAAGTTAGTTAATTCAATAAAAAATAATATTATTTGGTATGCTTACAAAAAAAAGTATTATGTGGTTGACAAAGTACTATGATCAACATTGAAAAAACTGTACCTACTATACTGTACCTATTTAGATAACCAAAAACATTTCAATTGAAAAGCTCCTTCAAAAACTTTGTATTGGACCTGCCTATCATAATAGAGTTTCGGACTTCTTAATTAAAACTTCAAAATCTCCATAAATTTTTTTGACACTCGTTCCTAAAGGCTTAATATAATGAATCTATATATAGTGTTAGCCTATGTTAGTAAACTCAATAAATTTAAAATAAAATTACTGAAAATTAATTAGCTACATGTACATGTGCACGCACATGTCTGCCAGCCCAGAGCCTGATAAAAGGTTCATCAACCTTGTCCGCCAGTGTAGCTAAAATATTTTTAGGGCTACCCCTGAATCACCGCAACATTGATACACACCGTTTGCGCATGATGGCATGAAAGTAATCTACTCGCGCTTCCGCAAACATGCACTGCAAAACCGAGGCAGCCCTAACAATATCCTCAGCGCATTATTATACTGCACGCGCAGAGCGTTGTAAGCTTTCTGCGTATACCTAATCCACAGGCTGCACGAGTAAAACGACTGGCAGTAGCCTCTGAAGAGCGTTAGTTTTACCTCGTCAGAGCACCGCGCAAACCTGCGGGCAAGCATTTTGGTAGCATTATACCTCAAGCCATGCATGCTCACCTCCGCATACTTCTCACATATGGCCAACAACTTCCTTAGTCCCCAGATTGATGGGCTGAGCAGCACCATGTTATCAGCATAACTAATGTGGTTGATAATTTTGCCATCTACAGAACAACCATCCATAGCTCACTATTCAGCTCACCAAACAGCCGGTCTATGTACAGGTTAAACAGAGTGGGTGAAGTCAACCCCTCCTGCCACACGCCACAGTCTAGCCCATACTGTAATGATTGAGCATCTGACCATTTAACATTTATCTGACTTTCATACCAACATTTAAATACATTTATAAGCTCAAGTGGGAGGTCTGTTTCATCCGACATTTTTTGCCAGGTCAAAAGCCTTTGACAGGCCCCGAAAACAACCATATATAGGTGTCTTCCCGTCTGTTTAGTACTGTACAGTCTGCTTGAGACACAGGATTACACTTTCCGTTGACAAACCGGTTCTAAAACCAAACTGTGCGTCGTTAAGTTTGATATGCAACTTCAACTATCTCTCAAGCAGGCTGTCTACCACTTTGCCAATGACTGTACCCAGTGAAATAGGCCTATACCTAATTGTTTTTGTTGGATGAATCACCTGTTTTATTTTTAACTATGGGAACTACGATAGTTTTTACGAGATCGTCAGGCAAGTACGAGTGACCCACACAAAAATTAAAGAACATGGCGAGGAACCTAGATAAATTTACACCAGTGGACCTTAAATGCTCAACACTCAAACCATCGTGCCCTGGTGACCTGCCTCGTTTCATACTTTTTAACGCATCTTTAACATCTTTCACGTTGAATCTTACATGAGGATCACCTTCACACGTGGTTCGAATGTCTCGCCTAGACGCATTTGTTATATGCGGTACAACTTTATAGTGGTTCTCAACAAGTTGGCTATATCACTGTTATGCGATAAGCGATCAACGCTCGACGGCAGGCTCGGCTTAGGATTCAAAGAATTGGTTTGCTTCCAAAAAGAACAAAATTTCTAATATCCATTTTTATCTGGCTTTAATTGTTCTGACACCACTTCAACTTAGTTTTAAATCTATGTCTCGACACTTTCACTTCCTGATAAACATCCCCAGACGTAGGTTTTCCATATCAGATCCACCTTTGAAACCCAAGCAGCGCCCGCACATGAACCTCTTTCACATGTTTATCCCACCCCGCTACAAATCTATTCTTATTCTTAACAAATGTATTATTGCTCGAAAAAGCAGACGTCTGTAAGACAGGTACAATTTGCTTGTACATACTGTTAATTACTAATCTATGTTTTTCATTATTATATAACTTATCACTACAATTCATAAACTGCCTAGGAAAATCAATATCACGCAGGGCTTCATGACAACGATCAGAGTAGTGACGGATTTTTTCAGAATTTCTAGCTACCCAAATTACTGTATTTGGCACTACTCTTTTATTACTATATTTCGGCACAAACACATTAAAATTAGACGTATTTTCCAGGGGAAAATGGTCAGACCAAGAAACGTAACACTTGTTCCTAAGCAGTGATCCAACCATCTAACGCACCCGTGTGAGTCACTGATGTATGTATAGGTTTCTGAAGTTCTACCAAGTTTGTCAATATCAGAACAGGTTAAATGACAATCACAACGAAACTTTAATAATTCATTTCAGAATAACAAACCCGGGTGCGTGTTGAAATCTCCCAACACAAACACATTTTCCACATTATTACATTCCACAACTGCATTTATTTCTGCCAAACAGTCGGTGAACTCACTTAAATTATTAATGTTACGCATATACACCGAAAATATAAGAATTTCTCGATTCTATTGAGAATCGAGAAATTCTTATATTTTCGGTAATTATTGAATTACCTTAATCGCGACCAAACTTACGTTATTACACTGTATGACCAAACCACTATCAAACGCACTGGTTCTCCATAGCAAGGCCACTTCCCCATAGGGTCGCCCACGCAGCAACTCAGGCGACTCTGTGGCCGATACGCCTGTAGAACCGAAACTGGGGCAGATGGTGTTCAGATATGCCAGATCATGTGATAGTAACCAAGACTCTTGTAGTGCAATCACATCCAGCGTTATACATAATTCTTTTACGTAATCAATCGATCTCTTAATTGATTTACAAGTGAAGCTCATAAGCTTACATTTTCGTCTATTATTCTCCCTAAAAATATTCATTTTTATGACTTAAATGCGTACAATTGAAGCTAACGCAAAACTACCCAAGCAACGTTAAAAAAATATCGACGGTGGACATTTCAAATAGCGTAAGGGATGTAAACGTGCTTTACGACATTTCACTTTGTGTATCTTAATGATGTATTAATACTTCCTGTCACTCTTGTTTACATAGCAAATAGTGGTATACGAATTGCTGTGGAGTCTGTACCTACCATAAATGCAAAGTGAACAAATAAATTCTTTTTTACAAAAAGAAATACCTATTTCCAAAAAAATCACTAGGTACCTACTTATACTAGTTGGAAACTAATTTTAATTTCAGTCACTGGCAAAAAACTAAAATACAGATCCAAAGACACCGACTTTCGATATTAAAGTTATTTTCCACTTTGTGGTGTTTTTTCGGGAGTCGGTTGATTTTTTTAATGCTACCTTTTCACTCCGAAAATATAAAATGCATACTCTTAGTCAAAACAAGCTAATGAAAAATTCTTCAACACTCGCTTCCCATTATTTTCATCTCGGCTTCGTCATGGAAATATAGCGCCGTCATTTATCATCGCGAGGACAGAGCGCCATTACTTAACCTCTTCTACAGCCCCATATGTCATAGCGACCGCCACGCAACCATTATGCGCCCTGCGGGGCAAATTTAAACGAATTTATTACCTATAAGTTACGCTTGTGGTTTTCTCTGCGATGTATCGGAAATTATTCGGATTTGGAACAAAATAGATTGGTACAGAAGGTTAATTTCAAACGAACGAAAACACACGCAAACATAGATGCGTACAAACGCAAATCACAAACGATAGCCAGTTTTAACTGTCACTTGTGGAACTTTGACAGTCGTCACGGGTCGTCAAAAGCCCGAAAGTGTGACAACCAGTCGCACCATGGGTTATGGGTATTACCTAGTAAATGGATGTGTTGGTCCGATAGGCAGTCGTTCCATGTAAAGCCAAAGTCAAAGCATTTATTTCAAATAGTCCCATAAAGGGCACTTATGAACGTCAACATTTACATTAACTTAGAATTCGCCCCGTCCAAAGCTAGTTTCGTATGGCGAAGAATGGGCAAGAAACTCTACTAAAATACTGGTACTCAGCGGCATCTGGTTAGACTGAAAGCCGACCCCAGCATGGGAAAAGGCTGGGAAGGTGATGAAACAACTGCCAGTCGCGAGTGCGCTTGCACCTTGCACACAGAGTGCCAGGTGTGCGTACGTTTAGTTCCCGTTGTGTGGAGCCAACCTTCTGTTACTTATCCATGTATTACTCCTGTAGAGTTCTGTAGTCAGGTAAAAGTTTAAGTGTTGGCTAGTTAATTAGGTTATCTAATTAATTATAGTTTTGGTACATATTGATTTATTACTTGCAAGGTGGTTTATAATTCTGGTAAATATTATTTCTTATCATAAAATAGTTGGTTGCCATAGAATAGTTGAATTTATAACTAATAGATTTAAGGAGGACCATTTGGATCTCTTTTTAGGAAACATGGGTACTTCCTACAAAACTATGACACAAACTCACGCATTCTAGTCATGGAGTTAGGTAGAATCTACAAACTACTTGCTACGATACTTACATAGCTTCCAAAAGTTAGTTAATTCAATAAAAAATAATATTATTTGGTATGCTTACAAAAAAAAGTATTATGTGGTTGACAAAGTACTATGATCAACATTGAAAAAACTGTACCTACTATACTGTACCTATTTAGATAACCAAAAACATTTCAATTGAAAAGCTCCTTCAAAAACTTTGTATTGGACCTGCCTATCATAATAGAGTTTCGGACTTCTTAATTAAAACTTCAAAATCTCCATAAATTTTTTTGACACTCGTTCCTAAAGGCTTAATATAATGAATCTATATAAAGCTTCAAAGACTGGAGTGTTAATTAATTTATATCCGGCTTAATATTATATTTAATGCTGTAATTTGCTGAGTGCGAGGAGAGAAATTGAAGCTGAATTGTGCAGGTATAGGAATATAACTATATAAAATAATAAAATGTTTATGAGAACATATTATTTATTCGTGGTAATTAATTGAATTATATTTAAGTTAGGATTAGACACAAAGTTTCTATCCCGTAGTGTTTGCTACCTTGTCAAAAACAGAAAAACAAGTCGTATATATTTTAAAAACTGAACTACATCTTTAACCTAAACAAAGAAGTCACTACGCTCGCTGCCCCACTAAAAATGTATTTGTGCGTGTTTGTACTTTATTTTTTTATTGCTTTCATAAATTTCAAATTTTCAAATTTATTTATTATTAATTAATCATGTTATACAAGAAAAGTGAGCAGTGACCCCCGACTAGACATTTGCCTGTATCTTGGGGGTCAAAACTGGCCAGGATTTCAAAATCAAAATATTTTATTTCACATAAACCTACATGGGCACTTATGTAACGTCAGAAGCTAGGTGCACGGTTCGAATTTGTCGCTTCCTATGGAGAAGAGCCGGCAAGAAACTCCACGGTTACTCTTTTTAAAATAATTGGCTTTTACAATGTTTTCAAATTACAGTGATAATAGGTATGGGAGGTCAGTTGACTGATGTAGCCACAGCTAGGTAAGTATACTTAGCTTATTTTCACAGTATTATGTCTTATGGCGTTCTGCTGTGGGGATCGGCAGCGGACGTAGATTCAATTTTTTTTTACAAAAGAGGGCAATCCGCGCAATCTATAAAATGGGGCCTCGCGAGTCTCTTAGAAACAAATTCAACGAAATTGATATACTTACTCTGCCTTCTCTTTATATTCTAGAAAATATCTTGTATGTTCGCAAAAACTTAGGTCTTTTCAAAAAAAGATGCCGTTTCCATAATCTAAATACACGTAGTAAAGATGAAATTGTGATTCCAAAATTTAGATTAACTTAGTCTTATTTTACATAGTCGACAGTTTGATTTCACGAAAGGTAGGTCCTTTCGTGAAATCAAACTGTCGACTATGTAAAATCCCATTTGAGTTAAAATGTGACAACATCTGGTCTAGCATGATTTTTTCATAAATTTTTCTCAATGCTGAAAGCACGAAAATAGATCCATAATTAGAAGGATCACTCTTACTACCCGATTTGAAAATTGGTACTACGTTAATATGTTTCATTAAGTCAGGAAACGTACCGCTGTCTAAACATTGGTTAAATATGCCTGCTAAGACAGGAGCAATTGTGCCAATGCTATCTTCAAGAACCTTGACGGAAATCCCCCATAAGTCTTCAGTGTTTTTTTTATGTTAAGACTGTTAAATGCTGTTTTAATTGTGGCTATAGAAATGGGTTTGAATTCAAAACTTGGAATGTCCTTACTGAAGTTTTCTTTAAGAAGAGATTCAGGTAATACAGATGATGAGGGGAGATATTTCATAACCTCTATTGGGATGTTGGTAAAGATATTTACTAGTTTCAGCAACTTTTAACCTATCTAAAATAGTTTCCTTCTCAGTTTTTAGAGCTAACTCATTCTGATCTCGCTGTTTTGTGTTTCCAGTTTCTTTGTTAATTATCTGCCACACAGCTTTTATTTTATTTTTAGCAATACTGATTTTGTTACTTATTAATTTACATTTAGCTTGAGCGCAGACTCTTTTGAATATCTAAGAATAGTTTCTTACTTAATTATGAAGGGCCTCATCAGAAGTCAATGATATCTCTGCTTTTCTAATGCCAGCAGTGGCCCATTTGCAAAATTTTGGTTTAGTAGTGATTATTACTTTTTTACAGGATATGCTTTATGGAATTCTTGGAATACTGTAGAAAAAAATGTGCAATAGTTTATATTGGTGTCTTGTGAATCAAAACTTGCTGTTGAAAGATTGCTAAGAACGTTTTTATTAAACGATTTCAATAAATTTTTAGTCAGAGGTCTCAATTCAATGGTTTTACCTAGGTGTAAATTTTTATCTAAGTCAAACGATACAAGCTGATCAGTATGGTCTAACCTGATGCCACTAATTAAGGATGAGCCCTTTATTTTGCAATTAGTAAATTCATTGTCTATGCATGAAGCTGTGGTTGCTGATAATCTAGTCGCTTATTAAATATACATTTTAAATTGAGTGATTTAAACAATAAGATAAGCTTACATTTTTCTGGTGAATGAACGAATAGATTAATATTTAGGTCACCACACAGAAAAACTAATTTATTATCTTTAAAACGTTTACCTAATATTTCTTCCATAATTATCAAAAATGATGACCAATTCGAGGCTGGTGGTCTATAAACAGATAACAAAGTATGGCCGTCAACCTCTGCACATGCTACCTCACGTAAGCGATCAACAGAGCAAGCCGTGATATCCTTTCTTTCCTTATATCTAAAATAACTATTACATAATATCAAAGTACCACTCCCTATCGAAGACCTATTGTACGCACTGGCAACTGAAAAATTATTTACATTAAACAACATCCTATCTGGTTTTAACCAAGTTTCACTAAAACAAGATATCCATAATTATGATATTTAACTATTAACCTTTTGACCGCCAGAGCGTAAACGCATCGGCGTCCCTCTCACGCCAAGCCACAAATTCGGCGCTATTCTTTTTTGTATGTATTTCCTACAAAAAAGAATACGGATTCGAAAATTTTATCGATAACCAATTTATCATTGCTTTTCGTCGCCAATTTTTTAAATAAAATATTACTCGTAACATTATTCTGTTATTTAATTTGACCCTAAAATATTGTTTTCTTGTCGGCATTTGCCGACGGTGGCGTGTTGTGCACGTTTTCATTTGTCGGCTATACCCGACGGTGGCGTTCAAAAGGTTAACATTTCCACGTCTAGGATTATGCCAGAGAAGCGATTCATATTTTGGTGAAACAGTAAAATACTCATATTGTGCTTCTCTTTTGTCGTGTCTAAAAGTTTAGATAATTAATTACAGTATTATTAGAAGTACAAGATAATACTGTTTTGTCACTTAACCTAGTCTCAGTTAAATTATTAGTAACTGCTTGTATATTGTAAGCTAACAAAGTAGCTAATACAAATACAATTTCTGAGTTGTAGGTGATGGGTGCGAACCCTGACAGGCGTTTTACTTTGTGTAAATTTTTCGTCGCTACTGCTTTCAAAATGTCGAAGGAAAACATCATGGCAACACCATGTCCAAAAACTAAAAAATAGAAGACATGTGACATCTACCAACCCGCACTGGGCCCGCGTGGTGGGTTACGGCCCACTGCCTCTCACGGAGAGGAGGCCTGTTTGCCAGCAATGGGAACATTATAGGCTCATTAGTCATTATTCATTTCTAATAGTCTTTTCAATGTATGCTACTTCTATAAAGTACCTATCCACGTACATCGTTGGTACCTCAGGAAAATCAAACTCGACAACCTTAGGTAAATAAAGTCCAATATTTTCATTTCAAAGCATCCGAATAAGCTATTTTATAGCTTAAAAGAAGAATTAACGTACTCACCAACAAAATCCAAATCAATTAATTTTAAAGGTATTATAAATTAATGTTTTAGAAGACAAAAATAAAACAACAATCTTTTCAGTAACAAAATCATGTTTATTTAAACTTCAAAACCATACAAAATGCCCTCATTGCCGACATTAAGTTGTTCTTAAAACTATCAAGTAGGTACATGTTGTGTGTACCTACACATTATTATTTATTTCGTATTTTATTAAAACGTAAGCAAAGCTGTGCAACTGTTAATTACAATTTAATTTTAAGTACATCAGTTTTATGATAAATATGATTTTATAGGCTTTTCGGATTATTCCATACCAGTTTTAGAAGTGAATCTTTATATGAACACTTAGTTTTCACCTTATATTTTGTCTAACTACTTATAAAAGAGTTATGGACAACAATATCTGGTGATGGTCACCTAGGTCTTGTATCGACTATCGAATAGATTTTTGTATCTAATCGATCGTGACTGCAATAATGTTGAATCATATTCTAAATTCAAAAGTCAACAAGACTGCATTTGACCATAAAATGTCGGAGAAGCCTTGTCGGTGCTCTTAAAAGATTGCAGCGTGTCAACCGGCAGACAATCATTCCATACAATTTTAAAGCGCTTGCCACACTTTTGTGTCTCTTTAGTGCTAGAGTCGTTTGATTTCCACACTACAATTTTTCACCCAAATATAAATAACTCCAAGTACAGAAAGACTACATCGTGTTCATATAAAAGTAAAGCAAGTAACAGATGATGACAAAACTTTCCATGACACATTTTTGTCGCAAGTCGATCAAAACTACCGAAGAATCTAGAGCATTCTTAGTGACGGAAAGTTGTGACAAATACAGATAGTATTTCTCGTATACATATTAACGTTTCATTTTCTCGTATAGGTACGGAATAATTAGGGTGGGGACATGTTGAAAGCGGGAGCAATTTACTTTAGTAGATGATTAGCCAGCACAAGGATTTTTTAAATAAACAAATGAATAAAGATGATCACGAAGTATGAATTGAAGTGGTGTACTTATATTTACTTAAGATTAGGTACCGAGTTCAGTAATCTACTGATTAAGATAGCGATCTGTTTTGTGCTGAATTAATTAAATTTTCTGTAGAAGTAAGTAAGTCTAATTCAAACTTAACTTGTATCAACAAGACGCCCTGTAGAAACCACCTTATCTTTACATATTTTTCGCAAATAAATGTTTCGGTTAATTTTAAGTACCTATCGTTAAAGAAAAATGTTTGCGAAACTTTTGAACCTTTTGTTTAAAATAAACACAAAATCGCGCCTGCTATCACTATACCCCTCTCCTGAAAGACCACTTTTTGTATACTTATTTCGTAGGCATTACATTTCGTAGGAAATTTATTTATGGCTAGGACTAGACGTAGGCTATTCAGAACTTCAGATATTATTTATAGTATGCATATTTCTATGATTTTAGTATAATATAAGTATCTTCTCAACAATATAATAAATTATTTGAAATTATAACATAAATTGAATACATTAATCATTTTATAAACCTACTCGTAACGAGACTTTTAAATTGAATTTTTTGTATTAAATCTTTGTCCATAAATATATTTTTTGTCAAATATGACTCTTATGCCCGTTTTCACCGACATCCCCTAAGTTTATGGGATCCCCTAAGAATGGTTAGGGGACTGTTAAAAGGTGGTTTCTGTTTCACCAACAGTAAGGGGTCAGTTAAACGCTAAAAGGTCCCCTAAATTTAGGTGGCCGAAATGTGGGCCCATAAACCGGCTTTTACGTATGTGATCTCTCAAGCAACGAACATGGATAGTGATATATTAGAATTTGTTGAAAATTTTGAAACTGTTTCTACTATATTCGACATAAATAACAGTCGTAGACCAAAGATATATCGGAAACGACCTTTTTCCAACTTTTTTCGGAGATATCAGCCTTTTCCCAACTATATTGGGGTCGGCTTCCAGTCTAACCGGATGCAGCTGACTACCAGTATTTTCCATGGAGCGACTGCCTATCTGACCTCCACAACCCAGTAACTGGGTAATACGATACCCCTTGGTAAGACTGGTTGTCAGATATAAATTGTTTTTTCGGAGATATAGATTACCTTAGATTACCGATGCACATTCACTATGTTATCAAACAAACAATCATAACTAGTTATGGGAAATCTAGTCTCGGGCTCGAACTCACTGGTGAGCCTGGCTAAAAAGCACGCTGTCTCATCAGTCATCAGCCATCGCGTCCGACAAAGGACGCTAGTCTACACGCACGATATTGAGTGAGATGCAGGATCATTTGTAGTAAAACAGGCGCGTATTAAATTAATTAAGAACATCGAGTTTTATAAAAACCCACTGTATAAATCAATTACCAATAAAGTTTATTGAACTTTTCGATATTTGAGCTTTGTCAGTACTGACTTGGCTTTGAAGGTTTTACACTTCTTACACGCCCAACGTTAGGTTAAATTAGCAAGAAGAACTAACCTTTGTTGGCTCATAACTGTTTAATGGCTTGTTATTTTAGTATTCTATTCTCGCACAGACAATATTATTATTGAGACAAAACTATACCATGTTTAATTTTTGATGTACATTGTCAAACAGTGTAGTATACACTCCCGAAGTTTGTATGGAAATATTTTTGACTAGATTAACCTTATAAAACTCTTTGCAAATGCCAACCTATATAAACTGTACTCTTTGATGCCAACAATCCAACAAATCTTACGTCACGACATCACAAAAGAAAGAAGTGTCAAACCGAGTAAATAAGTAAGAAAACATGAAATTCATTCAAAATATGAATGAAATAATATATAATATTGCTATCAAAACACGATTTATAAATATCTGTATCCTTAAAAGTGTATACTTTAGAGAATTTTATAAAAACCTATCTTGTTACAAAGTATCGATAAGTTCATAGACGAATCAGTCACTATTATCGAGAACAAAACGTCACATAGATATGTGTCCCCTAGTTACAAGGTGAAAATGATGGTGAAACGAAATTTAATTTAGGGGCTAGTTTAGGGGAGCTTTTAAGCTAAAGGTCCCATACGTAGGTGGTAGTTTAGGGGATGTCGGTGAAAACGGGCATTAGTCACTTATAGGCTATTATTACATTGAAATAATAAGACAATTACAATACATTTATTTAAAATCGACTAGTAACATTTATAAGCAAACAATTTACTAAAATCTACATTTAATGAATATGGCAACATTTTTTTGGGTTTATTTTAAATTACCTACCGTTCAGTTCATATCCAGTAAAATATATTTACACATGCTGTTTTATTTGAATCAAATATTTATTTAAAACTTTATTAGCTTATTTTAATAAAACATTGCGATTCAACTCAATATCATAAATGCTTAAGAGTGTTTTAATTAAAAACATTTTTAAGTTAACGATTTATGTTTAAATGCTTTTAAATATTTTGTGCTTTATTTTGAAGATGATTGATGTTAACCATGTAGGTTTTATGTTCAGTAAAAACTTAATGGATTGAAAGAAAGGGTCTTGTTGCAAACAATAACTTTGTAGTATCATTCTAGACTCGTCCAACTCGATTGAGATCATAAAACTGAGAATAACCATGCTTTGTTACTCGATTACATTGAGTAAAGTGCTGCGAATCGAAATCTCGCTTTAGCAGTATTTTTTTCGTTCAAAAGAAATATTTGCTTGACTCCATTATATTTTGCTAAAGGAGCCCTTTCATAAAATTGGAAGTCGTTGTGAAAACAAGAGTATTTTAAAAATGCAATCAAGTGTAATCTTCAAAGTTATAAAATAGATGACCACTAAAATCAATGTTCCAAACTGTCGTCTTAGAATTTAAATTTCGAGCACAAAAGACAGTACCTACTGTCGATATCTACAATATTCTGTGACCTCTCGGCCAATCGAAGGCAAGAGATAGGCCTGAGGGAAATCTCTGCGTCCATCGATTGACCATCTGTCTTTTAGTGATAACAATTGGGACACTGATCGACTGACCCAAAGATATTTAAGATTTGAATCAAATAGAAAGAAAAGCGATTCAATCAATCCAGCCGTTTCTTTAGATTATTTGTCAATATTTCAACCTGATAAGACTAAGTCCATGTACAATTTTTCCAAATTCCTTATTTCTGTTCGAAGCTCTTTAAATAATTTAGAAAGTTTACTTTTAGAGAATTTGTTTACGAGTACGTTAGCGCTTTAAAATGTTCTGTATAATATTGCTGTCCGAAATTCCAAAGAATAGAAACTGGTAATTTTGAAGAAAGCTTGTTTATTAAAAAAAAAGATATGGTTTTACATTTTGCAAAGAAAACATCATGATTTGGCATAAAAAAGAGTTTTTTCAAATAGAAAACGATTTTTGTATTAAAAAGTTTCGTAGATAATGCTGTTTATCTGAAAAAAGAGAAATAACAATGTATTAGGACCATTAAGTAATTGAAAAAACTACGTTTTTGAGTAATTTGTTGGAGAAGAAATCATCCATTAATTATTTATCAAATCACTTTGGAAAAAATTAAAGAAAGAAAACGAAGTTTAAAAAAACATAATAATGACATAAAATTGTGGATTTAAACTTAATGATCAATTCTAATAACTTTATTTTGTGAGGGTTATTATTTTACTTGTAATGTTATTTGTCGTTGAGTTATACATACAAACTACTTGATCTTTCTTACCTTAAAATACTTGTACCCTATGGTTCTCCCGATCGCAGACAATAATATTGCCACCAGACATGACTGCTATGCCTTCTAGACCCTTGAACTCCCCATCACCGGATCCCCATGATCCAAAGGCTCTGAGGAAGTTACCATCAGGGTGGAAGATCTGGATACGGTTATTGCCAGAATCTGCAACCACGATGTAGCCTTGGTCGTCTACTGCTACACCCCTGGAGTGAAAAAGAGAGAGTTAGAGAATTAGGAATGATAGAGTGGGAGGGAATAAGTCTCGGTATTTCTCTCGGTTTGATAGTAGTCCAGGTAGTAAAAAATAATAGATAAATAATAAGGTTGGTAGTTTATGCTCGGGGATGTTTGTGAACCCGTCCTTAATAAAGAAAGTAGCACCATATTAGATAACGATTTTGAATACTCAATTAAATCTGTCTGGCAAAACTAGAAAGAGGTCTTTTCACGAATAATTTTTTTAAGGATTTGTCTCCTAAGTAACAGAAGGATCATTGCCCCTTTAATAGTATTGTAGGATCATTAAACACGTGTACAGCATACATACATACATTAATAAGCTCACGCCTTCTTCCCATGGGGGTATGCAGAAACTACAGAACGATTAGTTGAGTTTTATTCCACTAAGATCTGTTCCTAGATACAACCATTTGAAGTTGTCAGACAAAACCGTTCACAAGCTAAAGTGCATTTTTATGCCGCAGTCTCATAAAAAAAATACCGGTTTGTCAGATCATAGTCCGTTTTTAGGTCACTACAACATTCAACGAAAAGTACGAAACGAAAAACGCTATATTTCAAAAGCTAGTAAATGTCACACACATTTTCATTGTACGTTCACAGAATTAATAAAGTTATCACATCCGACTTTTCCTACAATAAAATGTGAACTTACAACTTACTGGGTTGAACATAAAAATAGCAATAATGTTAGTCATTTTGTTCTTGAAACGAAAAGCTGTAAAACATCGCTCGGCCACGTATTCCGGTCATATTTTATTATTGCGAACAGAATTCGGTCAAGGTACGTCTGGACTCAGGTTGGAAATATTGGCACCACTGTAACGAAGGTTGGCACTCACTTTTATCGTCGGACAGTGATCTGAAAGAGTATTTTGTTACACAAGGTTGGGTCTATCAGGTTTGTTCATGTATTTTTGATTGTGAACGAGATTCCAGACGGGGACTTGTCAGTGACGCTGACAATTTGCTGAGCGAATTCTTAGTGACCCAAAATTGTTATTTAAGTATGCACGTTGTTTATGTTTTTGATGTCAAAAATTAGATCGTGAAAGGATGTATCTAATTCCTTTAAACGAGCAATTCTTGTATATATATATACGTATATATAATCTGAATCTCGGAAACGGCTTCAACGATTTTCATGAAATTTAGTATGTAGGGGATTTCGGGGGCGATAAATCGATCTAGCTAGGTTTCATTTCTAGAAAACATCAAAGCTAAAAAAAAAACCAAGCAACGCTCGGTAATACCACATATTTTTTATACACTGATCATTACTTTACATAATTATATTAATACAATTTAAATAATTAATGTCTAAGACTCGATCTTGCTTAGGATTTATCACGACTTCAACCATTATCTTAAAACAAGCTCGATACTGCCAGCTCAGCTTTACTGTACGGTCTTAGAGGAAATATATTGTTGCCTTCAAACTATAAACCGGTCACGTTACTATCGATATCTCCCCAAAAGCCTCTAAACTATCCACTCGCTGATAGCAGACAACTCAACACTTACGGACTTAGAATATCTCTTAACGTAAATATTTGGTACTAGTTGGGGATTTAAGGGCCCGTAAAGCTAAATTAGAAGACCAACCGACCGCACTTTATAGGGCCATTGGAAACACACGTTAAGACCAATTCGGCTTCAGTTTCAAAAGATGTAAAGGATGTTAAGTTTATGAAGCTAATTTTGAAAGTAATTAGCTAAGTAAATGACCTCATTGTGTTCGAGTTTGGCTAAGGAAGTAGGAAATAAAGAAGTTAAACGCGGCTGATGATTTCGCATTTTATTTTTCAGCTCTTGACTTATGACCGCACAGTTTTTGACATCTTCTACGAAGATTCAACCTGACATGCACTGATTATGCTTGTTCAAACATTTTTTTTTTGCCTTGTATTGTGTCCCACAGCTGAGCAAAAGTTGCTACTTTTTCCTTCCAAACCTCCCTGCTTTGTGCAATCTCTGGCCATGCTGACGCTGGAAACCTAATAAGGTTTGCAGCGTCACCATGGCCAGAGAGACCACGGCAAAGACATCTTATTAGATCGTCACACCACCTTTGCCGTGGTCTACCTCGTGGTCCATATCTCCGGGTGCATTTGCGCGACGTACCTATATGGCCACTTATCTTACGTCACCAAAATTATCAAAATTATCATCCAGTAATGAACATACTGGCTTTTTGGTTTTCGAAACTTGGTTTATTTGCATCCTACCAAGTTTTATGATCGAACAATACTTCTAATGTAATTTGTACGACAGCACATTCTCTTACCTCGGGAACTTAAATTGTCCATCTTCAGAGCCTTCTTCGCCGAATGACGAGAGGACCCTTCCATTGACATCGAAGACCTGTATCCTATGGTTGTTGGAGTCTGATACCAGGACCCTGTTGGTGCTGGAGACGGCGATGTAGTGGGGGTGTTCTAACTGGCCAAGCTTGGACCCGAAGGATCCAAACTTGCCAACGAACGTGCCATCGGATTGGAACACCTGGGGCAGGATAAAGACAGAATTAATTTAATTTTTGAACTATTAAAACGTTAACAAAACTCTAAAACCACATTCGCACAGACGTAAAAATATTGCGGCATGATTTTATCGTGCACTGGATTATCGAGAGGGAGTGGGCTACAATACGAGTACACCACGCGGGCCAATTGCGGGTTGGTAGTTGTCACCCGAGTCTTCGATTTTCCGGCTCTAGGACATACCGGTTTCCGCACGATTGTTACCTACTCACTATAGACAAGTTATAAGGACGGATTTTTCGAAATTCAACCCTTAAGGGAGTCAAATAGAGGAAAGCTAGTTTACAATAAGTAAGTCCCCTGAGTTTGAAACCACTACCGACAACTTGTAAATCGGGTCGTTGCCACTGCTCTACTCATTTTAGTTTAAATTAATAGAAAATACAAAATATTTATTCACTAAAGGGAGTCGGATAACATTTTTAGATGTTCTATCTGCCAGGGGTGCGGGTTATTCGAAAGAGATACCGTGGCCCCTGACAAACAGGCAACTGAGGGACGGGACACGGGTGGGTTTTAGTCAGTAAAAGTCTGACACGCCCTCCTGCTCCACCCAGAACGGGAGAAATTATTTAATGATTTCCCACCCAAAAAAAATAAAAAAAGATGTTCTATAGACTCATTAAAATTTTGAAATTTTAATTATCTTTTGAAAGGTACTTGTTGGCCTTATTTATAAGTTAGCTGCGACTAACTTTACTATAGACTAAGGTACATTATTTTAGCTTCACGAAATAGTTGAACAATAATTATTAAATAATTATAGTGGCCATTCATGCTGAATTCTTTGAGTAAGTCAATTAAAGGGAATGTGCATAATTGTAGGGCCATTGACAGAGACAAAACTAAAATTGACTTGAAATAAGTTTGAATCTAATTATTGGTTTTATGTGTTAGTATAGACAGCGACGAATGCCAATGATAACTTTGTTTTGAGTATTTACTGTTTCTAGATGTTCTATTCTAGCCTATATACTATTTCAGCTATTCAATTACAGATTCACTAAAAAGCTTTCGATGGTAAATTATTTCTGTAACTTGAAAAGTGGGGTAATATATTTTTGTCTCTAACTGTACCATAACCGATAAGTGCTAAAAATTTAAGAACTGCGTAACACACTTACAATGGCAATGCCTTTAATTTTGACAGTTCAATAATAGCATTTATAGCAATAGATTGTTAAGCAGACGAATATTTCGAACACGAAGCAATGGATCATTATCCTTCAGATTGTGATTGAAAGTGTGTTGCACAGTTAGTGTGCTGAAATATATATCAGATAATTGGTCCTTTTGTACTACAAGTTCAAATAAAAAAACACATACCTGTACTCTATGGTTTTCCTTGTCACAGACGTATATAAACCCGAGCGCGTCCGTGGTGATGCCCCACGGGTAGTTGAACTTGCCGTCACCAGTGCCCTGGCTGCCGAACGCCCTCAGGAAACGGCCTTGAGGGTCAAATACCTAGGACAAGAGATTCCATGTTTATGTTTGCCTTTTGTGATATTGCATTTGTTCTATGATATTTTTGCTATGCTTTTATCTCATTAAGGATCATAATAGTGTCATTATTATTCTCCTTTATTAAATAAAAACATTTAAAAATATAACAAAAATAGTCGCCCACCGATATCGTGACCACGCTCAAAGCTACCGGTGATCAGGGCTTCTGAAAAATTAACCTTGTAACAATATGAGCCGCCTGAATCAAGCCCTTGATCCAGTTGGCTAATGAGAGCCCCCTCAGGTGTTGGTCTAAGTTCTTAGCATTATCATTAGCAACTTCCGGTGTTCAGAATGTTAAATAGTAATAATCAGCCTATAACATTCCCTAAGCTGCCTTATTTTTGTGAGAGGGAGAAGAGTGGAGAGACCACGTTCAGAATCAAAGATAAGGAAAAGGACCAACTATAAATTATTAAGTTAATTATTTGTACTTTATTATATTCTAATCGATTTGTAATTTCAATTTGTATTTGCATGTTGCAGTTACGCGTACTTAATCATTTAATATTATCGTTGATCCTGACATTGAAACCTAAAGCCCTAAGATATTCACAATGGGGTTGACGTATCCGTGTGGATAAAAACCCCTTATTAAAAAAGAATAAAAAAAAAAAAATGAAAAAAAAAAGATATTCATAGTAAAACGAAACAAAATTGGTTAATTACTTTATAGTTAACTATTAAAATAATCCATTTTTATATTCCAAAAAGCGTTTCTTGGTACTACTGCATAATTTTAATTTAGAATTGGAATTTACTTTAATCTAACTAGATGTTTTGGCTACATTCAAATTGATAACCATCTCAAAAGTTAATCAAATTTCTGAGAAACCCATCCATGGAGGTTGTGGTATCTGGGAGCCACGTACGAACATACAAGTAAACGACCTATCTCTTAATGCACTTTAAAGTTCTTTAAACTCACTACGCACTTAAACGTGCACCATACACGTGTTAGAACTTGGAACTCTGCCAATCCGTGAGACAAACATTGTCAAAATACCCGAACGACTATTTCCCTGTTAATATTCTGGGTAAAGTCCCTGACAACGCCAAGTCCTGGATTATATTTTAAATGTGATTGTGAGTTTGTTTTTAGCACTTTCATGGCGAGGCCGTTACTGGTATCAATAAACATGTAAAATAAAAACATCTAAACCTACAAAAACATTTCATTCCGTAACATTTGTAGGAAACAAAAACATAAAACCACATAAACTACTAAATCATCTTTGTTGGGGCTATCAGTTACATTAGCAAAAAACGTTGTCAAATTATCCTTATAGCCTAATAAAGTAGGATGGATGGTGTCCAAAAAAGTGCAATTTGTCTTCACCATCTAATAGCTATTTCCGCAAGCTCACGTCTTAGCCACTATTCTGGTCCTTCGAGATGGTCAACAGTCTGACTGACACTAATGAATTACGGCCAGGACAAATAGACGAATGGAATACAAATTCAGGTCTCCCGGGAAATATGCTGAGATGGGATCACTCTATTTAGAGTTGTTTCGCTTTCGAACACTGCGTCAAGAGCGTATCTTGTCTACCTTTACAGAAGGATCCCTAGTGATTATAGGTGCGTACGGACTGTTTAAACCTAAATATTACGAGTAAAACTGACAAAGAAAAAGATCTCAGAAGGCAGCCTTTGAACATAGTCAATAGAACCATTAATAAAACTTCATAAAAGGAAGAACAAGCTTTGTTTCAAGAAAAGAAGTATCTATTAATCACGAGATAATATCGAGAATTTACAACGTGTGAAATTGCAAAAAGATGTAAAAATAATGTTCGTTTCTAAATCTGCTCTTATATTTTTACAAGAAAAATAAAACATACATCTCCCCGCAAAATGAGAATGATGACACATAAACATAAGCCTATATTTGCTAAGGTAAACATGTCCCAAATGGTACCCTGTTTTTTGAAGCCAAGTGTGGCAAAAATATGTTGACATTAATGGTTTACGGCGCGAACAAAAAGACGAATGGAATTGAAATTCTTACTTTCAGAGAAAATGTGGAAGCAACTTCACGAAACACAATTCCGGAGTTGCAAATCTGTTTTAGTTTTGAGATCATGGCGGGAAATATTTGAGTACGCGGGATATATTGCTGATAGGCCAAATGTGATTTCTAGCTCAGTAACATCGTGAGCAAAAGTGGTATTGGAATTTTTCATGTTGATGGTTTTCGCTCCAGCGACCAATAACTTATACGAACTGTGATAGGTAATTGTCACATTTAAACGTGCAAAGAATCTTTACGATGTTTTTGTGAAAAACCATTGAAATAAAATAAAAGATGATAAAAAGTCTTCAAACCATTAACAATATTTAAATGTTCTTTTTTATACCAGCTTGAAGATAAAGATGCATTGACCTTGCTTTCTTTTTATTTCAAAGTGCTTTGGACGCGTCGCAGATGACTGCCAAAATACTTTTTAGTTCAAGTGTAAATATTAAGCACCGTGTCAGTTTAATTTATGGTCCTTAGTATTTACAAATTCAAAGGTTTAAAGTACAAAAGATGCAAAATTGTTTGGTAGTTAAAAGAGAATTCGAGAGCCAATTGTTTTGTAAAACTTTAATTTACCAAATGATGAGAAGTTATAATAACGGTGAACTTTTTGTCTCGTGTTTGACCTTAGGAACTATCTAAGTTTGTTTAAGTTTAAAATCTGGTCATGCATAATCCTTTTTAGTATGATTGAAAGCTTTTAGAACTAAAAGAACGCATCTCTCGTTATTCTGAAATGAGCCAAATCTGGTATTTATTCTGCATTGAAGTCAGAGTTGTTCTGAGTTATTAAGATTTGTTATTTTAAGTATACGAAATATTAAGAGCATCTGCCATCTTTGTATTGTGAATATATAAACAAAGCCACTTTGAATTTTAAATTTTAATACTATTCATATTTGCGAGCTGTCACTTTGCCGGTACTTGTTCATTCTCTTTGTTTTAAATAAACGGACTGCTGCATTGAACCGCACTAGCAGTAGGATGTGGTGCATATTTGAGAATGCAAATAATTGGCGCTTTGACAAATATGTTGAGGTTGTAAAGTTTTAGAATAGGTGTGAATTTGTTTCAGCAGTTACTAGGATGAATTGACTTTCATTTTGGTTTATCTTTTTTTTTTTATAGATAGACTAATAGAATTTGAAAATGAACGACTAGTGATCCACCTTAGCCCTGGACCGAAACAGCTGAAAGTCATGGGGAGAGACGTTTGCCCAGCAGTGAGATGATGCAGGCCAACAGTAACAGCTACAGTAATGAAACTTTGTTTTAAATTTCTACAAAATATTAGAATAATATACATATTTATTAAGTAAAACAAAATTTAAACTAGAAAGAAGCCCTATATTATTTTAGATGTTGCGTATCTGATACTGAATACTTACGAAATTAGAAAAACGGTTAGTAAAATACCTGACTTTAAATAGAAGAAATAGAAGTTACGATTTAAAACCTGATCCTTACAAACCGATGCGTACTTACAGATCTAGTTTACATAAATATATTTATATATTTTCTTATATAAAGGAAATCCTGCATATGCGATATACAAAACAAATACATAAAACGTTTATCTTAGAGTACAGGATAAGAATGTAATATGATTTAGAAAATACGTTTTCCATATTTACGTTGGTATGGAATATGGTTAGTCTCGTAAATATTTTGTTTGTTTTCTTGTGCTTGTATAGGTACTATATCTTTTTATTTGGCCCAGAGACTGTATCAATAATTTAGTTTAGTTGTAGTAAATCAAATCGAATCAATAAATTTCGGATTTAAAAAAAAAAAGTTGAGCGCCCTGCGCATGAACACTCATCCACTGCTTCAACAGTGGCGAATCCCACCTGTTTGCCAATGCATCCAGGAGCCGTTTGCGGCGCCATGCACGCATCTGAGCAGCGAAACGCTTCGCTTCTGGATGATTGCATAAAAGCAATCAGTGTGCGCCGCAGCAAACATAGTAGACGCGATGCAAAAACGGGGCAGCCCAAACAACACCCTAAACGCGTTATTAAATTGTACACGCAGAATCCCGTACACTCGCTGCGTATAGTTAACCCATAGACTGCACGTGTAGAAGGACTGACAATACGCTTTAAAAAGCGTCAGGTAATCTTCCTTGCTACAACGTGCAAATCTACGGGCCAACATGTTGCAACGTACACACAAAGCCCTCCGGTCCCTCTCAATATCCATGTCATCGTGCAATTTGTCTATGGCCCAGTGACCCAAGTATTTAAACTGCCAAACGAGCCTCAGTGGTATCCTCCCGCCCGTTGAAGACCCTGATGACCTATTACCTCTCGTCACCCCGGACGAAGTTCACGAGGTCATCAAAGGTCTGAAGCCCCGCAAGGCCCCGGGCGCTGACGGAATCACCAACAGGGTGCTCCAGATGCTGCCCGCCCACCTGATCATGCTCTTGACCACCATCTTCAATGGTGCCTTGAGCAATAATATATTCCCCGATGCATGGAAGCAGGCCACGGTTATCGGCATCCCGAAGCCGGGCAAGCCAAAGTCCGAGCCCACGAGCTACCGCCCCATCAGTTTACTGAGTAGTCTTGGCAAGATCTATGAGAGACTTATTTATAAGCGACTCAGAAATTACGCCGAGACTAAAGGCCTCATACCCAACGAACAGTTCGGTTTCAGAAACCAACATTGTTGTGTGCAACAGGTCCACCGTATCGTAGAACATATAAGCGCTGACTCCCAGCGCGGTACGATAACCGGTGCAGTATTTTTTGACATAGCGAAAGCCTTCGACAAGGTCTGGCACAATGCCTTGATTTACAAGCTGTACCGACTCGGTGTGCCAGAACGTCTCGTGCTCATCTTACGAGATTTTCTGTCGAACCGCACCTTTCGCTATCGCATCGAAGGGGCGATCTCGTCTCCCCATCCCATTCGCGCCGGCGTCCCTCAGGGCGCGGTGTTGTCCCCGCTCATATTCACTATATTCACGAGCGATATCCCAAAAAGTAGAAAAGCACAGTTGGCACTGTTCGCAGACGACACAGTCATCTACTACACTGGGAAAAGTCAGGACGCGATAGCCGCCACTCTCCAGACCACCGTCAACGTCCTTGGCGCGTGGTTTCGAAAGTGGCGGATCGATATAAATCCGGATAAAAGCCAAGCAGTCCTCTTTACGAGACCGCGACGCATTAGACCTGAGCCCCCCCCGTCCCATCTCTTTGTTCGGCAAGCCTATCCCTTGGGAGAAGCGAGCCAAATACCTTGGTGTGACCATGGATCAGCATCTCTCCTTCGCAGAGCACATAAAGAAGGCGCGCTCACGCGCCGCCTTCGCTCTCGGCAGATTACATTCTGTTCTAAATGCACGTAGTAAGTTGTCACTAAAGTGCAAGTTGCGGATTTACACGGCGTGTTTATGGCCCATCATGACGTATGCGAGTGCAACCTTTGCACACGCGAACCCCCGATTCATCCATAGGATGCAGACCCTACAGAACCGATTCCTCCGGCAAGCCACAGGCGCCCCTTGGTTCGTTCGGAACGAGATCCTCCATCTCGATCTGAAAATCCCCACGGTCAGTCAGTTCTTGAAACGCAACTCGAAGCGTTTCTTCGATAAAGCCGAAATTCACCGCAATCCCTTGATTGTGAAGGCCGTCACTTATGTCCCCAGTAGGATTAGCTCTGTCCGACGGCCGAGACATGTCCTCACCGACCCAGACGACCACATTACTATCCTTCAGGAAAGCAATAGGGCCACCAGTACAGTTCGCACACACCGCACAAAATCGTCCTTCCGACCTCGCCGCCGAGGACCTCGCGCCCCGCGAAGACCCCTAGTAGGTAGTATCGGCGCCTAACGTCGAGACCCCCGACCGACCCTTGCTCGTTGAAGCGCCAGCCCGCGCCGCAGCTGAGCCAGTAGCTTTAAATTCCCCCTCTAATAATAATAATGCCAAAATTTCGATCCAGCCTGTCCCCAATAGTGATAGCTGTCCCCCTATCAGTGACGCCCTGAGCCGAGGTCCGTACCCCACAGGGGGTGCCTTCAGCGTGCAGTCGCTTAGTTTGTAAATTTTAGTTTGTAAGCCCTGGCTGGAGGCGTTAAGATTAACTTTTTAATGGCAGCCCCAGGAAAGCCCGGTTGAGCAGTCACGGCCTCTCAAGGCCAACTGCGAGATGCCCAACAAAAAAAAAAAACTCAGTGGTATCCCACCTAGTGTTAGTGAGGTAAGATAACTATAACACTTCTTACCGGCTTTAAATATTTAAAGCCGGTAAGAAGAATCATCAGCTTACTCTTGGATCCATTGTACTTGAGTCCGCAGTCCGCAGCATACAGCTCATTATTTTTAAGAGTTTTCTTAGTGCACCAATTGATAGGCTCAGCAGCACCATATCGTCAGCATAACTTATGTTGTCTACACAAACACCGTCCACGTGACAACCGATATTAGTACTGCTGAACTCACCGATTAGTCGGTTCATGTACAGGTTGAAGAGCCTAGGGGAGCTCAATCCCCCCTGCCTCACGCCGCACTCCAACCTGTACACGTCCGACTGTGCCCCTCCCCACTTCACACTGTTCTTTTGGTTGGCGTACCAATATTTAAAAACTGATGTGATCTCAGGAGGCAAGTCCGTTTCAGTTTGTATTTTTGCAACAGTAAATCATAAGATACGAGATCAAATGCCTTTGATAAATCCAAGAAACAGGTACAGATTGGTGTTTTCCTCACTGTGTAGTACTGGACAGTTTGCTTGAGGCATAAAATTGAAGATTCAGTCGAAAAAGAAAATAAAGATTGTTACTAACAATATTGAAGTTTATCTTAATAAGCTGCGTGGATACTAAGAAGCAATACGTCGCCTATGACCAAAATAAATCATTATAGTCAGAGTCATAATTGATGGAAGCAACTAAAGTCCATTAATACTGTCACTTTGAAATCTCATTTAAATTGACACAATGTGATTTGATTAACTACAGTTTTTCACATAGTAGGCTAGCTAAGCTAAGAATTAATATTAAAAAAACCGTCAAAAGTGCTACATCTTTAGAAAAAAATAAAATAAGCATTCTTTTTTCTTGCGAAATAAACAACCATATTATGATTTTAAAATTACTTAACATCACGCCTATACTCTCATATTGTAGGTTGCGAGCCTATTGCCATCAACCAGGCATATAACCAGACTCCACGCTGCTACTGGGAAATTCGAGATGGATTTGGTTTTAGGACTGTGTTCGTATAAAATGAGAACGCATTTTTCCATTTTCAAATTAAAAAAACTGTCCTGCATAGTTCAAACGAACCAACCAATTACAGACTACCAAAGTACTAATTATATATATTTCATGGTAAAAAAGGAAGCTTGTTCATTCCTCAGTGATGTGCTGCTGTGGCGGATTTTCAAACCGATTTATTTTACTGCACCACAGTTTCGCTTCACTGTAAGCTTCTAACAGATAACTTATAGCAGCTGGTAGGTATTTAGCAACCGCTTTAATGGGCCTAATTGGTGAATATAATTGTTGTTGATTAGAAGTTTATTTTTTTGTGTTTTATATAATCTCTCTGTGTCTTTTGGGACAGAAAATTCCAATGATTTGTAAGGATGGGAAGAAAACATAAGGGTGGATTTTTCAGTAGCAGGAACCTTAGCCGTTGTAGTTACCTACAAGAAAACGTTCTTAAGAGAATGTACTTAACTCTTTGAGTAGTTGCTAACTGCATTCACAGATTAAGGAAACATAGTACAGTCAGCTAGAATAACGTCAAATCTCACGTGTTATTCATATAAGTATTAAGTCTCTTCTGGACCAACTGAGGTTGGGTTAGGTTATTTCAAAGTAATATTTTGATATTAAGATTTTGCTAATATTTTAGCGCTGTATAAGCTGCTATCAGTAGATAGGTACAGGCTTAGGAGTAGAAACTAAGTGCCACTTGGACTTAAAACATCGCCTGTCTCGGTCATCTTCAAATGTTTGACTGTCGGAATGATGTTTTCCATTCCTTTAGCGTTCAACGTATTTAGTGATTTGTAAAAAGAAGATTAACTAAAATAAATAAAAACTAAAACTCACTTGAATACGATGATTGTATCTGTCAGCAATGATGTACTGCCCGATCCTGTTGACAGCGACACCGGCGAGGCAGTCAAACTCTCCCTCACCGCTGCCGTACTGGCCAAACTCTTTTACGAAAATACCGTTGGAATCGAACACCTGTGGAAAAAAGGACCATTAGGACTACTTTGGGTGAAAAAGATCGTTAGGATATTTCGTTTCTGTTTTTTAGAAACTGTGTTACACATGTATGTCAGAATGTAGGTGTATGTTAGGTCTTTATTATTAAACTGCTCTTGTAGGTTATTTTCAGACAGGACACGCTGTCGTTAATCACATTTTCGGTTTACAGAAGATATTGGTGGTTTGTGGCTGCCTAACTGAAGGAACGAAGAGGTGGAGGTAGGTAAAGTAGGCGTAGCGGTAACGTACTTTATCTGAATTTCATACAATATGTGCACAAAGAGACCGTTTATTAATGTATTGTCTATAAAAAATAAATAAAACATAGACTAAAGTAAAACATCTGTTTGTAATGTCAAAATAACTGCTATTAACTAAATGCATAATGATAAAAGTATACACGGTATAGTTTTTATTATTTTTGTTTGTCTGGTTGTTGTGGTTGGTAAATCTCGGAAATGGCTTGACCGATTTAGACGGTACTTTCAATGTCAGATCGCTGATGTTAAAATAAGGAGTTTTTTTTATTCTGGTAGCCCGTGGGATAGTTCCTTACATCCACAGAGGCGAAGCCGCGAGCAGCAACTAGTGTCAAATAACAATGATCAAAATAATATATTTGTATGGAGTAAAAGTGCATTTTCTTGTTACAGCAGTAATATAAAAATATGAAAAGTAAGGAATGCCACTTTAGCAAAACGAGATACTACACGGAAATGTAGTTATTCGCTTTTACTTTTATTAAAATGACCTACATTCAGTATCAATTCAAGATGCACAAGCATCGATCGAGTTTTCAACAACTTTTCTGGGAGTATTGTATTCTATTTGAAAAAGCTTACGAGTATTTTGCTTAAAATTCAAACAACTTGTTTATTTTATCTTCACAAACAATGGCTAAGCTTAAAAACTTTGTGACACTGGTTTGTGAGAGACTGGTGTCTGCACTAGGAATACCTGTATAGCAAATCACCAGTTCCACCGGTCCCATTACACGGTGTGTAAACAGTGTAACAGTTATTTAGTAAATATGAACGGAAAAGGTATAAAATAAAAATCAATGGGAAAATCACAGATTAAAAACATAAAAAAAAATAGAACTTAGTGGAAATAAGGGTTATCTGTTATGTGTTGGGAAACTAGCGAGATGGACTATTTTGGATGAGTTAGTAACTGCTAGCTTTAAACTGAGAGTGATTTACGAATCACTCTTGATGTTATTACGATAAATGTACATATTTTGTATTATCTATAGTAAAAGCTCCGTCTTGAAAGACCGCTTTTATTTTTAGCCCTTCAAGTACTTGTCCAGCCCAAAATACCTTTGCAATTAACCAAGCAATGTTTACGTCCCCATTAAAAGTGGAATAGTCCGAAATTTTTTGTTTTGACCTTGTGCCAAAATAGAGAGCATGCGGCCAACATCACTTCATCATTTATATTTGGAGCAGCGGTCATCGAGCATCATTTGTAACGAAAAGTTATGATGCTTTCTATACAGCTACGAATCAGAATGAAACTCCAGATTTTCTGAACAGCTTTAGTCAAAAACATGTTTGTATGGAATTGGATTCCAATATGAGTATATTTTAATAGTAAATATTTAACAATTTTAAGTTGATTCTATGGTGACTAGGAATTGTTGAGTTTAACATAAAATTTTTGTGAAGTTTAGAGAGTCAATATTCTGAGAGTTATTGATATTTAACTTGTATTTATAAGTTGAGGCTGCTTAAAATTTCAAATGCAAAGTCAGGTTTCATAGTTGTAATATTATTAACTTCTTCTAAATCATAAGTGAGCAGTTTTATATCTTTGAGTTAAGGGGACACTAGCCGCGAGTTCAAACTTACTGGTGGGCTTGGCTAATAAGCACGCTGCCTCACCAAGCATCATGTCCGACAGAGATAATAACAGTGACGAGCAGTTAGACGCTAGTCTATACGCACAACGTTATTGAGAGAGATGCAGGATCGTTTGTTTTTAGAAATTTTACACTTCTTGTATTACTCAAACATGCCCAAAGTTACGTTAAATTTGCAAGAAAAACTAATGTTTGTTGGCCTATAACTTGTTAATGTCTTTTTATTTTAGTATTCTGTTTCTGCACAGGCAATATTAATAATGCGACAAAATCATACCATGTTTAATTTTTGATATACATTGTCGAACAGTGAAGTAATACACTACTGAAGTTTGTATGGAAAAAATGTCGATTAGATTCACCTTAAACAACAAAAGTACAACTTAACATTTCATGCACTATTGACATTTTAAAAAATTCTCACCTGCACTCTGTGGTTGGATGAATCGGCCACGACCATAGTGTTGTCGGGACCCACAGCGATACCACGAGGCCAAGTAAAGCATCCGGGTTCGCTCCCCCGACTCCCCACGCTGAATTGTAAACGGCGTTTCTGCATGTACTGGCTCCTAGGGGAGGAACCGGCTGCTGCGAAACCTAACATCAGAAAAATATATTAGCATACATGAATAAAACCAGGAACAAAACCATCTGTCAAACCAAAACCTAAGCACTCAATCTATGTACACGCCACTTTTCTCTTTCTAACCTGCTACCGCTGCTGTAGCCGCCGTAGGGGAGATGGGGGAGCCTGCCGCGTTTTTTGAATCATCATCAGAACTGGCAAGCTCGTTTGCCGAGCGTAAAGGTAGCCCGAGAGACAGGCGACGTGACGTGCTCGACGTGGTACTGGTAGGTTCGCGGTCCTTGCCCCGCGATCCGTATTTGCTCTTTAAATATCTCGCCCAGGAACTGAGGGCCGCTCCGTCTTTTTCACCGGGAGGAGGCCGTTCGGGTGAGCTCTCTCTAGACTTTAGTGCGTGTGAAGATCGGCTGCGAGACAACTCCGAACCACCAGTGCCGGAGCCGTATCGAGCCGCAAGGTACGCAGAGGGTGACGCTGTCGTGGGTGACACCGGATCGTCCTGATCGTCGTCGTCTCCTGCACCGAAACCGGTGTGACTGCTTTTACTTCTAGCGAGACGGTTGCGGCGCTCTTTCAGGGCGAGGTATCTCGATCTAGCCGTAGGATATTTAGTTTCATCGTCTAGAGACGACGCTGGTTCTTCCTCTCTGGGTTTGCTTCCGTATCGGTTGCTAAACGAAGATGCGGCGCTGTACCTAGGCGCGGGCTCTTCTTCCGTCTGCGACGTCTGTCTCGTGCGGTATCGCGACTGTGTGGGAGTCTCTTTCGTCTTATTGTCGACTGCATCATTACGGGCATTCGTGCTACGCGCGAGAAGTGGACCGATGTCACTTCGAGCCATCGTCTGGCTCTCGGGCTTTTTTTGCGTGACAGGCTCCTCGTCACTCTCCTCCGACGAGTCTGTTTCTTCCTCGGAGCTCGTGTCGGAGTCTACGTGTGCCGGCTCGGCGGGTGCCGGTGCGGGGGTGGGTCGCTGAGAGCCAACAAAGCGGCTCTGGACCCGTTGCGCACCACCGGCTGTACCGTTTGTTGCCGCCGGCGTCGTTCTCTCGTTGCCTGCGGAAGAGAAACGAGATCCAAGAGTTGTTGTGTGCGCGTTTGGGCTGTACTTTGCTTTTAATTCTGCGATGCTTAAAATGGCACCTGTGTGTTTCACCGCCGAGCCGGAGCTTTCCGTTGACGCACTTGATTCCGTGCTGGGAGCACGAGCGGGTGCTCGGTGCGGTGCTGGTGCATCAGTGGCTGACGGTCTTCTTGCCATTGTTACCGGCTTTTGTGGAGCAGGTACATTTTTACGCTGATTTCGCTGCAGAGATCCAATAGATTCATCGGATTCACCATCACTGGACGCCTGAGAAATTACATGTAAATCGATATTGATACCAAAACGGTAGGTATATTTTTTGTTGTAGTGTTTGTGTATGTGTATATAAATGAGTTAGATGTGTACGGAGTGTATTTTATGGAATGCCGTTAGTTGTTGCGTTTTTTCTTGTTAGTATCGATGATTTCCTTAAAATCTACGTTGTACTGCTGGTATAGTTTTCACTCTCTATCTTCTTCCCAACTCACCTCCCGCGCCGGTGTAGGTGGTTTACGATTTATTGCGCTGCGTTCTTCTTCCGCTGGACGAACAGGTGCGCGTTCAGGTTCTTGGGATGAAGCAGCAGCTGCGCCAGCTTTATTTTGTCTTTTTTGGCGCGTTATCTCATCATCTTCACTTTGTTGCCTCTGCGCAGGTGGCGGACGACGCGGCTGAGGTGTGGGCTGAACTGGTTTAGGGGGTGGTGGAGGTTCTTTTTTTTCTTTCTTCTTTCCACTGTCAACATCTAATATCCTTTGCATAACACGTGGACAGTCGCTCAATCGGAATATGCCACTAAGCGGTCCTCGGGTAGCATCTTCAGTATCAGTGACCTTCTCTTTTTCTTTTTGCTGTTGCTCGGTCTTAGCAGTGCGAGTGGTTTGTTCTGAATCGGAGTCGTTGTCCAGGTGACTCTTGACGAAACGAGAACGGAACCTAGATCTGGTTGGTCTATGTTCGGACTCATAGCCACTGTAGTCATCAGTAGCACCATAGTCTCTCGTGTGTTTTTCAGGCGGTGGAGGACGACGTTCACCGAATTTACGACCACCCAAGACTGGCTCATCATTTTCTTGCCAACCCTTTGCTTCTTCCTGTGTGCGGAACTGTGTAGCTAAGCGATGATCACTCTTAGATCTTGTTAAGCCTTGGTTCTGTGGCATTCCCGCAGAATAAGCATTAGGCTGAGTGATGTTTAGCTCACCATAGCTTGCGACATGCATGACAAGTTGATTGGGATCATGTGTCATAATAAACCGTACTCTACGGTTATAATCACCAGCTTCATAATCGAAGTTTCTGAGGAACTCGACCGTTTTGAGGAAAATTTCTTTAGTGTCTACTAACTCCGTATCTTCCCATTCTACGTCGTCGTTCATATATTTATCGGCGAGATCACAATTACTTTGTATATTACTTAATTCTAACTCTAGGTTATCTTTCAAATGAGTGAGGTTTCTAAGTTCAGTAGCTAGGTAGCGATCAACTTCGTTTCTTAAGAAATCGGTTCTATCTTTCAGCGCTTTGGCTAGTCTTTTATGTATTTCGTCAACTTCTCCGGCTACTGCTCCGCAGTTTGTCTGGAGGTTTGTTGTATTACGTTCAACCACTCCAAGGATATCTTGAAGCCTGTTGAGGCCACGGCGAATTTGATTGTTGATTCTTGAAATTTCCCTACGTAAGACCTCCATATGTGCTGACTTACAGTCTTCGCAGACTTTTTTGTCGCAATGGGCACATGGTGCACAGTATGCTTTCTCTGAGCACACGTTACATCTCTCCATGACTTGTCCAGCAGTGGGGTCTGGGAGCTCTCCAGCAATATTTGCGTGAAGCTCCAAAAATCGCTGGAGAGTTACATTTGTTGGGAATCCCTGGACTCCTTGGTATGGGATTCGATGCTCGGCGCGGCATTCTGGACATTTGACCTGCAAACGAATATAATTTAAAGTTGGATGTTTACTGGACTTAAAATAATCTATTCTAAAAAAAAACATGCAGCATTAAATTATATGTACATATTTACAGACGAATCATATAACACCGTTTACCTTCAAAATAGTCCACTTTCCATGTAGCATTTTGTACAAAAAGCGGAATTAGTAAACTTAAAACATAAGTTAATAATAAACTACTTGCTACTCAATTCTAACCAAGTATAATTGAAGAAAAATAACTCTTACATAGTAAAAGACCTAAATATAGCGAAAATTAGTCCATACCTGTCGCCTGACGTAATCGACGAGGCCGTCCATACACGGCTCCATGCAGAAGCTGTGCTGGCATGGCAACAGCTTCGGATTCCGGTACCGGTCGAGACAGACGCAGCACGTCAGTAGTGACTCGAACTGCTCCATAGTTGCTCAGTGCTGTTTACGTACCTGATGAATAAAACAAGAAATAACTAAGGAGACAGTATTGATTATGGAATAGAAACTGTAACCTCTGAAAGATGAATATCACACGCAATCAACTTGCATACATTGCTGCAAGTCGCAGGACTTTGTGTATTACGTACTTCATGAATTTCATGTGTGAGATGTTCAGAGCAAAAAATTTACAAAACGTATATCCAACAAGTCAGTTACAATGAAGACATTTCATTCATATTAAAACGTTATTGTTACCAAGCGATCGAAAATAAACATTACTCTCCATAATATTAGCCCTATAATAGAGAAACCTTACAATATTCTCAGTAAAAAGGCACAAAAAACATTTCATAAAACATATTGCGATACTAACAGGATAGAAACTCGATATCGAGATATTGAAAACCTAAACGACAGCTAATGTGTTTCTGAAATATCTATACCTATATCATTTATCAATGGCTTCTAAGAATGAGGGAAAACATCGTGAGAAAACCTACACGTTCATAATGGAGTCTAATGTATTTGGAAGGTGTGTGATGCTTTGAAAAGGGCGGCAGAAGGTGAACTACTGGCGTTTTATCTATTGATATCACCTCGAGAGGAAGCCGATTTAAAGGATTTAAGATGGACGTGCTTGTAGACACTTATGACACTTAGACTGAAATTAATAAATGTTATTTAGCACGTATTTTGGCTTAACATTTTGCTGTCATAGGCTACCGTTCATCAGCTACCAGTGCATCGTTTGTCCCAGTCAGTCCTAGTCCTATGGTTGTCTGATTGACATTTCTTTCTATTAACGTTGCACAATCTTTTTAAATGTAATTTTTTATGTTTGTGTTTTCATGACGTTGTTAGAACTTACACATGAGGAAGCTGTGCGTTCTCCTTTTAGTTGCCTCTTACACCCACACATCTGATGCGTATTCTATTTTTACATAAAATCACAGGAAATCGATTATTTCTCTTAAAATACCACTCATTTCCCGTCGATTCTCGCACTTCGTAAAACGCAGATCTTAATCTAAAACTGAAATCTCGAACAGGAAAGATTTCGATGAGATTTGCATTAATATACGATTTGGCGACGAAGACAGAGATCCAATATTGATCAAAGTCGTATTTCTTCAGAAGGTGAATTTTGCTTTAAAATTCAGATGGCGAGTCAAGTGACATTGAACGCTCGGAATATTCAAGGGTCTGTCTATAAGGAAGACTCTATTAAGGAGGAAGCGATAGAAATAAAGATGGTGACTGTACTGTTATGCCAAGATTTTTATCCTACAAAATAACCTTTCTAAATTCAACGACCTTCACTAATATAGAATTTTATGGCATCAAATACGTAGCTATCGTTATGGACGAAGCTGAGAAGTTAAATTTGGTGTTCGCACAAGGCACATCCTCTGAGATCCGGCTGCCGTTATAAATAGAAACGTTTGGTATTTCACGCGCTTGTTTGACTGGACATTAGTGATTTTCAATCTTATGGTGAATGAAATAGAACAGGTATCGCAAGGAAGATATAGCTTGACATTTCAGCGGTTATATCAGAATATTAGTGAGAATGATGATTTTGAATCTTGTAGCATGAAGCATAAAGTGGAAATTAGGTGGGATGTAAAGTTTTGTCAAATAATTTTGCTAGTTTCGAACAAATGTTATCAATTGCATCTAGCTAGTTATTTAGAGCCTTGTGACACGAGTCATAAAGTGTAATAGTAGTACTTAATTCACATGGGGATTTGCGAAGTCAAAACTTGCTTTAGAGCTTCGTCGTTTACCACATTTTTAAACCTTTTCATTAAGAACATAGAGTAGAGTTTACCTTTAAAGATTTAAAATTTCCTTAACTTTTGAATTTATAGAATTTAAAATTGAAACAATCAGGGACTATTCATTTTAATGCATGATATTAATGTTTTGTCTAGGAATATCATTTGGAAATGGCGACATTGGAGACTTGTTATTCGGGTATTTCCAAGTTTCTTAATGGCAGATTTAAATCTGTTTTCATTTTTGTTACTATTACCAGACAACCAACGCAAAAAAGTCGAAATGTATCATCGTAGGTAAAAATAATCAAACATTTCTAGAATATTTATTTCTAGGATTGTAATGTATTGGGAGTGTTAGATAATTAGTTGTGATGTGTCGATATGTGTCTTGGCTCTGCTTAGCTCGTTTCTGAGTCATTTGGTGTCGTAACTCAATAGGGAACTGGGTTATTTGTGAATAGTGACATTATTGTCGTGTTCCGATTCATTTTGTATACAGGGTAAATTTTTAACCAGTGCGCAAACTGGAACCAGCCTAGCCAGCATATAATTCTGCATAAGGCAAAGAAATCTACCAATGTTACACATACAGGATACAATTTTAATCAGTGCGCAAACTGTAACCATGAATTCAGCATATCATTCTGCATAAGGCAAATAAATCTATATAAATAAATGGTAAATAATGGTATGGTAAATAACTTTGGTAGATTTCTTTGTCTTATGCAGAATGATATGCTGAATTCATGGTTACAGTTTGCGCACTAATTAAAATTTTATCCTGTATGTGTTACTTTGGTTTGATTTCTTTGTCTTATGCAGAATAAACGTTGAATAAACTTTATGAAAATATAATATACTGTTTGAACTATATTCAAAATTAACTTCACCAAAAATAATATAACAATTTGTAAGTTGTCACTGCTAAATAAGCCAGATTTAGTCGACTTTTTCTATCTGTCTACCCTTAAGAAGCAATGGCAAAATAAACTCAGGGCCAAAGCTCCTTTTAAAGTCCAGACATAATCTTGGTCAGATCATGTGAGGACCATGCAGATTAGTGTCTGAAATGGTCTTCTGAGGAAAGAACCTCTAAGATTTGAGTGCACTAGTCCAATCAGTGCTACAAAGCTTTCAACACAATTCTGACGTCATATATCCTAGCGCTACATCTACCAATATTATCACCATCACTGCTATCTTTACTAAGTCCTGTTGTGACAAAGGAAACACATTTAGAATATATCGCGTCACGGTCAACGTCATAAGGCAAATAGAACTCAGTTCTGACGTACAAGACTACCTACTTCATGAACCATAACAGACTGTTCATGATCTTATCTTACTTTGTGTTCTATCTTCATTTCTGAAGACAGATGAGTAACATATTAATTTTCTTCTAATGTAGAATTTTATAAGAATAGATTCAGAGCCAAAATATATATATTCGACTAGCTGTTGCTTGCAGTTTTGTTTACGTATATTTTGTATTTCACCATTTTTGAATGATTTGGGGCACCGCATCGCTGCCAGTTTAGTGAAGCTGTCAACTGCTTCGGACACCATGGCCTATCTTGCAGTAAGAGCAGAAGCCCTATGGCTCGGCACGCCAAGATTAATGACATCATCCGTCGTGCTCTTGTCACCACCAACGGCTTGGCACGCAGCGGGGAAGAGACCAGATGGAAAAAGCATAATGCCCTGGAAGTTAGGCATGCCTTTGGCGTGGGACGCAACATGTATCGACACCCTTGTGCCATTCCATCTTCCTAGTACGACGTGGTGTGCTGGGGCGGCAGCTGCAGGTGCGGAAAAACTCAAACGGCGAAAATATTCCAATCTTATTGCGAATTATATATTTGAGCCGTTTGGGGTTGAAACACTTGGGCCATAAAGTCCGGGTGTTTACTTGGTTTTCCGAGACATTACCAAGCGGTTAGTCGATTCTTCACGTGACCAGAGGGCTGGCCTCTTCTTTGGCCAAAGAATCAGTATCGCCATACAACGTGGCCATGCTGCCAGCTTTTTAGGCATTTTTTCACTTGACAGTGAAGCGGACAAATTTTTTGATGCCCTATGACTCTCTTCTCTCTGTTTTTTTGTTATGTTTTTTTTTTTTTTTTTTTAAAAACGTTGCCCCACACTAGGAATTTCTCCTGTATTGTGGGTGCGTTTACAAACATTTAAACTCACATACACAAACAGCCAGACCCAGAACAATTACTTGTAGGTCATACAAATATTTGTTCCGTGCGGGAATCGAACCCGCGACACGCAGCGCAGCAGTCAATCGCTTAACCACTGCGCCAACCGTGCCGTCAACCGTCTGCCGATGTACATGTAAATATTTTAATTTATGAAAATAAAATAATAGACTTTTTTAATTAGAAAAATAGCCTGTCCTTGTCCAGGTTTCAGGCTACCTATTTGTGTAATTTAATAGCCATCGGCATAGTGGTTCAAAGGTAACAGATAGGCACAGATAGACAAACAGACAGACAGTTGTTTTTACATGAATAATGATATTATGGTTCATAAATGTGATTTGTCAGCTGGATTTCTGATTGACTGGCTAGATTATAAAATTTATTTTGATTCCTGAGTTTGAAAAGTTGGTTGAAGAGAAAAATATGACAGTTGCAAGGATTCAAACCTGCATTTTTACTATGTACTAGATAGACGAATTCCCTTGAACACAATTTGATTTCTAATAGAAATTGGATGTGTTTTAGAAGACTAGATAACCAATGTTTTCTTTGACTGAAAATCTGCGTTTGTAGATCTACTAATCACAATTTTCTGAGATTATTTGAAAGAAGGCAGAGTTTTCTTAGTATATTCACTACCAAAGGTTTATAAATAGAAGCTATTCTGAATTCCGCATATTTCAAACATCTCACCTAATAATATTCTCAGGATAAACAAAACATTTACATCATTATAAAATTCAAACTCCAGTGTTATGCTTCCAGTGTTAATATATTAATTTCCAATGCGTGGGATGTTATGAATACGTTTCGTCGCTTCCCTTGTAGGCGGGTAATGGAAACGTCATTATTATTTTTAGTCCTTTTGGCAGACGGTTTATTTTTTTCACTTTTCATTGAACACTTTGAATCACTTTTCTACGTATTTGGCTTGTACACAAAGAAGCTTTTGTATGTTTGACACGTTTTTCTTTGAAACTGCGTAAGGCATTGTTTTCTTGATTCCGGGTTAATTAATTCACAATCTTATTGATGTTCGATTCGTTTCTGGTTAACAACATTAGGTACAATGGCTGTCATTTGATGTGGTATTTCAAAGAGAAATGGCAAAGAAATTCATGGAGGTTAGCCATACCAATTGAATCATACTTCCTGAAAATTCTTTAAATTTTTCCAAACAGTTTTTATCTACGTTATAAGTTTTGAATTCCGTACTTCGACTTTTTCATACAATAAATTAAGACAGTTTTGCTCTCTTGTATGTCGGTTCGGTATAGTGAACGACTCTGTTTGAAGATATACTGCTATAATCCCTTTCTTGGGACGCCAAGTTTGTGATCACAGACTTACGAGCATATTAAAAGAGTATTTTACTGCCATTGTATGTACTAGCTAAGAAGACATGGAAAACGAATAGCCATCTAGGTATATCCAGCATAGAATAAGTTCCAATTTATGAATCTGATTGATTAATTATGTATATAATTTATTTATTTTTTACTCAGCTGATGGTGCCTATTCGTATACTGTGAGTATTGTGATTTAGGCCCCAATGTAGTTATGATCTGAAATTATTTTATGTTTTGTTTCTGAAACCTCCCAGCGTGATTATTCATCTATTCAACTCCAAATCATATCCAGTACGAATCTGAATATTTCACGTCATTTTGTTTACAAAACACCCTGAGTATAAACACGTACAAAAGGATGGTAAAGTACGTTTTCTGTTCTGAATAATAAACATAATATTATTTCATAAAATCTTTCATAAATTTTGTTGACAGTACATTGGAATAATGTTAGCTGGAAAATAATGAAATGTTTTATATTATTGTGACGTTTTGAAATATAGCGTGTAAGGTTTTTAGGGAAGACATGCTTCGAAGATGGCTTTGGGGTCAGTACGCTTATCCACTAGGTATTATTATTACTTGGGTATTATTTCAGCAGCTCATGACTTTTTTTTTCATTTCAATTCAAACTCAAACTCACGTTAACTATAATATTAACTAGGGAGATTTCACAAAAAATATATAGAAGTAACATTCAATTATAAATCCGTAAATAGTTCCAAGAGAATATCCTAATAGTGGGAACATTTATATGCTGATTATGCAAATAGTTTCCAACACAAGTTTTCAGTTACTTGTTGTAAATAACTGCTGTACACAAGATACTCAAGTTTAAGTTGGTTCCTAAGTAAATACAAGCAACAACAGACCTAGCTTCATATACAAAAGTTTAAGGAAATCTAAAATTAATAAAATGTTTCGTAACTTAGAAATCACAGCTATAAATTTTGAAACTAAAATAATAACTTGGTAAGCTAGTTTTCGAATTCAAACGGTTATTTATTAACTTTGTGAAATTCATGATAAATTTTTGCTTTTGTGAGTTTTATTACCCTGTTGTGTATTTAATATTTATCAGGGTATTTATTAGTATTTACTGATACAATCCAAGCAAAAAGCATTTACTCAAATTAGGCTGGGAGTCAGCACTTTTTGAACGTCATTATTATATATTTATAAGATAGTCCCTTAAAACACTCGCCCTTCACCACTTCCTAGTACTTAATCTGGGAAGAAGAAGTGGCGCAAGAAACTCCTTAACAGCACAGTATTTATTTTACATTAAAAAATAATTGGAGCTTTCATACAGTATCTATTATAAAATTTTTGACATATTACTCATAGTAACAAAATTGTTGTTAAGATTAGATTTTATTATTAAAGCACATGACTGTGTTTTCAATGACTCTGAACATTAACTGACTGAATAATATTTTGAATCATTGCTGAATTATGTTTTCCTTCACGCAAAGCTGGAATGTTCTTGTTTCTTTTTTAGTCTTTCGGTGAAAAGTAAATATTTTTACGTTAAGGAGTAACAAAAGCGCGTTGGATTGATAACATCGTCAACGTCGTGGGACACATCTGGATAAGCGGCGCACGGAACCGAGAAGTAAGGCAGAAAAAAGGGGAGGCCTACACGCAGCAGTGGGGGATTCCGGGCTGAAATGACGATGTTGATGACATGATAAGGAATAACAAACGCGTCAGATCTTGTCACCGAAATCTTCACTCCTATAATTGGTCTATCAGCACGTGCCCACGGCAGGCGCCACTCGCTGGACGCCCACAATTTCTTTCACGTGCCTGTTCTCCTCCTCACGAACATGGTAAGTAGTTACCGCCGCCTTTGAATAACAGACATACCAGAGGCTTCGCAGGTGCAGCCTGACAGTCATAGGGAATCTTTTCAAAATTGTGGTGTTTGACAGATCAGAAGTTGGATTATCATTATAAGTGAGGGTAACCCACAGTACAGTAAATGATATTTGTAGGTTTTCCTAACCAAAGGGTGCCAACGGATCCCTATTACTAGCAACAAATAATAAAACGAATTAAAAAATTAAAGGGAAACAAGAAATGTGTTTTTTTCGGCGGTTTTGCCTTGTGGTACGGAACACTTCGTGTTCAAGTCCGACTCGCACCTGGCCTGTTTTTCATATGCATGCATTTAAAACACCACTGGGTTATGAAAGCATCAGTTATCATTTAGAACTTTCGTTTCAGCTTATTTGATTGGTTATTTCAGTCAACCAATCCCAAGCAAATAACATGACCAATACCAATCAGAAACAGGACGTTATTTTTTAAGCGTTCTAATCTGTGTCAGCCAGAACTGTATCGGTTCCAGCTAAACTCAGTAAAAATAACGTGTCGGATTGCATTACCTCTTTCTATCTCTCTTCATAGTGTTAGTCGGTTAAACTGTTTTATAGCTGCCCGTCATTATCAGACAAATATTTATCTAGTGAGACCTTTGTTATTGTTATGAAAATCGTAATGGAAGTTGGAATTTTCAAGGTTATACGGTATAAATTAGCGAATAGAGATAAATACTTGTTTTTTTAATAAAAAGTTATGATAATAGTACCAGCCTATTATTGACCCACTGCTGGGCAAATGCCACTTTTCAAACAGAGAAGGCAGGAGCAGTGATCACCACGCTTGCTCAAGAAGGGTTAGTTCAGATTTCCTTCATTTTTGGCCAAGATAAACTTATAATTTTTCTAGATTAAAAACACTATTCCTTTCACTGAATAAAGGATCAAAAACACACATCGGTCTAGTTCAATTGATTACGACATAAAGTAAACTGATCTAAATATAATAGAGGACGAAGATAGTCTTAAATATAGTCAGGATATCTTAGTTTGCTAAACAATGTTGAAAATGACGCAGTTTCACACGTGCTGACTTTACGTCTCGTTTTGTGACGTCATGCAGAAAACTCGCTTATTTTTGTCAATGACAGGTGAAAAAGGGTAACGCAGTAGTTTGGGTAAATACAACGTCTTTGTGTGGGGTTAGGTGTAAGAATCAAGTTATAGTAATTATTATATTATTATTATCTTAGTACAATTTTAAAAGGAATATAGTGCCAGTGATGAAAATGTGCCTTCAGCAGTCAGGAAGTTATGTGTATGATTTTAAAACAAACCTCTTCGCATTTTACTAAAATTTACCAGCCGTTTGACTGACAAAGTCTTTGTTGCTTTACCGTTTGTTATTTATAAAAGTCAGTGTAAAGCGTAAATTTAATTAAAAAACAAAGCGGATACTTACAGCAAAATTATAGCCACATAAAAAACACTGGGGTAATCCAATCACACAAGAAGGGTTATTGGGGTAATGCAATAGGTTTATAGCACTTTACTTGTCATATTGTAGCAGCTTGAGGCACTATGGAGGGTTTGTACGACTAGAGATTTATCACAGGCTTGAGGTGTGCCTTCTAGCACACGCTAGTTGAAACTGAGGGGAACTCGATACCTCGTGCGCCTGACTTTATTTTGGGATGTTCTCTGCGCTTGCGCCGTCGAGATTTATTTTCCTCCCGTCACAGTTTACTTTTGGTCGTCGAAAGGTCATTGGACAGGTTGCGCCTGATTGTTTTCACTAACTAAACAAATGTTTTAATGATTCGTTGTTGGTAATTAAGTGGGACTATTAGTGTAATTGCTGGATTATTTAATAAAAGTTGTTTTAAAAATGTTTTCGACAGTTTAAATAATTATTTCTTGGTTGTTTTAAATGATAATGAGAGTGTTGACATTTTTTATGACTGAAAACAACAAATAATAAATGCCAGATTAAGAAATGCTCACGTGTTAATTTTAGATACAATTTTAATTAGCTACAAATAGACACAAATAGTGGAAATCTAAGAGTGTGGAAGTTTAAAGAACAATTAGTCGGATGTTTTACAGAATATACGCAAAATTATGACACTCCTAGATAACATTTAGAACCAGCTGGTCTGTTCTGTAAAAATATCACCGTAAAAAACTTAGGTGAAGTGAGTTTGAAATCAGCTTTCAGTCCGCCTGATGCTAGAAATTGACACAATTAAGTTTTTACGGTGAGATTTTTGCAGAATAGCTCGGTAGGTATGCTTTTAACAATACTTTTTTTTTTTTTTTAACTAAGACAAGCTACTTGAAAATAAAAATAAAAGCTACCTACCTACCCACGTTAACTTGTGCTAAATTGTGTAGGAATTTTGAATGACACTATTTCCGTATGAACCTAGATACTTAACGATACGATTGCTTAATCCCTATAAAAAGCTACCACAACGTTTCTTTATTCAAAACTAGCTGCGCCTCGCGATTTCATCCGCATAGGTCTCAATCCCTTCGGAATATCGACATAAAAAGTGTCACATGTCCTAATCCAGGTCATGATTTATCCATATTAGTGTCTTCACTATCGATAGCTTTCATAGTGTCATCATTATATCAGTACAGTGGACGGCATGACCGATTTTCATACTAAAGTTCAGAAAATCTTTAGTAGACAATCATTATTCATACATACTTTGTCAGCCTATAGCTCCTATACTCCATGGAATTCGGGTCTGTGACGTGGTAGGGTTATTTTGATCGTTATAAAAATCGTCCCGCATACAGTTAGTTCGTATCTGTCGTCTGGGTTTTTGATTCATACATTTTTAACCTTCTCCTTTCATCCAAATCCGTCCACTAGTTTTAGCGTGCAAGCGTAACAAAAAAACATATAGAAAATCGAATCTTTAATTTTTTAAATATTAGTTCAGATGAATGAGATTTTTATTACTACTTCAAATAAATTATCCACTTGTTTATACATCAAGGTGATTAATTTAATTCTTCTTTTTAAATATGTGTGATTTTGCTGACACAACTTAGATTTTAAATACCAAGGTCCGCTTGCACCATAAATCTATAAATACATGCATTAACTCTTTTTCCAATTGACCCCCATTAGAAGAAGAGTTTATGTATTTAGGTAGACACTACAGAACACCGTCTGCTACGACCCTTACCTACTCTTTTGACGCGTTTACGTGCACACCTACATTTGGAAAAGCGCCGCACGCACGCTGGTTGTGAGTACTGCGCTCCTGACCGTTCTGAAGAATATCACCAATACGGTTACTATACCTATAGTAGTCTTAGGTCCTAGGAGGACTTCCTCCTAGGACGTCTCCCTCCGACGTTTTCACTCACATTTGCCTTGCAAATACCGTTTGTTAGTCGCCTTTCACTCATCCTCACAACATGACTAAACCATCTAGACAGACTCTTTTCATCACAAAACGTATATAAAATATTCGTTCTGTTTCTTACAATCGTTTGAGGATGGCAGAGACAGAATGACGATCTAAATATGTTTATATATAATAATAAAAAGTACAGGTTCTGTATATGGTTCCAGATAGGTACCCGGTTCGTATTAAAAATCTCATAAATATACGAGGAACCTCGTACGGTTGGCAATTTTGAATTTATTTTTCTAATCCTACTAATATTATAAACGCGAAAGTTTGTAAGTATGCATTTATTTCGTATTTTGTGGATCATCATTATGTTATTTCCAACATTGATTCAGATCATAGTTAAGATAGAAAAAAAGCAAAACAAATGATGCGGACATTGCATAAAGATGACCTGCACTTGACCGATTTTAGTACAAGTGGGTGGATTTAATGTACATTTTCTGAACGTTTTGGCTACGAGTAAAATGTGTGAATTGCAACGTCATCGCGTCACCGCTTTTCCTGTAGATACCTAATCGGCTTTGGCTCTGCATCCATCTTGGTTTATGTTTAGACTAAAAGCAGCTTATGTTTTTGAAGTAAATTTAAAAGTGTTGTATGTCACTATAGAGTTTTTAAAATCCACTCATCTGTATATTTTTGGTGCGTTAAGGACAACTTTATAATTATTATTCTTACATAGTATAAAACAAAGTCACTTTTCGTGTCTGTACGCTTAGATCTTTTAAACTACGCAACGCATTTTAATGCGGTTTTCATCAATAGCCAGAGTGATTTAAGAGGAAGATGTACTCGTATATGTATAATACAACGACCTCCACGCGGGCGAAGCCGCTGGCAAAAGCTAGTATAGATATGATCTAGTTTATTAGAAGGATCTTTATTCGAATGCACAAGGAACCCAGATTATTATTTAATTACTTTAAGTACTTTCTATTCATGCATTTGTTTGCAAGAAAGTATCAATATCTGGGTACATGCATATCTACATAACGCCTTTTGAGCAAGGCTTAAAATATCGGTATTTTGTGGAACTGGTATCATTGAACTTGGTGTAACACCGGTACTAGAGAAGGAAATATACGGTTAGTACCGGAACAATACTTAGTACCTGCTACTATTGGTATTTCTAATCAGGATAGTTATTGTATCGGTACCACAACCGATACTAAACAAATATTTCCGTAAATTGCAGTACTACATCTGTTTTCTTACAAACAGGAAAGTAGAAAAGGCTAAGTATTTATAGGTATATAGCTTCCGTCCGCGGCTTCGCCCGCATGGAGGTTGGAAATTATCTCGCGGGAACGTACTACCGGGATAATAAGTATCCTATGTGTTAATCTAGGTTATAATTTATCTGTGTTCCAAGTTTCATCCAAATCCATCCATCCATACTTACAAACTTTCGCGTTTATAATATTAGTAGGATTAGAAAAATAAATTCAAAATTGCCAACCGTACGAGGTTCCTCGTATATTTATGAGATTTTTAATACGAACCGGGTACCTATCTGGAACCATATACAGAACCTATAATTTTTTTATCGGTTCCAAGCCCTACTTTTGAGCAATAGTTTTGAATAAGAATCAAGCTACAACACGAAACGAGACTATTCTTGCAATTTGGTTCTACAACTATCTATGCACATGCGCATACACGATGCTGCACACAACGCACATAAACCACATTTCCTTCATAACGTGATGAAACACATACGTCACGCGCACACAAAGCATACTCGTGCTTCAGTTCGTCCTTTCTCCGCTGTGTTTATACGCTGCGTTTTATTTTAAGACGTGCGCGTTTTATTTCTGTAAACAAAGCGTATCATGGCCTTTCTTGTTTATTGTTTGACCGCTACCGTGATTAGCTTGTTTGTGGAATTGTGACCTTTGTGGGAATGTGGCAAATGTAGGATTATGTTTTCTGTGTTTACTTAAACGTGATCTGAGTTTTGTTGTATATCCGAATATGAGTGCTTGAGTTTTATTGGATAAACTAAGATATGAAGTGTGTGATGTATTGTGACATGACTGTTATTATGATAAGGCAACCACAACAATAGTGTGCCAAAAGTAATGTTGAAGATATAACTACCTATCAATTAGGTGTCACATTTTGTTAAATGAATCAGTATCAGAATTATTAGTAAATCGTTTGTATACTCAAAATATATGGCTTAAATCAAAGTTACTACGTAGATGGTTTTAATAGAAAAAAGTAAACCGCCAAAAAATAAGAAAAGCAAAAAATAATAAACTTTTTTTGTTTAACCTTAATAACTAAGTTCGGAAGGCGTTGACATAAAATTAAAATAAGTACATATCCATAGTCACCGACTTCCGAACTTAGTTATAAAGGTTAAACAAAAAAAGTTTATTATTTTTTGCTTTTTGGTTTTTTCGGCGGTTATATTTTTTGTTAAAACGTTTTTATTTTATTATTTTTTGTGGCTATAATCTACTAATACATGCTTAATTTTTGATTACTTTTTGTAATACACAACTCAGCATTAAAATATGTGAGTGAGCAATCAATCATCCCCTGTTTTCCTACCCTTTGGGTTGATTTTTTTTTCCCAATTTATATGGGTTCAATTTAGGGGTATATACCCTTTCCAATAAAAAATAATTATCAAAATCGGACTACTCTATAAAAAGTAGTGCGTGTTCATACATAAAAACAAAAATATACGCGTCGACTTGAGAACCTCCTCCGTTTTTTCGTCGGTGAAAAATGAATAAAATCTTGAAAAAAAATGTATACTGGAAAATTATCTAGCACGTTTACTTTATTTATGTCCAAAGAAGGCCTCGTTTAGGTACATTCTATCTAGCGACAATTTTATACGTACGACTTAGACTAAGTTTTCGTCTGTCTGGGCTTCCAAGGATAGCGCGAATCGTTCTGAAATCTAGGTGGATTTCGCTTGGCTAATTTTGAACCGTTCCATGTGTTACTTTTCAGAACTGGTCAGATCTGAATAGACATAAGACACGAAAACGCGGTGCATTATATATTGTATAAGAAGAACAAATATTGTATTCTAAAATGGCCATGGTCCACTTTAAAATGAGAAATAGTCCGTAGGAAATAACTTTAGAATCAGTTCCTATATCCGGTCACGTTTACTTTATTGCTGTTTATTTCAGCTTTATTTTGGCAATGGTAGCGTTGCCAAATGCAACGTTTGTAAAATCTTTCTTTAGAAATATTTCCACTATGTTCTTATAGTCTGTTCCAAAATCAGCTGGTCAGATATTTTGGCTTTTAATCTGACTACCTGTAACCCTATGCCAAAGATCTACAAATGACAGCCGGGACCAACGGCTCAGCAAGCATTCCGAGGCACGGAGGGCTATCAATATGTAATGTATAGTAACCCACCTATGAACCAACCGCGACAAAAGTAGCTTAGCCATCAAAATCAAAAGTCATTTATTCAAACTAGGCTGATAGTCAGAAATTTTTGAGCGTCGCTAACTAAGACAGTCGCCCCAAAACTTACAGAATGCACAATAATAGGTAAGTAATTAACATTACTAAACACAAAACATAAAATTAAATTATTTGCCTTATGTCAACTTGCACACGTCAATATTCCAACAAAACATAGTAACTAAACGCAAGCAGATATAAATAATAAAACAAAGCAATAAACTTAAACAGAACTCAATACCCACATAAAAGCCTCCATGCATAAAGGGTGTGCCCGCTTACATATGCAATGCTGCATTATGTTCATTTATATTTAACTTAAAGTAATAAATGTTAAGCTAGGGCCTTCGGAGTAAAATAAACAAACAGTTAATTACTAATAATAATGACAAAACCGTGGTCAGCAAGACGACCGGTCACCACAAGCAGCACCCGTTCACGAGTATAACGCAAAGATCAGCCATTGCCCGTCTCGCCATATTTGAGGTAAGGAGGCAACCCGACCCCCGACGCTACCGCAAGCGGTGACATCTAAGGGAGCATGACGGAACTTGCAGCTGGTTGCTCAGGCAAGAATAATATGAACAATTATCGAGGTCGTTAGCTAACCACATGTTGCAATACATCTAATTAAAAAACATTTTAATGAGAAGATTATTGCAAAAATTTATAAAAAAATAATGAATAAAAAATAAAATGATTAATACAGTCTAATAAAGTAAACAATTATATTATGATGTAACTCATATAACCTATCAGTAGGTAAGCTAATTCTGGTGAAAGAACACTAACATTGTCTTGAGTTAATCACAGCGACCAACTATTCTTATCGTTCAAGTAGTCGTTAATAGAATAGTATGCCTTAGAACAAGGGTTGGATTTTACTTTAGCTTTAAATGAATTAAAATGTTAATCTATAAAAGTTAAACTAAGCCCAACAAATGAGTTATAAACCTTATGAAGCCGGTGAAGGGAGCACGTAGTTTGTCCATCAATCGACCCTTGTGGCCTATGCCTAATACCTAATAGGTACTGAGTCAGGAGCCCCTAAGAACTATTGATAATGGCAATAGTTCCTAAATGTTTTGACTAATATAGTAGATTCTATTTCTCACTTCGAATAATACAATAATGTTGAGTAAGCGCTAAAACATAACACCTTTCACGATGACCTGGGAATGACCGAGTAGTCTTATAGGTCATTGACCCTTGGATTGATTATCTAAATGACTATTGAATCAATGTATGGTCAGCCTCAAAAACATGTATCGAAAATAATAATATTCATTAATGTATCCTGGGGTTCCATTTGCAGCCCGTATAGGAAAAAACCAAGATTACGGTCGGTACCCAGAAAGCTGCTCAGCTTATGTGGGACTGGGCCGGACCGTTTGACATCTGCCGCATGTCATATGACAAGTCCGCTAAGAGAACCGTCGATTAAGTCCCACTATTGACGCTATCGCGGCAAGCCGAGACGAAGATGGCGGGACGAGCTTGACTCCTACCGAAAGAACTGGCCAGCACTAGCAAAAGAAAAAATATGTGTGGAAAAGGGAGAGGGAGGCTTTGCCTTGCAGTGGGACAATACAGGTTAGTTAGATAGATTGTATCAATACTTATGAAGCCACAAAACAATACAGGCTAGTTACATAGATTGTATCAATACCTACGAAGCCAAAAAACATTCATAATTAGTACTAAGTTGAAGCTACACATCGATGCAGTATAATTATGGCATGCATTTGTCATCATTGTTGAAAGGTTCTGGAGACACAAGATGGACCAATAACTTTGTGAAAGCCGCAGAAATCCGCTGTATGCGAAAAGCACAGAAGCTGTCGAGGCGGCGGCGATTGGGGGGGCCTATGTCCAGCAGTGGACGTCTTTCGGCTGAAATGATGAATGGTGATGGCACACAATTTGTAGATAATTACTTAAATGAATTCTTGTCGATTCTCTACATCTTTTTGAGGTTGAATGTACCTAAGTCTTATGGAGTGAATTCGAGCGATTTATCGCGAAATAGATGTGTGTATTCATTTAATTGAATTGTTTTGTGTTTGTTTGAGAATAGAAGCTTGGGTAAAGCCTTTGTAAGGTTGGTTTAATGAGAGATTTCGTTCTGAATTAATTATGGAAATAACTTAATTTGCCTGCTCATTACAGTCGCAAGCTCTACTGCTGAGCATGAGGTCCAAGGCTCGCTTCCCAGGTTAGGCAAAGTGTTACCTATTGAGTTTCCATCAGGAATTTGTCAATAGCAGCCTGGAGTATGGATTTATGTCCAGGTGCTGGCAATAGGCTCGGCCCTATTACATGGGATTTAAACGTATCTGGTGAAATGTGTATGTACTCTACTACCTAAAGGTACACTCTCTGCCTACACCTTCGGGAATTACAGGCGTGAAGTGACGTTATAATGTTTAATTTGTTAACAGTTTTTGGTGGCAGTAGGTACATCATACATATTATTAAGGGAGACACGACCTAAGTAACACTGTTATTGGTATATCCTATGAAAAATCTATTCTCTTATGTTTTTGAATAAAAAACAGGTAGTGTAGTAATTAAATCGTGTCGACAATAATTCATACTTCAAAAATCTGGGGTTGACAAAAATCATTAATATTTAAATGACCTCAATCAAAAACAAAGAAAACACTTAAGTGTTTACAATTCTTGTTACTGAACACCACATTAAAATTTAAAGTAAACCAGCCCATAAAGCTAATTAAGTTGCAATAAAATAATTATTAAAAGTTATAGTATTAATAAAACCTTTTTGATACCTACGAGTACCACAAATAAAAAACAACGTTATTGTATCGTAGAACAACTTGGGCTTATGGCTAAGTAATAACAACCGCACGGGTCGATCGATCGGGTTAATCTACGCTTGCCGCGGTTGGTCCGTGGATGGGTGACCATCGTTACATACCAAGACACCTCCTTTGCCACGGAAAGAACGTTAAGCTGTTGGTCCCGGCTGTCATTTGTGGACCTTTGTCAGTCGTTACGGGTCATCAGATGTCCGAAAGTCTGACAACCAGTCTTATCAAGGAGTATCGTATTACCCAGGTTATGGAGGTCAGATAGGCAGTCGCTCCATGTAAAACACTGGTATTCAGCTGCATCCGGTAAGACTGGAAGCCGACCCCAACATATTTGGAAAAAAGCTAGGCAGATGATGTATCGTAGAAAAACTTTTCACCGTACATAATGTTGACAAGACAAAATATCTTTGAATTTCGATCGAGGAGTACATCTCACCCAAATAGCTATTCAATCTATATATAAACTGATCGGCTGTCTATCTGTCCTTTTCACTACAAATGCCAATGACTTCATTACAATATAAATAGAAGCTACTGATGCCAAAATTACATGCAATGGTATTCAACTCTTTGATGTCGGTACGAAATTAGTGAGAAGTAATTCTGGGATCTTTATAACCCCGTGAGAAAAGGTTTGACTTCCTAGAAGACAATGTAGTAAAGGAATACTAGGAAGGATAATTATTGAAACCAACTTTGATGAAAGGCAAATTGATAAAAAAAATGACAAAAAGTGTTTCGACAGTTTTGGTTTTGTCTTACTTTTACTGATGATGGCTACTTCAATGTTGACCTTTTCGTTGAACAGTTATGCAATGAAATAATCGTTTCTAATAAAATCCGTTGAAACGAACGTGCCGTCCAGTATATGCAGTGCAACATGAAATGTGGGAAGTTTTTTTGTTGAACTGGTGGACAATTGGGTCGAAAGGTTCTGGAGAGGCGACCGCGTACTGAAAGAAGTAGCATTGGAAGACACAACGTTGACTGATGACCGCAGGATTCCGTTCGATGCAAAAAGCACAGAACTGGTCGAAGTGGCAGTGCTTCGGGGAGGTGTATGTCCAGCAGTGGACGTCTTTCGGCTGAAATTATGATGATAATAGAACATGAAATGTAACACAACAGCAAGGCGAATTTGTTACAACATGTGTTATATTTCATGTTACGATTCACATAATATGTGGACCCACCATAAAATATTTTACTTTATCGACTTTTTACTGTGATTCGTTAATGGTATAACCGTGCTACAGCCATGTCTAAGGTTGTGTCTGAGTCTGAATTTTCTTTACCTATTCAGCCCAAAATTCTCCCAGTAATTGAATAAAGTCTGATGAAATGACATTCGTTTTACAAAAGTAATTCAAACTAGTCAAGAAGTCTAACCATTTCTTCATTTCTAATGATGGAATGGTTATTGAAATTTGTAAGAAAAGCAAATTCTTTATTGAATTCGAAATCCTACATTTTAAGCACTTTCTTTTGACACGAATTCACAAATCGCTGAAAAATTTTCGAAGCTATTTTCAGACGCACCTTAAATTTATGAATAGCTCGAGACAAATGTTGCACATTTTGCAAAGTCACTGAAACATGGAAAACGTTGAACTGTAAATATTCAGAATTTCACATTTAAGTGAAAATGACGGAGTAAATGCTATTACAAAGTTATGCATGTTGATTGTGTTAGGAGAAACTATCTTACAACTAAAATTAATTGAATAATGTCTCTTTTACTAAATTGTTTTTTTTTTTATATATAAATGACTAAAGGCTGGCTGGTCCGCGACTTTGTCTGCGTTTTATATTTAATCTTTTTTTTTAATACAAATTTCCAAGATTGAATGTAGCCCTATGACCTCCAGGTCCCAGGTTACCAATTTGTCAAATTTCATTATGATCCGTTCAGTGGTTTAGACGTGAAATAGTAATAGACAGCCAGAAATACTTTATGAAATGGACGGATATTTAAAGCACTAATATGGATGTAGGAGTAAATTTAACATTAAATTGTGTGAAATATTATGTTAAAACTCCTACATCCATATTCATCTCTACAGTGTATACTGTAATAATCTTCTAGTGCTGCGTCCGTTCAAGCTGCATTCTGTGGTAAGCTAAATTAATAAATAACGCAAGTCCAGTTTACCAGTTTATGAATTGCTGCAGCTTTTGTTATACATGTTTGGCCCGAACAAAACTAGAATTACATGAAAATAGTAAAACAGTATTTTCAGTAATAATACCATCGGTCTTTGATAACTAAATCCTCTACTGATAAAGAAAAGGATTGTTTCTGTTCGCTTTGATCACCAAGCCTATACTCGGTGTGCTAGATGTTTTGACATTTAATCCAAAGGGCCTAGACAAAGTGACATCCTATCAGGCAGCGATAAGATGATGGAAAAGCCATAGGCCTCTCAGCCACTTCGACCAGTTCGGTGCCCCCGCATCCAGCGGATTCCTGCGGCCTTCACGAAGTCACCGGTTCACCTTGTGGCACCTTGCGCCTTCCAACTCTTCGTCTTCCTGTACACGGTGGCCACTCCAGAACCATTCAGCCCCATCGCCCATCTCTTCTGCGAGCAATGTCCCTGCTGAAGTTTGGCAATTGTTCGGACTGGCATAAGCTACCGAAAAGCTTGTGTAAATGCTATTGAAAATCGTTGTAGAGATACGAAATGCTTTGGAAACGATATTCACACGCTTCAGCCGGTCGATCCTGTAAAATCCCTACCTGATGCTAATGAAATTATGAAATCTTAAACATACAAGTGATATCACTAGCTGACACACTTTACTAAATTTTAGACATGCAACGTGATATGACCAGTGACACAAATCATCAATCAAGAGTCAAAAAATAATATTTCCCAGCAATAATACGATACCGTTAAAGCAGAAGAGAAGTATCAAGTAGTGTTGCACTATTTCATAATAACATTTTTCTTTTTCAATCCACCGATGACGCTATACAGTTGACATTTTCTATTCTTAGACCTACCTATAAATGAAGATTTATTACCAAATCCATCGCTTTATTCTATATTCAATCACTATGTATTGTCATAAGTGCTAAGATTCTTGGCAGACATTTTGGTACGCGTAGAATTTAAATTAATATTGATTTAGTATGTTTAAACTGTTAATTGGAGCCTGTTCTAAACGTTGCCATCTGTTTTGTTTCTCTCCTGATTACTGGAGGAGTAAACTGTGGATGTGTAGGCTGGAATCTAGGACTGAGTCTTATGTTGATAGTAACTGAGGTTGGTATTCGACTTTGTTGTGTTTCTATTTTAGTAGTATGTTACAATGTTCGTGTTCTGGTTCTGGATTTAACCTAGTTCGTCCTGGCGGTGTAAGTTAAATCATGGCCTTTCCTTTTCGTTAGAGTAGGTAAAATTTATTCACGGAAACATGGCTAAAGATTTTTATACATTATAAATAAACTTGTATCTCTGTAAAATACTTTGACGGATACATTCCTATACTAATTTTAAATATTTCGGAAAGCCATAGAGTGTAAAGCAAAATAACAAAATGACTTTTGTAAAGTCAATGATGAGCATATACTTAATGATATTAGAATGATTTAACAATAAATAAAACTCTACATTGAACATTTCATTTTGTGACCTATGATAGCTACATCTAAATATATGTCATGTACCTCAGATTAAGTTAAATGATAATCAGAATAAGTTTATTCTAAAAGCCCCCAAAAGGTTAATTCTTTCAAAAAACTAGGTACCCCTAAATGCAAAAAAAGAAACCTTAAAAATACTTTTTCCTAACTAGGTACCGCAAATTATGTTAATTGGCGACCGAAAAAAACATTATAAGGGCTATTATGAGACTTTTTTAAGCTCAAAATACAAGTATAGACAAACATAAACACATACAGATAAAGGAACTGACGCAGTGATTTACATAAACAATGACTAGATGGGGAGCATTTGAAGAAATTAATTTTGTTGTCGCCACCTCTTTTTTTTTGCCACCCCTAACATTAAGGTCAGCGGTTCGTTCCTAACAATGCCCTTTTTTATTTGAGTAAGTTGCATATTATATTCATAGGCGAATTTAAGTAGGCAAATTAAATAAAATGTAGTAATAAACCATAGCAAACTTAAGAAAAAATATGTATTATGAATATTATAACTTAAAACTAAAAATAATATTTTTCTTAAATCTTTCAACTCGTGACATGGTACAATGTAGTCAAAGTAATCATTTCTTTATTCAACTGTCATTATACCTGCTTTAATAATATTTGAAAGGCAAAACTACTATAAAATCTCAAACAGAATAAATTACAATTTTACAGCAAAAACCTCTTGAAAATACGTATGAAACTTATTCACAAACTGAATTTATTACTTTAAGTATCGCAACGTTTTACTCAAGATCTCCATTTTATTACAGCTCAAACGTTTAACCGTTGGAGACAAAACAGAAAATAAAAACACAAGAAAAAACCTTCCATTCTTATGCATTGACATCTTTCAATTTAAACAGAAGCGTTTCTGATTTTTCTTTATTAGAAAAAAACTCGGTAAATGGTAAATTGCGAATTGGAAAGAGACCCAAGCGGGGTTTTTGTTCAATTCTTGTGAGAAAATGGAATTGCCGCTAAGGTTTGTAAATGAGGCAACGACGCCGTTGTCTGCATTTGGTAGATGAGAGTAGACGTTTTTTTAGACTTCAAAGTACTTTACGTACTTCTTTCGGTGATTCTGCGGCTGTAATGAAAATATTTTTGGTTGCTGGTTTTAAAAATAAAGTAGGTAATCAGGACTCACTCAGAACAATAAAATAAATCTTTTTTGTGCTTTTTGAACCCTAACCCTTTTGCTTACACCCGTATTTGGATTAACCTGCAACGTACTTATCTTCCGATTACCAAAATAAAAGATGCTGATCATTAACCAAAAATTACATGTTCAATAATCTATGTAGGATAGTAGGTACACGCTTGGGGTGTAAGTTTGTTTGTTTTTTTTTTAAACTTTACACCATACTAGGAATTTCTCCTGTATTGTGGGTGCATCACTTTGCCCACTTTTTATTATGCAAAAGACTTCATAGTTTTCTGCAAAAACAATAGCGTGCAAAATGTAATGCCAACAAAATTCCCTACAATGTCAAGAACAAAGGTCACGGCCACAATATAAAAGCACAATACATCAACCACTGACAGGATCACTCTGCTACACTACATCAACTGATTATACAAAAAAAACTCTGTTATTCCCATCTGGAAAACATTTTTAGGCCGCAGTAATAAAATATTCCGAAATATTCACCGTTTCAGGCATGAAAAACACAGCGATGAATCCAACGCGGTACGGAATAAAATCTGGGACGTGTATGAAACGCTTTTGGACTGAAACTCAACTATCTATCTCTCTGCGTAGGTACGTAGTATAAAAATCCGGCCAAGTGCGAGTTGGACTCGCACACGTAGGGTTCCGTACCGCAAGGTAAAAAATGCCGAAAAATCCACGTTTCTTGTATGTAGACCCTTTTAATTTTTGACTTTATTTTTATTATTTTTTGTTATAGCGGCAACAGAAATACACATTCTGTAGAAATTTCATCTGTTTACCTATTACGGATCATGAGATACAGCCCGCTGACTGACAGACGGACGGCTGGACGGACGGACAGTAGCTTAGTAATAGGGTACCGTTGGTTACCCTTCGGGTACGGAACCCTACAAACGGGTGAAACGGGAATACGGAATGGTAAAGTTCATTGCGATATTGTCACCGTAAGTAATTCTGGATTCTTTATGAGTGTAAGTCCTGCGCTGTCAGGTACTTTTTTGGGATAATACGTTATTTCTATGTGGATGGTCGGGATGGAATGTATTGCTACTTGTTATTCTGTAAGTTGTGAATTAGGTGAAAGAAAGAATTTCAGGGATTTAGGTAAGAGGATTTATCAATATGGTTCTTCCACTTTTATTTTTCGAAAACTGTTGTAGTATAATAAAAAGTAATCTTTTTAGTAGACCTACAATAGTAAAAATGTTACACATAGTCTTAGCTACGTAAACTTATGCTTAAAAGTGAATCAATTACCTACAATTGTGCCGAATTGTTAACATCTGCTGCCGAGCTTTATAGCCTGTATTTCAGAACGCACATAAACCCTCGGACTAAGTATGCAAGTATGAGATTACGAACTAAAAGAAACAGATTATATAAAAAAAAAACAGTCAACTGCGAGTCGGACTCGCACATCGAAGGTTATGTACTCGTATAAACTGCCGAAATAATTATTAGGTACCAAACATTCCTATAACAAAAAAATTAACTGCACTGAGGGACCAACTTAGCTTTGCGGTTGGATAACTGTTGTCCATACATCGACATACGTCGCGGTTATTTTAACAACTGCAAATAAGTTAATAATCGCAAAAAAGTAAATATTTTGTGATGTACGGAACCCTACAAATTTACTTAATTACTTTATTTGAATGAAAGAGTTGCTGTCCTCTAGGTGTGTAAGGTGAAGGAGGTGAGTGCATGTCTATTAGAGGGGGTGTGGAAAATGAAATAGTTTTAGCTAGTAGATTGTTATGGTGTCCATAGGTTTACAAAGCTGCCAGTCAGGTGTATCACTACTTTAAGATGATTAGTATATCTTAAATTTAATCGTATATTAACTTTCAAAACTACAGAGTTACCGAATTTTTCATCATTAAGTTTTTTCATAGAATATATGTCTGGCATATTCATCACATTAGTATAACGGATTGGTGATTGATTTTCTCATTAACGTTTAGTTATATTAAATAGCGTCGGTATATCTGTATCGTTATACAATCTTTTCTAGTCTATCCTTTTTACTCGGGCAACTTATAAGAGGAGTAAACAAAATATTGGACTTACATGTGTATGATATGTACTTCCTAGTACATATCATACACATGTTAGTACAATATTTTGTTTTCCTCTTATGTAGGTATACATTGTGTACTTCATATTACGAGAATCGTAAACAATGTAACTACAATATAAATAAAACATTATACAAGATCCGTTACCAATAAAATAGGATACCTTAATCTAAAATTACAGACGGCGCCGGGTGAATCAGTAGCCTAATAAAATACAAACAAGGCCCAAATAAAAAATAAACAGCCGTTCCCGAGAAAAGTGGGAACCCATCCACGATACAGTTCTGGACAGAATATCCACAGCATTCATTTCATGTACGAAAATAAGAATACATGCACTGACTATCTAAATCGACGAATAATCAGAGGTGCTTGAAAGTAATACTACTGATATGGATAGTTAATATCTCTTAGAATCTAAATCCAACTGCGACGACTAGATGACACCAATATTGTAGCATTGTGCAGAACATTTGACTTACAGCACGCAGAATTAGTAATGGCGGACTTACGAGTCGCATCGTGTTTTCAAACACAAGCAGGCGCTTTACTTTGTGTAATTTATTTCATCATCACCGCTCTCAAATCTTGAGGAACTTGGCAAGTCCTAGAACTTGGTATGGTAATTTTATTCTGGGTGCATCGTTTTCACACATAATCATATAATGAATGTAAATATTGTACTTGAAACATTTTAAAAGAGTAACGGTGGAGTTTCTTGCCCATTCTTCTCCATACGAAACTACATTTTGGAAGGGGCGACTAGAATCAATTCTATTTTAATGTAAATGTTTACGTTCATAAGTGCCTTTTAAGTGCCTATTTGAAATAAATGCTTTGACTTTGACTTAACTAAAAATTCGAAGATATGTGATATCTACCAACCAAAACTGCGCCCACGTGGTAGGTTACAGCCCACTCCCTCTCGAACTCTCGAAGAAAGGAGGCTGTGAGATAGTTATTCATTATTATTATTTCGGTAATGGCTAGACTTAGAAAGTTCGTACCCAATACTGATCAAGCGACTTTCCTGACTAAAGTTATCGTAGTGCGTAGTGAACCTTCTGTTCTTCATAATTCTTGAGTCCTTACTCCTTAAATATTTATCGACTGGCCTTGACACTTGGCAGACATCTCACACGACGTGAAGTGAATGCATGGCATACTGTTATCTGAGGAACTGACCAAGACTGACGAGGTAGGAATTTGAGATAGGTGGACCATGGGGATCTCTTTTACTTACCGTCCAATAAGGAGGGCTTCCTTGGTAAGTGAATAAGGTGTTCAATACTCAATACTCAATTCTTTATTGCATTCCATATGTTTTACATAGATGGTATTTAAACAGTGAGATCAATATGGACCCTGTCGGGCACAGCAAAATAGGAGAGAGGAAGAGAGCTACGTACATATTCAAGCAATACAATTTATTTTATTATTTTAAAATTATTAGATGCATAGTTGGGTGTATAATTATATTATCTATGTGTATGTATAATTATGTTCAGGTGTATATTATTATGTGAGGTTTGTGTGTATAGGTATAGTGTTTTGTTATTTTAATTTTATGTATTGCATAGGAACAATAGGTAATTATTATTATTTGTAATTAATATTTTCATTTCGTTTATTCATTTAAATACATATTAAGTTACATTTTTAAATATTTTTCTAAAACAACCTTATAAAAAACATTTAAAAATATAAAAAAATAGTGGCCCATCGGCATCAGGAGCAGGGTCCAAGATGTCGGTGGTCAGGGCTCTAGAGAAAGGAACCTCCTGACTATGCGTGCCGTGTCTAGGAGTACTGCTTTCTGAATCAAGCCCTTGATCCAGCCGTGCAATGAGAGCCTCCTGAGGTGTTGGTCGAGGCTCTTCGCTATTAGGCCATTTACTGTAACGATTATCGGTACAATGATTACTGAGTCCACGTCCCACATGTCGACAACCTCGTGAGCTAAGTCAAGATACTTGATTTTCTTATCTTGCTCAGCTTTCACGAGATTTTCGTCATGAGGGACAGCGATATCAACAATCATTGCACGACGTTCTCGTCGATCTATCACCACAATATCAGGCTTATTGGCTACAAACGAGAACAACCGGAAACGATATGTCGGATTGATTCGCCGGGACGGTGGCATGCCCGACAGATGTCAACCGTACCATCCTTGACAATGTATTTCCGATAATTGTTCGTCATGATAACTTCATCCATAATCGCACAGACAAAACCTTCGGTTTCCCCGAAGAGGTCGCCGAAACGCAGCCAGGATACAGACGCTAAAAAGTCTACATCGGGTCCATGAAGAGCCCGGAAAAAGCGTCCGTGAAGCTCTTTGCCTTGCCATACTTCCTTACGATCGTTAGTATCCAGTACTGCAGGTTTGCGCCAGTTCTCATTCGCCAAGGAGAGCGAGGTAAGGCCCTTGTCCACTGCGACCACATCTCGATGCATCCCCACGTCAGTGTGAAGGAAGTATTCCCTGAGACTGCAAATCTCGCGGTTGTGGAGGGTTTTAGCATTTAAAAAGCCTCGACCCCCACACTTCCGCGGGATGTACAGTCTCATCACTGATGACCGTGGGTGATGCATCCGACATGCCGTCAGCAATGTACGGACCTTCCTATCCAGGGCATCAAGTTCCGTTTGAGTCCATTTGAGTATGCCGAAAGAATACATCAAAACCGGCATGACCCAACCGTTGAAGGCACGTACCTTGTTTCCGCCTGATAAAAGACTATTTGACACTTTATTCAGGCGGCCAAAGAAGCGCTCCCTCAACGATTGTTTCATGTCGGTAGCATTGATGCCTAATGCTTCCGACATACCCAAATACTTGTAGGTTTCGGTTGAGGAGAGGGATCTAAGATGTATAGAATCCGTAAGTTTGGTTCCCACGGATTCTATAATCTCTCCTCGCTTTACATGCATGACTGCACATTTGTCCACACCAAATTCCATCCTGATGGCGCTACTGAAGGTTTCCGTTACCTTCAGTAACTCCATCAGTTGCAAATTGTTGGGGGCAAAGAGTTTCAAATCATCCATGTAAAGGAGGTGTGATATCACCTGACCACCTCTTCTCAATCGATAGCCCAGACCTGAACCCTCCAGCAGTGTGCTTAGAGGATTCAAGGCTAAGCAAAACCAAAGCGGACTCAAACTATCGCCCTGAAATATTCCACGCTCAATCCTAATTGGTTCATTGGTTCCCCGGATCTGTCGACATCCTGGATACAGTAGGACCGTCCTCCATTGCCTCATACAGGACATCAAGAAGGTGCGTAGAGTCGCATCTATTTTGTACAACTCCAGCACCCTCATGAGCCATGTATGTGGTACTGAGTCATAGGCCTTCTTATAATCTATCCAACATGTTGACAGATCCTTCCGGGATCTACGAACCTGTTGGCTTATGGTCATGTCTATAAGGAGCAGCTCCTTAGTACCGCGGGACCCATTCCTACATCCATTCTGAGACACCGACATAATTGCGTTACTTTCTATATGTTGTGAAATTTTTGCTCTAAGAATGGATGTAAGAACTTTATAGACCGTCGGTAAACATGTAATTGGTCTATAATTTTTAGGTTCCGCAGTACTACCCGATTTATGGAGCAGGTGGGTAATACCTGTCGTAAAGAACAGTGGTAGCGACCCAGTCTCTAAAGATGACTGAAATTGTGAAGCTAAGCAAGCATGTGACTTTTGTAGCCATTTAATCCAGAAATTGTGCAGTCCGTCCGGTCCTGGAGATTTCCAGTTGGGCAACGGACGGACTGCACGGGCCACATCAAGAGGACAGATGGTGATAGCCTCCATGTCTGGTATTGAATCACATGCCCGCTCAACAACACGCATCCAATCACCTTCAATGTGACTGACGGGCACCGACCAAATGCTCCGCCAAAACGCACTCATATCATCACTATCCGGTAGATGCGCGTCAGTCACACCTTGAGTGGGAATGGGTCGCTCCCAAGCTCTGTATACCCACCTTTCATCGTTGTGGAACATGCGATTCTGAGTGTACCGATCCACTCTTTGCCTATACCGACGGATACGGTTTGCCCATGCATATACTTTCTGCTTCAGGAAGTCGATGCGCTCTGTGACACGGGGTATATACTCTCGAGGATTAATACTAGTTCCCGAGAACGCCCGTCTCACAAAGCGCATCACTCTTGGGCGTGTATTGCCCTCCCTGAAGCAGATGAGCTTCCCGATGAGTACCCTGGTCTCATTAATACGACGCTCAATCCTGCATTGCCAAGCTGGTGCGGTGGGTTTCGGTCGTGTAGCTCGATCAGTATTTGTGAATTTGACACGAGCTATACGACATGCCGCAACAGCCGTGCAATACAAGATTGAGTGTGTATCGCAAAGGTCTGCGCTGCTTTCAATATAATTTGGTAGCAGCGCATCCAGGGCACACACCAGTGCTCTGTTTTTTTTTATTCATGGGCAAACGTGGTAGCCGTGGTCTAAGGTCAGGTGATGTGAACCGGTACTCACAGATGGCATCTTCCAGAATGCTCCTTATGTCCACATTGTACAGGTTTTCTGCAGATATAGTCCTGGCTTCCTCCTCCTCATCGTGCTGGTTTACCTGCAATGGAACGTCGGCAGGCGCATGCACGACATTCTGGGGTGGAGGAGGGTTACTAGCAGAACTATTCTGCATTTCCGAGCGCAGTCGATCAAGTGTAGCGTCATCCAATCTATGATTGTTTTGAATGACACGCACCTGATCCGATAATCGTTGGGCCGAGACTTCGACGGCTGGTTCAAGCACCTGAAACAGAGAGAGCATCCGAAATCGGTACGCTGTCAGGTTAATTCCTCCCTCTGTAGCCCCATAATATGCGCGCATCACATTTTCGTTCATGGACTGGGTCCATCGTATGCGCGACACATTTCCACCGGCAGCGGGGACCCTGTTCGAGGCCTGTTGGCTTCGAGGTCCCAAGCCCGCTGGTGGCCGTCCTCTTCCTCGCCGCCGTTCTGGTGTTGGGGACGACGGTGGGGAGAAAAACATATTTTTTATATTTTCATTATTATTAAATTATGTTATTATTTATGCAATCGTATTTTCATATTTATATTTGATTTTCTATATTCCATCTTATATTGTCTATATTTCATAATGTTTGTTGAATTATTATAGAGAGAATAATTTTATTTTGCAATCGATTTGTCATCCACCGTTATAATGAGTAGTACTTCTAGACTGGCTTAGAACAACCTTTTCGACACACGCCTACATCCTGTGCATTTTTTTAACATAATAAACCTACTTGACTTAGCTCGTGATAAACTGCCGCATGGGTGATCTATGGTCAAGCTACGCTTGCTGCGGTCGATACGTGGATGGCTGACCATCCATTACGTATCGAAACCCCTCCGTGCCTCGGAAGGCACGTTAAACCATTGGCCCCAGCGGTTGTTCGTAGATCTTGGACAGTAATTAGGGGTAATGAGCAGCCGAAAAGTCAGATAACCAGTAACTGGGTTGTGGAGCTTAGATAGGCAGTCGCTTCATGTAAAATAATATTATTCAGCTGCATCCAGTTAGACAAGATGCCGACCTCAACATAGTTGGGAAAAAGCGAGCAGATTGATAGAAACTTACTCAAAAAAACACAACAAAACTGGGCTTCTACTTACTTAGGAGTTTTTCTATTGGTACTCTGATTTTAAAGGAACACCGTCAAAGCCGAATTATTTATTTGTAAGGCTTATATTGTTGCGGTACACAAAAGGCTTTCTGAGCGGCTTTGAAAAACAGTCGTTTGGTCAACCACAAAACACCTTAAAAATGATGGTGGAGAATTTGTTCGGAAACTTTGATTAAGTATTTTGTGGTAGCTTAATTGAGTATATTGTTTTTGTTAGAGTTATATAAAATAAATAACAATTGTTTAACTCTAGCTTTCGATTCCTATCAAAATATTTTTATTTATGTCAAGTGTTCTTCACTGAATGATAACGTCTGCGACTTTCGAGTTGTGGGTCGAAGGTTCGAACTTAGACTGGCGCTATACTTTGTGTGAATTATTTCATCACCAATCTGCTCTCAAAACGGTGAAGGAAACATCATGAGGAAAACGGCATGTCATAGAACCAATAATTCGAAGACATGTGACATCTACCAAGGCACACTGGGCCCGTATGGTAGATTACAGCCCAGTCTCTCTCGAATAGATAAAGGCCTGTGTCCCAGTAGTGGGAACATTATAGACTGACTAGCTTCTGCCCGCAACTTCGTTCGCGTGGAAGTTCTAAGTCACAAAAATTTACTAAAATGACAGCCACAATTTATAAAACTTTCCTGTAAACTACGTTTGTAGTAATTATGAATGTGTGACGTAAGTGATCATCTGGGTTCTAGCTAAAAAAACTGTGTAATTATCTATAAACGTAGGTACGAAAGTTCCTAAAACTCACTGGTGCAGTCAGAAGCAAAACAAACTGCAAATTAAATGTAATAAGTAGTTGCATTGTCCCGGCTACAGTAATACGCCAAGAATTATTATAGTCACACACAGTAATCACGAAATAAATACAGAAGCTACACTGGGCATTAAAAGCATTAAATGATGGAACTAATTTTATTTAGTACCGTAATTAAAGGAAGACATTGCCCCTGCAGTTAAAAATAAAGTACATAGGTTATGTATGGGAATTGTTCTATTTGTATTCAATTCAAATTCAAAAGCGTAGGTCGATGTTCACACGGATTATAATCGCGGCGGGACTTTTTCGCGTACTGGAATTTAAACTCTCAGTGTTCAAATGAGCATTGAGAATCAAAAAGAGTGCATCTCAGCCCTTAGCGCATCGAAAATCGAACCTTGTATTTTACTGTTCGATTTTCAAATCCGCCGAGATTTGAAAACCAAGCAGTGGGAAAAAATCCTGCCGGGATTTTATAACGTCTGTGTGTAGGTACCTTGATTAATAAAGTCTTTCAACAGCCAAATAAGAGTCAAAACTCATGTAAGATGTTGTGGTGGTTAATAACAACTCCGCGTCGGTATCAAAATAACTGTTGTGATGCTTATTTTCAACTTAACTTCTAAAAATTTGTCAAAACCATGTCGTGGGTAAATATGTATCATAACATCAGCTATTTCATGGTCGTGGGTCAACATGTATCGTACATTAGCTTGTTGACCTTTTTGCCAAGCTTCCGACTAGTTTTGAATCATACAACTAGCCTTTACTGACTTGATTTAGGTGTAAACGATAAACGTTAACAATCTTTCTTTCTTCTTTCTTTTCTTTTTTTTAAAAATGTTGCCCCACACTAGGAATTTCTCCTGTATTGTGGATGCGTTTACAAACATTTAAAACTCACATACACAAACAGCCAGACCCAGAACAACTACTTGCAGATCATACAAATATTTGTTCCGTGCGGGAATCGAACCCGCGACACGCAGCGCAGCAGTCGATCGCTTAACCACTGCGCCAATAGACACAATATGAAGAATACACGCGGGATAAAACTTTAGACTTGAGGACTTGAGATTTGACAAAATATAAATTTGGACAAGTTATTAGTTTCAGAAATTAGTTTCTATTTCTATTCTGATATAGGATCTAAGTATAACGGAAGTAAATCAAAAGCGGTCTATTTTTCTTTAGTCGTTTTGTTTGAGTCAATTTCTTGCTTCGGCTCGCGTTACGTGAACGGCATACCAATAAACGATATCCCCAAGAAACCGCCATATAGGTACGATTTAGTGCGTGCTAGTAAAACTATAGTATCCTGAAATCCGCTTCTTACGATACCACCGGGAAGGGAATAACCACCGTTATTCCTGTATAAAACAGGATCATTCGCCACACACGTTTCCTCAAATTGCATTATGCGTTATGGGACCAAACACAATTGCAAATTACATTAGCAGTCGCAATGATACTCTATGTAACCCAATGTTCTTCTCACACCCATGGGAAATAATTTACGAAACACAGAACAAATCAACTGGAGAATTCAAACAGAAACATACGATACCGGAATGAATAACGTTATGTTTCTTCAGACTTGTAACCGAACCAGGAACTTGGGACAGAAGTCTTGTTCGAAGCACAAAAGCTTGGAGATGTATGGTAATTACCAAACGCGTGCCAACTGACATTTCATTTAGTACCTCATGAAACTGTGTAGAAAATTTTGTTGCCTTTGTTTATATTGGCATAAAGTCCATATTAGTAAATCAAAGATTTATTGGTTACGAAAAAAGTGTGCCGGATTAAAACAACGTAATTACATTTGAATTCAGAGATATCGAATTTTTAGTTTGAATGTTAATTTGTTGTTGATATGAAACGTTGAAGAAGTCGCATTAGCAGCTTAAGACGATGATAGGTTCCGGATTTATGTGATAATAAATGGAATATTAATTTTCTTAACTTTTGAGTGTGCAAAAGTAGTTCATGCTCAGCAGATACGGTAGTAAGGTGGACTGTGCAACGTCTATTTGATGTTCTTAAAGGTTCTCACCCTAATAGTATCATATAATGCACCACAGCTGCTGTTGCAGCTTAGGTGTTAATGCCTAACCACTTCCCAAGTATGTTGGGGTCTTCAAGCCTATTTGACCTCCACGACGTAACTGGGTACCATGATACCTCTTGGTAAGACTGGCTGTCAGACTATTCAGCTTCTATCTACCCGAACTGTGAAAGATCTACGAATGACAGCCGAGACCAACGGCTTAACGTGCTTTTACCCGTCCACAACCGACAGTGGCAAGCGTAGCTTCATTTTCGATCAACCTGTGCAGCTGATAATATTTAGTGTTGAGCCACGAGACATTAATATTATTCGCACACCGCACTTTGTATTTTCGTTATTTAATTTTAATTTGACAGTGTCATCACAATATTGTGTCTTCATTTCTTTTCTTTTTTTTGTATATTGCCATCTTGGTTCTTCTATTCATTAGTTATTTCCTAATATGCATTAGTTATTATTTCCTCGTACTGGTGTATGTTGTGCTATGTTTATTGTGTGCACCAGTTACACGATTTATCTTTCTATCTACCTACGGAACTTTTAGATTAAAAAGTAAGTAATATTCCGATAGCGCTTAAGAAATGAAAAATTCTCGGCTATCATCCTATTAGCACTTCTCTATAATTGCATTCTACCCGGCCGGGACAGCTTTGCATAAAGGCTGCATCTCCTTTATCAGTACCTACTGCAGCCAAGTCGAAGTTGCGAGTGGAGTAAAGTATTTGACCCTGCTTTATGGGCTTTTTTAAATTTTTACTGACACATTTTCAGTTGGACCAAAAAAAAAATTGCACTTTCAAGTAAAAATATAGTTTACAATATAAGTTAATATCGTGTAATATTATGTTTCAGCGCCCAGCATCATTAAACAGTCAAATTCCGTTTGGATAAAGTTTTTCTCACAAAAAAGAACATGGTGAAGAACTCATCTTAGGCCAACATTTTCAAATAAATTAGATTTAATACAGGTATTATTAAGGACAGAAAATATCAAGCACACTTTCATTACCGATAGACTACAAGGGTATGAAATCTAATTACATCGTAACTAGATCACGAACTTGAGAGGAATAATAAAATCATCCGAGTAAACGAAGTAAATAACAGTAGGTTTATATTTATAACTTGTCCCAACTAGGCTCATTACAATTCAGAGGCAGAAACAAATATACTCGAGGATGAAGTTGAATGAGTATCGTTGGAGCCATTGAGTTCCTTGTCAAACTTTGATGATCTTCAGGCCTTATCCTTTCTGGTGAAAGTTTAAATCCATATCAATAACGAGGAATGGACCAATTTATTAATGGATCCCATTTTTTTATGATAATTGTCTACATTTATATTATTTGTTAATATCTGAGTACCATATCTCATCACATAATTCACTAATCTTAGATTAGGCTTTTTTAAATTATTTAATGGCAATAAGAATGAAAAATAACTTGACCACAATAGGTTTTGTGGTGAAGTAGTTTTATTCTGAGGGAGACACCTTCACATACATACCAGGCCATTCAGAAAGTTTTTATGTATGAGAGACTGGCCAGTTTTAATCTATTTTGAAAATTATGATTATTTGTTAGTAAAAATAGGTACGTTCCAATGTCTAAATTTCCCTCCACATTGTTTGCGAGCTAATTTAAATTAACGTGTGTCATAAAAAAAATGGATTTGCGCCGAGAACATTTTCACGCTATGATTTTTTACTGTTTCAAGTGTCGCCTGAAACCGGACGAATCGTACGATAGACTTCAAATGGAATTCATGGATGAAGGCCCGTCTAAGGCACCCGTGTATCATTGGTATAACGAATTCAAGCGCGGTCGACTAACTTTGGGGGTTGAAGAAAGAAGTGGTCGCCCTTTGACGGCTGTTGTGGAAGAAAACGTGCTAGCAGTGAAAAATTTAATCCATGGCAATAGGCGAGTTACGAATCAAGAGATTCAGTACATACTACAGGTTGGATCGGGAAGCCTTCACGAAATTCTATACGTGCATCTTCACGTGAGGAGGATAGTTTCACGCTAGGTGCCGCACAACCTCACCGATGCTCAGAAGCAGGCCCAGGTGGAATGCTGCCGTGATATGATAAACAAATTTGAAGCAGGCTCGTCTTGGTGTGTGTACGATATCACTACAGGTGATGAGTCTTGGATTTATCAATACGATCCAGAAGCAAAGCGCCAGTCAACGGTTTGGGTGTTTCAAAATAAATCAACGCCTACCAAAGTGAAGCAATCTAGAAGCGAGGGGAAGATCTTCAAGAAGCATCAACGCTGAATGGTATATTACCAAATTCTTGACAGAAGTTTTCTCTGGTGTGAGCAACAAGTGACCAAACACAGGGCTCCGCGGGCTACTGCTCCACCACGACAACGCGCCTTCGTACACCGCGTTCAAAACGAGGAACTTCCCGGGCAGCACGCCGGTCAAACTCCTGGGTCACCCTCCTTACAGCCCTGACCTAGTACCGTGTGACTTCTTTTGATTCCTGAAAATAAAAAAATCAGCTCAAAGGGATACAATTCTCGTCGCCGGAAGATGCGCTGTCAGCGTTCGAACAGGCTGTAAACGAAGTGTCAGCGGCGGACTGGAAAAAGTGTTTCGAAAACTGGTTCACACATGAAACTTTGTATAGTGGCTAGTGGAGAGTACTTTGAAAAGATTTAATCAAAAATATTTACATAAAGAACATTTTATATTATTTTCGCAAAACTTTCTAAGTGTCCCACGTATGATCATATAATTAATGTACGCAAAATATTGTTTTACATTTTAAAAGAGTTACCATGGAGTTTCTTGCCCATTCTTTTCCATCAATTCTTTTTTCTTGTAAATTTTGACGTTTAATAGTGCCTTTTATTTGACACAAATTATTTGATTTATAACTTTGGATTTAATTTACTCATCGGATTATACAGATCAACTGTTTACATATTACTTCACACTATTTTTTATATACGTAATAATAATGGGTGTCTGTATCTATCGTACTGAAACAATAAACACCATGTTAATCCTGAACAGGTTAAACCCTCGTAAAAAACTAGGTCTATGTACTGTACAGCCATTGTTTTAATCCAACCGGCTTATTTGTAACGAAATTATTGTTATAAAAATGTAAAGTAGGTACTATTTCGAAGAAAATAAGCAGGCAGATGAAACCCTTGATCATATAAATAATGGTCCTATAGAATTCTGATAAATGAACAGCGAATAATACGTTCCTTTTTAAAGCAGCGCCAAAGAAAGTCAAAGAAATGCTATAGTTTCTCTAGGAAAATGTAAATCTTAAGAAATCTGTAAACATTTATGTGGGTACCTTGCATTTCTTTCGTCGCACCGTTTATTCAGTTCCTACATATTCATTCGCTTTACCGCAAGTGAGGCTTTGATTAAACTTAACTAGATTCGTCCTTCTACCCTGTTGATCTAGTGGTCGCAAGCGCTACTGATGAGCATAAGGTTCTCGGTTCGATTCCCAGGTCGGGCAAAATTTTATTGGGCTTGGAATCTGCAGCCCAGAGGCTGAAATTTGTGCCTGATTGTGGCAATATGCTCGCCCCATCACGTGGGACCTTAACATAACTGGCAAAATGTTGGTGTACTATAAATACGGCTCTTTCTAACCCTTCGGGAAAACAAGGCGTGATGTTATGTTAGATCCGTCCAATAGGTTCAAAGTCAAACAAAAAGTTATGGCCTAGATATCCTATTGTGGAAGTTACTCTTGTAAAACTCAATGTTTTGTTCATGGTTTAAGCATTTAGGTTTATAAATACTTGAGTGTTGACTCAACTATTTATAAATCTTTTGTATCAAAACATTCACAAAAAACGTACAAAGTAAGTAAACTGAAGGAAATACGTTTTTTTTTTTTTTTGGCTGGTAAATCATCAAATAACTTCTCCCGCTCTGGGTGGAGCGGGAGGGCGTATCAGACTTTTACTGACTAAAACCCACCCGTGTTCCCTCAGTTGCCTGTGTGCTAGGGCCCGCGGTATCTCTTTCGAACAACCAACACAACAAATACGTACGGTAATACGTAAGGTAGAAAAGTAACTTAAAAATCAACTAATTCCACAAAAGAGAACAAAATTGCACATAATATTGCAACTGTCATTTCCAGTACAACATTAAACCGTAGACGATGCCAAACGACTCGCATTAAGAAATATCAGAGGTGGAGAAATGAAAGAGGAAATTTAAATGGCGGCGATTCTACGGATGCACCTGTTTATTTATAATGCAAGGAGATGGAACAGATCGGGGAATTATTAAAAGATTTTATAGGAGTTAATATAAACTGAACTGGTTGGATTTAGAAGACGAATGCTATCCGATCGGTCGTCGTAACGGTTTAACGGTTGATTGACTAAATAATAGATTTTGCTTGAGATCCTGACAAACTTAAAAAAAAAACTACCGGTCTAATCTATACATATATATAATTATATAAATACAATTGAAGTGTGTGTTTGTAATGTCAAAACAACAGATTTTTACTAAATTCATTCGAAAGTATATACGGTACTTAGAACAAAAATTCATAATATTTGAACGTGAATTGTTACTGAATAAATAAATTTTCTTGAATTATTTTCAATTTTTGTTATTCTGTCTATTGGTTTGTCCCGTCTAGTCTCAGAAATAGCTGGAGCGATTTTTACATAGTTTTCACTGGCAGAAATCTGATACTATAATCTATTTTGTCCCTGTAGCGCATTCTTATGAGATAATTTCCGACATCCATGCAGGCGAAGCCTCGGACATCGCTTCGAAGCAAGCCTCGAAACGATATAACGGCTTTAAGCAGAACTTGGTACAGATAAGCATTGAATAAGGTTTAGATACAAAAATAAAACACGCAACAAACATAAACTTAAATTAAATTCAAACGGACAAGACAAAATTGTGTCAGATAAGTTTACAAACGAACTAAATCCCGCTGCATCTGTCTGGACGCTATACTGTTGGCCACAATAAGAAAGAAACTAAATACCAGACTGGGAATTTGCCGGAAATTTGCACTTACGAAATCACTGTCTGGTTTTTCCGGCTTCGTCTAAATGTAAACAGTTGCATTCCCACTTATATTTCCGACTGTTTAGATGGGTAAGAAAAATTCGTTTAGTGAATTACAGAAAGAAAATTGAATGAAGAAACTTTTGTATCTTGTGTTTCTGTTATTGCGTTGCATGGTGACGTGAAAACAACTTGCAACTTCTTTAAATTGATTGGTATTATAAATTGTAACCCAACTATCATTACGTGGTCTTTAAAAAAGAGTTTATTGTCTAATCATTATTCATCATCATTTCAGCCAAAAGACGTCCACTGCTGGACTAGGTCTAGGTCTCCCCCAAGCATCGCCATCTCGACCGGTTCTGTACTTCTCGCATCTAGCGGATTACTGCGGCCTTCCCCAGATAACCGATGGGAGGCCTTCCAACGCTATGTCTTTCACTACGCGGTCGCCACTCCAGAACCTTTCGGCCCCATCGGCCATCTGTTTTGCTTAACTTAAGTTTGGTAATTCTTAGGGATATGTCGGTTACCTTGGTGCTCCTACGGATCTCTTCATGGTCTTAATAATAATAACCAAGTTTTCTGTAGATATTAGGAAAGAAATCGTTTTAACTGTAGTTTCTAGAAGCTTGTTGTAGGTCTTAGAGAAAACAATAATTGCTTCGTTCGTATTTTCGGCAACCAATAAAACATCTATCATGAATACTAAAATAGATGTAACGATCAACAACAAGATTGTTTCTCTGGGAACCAGGAACGGCGATGTTTAATCTCCTGATTCTTTGAGCTACATACACAAAGCGTTTACCAACAAACAAATAAGGAAATATCCAAAATGGGACAAAACAGTTCCCTAAGGAAAGTCCCAAAAGGAATAAAAAGCGTGTCTGTAAGTGTTTTTGTTAACAAAAGTAATTTCTCCGGAGATATTGATACGAAAGTTGGCGAGTAATTTGTCTTTTCCAGACAAACCTTAATTAATTAATTAATTTATCCAATGTAATTGTATATAATTTTAATTAATGTTAATGTGATTGTGTGTTCTTGTATCATTATGAGTCTATGTCACTTGAAATAAATGATTTATTATTATTATTATTATTATTAATTTGTCTCATGTCTAGTTATCTTGGCTTAAGAGCATTTTGTATGTATGTGAAATTAATGTTCTTCTTCTTCTTCTTCTTCTTCAACCCTTGGCCACCCAATGCTGAGTGTAGGTCTCTTCCAAATCTCTCCACTTTTTGAAATTAATGTTATCGTTTACTAATTGCGATTCATTCGATTTAATCACGAATGCTATCTTACGTAAAAGAAATTTGGTAGATAAGAAAATAAGAATTACGTGTTTAGTGTTTACAAGTGATGTTAGGTATTCCCATAACTACTTTCTAAAATCTAAATCTTTTTTATATTAGTTATTGTGAGACTGGGTAATATTAGTATGTAATAGCTGTAGTGATAGTGGAATTTAATTTATATTTTGTATGTTAATTTATATTTTATTTATTTATTTATTTTATTGTGTTATGAATGTGTAAGTTTATAATTTTAATGAGCCTGTTTATTTATTTATTATATATGTTTTCAAACACAATGTGTATTGTTCCTGAAATAAATTGAAATTGAAGAAATTAAAATTGAATAGAAATGAAATTTTGTATACAAGATCATCATTTTTGTCGATGAGAAATCCCAAAAACAATCCCACCAATCCCAACTGTTTGTTCAAATATTTTATTTTATTTTAGCTTTCAAAATCAAAATCAACATAACTATAGAGGGTGGCAGAGAAATCGGCGCAGTTTTGTCGAAAAAAGGTGTTTCATAGAAAACTGCAATACGTACGTGGTCAAAATGTATGGCACAGATATTTTTTTTAATAACAAACAACATTTTCCAATGCTAGGGTGTGAATCATGTACTGAATTTATGGTAAGAGGTTGTGCGTCAATGGCCTTACCACGCTGTAGATCTTTGACGCAAATAAACTCCAAAGAGTTACGTACACTAACGGCCTCCCAAATCTTGAAACAAAACACACCTAAAGTTTTCTTCACAAACACCAATTAATTCATGCCCTAATTCCTACTTTCACAATTACGTTCGGTAGGTACCTAGTATCTTGAGCTTATTTGCCTTTCTCTGGCTTCTCATTGAGCAGAGGTTTAACTGCTATTAATTCGAGAGGCAATCGAGACCCATTCCTGTGACAAAATCACGAGTGGGGCATTATTAACGCATCAATAATGTATACAAACCGCTCTCTGCCCTGTGATCTTAGAACGCAAAGATGTTTGCCGGAGGTACACACCATAACCAACGTATATTCAGTTCTAGGTTAATGGAGGTAATGTCAGTGATGTTACAAATTGTAGGTACGTGTTTTATTGGTATGCTTACTGTTATTTTTCAAACATTTATGTGTAGAAACCCAATGATATCTTCGACATACAATAAGTAGTAGGAGTAATCCCCATGGATGAATTTCACAGAGTATGCAGCTCAACAAGATTATTTTTGTAGCTTTCAAGCAGTATTTTTGTGTTTCAGTTTGGTGTACCGAATTGTTGAGACTGAGGCTTTAATTTGTTTTTTCTGTTACGAGAACAATTATCTTCTGCCTAGTCTTGTCCCAACTAAGCTGGTGTTGTCTTGTGACGAGCACATTACAAGGTGTGAATCTCAGGGAAAACTGTTATTGAGTTTTTCAATCAGAAATTTCTCAATTGCAGCTCGAAGTCTGGATGTAAAAAGTACCCGGTTGATAAAAAATGGGCAGAAATTGACTCTATTACATGAGACTTAAACATAACTGGTGAAATGTGGGTACCTCTTATAGATGCCCATCACCTCTGCCTAACCTTCGGAGATTATAGGCGTGTTATTATACTATGTTATCTCAATGTAATTCTTCAGCCAGCTCCATCACATATGCAAATTAAATACACTTTAAAGTCAAATTAACTCTTGAAGCAAAAAGAAAACACAGACCTACGTTCGTACCTACCTTTGTTAATTCAACCAATTTGTCCATTCTAATTCCAGAAGCGGTTAGAACTAGCCCCAATATGTTTTTGCTTGACAACGTGACCCGACTATTATAACGATTAACACAGACCCTTTAGGAGATAAGCGATGGAAGGCCTTAGGAATTAATAATAGTGTCCTTCGGGTGAATTTGTCGTAGTAGAATAATTTACCGATACATTTTGATAATGGGGATGTAATAAATGTATGTGTTCATAGTAGTAAATCCAAATTAGTGGCATTATTTTCATAATACATAATCGGCCTATGTTTCACTTCTAGGTCTTCAAAGTTTTGGTTCTAGGACATGCCGGTTGGCCCACGATGTTTTCCTTCACCGCTTAGAAAGCAGTGGTGATAATATAATTTACACTAAGTAAAACGCCTGTCTGGATTCGAATCTAAGACCTATACAACTCGTACGGCGCAGTCGTTACCACTGGGCCACCACTGCTAAATAAATAAAAATATTGTTACAGATACCGTGAAGCAGGACACATTGCACCGTAATAAAAATTTAAACAAATTATTACACAATTGTACAGATTATTTCAAATGTAGGTTTGAATTTTGACTTACGTGTTTTTTTAGATCTTATAAAAATTAACACCTTAGGTACGATAGTCATTGATAAGGTATCTGCCCAAAACGTAGATACTTTAGCCTATAAAATATATTGGCCTTGACATCATAAGACCTTCATTAAGTCTGTATATCTTATATTTTCGTAGAAACATATAAATAAGGCAGTTTTCAACGAACATTATCAAGAAAATGAGATGTTTCCTAAAAAACTGGGCATTGTTATATTAGCAAAATAAGATTCGTGAGAAAACTAAACGTTCAGAGGAAAAGATTTATAGTGAGTAAATTGACTTTCTTCATGCCAGCCATAACCCGCCACCCACTGAGAGCGTACACTCGGCTGGATTTATCTTCTTGTGAACCAATGTCAGAGATCTGAAGATTAAAAAGAGGTGTTGTTCTTTTATCGATACTCTATTTTGACCTTGATATTATAAAGTTTTATTGCTAAGGGTAACTTTTTTATTAAAGACTAGTTTATGCCTGCGTGTTTCCGGGATAAAAAGTATCCTATGTGTTAATCCAGGTCATAAACTATCTGCGAGCAAAATTTTTTTAGTAACAAACATTCAAACTTTCACATTTATAATATTCTAAAAGAAAAATCTTTAAATGTACTCTTTCAAAATCAGGATAAAAATTTGGGACACACAAATGTATTGCTTACACAAATGTATTGCATACATTTGTGTGTTCTTCTATTCATGTACAAACCAGGAATTGCTTATACATAAATGAGAGATATATCAGTTAAATCAGTAACAGAAAAACTGTTTAAAATAATCTTAATAACAACAGAAAATATTTACCTTTAATCCCAACTAATATTTTAAATGCGAAAATAAGTTTGTTTGTTTCTTACTTCCGCATTCATGCAAAAACAGCTGAACAGATTTGAATGAAATTTGGCACACAGATAGGCCTGGTTAAGCGCATTAGCTACTTTTCATCATGAATCGCAGACATAGTCGAGTGAAACAGCTAGTTACTTAACAAATTTCTCTTAAAAACTACAATTAATTTATCAGGAAAAGTTTTTATTCAGTACGCAAACTGTAACCATGAAATCAGTGCAAAGTGCAATACCTACGCGGTAAAAATGTATGGAATAGCTGATTGTTTTTCGTATTACCGATGAAAAATTTCTATGCTGGAGGCTCTAGAATGATATACTGAATTCATGGTTACAGTTTACGCACTGAATAAAAACTTTTCCTGTATATATTTCTTAGTTTGTAACAATCCACGTGGTTGGTAGACTACAACGTAAATTACTTAAATGAAGACACAGACTAACCGTATATTGACAAAATGGCCGACCTTGAGGCACTCCTTAATCTTGGTTTAAAACTATATAGCTGGGCTTGACGTTAAGTGTTCTGCTCAAGTACTAGGATCAACATTGTGGGAATGTGGGTTACAGTCTGACTGTGTAAGGCATTGTAATTGTTATTGGTCTAGATAGAGGCAACTTTGCCTATGTATTTTTGAAGTTTGAAATGTCAACCTAAATGGCTTCACTTTGAAAATGCCAGGCGATGCGTAAAACGCAATTAGGTAAAAAAGAGTCCTTATAATATACCCCCTATAGTCTACTAGCTTAATGTCCGCGTGGAGGTCGGCTATTATCCCGTTATTACAGGAACGTACTATTGGAAGAAAAAGTATAATATGTGTTAATGCAAGTTGCAATCTATTTGTGTACCAAATTACAACAAAATCCATTTCACCGTTTTAGGGTGATTGAGAAACAAACATCACAACATCCAAATGTACAAATTTTCACATTTTTAATATGAGAAGGATAATTTATTATCATGACTTCTATCATATGTATGTATGAACAATAGCGTAAAGTGGGGATACAATGTGCATTCGTTCGTTTGTTCTAAACAGCGGGTTAATTGCGTAACACACTAACAGTAGGGATGACTTTCATTTTGATAGCTAAACAACATTCATTGCGATATATACGTTGTTGAGCAGACAAATTAGTCGCACATAAATGAAGCAATGGATTAGCTATATCCTTCAAAATTATTTAGATTGTGATTGATAGTACCTACGTTACGCTATAAGAGTTCTTCAGACAGTATCAAAAGGCTATAAAGGACAATGATTTAACCTATCTCTTTTTGCCAGTATTTGAGCCAATCAAGTCGTCGTCGAATTCCGAACATGCTAAGTACCTAAGCAACACCTTATTGTACCATTCAAGGAGCACCCACACATCCAAGATACCAAAACGCCATTTATTCCTAATGTGGGCATACTAAGGAAAGTTTTACACGCTACGTTTAAGGGTTTATGACACGTGAACGTTAGGGGTTATTTCGAAACGAAACGGGTGGTTTAACCCCCTCTGGTGTGATGATAAATTGGTTTTTGTTGATAGAAGTGTTAAGGGTAGATTGCGGAAAAATTGTATGTTTATATCATTTATGCATTTTTTTTTTGGTTTATTTACTTACCCTTTAAAATATTGAAATGGTTAAGTAATTCTTTAGAAAATTGTCTTTTATTCTTTAAATTCTAGACATTTTTTTTTGCGGATAGTGGTTTTTTACGGTGGTGTTATTAATGAAAATGTTATTCTTTCCACATAACTTCAGTATCACACGGTTTTGATAACTCTTCATATCAGTTTCAAGGCGAAGTTTAGCTATGGTCAAGATACATTTACCGATAATGATGGCCGATTTTATTGCTCGTGCCACATCACACCTAATATCTAAAAGCCTGTATCTATACCTTCATACAGTCTAAACGCGTAGCCTAGAGCGATAGATATCGCGAGCTGTCATGTCGGGCATGAATTATCGCTAACACAGGCATAAATCGAGCCAATTCAGGCTATGATTAACAACCGATGAAGCGTAACCATGATATGAGATGATTAAAATTTGAGTAAGTCTATTATTTAGGTCATTATATGTACAAATACAGACATAAACCGCGGCTACTTCCGATGAGGGTAGACAGAAACTTCAGAACGCCACCTGCTACGATCCTTACATGCTCATTTTGCCTCGTTTACGTGCTTAAATCTAGTGAAACACGTACGCCGGTTGCAAGTACTACGCACCTGAGCTTTCTGTAGATCATCACCAATAAGGTCACTATAATAATGTCCTCCTAGGGCTTCCCCTAGGGCTCATCTGCTTTGCAAATACCTTTTGTTAGTATCCCTTCATCCATCCTCTCAACAGTACCAAACCATCTTAACATGCTCTTTTCAACTTCTGTAGTTCTTTTTGTTTAGGTCAAATGTTTGGATGTTTGTTACTTAATCACGCAAAAAACCGCCAAACGAATTTAAATGAAATTTGGCACGCAGATAGTTTATAATCTGCACCCTAATTGCGTAATGCACGATAAACTATAATCTGAATTATTTTAAAACACATTGCTAATCCAGTGCTTCATATGTTCGAAAAATGTAACAACAACGTATATGACGCAATGAATATTGTTGAACTGTCAAAATGAAACAGATTATGATTGATCGTGTTTTACGCAATTATGGTGCTGGATTAACACATAGGATACTTTTATCCCGATAAAACGTTCCCGTAGGATAATTTCCGAGCTCGCGCCGCAAGCCGCTGGCAAAAGCTAGTATTAAAACAAATAGGCGTAGATAATCCTTGCTTATCAAGAAATAGGCTAGCATATTACTTAAGCCAAATATCAGACTATTTACTCACCATCTAAAATGGAATAGAATATTCACACACCCAAAATAAACACCTACGATACAGTCAAACTACAATATAGTCATATAATGCTAGCTGTCAATTCACTTTCAATGTGTAAACGGAACCTAAATGTTCGCCAAGTGTTGATTTGACACCGTTTAGAACGAGCTAGGACACGAGTTCTCAAGTCGAACTACTGTTACTTGAAGTAAAGCTCAAGTTTGTAGTGTGTGGAGCAAGTTATAAGAAGTTTTGGTTGAGAAAGAAACAAGAAGTGAAATATTCACGTGGCAGTACTTTTCTAACATGCGCTCTGCCTCCTGGAAATTTTATTTTAACTGGCGTAAAAATTAAGAACTAATCTGAAATCGCAAAATTGGGCAATTTTAAAATTACGATTGTTTTCACGTTTTTGGGATGGGTCGACTGGTTTTGGACTTGATCAAAATAAAAACAGTAGTTGAAAAAACTAATAAAAACACAGGCTTCCGAAACAGTTACACATTGCTTTATTTTACGCTTATCTCTTATCACTCATAGTTTAGAACAAAGTTTGAAACTCAAGCGCCACTGAGCTACCTCGGCCCCTAGGTTCGTCTACACATTAATGAAGATTTAACGAGAACCAACCGCACAGGAATGAATTTGTGTCTTCTTGGCATAATGTTGTATATGTGCTTCACGTGTCACGTAACGTTTCGTACGTACGCATATTAAAATATCATGTCACTGACATAAGCGAAAGAAAGGTTATATGTCACTAGTCACAACCCACCAGATGGGAGGTGGTCACTGCCACCCATAGGCATCGGCAATACCACCTGAGACCACCCATCCCAGAGTCAGAGCTGGAATGTCTATGTACCTGTGACAACCAACGGGGTTAATTGTTTTTCTTTAGTTTACATTAAGCCCTGTTAAAGGCTGTGGTGGCCCAGTGGTATCGGCCTCGACTGACGAGCAGGTCGTGAGTTCGAACCCAGTTAGGTACTTCGTTTTGTGTATTCATCACCACTGCTCTCAAAACGGTGATGGACAGCAACATCGTGAGGAAACCAGCATATCCTAGAACCAAAAATTCGAAAACTTGTGACATCCACCAATACGGCCTACTTGCTCTAAAGGCCATTAGGAACACGACACAATAGTTTAATGAACACCAAACGAAGGTAAAAACCTATAGAAATATAAATATTTCCAATATGTCCATGTAAGGACGCGTTGTTTAACAAGCTTCTCCCAAGTACCGAATGAACAGGAATCAGAGCAAGCTCTATAAAATATAATAAGCCTTCATTCCAACACAAGGCAATGTTCCCATTGCAAAAGATACTTTCCGTAATGAAGTTTGCTGGGGAAAATTAAATGAAGCAGGTGGCACTTGTAGATTAACGCACATAATTAACTCAGTGTAACAGTATGTTCAAGTATACTTTGGGTGATTATAAATTGCAACATATTCTTGAGTTTGCAAGTTGTGATGGGGTACTTGGTAAACGACGCAACATACATTCATTTTGTTGCCAAAGTAGATGATGTTCCAGATGGTTATAATTCTGTGGAAAAACTGTCTATCAGGTGCTTATGCTGTGCTTCTTTATAAAAATAAATTGGGTCTTAAACTTCGGGCAAAATAATTTTATTGTGGTATGTATTTTTACCGCCGTACAGATGCCAGCACATCGAGCTCCCCCAAACTATCAAATTGAATATGAACCTTAAGCTTATGTAATAAAGATGTAAATCTATCAAAGAAGTTTGACAGTTGGGGTAGCTTGATGTGCTGGCGTTTATACAATTGCTTTCTACCAATGGTGGCTTAGTGGAGAGCAGTGGTGGCTCAGTGGTGACGGCCACTACGAGTCACGGTCATGGGTTAAAACCCAAGCAGGCTATTTACTTTATGTAAATTATTTCATCACCACAGCTCACAAAACAGTGAAGGAAACCTACGTGAGGAAACTGGCATGTTTTAGAACGAAAAATTCGAAGACATGTGACATCCACCAACCCACACTGGGCCCACGTGGTGGGTTATGGCCACTCTATCTCACAGAGAGAAGACCTGTGTCCCCGCAGTGGGAATATAATATTATAGGCTGATTATGCATTATGCAATCGCTTCCATAAGCTATATTAGGTTCTTAAATATTGTGCACCTCCATTTGACCACCACCTCACCTGTTGATCCCATCACAACTACTAACATGATGATGGGAAAACTGAATAACTAAACATCACAAAAACAGCCACCGTACGCTTAAAGCTGATATTTTGATGAACCATATCGTCTGACTTTCAGAGGTCATGAATTTACCAGACATCCGATCACTATGGGCGGTTAACATTCAGAATAACTAGTTTATTAATTTTGGAACTAAAACTAATAATACGTTTGTTATTTCTACATAGTTCCAAAATAGAAATATACATAATTTAGAGGAATATGTATTTTGTGGATCGAAAATAACTACCCCTGGTACAATTTAGTTTAAAACAATGATTAATTTTAAAAGTAGGTATTTTTATTTCGTTTCATTTGCCCACGTCACGATGAAAATAGCAGGAAAACAGAAATGTTATTTTACTTTAATGTAATTCGATATTATTGCTTACAAGATGTACTACAGTTAGCTACTTGGAAACAAGTTGAATTTTATTAAATTTTACGAATAATAAAAATTACACTATCTCATCCCATTTCTTCCCGTGGGTGCCATCAAAGACGACTAAGGGACTTACCAGAGAATGGGCAGCAGCGTTCACTGTACATTTGACCACCATAATGCGATCGCCAACCCGCCTGCCAAGCAGGGCGATTAAGGAAAACCTCCCCAAATTGAGGGAGGCCTATGTCTAGTAGAGGACGTCCTTCAGATGAAATGATGATGATTAGTATTGCCAGTGTTTCATTTACTATCACATTGTCGTCTCCACACAATAATATGCCACGTTAACCTAAATCTGCAAAACTTACTTCCTCATAGCAACCGCTCTGAAGCTCTTGTCACCATCTTTGCCAAACCGACTTATATTATTAATTAGCGTGTCACTCGCGCCATTTCGGTCGTGAACACTTAATTACATTACAAACTTGTGGGATAGGCACCCTCTTGTGAGTAGATACTGCTTATTAGAATAGATAAGTACCAAAATCGGGTAATAATGTCGCAAAATGATGTTTAAGGCCTACACGATCGATTTTATAATATTCTGCGCAGTATCACGAATTGTTTTGTACCGTTAAGGGTTCGTATTATTGATTGTGCAATTATTGAACAGAAGTTTGAGCGAGTTGAATTTTTTTTGTATTATATTTTACATGCACCGTATAGGATAAGGTCCGTATTACAGAACGTTCCTCAAGTACAGTTTGATCTGCAATCAGTCGATCACAGTTTAAGTATAGAATCAACACTTGAGCATCGTTCTTATTCCAGAACGGTAATTAATCTATACTCAGTTAAATCGAGACTCAAATCGAGCCTCAAGCAGAGATGTCTACTGTCTATGCATCAGCCTGTTTTCGTTTACGATTTAAAAAAATTACCAAGTTTGTTCTGTCTCTTCACTGGATCAAAAATAATAAAATATACTTTAAGTACCCAATTATTTAGGAAATTAGCATTATTTTTTCCGGTCTCGAATAGTAGAATCAGTACAATGAAATGCCCCATTTATTGAAGTATCTTATGGTCATTTTGTATGCAAAAATGTTTAGCTTAAAAGACTCTTAACTAAGTCCGTAAATAGGTATGCTATTTAAAAGGTTAGTATGTCAATGTCAATAATGCACCGTTACTAAAATACATGATCAGCAGCGTTGCCGTTAGCGTACATTTTACCATTTTACACATTTGACGTACCTTTTAAGCCTCCCATGTGCAATGTGTAATGGGGTCCATTTTACGTACCTTTTCAACTTATCCAAAATTTGAAACCGCCGCCAAAACGAGAAAACGAGATAGGTATTCGCTCCTAAGTACCGGTGGCCTGTGAAGTCTCAGACCTACGCAATGTAGGAATAGGAACTAGATCTGTCTCGCTGACTTAAATCCTAACATAGCCGAGATATCTCCAGCTCTCTTTGTAGAAGTTCGTGACAGCATAGACTCTGACTGCAATGGTAGGTCATCACAATATTTAAAAACTCGATAACGAAACAGAAACTGACATAATATATAAAAATCTATGCTCAAGCGCGGTCTCGACCACACTTGGGTGATTACAGATCCAATCAATGCTTGGGTTCGATTCACGAACTGAGTAACGATCTAAAATAAAGCCAAACTCAGCTAAACTATGATCAGTGAATCTGTGCTTGAGGAACGTTCTAAAATTAAAACCAGGCTCAAAACTAGTTTTAAACAGAGATCAATGCTTGAGTTTTCTTCTGTAATACGGACCTAAGTATTGCACAGGTCATACTCACGCGAAAACAAGTTTTTCGGGCCATCGATGAAAATTTATTGCGTGAAAATATAATGACTTGTTTGAGTGCAAGGGCTGATTCAAGCTTATTGCGCTGTATAAATATTTCACAAACTAATTGTAGGTTGCCTAATGCTTTCGATAGTAATAGCAAGGCTTTATGTAAATATATCAGTTAACTACTTATAAAATACATGTAGATCTAAAGCTTAGATTAATTCAAACAGCTTGATGAAATTTTAATCTGACTGTTGACTTTAGAAAGTGCTTCCGAGTAAGAAAGAGTTTCCGCTGGTTAATATTAATGAATTATTTTTTTCTTTAAATACCTTTGGCGATGTGCAGTAAAACACTTTACTTACTTCCTGAAAAAAAGAGAAAAACGTATATTAATTGTATTGTTGAAGAAATTACATTTACTTAATATTAATTCAGGAAAAATAAATGGAATCCCACACAACGTGAAAGCAACGTCAGGTGGCCGTTCGTAGGAGGCTGACATAAACTTTTGACTTTCTCAGTTGCCATTAAGATTAATTTACGTGGGAAAAAGTGAAAATTAAAAAGGTATGCAAATCGAAAGCCTCGTTCAGGATAATGTTAACGCTAACTTTTGCTCAAATCCAGATCTTACATAATCCAGTCATACATAATTTTCAACAAATAATCCTTTATTTTTATTACTTTTATTTGTCTTCCTACATCCGATCTTTTCAACGTCGGGGCTATTTCCTTTTCTCTTTATATGAAGTAAAATACTTCTATATTTATTTTCATCGTTAGCTGTATCGGCGAAGAGCGATAACTTAGAACAGGGATGGCAAACCTTCAACTTATCCACCAACGTACCATTTCTTTTTTCTTTGACTTGCTGTCAAGTAGGTAATAATACATATCGTGCTCACCGCGAATAACCGCTCTGCGAAATTGTTTTGCAGTCATTTGTTATGTGAGCTTTTGTTACGCTACATATATTCAATTCTGAAACAAACAGTCTACTGTCGTTGCGCAAGTAAATTTTCGTTGAGTACGGAAATCCAATAGAAATAGAAATCATTTATTTGCCAATAATGTAGGTGTACAATTATGATGGTTATTTTGAACAGAGGCCCGATACATTTTACCTTTCGGCATGCAAAATTATTTAATGTAATACATTTACTAAAAAATCACATATTCAAAAACATTCGGAATTATGCACAAATGTCAACAAACTAAATTATAATAAAAAGAAAAATGTTTGAAAATGTTACTAAAAATGTCAAAAAATTAAATTTAAAATAATAATAATAATTTATAATAGCAATAGAGCTAAAGATAATAAAAAGATAAAGATAACACCACACGAATATCAAATTCTTATAGCTGTGCTTGCGAACGAACGTTTGTTTCACGAATGAATCTCGTAACAGACGTGAATCGTGCAATGGTAGCCTGTAAAACTAAATCACGAAATGAATGCTCACAGTGAGAAGGTACCGTTGCTTTGAGAGCTAAATAATTTTCGTAAAATTATCATGATTTTAAAATTATATAAAGAACAGTCATAATTATTTTGTTGTGATTTCATATATTTGCCAACCCCTCTCCTTTCAATCCCATAAAGATACAAAAAGAAATTCGTCGTTCTCAATTGCCATGCTCACAATTGCTCCCACCCGCCACAGGCTCGACACCCCTGACGGAGGACCTCCCGATAACTAAGCACATTCAACATTTACACTCTGCTGCACTAACACATGTCGTAAAGTAAGGAAGTAACGACGGCTGCCAATAGAAACTCTTTCACTATTACTGACTTTGACTTCTGAGAGTATTGGATCATTGCTGTTTTTATGGGTAGGAGTTCATCTATGGTTATTAGGATAGCTTAGTGTGTTTGTATTTTTTGGAGATAGATACATTGTATCATCAGATAAGTTCGTAAATGTTTAGTGACCATATGTTTTTATTTACATGAATTGCTACATTGAACTTTCGTCATAGAATTTTGCTGCCAACTCCAGTTCTGGCAAATGGATTGGGTAACAATGCTGGTTTCGACGTAAAAGAAAAGTGGTCATGTCAGCTTGTACCCTTTCTATAAAGCCTTTTTAATTTTTGAAAACTTTTTGGTATCGTAATGATTGGATAACTATTGAAAGCAACCAAAAAAGCAAGCTGAGCTTCCATTTATAATATATCGCCTCAAAATCTAAATATATTATGAATTTTGCCAATTAAGTCTCCCTAAAGAACAGCTGACTCTTAGTTGCATAACTAGTAATAAATAAATTAACACCATTGTCGCATTATTAAGGAGTAAGTATTGACCCTCATACCTATCTTTTTATGCCAATAAATAATAAGCTGAAGAGTTTGTCTGTTTATTTGAACGCGCTAATATCTAGAACTACCAGTGGGATTTGAAAAATTCTTGCTTTGATTTTGATAGCCATATATTTGAGAAAGGTTATAGGGTATTCAAAATCACGCCAGAACTTTTAGAAGCCGAGTAAAAAGTAAGAAAGAATGCTAACAGAAAGGAGGTAATAGCGCGACCAGGCGATGCAATGACACGTGGTACCCACCCGGGGCACCAGGGGAAAAAGAATTTTGACACGGGCGAAGTGGCAGGCAGGAGATTTTGAGTAAGAGATATAATACTTGATAGCCGCACTATCAAGTTAGATTTACGATCTGTAAAGATTGTAATAAGAGGTAAACAAGAAAAAAAAATCGAGATCCTATTCTCTTATATAAGTATAGGTAGGTAAATACTACTCGTATTATTAGTGATGAACATTTCATCAAATCGCAATCTACCTTTATCATCAAACGCGAAATCTTTAACGCTTTATGAAGCGTTAAAGATTTTGCTTTATGAAGCACTGATAAAGTGAGGTTCTGAAGCGGGACGGCGGTATTACTGAGACAGTTAACCAACTTATATTAAGACGACTGCGTTTCGACCTAGACCGAGTAATGAAGACTGGCACAAACTTAGCTTTTGAACTATCAATTGAATCTTCTACGGTCAAGGCAGGTCCCAATTTGGTGTGCTCTGGTTGGATTTCTGCTTTAAAGATTTTGGTTAGCTAAAGAGTGTTAAGTTTTTTGGCAGCTTTTAATATTCCTCCTCCATTTATTTGAATTTGACGATACTATCATTTTGTGGATGTAGAAATGCCGCACAAGCGCATTCGTTTATTCGTTCGTAAAGAAGCGGTTTCACTAAACATTCTATCTACTCTCAAGTCGTAAAATTGGGATTATAAACTCGAAACGATATTGACATACTTAATAAAAACAATTCCGAAATTTAAAAATAAAATCATATTATAAACGTTTTTCTCTAATAAAATAACGTTATAAACATTTTTTTACCAATACGATACAGGGCAAATCCAAGACGTTAATATAACATAGGAGTTTTCATCAATTAAAGAAATGATCTGTTTGGGGTCTTGAGGTTGAACCGACTTGACATGGGTGCATTTCCGAAGAGTCCGTTCAAGTTCATGGCCCAAATGTAAAATAATGAAATTTAGGATAGGATGGTCCCTAATTAAATAAAGTTTTTTTTAATGTCTAATAGGACGCATTTGCGCCATTACAAAACTATTTCTTACTGTTTTACCTTTGAACTTTTATTTAGTAGGTTCAATAGGTGGTGTGTAGGGGTATGAAAGTATGAAACTACTTTATTAAAAAATACTCAATACGTTATGTGTGCATGTTGAAAATAATGTTCAAGAATTAAACTCCAATAACTCTAAATAATAAAATTATAATACAAACTGGTGTTCTATTTTGCCTTTCAATATTAGGCTGGCATATAAAATATTTTCGGCGTGACGTGTCACAATATTTGAGATCCATCCCTTTTCCAATTTAAGATGCCGTGTCGCAGCATATGACGGTTATGTTCACGTGGATGTTGTAGAAAAAGTGTGAATTTTGTCGTTTTGAGATTGACTGAAAATTTTAGTAAAGTGATTAAAAAATTGGTAAGAAAGAATGAAGACGAAAAATAATAAATAACAGGAATCTGGCTCCTTGACCAACAATCATGTTATTATTATTTAAGAAAATACCTTTTGAAAGACTTTTAAGGTGCTTATCGTAGTAATGGTGCTGACCATGTTTGTCGAAGGAGCAGACGACTCCTGGAGTAGAGATCGTATATCGGCAAGCGTAGTGTGGGACGGCCCCCAGCTAGATGAACCGACGACCTTCAAAAGGTGGCTGGGACAGACTGGGTGCGGAAGGCGGAGGACAAGTTGTTGTGGCGCAGCCTGGGAGAAGCTTATGTCCAGCAGTGGACTACGATAGGCTGAGTTGTTTAATTGATCGAAAAAATGAAGTCATGTTTATATTTGTTTATATTCCGGGTCGTTTATATTTTAAGAAAATGTTGTTAAATGAATTGATATAATTTAATCACCCTTACTATTGCTTATGTTAAACTAGAAGATAAATAAATGTTTAATTTATAATTGTAACTAAGGTTTAGGTTCCCTTAAAAGTCTTTTATAATATTTGACACAACTAGTCACATGAAGTCTCGAAAGATGCGCAAGTAGGCACCCACCTTGTCAGCGATCCAGCCCATCCCTTGCTGCCCTCTTTCAGTGACGCCCTAAGCCAATGTCCACACCCCACAGCGGGTGCCCTTAGCGTGGAGTCACTTAGTTTTAAATTTTTAAGCCTTGGCTTGAAGCCTTAATTTATTGAGGCAGCTACAGGCAAGTCCGGTTAAGCAACCGATAAGTTCCTAAACAGACGTGTGAGATGCCATAAAAAAAATAGTTACCCAAATAATTATAAGCACGACACCGTGACTTTCACCAGATATTTTTAAGTTCCCAAAAACTTGTTACTAACCCGTAACATGCGAAAGTAAGTAAAAACTCACAAGATATGAGCACGCAAACGTGAGGGTGAAGCGAGACTTAATGCCACTTTATGTTCGTTTTGATGCGTTTTTTTTTTAATATTCTCCTATCCGATAGATATTTTGTTTAGCTCTGTCGTGTGCTAAGAAATTGCTGCCCTAAATCTTTCACACAATAAGAAATGACTGATGTGTAATAATATATTGTTTCATTTCGTATTGAGGACTATTTGATAGATATTCTGCTTTTTCTTTGCATAACAACGTTTGGTTTGCCGCAATATTTATGAAAATAATAATGCTTACGGAAAATTTTATATTTAAACAGTTTTTTCAACTATTAATAAGTCATCTAATAATGGCTGAACATTATTATTATCAGTAATTTATTCAAAGCGTCTGTCCTGCACTTTCCAAAATGCAACTATAAACAACAACCAGAATTTAAATTATTTTTAAAATTTTAACGACTCTCTACTAAGTACTAACCGAACTGAGAGACGTTTTACGTCAAAAAACGTATTGCCAAGAATTTTACGAAAAACATTTGAATTCAAAACAGTTTTTTTTTCTATTCTACCTTGTTATTTTCTACAGATAAGAAAGAATACGAATGTCTGTCTTCCCGCGAATATAAATTTTGAAGAATAATATGGGTGTCTGGGTAACAATTTATACTTAAATTATGTTTTAGGATATCTTAATTTTCGTACATATCTTGTGTTTTGAATTTGTTAAAAACGTTTCTCTTATAAAAGACTAATGAAAAGATTTTATTAGATAGTTTTTTTAATGATAATACAGTTTACGTGTGTAACTATCTAATCGGCAAGTTTCTGTCACCTAATGTTCAAAACGATAACTAGATAATTATGGCACCTACTTTATACGTATGTTTAAATTAAATGTATTCTATTGTGCAAGGACCCTAACAAAAATCCAGTTAATATGAATGTTTCACGGCTGATTTTTTTATAGTCAGATAACTTTTATCTGAGGAATAAATGTTGCGGTTTGACAACTTTTGTGTAAAAAATATGTCAAACTGTCAGATTTATTCTTCAGATAAAAGTTATCTGACTTTTGAAAAATCAGCTCTTAGTAACACAATGCGACGAATAATGTCAAATAAATTTTGTTTACATTTATGGTACATCGATCAACTTACAATCAACCCAGCCAACCAAAAGTCTAGTGAGTAACTACTCATAATACCTACATGAAAATTACTGCCTTTTCTCGACCTTCAGACAAATAGAGGCATGTCTAGCACACTTAAGTACGGTATGAAAAAAAGGTAAACTTTATGACTTATAAAAGTTCAGCACTCGACTTTATTACGAGTGATTTCCTTCAAATTTAGAGCAATTGATTTTTTGTTGACGCTACTGGTTTTTTATTGGTCTTACCTGCGGTGGTCGGTTGGCCATCATAATTTATGGGTCCCGGAAAACAGTAAAGTTCTATATTTTAATGGAGTTGGCATAAGTACCAACAAATGGACAACCTTTGAAGCTTTTCAGGAGAAAGCGCCAGGGTAACCCGCGAAATTCTAATTTCCTACGTTTTTTTTGCAATCTGCGAATGGCATTCTATGAAATTGGGGTTGTATTAATGATTTTAATGATTATAACCCTGTTAAAACATAGTTACGTCTTGTTATTATTGCGAGTCATATTTTAATCTACAACAACCTGACAACCTGACGTTGACCTGCTAACTGTAAAGAAACTTAAGAAAATAATTTCGCGGGGCACCTTACCTCAAACCACACAGTTATATTTTTCCAACAATTTAGAAAAGGTTTTCAGCATTGTTCGACGACGCTGAACTTTTTTCCATCTCAAACAGTTTAACATTTTTTTTCACTTTTTATTATCTTTATGAATCATGGTGTATTATGGCCAGTGTATATTAGACTACTTACCTCTCTGTCGTTCCATTTTGTAGGATGTAGAATGAAATGAGTATTAGTTAGCAAAGATATACCTGACGACCTCGTGAACAATTAGCTAGGTTCAAAATTTTATTCAACAATTTACCAAAAACGTGGTCACTGAAGCAACCACGGCATTATCATCAACTACCATGCATTCTATTATCTGGTTCCCATAATCGATTTCCCTCCGATTTAACCATAATCGACTCAGTGACTTTATCCGAACGTTAAACGACTTTAACAATTACCAGCTAGTAATAAAAGCTATGAAGCGATTTTATAGCGTAATAAAATCGTGTGTAAGTGCTTTTAATAACTTGGCAACCCTAGAGTAATGAGATTTCATAATATATTATGAGGGTATAGTAAATAGATGGCGCTATTATAAACATATGTTGGCCATTGAAATTCTGAATTCCATAACTAATGAACGGATTGGTTTTACATTTTAATGGTATTTTAACACCTTTCAACGTTTAACTTGGTGCAAATGACCAGGGCACCTAAATTTATTCGAAGAGCTAGAAACTGAAAGGCACAATAACAAGATAGAAGTTTCCAGATAATATTATTCGTCTTGGCTGCGTCAGTAGCTTTTCCAAATCAACCAAGTAAAGTGATTTTCTATCTAAACTAACCTTAAACTTGTTTTTTTTTTGTACGTGGGCTAACCGGGCTCACTAAGCATTTAAAGAGTTCCTTCACCAAATGCTAAACGTAACCCTCATAAACTGTGGCACAACCACTTTGTTTGGAGACTATTTGTACTATAGCGATGATCAAAATGAGAAAGAAAGTGTATTCTGTGCTCCGTTACACATGGTGTAGTGAAATTACTTAAAAATATTTTGGGGTGACACTCTGTCTGTATGTAACTAAGGGATGAAACAAAAATTAGAGCTCACTTAAGCGTGTGCGGTATTGCTGGATCCCAAATTTTAAAAGAATATGATATTTATCCAAGTGATTTTGCTATTAAAGTCAATAAGTTGTTAAAAATAAACGAAATTCTTTCTTTCTTTTCTTTCTTTAAGATATGAGATATTTTCGGTTACAACTGCAGAATAACTTTGCTTTTTCATAGCTTTAACTTCTTTTTGCGCACTTAAATATTCATCAAGACGAAGGAATCCTTCAATTTCAAGTGACACAGCCACACGCGTTTGGCTGTTAAGTAAGTTTTGTTTGACACTCTTGTGTTACAATGCTATCTTCAAAGAGAACTTCAATTTTTGTCAAATTCTCTTTAGAAAGATCACAAGCCCATCAACCAGCAATTCCTATTCAGCAAACAACTCACACATAGCATGTATTTACACAGATGCAAATGTTCCCGTCGATATGGTTGTCAATTGTTAATACCATTGTTGTTGTGATAGTAAACAATGAGTGACAAAGTGATGTTGGTTTATTTAAGGGCTTAGCTGACAATTGACTGTGGTAGAACAATATACGCATGGTTGTTTCTATGTATGAGCTGTCATTTTGTAGAAAGGTCTATGTGTTAATTAAAGTTAGGTACGCACGAGTGGTATGTATGGTACAACACTAAATGTTTTGCTACAAAGAGATTGCTTGGTTTATTGTCAAACTAGCTTCTGCCCGCGACTTCGTCTGCGTGTAATTTCTTGTTTTAACATATAATATAATATGTCAAAAGCATCGCATCGCCCGGCCGCTATATTAATCTTAGCGTTCGTTCTAATTGTTTTTCTTTTTACTCAGCTCCTGATCATAGCGTGGCGTTATGTCAGCCTAACAACCTTCCTCAAAAATTGGTCTATCAAATGCAAAAAAAAACATTTCAAATCCGACTGGTAGTACCCGAGATTACATATAAACTTTAAAAAATATATATGAATGTCCCTTGAACATTTAACACGTTAATTTCCACTGCACCCACAAAGATCAAAACTAATCCGATGTACATAAATCTAATTTCAGACAACCAATACACAGCGCACAAAACAAATATTTGTACTAAATACACCACGCTAGTCGCTAACTAACAAAACGTGTGTTTGTTCGTTACCGAGAGCAAATATAATACATTCAACTAAGGGCATTAGCAGAATTGTCACAAAGGACTCGGTGGGGGATAAAATGGATTAGATATAGGTACTTGGATAAGAGAAAAAGAATTTTGGGAATTTTATGTCATAGTCATCACTTTTGTACACAAGTAAGGAATTATAATAGCCATCATAATCACCCTATGATGTCCCTACTGCTAGGGAACAGGCCTGCTCTCGGTGAGAGGGAATGGGCCGTAATCCACCACGCCGGCCCAGTGCTGGTTGGCAGTTGACACATGTTTTCAAATGTTTGGTTCTAGGACATGCTGGTTTCCTCACAATGTTTTCCTTTATCGTTAACAGAGTATTGGTGATGAAATAATTTATAATTTACACAAATAAAAGCGCTTGTCTGGGTTTTAAACTTATGACACACAACTCGTAAGTCACGGACGTTACCAAGAATGACGGAGCAAATCAATGGCAAGGGAAATCAATAAGAGAAATGAACATATTGATGTGGGTGCTAATGGTGTCAGCATTTATGGACAGCCCCAAGTTCACGCAATTTCAAACTTACGACATGAAAAAAGAATCTGTATCTATTTCCAAAATTAACATGGATTTGGATGACCCTAATCCATTTTATAATTAAACGGTTGTAGGTACAGGTTTATACCAATTTAGGTTCGATTATAATATTTATGGATTTGATATTATTATATTCCACTTTAGTTGCTAGGTCTTAATTTATAAATATGCATAATAGTTATTTGCCTCAAGGCTCAATAGTAGGCCCTTTGTTATTTATTATATTTATCAATGATATTGACATGTGCTTTCATAATTCTAAATTTTTACTTTACGCAGATGACCTCAAAGTCTTTAGACTTATCAAAACGATGCTTGACTGTCAAATGCTTCAACAAGACCTCAATCGTCTTCCAGATTATTGCACTAAAAACAAATTTCAACCCCCCCAATGTTGATGTATTAGCTTCACTAAAATATATTTAAAAATCCCTATGCAATACACAGTGAAACTTTGACAAGGGAGATTTTGATCCGCGACCTGGGAAAAATACTTCACGATTAACTGCACTTAGATGCGCATATTAATAAAATTGTTAATAATGCTTATCGCATGTTCAGCTTTGTTATGAGATCATCCACAGAATTTAAGCACCCTATTACATATTTATATATCTATCGATCACTAGTTAAGTCTCAATTAGAATATGCAGTACCTGTGTGGAACCCCTTCTACAATAAATATATTGAGTTTATAGAAAGCATACAACGTAAATTTTTGAAGTCCATGCATTATCGCTGCTTCAATAGTCTATTCTATATATATTCTCTCTTATAGTGAGTTACTTAAAAAATATAATCTGCTTTCATTGAGTTCAAGGCGTACTTTTCTTGAAACTACATTTTTGTATAACTTATGCAATAACTCATATGTTTGTGTAGACACTGTTAACAAGTTGTGTTATAATTATAGTTCCCAGAACATGCCATGGACGCGAGGTGCGCGCACGACCTGTATTCGCCACTACCTCTAGTCGTACAAATGGCGGCTTGCGTGCGCCTCATCGTCGCCTTCCGAGCAATTTTAATAAGAATTTCTGCAGTTTGGATCTGTTTGCCTTACCGCATAGAAAGTTTCGACTCATGTTACTTAACATATTGAAAAATGTATGTGCACTGTTGTTACACTTATGCGGCACGATGTTTTGACAGCTTTATGTTTTGTTGATACTTAATTTACTATTTATATGTTAAAAAAATATTGTTAACAACGCTGGTCTTAAAATTTACCAAATCGTCTCACGGTGTATCTGTGGCGAACGTGGTTGATTTCACATTAGTATCAATTCTGTGTGCTATCTTTTTGTAATTGTTAATGTGTAATAGTTTGTTTTCCCCAATAAATAAAACAAAATAAAATAAAATATTCGATTTCAATTCATACTACAACTACTGACATTATGGCAAAAGAAACGATTTTTTCTAATGTGACGACTGAGCTACTACAATTTCATATATCTCCTTCTTAGCATATCGATGGGAATAAGTTCAAACATCTTTGACCCAAAATTCAACTATGTGAACTTCGCTCACTGACGCAGTCATAACTCACAAGATCATCAAGTGCTCAGGTAACGGGACATGCGGCGCAAAATGGAAAGTGGCCATTGTCTGTAGGGTATGTGCTGTATAAGCATTTCATAAATAACATTGCCAAAATGCACTATAGTGACCACGATTAATGGGTTTGCGTCATACACAAATGAAACGCTCAATTAATCTAGGCAGGCACATATGACTACAAACAACACAGCAGTAGTCATTAAACAGAATTAGAGAAACACGATTGAACGCGTTTAACTTCTATTTTCATTTAACCCAAACATGTTTGCCACAAATTAAATAATCATTTCAAATATTTCAGTTTCAGATTTGGACGTAATGACTAGATTAATTTCAGTGTTGGATTTAGTTTCAGGTATATTCAGTAATTGGAATTCTGTATCCATTATACAGAATTTAATAATGATACCAGCCTGTAATTTTCCCACAACAACTGATTCTGTTTGATAAGCTTTTTAAATTTGGTTTTATCAGGAATTTTTGCTTTTTAATTTATCACCCAGACATTTTTGCTATTTCGAACTTCAGCTACTTTCGCCTCAATATTCTGAAAACAAATTGGAATACAAGAGCTGATAACCAAGTGTCACCGACGTCATAATTCTCATTGGTTTCCAAAAAAAAGAGTTGGTACTTGAATTTCCAATAGCTATATAAAAATCATACCATCAAAATATGTATTGGTATCCTTTGATGTGAAATAAACCATTAGTTTACTTAGCATAAAATATCCAATACCGTGGTTGTGACAGCTTATTATCTCATCACAGACTAGCCCTCAATATGAATAGCTGTAGAGCAATTTTAATCACCTAATTCTAATCTTCAATACAGAAGAATTTCTATACCGAGCAATCTACTTGAGAATTTTCATTAACTTCTCAAGTGTTGAAATTTCTTTCATAATAATACTGCCTCCTACATTTATTGTAGCACAATATAGACATAGGATACACTTCTACAAATATTGGGAATAGAATCAACACACTTAGGACGGAGGTCATGTCACAAGTACCTATAATCAAATAGGGTGCATCCACAACCCACAAACACTTAACCCTTTTTGATTGAATTGGCCCTGGCCGTCGGTTAACACACGGTATGCTTTGTTTCTATACAGAACTCCATTTAATATTTGGGCGTTTTTATTCGCTGAAGTCCGAAACAAAGTCTTGAACAAAATGTCCCTCGTTAAAATTCACTTCGTCCATTCGAATTCTGTCCAGTACAATATATTATGTGCGAATGGACATTGATTACACTACACCGAACTCACATCAAAGAGTCGACATCAAAAACGCGAAGAATCCAATATAAGTCTGACTATGTAATTTAATAGGATCAGACGTCTCGAACGTCGAAATGACCTTCTACGCCGCTGTACAGCTCCGTCGAGGCTTTGCCAACTTTATAGAGTTTGTAATTTGCATTTGCCACCCTCTTCTAACAGATCGGTTACGTTTTAAATACGGTTGAGGGAACGTCTTGAATTTCTATTCTTGTAATTCGTTTTTAATAAGTTTGTAATTATTAAATAATTAAAATTATTAATTTGATTCAGTTAGAATTTAATTCAAATTGGTTTTTCATAGTATTCGCTTCTTTTGACCAATAATATTTGAACCACATGGGCGTCATTTTGGTATCAACAAAATTAGTGTCGCCCAGCCTGGGACCAACGTTAACTATTTTGTTACCATGGCATTTCTAATTTGTATATAATTTGCGTACTAATAATAAACCATTATTTAAATTAACTAACCATCATAGTTATCTACAGTATTAAAATTGAGATAGCGCCGACTAAAAAGCTTTATAAAATCTAATTGAAAGTATTTTTATCCAGACCTTGTTAACTTGCTCTCATTTTGTTTTAGTCGTTCCCGAAATTACTTGGATGAAGTACCCACTTAAAATAAGTGTCTCTAATTTACAATAGATTTACTTTGATAAAAATGCTTGCTCTCTAAATAACAAGTTGTGTAGTAACAGTTGAAAAAGTTTTATTACAAACACAAAATGTTATTGTGTTTATATAGCAGTTATAATTAATGGATATTCTGCTTATTGGTTGTGCTGTTTAGTTAATCATTGATGTTAATGTTTACTGCTATTATAGGCCATAAAACATATATAGATAAACTCACGCCTTCATCCCATGGAGGTAGTCTGAGACTACAGAACGCCACCTGCCTCGATGCCTATATACTACTTCTTTTGCTTCATTTCCGTTTATACACTGGTCATACACGCACGATACGGTTGCAAGTACTATGCAGCTAACATTTCTGAAGAACATCACCAGTAAGGTCTTCTCCCGTCGTTTTCACTCACATCCGTATTTTATTAGTCGCCTTTCATTCATGACTGAACCATCTATATTTATTTATTTATTTAACCATTTATGAACACACATATATAAACAGACAAGAAGATTAGACCAGAAAAATAGGTACAGAGATGATGCTTATTCCTAAAGAAATCTCTTCCACCATAATCTTAAAAAAAAAAAATTAAAGAGTATGCTGGAAGAGATTTCTTTAGAAATAAGCCTATTATGGCCTACATATATATGGGATTATTATGGCCTATAACAATAGGCCATAATAATCGTGAATTTTCTTGCCTTGCCATATTCACCATTATTTAAAGGCCGATTTGCGATCGTGGTACAGATTGTTAGTATTCAGGAGGACGTTGGTTCCCATCCCTTGCTATAATCCTATAATACCTCTTAGGCTACCCAAGTGTGAAGAAAGGACAGCCTTTTTTACACATTTGGGTCCAACCGAGGATTTAGTCCTAAGCGGGGATCAGCACCAGCGTCTTAGTTACTACCCGACACACTTGACGAAAGAGGTAAAACGGTACTAGAGTAGGTTTTGTCCAGTACCTAGGTAGCAACTACATGTACCAGGTACCTAAGTGTGTCCATCATAAAGAAATAAAAACCTACACAAGTGGATATTGCTGTTTCACAAGCGATCTAATATAGTGCACTTAATAGAGTATTTGAAGGGAAGAACGAATATGTTATATCACCTTTTTACAACCACTTTTTACTACTTTCTTTTTATTTCACATCAAGATCTGTATGGGAATTTATAGCGAACCTCATTTTCTCTTATGTCCCCATAAACTATTTACATCCCATCAGATAAAACGATGTTGGGAACATAAAAATATTGTGTCGCTTTGGTGAGCTTGTAATCCAAAAAGTCTTGAAAGATAACATGTTTTAATTGTTATTATAATTTACTCAAATTATATTATGAGCCAGAGTTGGCCTCATTTACCAATAAGGTTTTAATCCTTCGTAGTTGCTAGGAGGTGTAAAATTTCTTATAACATTATAATTATTATTATACTTAGGTACTGTTACTGTTTCCATATAAGCAATCAGGTCCAAATATAACTTTATTCGCAGTTTGTTCAAGCATAGTAATACTCCAATGTTTATTTATTCCGATTTCTCATACATATTCGATGCTTTACAAATAAATAACGTTGAATTTTGATGGAGTAAATTTTCCTCTCTGCCTTCTCTTAGCTCCATTGAAATGAAATTAAGAAAGTTTTGTATGATCCCTCTTTAAAGCATGAACTTTTCAGAGGATTTTAAAAGTATACTAGTATGTACAAACGTCGTTAAGGCCTACATTAGCGCAAATATGCAAACAGTAATAACGATTAGTTTTCATTGTGGTTCCATACACGAGGCTCTTAACAGTAAATGTAACTCGAATAGGCTTGTATTATTTTAGCAAAGGAGTTTGAGAGTAGACTCGAGGTTGCCGACTAGCGCTGGGGAAATATAGGTACGAGTTAAAGTCTTAAGAAATATTTTTGTTTTGTGTTGAAGGTACTTTTGCATTGCGGAGGACTGATACCTACATGAGTGTTAGGTATGATTTTGAAGGGCTATAAGAAAAGAGACAAGTTAATTGTGTGAAAAATTAAACTGTAGCTGATGGATGTAATTAAATTCGTAAGATGACGGCTTGTAGAGATGGGTAAGAAGAGAAGGTAGAGAGAGAGAATTGTACGAAGGGAGAGAAAAAGACGTGATGCGCCGTGGCAACCCAAAGGACAGGACGATGTTAACATATCGTATTTGTGTACGTTATGGATGACGTCACTTTTTAGCATTGGTAAATTGTAAAATAATCGCAAACAACAAGGACCTATCACGCACAAATGTTGTTTATCTTGTCCAAAATAACCTGCTGAATTGTATGGTTTTAGTTTTCAAATGATCCCGAATATCTCATGTAATCCTAATTAATGTGTGTTCTTTTGGTTTAAAACAATTTAATACTAATACATCTCGAAATCATAAATATTGATTATCATACATCCTCATAAAACAAAATAATTTATAATTCAGCTTACCACTTTATCTTCATGATTGAGCTAATAGCTGCAAGCATGGTTTGTAGTAAGAAATTGTTATTATTTTCATGCTGACGAGTGCTAAGATGCCTGCTTGTATATTAGTGCCTATGGTATAATAGTATTGGGACGCTATTTTCGTGAACTTTCTTGTAAAGTCAAAAAATAAATATGTTTATCCCAGTTTGAGGGAGTTACAGAAATACTTACTGAGCAACTGAGTTCCATTGCCAGTACTTAACATAAAAAAATCTATAACAGTAACCATGCTTGAAAACGAAGAGCAATTTTGGCAGCATTTCTATAATATTAAGCGCGGAGTTGTCTGCATTTATAGCTTTCCGCTTTAAAGCGCTTCGTACAGCGGATTAATTTCTGGCGACCGACCCATCTTCCGCATTGAAACAAATGAACGGGATTACTCGCTGTATCCTTGTTTTAAATGCGGTCATTTTTGGACATTGTAATACAGAATATTCTGGAATAATATGGAACTGGATACAATAGAGTTCAGTTCTATTGCTAGAGAAGTCGTAATATCCTGGTTCTATTTGACGGAAGTAGATATTCAAACCAGAACGCAAATACAAGGGGTTTTTGTTTGGAAATTCTCAGGGAAAATCTTGCTAGCTTTGAAATGAAAGTCAATACCGCTATTTTAGAAAATGGTTGCTGACCTGGCTGGATTAGGGTTTACGTAAAATAGAAAGGTTTTTTTCACTCTCGGCTGCAGATGGGTATTTTGACAATCAATAATTTGCGTTAGTTAGTAAGTATTCGACTCGACTTCTGATTTAATAAGTGTAAACAAATAAAAGTGTTATACGTAAAACAAGTAACCTAATAAAATTTAATAGCTAAGATTTATTATTATGTTTAGATTTGGAAGTAGATCATAATTGTCGCTTACTCATTTGCTTGTGGTAGATATCCAAGTTAGATATATGTAAGCCTTATAATGATGTTAAACTTATATTATAACATGCCTACATTATGTATACGCTTATGTATGGAAGTAAATGTTGGGTGTGGTCAAAGAGGCATGAAAGCAGAATAAATGCTGAGGAAATAAATTTCTTGCGAAGCATGTGTGGTGTATGTAACTATGAATGATAGACTGAGAAGTAATGCGATAAGGTAACGTTGCGGTTTAAAAGGTGTTGTAACAATTTTGTACAGTATGCTTAGATGGTTTCGCCATGTTGAGAGGATGAATGAATGGCGAGTAACAAAGGGTATACACGGCAGATGTGAGTGGAAAAACGCCCCTGAAGGATATACAGTGACCTCATTGGTGCTGTTCTTCAGAATGCACATGACCTGGGTGAGTACTCGCAACCGGAGTGCGTGTATGACCAGATGTACATAAGAATCATTCATCATCATCATTTCAGCCGAAAGACGTCCACTGCTGGACATAGGCCTCCCCCAAGCTCCGCCACTTCGACCGGTTCTGTGCTTCCCGCATCCAGCGGACTCCTGCGGCCCTCACAAGGTTATCTGTCCCGTGTGGTGCCGGGGTCCCGTGTGGTGCCGGGCGTAAAAGAATAGCATCATCCCATTTCTTCCAGTGGGTGTCGTAGAAGGCGACTAAGGGACTTATTAGAGAATGGGCAGCAGCATTCTCTATGCATTTTACCACCATACTGCGATCGCCAACCCGCCTGCCAAGCGTGGCGATTATGGCAAACCCCCCCCAACATGTACATAAGAATGAAACGAAGCAAAACAAGTATGCAAGGATCATAACAGGTGATGTTCTTTATTTTCTGTCTACCCCCATGGGAAAAACGCGTTACTTTATGTATGTGTGTGTGTATTATGTATAAACACAGTTTGGTAACTAAGAGAATCCCATTAACTCTGTGGAGTGCATAACACAAGATGTTGCCAAAATTGATATTGCTCGCAACGTTCGCATAATAACCAATAACCGTAGGTTTTTATTATTATTGGTTTTATTTACATAATACCTGCTTTTGGGGTATATTCGATACAGTACGCGTTCAGATTGGAATATGTGGGCATTGTTTGATTACTATCTAGGTACTAGTTTTTGTTTGTTTAGTTTTGAGTACAATTTTCTGACAAATTTGATAAAAGAAAAAACACCCAGCACTTGAACCGATTTTCATAAGACAGTGTTCTTGACTTTCTTGGAAAATGAATTATTGATTGCAACTATCGTGTCAAGGAAAATACATTTTGAAAAAATGTTCCATCGAGTTTTTAACTCTTTTTCGTGATCAACGATTATCGTATTTTTCTATACTTTTTAATTAAATATGTGGTAGGATGGGAACGTACAACTTTTGTAAAGAAATAAAAACATGGAGAAAATATAATTATTTGATATGGCCAACAGGGGGTAACATGTGACCATCAATGTTCCAAATCTGTAAAACCAACAAAGATAAAAGACCTAGAAATTACTTTGGCTATCGTAAGCCACTAAATATTTATTTTAGTTTTCTCCGCATCATTTTAAGTACCTACAGCTGAACGTGCTTTACAAAGAACAAAATTCTTGAATGGGGACTGCGGACTAAAGTAAAGTGGGACGCCCTGCAGCCAAATGCACTGAGAACGACCACCTGAAGAAAATGGCTACTCGCTAGAGAGAAAGAGAAAAGAAGCAAGTGTTTTAATGCGAATGCGGTTAGGAAAGGAAATAATAATGGACGATTTATAAGCAAAGTGTATTCAAAATATGGGTTTGAAAAACTGACAATAAAGTGATTTATTTTTATTTATTTATTTATTCAAACGATTAACACGCATAAAATAAAATCATCACATAAAACAAAGTATAGATAGTTAAGCTGTCAAGCCCTTTAAGCCCGCAGGCTTTTATTTAGGTATTAGTATTTTGCTTGCATTTTTTAATTTTTTGTTTGAGTATAGATTTAATTTTAATTACTTTGCATACCTACTATTGTAATGAATTATGTTTTCTAATAAACAGACAGCTTGGCTGCTGGGGAGTTCATTGCACCACTTATTCTACCCAGCTTAAGCACTAGGCAGTGGTGGCCGGGAATTTTGAGGGACAGACTTATGTAATTTAGACGTTCAAAAGGTGTTTATTGCTAGCCTAATTTCAATGAACGACTTTTGTTTTTTTTGTTTTTTTGTGTGAGAAAACATTAATTCACATATAACTTTGAATAAAAATATTTATACAACAAGCAGATACAATTATAGACTAATTGAATTGTAATAATCGTACCTACCTACGAAAGATACTGGCGGCAAAGAAGCAGAAAACAATTGAAGAACACAGCTCTGCCAAAAAAAAGGACCACAGCCTAGCAATTACCACAATGTGCCAACTCGATTACTACACAGAGTGGCAATTACAGTACTACCACAACATTATATTAAGCCATCCACCAAATCTCTTACAACTTTATCGAGTAATGTAATTATCAGAATAACACTTTCCCCATTCTCTTCGCTACCAATGTTCTAGGTTTATTTTCCGCAAATGTTTTCGTACTAAAATATTGGTTGTGAAAATAAAATATTTACCCTAGTGTTTGGAGCGTGTGAAAAAGTAAAAAATATTTTGTGAATTAAGATTTTTAGAAGAATAATATTTGTGGTATGAAGTCCGTTTTGTTAACAAAACGGACTATTATACAGTGTGTGACAGTGCTACGGTACAGCACTACGGTTATTTTATGTGAGTGACAGTGTTTTATATTTTTTAGCATTGTGCCACAGTTATTATTTCTACTGGACCCTGATACTCAGAAACAAATATTTTATTCGCAAAATGTTTTACCAATAGGAAAAAAAAACAAAAATATCGACAGTTTGATAAATACATATTGCTGAGAACCATACTTTTCTTGGAATGAAACTAAACAAATTTTAAATAAATTCTGCTGATCTCAGATCTGCGTCAGATGAAAAACAATTTAAATTATTTGCATAAATAGGATAATTCTAAGACAGAGCTAACGCGATTTCATAAAGCCTAACTGACTTGAAATTTTGCTGGTAAAAACGTATTTATTACTTGTTTTCTACCTCAGAAAATCTAATTTGGTTCAGAAGACCTTGCATTTTAAATCATTCGGAGCTCATTTGCATGAATAAAGTTGAAATCATGTGAAGGGATATCTTAGGTACTCAGAAACCCTCGTTGGATCAAATAAGGGTCCATAATTGGGGTTCTTCCAAAATTCCTGCTTTTTTCTCGCAAAAATGTAAAGTCGTTACCCGCATAAATGGACGATACAGTTGGTTTAATGTTTCGGATATGAAAATGAATCGTAAAATTAAAAATGGTTCGTTCTACATGACAGGTGGAGGAAAACAATGAGATTTTACGAGTTAATTAGCGGGAAAAATATGTGATCAAAAAGATTCAAAATGGCTGCCATAGAATACAATTAGAAATAAAGAATATTAGCATAGTATCTCTCGAGTGGGAGCATCATCATTTCCCAACTATTCCTAACTATGTTGTGGTTCAGCTTCCAGTCTAACCAGATGCAGCTGAGTAACAGTATTTCACATGGAGCTCCTGCCTATCTGACCTCAACAACCCAGTTACAATACGATAGATACCCCTTGGTAAGACTGGTTTTCAGAGTTCTGGGATTCTGGCGAACCGTTATCACACTAAAATATACACGAATGACAGCCGGGACCGACGGCTTAACATGCTTTCCGAGGCACGGACGAATCGTGGTATGTAAAAATCCCATCCACGGACTAACCGTGGCAAGCGTAATAGATCGATTGACCGGTGCTGCTGTTATAACTTAGGTAGAAGCCTTACCCGAGTTCTAGTATGGTCAAAAAACCACAATCACGGTGCCTTTGAATTATAATTTCTCTTCATTTATTATTACACTAACATCAAAATACCTATTACAAAAAAAAAGAGAAATATAAATTTACCTGCCCTAAAAAACAAATGACTATCAGACTTTCATTAACCAAAAAAGCAGAAGCGAGCATGAATACAAAATAGGCACTCATCCACCCAGAGCGGGAGAAAAACCATTTTGTACACCACTCGTAATTTTACAGTCACTACATAAGTTTGCTGTAAACACAAAGTACTGTTGCTGTTATTTTACTATTACGACAAAAACTAGTTTTACACAACTAAATGTAGTTAATAGAGGGTTATTAGAGTCTCTATAATTAGCTAAAACCACAGTATAAATAAATTGAGCAGGCTAATTAATTATTTCCCATAATTTAAAGCTTTCAAATTGGTTTATTTGTTTTAAAGTTAACTGTGTTCTGAAGAATTTTATTTGTTATTTTATTCTGTTCGGGAATTTTACAGCTAACTTGTATTGTTCTTAAAAAGCATTAAATTGAAGGAAATGTACAAGTTTTTGCTGTTTACTAAAGTGAAAACAAAAAAAATTGATACAAAAACTTTAGAAATTAAAATTACTTTTTTTTGGAAAGAAGCTTTTCACTAACAAATGGTTCAAAAGTCGGTCGTGCATGTTCAACTTATTTCGTAGCTCTAATTTTCGAAATAAGATATAATCTCTTTACTAAAGATATGAATGGTTTTTTTTTTTTTGGGTGGGAAATCATCAAATAACTTCTCCCGCTCTGGGTGGAGCGGGAGGGCGTGTCAGACTTTTACTGACTAAAACCCACCCGTGTTCCCTCAGTTGCCTGTGTGCCAGGGGCCGCGGTATCTCTTTCGAACAACCCGCACCCCTGGCAGGCATCGGTCCTTGCGAACCCCACCTATTGGTGCTGACATCTCTTTGAGGCGCGCGTGGAACACAACGCGCCGTCGACCCGGGCTTGGTCCTTACCGGACAGCGAGCTACCCATTACTCGCCGTCCGCAAGCCCGCGCCTACGGTGGCCGGGAATCAGCCTGGGATTCCCGACGCCCAGGGCTTCTCCCGCGGCGACTACGGCCGTGAGGGCGCATATACTGCCTCTCCCTCACGTGCGCCGCCTCCCTCTTTGCGAGCATTACTGCTTCGCAGAAGGAGGTGACGGCTAACCATTCACTCTCGCTCCGTACCATGGCCTGCACCAGGGCCGGACGCGAGAGATCGCCGCCGCCGATCGCCTCCACGAGGACACGGCGGTGCTCCGCCCAAGCCGGGCAGACCGCCACCGTATGCTCCACCGTGTCCTCAGGGCGATCTTCGCAATGGAAGCACCCGGGCGTTACCTCCCGCCTTATACGAAACAGGAACCTCCCGAAACAACCGTGTCCGGTGAGGACCTGCGTCAGGCGGAAGGTGAGGACGCCATGCCGCCTCTCAAGCCACTCCTCAAAGAGGGGACTTACCGCCGCTATCGTGGCGTGCCCAGCACTGGGTTGCGACAATCGCGCTCTCCATGTCGCCATGAGATCCCGCCGGAGCTCTGTCCGCTGCACCTCGATTTCTCGCGGCAGCGGAGTAACGCCCCGGCGTTTGGCCTCCTCGCGCCACTCCCAGATGTGCGCGAGGACCTTTGCCTCCAGATCCCATGGCGGTAATCCGGCAAGGAGGCCCGCCGCCTCACCTGAGATCGTGCGGTATCCCCGGATCATCCTGATCGCCATGACCCTATGGGACGCCTTCAGCTTTCGCGCTGGTTGGCGCAAGATATGAATGGTTCAGTCTGGATCTATTGATCATCATCATTAGCTGAAAGACGTCCACTGCTGGACATAGGCCTCCCCAAAGCGCCGCCACTTCGACCGGTTCTGTGTTTCCCGCATCCAGCGGCCTTCACAAGGTCATCGATGAACCTTATGGGAGGCCTTCCAACTCTACGTCTCCCGGTACGCGGTCGTCAATCCATAACCTTTCGGCGCCATCGGCCCCCTATTCTGCGAGCAATGCCCTGCCCACTACCACCTAAGTTTGACATTTCTTCGGGCTATGTCGGTTACATTGGTTCATCTACGGATTTCTTGCGTAATTATGCTGAAAACCAACATTACACCGTACACGTAACTATTTACAAAATTGATCTTCTAACATTGTTTTTGGTAGGTTTCAGTCGAAAACTAATAAAACAGTAAACGTAAATTATGCGGATGTTTCAGTAATTTAACAATGCTTATCTTGTTTTATTAGTATTTATATAGGTAAGGTCAATTCAAACACGGTAGAATCCGAACTGAATAGTAAACATTTGAAGTAAATTGGTCAAATAGGAGTCGTTCATTATTCGTACTTAACTGCTCGGCATCATCAGCCTATACTGACTCCACTGCTGGGACTCATGCCTCCTCTCGGTGAGGAGTGGGCCGTAATCCACCACGCGGGCCCAGCGCGGGTTGGTAACTGATAGGGCTTATCTTCAATCTTAATTTTGAATTGCATTTTGTTGTTCTTATTACAGTGTTCTAACATAGAGTGGTGGCAGGGACATCGACGCACAAACAAAAAGAATGAATTCATCACATGATTTTGGCTGTTTCATAGAAAAGAACAATACCTATGCGGTAAAATTGTATAGAACAGCCATTTTTTTTTAATAACCACGTACTGAATTAACAGTAATAAGTTGTGCGTCGATGTCTCTGCCACCCTGTATAGAAGCAACAAGAATAATGTACACAGGATGCTGTGATTTCTTGAATTAAAAGAGAGTTCTTTCAGTTTCTCGCCTGATCTTCTTCACAGTGATCCACGTTTTGAAATGGACAATTAGCTTCATCTCTCTGACTGACCGACTCTTTGAAAATCGAAAAAAGCCTGGAAATAACAGAAATGCTTTGAGTTTTATTGACTTGTAAGGTTTTTCCTGATAAATAATATTGTTTGAAATGCTGACAAGTAAAGTAGGAATAAGGATAAAAATACAACATTTCCAACAAGAAAAGTCATAAAATACAGACCATAAACCACTAGAGCATCTTGGCTGCCCATTCTAAACAATTTACGTCACCCTTTCGCCCACAATACGATAAACGCGACTATTCTAATTAATAACCCGGTACACAACTTTAACGATTGATGGTTATTGTTCAAGTTTATATTGTCCTGTGATTTCAGTTGCCTGGTTCTGGCTATTAGGAAGATTGGTGCAGACGAAATGCAAAATGTTTAGGAGAAAACTAGGAAGGAATGTTCGGCCAAACTTTTTTGTTGTAATTATGAAGCGTTATTTTCTAGGACATTTCAGAGAAAATGGTATTGGCCAATGCAAGCAGTTATTTGACTAAGGGCTGTTGCGGATTTATTTAAACGATATAGTCATTTTGGAGAATGTATTCGAACTTGCCTGTCCTTGCGTTCGATTCTTGAGGTCGGGCAAAGTGTTATAACATTTTGATATCTTGTTTTTTTTAGTAGCATCCCGGATTTTAGATTTTTGCTCAGTTGATGGCAATAAGCTTACATGGAACATAACTGGCGTTATGTGGGTGTATATTATAGTGACACCTCTACCTAACTCTTTGGAAAATTCAGGCGTGATGTTATAGATGTCCGTGTGTAATTTGACTTGTGTCAATTTTGCCATGAAAATTTAAATATAATATTTGCTCATGTCACATAATTTAATTTTATCGCGTCTATTGCTTGCTTGTGGTACTGCTAATAACCGAGGCCCTATAATATCCAGGGGTGTGGGTTGTTCGAAAGAGATACCGCGGCCCCTGGCACACAGGCAACTGAGGGAACACGGGTGGGTTTTAGTCAGTAAAAGTCTGACACGTCCTCTTACTCCACCCAGAGCGGGAGAAGTTATTTGATGATTTCCCACCCAATAGAAAAAAGCTCTTCAATATACAGGTTGGCAGAGACATCGACGTGCATCCTGTTACCATGGTTTCAGTACAGAAACTTACTTTGTATTACTATCAACGGAATTTTGCTGATTTGTTTTTTATAACCTACGAAAAAGTCCCACAATAGAATCATGTGCTGAATTCATGGTTCCAGATTTCTCGTCGATGTCATCTTATATAGTCGGTCAAAGAAATAATTAATGATTTGGTTTTCAAAATTAAAACCAAAACTAGGCTGAGAATCACCACTTTTTGAACGGCAAAATTTGGTTCATGAGATAGTCCCCCTTTACTTCTTCCTGATTCTTTAGCGGGGAAGAAGAAGTGACGCAACAAACTCCCAAGCAGTATAACTTGTAGTAGCTCAGCTTAAAAACAATATTTCAGAACTTTTCTCTTTTAAATATTTGTTTTTATAAAAGTTGATAAAGAAAGTAAGTAGGTACTTGTAACTTAATTAAAACAATTAATCCAGTTGCATGCACAAAAATAACAAAGTGTCCAGTGATAGTTTTTCTTGTAAAAAAAAAACTACAGAAAATAACAAAATTAAATTATCATTCTGAACAGACTCCTTTGAACATCCTACAGGAATTATTAAAGTGGAAACACTTCAAATGCTTACAAGATGATTCTTTTTTCCACCGTTTCTCCCAAGATTTTCTTTGAGTTGAACAAAAAGGTTTTCTTCAGAATAAAACAGAGGTTTTCACGCTCAGTTGAAATGGTACGTGAATCAGCAAACACTATGAATTTGCTTAATAAAGAGGTAGAGGCTGGGCGCTGAGTCGGAATATTTAGGACGCAGGGTGATTTGAAATGAGTGAGTTTATGAAAATACTAATGAGAAACTCAAAACGTGTACCTTAATGAACATTACATTACAGATTTCCACTGTATTGTAGTCATTAGTATTATAGTGGTCCTGGGTTCAATTCTCAGGTCGGACAGTGTTACTAGATTTTTCTATGAGGAACTTTGCAGGAGTCCGGATTAGTGCCCGGTTAATAACAAAAGGCTCGCCTCCTGTTACATGGGATTTAGAAATAACTGCCAAAATGTGGGTATACTATAGATACACCTCTGCCTCACCCTTTTGGGAAACAAGACGTGATGTTACCTTATATTATTATAATTTCATTTTGAGCTGGAACATATTAGTAATAAGAGAGGCACAAGAAACACGCGAAAGAAAGAGTTAACTTTTAACCTGAATTTGTAGATGACGTTGTTCTCTGATAACCCACTAGAGACTTATTAAAACTTATTATTATTCATTTTACTACAATAAAGGTAGAACCGTCTTCCGCCGTTATGATTATGAACATATTTCCCTTTAAAGACTCATGTACGCATGCACAGGCTTAAACGGAAATTGTTTATTGCATTTCAAAGCATTGTGAAATTGTTTGTGGAATTTCCTCCTTCTTAATCGTGTTTAATTAAGAAGTAGGAAATTCAGCCATTTTATATTGATGTTAAATGTTCAATAAAGATTATTATGCGTCATGCAAAACGCTATAAGAATTAATTCTTCCTGTAAAATATTTAAGAAAACTCATAAAAATATTATAACAGATGTGAACGAACCTTAACCTCAAAGTATAATAGGAACTGACGAAAACATGTTTTCTGCTAAAGTTATAAAAGTTTTCACAGTTACTTTTTATAACTGTTTGCTTTATTTGGTTATGAATGAAATTACATTATTTTTTAATGGTTCTTCGATTTAATAAATTAATCGAAACTGGTTTAGTGTTTGTTTAAACAGGCTAGTGGTACTTCAAAGTTCAACCTGGTACTGTCAAACTATGACCTTGAGCTGACCTCGTGTAGGATGCAGTTTCAATATAATAATACGTCACGTTTTACTGGTTTCATACCGCTGACGTGCTAACTGAACAGAGACTCAAATTTCTTTGTTAGTTTTTCAACTTTTTACAAAAGCATAAGGTTCATATTCAATTGGGAAAATTTGACAGTTTGGGACAGCTTGATGTGCTGGCGTCTGTACTATTGATATAAACCTGTCCTCCCATTTTGATGGATTTTTCCGTGACAAGAGTCCTTAGACTGTACTAAGAATACCATGTATTGTACGAGTATATATAGTATATAATTATGTTAACGGTATTATTGACGACCCCCAAACTTCCAGTTAAATACCCTTAAACAAAATCTGTCGTCTTCGACATAAAAGATAGCTATCTGAGATTTATGTGCGTCCCTGTTTCACAAAATTGGGTGCAGAAGTAATTTTTTATTTTTACTGGCGTCGTAGCTCAAAGGATTTATCGTTAGACGGAATGGCCGTCGGAAACAATAGAGTTGATACCAAATAGTTTTAAATGACTTACAATAAATAACGCTTGCTGCAATGGTGGGCCCAACCGACCGGCGGGCCCACCTGGACTCCTCTGTGAAGGGCCTTCTAGCAGTCAAGGGCGGCACCTGAAATTGAGACACATTCGATATTATTATAAAAGCTTTTATAGACTTAAGGATCTAGGGAACAAAAGGAGAATCGAGTAGGGTAAGGCACATCTTAAGATGAATCTAGTCGACATTTTTTCCATACAAACTTCGGGAGCGTATTATTCCACTGTTCATGGTATGGTTTTGTCTCATTATTAATATTATCTGTGCGAAAACAGAATACTAAAATAAAAAGCCATTAAAAAGTTGGAGCCAGCAAAGATTAGGTTTTCTTGCTAATATAGCCCAACTTTGGGCGTGTTTAAGTAATAAAAGAAGTGTAAAATATCTAAAACCAAGTCATTACTGACAAAGCTCAAATATCGAATAGTTCAATAAACTTTATTGTTCATAGATCGTGATGGTGGTGGTGGATGGTGGTGCATGGTGGTGATGGTGATGGCAGTGGTTTTTTCATGAAACCCGATCTTCCGAAGGACTTTTCTAAATTTTTTACGCGCCTGTTTTACTATAAATGATCCTGTATCTCACTCAATAAAGTTGTGCGTGTAGACTAGCATCTAACTGCTCATCACTGATACTACCTCTGTCGGACACAATGCCTGGTGAGACAGTGTGCTGTTTAGCCAGGCCCACCAGTGAATTCGAGCACGCGACTAGATTCCCCTCAAGATCGCCTTAGGCCTTTCGAAAAACTAATGTTCATATTGTTAAGGTTAGTAATAATAATAAAATTAAAACAATTTGTTGAATATATTGATTAATTTCATACCGATGCCTATAAGGTAACATTGACTAAACAACATACATACATAGTTCGAACCGCCTGATTTTTTTGCAGCGCTTGGTTCGACCAAGCGCTGCATCTCACGTTTTCCTCTGACGACTTTTGGTGTCGCTCCTACATTTTGGATTTTACGAACTTTAACTTTTTTTTTGCGACTATATTTTGACACTTTTTAAGAAATGGTGATTGTCATAACAATAATATAGTATTTCTAGGATAGCTGAAGATTCCCCATGAGATCTCTACTGCTTAAAATTACCACCCTAAAGTTCCATTCTGTCTGCCTTGTCCCAACGAAAAGTATTTCACAAAGGAAAACTAGATAGTTTAGCGTACTTGCACCGCAAATCACTTCGTATGTTTAGGGCTTAGTGTATTTAGTGATTTATGGTACAAGCAGACCTAAATATATAAAAAAGTGTGCAAAATAACACTGACTACACTGTACTGTTATTTAATCCAACCTAGAGCATAGAGTATAGAAATGGCATTTTAAATTTTTAAACCAAACAAAATGAACATATAGTTAGCGACACATAAAAAAGTAAAAATATGACAACGTTACGAAGGGAGCACAGAGCGTAAAAGAACAACAGAATAGTTATTCTGTTGTTCTTTATAGTAGTTTATAATAGTTATTATGTAGTTACATAAATGATGTAAAACAAATATTTTACGACAGCGTAACGTTCGTGGATGCCACTCTTGTGTGGATGTGGTCACAAGATGTTTAGATCTAGGAGGATGGAATCCTAGAAGATTGATTAAAAACTGTCTAACGGCTTATTTATGTAAGGTTTTTACTAAACTTACGACAGAAAAGCCAGAAATAGACGGATAATTCATAAATAGAATTGGCAAGTTAGGAATACTTTTGGTGAAACCCAGAAATATACTTCGTTTATGTTACTTCTAGTTAGTTAAAGGAGTTGATTGTCAACCCTGTGGCCATTTAAGGACGACCATTGTCACAGATCTACAGTATCCAGGGAACTAAAATAAAAGTGTTGTTTTATTTTAGGGTTCCATACTTAGAAACAAAATAAAAAAACGATCAAAACCTTTTTAGGCAGAAACAGCAAACAGGCACGTGATCCTCATCTTTGTACGTATTGGCAAACCCTTCTTATCCGTTTGGAAGTTATCCACAACTGTCATTTACAACCCATCAGCATCCTCGTGTGCCAAAAATCCATAGAAAATTGATTATCCCCAGAAATACCTGGCACCTAGTCCACCTACCGCTGACTGTCTCGCTTTATTTCTTTTGTCGTCTATCTCAGCTTCCGCAGGCTGTGGTCTCTGGCAGCACGCCAGCCAAATGTAACAGCTCAAGTTGTAGGCTGCAGCGAATTAAGCTAAGCTAATTATGCTCAGCGTTGCGACATCTGGCAGCGGTCAAAGATATTTTTTTAGTATAAAAGTTTGGAGTTTTAAAACGATATCTGGGAAAGTTTCGGCTTGATTTTGCGTTGCAGTTTTTCTACTACTTTGTTCGTTTTGATCGGAATATTGGTTGGCCTTTATAAATATGTTCGAAAATTTGATATGAATATAACCGACTACCAACCATTATAAAATATGGAACGTTCCTAATTTAGCCACTTCCTTAGGACAATACAATGTTGAATAAATAAAGAGTAACATAAGCTTACTGATTTAGCTCTACTATCTGCCTTCGAGAGATGGCAGAGAACCACACAGCCATAATGTATAATGTTCCCACTATTGGGATAGAGTTCTGTTATTCATTGCAAAACGTGGGTCCAGTCTGGGTTGGTTGATGTCACAAATGTCTTCCAATCATTGAATCTAGGACTTGTCGGTTTCCTCGTGGTGTTTCTTTCACCCATTTAAGGAGCTGTGGTGAAGAAATATTGAATACGAAGTAAAGGGTCTGCCTGGGTTCGCTACTACGACCTTACAACTCGTGAGTCACATTCGTTTCCACTCAGCCACAAAATCATGCTCTTACATTTATGTACATGTAGATATAAAGTACGAATATCACAAAAAATTAAAGTTGTATAAAATTTCACTAATCGCTTTATCTTTCCAACTTGAGCATTCATATTCATTCGTAGTTAATATAATTGTGTTATATTAGTTCGCGTGTGAATTACGCGGGGAGATGAAATGGCGGCTGGCCCACATTCGGCCATGTTTGTTTTTTATTTCAACCCCATCTTACTTTAACAAATAACCGTTGTTTTAAAAGTATGACTAATATGAAAACGTTTTATGTTTTTATGTCTGAAATCAAAGTGAGTTCTCTAAGGATGTGATGTGATGTAGCAACGGATACAGTTCAGACTTTTAGAAACCTTGTTATAAATTTCACAATATTTATAACGAGTAGAAAAAAGTAATCATTTATGTACGAACTGGGTCCGCATGGTGGATTACGGCCCACTCCCTCTCACAGAGAGGAGGCCTGCGTCCCAGCAGTGGGAACATTATAGGCTGATTACGCTATTATGTACCTACTGTATGGGAAACTAATTGTACGTCAATTTAATATGTAGGTGTAGCCAATTCAACAACTGTAAAAAAAATACAGGGTTACATCGACAGTCACTATGTGCAATCCCCTAAGTGGTATATACGTGATTTGCATGTTTTGTTTTCGTGACTTTCAGGCCAGCCTATACTATCGTTTAGTTTAACAAAAATAAGTCTAAGATGGCTTAATAAAATTTGTCATTTGTAGTTAGGGGATTATACGTAGGGACCGTCGACATGGTAACCTGTATTAAGGTTTGCCTGCCCAGATTCCCACAGGGGTACAAACATTTTAATAGACTACTTAGGACTCTATATAAGGTACAAACGTATTTAACTTCTAAGTGTTAGTACGTGTGTGTGTGTTCTGTGATGTAGTTGTGGTGTGTGTGTTTTGTGATGTAGCTGTGTATGTCTGTGTTCTGTGATGTAGATGAGGTGTGTGTGTGTAAACGGAAGTATATACGGATACGGAGTATAAGGGAAGTCATTACGATTGTAAAGTGAGCCGATATTCAGTGTCGTCGTAGTTTAAAGTGGTTAAAAAGTCTGTTATCTGTTTTTTACACATTTCATAAGAGAGTTGATGTAAAAAGATATTTTTTTTGCATGTTATAAAAAAATGGGCCGAGGTAGTAAAATAAACGTTTAGTAAAAGAAAAGCGTGTGAAGGGTACTTTGCAAATTTCGTTCTTTCGCCTAAGTGAGGATTGAGTTAGTGTAAAATGACTTTGTGTGTGTTGTTGTAATAAAGTGTTGAGAATGAATGTTTGCCGGAACGTAAGAACTTTGCATTTTTTGTAAAGATCAAAGGTTGGGGAGAGCATTGGTCGAAAAAAAGCAACCCTAAGAATGGCTCTCTGAGACAGTTCCAGAGGTTTGAGAGTAGTTTTCGCAGCTCCACCCCAAGTACTAATGCAGCACGAAATGACTGACTGACCCATGGCAAGGTACACGGTGCGTATTACATAAGTATTGGCAATGTGTCTGAGTGTTTTAAATATATATATGATTTTACTAACTCAAGCTGTAAGGTGGATAATAATATATGTGCTTTGAAGTTAAGGTGTTTGTCTAGGATGACATCGAGGTATTTAGTCGTGTCAGTAGAGAAAATTTTACGACAGTTGCAAATAGCTAAATTGGCTTTTAGAGTGATGGGTGTCAAAGGTTGCGTAGTGGAGTTTAGAGAGAATGTTATGAGATAAGTTTTATTCGTGTTTTGCGTGAGTGAGTGAGAGATAAGCCATATATATATTAAGTCAAATCCAGTTTGAGCAGTTGCTTTCAGTTTAGCCCAGGATTCATCATGATAGGTCATTGCAGTATCGTCGGGAAAAGAGACAATGCTACCAGAGCTCAGGTGCGTGTTGCACAGGTCGTTTATGACCACCAGGAACAAAGTAGGGCCCAAAACACTACCTTGAGGCACTCCGAACGAAATAGGCAGCTCTTCACTAAGGCGACCGTTGATTTTGACTACCTGCCTATGTTCTGATAGTAATTATTAGGCTGCTAACACTAACTGGATTTGTAAGATAGTAATAGAAAAAACATGACAGCCCAAAATGCCTATCCTTTCTTGCAATACATCTAAAGGTTGACCATCCATCATCCAGAGATCACTTTGTGCGATAAGACTGACAATTGTACACTAGTTTTAAATATAGCTGTCGTTTTTGTTTTATGTGATGTACAAACATGTATTTATTAAATAAATAACAAAAAAATTAAGATTGCGTCTCTTTATCGTAGTCCTACTTATTATTTGGAACAGGAACCGACGATACTCCAAATATCTTTATTGCTCTCCAATTTGACATAGCAAGGCACATATAAAATTGACCGCAAAAGCTTCCAGTAATAAGCTGTAAGAAACAATAGCGAAGTTTTTGTACAAGTGCATGCAGGCCACTCGGTTGGCTTGAAGCCAAACAAGCATTGAAGCTGTGTGTGACCTTTTGTACACTTATTGTACTGTTTAGAAGAATCCACGCTATCTAGGTCTTTTAATGTTGGGTTAAAATAATGGGAAGGTACCTATTTTTATATGTTTGAGCTGGAAAGACTGAACATTGTAGGCAATGTATTGTTTGACTTACAAAAACCTGATTGGACTTAACTAAAGATTGTTGATTGCATGACTACAAAAAAAGCTTATTTAAGGCATAGTATATGCCAAAAATACTTTTTTCGTCCTCATTTAAAAATTAATAATAATAGGTACCATACGTACCTGTATCCATAGACTTCTAAAACCTTTAAAATCGTCAGTATTTATTAAATGTTATTCTTTCTTCCTCAATTTAATAGCCATTTTAACTTATTTTAGGTATATCTTACGCAATTATTCTTCACTGTACAGCAGAGCTTCACCCTCGTCTTTGTTTGTAAATCCCTTAATCTCGAGAACTTCTTTCATAGTTCTAAAGATTAGCCTTTATTCGTAACAAAAACAGAAATGTTACAACTTTAATACAGTTATAATTAAAACGCCACATTATTTTTGTTCTTAACCACAAAATACATTGGGCACGCCACGATAGTGGCAGTAAGTCCCCTCTTTGAGGAAGGCTTGAGAGGCGGCACGGCGTCCTCACCTTTCGCCTGACGCAGGTCCTCACCGTACACGGTTGTTTCGGGAGGTTCCTGTTTCGGATAAAGCGGGAGTAAACGCCCGGGTGTTTCCACTGCGAAGATCGCCCTGAGGATACGGTGGAGCATACGGTGGAGATCTGCCCAGCTTGGACGGAGCACCACCGTGTTCTCGTGGAGGCGATCGACAGCGGCGCTCTCTCGCGCCCGGCCCTGGTCCAGGCCATGGTACGGAGCGAGAGTGCATGGTTAGCCGTCACCTCCTTCTGTGAAGCAGTAATGCTCGTGAAGAAGGAGGCGGCGCACGTGAGGGAGAGGCAGTATATGCGCCCTCACGGTCGTAGTCGCCGCGGGAGACGCCCTGAGCGTCGAGAATCCCAGGCTGATTCCCGGCCACCGTAGGCGTGGGCTTGCGGACGGCGAGTAATGGGTAGCTCGCTGTCAGGTAAGGACCAAGCCCGGGTCGACGGCGCGTTGTATTCCACGCGCGCCTCAAAGAGATGTCAGCACTAACTGGTGGGTCCACAAGGGCCGATGCCTGCCAGGGGTGCGGATTGTTCGAAAGAGATACCGCGGTCCCTGGCACACAGGCAACTGAAGGAACACGGGTGGGTTTTAGTCAGTAAAAGTCTGACACGCCCTCCCACTCCACCCAGAGCGGGAGAAGTTATTTGATAATGCCCCACCCAAAAAAAAACAAACTAAAAAATACATTAAAGTCCAGGAAACGTAATTTTAGGTACTATAAAATTAGTTTCTGCTCGCGACTTTGTTCGCGTGAAATTTCGTCCCCCGACCCCCTGCGTTGCATCCCATCACCCGCCGCGTTGCATCCCATCACTCACCGCGTTGCATCCCATCACCCACCGCGTTGGATCCCATCACCCACCGCCTTGCATCCCATCACCCACCCGCGCTATTTATTAATTCTCGCTTAGCGTTCTTTCTGATTTTTATTCTTTTTACTGGACACCTGAGGGTTGTAGAGTAATGTTAAATAGCTTATAACCATTCTCAAGAATTGGGCTATCAAATACAAAAAAAATTGAGAGAGATTCAAACTTGCAACAAAATAATGTTGCCTCTTTATTACCGTACGCAAAATACGCGCTTTGACGTGGAGTTGCGGACAACAGCCCGTTTTACCTACCAACCTCTTTATTATAATATAAGTTAGATAAAAAACATTTTTTAATGGCTTTCTTAGTTGAGTTCTGCTATTTTTTTTTTTGTACAAACGCAGTTTAATCATTTTCATATAAGTATTCTAACAATGTATTATATAACTAACGAATACCAATACTTTTCTTGTAAAATATCTTTTTATCTTCACTTTACCAGGCTATTGTTTGCTGCGCAAAGGCCTCTTATCACAAGTATAGAGAACCTTCACCGATGCCAATAATGTCCAACATAAATCTTTAAGTTAAAGGCTTATTAATATTATGAAATTCAAAAGTAACTCTGTCTGTATGATACGCTTTCACGCCTAAACCGCTAAGCCGATCCTCATGGAATTTGGCATAGGTACCTATAGCTTGGGACATATCCAAAGTAGCCTATGTCCTTCTCCATAGAGAAGGACATAGGCTACTTTTTATGCGATAGCCGACATCTACGCGGGCAGGGCAGTGACTAAAAGCTAGTAACATTATTTTCTTAATAGCTTTTCCCCGCGGCCCTGCATATTTGCAGGTACCTATTTTACCATTGGTTCGTTTCACATTCTCCTTCGTAGTCCTTAATACCTACCTTTAGACAAGGGCTGCAAACTAGTTCCGTATGGACTTCTTTGTTCGTCTTAGTAAAGACACAGGCATCCTTAAAAAGCGTTGGATTTAATAATGTTATGTCGTATATCTTCCCGTGGGTGTCGTAGAAGGCGACTAAGGAACTTACTAGAGAATGGGCAGCAGCGTTCTCTATGCATTTTACCACCATACTGCGATCGACAACCCGCCTGCCAAGCGTGGCGATTATGGCAAATCCCCCCAGTTTTTTGAGGGAGGCCTGTGTCCAGCAGTGGACGTCTATTGGCTGAAATGATGATGGTGATGTCGTATAATGTAATAAAGATTCGGGGTACAAAAATATGGAAGTTTCATAAAGTTATATTAACTTTTAGGTAACCAATGAAGGAGAAAGAAGGACTGTAGTGACGCCTTTGCCCAGCAGTGGGACAATAAGGGAAGAAAATACATTTCTATTGTACATCTTAATAACCTATTTCACACAGAGCCTTGCTCTACTTGAAGAATAGAAAGACGTATCTCAATAAATGTTACGAGATCAAAATGAAAGTAGGTTATAAAAAAAATATTTTACTCGCTCGATTCAAGTTTCCCTTACAAATCTTGGTTCTCGTAACAATTAATAACCGAATTTTCCCCGATATTACATCAAGAACAAAACACGATAAGGCCCGTTTACAAGTGATTTATTTATTCCCCAAACATCCGTTTTGTTCTTGGCTTTATTTTCTGCCGGCCCATTTCATTGAGGGTCTGGTTCAAAAATATGGACACAAACTGAAGAGTTTTTGAGATTTTTGTCACATTTCGGTGTTGTTTCTTGCCTTTTTTTACCTGAGTATGTTTTTTATTTAATTTAGCCTGTACTGTCGCACTGCTGAGCAATGGGGCAAGTCTTTGCTCAGCAGTGGGACCAGGTCCAAGTCCTTTTATGAACTCTATTTCCGTGCCACCTAGAACCAGCCCTCGCGGTACGCGTTCAGGTCATCTCATCACCGCATTCTGGGCCGACCTCGACGTCGGTCGGCAGTTCAATTTATTTGTGACAATTGCGTGCCCAGTTTTTTTTTTTATTATTTATACTGAATATTAATGTGAGAATACCTATATTATAGCCCTAAATGTCACGTGGCGTCTTTTGGAGAAACTAAAGTGTTTTTATTTAAAAAGTTCCTGTTCATTTTTAAAAGGTTTTTTAAACGATATCGTTTAAAAAACTTTAATACATATTAGTAAAATATTACCAGAGATGACGATATCGTCATCTCTGGTAATATTTTACTAATATGTATTCGCCAGTAAGTACAATTTTATTATGGTAGGGTCTTGAATAAAATTAGTAAGCTGCAAGCACAAGCAGGACCATTTACCCAAAGTGTCACCATTCTACCAAATTACTGGGATGAAGGTTGGACGTATCATTTACGTGAAAAAACCTGAATTCTTCGGCACGTCAATATTACGCACATCACAAGAAATTCCTGAAAAACGGTCTCTTTTTACCTTTGCGACAGTTAGTAGGTCGGCGTTAATTGCATTGTCTTTGTTAGAGCCGTCACTAAGAGATATAATCAAAGGAAGGTTTCTATGACGAATTTTACGGAGGCAGTTTATGTTAAGAACCGACTTTTTAGACTAATATTCGAACCCCGCAAGGAGGTTTACGACCGTGCATGGGCTGATGTGCATTTTATCGAAGTTTCAAGACTATTTGATTTGATTGACAAAGTCTCTGTTCTAAAATGGAATCTTTTCTACTAGCCTTGAACTGATATCGGTTTTATCATATTACTAGCTTTTGCTTTTTTGGTTGAAAGTTATCACACGGGAACGTACTACCGAGAGAAAAACGATTACATGTGTTAATCCAGGCTATAATATAAACTACCTGTGTACCAAATTTCATACAAATCTATTCAGCCGTTTTTGCGTGACAGAGTAACATACATACATCCAAACACATAAACATCCAAACTTTCACATTTATAATATTAGTAGGATACGCTATATGGATCATAAACAGGTAGATGAGTAACATTTAAGCGCTAGCAACTTTGACCTGACGTAAGATCCCTGTTCTTATAATCTACATACGAGTATAACTTTTTGTTAAAGTTTATTATATACAATAATGATGTATGATGTGGTGACCAGTGTTGGCCCCGACTCTTACAAGTAGGTCGTAAGTACGAATACAGATAGTCGCTTTACTCTGTGTAATTTATATCATCACCAATGCTCTCGAAACGATAAAAGAAACATTCGTAAGGAAACCGGCATTTCCTAGAAGCAAAAATTCGAAGACATGTGACATCTACCAATCCGCACCGGGCCCACTTGGTGGATTACAAATCACTCTCTTTCACATAGAGGATGTCTTTCTCCCAGCAATTGGAAAGTTATAGGCTGATTATACTTATACGTAATAAATACAATAATTGAAACAAATTCAGCACTGTCCCTTTTGTTTGATGAAAGTTGACACAATCGCAAACATTTTCACATGTTGTCCTTTATGGTACAACTAAAACAGTATTCTAACATTAAAATTATAAGCATTGTTACAACAACAAACAAAAACAGAAACCAAAAACACTACCCTGAACTAATGCTAATTACTTTAGGGACAAAATCCATCCACTAACCTAGACACGGTAATGGCTAGTTTATATGTGGAGAGTTTCTTGCCTCGAATAGGGAATTATCAAAAGGATATAAAAGTTGACTCGTGTGAACAGTGCGCATGATACTCCTATATTAAAAGACCCTATGCTCCTAATGCTCTTATATTAAAATGAGGTCGTCTTCGGAAATCGGAAAAAAATATATATTGCTGAATGGGCCTGCTCTTGATCTCGATCATGCCTTATGGAAAGCGATCGATGAGGTCTATGATATCTTCGAGGGTCTCGTCCCGAGCGTGCCCAGAAGTTGCCTCTTACTTTGGTGGCAGACGGGTTAAATGTGGAAAGGAACGTCATGTAGAGTTTTCTGCCATTTTCAAACCCAGTTTCATAACATCGCCTGATAAGCGTAGAATGTATAGTTCCCCATTAAGAGTGGATACATACGTACATAAACTCACGCCTTTTATCATTTTGGTAGGCAGAAACTATAGAGGCACCACACGACCTGATACGATCCTTACATTCCCATCACTAAATACATGAGTGATAACCGTCTGGCGAGTCATGCGTACGAGACTCGCTTGGAAATTTTTGCCCTCGGGGCGTGAAACTCTCCCTGTGTAAAACAGCCTTAAATCCCAACTATTAAGGCTGGTACATATGTGAGCAATAATGGCCGTGCCCGACCGGACGCGGTGTCCCATGTTGTGGCCTGTCCCGGGCATTAATATTGCCTCATTAATGAACAAGCCGGCAGATAGTGCTGAATTGTGTTGGTATTATTACTGTTTACATGTATTGATTGTGTTGTAATTTTTTCAGATGATGTCGAGGAAAGGCAAATGGCAATTGAAGGCAAGGAATGCCAAAGTTTTCTGGTATAAGATGAAGTAAACAATAGCAGTTAATTAAGAAGAGTACATTTTTATCGTAAGCCTGTGTGTAACGACGTCAGTGTCTATTAGTAAATCCTGTCTTACATAAAGTTATTTGATCATAGAGGTGGGAGATGGGAATCGTGGGCGCAAAAATATATTTTTAGCTAAAACACATGAAACTCGGATCTAGTCAAATGACAAGTATGAGGATCACCTTTCTTCTTCTTTTTAATTTCAATGATAGGCACTCCTATATTATACTGTTTGGGCCCAGTATGCTCCATGACAAAACCACTTATTTGAAAGATTTCGAATACTTTCCTTTTAAGAGACATGCTTTAAAATTGGAAACAAGGTTACCAAAGTACCACCAAGCAAACACCACAACAAGATAAATTGCGTATAAAAAACAAGTTAATCTTCTTAACTGCTTAACTGAATTAATTCCGAGTGACGTAAGATGCATAGTCGGTGTACCGGAAAAAAATCTTACGGAATTTCCAATTACGGAGCTCTTGACGCTAAGTGTATTCACAAGAATTGACGTCTAATAGGCATCCTTGAGAGTAGAAAAGCCAGGGTAGTGAAACGCGTCGCGCCTGAAAATGAGAAAATGTTGCCGATCTTTGATATTTTTAAGTAGTAGGTAGCTGTTACATTTCTTTGTGAGTTTTTGTGGTGATGTTTGTTCATTGGGACTTATATTTTTAAGCTTTGTAGTACAAAACCAGAGTCTGTCGTAAAGCATTTTTTCTATAGGATACTTTTTATCCGTGATGAAAACTTTGCCACAAATAGTTTTAGATATAAACTGACTGTACTAGAAAGACGACAAAGTAGTTGTTGCATTCATTTTAGTCAAAATTGGCACGGAACACTATATTATCTTAACAAATTAAATTATCAATTCTTGCTGCAGAGAAATTTCAAACACAAGTCAGGAGTCACGAAACTTTGAATATCAGCCGAAATCTCATTAATTGATCTATCGAAAATGTCGTAGCCACTCGAAAGACCACCAAGGAAGGACCAAAGTTCGATTCTGGTCACGTACAATCGGCTTGGCACTCACCAGCGTCGGATAACTAAGTTTTATGCCCGGCTTTACTCGCTAATGCCTTTACTCCACTTTGAGGGGCAATGGTATTTGATTTAAGGCCCGCCAAACTTATTTAAGCTTATCTTTTTTTGGGTTTAGGCAAGTTAGTAGAGATACCTTTTGTTATGGTAATTTGCTAATCACAAGGAAGTAAGGAAAATCTAAAATCATTTTAGCAAACTTAAGCAGCCAATAGTTCAGAGCTTCACATTAAAAAATTATAAGACAAGCCTTTTTGGCTAACTCTTTGGCCGCGTCCTAAATGAAAGTGATAAACACGCGAGTTAGAGATCTTTACGCTCTTTTATACGCGCAAATACGCGATAGTAGCGTTCAAATGTCACTTTTTTTCGGAAAACCGAAAAGTTATCTCTGGCGGCGCGACCACGCGTTCAGGTTCACCAAACAAAAACTGACACATGAACGCGACGATTGTGGAGGATGAATATGACATAGTCGCTCGAACTTTTAAGTCGCGTTGGTACGGCAAAATTCATTCAAACGGTTGCGTCGATCACATACTCGCCCAAAGTTCGCTTTTGGTTAGGACGAGGGGGTTTTAAGTGTATTAAAATAATCTGGAACTCATACAAACTGTATATAATTCATGTAGGATAATCACTGTAAAAAAAGAAAATATTTCTAAACGGATTGATTGATAAGTTTATGAACGAAGCATTGAGTGAAAGGGGATTAGAGAGTGAAGTGTGAACGGATTAGAAAAGAAAAGATAGACTAAGATGGACGTGGTTTAATTGATTGTACGGAGCTAATAAAGGTGAAAATTATAATAAAGTAACAAACTGAAGAAGCGTTTATTAAATTTAGACCCTTTCCTACACTCATTAATTTTCAACAAATATGCATTCCCTAAAAATCTTGAAAGCCAACACATCCATCTAACTCGACGTGTTGACTTAGGCATACTTTTTCTAGAAAAATAAGCCTCGAACCCTACACTATTAAACCCTTTTCTCAACAATCACGTAGTACAGTACAACCTTATTTAGCTTTCAATTCAATCCGAGACCCGTTTACACGTAAACGTCTAAAAAAACCGCTCTTCAAAGTCTTAGGCGCCATTTTTCAAAGTCTTTGGAATCTGACCGTCAGGGGTGCAACCATTTGTCTTATTCTCATATTTCCCCCGAGAGGCCCTTTATGCGATTTTTTTAGCTGAAGATAAATTTAGAGACAGCCCTGCGCGACTATTGCCAGATATATAATAATGCTATGAATATGTATGGTTGTTTTTTGTTTTTATTTTTTCACTGTGTGAAATGTAGCTATTGTTTTTTTTATGAGATACAATACTTATTCGATGTAGTGTCGTCACACCTGCCGGATTATTCCGTAACAATATCAACGTGAAAACAGGTGAACTGAGCTGTCAATAGCGCCAATCCGAAGCATCAGGTGGAATCACAGATTTACTTCACCTTAGTTTTCATGATGAGATTTTTACAAAATAAACTGGCTAGTGTGACGACACTTGTCTGTCTTGTCTTATGTCCGTTATTGTTCTTATATTTATTGAATGTATTGTGAAACAACAAATACAACACAAATACACAACCCACATATTCACACTTATTGTAAAACGAACAATTTAAAACAAGAAAAAGAAAGAAAAATTGTTTATCCGTTTTTGTTTTAAATTGTTCGTTTTACAATAAGTGTGAATATGTGGGTTGTGTATTTGTGTTGTATTTGTTGTTTCGCAATACATTCAAAGTCAAACATCTACGAATGACAGCCAAGACTTAACGTGCTTTCCAAAGCCCTGAGAAGTCTCTATATGTAATGAATGTTCACCCTACCGCGGCCCGGCCTTGCCAAACGTGGCTTATCCTTCGATCGACCCGGCTTTGATTATTTAGCCTGTTTTTTGGCATTTAGTCTAGTCTATGCATTTATATAACTTCCTACAACGCGGAAATCAATTCTCTATCTCGATTTACCTCATAACGTATTCACAAAACAAAGCAGTAAAACACAGATTAAGCTAACTTCAGCACAAAAAGATTTATCTCAAATAAATCTCAGGGAAAGCGTGAAAATGGATAATGTTCAAATTACAATGTAGCTCATTTTGCGACCAATCTGCTGAGCAATGGTCGTGGGAAAAAATAAAACCGAATGTGAGAGTGAATGAGGCGTTAAGGGGTGCTTCCGGTGGAAATGGGGATGGTTTTTATCATATTATATGAAAATATTGTGAGATTAAACAGAGAGACTTGTTTGTTTGAGGAATCAAATAGAAAGATTTTGAGATACATTTTTCATTTGGGATCCTTAATTTATTACCTACAGCAGAATCAACTTCTCATACTAAATTAAAAACAATTAAAATATCCTAATCTTACTAAAACTATCGCTCTCAATGGGCCTCATAAGAAGGCTTAAAGTCACCCAAAGGGTCCTCTCCATTGCCCTTTGGGTGACTTAGCCTTTTGGTATGCTTGTAGTTTCCCTATGTGATTGAATCAGAAATTCAGAATCCGCAGTAAAACTAAGGTAACCGATATAACCCGAAAAGCATAGCTTATAAAGGCCGAGGAATCCGCTGGATGCGGGAAGCACAAAACCAGTCTACATGGCGGAGCTTGGGGAACGCCTATGTCCAGCAGTAGACGTCTTTCGGCTGAATTGAAATTAATGAATTCAAACTAATTAACAAACTAAAATATTGCTTGTTGACACTTCCCGTCACCCAAAGTCTGGCTTTTACCTTGGCCAGAGGCTAAGTATTGCCATAATATATGGCAATTCCGCCAGTCTGTTGGGTACGTTACCAGTCGTCACCGACATGTGGAGGAGCTTTTCGACACCATATTTCAGTTTGTTAGTAGTTTTCGTAAGGTTCGGATATTATATTCATAAGATAAACAATCGATTCAGCAAAGATGTTATCAATCTAGTCTAAAATATAGGTAAAGAAAACTAATTTTGGAACTGTGATAACTTCTTTGGCAGTCAAAAATGCAAGCTGTTTTAATGGTCTACAAAATGTTCGGTCTTACTCTTAGTTACGTAAAGACCGAAAATCCTACAAAAATCATTTTCCCCACCCTAAAATCAGTAGTTTAAAAACTATGATATAGATGCGAAAGTTTATGAAATTTCACGTACCAAAGTTTGTTATTCTGAGTAAAAACCGCCACGCTTCGTTTCGTTTAGTGAACAGATTAAAATTTTATTAGTTTAAAGGTTCCATGTGAAAAGTTTGTTATTGTTTTCATAGAACAAAAGTATGTACTTTGGCCTTCACGAGTTTGGGTAAATAAGTATTGTTTGACTAATGAATGGGTTACTCGTTCTTAGGTTTGTTAGCTCGGAACATTTCAAGGACTCAATTTGCTTTAGGGAAAATCATGGATACAATTTTAGTGAGATTAATATCGTTTGAAAATGAAGGACGTAATCAAATAGAGACACCGTCTAGACTGAACGTATATTTAAAGTCACAAAGCAAATATAATTAATTAGGTCATTGAGAAAGCCTATGTGACAAAATATTAAAATAAAGCAATTTAGAGAAAGTCTGAAATCTAGGAATAAAACAGACTAATAAAGCTGAAAATATATTCTAGATTACTTTTTATTATAATAATTGTTTCTTTTACAGAAGGTTTCTTTTGTTCATTGTCAGAGAACCGATTAAGGACAAGTTTTACCAATAAAACTATAGGTACAGTTACTCATGCTTATTAACATGCTTAAAACTAGCGTGCTATTCAAACTGACACATTTGCTTTTGTTTAGCAAGCTTTTTTTAAGCATACTTCTAAATAAGCGTGCTCAAAGCAGATAATTGAACACACACGCTATTTAAGCACAGGTTGGAAGCTTCGGTATTCGAAATTTTAGCAAGTTCTCTGCCAGTGTTCCAGTGTAGGTGAAAAATGGAAAACCAAGTGGTCCTCTCCACAGAATTGAATAAAATCATCATTTTGCTTGCAATACAATGTGTCTAAAAACTTTTGTCAATTGATACTAGCATGCTCAATAAGCAAACCGGTTCAGACGCGCTAAAAGCACACCCCCTTCCACCCGCGCTGCAGGCAACATGCCCAAAAATCGCACGACCGCCGATTTTTGAGCAAACTCGAAATGAGCATGCTTATTATTAGCAATGTTTCGACACACATGCTACTAAGTAGCAATTGCTCAATAGTGGCATGCTTTCGTTCTAGTAATGAGCATGTGTAACTGTACTTTAATCACAATAATTAGTACATCTAAACCTCATTCAAGAGGTGTCAGTGTCACAGTCAATATTCCACATGAATTATGAAACTGACAGCTCTTGAACTTTGCGTTTAATTAGTGAAATTCGCTTTCTTAGCATGCTACCATACCAAGCTATTAATATCTGACTGAAGTTGCAGAATATATGAATTTTATTGTTACACTGTCAATTATATCACCATTAAGCGATAAGGTATACCTATAATGTCAGCTTACGTATAATAATGTAAAAGATAGTACATAACATAACATCACACCTGTCATCCTGTCATCACGCTTTGTTCCTATAGTGATACCCATATTTAATGTTTAAAGCCCATGTAATAGAGAACGAGCCTATTGTCTTCAACCGAGCATAATTCCAGCCTCCAGGCAGTTACTGAACATCTGAACATATTTTATTTTTCTCCTGTATTGTGGGTGCATTTACAAACATTTAAACTCACATACACAAACAGCCAGAGCCGGAACAACTACTTACAGGTCATACAAAAATATTTGTTCCGTGCGGGAATCGAACCCGCGACACGCAGCGCAGCAGTCATTCGCTTAACCACTGCGCCAATCGTGTCGTCGAAAAATCCCAATAAAACTTTGATTAGACCTGGGAATCGAGCCCAAGAAGTACCTCAGCCGCAGCGCTTGCGATCACTAGACCGACGAGTCAGTAAAATATAATAGTTAGGTGTTCAATTTAAAGAAATAATAATGGCGGCCACTAGGTCGAGAACAGCAAATTAGTGCGACGTGCTAGGAAGAACATCTTGAGCTGCACGATCACTGACAAATGCGTGCACTGACTGGACAGGTCCACATAATCTGTGTGGCTCTTTCCTGAAAAAACTATTTCTGATACCAATCTACATGGTCTTCACATTATCAGACCAAGATTATGTCTTGACTTTAAGAGACTCTCAGTTTCACGTTTCAATAACTCTCTGAGTTTGTTTCGGCTTTTTTTTTCAAAGTAGTCAAATAGAAAACGCTGACCTCATCTAGTTTTAAAAATATCATTGACGTGTAAGTGTTTGTACAAACGTACTTACAGAAATAAAATCATTTATCAACATTTTTTTTCTATAATTTATCTACAAGTGGAATTCCAAGCTTTAGCAAGTTATCTACATATAAGAAAAAGAACAGTTCATCACCCTTGTAGATGTTTATCGGCTCGAAAAATGGTATGTGGCCTTCGGTCTCTTCGAGATAACAAACCCACTTTTTCTTTTGTAACGGATTTGTAAGATGAACAGTCAAGTATTTCATACAGTTGTGTTTTGACGCTTTGAAACGGTTATTTCTATTTTTTTAGGGGCGCTTATCTTGTAAGTATTGTGTTCATACTAAGCACAAAAAGAAACGTCATTTCTTATTTGTTACTGTGTGACAAATAACGCAATTACGCTCGAATCTAAGCAATTTTTTTCTACTGTGGTAACAGATTAGCGCTAGAAAAATGCGTTACATACTCAAGATTGGATTGTGGTATAACATCACCTGAAGGATAAAGATATCCACATAACATCACGGCTCGTTTCCCGCAAGGGTTGGGCAGAGGTGGACTTAAAGTCCTATTTGATAGGGGGCGAGCCTATTGCCATCCATCTGGGCACAAATCCAAATTCTGAGCTGCTACTGAGAAATTCCAGATAGAAAACTTAACATAACTTTGCCCGACCTGGGAATCGAACACAAGACCTCATGCTCAGCAGTAGTGCTTGCGACCACTACACCAACAAGGCAGTCAAATCATTAGATTTACCCTCACAATACTTATGACGCAAAAAAAGGTTTTCTGCTGAGAAGAGTAATCTTATTCATTCCGTAGGCTTTTCCATGGCAACTGCGATATTTTGTGTGACAGAGGCGTCAAAATTAGACAGAAACGCGACTTTCTTTCGATGTGTTAGGGCTAATCTTACGATTTAAATCTTTGCCAAACACCTTGGATCCTACAACTGTAGTATAAAATTACTGGTTCGGTTACGGGTAAGCGAAACTCGCTACCGGTAGTCAGGACTGTAAATTTTCGTGAATCGTTTAGTGCGAACAATTTTTTTTAAAATTTAATATTGTGGGTTCATGGTAACCCGGAATTTTTATTATGAAAATATCGCTTCATAACAGGATGCATGACCAAGTTATCTTACATTAGAGTTCCTGCAATTTTCTCAAGAATATTTTCACAACAAGAAATCAAATCTCATGCAGTCTCTGCTTCTAAGATTTCTTAGAAACAGAGACTGCATGAGATTTGATTTTTGTTAAGCAGTCAGCGCAATGTGTAAGATACACGATTACAAAATAGAAAATTTGTTACATTGTGGAAACAGTTTACTCGCAAAAAACACTTTTCCTTTTATTTTCACCTGTCTTGATCCTAAACTAACAAAAAAATAACACTTACAATAACTTTGTTCAGCTCTTTCTGTCAGAATGTAATGCAAATGGTCCGTGAACCGACTCGGCGATTCTCCGTAACGCGGCGATCAATTGTGGGGACGGTTGTAACAGTAAAACGTAACTGCTTTTCAGTTATACTGTAGTCTGGATATGTGTGGTTGATTTGTGTAGTGAGTGTAACAGAGAGAGGGGTTTGTGTGTTACTGAAGGCACGTTGTAATAGTAATCTTTCTTGACGTGACAATAGGGTTTATTTATAAATGTTGCTTAAAGTTAAGAGTCGTTTAATCATCAAAAATGTATGATTAAACAGCCGCGAATCATTACTTAACTTTAAACAACGTTAAAAAGTAAAGAGTAGGTCTATAAGTTTAATTTCAAGACATTTTTTACAATTCCTTTGCAAAATATACAAAACTCATTTTTTAAGTTAATATTTGTAGAAAAATATTGTAATTAATAGCGGAAAATCTTAAAAGTTAGAAAAAGTCTACTTTCTATTCTGAACAATTTCATGGCTTCATACTTTTTGCTCGCAAATACACATTAACACTTCACATGAAATGTTCGAAGTCCAATAGATCGTTAGTTCTAAAACTCACACTGAATTCTTTTTTCTTTACTTTTTGTTGGACACGTCCTTTCTAATGATCGTCTACACAGATGATATTGTTAGTATATCGCAAAGAGGACAACACAAGCATTTCGTTATTCTTGTGAAAAGGCCGTATTTTTAGCCTGTTATTTTTTTAATTATTTGGAGGAAGATAAATATTACTGTAGGTACTCTAATTACATTCAGTCTTGTATGATTTTCCCGGTAGAAGCAGTGGAAGAAATCTGCAAAGCCCATAAATGACAGCGTAGTCAAGGAGACATACTTTTGAATTGGAATTTGCACTTTATTTGAAATAAATTAGCAGAAAAAAAAATACATACAAAAAAAAGACGCAGAGGAAGATTGTGAAAACGCAGGAGGCTGATCTGGAAAAAGGTTAGCGTAGAACAACTTTGTACAGAAATAAATGGAGGGAAATAGAGGAGGCATATGTTGCAAGACAGACTGGCCAAAGCTGATAATTGCTCATCCGCTAATATAGGGTTAACAACAAGAAAATATATTATTATTTAATTTAAGTACCAATAACGTTAATGTACAAGCTTGTAATTTGTTTCTTATTATTTATTTTTTTAGAACTAATTTTAGAATTTACTTTTTGCTGTGCTCTACAGGGTCCGTTACTGTACCTACCTTAGCTTTAAGCCAATTGTAAGACCTTTCAACATAATGGAATGCAAATAAAGAGAATATGAATATGAAACAAAGGGTTGGAGTGCACGTAACGAACGAGGCACTGAACAGAAAGACTTAGAATTTTTTAAAGTTTATTTTTATTTTTATATCGTACTTTAAATGATAGACTACGTGTCCTTGGCTACACAGTTATTTTATTCCGGACGTTATATCTGGAAAATAAACTATTTCATTAACCTATAGTCTTCATCTGTTAGATCACAACCTTACATTAACTTAACTGCCATTAATTTATCAATTAAGTCACTAAATTACAGCCAATAGATTCTCTATTTTACTATAACCACTCACATACTAATCAACATCAAAGAAGATAAGAATGACCACTTATGAACTTAACTATTACTTAAGTATAACATTAATAGAGCTACAGAACTATCGTGTAACTTTGTTTAAGTGGTCTCTCTTTATTATCATGTCTATTGTTTTCTCGGAAACTTTCTCCAAGTATTTAAATACCGGGGAATGAAATAACAATAATACTTAGTTAATGACTTCAAGAGTTTGAGTAATTTAAGTTGTTATTGTGATATTTTAAGTTGAGTTCTTTCAGCGGCTCTGAGAAAGTATGGAAGTTTTATTTGAAGCGATACTTAACTTTAAAATAATGAGGAAACTTGCACTTGGTAACTACTTCTTGGTATATATATTTTGATTAATTTGTCGCTCTGTTTCCCATAATTAATTTGTCCCTAATGCCCTAAAATATTAATGATGAAGTATTTCAATATAAAATCTCGATAAATTTGACAGCTACTAACGACGTTCTCAACTTTCTAAATACGCTCTCTAAATAAATATGTACCTACCAAATGCCTACCGCCAATATGTACCTGCAAAAAGTGACTTTTTGAAATCTCGTGTTAAATCCCATGAAAATCCATACCGAATAATTAGATCAACAATTCGGATACTGAACATAGCTCGTAGTAAAAAAAAACTATTATTTATAAAGCTTGAAATATTTTTCAGAATAACTCACGAACTGAAAAAATAGTTTACAAGCCACAACCCATTTTACTGGGTAACAAAATAGCCCCATAAAAATTTACTTCAAATATCCTGTTCGCGGTATTTTGATAACAAAAGTGGGTTAGCGGTATTTTTATATCGGTACCAGGGTGTAATACGAGATACCGACTTTCGACCCAATAAAACGAATGTGTGGATTTATACCCAGATTATTGGAATAACTTCCTTCGTTGAAACCCCTTTTTATCGAGACGGTGCCGCGGCCGTTTGCAATTTTTATGATTAGTACCAAATTTTTGTGTTAGAGATGGTAAGATGCCTTGGAAAGTTGGTTTGCAAGCAAACTGAGTATGTTTTTCGATACCACAATGTGTTTGTTTGGATCATACAGAACATATTTTGCATTAGCTAAGATAATTATTAGAAAACACGAGTCTGATTCTTTTTAGGCTTCCGTACCGCAAAAGGAAAAACAGAAACCTTATAGGATCACTTCGTTGTGCGTCTGTCTCGACTGACGCAACACGAAGACTCGAGGCTAATTTATTTCTCAGAAACGCGCGAAATGATCAAGTTTTAATGATTATTATATCAAATATAATCTGCGGTACTTTGGAGCTCTCAACAAAATAAAAACATGCAGCTATTTAAGCGACATATTTTGATAGTCGCAAATAAATACAAACCTAGGGTAATAGGTTACTTCCCGGTAACCTGAAATCATGAAATGTTGCAAAAAGTAAGGCCTTACAGCGAAGGTAAAGGAAATCTCTGATAATTGATAATTTTAAACCGACTTCAAAAAGAAGGAGGTTATAAATTCGACATGTTTATTCATACATTTTTTCTATGTATGTTCGGGCATAACTCCGTCATATATATACGGATTTGCAAAATTATTTTTTTTGTTCGAAAGGGGTTTATTTCGGAATGGTTCTATATAAATTTCGTATAGATCTGATGATGAGTTACGGAGACAGACAACGGAACTCTTCAAAAAGTGACAGCAAATCAACCGCGATTGCTGCTATCGCATAAATACCTATGCATTGTTTTCACCCCCAGGAAGATGAAATTTTGAATTGGTGTGTACTATAACTAAAAATGTTATGTACATTTGCAAATGAAGAATTTGTTCGTGACATAATTAATATCGATGGATGGGAGAACATTTTTCCAACTATCAAATTAAGTTAGTTATTGGGATAAATTCATCCTAACTACGGAATCTTTCATTGTGCGTGGTCCAACGCACATTTGGCAGGTTTTTATTTCTTTGTTTCGGTAAAGAAGTTGCAAGTAAAATTCAACATTTATAATTCCGTTTACCACTGAGTATTTATAGGAGTCCATTTTCTTAAATACTTTGCACGTGCTCAATATTATTATTGCACGAAGTGTTAAACTAACTTCCACACAATCCAAAAGCTCATATTTTGCCATAAATTGTTGAAATAACATATATCCCCTTGATAAATAATACAACAAAATATAAAACAGTTATTAATACTATCACATAAGCCTGAATATCTTACTTTAGTGTCTTGTTCCGTCAAGTATAGCACAAAACAGAATCGTACAGAAGGTCGGCACAATGTTTGAGACTACAATGCAATATGGTAGGTATTGCATTGTACCTAGTGTCAAACATTGTGCCGACAAAGTCCAAATGAATGGAACACCAAAATATTTTTTTCTATGGAACCTGGCATAGTTACTCCATTCTAATTTTATTTCTCGTCAACGCAATACTAGAAGGACACGATATCCCTGCATATTTTTTTGTCTTTTAGTGTCCCCTGCCCATGGGCCTTTTGACATCCGGGACCAACGGCCTCACATGCTTTCGAGGCACGGAGGGATCTTGGTACGTGAAGGTGGTCACCGATGCACGGACCAAACGCGGCAAACGTAACTTACCTGATCCATGCGGCTGTTATTACTACACCACAAGCCAATAATAAAAATACCACTTCAGTTGTTCTTTGTATGCGTCTGCTTTCGCTCGTTGTATGAACCTGATCTTCTGTACTTATGTGTTCTGTGACTACGGTATTTTATTACGACTATCCGGAGAGTGGTAAAATAAAATCTGTATTATTATGAAGGTTGTTGTTGTAAAGTATTACTTGGGGAATATTTTGTGTACATGGAGGGGTTGGTATGATATCTACCCTACATATCGTCAGACCATTGTATACGTGTTCGACAAAAACGATGTCGTTAGGAAGGACGATGTGAACTTAACTCAGACTCCGGTCATCTTTTTTTATTAACAATTTATTTTTCTGTTATATGTTAAATGATTTTATTTCTGTAAGTGGGATTATACAAACACAGATGAGATCGACGTTACCTAGCTGGACTATTATCACAAGAAAGGCCGAAACAAACTCAGAGGTCTTTGAAAATCCAGACATAATTTTGGTCAGATCATGTGGGGACCATGTAGATTCGTGTCCGAAATGGTATTTTGTGGAAAAAGTCACACAGATATGAGTGGACCTTTCCCTGTCCATTCTGTGCAAGCATTTATCAGAAATGAAGACACAAGTGCTATTGCTTTGTGCCTGTATGTGTTAGGCTGTGTAATATCAGTATGCCATGATGTAAGTAGCTCTAAATTTCGTAATAATGCACGAGAAAACTTAACAACTAAAAGCTACATTTACCTCCACATTTCTCGTGAAATCAATCGTAGAATAACAACCGAAAATAAAACATTACTCTTTTACGCCCAAAATTTACATAGAAATGTACTTCCAAAAGATTTTAAGTTCGTAAACTTGTATCCGAAACATTTGTTCTCCGATCCGACGATTCGGCCGAATAGCCACTTAAAGAGTTTAACCATCGCATCGGAACGTATCAAACCCCGTTTGGTAGCAAACGCAGCGAGTTCAAACTTCAGAAAGTCGACGAAACTCAGAATTACTTGAGAAAGTCTCGCTATAAATTTTCTTGAAACACTTCAAAGTATTTCATAAGGAAAATTGTAAATAAATTTGGATGGTTACAGGGTTGACAAGCTTTGTACATAAATATGGAAAAAAAAACAAGTGACCGCACTGAGCATATCAAAATAGCTCATGTTAAATGAAAAACGAAAAGAATTAGGTACCCAAAAAGGATAGGCTAAAAAGAAACGTCTTCTTCCCATAAAAATACAGAACGCTACTTACATAAGTAAGTATCGCTCTGTAGTTTCTGCCTACCCTGATTGGAAGAAGACGTGAGTTTAGGTATGTGCTGGTGCTGTGTGTTTAGTATGTGTGTTTAGGTGTGTTTGTGTGTGTGCAAATTTTACGGCACCAACCCGCACTGTAGGAACTTTGTAGAATCATAATCAGCCTACAACGTCCCCACTGCTGGGAAACAGGCTAAGACCAGTCTCTGGATGATTACCATAACCGATCACCGCCCTTGCTTGTTTTGTCTTCAACTACTCTAAAACCTAACGTGAATCACAAGGACAGACTCCATTATTGTTTCTTTCAAATTAAGTATTAACGTCTACTTATTGACGTGTTTCTCGAAACTTTAATATATTTGACTCGACACACCACTGCACGTCGACACCAACAAAGTTGGCAAAATGCTAGGCAGATGACGACTAAAATAAAAACACAATACCAACAGTGTTTCAAGACGATGATAAAGTATATAAAATAAAAAAATACCAATATCATCACTCAAGCAACCCTACAAAAGAATCCAAGCAACTCTGCCGGTAATCTCCAAGACTGGGGGGAGCGATATCGTACTATTTACTTTACCCTCCGCCTGATATTTATAATGTCGCTAACGTTATGAATCAATTAAGATAAACTCCGAAGAGGCTGTTTGATGTAGATTAAGTTAAGTTGAAGCTGAGGAAGACTACCTACTTATTTTGTAATGGAACTGTTTAGTCGATAGAAGGAGTTTTGTCAACTTTTCAGTCTCGATAAAGTAATCAATGAAAAAGTACCCAGCTAGCTCTAGAAATCATGGATCTACTATAGATAAATGATTTTTTTTTGTGATTTTATTTTAGGACGAGTAAGTAAATACCTAATTAAATTAATTTCAACAAACAAAGCTTTGAGATGAATAATAAAAGATTTCAGATTCTCCTAGCCACAAAACGAGTGGAAGATCTTAACAGTGGCCATTATGTTTAAAACTTCGTGATATTAACGCACCATCCCATACACATTCATTAGTTAATCATAGGCCATACCATGTCCAATATGGAAACGTTTATTCATTGTCTACAATTTCCATAGTAACCATAGAGTTTCAATTCAAATTCAAAACATCATGCAAACGATAACCACAGATTTCCCTATCCCAATACTTTGGGTCAATTCCTAAATGCAATACCATAAGTCTCCATAAAAACAACACAAGCCGTGACAAGAGTCACAGCGTGGTAACAAAAGGTGTTGACAATATCCCCATAAGGATACTTATATCACTAAAAGTCCCAAAGGCCACGTACGCAAAATTCCACAACGCGCTGACTTGGTGGCGGCGTAACCGCTTGCAAATAAGTGGGGGGATACGGGAAATTAGTTGGGGTGGGCACGTAGTAAGAAGTGGGTATGGATGCAAGTAACAGCTGCTTATAAAAATATTAAGGAATTCTTAAAGTGAACTTCATAGAGCTCGACAATAGTGTAGTTACGGAAAATGGACAGAATTTTTGCACCTTGGCGGATAAACCTTAAAATATGATTGGCAAAATTAATGCAAGTGTATGCAGAATCATAATATTGTGGTGTCATTTAGGTAGTTTAAGGGGTTACTGAAAATAAATGCTAAATTTACTCGTCAATATTAGGAGCTTCAAAAAAGATTGAGGCAGTATAAGTGGTTTCAATATGTGGACAGGAATCGAAGTCACACAGTCTACATTATTAGAATGCATAAACAATGTTTCACTCTGGCAGGTATGCATTTTGCTTCCTTTACTTAAATATTTTCCACTAGCATCCGGCAAAACACAATCACCGTATATTTCTATCGCAGGTCTTGGCATTATTTCGAGCTTATACCGTTTTATAAACGAGATGAAACCTTCGGACGAAGGCATGAAAGAGATTAGAATATTATCCTGAGATATGACATTTTACACGACCGGTTTTCAAACGGAAACTGGCATGGGCCATTGGGCTTAACTTGGAAAGAAAAAATAAGTGTGAATTCTTAGTGACAATAAGTGGAAAAAACGACGAAGTGTATCTGCTTGGCACTTTATTGTATTCACACAATTTAACGTTAGTGGAAGACTGATGTGAATTTAGTACGGAATACAAAGAAGTATTTTCGGGTTAAGTTCTTTTTTCTTACGTAATAGAGAATTTTCTTGGAAGTTTATGAAAGTATTTGTGTGGGTTGGTAAGAATACTGTTTCATCAGCTTAGCCGGTGTAGTAACAGTGAATTGTTTTTTTTCCTAGATGAGGTTTTGGTATGTACTATGGCTTTGAAGAAAAACCGGCTTTATTATAATAGAGTGGAATGAAATCAAGACAAAAATACTAAGAAGAATTCTCGAAATTCTTCTGTTTCCAGAATATCTTCAGATATAAATATCAATACATTTTTCAACAGTGCAAAATTATCGCAAAGATTTTCTCAGTCGACCAAGCAATTTTGTTGGTAGTTGCACTCGCCCATTCCACCTACAAACTCAAATTGATGTGATGGTCAATTTCCAACAGAAACAAAGCCATACGTTCCAGTAACCGTTTACAGTAACGAAAACCAATTTCGTTTGAAAATGAACCATTTTGAAATGTCACCAGCGTATTGTACAATTTAGCACCTTTATAATACAAATATGGCAGGAACCAACGGAACCTAATAGGGTTTCGTTGGCTCCGCTGCTCGTGCGTCTATCCGTCTGTCATAGGTCACTGTCACCTTTTGAACCATAATAGGTAGACACTTGAAATATATTTTACCATGTAAAAAACGTGTTTCTTTTGGCATTTATTGTTCGGTCCTATTAAAGACGATTGTTTAAAAAAAAATGTAGTGTCGAATATTGTACAGCGGTCCTTCGGGAATCCATCGTGTGCGAGCCCAACTCGCACTTGGTCGCATTTTTATTTTCCTGTTGGAGAATTTTTCAAAGCGCCGAATAGCTATGAGATCCTTTATGTAGCTGGAATGTTAGAAATTAAACAATAATCGTATTATATGGGATTCATTCAGTGATTGTAAAAAAAAGGTTTTTGTACTGAGCTAATAATATATTTGATAAAAGGTAACCCGTATATGTAAAGTGGTATTACTTTTGTGAAATAGCTCCATTTCTTGCCATTGTCAAATTATACGTGGAAATAAATGACTATAGACTAATTTTGCAGACGCTAATAAATGTCAGTAGAGAATATTAAGTTGGTATAATCAGGAAAAACGCTAAGCAAATTGACATCTTATATAAATTGGCCGTGATACAGCCATTTAACAATTTTAATCTTCCTGACTTTACCTACAGCTAAGCGACTGATCGTTTTTGCAATATGATAGAATGTATGCTTCGGTTTAAAAATCAGCCAGTAGTATCAAACGTCAGTCTATCTACCTAGCCTTTTGCTCAATATGTTGAGGTCGGCTTTCAGTCAAACTGGATACAGCTGAATATTAGTATTTTACATGGAGTGACTGAGTGACCACCTGACCTCCACAACCAAGTTACTGCTGGGTAACAACATAAAAACCGTACCTTGGTATAAGACTGGTTGTCAGACTGTTGGGCTTCTGACTACCCGAAACGACTGTCAAAGATCTACGATTGACAGCCGGGACTAACTACTGAACGTGCTTTCCGAGGCACCACGGAGAGATCTTGTTACGTAATGAATAGTCACCCAGCCAGGAACCGATCGAGCAACTTCTAACAAACGTAATATATATTCAATGCAGTAACTTACTATAATCGATTCCAAGTAAAACCACTAAACAAACGTAGCAACCATTCCTCTATAGAACAATACCTATTGTCCCATTCATAACCTACATAAAGTAATATTACGCAAATCTCTCTTACGGCTAATCTCCGAAACGGCTTGACCGATTTTGACTAAATTTTGCTATGGGAATACTTACTATGAATCCGGAGAAAGGATATGCGCTACTTCTTATCGACATACCATGCGGGCTAACCCGCGGCCAGAAGCTAGTTTATACGTATAATAAACGCAGTAAGTACTTCGACCAATCAACATTCCATTTACATTTCGATAAAATCCCGTAAACAAACCTAGAACCTTTTCATCCATAGAACAACATTGTACAAAAAGAAAATGACGTCACGCAGTCAACTGACGCACGCCTATACATGTAAACCGGTGTTCATGTGTAAACAGCACAATGACAATGGTTGGACAGAATTGCCTTTGATTATGAAAGGGGTATGACAGTCATTGAATATTGATTCATTTGAACGGGTTGTGTACTGTTGTGGCGAATGTGGTTTGGTGTTATGAATAGAAAATTGTTAATTGGATGCAAAAGAATGGTTTATTTATAAGCATTTATTTAAACATTTAAAAATTATTATACAGGGTGGCATCCCGACGCGCAAACGGTAACCATGAACTCAGCACAAGATTTTAAACCCCCCAGAAAATAAATTTTTCGTGGGATATTAAATAAAAACATCTGCTTATTCATAGAAAAATTCAATACCTACGCGGCCAAATTGTATGAAACAGCTTTTTTTTTTAAATAGCCGACAAAATACTTCAACACATGAGGGTCCAAAATTATGTACTGAATCCATGGTAAAAGCATGCGGGTCGATGTCTCTGCCACCCTGTGTTAAGTTAAAAATATTATTAGCCTTATAAATATAATTAATGAAGAATAAGCAAACTGACGTTTCAGGGACGTCGGGCTTGCGGACGGCGAATAATGGGTAGCTCGCCGTTCGGTAAAGACCAAGCCCGGGTCGACGGCACGTTGTGTTCCACGCGCACCTCAAAGAGATGTCAGTACCAATTGGTGGGGTCGGACACGGGCGGTTTTAGTCATTAAAAGTCTGACACGCCCTCCTGGTCCACCCAGAGCGGGAGAAGTTATTTGATGATTTCCCACCTTCAAAAAAATATAAAATATACGTGTCAGGGATGTAAGGGTGACACACGTTTTGCGCCAGCCATTGATAATTTATATCATTTTGTCAACTATGCTTCTAAAAGTCCAAAGTAAAAATAATTTCCCCAATATCCAGTCTCTAACACAGTTCGCGCCACCAGTACCCAATACTCAACCAAATATCGGGAGAAGTATAGACTACTATAGCCGCCAATCGCGATCCAGTATCGGCTTGATTGACAATAGACGCACGTTATGTGTACAAGTTTATGTAATTCTATTGGAGATAAGAAGAACATCCTCCCGTTATCAATAATAATAGTTGTATTTTGCTGGTATATTAGATATCTGTGGCTATGATAATGAAGCAAAATAAAGGGAGATGGCCTAGTATTTCTGGCTTACGAATGTAATGAAAATTTGGATTAGAATGCTAAATATTCAAAAGAGGTTTGGTCTATGCTACAATTTATAGCTGTTTTACTGTATAACCAGCTTATAATATTCGCTCTGCTGGGTCACCGGCATCCTTTCCAGCAACCTATTTATATTTTGTCTGTAAGCTCATAGTATAAAACAGCTCAATAAAAAAGTGTAAACTATATTGTTTGGAATTAACTTGGTTCCTCAATGCTGTTTATTTAATACTAACTTTCCACAACTTCGATCGCATTAAAAGAAAGACCCGACTATTTTACCTAGCTAAATAATACACGACGCTACAATCAATTATTCTAAGACACTCATAAAAAACTCGTATGGTGACATAAAACATAGGAACAATAAACAACTACATACGTAGTCTGAACACTTGAGAGGCGCGGGCACGGACGTCCGCTGTCGTCGGCGGTCAACGCATGACTGAACTAATTGCGCTACTTAGTGACGCCATGTGCATTGTGCTGGCAACACCTCCCTGTGTGATTTTTTTTGAAGCTTAGCAGTTTTTATGTCAGTGTTGCTATGTGTATTTATGGTTTGAATGTAATTCTGAGACATAGATTAATTATTTTTGAGACAGATCAAAGGTAGGGAATGATAATAAGTTTTGGATGTCTTCTGAAGGGTCAATCAACTATGTAATTCAAATTTCTTAATTTAGATTATTGAACAAAGAATAAATGTTTAAAGGAAAATATATTTTTATCAGAAGCTGTCATAGCTGGTAATAAGACAGATAGAACTTAGAAAGAAACATCAAAATTCAATTTGAGTTGAGTAGGTAATGGCACCCACTTGGCTTATTGCCTCATATAACTACTCCAGATCCAACTAAATTCAGCTATTTTTTTTATTTTAGTACGTAGGTAACAAGTGCGTTACTTAAGACCAACAGACTATGCATTGTAGAATTCTGATTCTACAATGCATAGTCTGTTGGTCAAAGTTTAAATAGTTGTAACCTCAGATCTGCCTGAGGTTACAACTATTTAAACTTTTGACCTCTGATCGACTTTCAATTAATTTTAAAATAGAGAGAGACCATTTGCAATAATTGTATTTACATTCCCTATTTCAAATATAAATTGAAACAACTTAGCATATTATAGCTAGGTAAATAACTAGATTGTAGTCTTATATTAAGAAAAGTTCTTTTTTTGGTATAATATTCGGTTCGGCCCAAAAAAATATAATCACGAGACAAGTGTAGGTACCTGCCACATTAACACACTCCACTGGAAGTAGTAGCCTCTAACGAGCAAGGTGCTCGTCACTTCCGCTCCACTGAAAGTTTATGTCGCTTTGAACTTTACGATGTGCTTTGAAAGACATTTTTTCTACACAATTGTATCATTGTTAGGTTTTTAGAATGAAGTGTTTGGTGATTCACCAAAAATGTGAATCAATCAATGAACTTAGGCATGGGCCTCAAGCCGCAATATCCTGTCCTCCGCCTTTTGAATCCAATCTGGCCCAGCCACCTGTTCTTTGATCCAACTAGCTTCGTTCCCACTCTACGCTTGCCAATTACACGGTGGATGCCCGATTTTTCCTTTTAATCGATCTTCTGGATCGTAATGGATCGTAAACTCGTGAATCGATTCACGATCTTAATCGTATTGTATTGAATCGATCTTACTCGATCTCGGAAGATCTTAACGTAATTTTATAAAAATAATAAAAAGCACAGTTTGCATTCAAAATTATTTATCTGTGATGGCGTATGAGATGATTTTTTAAATTGGTAGTATTTCCTTTCGTTTTAACAATCTGTTTACACAATTTACATTGTCCATCCGTGTCACATATAATATAAAAAAAAACCGGACAAGTGCGAGTCGGACTCGCCCACCGAGGGTTCTGTACAAATTAGTAGATACATATTATAAAAATTTGGACCGCCGTTCCTTGCATAAAGACCCTGTTTTTGTATGATTTAATTACAAATGTATAGTTTTCAGATTTTCCCTATACTGGTAGTATAGGACGGTAATACTTCTACTTGCCAAATTTCATAGTTCTAGGTCAACGGAAAATACCCTATATTTTTTTAAAAAAATACCTACATAGGAGGTCAGGTGCAATCCAAAGAATGAAAGAAAATAAAATCAGAAAATGCTGACATACGCGACATTAAAATAAAACAAAATATTATCAAAATATCACCTACCTTCATATTTCATACAATACCGCTATTGATTAATTAACCCCAAACAGTCAAAACGAATCTCATTAGTGTTTATGTAGGTAATCTTACTTTGTTATAGTACATAGTTCGTACGGTACGTTTCGGTTGACTTTTAGGTTTTAGTTGATACGATTTTTTCATACGATCTTATAGGCGCATACGATTCGATCTGGGCAAAGATCGCATCCTGTTGAATCGATTTAAAAAATGGGTAGATCGTATTTATTCATTTTATATATTCAGATCGGACATCCCTAATACACGGTCTCCACTCCAGGGTTAGTTTGCTCACCGGCCACCGATCCTTCGACAAACATGGTCAGCCCACTACCACTTCAGGTTGCTGACTCTGTAAGATATGTCAGTAACTCCATTTTACCCACTTTTATGTGCATGTGTGTTATAAATGTCTGCTGAATATTTTACAAGTTATCGAGTTAACAATCATATCGAGTCCTGTCTTGTGATCAACCAGAAAAGCGTCGAGCATTAAAGCTGGACCTAGGGAAATGTTTCAACTGTCGTAGAACTACTAATGAAATTAAAATTCAGTAGAATAAAATATACTTGAGTAAGAAATATAATGAAATTACTGTTACAGTTTCCACTTCGTAAAAAAATAAGTAGAAGACAGCAAAGAGAAAGCTGTTGTCACAATCTAATAAAGGAAAGTACTATTAGTTGTATAGTTCTGTGACGAGGATTGGTTGATCTATATGTGTAACCACAAACATTTTGCAACACATTATTAAAAATTACGGTACACTCAGTTTTTTTTTTAATTTATTAGACCAAAATGATAGTTATTACTATTGCTTAACTGTCATGTTGATAAATAAAGGTTGTTCGCTGTTGTCATATTAGTCTAACAAACAAAAAAACTTAATATAGATAGATAAAAAATATAATATTTTTTAAACCGGGTGCTGCTCTTATTTATTTTAAATAATATTTGTAAGTCCAATGGTCTATAAAATATCTATGCCTACGTGCTCCTCACAAAAGAGGAATCTTGGCAGCAAACCTCGTTTTAAAACACGCAGCAGGGTTGAGCTACTTCTTATTCGCTTACTTTCGTTTTAACAAACATTTAGTTAGTGGTTAACTTTTGGTATATTGTTCACTAATGTTGAATAAATATAATTTTAGTTGCAATGTCAAAATTTCTAAGAGTTCAGACGTGTAGTTAAAAAATTATAAGTGTTTGCAACAATGGAATGTTTGCATCAACCATTTGCAACGAGCTTCATGAAGTTCGTGGTCACACGCTGACATGCACCGCGAAGGTAGCGTAGCCCAGAAGGCATAATGCCATGTTATAGAGGAGTTGATATCTCTTAGTTACCATCAATTATATGTGCTGTGACAGTGGTGGCCCAGCCGTAACGGCCGCGACTTACGAATTGTAGGTCGTAGGTCCGTAACAGACAGGCGCATTACTTTGTGTAAATTATTTCATCACCACTACTCTCAAAAGAGTGAAGTAAAACATCGTAAGGAAATGAGGTCTGCGAACAAAAAAATCGCAGGCATGTGACATCTACTAACCCGCAATGGGTCCGCGTGGTAGATTAAGAGGGAACAGGGCATGTGATTCTCCATACAAATGTATGTATTCCCCTTTTTTCTTCTTGAATAATGTATCTAGAGCATTATTTTTTTTTTCATAAAATTAAGATCTGCCGTAAACACGTCCCTGTCATTTTCTTTTTTTCAGCAACTAATTATTAAAGAAAATATGACCCTCTAAAAATTACAAAAAATGTCCTATTTTTACCGCCGTGATTAGAGAACTACCAGACAAATTAGAAAAGGTTTTAACATGAAAAAAAATGAAAGAAACCTAAACATACTCTTTCTTAAAATATTAATGTAAAAATAATTGAATCAGCTCAGTTTTAGAGGAGAAAAAAGGGGAATACGAAACGTCGACTTCGTCACAATTTTTGTTATAATTTCGGTCTGAGCTGCAGCTGTCCCTATCACACACTACGGGGGCAGACTTACTGACTGCGCGACGGCAATAGTTTCTTCAAATACCTATTTTTCAAATTCCTCGCAGGCCCCGTCCCCTATTAAAGCCTAGTCCCTCTTACAGGGAGGAGGCCTTTGTCCCAGCAGTGGAAATATTATACGCTGCTTATAGTATATGCGGTTAAGGTCGGTAGAAGTCCGAAAAGTCTTTAGACAACTTTTACGCACCAAAATTAAAGACTGTACCTTACTTCTAGTAGGTCCAGTAAGTCAATAAGTACGTACAATAGAATGAAAAGCTATAAAGAACTCTTTCCTCTTTTTAAACTATAATTGGTCACTCACAAACCTGCTCAAAAGAAAGCAATAAGATTTCATCGACACCCGTAAACCCTTTCAATGTGCTTTTGTAAATACCTTTACTTTGTCCATTATGGAACTATAAGTACAACCAACTAAAAGGGAACAAAGTATAAGCAGCAACGGTACAAAAAGAAAAATAAAATAATAGACAGCCATAACACCTTATCGGTATACAAGTTTTAAGTGTATCCCCTATAAAAAGAATCGTAAAGCTTTGCAGAAGTGTTGTGCTTCAACTTTATCGTTCTTAGATCGAATCGAGATGGAAACGGTATCGTTTATAATGTGATTCGACGCTTTTCCTGTTTATTTCAGCCTTTTGAAGTTATCCTTGTTTGTTTATGTTAAGGGGTCTTGACGATGTCTGTTTCAGTTTTTCAGGACCATTTTAGATGAAAATTGGTTTGATTTTTGTATGATATGATGCATACATACCTACATACATTCATGCCTTCTTCCCATGGGGTACTAGAAATTACAGAACGCCATCTGCTACGATCCGTTGCAAGTACTATGCACCTGATTGTACGATGTTTATTTTATTTAATAATGCTAAGTTAGATAAACGTTTTATATTTTGCCATTAAATTAAGGCTGCTTTAGTAATCTATACCTACAACAGATGAATAATACTGTACAACAAAGAACGAACTTGACCGTGCTTAGATCAAAGTCATTGTCCAGATTTATCGATATTTCACGTGTATTTGAATTAAAATTTTGAGCTTTATAGTCTGTTTTATGCTGAATATTGTAAACCGATTTATAAGTAAGTATGTACTAAAACACTATTCAGATATTTTAAAAGTGCATACGTCTCCAAAATTAACATTCAATATTTTAGTGTAAATAAATTGTGTTTGCTAAATATTTACTGAACATGAAAAGTTTTAGAATGACCCAACCCAAAACTTAATTACAGTTTAAGCAATATTAGAAAAGCTCATTTTCTTTATTTTTAAAAGTCACTGACTAAATTCGACAAACACGGTAGTGTATTGTTACGCATGTCTAAAAAGAATAGCAAAAAAGAACTTCTAACCATCTAATTTTGAATGATCAAACGACAACATATAATATTCCACATGATTTGACGAAAGTAAAAGAAAGTCCATCTTCTCATTTCTTTATCAAACCAATACGGAAGTTTCTGAAATAAAAACAAGACTCCATCACTTCATATTTATGCAAATAAATATTGCTTTCTAACTTCGACCTTACTCCCGATAACTTTTATGATATTGCTGAGCTTCATAATTTTATCAAAATTTTCTTCCTCATTTATATTCCATTCGTATCACCCACAGAATTATAAATATGTAAATAGAAGTCTCATATTTGCGTTAACCAAGTAACTGTAACATGTGTTACTAAGGTCACGATCAGTATTAATAAGTTCCTGTGGAAATATGTTTGCGAAACTTATACTATCGCGAAATCCTAATTAATTCTACGAATACTATAAATGTGAAAGTTTGTTGGCATTTATGTATATTTGTTACTCTTTCATGCAAAAACTACTGAACGGATTTGGATGAAAGGATAATATCACCAGTTTCGGCTAAGCGTAGACAAGATGCCCGGTAAAAATGATTTTTACTAAACAATATTATTAATATTCTGAAATTATTATTTGTGCAAATCACATATCAGCGAGATGCAATATTTCAATAACACGCTCCCAAATACAGTTTTTATTTAAATCTTAGTTGTCAATGAAAACGTGAGTTCTCAGGCATTGTTTAAAATCATCACGACTAACAGAGTTTGTTAGCAGCTCGGCTGAGTTTTGTTCCGGAATATAATGTAACAACGTTTGCCTTTAGTTAGATAATGCAATTTTGTAAGGAAGACGAAAACTGGAACTTGTTAAGGCAACTTCACAAGTCCGGATGTGGCTGGTAAGAGGTTCGTGTTTTGGGAATGTTTTTGTAAGTTTTATTAGTCTTGTTGGTTGGTCCTTATTGCTTGAGTGAAATTAATGAGGCAGTGGGAATTGAATTTTACGTGAAATTTAGAGGGTAAGCAATAATAAGGCGGGTTTTCTGATAACCTGAGTTAGTAGGTATATACAGCAACGGATATACGCAGCTTGACGTCGAATTGCGGACACCAACCCAATACTTATGTGTATTCATGTGTCAAAAGCTAAAAAATCGAAAACATCTTATTCGAAAATAATTATAACCGTCTTCCAAAAATAAGATATAAGTATACCCTTTCAAAATAAAGAACAATTTTTCAAACCAATTTATGTATGACGGAATTGGGAGGTAACAAACATTCACTCTCCTCCCTTATCCCAATTTATTTGTGGTTGGCGCAACATATCTTTTTCTTCCACACTTCTCTATTAGTCGTCATCTCCGTAGTCACACCCTTTCTAACCATATCATCATTCACACAGTTCATCCATCGTTTATTTGGTCTCCCACTACTCATAAAGCCTTCTGAGGTAACAAACATTTAAAAAAATACAACCGAATCGAGAAACTCCTCCATTTTTTTAAGTCAATTGAAAACTAACTTTGGCAATGGTTTATTCCATTTTATTTTTTATTAGGCAAATCTACATCTAGCTTATATTTAGTTTACTGTATGAGAGTAAGATTTAATCATCGATATGTAAGCAAAAAAAATACCCGTTAATTCACTGTATTTCACTGTATCACTACTTATAGTTCATTTGACCTTGGACGGAATTTTTAAACAAACGCACCTACCGTCCAACAACCGATACACGTGTCCACGAACAATACTCTAACTGGACACAGTACACCGCATCAACAACTAGCCGACTCCCATGCCAAGCCAATTGCAGTCGACCGTGCCGGGAATCCTGAAGTTCATTATTCCTATTGAAAACTGGCATGAAACACCGCACAGCTTACTATAAACACAGTAGTTGGACAAGGTTGGACTCCAATTGTTGGCGCCTATGTCTTTCCTCTGAGCAATGACGCTGGGAAACGTTAAAGAAAATTGCTCAATGAAAAGTAAGGGGCAATTGCGTTGAAAAGAATTTTCGTGTTGATAAAAATTTAAAGGAAAAGCAGTTTGAGGAATGTTGAAAATTACTGCAGGGAATTTCTGTGTAGTTTTCCGGTTATTGGGTCTGTCCATTTTATGAAGATCGGCTTGTCTTTTCACTTGAGACTAAATAATTGTCCAAGTTTTTGTTGTATGTATAATTGCCTACAAATGTGCTTGTATTACCAAATGTGTGAACGTAAACGAAGCAATCTATATTGTATAATATAATTGAGGAGCGTCTGTTCAAAAGGTCGTATTTCACTTTTCAACTTTTATTTTTTTTATTTTTTTTTTGAACTCATAGCAGAAAACTCCATCGAATGAGCGTAAAAACTTGTTCAAAAGGAGCGTATTTCCCATATAATAAAATCCAAAAAACTTGGATTCCAATCAAAACGGATGTATTTCTGCATTAAAATGTTCCCTTGGGTTGTTTTAAACAAAACAGGCATATTTCTTCTACAAATAGCATCTTTTATTTATTTTTCTGTTCAAAAGGTCATATTTTTTTCCATACATAACAACTTTAATAAAAATCGTTTCGTTCGAGTAAATAACGGTATCGAATCAAAAGATGACGGCTGTACGTTGAATATCATTATCAATAGCAAGCCTATAAAAAAAAAAAATATGACTGCATATCTCTATATCGACGTCGACAGATGACACTGACAGATGTTATTCTTGACGTTCTGTCTTTCGATGCGAGTAGATGAAATTTGTGAAATTTGACAGCGAATGCATTTGCATGGAACCTGACATTGGGGACATTAGAGTTTAAGGGATTGAATAATATTTTGTAATGATTAATCATAAAAAATAAATGATGTGAAAAATAATTTTGTATGTTTCAACTCAAAGTAGAGGTAGATAATAAACATAAAAGTATTGCCTATAGGATTTTTTCTTCTGACAGAATGCCAAAAAACTTCACTAGCATTTCTCAATATTTTGTATTTCCAAAAAGTCCATTCATAAAGCCATATTTCTAAAAGTGTCAAATCAAAAGGTCGTGTTTCTGATTTTTCCGAGTCTTATTTCTGAACTAAAATTAAATAAAAAAAAGTTATGGTGTATTTTTTTTATTTTTAAAAATGCATGTAATATTGTAGTCTTAATCTTCACAATGATCTAAATTTAATTTAATTTTAGAATTTTTATAATAGGAATTAGATGTTTTTTTCTGTTTTTGTAAAGTTTGTTTATCATAGAAATACGACCTTTTGAACAGATGCTCCTCAATTGTTTGTGTTTGTTTGTTTGTTTGCATCGAATAGGCTCCGAAACTACTGGACCGATTTGGACAATTTTTTCACCAATAGAAAGCTAAACTATCAGGAAGTAACATAGGATATAATTTATAAAAAATTGAGATATTTAAGAAAAATGCAATAATGTAACCCAAAGTAGCAAAATAGGTGTGTCAGCTAGAAAACGGTTTATGCCCTCGAAGTACCAGGTTGTCATAACTCGGTAGGAGTACACCTAACATAGGTAGTTGTGTCAGCTAGAAAACGCTTTCTGCCTTCGAAGTACCAGGTTGTCATAACTCGGTAGGAGTACACCTAACATAGGTAGTTGTGTCAGCTAGAAAACGCTTTCTGCCTTCGAAGTACCAGGTTGTCATAACTCGGTAGGAGTACACCTAACATAGGTAGTTGTGTCAGCTAGAAAACGCTTTCTGCCTTCGAAGTACCAGGTTGTCATAACTCGGTAGGAACACACCTAATATAGGTAAATACAGTTTGTTAGTCATTTTTTTAAACGCTTTATGCCTTCAAAGTACCAGGTTGTCATAACTCGGTAGGAGTACACCAAACATAGTCTGTTGTCAGATAGAAAGCGTTATATGCCACCGAAGTACCAGGTTGTCATAGCTCGGTAGAAACACCTAATATAATATAATATAATAGCTAGAAAACGCTTTAAACAGTCGAAGTACTAGGCTGTCATAACTTAGTAGCAGCACACCTAACATAGTAAAAAACTAATTCAAAATCCTATTAGAAACATTTTCGACTTCTACGCAGACGATGTTGCGGGCAAAATCTAGTATGAGTATATAAGGATCGTAGGTCATACATCCTGTAGTTTCTGTCACCACAAATTGTAAGAAGGCGTGAGTTTATGTATGCATATCAGTGCCAATAGCTGGCGTAATGACAAAAATGAGAAATAGTTGGTTTCTACCTTCACCAAAATGGTTTAAGAAGGTAACAAATGATGTTATTTTGAAGTTTGTCTTGGAATAAATTAAGCGAGTCAACTAACTTCCTAAGTAGTTTAGGACATGGGCCTTTCTCAAGTTATTTCAGACTTAAAGCTTACAAAGTCTTATACCCAACACCTAAGCACGATTTAATTAATTTGTTAAATAAGCGTGTAAGTGGAACTCTGATATAGTCCTACTTAGTGGCAAAATGTATAATTTGTCGAGGACAGTTCATTCAAGTAATTGAGAATATAAAGTAAATTAAAACATGTTTTCCACACTCTAAGTTATTAAATGACTAGCTTTTGCCGGTGGCTTTACCCGCATTAACCAATTTAAACAAAACCAGAACAAATTATACACCAAAATCTTCCTCATGAATCTCTCTGTCTATCGGTGGAAATCGCATGAAAATCCGTTCAGTACTTTATGAGTTTATCGTGAACTGACCGACAGACGCGACGGGGGACTTTGTTTTATAATAGGTATGTAGTGATGATGTATCAGAAAGGTGTTGTCAAATTTGAAGGGGTTGACAAACAATAATCAGCCGTCCCATACATGTAGGTCCGTAGGTATTGAAGTTTTGTATGGGACAGCTTATAATATTTTCACGATTCCGATGTTAGTTCCATAGAGAAAGTTGTTTAGGTTTATAGTCTGTACCACACTTGTTATTTATTATTATCAGGCAACATATTTTATTTCAAAACTTCTGAAAAGGTAGAATTAAAAAGTAAAACGAACTAACTGACTAATTCCAACAGAGCCTTAGAGATAATAAATGATGGTGCAGTATATTTCCTGCAACGTCCTATGACGATGCATGCATCGTACCATAATACGAAATGTAGATTATGATTCCTTCATGATCTGCACATCGTATATTTTGCCTCGATCAAACAAAATTAATATAATGATCAGAAGTAATGCTGGTTTCTAGGAGCGTATTTTTTTATATTAGGCAGCGCGATAGTGCATAATCAGCCTATAATGTTCCCACAGCTGGGATACTGGCCTGTAGGTGAGAAGGAGTGGGCCGTAATCCACCACGCGAGCACAGTCCGGGTTGGTTTATGTCATGACATGTCTTCGAATTTTTGGTTTAAGGACATCCCGGTTTCCTCACGATGTTTTCCTTCGCCGTTTTAAGAGTAACAGCGATGAAATAATTTAAAACAAGTAAAGCACATGTCAGGATTCATGCAACTCATAAGTCGCAGCCGTTACTATTGGGTAACGACCACGACTTAGGAGTTTATAGAACATGAGCTGACTTAAAAAAAAAATACATCCGAGCCTGTCGTTGGCGCCTACTCTTAAATTCATATCTTATACCACACACTCGACATGATGAAAAAGTATTCCTTATTTTTAAGAAGTTATTTAAAAATAAAATGATCCTTAATGAATGCAGGCAATGGATCATAATGGTACATTGAAATGTTAAAATGCCATATTAATTAATAAAGCTTTGGGGATTATTACTTATAAGGAAAGATAGAAAACGTATAGAAAACGTATTTATTAGACGTATTACTTCGACTATTGTTTCGAAAGATATTGCAACAATAAATGTCAGTGCTGAGCTGGGCAAAGTAAAATAACAGGCAAATAAAGCTGTAGGTATTGGTACTGAAATACTACTCCACAATTAACCAAATAAATAAATTGAGAACATGGGTGCTACGTTAATTTAAAATTGATTTCTTGGCTTTTGTGTATGTGTATGCTCGATGTTTTCATATCCATTAAGAATTTTGCCATGTTATGCAAGAGAACTTATTCAAATTTGTCTAAAATTATTCCACCGCATTTTAATTAAATTATTCGTCACAACATAAAACCAAACATCACGCCTGTTCCCCGAAGGGTTAGGCAGAGGTGTAGGTACCTATACACCTACATTTGGCTAATCATGTTTTAGTCCTAGGTAATAGGGGGCTAGCCATTGCCATCATAGCATAGCATCATATAATATTCATACATCTGGGACACAGGCCTCCTCTCTGCGACAAGGAGTGGCACATAATCTACCACGCAGGCCCAGTGCGCGTGGTAGATACCCCATGTCATCGATGTTTTGGGTCTGGACATGTTGGTTTCTTCCTCACGATGTTTTCTTTCACCGTTATGAGAGCAGTGGTGATGAAATTATTTACACAAATTAAAGCACCTGCTGGGGTTCTAACCCACGACCTACAACTTGTAAGTCGGGGCTATTGCCACTGGGCCATCAAATGTGCACAATCCAGACTACACCAACGAGACTGTGAATTAAATAGTCTAATAATTTTTCACCTCGAGAAATAACACCACACCACTCAAACTGTAGTTAACAGTAGCTACATTCCTAAACTAGTTATTGAGTATGCTTTAGATTATTTTAATCTGGGTAAGTTAACAATTTACTAACCTGACTCTCAGATCATTATACAAGACCAATAGAAGGCTCAATTTTCATGAAAAAAATGTATAACCGAGAAAACAATTGTATTTTCTTATAAATACAAAAACGTATTCTCAGTAATACAATTGCTAAACAAACCTTAAGGCAAATGTCCCACTGCCAGCGATTAAAGTGGAGCTAGCAACTAAAAACGAGCTGGCGAGCAACTAGCCGCGAGTGCGCGACTGTGACATGTAATACCTCGCTGTTATTCGTAGCTAGAATCTCTCAGCAAGTGTATTGCCTGCCGAGCGATTGTGAACTCTCTTTGATATCTCATATCACTGCGACAAATGAGCACTCACCGGGCGGTGTGAACAGTCAACGATCAACGATTAGACCACGTGCGTACGGACGTAAAAAAATCGCGGCGGGATTTGATCGTGCAATAGATTTTCAACAGTTGGTGTTCAACCGAGCACTGAGGATCCAACAGAGTGCAGGGCGGAAAAAAACACACTATTCGATTTACAACTCTCAGCTAAGCAGTGCGTTGCGCGGATAAATACCGCCGCCATATTTTTACTTATTTTGTCCGTTTATTGAGCAAGAAAGTCGCAGATTCGCTTCCCCATCGGTGGTGGGACGGGTGCCTGAGACAATAACAATAATGAAGAACAGTTACAAAAACAAAAAGTGAAAATGTACCCAAGCCTACCGTTTTGACAAAGTAAAATAATATTTGAACTGAAGTTGTGCTAGGTAAGAGTACAATTTGTATGTTTACTGGTAGTTACGTATCTAAGAAGAAAGTTGTTAAAGGGAAGTGAACTGAGCATGATGTGAAATAGGACACAACATGGGAACTGTTGTTTTCACACACTTGTAGATAGGGTGACTACGGATTTTAAGAAATAGGGTCATCTTTTTTGTAGTGTAAAAAAGTAAACATGTGTATCAATAAAATTTCGTACAATTCAACAGGTACCAATGAAAACAAACCGTTATAAGGTTAATTTTTAAAGTGAAACTTTTATTACATCGTCTCAAACTTTTTCGTCTGTGTGTTGCATGTCGCGTGACGTGTCGCGTGACGGTCGGCCGCGGAGTAGGGATAAAGTGAAAGGCGCTCGTCAGAGCAGCCGAGGCCAATATGGCGGCGCCTATAGTTCGCATCAGCTGACCGTGTAGTTTTTAGTTAAATGTCTATAATGTGAAAAAAAAAAGTTTCACTTTTACGGTGGTTTCATAAAACCACACAAGTTTTTAAAGCATTGTATTTTTTTTATTTGATGAAAACTCTTATAATATTACAATGCACATGTTTGCCTATGGTATCTCTTTCTATGTTTTGGTTGTCAATATGTAGTAAAATGCCACAAAAGTTTTACATACGGTCAAAGAGCATTAGTTTTAAGCAATTTTCAAATAAACTCCCTTACCACATATGCGTATGTCACCTTTTCAAACTGTTGTTTACATTCAAAATATTGGTTAAGGTGCTTAACATATTCACTCCATAACCATTAATAGCTACAGTATCTCAGAGAAAAAGATGACAAAAGTCGATAAGACCCTCAATACAAGATGTCAAGACGCATCCATGAGAGGTGCTACGAGCTTAGACCGTAGTCTACGACAAGGTCTACGAGCGTAGCGGTCTTACAAAACTTTGTTACGTTTTGTTCCATTTTCTAAGTTAAACTTGGTTGTCCTACATACAGACAATAATACAATTACCACGCGCAAACTAAGTTGCAAGTTAAATGCTCAAAGGCGGCAGATGGTAACTTGATGCGCGATACGTTTCAGTTAATTCGACCGAGTTAGGGTGTTGCTGGATATTGTGTTTTTCTTGGCGGTTCGAGTTTCGGTTGGTGGGTATTAGGATTATATTTAGGTCTATGTATGTATTATTACATTACAGTCTTTCTTAATGAATTTGGCGAATGTTTTTTCCTAATCGTATCCATGAAAAATTGTATTCTCTGTGTGTGCAGCGGTGTAATGGGTGGTGGTTGCTGATAGGTGCTGGTAGCGTTGGTGCCGAGGAAAATAAATGAAAAGGCGGACCGATTCTTTTTCACATGTGTATTGGACCAGTGTCACAGTTGGAAGGGAAGTGTTGCCACAGATCACATATTAATTTACCTGTTAATTTTGGTGTTGCAATCTAATTACTTAAAATACCCAACATGCTGCGGGCTCACAGAAGTAGCAACAAACTTAGTTTATTGTGATAAGGTACATAAAATTAAATAACAATAACTGAATGCTTAAATTTGTTTAGAACTAAGTATGAAAAACAAAGAAATTAAATGGTTTTACTAACCTAAGACTTAATATTTACTCACAAGAAAAACAATATTTATATCTAGGTACTTATTTTAATAGTTACAGAAATATCTAAGGACTTTCATCGTATTCTATTGGTAGTAGGCAGATTTTATTGATGGCCCGGGAATGAGTTTTTCCATTTGGGGTCTTAACCTCCACTGCCCTAATTTTGCCATCGTGTCCTGGAAACAATTTAACAATTCGTGCCATGGGCCACGACATAGGAGGAGTATTATCCTCTTTTAAAATGACTAAGTTGCCTAATTTGACATTACCTATGTTATCACGCCACTTAGGTCTATTTTGTAACAAATTTAAATAATATTGATACCACACTTTCCAAAAGGACTGTTTTAGAGAATTACACAATTGCCAAAACTTAAGCCTATTTTGTGGAATGTTACATACATTATTTTCAGGATACATTGACATTGCACTACCTATAATAAAGTGACCAGGTGTTAGATAACAATAATCATCAGTGTTTGAAGATAGAGGTAAGAGCGGTCGAGAATTAAGCACTGCTTCGATTTCAATTAATACTGTATTAAGTTGTTCGTATGTTAAAACAGTTTTTTGCAATATTCTTTTTAAGTGAAACTTCGTGGTCTTTACTGCTGCTTCCCAGAGCCCCCCAAATGTAGGCGAGTAACATGGTATGAAGTGAAATTGTATCCCACGCTCGGCGGTAAATCTTTGTACCTGCATTTGGTGATTCTGAGAAGCTTGCAGCTTGTAGAGGTCGACTAATTGACTCCTTGCACACTTAAAGGTACTTGCATTGTCGCAGTGAATTTCGGTGGGCAACCCTCGTCTAGAGATGAATCTCCTTAAACAAGCTAGAAAACTTTCCGTGGTCAAGTCTGACGCGAGTTCCAAGTGAACGGCTTTTGTCGCGAAACATACGTATACGCAGATATAACCTTTACCTATTAAGGATCGTCTTACGCGAGAGAGTTTTACATTTATTGGCCCAGCGAAATCCACGCCGACCTTCTCAAATGGGCGGCTGGTAGCGGTTACACGTGCAGCCGGCAAGGAGCCCATTAGCTGCTTGGCCACTGAGGCCTTTTGTCTGAAACACACAATACATTTGTGAGTTATTTTCTTAACTTCTAATAAGCCATTAACAATCCAGAACCTTTGGTTTAGATGCGACAGTAAAAGCTTAGGCCCTGCGTGCAGTAACCTTTCATGTTCACACCTTATAAGCAAACCAGTAATCAACGAGCCTCTGGGCAGTATGATAGGATGTTTTTGTGAATAAGCAATATCAGCATAATGCAGCCTACCCCCGACGCGCAAAAGACCTTGTTTGTCGAGAAAGGGATGCAATTCAGATAGATTTCCTTTCAAATTGTTATTATTGCTTAAAGCTGTGATTTCAGATTTAAAATATATTTCTTGTTCATGTTTAATTAATAACATTAAAGACTGATCTAACTCAGAACTTTGCAAGAAGTTAGTATTTATTTTGACTTTATGTTTATTTATATTGTTTAAAAATCTCAATATGTATGATAATAGCCTTATTATTTTATTTATATTGGAGCAATTATACAAGCGCTCGAACACATATTCAAGCGGATTTGGATTTTGGCATGCCAAGTTGCTGGAAGGAGCCAAACAGGATTCCACTGCGAACGAATCAGTGGGCGCGTTGTAAGCAGGGAAGTTGTACTCACTGTTTTGCAGAAACTTTGGGCCATTCCACCAAATATCGCAGCTACTCAGCTCATTCGGATTGACACCTCGGCTAATGAGATCAGCAGGATTGTCGTTTGTATTGACATAATGCCAACTACATCCAGCTGTATTTTGACGAATTACATTTACTCTGTTTGATATGTAAGCTTGAAGTTTTGCTAGCTCAGTATTAAGCCATGCAAGGACAATTTGCGAGTCGCTGAATAAGCGAACATGCCTTATATTAATTTTAAGTCTGAGCGTAGTATGAGTCCTTGAAATTAATTTCGATAGCAACAGTGCTGCATTCAACTCAAGCCTAGGCACTGTCATGCCTTTCTTTTGGATAGGGTTGATTCGCGATTTGGAACAGAGTAGATGCAATATTGTTGTACCTGATGGGTTTGTGAGTCGCAGGTACACACAGCATCCGTAGGCTGTCTTACTCGAAGCATCTGCAAAGCCGATTAAATCTGCCGAGTCTGCATCTGAAATTCTAATGTTCCTATCTAATAGGATTGGCTGCATTGCAGCTAAATTTTTGGTAAATTGATACCATTCTTGCTGAACATTTGCGGGCGGACTTTCATTCCAGCCTGTGTTCAGTAGCCATAATTTTTGCATTATAGCCTTTGCTGTGACTACAATTGGGCTCACGAATCCCATTGGGTCATAGAATCTACCTATATAACTAAGAATGCTCCTTTTTGTAACCTTATTCATATTAAACGGTTCTGGAGTAGAGATAATGAAATGATCATCCTTTACATTAATTTGAAGTCCTAAAGCTTTCATGTTATAGTTGTCCTTTTGTAAATCTAAACTATCAAAGTGCCTTTCGTTTGTTGGTATATTGTTCAACACATTTTCATCATTTGATGACCATTTGTGAGTGTTGAAACTACCCAATTTAAGCAAATCACGCAATTGGTCTCTGGCAGCAATAGTAGTTTCTAAATTATTGTTACAATAGATAATATCATCAACATAAAGATAATTTTTGATAATAGATGACGCTAGTGGGTATGAATTTTCATACCTATTTGCCAACTCATCTATGCAGCGAGTTGCTAAATAGCTTGAACTTTTCAAGCCATACGTAACCGTATCTAACCTAATACACTTGACTGGCTCTTCAGGATTGTCCCTCCATAAAATATTTTGAAGGGTAGTGTATTCAGGATTTATTTTAATATTTCTGAACATACGCTTAATATCTGCAGTAAATGTATATTTACCTAAGCGGAATAATAAAATTATATCAAATAATTCTTTTTGAACCACAGGTCCATTGAGTTGCAAATCATTTAGAGAAACTTTCTTGTTTGTTTTCATTGAACCATCAAAAACTGTTCGTAGCCTTGTGGTTTTGCTGTTATTATTAATAACTGCATGATGTGGCAGAAAATACACAGCATGTTTATTCAAATCATACAATTCTATATCAATATAATGACCATGACCAAGAGCTAGGTATTCATGAATAAATTTTTTATATTGCATGAATAAATCAGGATCAGCGTGCAATCTCTTTTCCAAATTTAAAAACCTTTTTAAAGCTAAGTGAAATGACTCACCAAGAGTATCGTTCACATGTACTAAAGGTAATTTTAAAGGCAGAGGAACCTCAAACTGATTATTAATTAATTTAACTGAACTTTGAAAAATATGTTCACAAAGCTCTTGCTCAGATGTTTGCTCAGTAAGTATTTCTGGGACCTTTTCGTTGGTCCAAAACTGGGCAAGTGTCTCATTGAGACTTAATTCACATTTTAATACTACTCTATTACAAGTCTGTTGTGATACCTTGGGTGGCAGATTTCCTCCTACAATGTGCCCGAAGTATGTGTTAAAGATGTATAGCTGTGTGTTACTAGGTTGCTGCAATGGATGCGCAGCATTCTGGGGCAGCACTGATGACTGCTTGCCTTGCCTTGGCAGGTCGATGCTCATGCACTGCTCGTTCGGTATCAGCGTCTGGAAAAACACATCAGCCCCTAATAGCATATGTATGTCACTAGGTACATTAAATTGGTCATCTGCCAATATAATGTTGGGCGGTATTATGACCCTAGAGACGTCAAATTTATTCTGAGGCAATTTGCATGTTATATCTTTCACTACATGACAAGTTACCATTGTCTTAAATGGTGATTTTAATGAATGGATTTCAATGGGAATGTTATATTTTACGTTACTTTTTTCATTAGCGATTCCAATAATACAAGTGTTACTTTGCAAGGGTGTTGAACCTAATAGCTGAACAACTTTGGAAGTTATAAAGGAAACCTGAGATCCGCTGTCCAGTAACGCCTTGATAACGTATTCGGTGCCATTCCTTGCTACGACCTTGATTCTAGCTGTGGGTAGAAGTACATTGTTATCAACATTGCCTGACAAGGTAACGGCTGGTGTGGTTTCACCTGAATTGCAGTGCAGCAGCGTGTTATGAGGCTTCTTGCACTCTGAGCACCGGAAGTGGAACCTACATTTTGCACCATGTGTACCTAAACAAATCACACACAGTTTTTGTTCTTTGGCAAACATCAGTCTATTATTTGCTGGCAATAGTTGATATTTTTTACAATTATATAATTTATGGTCATTACACTTACAGAAGATGCATGTTGCTCCTGCGGTGGCGACTGCTGTTACCTTCGTCGACTGTTGCTGCAAGTGAGAACCCTGTCCGGCATTTTCCAGTGCCAGAGCTCGCTTCTCAATATATTGCAGGAAATTTTCGAGGTTAGGTTGTACCCCTGGATCTCGGTCTAGCTGATAAGCTCTTGCAGTGATTCCATCTAATTTCCGAGAAAGAACACATAAAAGAATTGCATCCCAGTATTTAACATTTGAGTCAAGGTTTTTAATTGCAGCTAATTGTTGCCTAATAAATGATACAAAATCCCTCAAAGCACTAGCTGTTGACTTAATAATGTTACTTAAATCTAAAATGTTACTTATATGGTCATTTATAATCTTATATTTATTATTGTAGCGATCGTTCAGTAGTTTGCGAGCTTCACTATAACTTTCTGACGTTAAACTTAGATTTTTTATTAGATTATATGGTTCATCTTTTAAAAACGATCTCAAATAATAAAACTTTTGAACATGGTCAAGACTAACGTCATTGTGAATCAATGAGTCGAACAAATTAATGAATGGTACGTAATCAGTAAACTTACCATCAAATGTTTTTATGCAAATTGGTGGTAACTTTGTTTTATGGATTGCATCAAAATGCTTGGAGTGGCCAGTTGGGCCTATGTTATTATCGCGGGACCTTATTTGCTCGCTCAATGATGCCAAAATACTATAATAATTATTTTCTATTTGCTCGACATTTTCCTTGTCGGCAGCATCGAGATAAAGAATATCTTTACATAACGACTCGTATTCTTGAAAAGCAGATATGAGGCGATCACGTTTGTTGTCCAGCTCATCACAACTTATTTTGCTTAAATCAGAAACTTCTACGAAATTAAGTAATCTTGTGATCGTACCTTTCAAGTAGCCGCGTGAGGCGATTTTACGTTTTAATTCGTCATCCATTTCTAACAACTAGCGCACAACACTTGTTAATAATCACTACTTAGTAACTAATTATTAATTAAAATCTCAACTAAACGCTTTAATAATGATTAGATTCGATGCGCGTGGACAGATCTTGAGGACGAATCGATCGAAGCCGCAAAATGGCGGATCCGGAAACTTCCTTTTCAACGACTTGGCGTCACTTGCTATCCCTTTTTCTCTCGTTCCGTCGTGCGTAATTCGCTCTCTGCTCCACTGCGTGCAAGGATCGCGCGTTCCAGGCGCTTTTATGTAATATTTGTTGAATATTGCGATGCGTGTCGTCTCGCTCCTTCTTGCGGAATACCTTTATGTGTGCTGCTGCTGTGCTCTTCACACCTGCAGAGGTCACTCCGGCGATGACGATGAAATTGATCGTTAGGATGAGGACGTGATGGCTGCTTCTCTTTTCTCAAGATTGCTGCTGGGGTTGTCGAATCGATGGTATTGCGATTGTGTTGCGACAACCAAGCAGAAAGTGATGCAGACTGCGCCCGCTTGCGTTGCCAACCAAAATGGCTGCGACACGGTCGATGAAAAATTTTGCCAAACCTCTAACTCGCTTCTTCCGCAGCACCGCTGTTCTCCGCGAAGGACCAATGTGCAGCGGTGTAATGGGTGGTGGTTGCTGATAGGTGCTGGTAGCGTTGGTGCCGAGGAAAATAAATGAAAAGGCGGACCGATTCTTTTTCACATGTGTATTGGACCAGTGTCACAGTTGGAAGGGAAGTGTTGCCACAGATCACATATTAATTTACCTGTTAATTTTGGTGTTGCAATCTAATTACTTAAAATACCCAACACTGTGCGTCAATTAACATGGAAATGATTTAATTTAAATATTATAGTTTGTTTATTTAGGGTACCCTAGAGGTGGAGTTAAATTTATTATTAACCACTATTAATAACATTATTGAGCAGACTATGTTTAGTGACAATACTGAATTATTTATATGACTACTTCTCCTTAAACACACATTTTTTCTGATAGTTGAAAAGTATATTTTTTCTAGTACAACAAACATTCAAGATATTAATCCAGCACGCCATTAAGTCTAGTTTATTTCATTCAGCTAGGTATTAACATTTTTCCACCTCCCACGTATATTAGCTAAGTGCTAAATATCTAGATGTTCACGATATTGGCATGTCCGGCTAACACACATTTTGTAAAAATAAAATGGGTAATTTTAGCTTTACTGAAACGTAGACCTATTTCGTCATAGACACGTCCGTTTTAACGCGTTTTATAGGTTCTTTTTTATCAAACCCGGTTGGGGAATAGTATTTTATCCATAGCTCGCTCTTGCATCCTACTGCAGCTCAATTATTAAGCTTGTTTATACTTATTGACACAGTTAGTCTTCTTCCTGTAAGCATGGCCAAAAAACTTATCCTTTTGAGAATCGATACATTATTGACAACAGCTCATAGCCTGCGCTCTGTGACACAAAACATGCAGTCAAAGTGGCCTCAACGCTGCCACCGACGATGCCATGGAAGTGGCAACAAGACCTGACATACAGTTGTGCCAGCAATACGAAGAAGACGAAGACCGAAAGCAGCTTGTATTTTCTAATACTCATTGATAATAACGAGCATATGTTACCAAGCACCATTCCCGCATAAAATTCGTGGACAAACCCACTCCTAAAACCATAACATATTACCTCCGTATTTACTTATATTCTAATCTGTTTTATTGCCAACATTCTTCCGGAATATATTCTAAATGATAGTTTTTTTATGAACTGTCTACAGACTTAAGGACGGCTCTATGTCAGTTGTAAATCGCTGTTGGCAAGTAACCAGAAACAAATGTGTGGGAAAATAATTTTGTTACGATTATTAAACTATTGAGTAAGAGGGAAGTGATGGCTTATTAGTTTTACATATGTTGAGCTCGTGATTTCATGTGCTAATAGATCTGATCTGATATACTGGGAAAAAAGCAATCAAGACATTTTGCTACATCTGAGATAATATGTATTTTATCATGAACACTGTGAAACACAGGGCTTATCTACACACGTGCCAACGAGCAGAATTGTTGAATTAACAATTTTTATAAGGGTAACTATTATTTCTACATTTTGAAGATTACTTCAGCGGTTTCTAGAAACTAATTAGCTTGAATTGCGTAGATGAATACTATTGATGGCATCGTCAGCATTGCATGGAACGCAGTTGCCGTGAATTGCAATTCTAAGAAAATCATTGCATAATCTTCATTTAATTGTTCAAAACCATGAAGTTCTTCTTACATTAAGTATGAACAGAGGCCTTATTTTACAGAATGGTTGCATTCTAATATCAACCGCAAGCCGTCCTCTTATTGTCACGGATTTTTTTTCTGACTTTGACTGTGACTTAAAATCAAAACATTTTATTTCACATAAACCTACATGAGCACTTATAAAACATCAGTAGGTGGTCGGCTCCAATTGGTCAGTTCCTAAGAAGAAGAGCCGGCAAGTCACTCAACAATTGCAAATCTGCTTGCAATCAAAAAATAAAAAAAAGAAACAAATAGCGATACACAAACGTCAACGTTCACATCAACACAGTTGACCGCCTGTCGCAGGTAGGAAAAAGACAATGACAGTCGATAATAGAGATGATTGCTTGGCAAGTGATGTTATTCGGTAGTATCGGGTATGACTGCCAAAATCACGTGCGGCGCTAAATCTCTCACCACGGCAATTAGTGATATAGTTCGTATTTTATTAAAAGACAAGTCAAGATGGTTACTTCAGTAAAAAAAAAACACTCTTGGAATTCAATTCAATTTAAAATGTTTTATTTCACATAAACCTACATGGGCCGTCCAATTGATCATTTCCTATGGAAAAGAGACTAATAATAATTTGCCTCTGCATGTTTAAATCATCTGATATTCCTAAAATACACCATGTATCAAACAGCCATAAATAAAATCGTCTAAAAATAAATCTTTCATTTATATCAACGTGATGAAAAGTTTGAATTGTGCGCAAGTGCAGGTGAATCTAGGAAGTGTGGCGTGCCAACTCTGAATACTAGCTGAGTCACAGGCACACCTGAAAGGTCGTAATGATACATAGGGCTGGCATAACAAAATACTCCTATGTAAGTAGAATTATGACAGGACGACACGTAGCATAATGACGTAATCCATGAAACTTCATATTCTGCAAATCTATGAATCAATTAATTAGAATTCCCATTTTGCCTTTTTTCCCAGTTTTAACATTATCTGTAGTAACAATGTAAACGGTAGCCGTTTTTCTACGCATTCAGTACACCAAAAATTTCAGTCCATTCGCATTCCGTCCATTCGGAGCAAAAAACTTTGCCGGGAAAAGACTTACGGCAACGAGTTTAGCGCACGCAAAATGTTTTAGGTGCCTGCAACAGCTCAGAAGTAGTGAGCGTATTTAAAATTAAGTTTTAACATTTTAAATAAATTTTCATAGAATAACTTTAAATTTTAACTTTCAATATCTGCGTAACCAGAACGTTTCCGAGTATGGTCAACAATGTCGGGGAGTATAAATAACCCTCGGCTTTGACAAGCGTCTTTTTACACACGATACATTGCAGACAATCATTATTATTATAGACTTTTAAGAATTTTATTTGGTAAAGCCTAATTAAACTAAATCAGTTTTGTTTTTATGACTCATTGGACTACCGTAAGTTGGAAATAAAATCAAAACAATTACTAACCGCATAAAAATCGCTTTCAAACGCTTAAAAACTTTCTAACGATAACACTTTTTAAAGGCGACGGAAATGCTTTCAAACCTGATTCACAAGAAATCGGTCGCTATAATCACCCAATGAGCGAACGAGACGTGATAAGCGTTAAGTACTTCCCATTAGCCGAAGATATCTAAAGCTTAAGGTCGCACGTCTAGCCGCTAACCATGAGATATACTATATAATATAAGTATAAGGAAGTTAACACCTATTTAGAAACATGTTATGATTCAATTTGCCGTTCAGAAATACATAACTATAGCTGCATCCTTGTGACTAAGTTCACAATTACTTCACTAATTCATGTTATCACAAGGATATGACATTTAACCTGTCAGTTACTGTTAAAAAATATTAGGTACGCGTATATTGTACGTAGGTACTGTGTGTGTGAAAAATCGATGAATGTACTTAATAGTTTAGCATCCAAAGGGCTCAATTTTGGCTCAAAAAAATCCGATTCAATGCTGTATTTGATCACTTAAGAAAACAGAAAACATTCCAAAAAAAATCAGTTTGTCTCAAATAAAATTAATTATGAAAATCGTGCATCCCTTTCGTTCCACCAGTGTTCTCAATCTCGATTCTTTAAAAAGAATACATCAAAAAATGGTCTACTTCACACAACAACTCCCAATAACTCAATAGCCTTTTCGAAAGTAGATCATGTGAAAATTCCGCTTCATAAATCCTAAATATCACCACAAATATAATCGAAAGGAATAGTCGAAGGATAAGACGGGAATAGAGGAAAAAATTATCAATAAATCTTACCTCTCGACTGGAAAAACTGCAACATGTTGTCTATTCTCACGTCCACAGCTATTTTCACTTCACTATGGCCGCGCACCTGAAAAAGTAAAAATTATATATGAAAAAGTATTTTAAAAATCGATGGCTGATGTAATTCTAATAACCACACATTCGAGTAACAAAAATTAAGTGCAGGATTCCGCAAACTAATGCTAATTCGTTAATACATTATACAGGAGTTGTTGGAGGGTTGTTATTCGCTATACAGGAGAGTGCCCAGGTTTATTATTCAGAATAGTATTTGATACAATAACTAATTTAAACTTGATGTTTGTCAAACTACATATGTTTAGTACTACAAAATTACCGCAAAATACCGAGTGGGTATATTAATTCAGTTAATGAAAGTGGCAGTAATGCTAAAAATAAATTTTAGTTCCATATTATTTAGTTGGGAACTTTATTTTCACATTAATTAAAGATGAGTCAAATCTTAAAAAAAATTAAATGATTCTGAATTAGTTGATACTCTTCAAATTATGTTACATTGTAGATAAGTTTAGTCCTAAATTATAGCGTAAATGATTACCTACTTATCATATTATTATGATAATTTAAATTAAACATGACCTTTAAACATGAGATATATTAAGTAATATCCTTATGTAAACGAGCGTAACACTCTAAGGACTACTTAATGCTGAACATAAATTACTGCTTAACTCGAATATAGAGGTGATCTATTTATAAGTAAGTACACTTATGTTTAGAATATTAATAACGAAATGGCGTAGTTCTTAAAAACAAGAATCAAACTTGGCCAAGCAATGATGGGTAGGCCATAATAATAGCACATTGTGAGTGCAGTGCTTCTGATCAGACCATGCCCCCACTTGCTGGAATGGCCAAGTGCCCGTTCACCTGCATCTTGGATGATCTGAATAATGCCTCTGTTACCGCAATAGACGGGGCCACCTGCTAGGCTCTAACTATATTTCAAGAAAAGAAGAAGAAGATAGCACATTAAGCAGAGTAATGGACCAGAATCCAACGTGGAGATCCTGGAAGAAGGCGTTACAGAGCAGTGGCACAGTGGCAAGTTCTGGAATAGCGATCACTAATGGTAGGAGGTACCCCATCAGATTGATGGATCTGTAAACGGATGTAAGTTACCTAATAATAAGTGATTATTGTGAAAATCTATCCTTCCTCTTTGTTGATTTAAGAGTTGTAATGATTATCCAAATATTTAGCTCTTTTACAACATTGCTAATTCTATGGGAACAATGACGGTCTTATCGCTGATAGCTAAACAACCTTTGCATGGACTGAAATATCGAAATAATAAATAATAGTTTAAAAAACGAAAAAACACGCTTTATAAACCAAACTAAAAAAGTAGAAAATAATTTCAAAAAAGCGTGGTGAGCTTTTTGAGGTATTTTCATAATCAATTAATATCAAGCACCCCACGTTTTTTTAAATTAATTTCTACTTTTTTAGTTTGGTTTTTAACTTGTGTTTTTTTTTTGGTTTTTTGAACTATTGTATGTAATACCTTCTACAAACAATACACCGGACCGTTCAATTCAATAGACCCGATATAACCTATAAAGATAAAGTTAATAAAGTCACATACCTCAAAGATATTGCAGTCTCAAATACACATAATTTACAAAAAAAAACGGTAGGTGAGAAAATCAGTAAATATGCTGAACTGAAAGAGGAAGTGACTAGAATCTGGAGGCAGGAAAAAGTATATCTAGTCCCAATAATTATTATTTCCACCACAGGAGTTATTCCAAAACATCTTCTTCATAGCTTAAAATTATTAGACCTTAAAGAAACCCTCTACATAATACTGCAGAAAGCTGCCATTGCAGAATTGTCAAGAAGTTCATGCAGATAGAAGAAAACTAGGTAGGAACTTATCACGATACATAAAAATTCATAAAATCTTACACACCATACGCTGCATTTACTTGGCTTGGCCCGTAAATGTAGTTCAAACCAGCCAAAGAGCTTAGAGAAAAAATATATACCCGAAAATAATAATAATACTGCCTGCGGATATGACTACGTTCGTGTGGAAGTCGTAGGTATAATACCAAAATATAAACAAATATAATAAAGCTATAGATTAAGCTATAATCCTATAATATGGATACAATTATGACTCTCCAACGACTTATTTACTTAACACATATCTACGCTAACTAATATTGGAGTTTTTTATTAGGTATATGTTTCGAAAACAAGTAGCTTCAAGGAATTAAATAAAGTTTTATGCCCTACAGTTATTTTGGGAATAAAAGTTGAAGTTTGTAAACACAACAACAAATCAAACAATATTCTGCGTAGATATAACAATGGGAATGTTTTTAGTCTCGTTGTTGGTAAGGTTTAGGAAAGTCAATAATTTACCTAGCTTTTTCCCAAGTAGGTATGTTGGGGTCAGCTTCCAATATAACCGGATGCAGCTGAGTTCTATTATTGGACATGGCGCGACTGCTTATCTGACCTTCACAACCCAATACGAAAGTAATAAACGTAAGACGCAAAAGTAAGACTGGTCAGGTCAGACTTTCAGGCTTCTGACTACTACCCGTAACGAATGCAAAGATCTACTAATGACAGCCGGGCTCAACGGCTTAGCGTGCTTTCCATAGCACGGAGGGGTCTCGACGTAAAATGTAATGAATGGTCACCCATCTATGGACCGACCTTGGCAAGTGTAGCTTAACTTTCGATCGATCCGTCCGGCTGTTATTATTTTAATACGAGCGGCTTCTAACAAGCTTTGTATAGTAACAGAATATAATGTAGCATAGAAACAATGAAGCCTGCTTGATCTCAAAATCTGAAAATAAACCTGCCAAGTGCACAAAACAATATCAAACGAAAGTCGTCAATGAATTTGCACAATAAACTTTAATTAGAAACTTCAGCTGCTGTTTCTTCGAAAATTACCTGAATATTAATTTCCAATCAGAAAATGCTTTAAATATTAACTCAACATGTTTGAAACATTGAGTAAGAAAGTATAGAAGGGTTAGTTGTATCAACATTGGAATATCTTGAAAATAAATTATTGTCACTACACATTTCTACGAAGAATAGACAGTGCTTTTTCAATACAAAGTGACATTTTGTTTCTCCATTTTTGACATCGCACCATAGATATCCTTCTACAATCTGTCATTTTGTCTTTCGTTTCTAACGATCTTTGTCTAGATCTTTATTTTAGACTATTTCAGAAGAATATTTCTTGCCAATCTGCCAAAATTGCACTGACAACAAACTTTCTACTAAACGGCCACAAAGTAAGATTACGATACGATTATCTACAAAATCATGATTCGTTTAGAACGCCTAACTGTGATAATTGATAGAAAAACATAGCTATCTTCTCCTATTGTAAGTACATAATTTAGTTAATAGTCATGTCTATTTTTCCGTCGACAAATCGGTGCTCGTGCTAAGCCTGCTGGAATGAGGTTTATAATCTTCTGTTTATCAAAAATGGAATGCCGTTTGTTGGGAAACGCATCAGTTTAAAATGGTAGGACCGATTCGGCAAATTTTGTATTTTAAAATGTTCGTAATAGTCCGAATCAGGGGCTCTAGTTTCTAAGTCCGTGAACGAAAATACTTGCCCGTTCGAATCCTACACTCTTTAATCTGTAGCTCTACTCAAAGATTGATATTACATAATATATTTCAGACAGAAATATAAAAGTGCTAGTCGAACAAATTAAATGCGCATAGATCAGACTAACGGTAGCTGTTTCGATTATATTAAATATGGCACTTCGCCGTAACATTGTTCGCGTAAAATTTATAGCTCATGTTACTCCAGAATAATGTAGCTTTCCATAGGTAGAAATATTTTTTTAAATCAGTTAAGTAATTTTAAAGTTTATCTATTACAATTTTTTTTTATACAAACAATCAAATTTTTTCTCTTTATATACATAGCTAATAAGTGTAGATAAGGTGTTTTTTTTACTCTTAAATCTACAAGCAATTGCTCATAGGGCTTCTGTTCCTGTACATTATGTGTTCAAACGTTTCCCTTTATGTTAATAACACAATTAATCTTCCCTTTTGTTGAGACAAAGTTTCGTAAATTAATTTATGTATAGCAACTAATAGGTAAGCGACGTCGGCTTACATAGATTAACGAGAATTACTTAATGTGTGCTTAACTTAGGTGACTTTGAACTTGGGAAGTTTGGTAGAAGGGCCATTAGCCGTTCGCTTCTGCTTGCTTGAAAGGATAAGAGAGTGTACCTACGGGATGTCAATGAAAAATTATGAAATGCAATGCAGGTCTTATAATTGTCAGCGATCGGCCGGTCGATACCGTAAATATTAAACCGTTAAACCTTTGGTGCAGTGAGTTTGACGTGAGCTGTCATTACACCTGATGCTACAATCGACACTATTTTTAATAGTCAAAATAGATCGGCTGATCACGAATAATTAGAGGGCAAAACTTCAGTTACGTTAAGTACATGTCTAAGAAGGTTCGCTAGCGAATTTAAATGGACCATGTATTATGTGTCCTTAAATATTACTCTCAATGGTTTATAAGATTCAAATGAACTCTTCCAAATGTGCCATAATATATTTTTTATTTTATGTATGATTGTAGTACGTAAAAGGATTTCAAGGTGTTATCACAATATGTCTGGTTTTCTTCTTATTTTTGGATATTGGCCCTTCTTAATATTCATGTAGTTAGTTGTTATTTCATCGCGATTTTGTATGTTGTGCCATATATTTTGTTTGCACCAAATAAACGATTTATCAATCTACCTTTTTAGAAAGCTTACTTAAGTTTTGCGAAATACCAATGGGCAGAAAGAAATTGAACATATTTAATGCGAAAATTAATGATATTTTAACTGTTAGAGAACCAGTGGATAAATTAGAGAATATTTAGAGGTAGGTTGTCACTAACCCCTCATTCAGCTGTCTGAAATGTCATACAGGTGTTAAACCGTCAGTGCGGGTAATCGTGTTTAATTATTCTTTTAAGTGCTTATCAGAACAATCTTTTGAATTATAATTCTTAGTCTCGATTACTTTTTTGATGAAAAGATTATAAACTTCACTATGAAAGGCCGGCTTAATTATGAATGATAATAACTTTGAGATAAAGTTTAAAAAGAGGCACTTTGTTAAAACTAATCTAAACTAATATTATAACGAGAGAAGAATTGTTTTTTTGTATGTTTGTTACGCTTTCACGCTAAAGCAGCAGAACGGATTTGAATGAAATTTGGCACATGGGTAGACCATCATCCAGACTAATACCATAATCAGCCTATAACGTTCCCACTGCTGGCCAGACACAGGCCTCCTCTCCGTGAGAGGGAGTGGGCCGTAATTCACCACGCTGGCCCAGTGCGAGTTGGTAATCACATGTCTTTGAATTTTTGGTTCTAAGACATGCCGGCTTCCTCACGAAGTTTTCTTTCACCGTTTTTGGAGCAGTGGTGATAAAATGATTTCCATAAAGTAAAGTGCCTGCTTGGCTTTGAACCCACGACCTACAACTCGTAAGTCGCGGCTGTTACCACTGGGCCATCACTGCTGTCCATGACCTAGACTAAGACATAAGAAGATACTTTTTATCCTGACATTTCCACGAGATCGAGACTTATACGGGTGAAACTGCGGTATGCAGCCTGCTAAGAATATTTTTTTGACACCAAACGTAATAGACATAAAATTAGCTATGAAGTTTGAAATAATAACAAAGAGTTGAAAATTATCATTGATGAACTTTACTCTTGATATTCTAAAATTATAAAAAGGTGTCTTTCAAGTTTTAGATATTTGTTAAAAACTTACTTTTTATTATTTTTTTCCTTATTTTTGTTGAGGCTTCTAATTTCTGTATCATTTTAGCCTCGTAGGTACCTCACAAATAAACATAACATTGTGCTTTTTGTTCACAATTTTTGCAGAACTAAGAAAAATCACTCAGCTGAGAATAGACATTTTAATCCATTTCAGAATAAGTTCTGTTTTATTCCTGTATAGAAAAGTACTAATTCTATGTTCTAATCTCTATAGCCATAAAATATGGCCATTCAACCGCGAAAAATACGGACATTCAAACCACACAATTTATAGCATTTCCCATTCGACAAACGACGCTATAAATGTTCACCAAGTCCAAAGTTTATGTACGTAGAAACATTACAATTTACGGCGACACACTTTAAGCTATTTCGCGTTTAAGTGTTCAGGAATTACCGTTATTAATTATAGTTATTGTAATACTAATATAACTTGCTATTTTGGTACTTACTATGTATGTTTCAATACTATGTGTGTATGGTGATGTTTTGGTAGGAAAACGTCTTGTATGGTTTGAATAGAAATTGTTGATAGATTGATGCCGGATTTCCGCGGTTGCCTAATCATGGAAGAGGCATTTTGATGTTCTGTTTACCTATTTTCGCTGTAGGTTTATTAATGACTAAAGTCATTGCCATTCACATAGTCTTCACATGATCTGACCAAGATTATGTCTGGACCTTAAGACTTACTGTGACCTCTGAGTTTATTTTGGCCTTTCTTCTCAGAGTAGTTAGATAAGAAACGCCGACCTCATCTAGTTAAGAAAGTATGATACGACGTGACGTGACGTGACGTGTAAATGTTTTTGTACAAACCTACTTACAGAAATAAAATCATTTATCATTGAGTTTATAATCTAATTGCAATGCTAGACTCACAATAGTAGAATTTTGTCAGAACAGAAAAAAAGAACTGTCTTCGATAAAATTTGCAGCGATATAGCCTGAAATGTTTTAGAGGGAAGCGCCACTGTAGCCCGCGAAATTCAAATATTCTTACATTTTTGCAATTTTCAGGTCACTGTCAGGTTGTATGCTGACCAAAATAACATTTGCGATCCAAAACACGTGTGTACTTACATCAATACAATCTTCTAAGTTCATATACCTAATCCTATTGAATTACTTTTTCATTAAATTTTGAATTTGAAATTTGAATATCTTAGCGCACCCTTCTTATGACAAAAGGTACTTTTCTTATATTCAACGTGGAGACAGTCTATACGATCATTATTATAATAAAAAATATACAAAACAAGCTTTTGCCGGTGGCTTCGCGCACGAGGGCGGAAATTTTCCCATCGGAACGTAGTGCCGGGATAAAAAGTATATTTTGTGTTAATTTAGGTTATAAACTATATGTTTGCTAAATTTCATCCAAATCCGTTCAGCCGGTTGTGCGTGATTGAGTAATAAGCATACAAATTTTCACATTTTGAATACCTAAGAGTATGTACGACTTGACATAGTTTCTAAGCTTTAACTTGCACCTCTGTCATAATAACTTGTTACATAATTGGTTCGTAAAAGAAAATTCCTATCTTTACATAGTACAATGCAAATATTTCAGCTATTTCCACTAATAAACAAGAATATCAAGAGCAGCTGTGTTGAATCATCGTCTCGTTGTCTAACTACCTTGACCCACTAATTTAACATTCCTTCCACGACGTCACGTATTTTGAGTAGTTTTTGAGAAGTAGAGAGTTGGTTAATTGGCTAGTTTTTATCTTGTAATATTCAAAACCGTGCTATTTGGTGTCCCACGGTGTTATTAAGTTTTGCCTACTCTAAACAATAAACATACGAATTACGAAGCTAAATATATTTTTCTACCATAATTTGTTAGTATGGCGCTACAGGTGGTACATACCTACTATACTGGATCGGTATTTCTAAATGCACCACTTACTTGATAGAAGAACTAGTAAAGATCTTAGTGTAAAAACCTCAGTAGGTGACTAATCTCTCTAACACATAAATTCAAATTATGCAATTATTGTGTAGTTGTACTTTAAACACTCACTTTTTATTCTTGACTAGATTTTGAACTTTTATCCCCTATTACTCCCTTAGGGATTGAATATCGAAAAATCTTTCCTTATTCCTTGTCTACATTATAAAGGGAACCTCTGTGCAAAATGTCAGGTTTCTAGGTCCAAGGGTTTGGGCTGAGCGTTGATGAGTCAGTTAGTCAGTCAGTCAGGACTTTTCTTATTCATCTATATAGATTTTAAAAACAAAAAAAGAAGAATGAAGTTCTGAATCGAAGCAAAAACAGTCAGCATAGGTGTTAGTTAAACATATCGAAATAAAGTGTTAGAAAGAACAATCTTAAAATAGAATGTCGCGCCTGGGCACTCTCCAATTTCACACACAGCAACAAAAAAAAACTTTTCACACGAAATAATTACACCACTAAACGTCACCATATCACTACCACTTAATATTAACGATAATAAACACTAATTCATTAAAATATCTACACAAATTAAATACACACGGCCCAATTTCTAATTTAAAAATAATTAATTAAAAAACTTTTTGACAGATTAACATTTTCGGCGGGAAATATTTTCGCAAATCTGACATTGTATTTATTTTTTATAATGCAAACTTTCAATTGGAAACTTACTGTAGTGCGCGCGCCTAACGCAAAGATACTGGTTCTATTCAGCCCATCGCATTTCGTTCGCTAAATTCTAAAAAAAGATGGGACACTCATTCGCGTTGAGTGCGAGCGTACATATCGGGACGACATTGTAGTTTTTTTTAATGGTTGGTGTCGGTACGTCTAGTTTCTTTCAGAACTTGACTCTTATGATATTGTGTCATTGTAAATAGGTTATTGGTGCAAATGGGTTTTTGTAAGCATGTCGTAATATTCTATGAAAAACGTTCTTTGAAAAAAACGTTTATAATAATATGTTAAAAATAAATTATAAAATAGAAATGCACGTTCTGTGCATGTGTTCTAAACTACAGACCGGTAATTAAGATTTCAACCCTAAATTTATTTTATACTCACCAACGAGTAACGATGTTTTTCTTACAATATTTTTACAATGGTTTGTGTTCTCAATTATGTTTTATCGTTTACTAAAACAAACGCGATCTAATTGATTATTATGAGTAACAGTTCGAGAAAAACGGAAATTAGAACATAAAAAGTTTTTTTTTTAAATTGAAATCTGGCTGCTGTTTGACAAACCAGTCGCCGAAAAACGTCCACTGCTGGACATAGGCCTCCCCCAAAAGGAGGGTTTTGCCATAATCGCCACGCTTGGCAGGCGGGTTTGCGATCGCAGTATTGTGGTAAAATGCATAGAGAACGCTGCTGCCCATTCTCTAGTAAGTCCCTTAGTCGCCTTTTACGACACCCACGGGAAGAAATGTGATGGTGCTATTCTTTTATGTCCGGCACCACACGTGTTTGACAAAGAATGAAATAAATTTTCACTAATTTGTTAAGACTAAAATATGTCAAAAAACAGTTTGGTCGGTACAAAAACTATAAACATAGGCAACAATAGAAAATACAACGATTTAAGACAGTTTTCTTTATTCGAGAAGTTTCAATGCGGTTCTACCTTACTGTCTGTAAAGTTTTCTAACAAGTTTTGGTCAGTGGGTCGTCTTATGGGCGGAGTTTTTCTCATAATGATTTTATTGAATGGGATCCCTTTTGGGTCTATGGCCCTGAATACCAACCTAGTACCCACCTATTGCTAGAAACACTCGCACAACTTGCATGACTTTTCAATGCTAATACACAAAAATGAAGTGGGTGACAGTAGTTATTAATAGTTCTAAGTTGTGTATCCGTGTTGATGTTGGCAGAGAGCGGTAGGTCGTAATGTGACTACAACTAGTGAGTGCTCAACTATTGGCTCCGTGTGCAATATGTATTTGTGTGCAATTTCACGCTCAATTTAAATTGCCACGCTCAACTTTCACAATAGATTCTTAGAGGCCTACAGTTCTATGCCTCGCTACAAAGTAAGTATCTATCGCATTTACAACCATGATTTGGCTAGCTAGCCCTGTCATACCGCAATTGCAGTCTTGTTAAAAATGATTGATGCAAATGACAAGCCCTTCCATTATATACCGTAAATTTCAATAATTCATGATCTAAAAAAATTGCACCTTTGGTAAAGATGAAATAGGAAGTGAATAATATTTCAAAATAACCAAATTTCCACTATTTAGAATCTAAATTAACTGAAAATTTGCAAGACAAGACGCAGGTGTTACATACGTCATTCTAGCGTGCAAGCAAATGGTATTCAGAAACGTCATAGCGTCATGATTTTACCAGAACGTACGATAATAGTGCTTCACGTGTTCCCACCGTGTGGACAACACAACACCAATATGGATAATTTGGAATTCCTCCAAATGTGGCGACATTGATTGATCCCTCTCTATTATTCATATTTACCTCCGTCTTATTCTTGTTGTCACAAAATTATTATAATTATCATATTTCTCCGTTCCTAGAATGATTTCGGGAATAATTATTTTCTTGACCCAAAATTAAAAAAAATTGAAAATTGATTCTCAGCTACTCTCTCTCCTTTCACTAAGTAAACCTGTGACAATAGTCACTCCACCTAGCCGGAGAACACCAGGCCCCATAGAATCTCATATTTATTTCCTAGTACATCGGGTTTTTCAAATCAGATTCAGTTTTCTCTCCTTCTGTGTTTTCCTCATTTTTGAGACGATAATCTTCTCAAGAAAGGTTGGAAACCTATTTCAGTTTTCCAACAAGAATCGCTACTGCAGAACATTCTTCAAAGACGCAACACGTGTTCACCACACACACGAGACCAGCACATTCATCGTTCCCGTCACAATATTGCCGATTCCCCATTGCTTAGTGGCAAACATGCCAAATATCGTGGCTGATGTTAAAGCCGTGTGTTGGCCAGGGCACGCTATCGTTTCCAGCGCGGCTATTTATAGGAGCACCGAACGGGTTAAAGGCGTTGTCATCTTGATAGTGAAGTGTGTTGCTGCAATATGGAATTGATTCATTTTTCCTTTGCACAACACCCCTGGAATCCCTGAAGGGTTAAGCCCATGTGTGGGGCGTGCCTATTGCCATCAACCGGGAATGAATTCAGACTCCAGGCTGCCACTAATAAACAAGTATTCAAAACACTTTGCCCGACTTGGAAATCGAACCCAGGAAGCTTGCGACCAGTAGCCCAACGAGGCAGTTTTCCTTTGGTTTCTTTATTATCAGCATTATCATTGTTAGCCTTATTTATTGATATAGGCCTGCCACTTGTGTGCTATGTTTCCCTGGTCTTTGCGAGTCACATCCAAGTCTTATCCACGATCTTTTGCAGGTTGATACACGCGGTCTTCGGTTTTTTCGTTAGAGACAATAATTGTATTGGTCTGTGTTTATGCGGATTTTGGAGAAATTATATTTTGACACAATTAGTCTTGCCAACGGTAAAAATTTCCTACTTACTTAATTGGTTTCTGGATTACCAAATAAGTACCGTCGAATTAATATCTACATGAAAATTCTGCTGTTATAAATAGCCTTAAGGTTGGCTATGCTCTTAGTGTTACAGGTGGCAGTAATTATTTTCCATCAAATAAGCTATAATCATAATGGCCACCATATTGATAAGCTTCTGTTAGAGCATTGGACTTTTGGCGGTCACGATATGTAGGTAAGTTGCGCACCGTATTTGAAGACGCTGAAGATATACCTACTTAAATACCTATTGATAGAGAGAAAGCGTGCAACAGCTAATTTTAGATCTCCTAATTTATAGCTCACCAAAATAACCGCCAAATTGCATTGTGTTTCTACATAAGCTAACAATATTATTCACATAAATAAACTCGCGAGCAATTTAACACGTTATTTTTAGCAAAATATAAACACTCGAAATCATAATCAGAATGAAATTACGTTGTGGGTGAGCTCGAGCGTGGGTTGCCAGTGCATTCACGTGCGTTGCAATGTCAGTGGTGCATTATTTTTATATCTTGCAATATTCGCAAGTGACTTGTGTGGGGCATGCGATGTTTTTTATGAGTTTTATGATTTAAAGAAATTTGGCAGAGTATATTTTTTATAAAATCTGGCTTTCACTTGTATTCATTTTATACAGAGGATGCATTGGTGAGGATAAATATTAAATCTTTGCTTCGATGTCTCACACCAAATATTTCGTCATGATTGTAATTTGAGATTATATGTAAAATAAAACATAAGTATAAACAGATTTTTTCTTTGCTCGACTAAAATTACAGCTAATACATAGTAATTTGTTTCTATAGCTTAACTGTTATTTACTATACTCTGTTATAGTCAATTAAGTTAAATATTAAAGAAATATCTACAGCTGGTTCTCTGTCTCCCATTACAGATTTTCCCTGTAAAACATCCACATTTGAAAAGTCTATCTGAGTAAACAATATAGCGTGTGATTAACAACAATGTAAAAAGATTTTCGTCTTTTATTTTCTACCAAAAAAAGAGTTAAATCTAATCTATGATTTGGTACGAACCGCACAATGAACAAGCATGATAAACGACACCATTTTTTTTAACGCAAAACCCGTTCCAAACTCAAATTACAATGTCAAAATTATCACACAAAGTTAGAATTATGTTAGAACGAATATCTATATTTACATTACGGTTATCGTATTTGATCTCTTAGGGATCATCCATCATCGCAAAGCAAAGTGGTTTTCGTCAAAAAGTTGATCCGGGTTTAATGTAGCATTGCTAATGCGAGTGCAAGTTCCTCACTGTATGGAAAACGTTTTACAAGTTTTTGATAGAAAGGTCTGGTTGAGGTTTAGTTTGCAATTAGAAGGTTGATTTGAGTGTGAGTAATTCGAAGACTAATGAGAGTGGAGGCATTATCGCTTTGACACTGAACGGCCTTGAGAAACATCGAGGGCACATTTTTTTAGGCTTGTGTTTGGGTAGGTGCAATTGAACTTGATACTATGCAGGCGATGATGTATTTACACATTTTTCTACCACCGACATCATTTGATTCGTAATCATAATCTAAGCTAGCCTTGATTGCCATTGTTTCCTAAAAAAATCATCATCAAAATCAGCCTATAATGTTCCCACTGCTGGGACACAGGCCTCCTCTTAGTGCGAGAGAGTGGGCCGTAATCCGCCACGAGCGGGCCCAATGCGGGTTGATTTTAGGTTCTAAGACAGCCGGTTTAGTCACGATGTTATCCTTTCAACGTTTGAATTTTCCTAAAACATAATTTCATAAAATTGGCTCACAATGACGGATGGCGAAGCAAATAGTAAAAAAAATCGCCACACAAGTTGATCACTATTTGCTGCCAACAAAAGGATTCTAGAAGGATGAAAAACTGCAAAAAAACATTCTACACTTTTAACTCAAATCGACCCAATTTCATAGAACATCTATATCTTACATGATCACGCTATTTTTCAAAAAAGGGTCAATTTTCTCGAGCGAAAGTTTGCATAAAGACGTTTGCGATCATAAAGAGTCACTGAAGATCTTAAAGGACCGTATTTGCCACCAAAAATACCTTTTTTGTAAAGCTGTCGAATTAAAAAGGACTAGGTCACCGTTCGGATTAAATTTCAAGGGTTTCATGAAGAAGTGGACGAAATTTTTTCATCCATTGCCTTTTTTTAGGAACATTTCTTTCAAATCTTCCGGCGAGGAGGATTTATTATGCCTTCTGGCGGTGTTAGTACTTAAGTACCTATCGAAGAATTTGACGTAATTTAAAACTGGTTGGATGTCGAGATAAGGATCGAATAAATGTTGCTCTTGACAATTTTGGTATTATGGACTGGATGTATCTTAATGTAATTGTGATTAGGATCCATCAAATAAGTGGTTAAATAGATTTTGTTATTAAAATGTATAAACCATTATCTAAGTATCACTTTTGGGGCTTTAACATTTTGCAACATTACTTAGCACCCTTTACAAGTTTGTAAATATAGAAGCAAAAAACAAAAGAAGTTAACGAAAAAAACACCACACAAAAAGGTTTTCTTAAAAAAAGTTTCAAAGACAAAAACTTTGAACGTGGAATCCTTTGAGGAAAGGACCAATTTCCATGTTCGAAAACCAATATTTGTGCCTTTACCGGCGGCACAGGTAATGTGTATACATACATGCCACTCCTACTTCGAATTGGCTATCGAAATGTCGATAGCGCTTTTCACCTGCACTGTCAGATATTTGTGGTAGTAATGGCCTTTGACACTTGAAAGTTTAGAGTGATCGTCCCAAAGGCACTTCGGGAAATATGGAGTGCATTGGTGACCATATTTTTGATAGTTGAGGAGGATGTACTTAGTGTTCTGCTTTTAAAAATGGAGCTGTATGTTTTGTTTTAGTCAGGGTAACTAAGAGAAATGGAACTGATTTAAAAATATCATTCAATTTATTGAAGTAATTTAGATTTCTGGCACTAACCGTACTTCATCTAAGTTCGTAAATTTATGTATATTTATATAAAAATTAATCCCTATTTCCCTTGGTCACAGCATCACACGTGAACAGCTGGATCAATTTTGCTAATTCTTTTTTTATTGTGTTTTTTATTGTCCGGAGAAGGTTCTTATGAAATAAAAAATAAAAAAAAACTAAAGTCATTTATTCAAACTAGGCTGAGGGTCAGCTCTTTTTGAACGTCAAAATTACATAAGACAGTACCCCTAAAACGCCCGCCCTTCACCACTTCCTAGTGCTTTAGCTGGGAAGAAGAAGTAGCGCAACAAACTCCCCAGCAGCACAGCTGTCTGATAAGTTAGAAGAACTTGATTCTATACAATAGTAGGTAATTAACATTACAAAACACAAAAAAAAAACATTAAATTTGGCATATGTCAGCTAGCACACGCCAATATACCATCAAACATTGAAAATTATCGGTACTCAAGTAGAAATAAATAAAATAAAAAAAAAGTAAACAGAACTTACAATGTGAATAAAAGCCTCCAGGCATAGAGGGCGTGCCCGCTCACATAAGCAATTCTGCATTATGTAAATATAGCTATAACTTCAAGTAACAAAAGTTAAACTAGGACCTTTGGCCTAAAAATAATAAAAACTTAATACAATTAACAATAACAAAACCATGGTCAGCAAGACGAACAGTCACCACGAGCAGCACCCGTTCACGAGCATAACGCAAAGATCAGCCATATCAAGAAAGTTGCGCGTAACATATATTTGCAAGAGTGTCAGTAGGGGCCTCATAGCGGGCTTGGCTGTCACTATCCATCGTGGGCGATGTTACGGCAGGAATTTTAGAATAAAAGCACACTTGTTTTGTCCAATGTCTTATTATTTGATTAAATTCACAATTTTACACAAAATCACACAATTAAGAAGATTAAACTGGATTGAGAGCCAATAGGTTCGCACGTGTGGACCTCGTCCGGCAGGTGTCAATCGAATGACGGTCGCCATTACTCGTGGTGACAGTTACTACTTAACATTTAGTATTATCGATTACGATACGAATAAAACTAAAACAATATTGACTAATCAAGTTATGATTAAAATAAATCGTAATTTCATAATGGCGTAATTTAAAACTAATCCATAATCAGCGCGCCGTCATATATATAAAGTTCGAATTCAATATTCATAGTTAAGACAAGACAACGTCTGCCAGGACGGCTAGTAGGGCAAGGCGTGGTAATTACGAACACTTGAGGGAATTTTGAAATAAATCAAAACATATTATGTGTAGGTTAACTTTATTAACTTCTTCTGAAAGGTAAACTATTGAACTTTAGACTACTACTAAAAATAATATTAATTTGTTATTATAGTTTTTTTTTTTTACAAAAACATAACCTTTAATGTTCGTGCTTACCCGACACTAGTCGGGCAATCGCGGATACCTAGTGTGGCAGTTGCGAACGTTCGCAATTGACGCAGACTAGCATAAAAATTAGATCACGTACATCAGATTTAATTTAAAATTGAGATATTGGCCAGAGACAGTAAAGTAATACCACTGTCACGACATAACATGTAAGCATCCAGGCTGCCTGAACAACACTAACCTAACAAGTGAAAGAACTGATTTTTGTTCTATGATGGCGCAATGCCGAACATTCGTGATTGACTCACTCAATTCGTTCGCTAATACCCTCTAAGGTAATACAACAAAAAATATTTAATAATTTTAGATCGTGTTTTCCCGGCTGCATATAGGTAATACTCGCAATAGAATCCTCAACTACTATTTTTATGTATGTGCACTCGCAACGTTCTACTGGTCGCATGGAATTGGTGATGGCGTGATTATTAAGATGGCGATCAGTAAAATCATGTTATCTCTTTCTAACATAGTACAACAGCTGCATTCGTGATTACCCAGCGTTCGTGTTTCCCCGGCTTTTTCCTAATCTATATTTAAAAAAATTATACCCCTTTTTACGAAAATTACGCGTACGAAGGAATATGAAATTTGGCACAGTTAAAGTTTATATTGAGAAGGAGTGCAGAAAGCTAATATTTTCAAATAATAATTGCATTAGAAATACATAATGTTTTAAATTAATTATGGCCGAATGTCGAAAAATAAGTATAACAATATGAGAACAAATCTTATGAAAATTCCGCATTTTGCCACCAAGCCAAGAATTTAACAAGAAATTATCTGAACAAGAGCCCTTGTTGGAATAATTTCTTGATAAATTCTTGATTCATAAAATCAGTAACTTATAAGTTATAAGTATAAAAGAATTTTACGTAAAAATCTCAAAGTACTACCGCACGTAGATATTCGACGAGCTACGATGGAATCAAACGAATTTTCAACGTGCTTACGGAAAATAGAACTGTAAAGGTACTTGCACACTTATTTATAATCCCAGTGGGGTCCATGCAAGAACAAAGTGAATCCTTATGTTTACCAACTGCCATAAAAATAACGAAATAGCACCCGCGGGAGCCGTAAAAAAATTAACGTGACAAAACGATTTTGCTATTTTGGTGCACAGTAGCACAAAGTTTTTCAGAAAATAAAGCCCTCTACAAATAAACAAGATATTTGTGCCTAATTTTAAAGTTAAAAGAGTAAATTTAATTAACATTTTCTCAGATCTATCCTTTGTCTGAAAATTGATTAATCCGATCAGGGATCAGTTTTGATTTAAACGAAGGCCCATTTAGAAATTTTAATTAAAGGATGACCTTCCCGGTAAACTGTTGAGAAGAGAAATTTCAGTAAAAATATGATTGATTAAAATCCATCCCTTAATAAATGAAGCCTGGTCAAGCCTAATTTTAAATACCTAATTTAAAAAAAAAACATTCACACCGCTCGAGCGTTTTTTAAAACAAAAATTCAAGATCTAGCTAACAGTTAAGGCAAAAATAAAAATAAAATTTGGACAAATTACCCAGTTTATTTTATTCCATTTTTCAACCAACATCCGAATTGCGTAACACACTATCAATCAGAATCTGAACTGGAACTGATCTCACTTTGAAAGATATTGCTAATCCATTGCTTCATATGTTTGAAAATAGTGTCTGCGCAACAACGTAAATAACGCAATGAATGTTGTTGAACTGTCAAAATGAAAGCCAGTCCTACTGTTAGTGTATTACGCAACTAGCCCGAAGCTAATAAAACTGCCGTTTCTTTAGACAAATACTCAAGCAAGTGAACAAGCCCCATTACACTAAGTCAGCGAATTTACAAAGGAAATTCCGGATGCAGCGAGCAACGATCGTGCTTACTTTTACATGCTTAGAGCTCACACGTTTCTCCACAAAATTAATATTTTCGCTACTGAACAAGATCAACACTTTTATGTTTCTTCAACAAAATTAACATAGAATTACTTGTTAATGTATTTTAGGTTTTTCGTTTCGACGGCTTTTTTTAATATTTTGGTTAAAAATTAGTTTTTGTTTACATTCTAAAAGTTCGTTGTTATATAAATCATTTGTACATCTACATATATATACAGGATAAAATTTTAACCGGTGCGCAAATTGTAACCAATTTAGCATATCATTCTAGACCAGGGGGTCTAGAAAGATATGATAAATTCATGGCATAGAAATTATTCGTTGGTAATATTTAAAAAAAAATTGCTGTTCCATACAGTTTGATCGCGTAGGTATTGCACTTTTCTATGAAACAGCTGATTTATTTTTGTATAACCAACGAAAAATTTCTATGCTAGGGGGTCTAGAAACATACGCTGAATTCATGGTAACAGTTTGCGCACTGGTTAAAATTTTATCCTGTATATACAAATACTTAAATAAAATTGAAGTGTCTGTTTGTAATAATAAAATAACAGCTTTTACTAAATGCATAAGAAAGTATAAACGGTACTTATAGAAAAAAAATTGTTTTGTATGTCGTCTGTTTGTTCCGGCTAATCTCCAAAACGGCTGAACCAGTTTTGACGGCACCTTCACTGGCAGATGGCTGATGTTGTAAGTAGCCTATGTATCCTACATAGGCTACTTTTTGCTCCGGTAGCACTTTCCCATAACATAATTTCCGACATCTACGGGGGCAAAGCCGCGAACAGCAGATAGTTTAATCCTACTATAATATTAGACATGTGTATGTTTAGATATTTAGAGGTTTGGATGTTTCTTACTCAATTACGCCAAAACAGTCAAGCGGATTAAGATAAAATTTGGTACACAGATAATTTATAACCTGGATTAACACATAGGATACTTTTCATCCCGGTAGCACGTTCCCGCGGGATAATTTTCAACCTCCACGCGGGTGAAGCCGCGGGCAACAGCTAAAATGCTAGGCAGATGATGATACTGACAAAATATTTTTCCATTACGACGATTTTCTAGCAGAAGTTATGAAAAACTTAGAAGCTCGACTTCTTTTTTTATGTAAACTCCTGTTGTGATTTTTTTAAGCAACTCACTAGTGAACAAATCCTCGCTTATATATTACCAGTTCATCTCTTGGAAAGAAGTTTATTGAAAAAGTTCCTTTTTGCCTATTCGTTGCTTGTTATCCTACAAAGTTAGTGGTATAAATCTGACATGCGAAGAAAATTATATGAATACAAAACTTTCATATAACACGATAAGTCGTGTAGTAAGATGTGAACTGGAAACGAACCTACATTATTATAGTTAAACCTACGTTTAATTTGATATCTTACAGCTTTGCAGTGACTTCGTTTATTTTGAACACTGTCAGTGCCTCATCAACGGTACGGCTTCATATCATGCTTATAATTATGTATATCTCGAAGGATTAAGCAAAATAGCACAGCCTCATGTTTTGTCATACAAAACAACCGCCTTCCAAATAAAAACCCTACAAAGTGAAAAATAACTTTAATTTCGGAAGTAGATGGCAAAAAAGTTGATGCTAAACCAAAGACACCAACTTCAAAAACTACATTTATTTTCACTTTGTAGTGTTTTTCTGGAAATGGGAAGATTTGAAACGTAACCAACAAAATCGGGCTGTTCCAGCAGTGGGAACATTATAGGCTGATTATGCGTGATAAAGAAACTCAAACTCAAAGCTTTTATTTCAGTCTGAAAGATGAAGCTAGTTGTCCATTCCAAAAGTCAAGTTTTAAATAGGCGTGACGCGATACTTGTAGAACAATTTAAATTAAGTTTTCATACAAATTGTTTTAGGAGTGTCGCGACGTGCCCGTCGCGCCGCGCTAGTCTGCACGAGCCCTTATTGTAACAAAACGGTTTCCAATATATCACTGCTGCATACACAAGAACTGTTACTTCCAATACACTATGTATATCTTTTTTAGTTAACTTTCTTTCCACTTTGAAAGGGTGCTCGTTGGCCATCAATGTTGAGAACTTTGAATGGGGTTTTGAAAGAAAAATAACTCATCGACGGCGCATGAACTTAGTTTGAATGTAGCTTCTGGATTTGCTCTGATTTTTATTATGTTTTATCAATGTCTGGAGTGTAAAATGGAAAGAATTTGTTTAAACATAACGGCGCAGGATTGCTTTTACCAGAAGTGCTAATCTTACTAGTGGTTCAGCAGCTTCAATATCATCAGGATTGTGTCAGAATATTATCAGTCGTCGTGAACGTGGTACGACAGCGGCTCCACATCATCTTCAGTCATTACAAGACAGTTGCCACACAACCATCTATGCGACGCTCTGCTAAGTGTCACTCATGAACAGGTCGTATAAGAGTGAAACCGGTGATTCCTATTAACTTTGTTACAAAACTACTGTGGCACTGTGTCATTTTCTGAAACCACATATGTGGAGGAGTGCATTTAGATGATAGTGTTAGTACTATCCTCTAAATGCACTCCTTTAATGAAATAGTAGTACACTTAACTCAAAGTACACAATATTCCCCAAAATATTTACACAAAATAATTTAATTACCAAATTAATATTAAATCCGCGTACCCAAAACCTGTAAGCAACACACTAAACAAACTACGAACCTTAATTACAAAGTGGTAACAACAGAGAGAACAAACTTATACACGATGTCAAATGTAAATATATATATGTATGTAAACGTTTGTGTATTCAGTGCGTAGTGTAGATACCGGTCCGCGTAGTGTCGGACTATTCATATGCAGATCTGTAAGAATAGCGTACTGTTTAGTTTGTGTGGTAATCTTGGATGGAAGGAAAATAGATGCGTTGTCTGTGTAAATGCGATTTGATAACAGGAAGTTGTAGTGGAAATTGCGTAGCATTGTGTAAACTACGTAGCCTAGCGCAGATTCCGAAGGCATAGAACAGAGTTCGTAGCTCTTAGTTGTCTCCGTAGTGTAGTGCAGATTTCGTAGGTAAGTACCAACATCGTAGCATTAAAACTACTACGATATTATTATCCATATGAAACGTATGAACGTATCGTGTAGGTAATCTAATGCAGATTTCGAGAGACGAAATCTGCATTAGATTATCTCTACGTTAGATTGTGATTGATTTACGGTAGATTGCGTAGCGTAGACTCTGTAGCCTACGGTGGGTTTTGAGGTATGGAGTAGTGGAGTAGTACGTGTAGCATAGTGCACACTTCGTAGCGCAGGCTCATCTTCTTAGCGTAGTGCTATCACTGGAGTTTGAAGCGTACTTTTAATATAATAACGCTTCTGTTTATGTTAATATTTATACAAAGTTTGTTATACAGTGCGTTCATTGTGGAATAGCTGAGCCGGCTTACTATTCATAGGCAGATCTGTGACAGTCTAACGCAGCGTGATAACTTTGAGAGCTAAACTTGCATAAAATAATAACATACCAGTTCAATGATGTTTGATGTGTAAGTATTGCTCATTCATTTCTAAAATAAAATAATTATCTGTATATATTTGGCCAAAATTCGTCGAAATAATAAGTTTTAGTTACGGTTTTGACTATCTTGAATACCGGTGTTTATGCGCTGATTAGAATTAAATAATAATATCTAGTAACACAGTGATTGTAACCTAAAAAAAGATTAAATTGTTTTATTACATATTCTTTTAAAACTGTAAATATATACAGCCATTATTCACCACAATCTACCGCTAACTTCACATACATATATTTTCACACCATTATGTGTGTATGCGCTTTTAAGCGATGCTTCCACACGTACTCTGTATTCCATTTGGGTCTTCCGTTCGCACAGTAAGGAGATCTTGCGAATAATGCAAGATAAGGCAAATGTACATGGTTTGTTCCGCCTCTATGCGATTTTGTATAAAGATAAGATTGTAAGTAAGTATTGACATGTGACAAAGGAAAGCTATAGAAAATGTGTAGTACAACTTGCTGCCAATAGAATAGTAAATAAAAACGGCAGCATAATTTTTATTCTTTTCACTAAATCCGTATACAAAAATCTACCGGTCTTAAAATAATAATATGTACAAGTATATCTGAAGACTGTAAAACTAGATACATTTGCATTGTATAAATTCAAACTTTTAGTATTGTATAATTGCATAGCATATGTTTGAGCACTATGTCCTTACTATATAGCTAACATTTACAGGGTACGTCTTTCATTGACTTGAATGTGCCCTGGCAGCTGAGAGTATGTCATGCTCACTCAAATGTCTCGCTGGTGGTGGCGTGTGTGTTGGATCATTAAGTTCCCTTCAAAATGGTTGAGCTGAATGGTGCTGATCCATACGTCATGTTCGTGAACGGGCGCCGCCAGTAGGGACTGGTCATCTCTTAGCTCCCACGGCTTATTTTAATTTCTAAATTGTTATTTTATTTTTGTTTTGTTTTAATTACGGACGCTTATAATGTGCACGTCTTTTTACATCGTTCTCACATTGATAATTTCAACATAATGGTGTAATCAACTGTTTGTAACAAAATCATGATTTTAAAAGAGTGTCCATGGAGTTTCTTACCCGTTCTTCTCCATAGGTACCTACGCTTTGGAATGGGCAATTAGCTTCATCTTTCTATCTCACCGACCTTGACAATTCAAAAGTGCCTGTAATTGGTTTATTTGAAATAAATGCTTTGAGTTTGAGTTTATCAATGTAAAATAATCATAAGGCATCAAAAATCTCGTCCGCATCGTTGTCAACGGGAAAACTGCTGTAAAGGCAGTAAAGCAGTACCACGTTGTATGGCAATACTGATTCTTTGGCGAAAATAGGCTAGCCCACCTAAGCCATGTGAAGGGTCGACCAACTGTTAGGCAATGTCTCGGAAAACTACGTGGACACTCGGACTCCATGGCCCTAGAGTTTCGACCCACTAATCACTAATCACATAATATTTCATATTCGACACTAACCATTATGTATAGATAAGCTCCTAAATTAGAACACCTATCTACTTCCCATTCATATATTACAATTCCATAGATAGCTCTTAGGCTATGATCTATTTCCAACCGGAAACCAAACGGAAATACACACCAATATGCATAACAATACAGTGAGGCGGAACATTCATGCATAAATCTAATCATCAGATTAGTATTAAGAGATGGTCAAGAGCAACTGAGGATTTTAAAGTGACTACGTAGTCACTATTCTCCTCCTTTATCCTAATTAATTTGTGGTAGGCGCAACAAGTCTTTTTTTTCCACACTTCTCTACTAGTCGTAATCTCGTTAGTCATCCCATTTGTAACCATATCATCATTGGTGGGGTCCACCCAGAGCGGGAGAAGTTATTTGATGATTTCCCACCCAAATAAATAAAATAAACCATATCATCATTCACATAGTTCATCCATCGTTTCTTTGGTCTTCCACTCTATCTCTCGGCGTCTTAGAGCCATTCACATTCTTACTCAAATCTTTCCTCAGGACATTTTCCTAATTCCTCCGCATCTCATTTCCATATTTAATGGTCTTCTCCCAAAATTAAACTTTGTGGGGACCAATATAAACAGTATTTTGACTCTGAATCCCATACCAATACTATTGTCCCAGTTAATATACACAAATGTTATTGTTCACTATCAGGATATTATGCAAACTGTTTAGTGAACGGCCTATCGGTAATCTTTGGGGTCCATTTCAGGAATATAATATCAGTTTTGGGGGCAAAATTTCAATAATAGTTGAGACTCAAATTGACGTAATTTAAACAGGAGTGAAAGAAGGGTTTTCGTGTATTGTGTTTTGGCGGTGAGCGTATAGTTCTGGTTTAATATTTGTGACCTTAAAGGTTATTAAAACATTAATATTAGCCTATAATTGCTAGGCAAAGGCTTCTTTGTATACCTTCGGAAAAGATACGATCGTTGATATCCTCATGTACGTTAATACATTATGGATGTTGTTGAAATCCTTTAATACGTTACGTCACGATATTTTCCGTCATTGCTAAGTCAGTTCCATGTATTACCAGAGATTTTTTTCACAATTTAGCATAGACATAAACGTGATTTATTCTCAATAAATTTAAACTCCTTTAACTTTCTTCCGCCGTTTTTTATCCTCAAAATTAATTTTAATAATGTAGTTTACTTTTAGTAAAGTGCACGTTACTAAATTGTAAGCAAGTAACAATTTTAACATCAATACTATTGCTAGTTATCAACGGGGGTCGTCCACAGGATTTTCCTGTATTAAAATAAAATAATTGACATAAAATGCGTACTTTTTATGTCAATTTAATATTTTATTATTTTTACTCTAAATGTTGCACTTTGTATTAAAATACCTCTGAAGACGCACATCAGAATAGATCAATAAACTTGTTGTCTGTTTGTAGGTTTACCCACATTGTTTACCCTTACTTTAATTCACTTTTTCCTTTCCAATTGGTATCTAATTTGTGTTGCTCCCGCAGGCTTAGCATGACGCTTTCTATTTTTACAAAGACTAGACAGTGCTTTTTCAATACAAAGTGACATTTTGTTTCTTCATTTTTGACATCGCACCGTAGATATCCTTCTGCAATCTGTCATTCTGTCTTTCGTTTCTAACGATCTTTGTGTAGGTCCCTATAAATGTAGACTATTTCAGAAGAATATGGTCTTCCCAAACTCTCAAAATCACGCTGACAACAAACTTTCTTCTCGACGGCCACAAAGTATATACGATTATCTACAAAATCTTGACTCGTTAAGAACGCACAACTGTGATTATTAATAGAAAAACATAGCTATCTTCTCCTATTGTACATCATTTAGTTAATAGTCATGTCTATTCTTCCGTCTGCTAATACGAAAAAGACTAGGACCTTCCAAAATATTTACAAGTCGTCCTCTAGAACCAGAAACCAGGCCACAAAATTACCGTGTACACGAACTAATAAGCTAGGTAGGATTGAAGTCGTGCGGGTAGAAAATTGCCAGGCGTCTTGTTCGTTCAATTACTTGAATACCGTCTTCGGCGTCCTGGGACATGACTTAGATGGACTTTACATTGTACGTTGGGCGGAAGAATATATGGGTTTAAGTTTATAGGTAAAAAAATATATTTTTTCATGCTCAGCGTCGATTTTTCAATCGTCAGATACGCAACTCTTACCTGAAGACTAAATGTGGCGGTTTGACAGCTTTTGTAGATAAATTATACCAATCTGTCAAATTTAAGGCTCCCACACATAGGCACGATGCAACAGCGTGACGCGACTTTAGTAGAATAGTTTCTTTGAAAACTTCTTGGTAATTGTTCTATCAGAATCGCACCACACCGTCACGTCTCGCCTGTCTGTGGGAGTTCAGATAAACGTTAAATGACTGTTGAAAAATCAGCTCAAGATGGCTAAGGGTATGGGCTTACGTCCACAGGTCCAGGTTTATATGCAGCAAATCTAACTAAACAGTATACTGGATTTTTTACAAATAAACTGCCTTCTTGTGGTACACAATAGTGTTTTTTAAAGAATCAATGTTATATAGAACTAGTCCTATAACATAGGGTATAGGTAATATAGGTTTTGGCTAAGTAATAAAAGTCACACGGGTCGATTGATCAGGTTAAGCTACGCTTGTCGCGATCGGTCCGTGGATCGGTGACCATCTTTACATACCGTCACCTCTCCATGCCTCGAAGAACACGTTAAGCCCTTGGTCCCGGCTGTCACTCGTGGATCTTTACCTGTCGTTACGTGTCGTCAGAAAACCCAAAAGTCTGGCAACTGGTCTTACCAAGAGGTATCTTACTACCCAGTAACGGGTTGTTGACGTCAGATAGGCTGTCACATACATATTAAGCCTATAACGTTCGCACTGCTGGGACACAGGCCTCCTCTCTATGAGAGGAGCGGGCCGTAATCCACCACGCGGGTCCAGTGCGTGTTGGTGGAGGTCTCATGTCTTCGAATTTTTGGTTTTAGGACATGCCGGTTTCCTCACGATGTTTTCCTTCACCGTTTGAGACGATAGGTCGATATGATTTGTGGTTTGACATGCAGTCACTCCACGCAAAATACTGGTTATAAGTTTCATCCGATTAGACCCGATGCCGACTCCAAAAATAGACGGAAAAGGCTAGGTAGATGATGAGGACTAGAGTAAGAAATAAAATGCAAGAAAGGCTGGTGTTGAAACGATAGAAGAAAAAAAAAGATATTACAGCTGAAACTTTAATGTTGTTCAGTCAATGTGCCATCACCTTAACATGTATACAGAAGACTGCGAGCGGAAGTAGGTATTTAATAACACATGTGAGATGGCAAAACTAGAAAAAGAACGAATTAATAAAAAGAGTGTTGACCTGAAATATAAGATGTTATGATATATTATTATTTTAGTAAAAAAAGATCTGCTGATTGTGATAGCTACAGTTTGACAGCATCACATTGGGCAGATCACTCACTTTGGTAGCAAGTTTCCAATTGGCTGCCACAATACAATCATGAAAACACACACACTCACCTCTTCTTCCCTAGGTGCAGAAGGCAAACTCAAAGTCAAATCATTTATTTTAAACAAGCACCACATAAAACCCACTTTAGGATGTTAAAATTTACTAAAAAATATAATTAATTCTTTCTAATTGCCCCTTTCAAAAGGTGGTTTCGTATGGAGAGGAATAATGGGAAAGAAACTACATCGTTTCTTTTTTTAAATGGTTCGCAATATTTTCTATTCATTAATTATATCATAAACTACTTACAGAATAATAAAAATATATTATCAGAAACTACAGAACGCTACCCGCTACGATACTTACATACTCCTTTTAATTGGTTTGTTTTCACGGCCCGGTTGCAAGTACTACGCACCTGACCTTTAGAAAAGTCGATGAAAGAGATGAATAATCCCGAAAAAAATATCTCATAGTACTATAAGATATTTATTTCGGGATTAAAAAGTTAGTAAACACCGTCACAACTGACTGCGACATTATAACAATTATTTAACAATAACTTAATATAACAATTATAATAAACTAGCTGACCCGACAGGCGTTGTCCTGTATTAACTATAAATATTCAATTCGCATTTTATATATATGTTACCGGTAAAATTCAGGTATTCTATACCATACCTAGACAATGTATAGAATATCTGAGGCGTCCAGGCAATGTATCAAATATTATGAATATTATTGTCCGTTACATACTTTGCCTAGGTAATGTATACATTTCCCAGGGATTGTATAGAATACCTGCTGGTTCACCGGCAATGTGTAAAGTAAATAGATTTGGTCTATATTTATCATTGTTACGTAGCCGGCATTGTGTGAAAAAAACTATTGATTATGTTACCGGCCAAACCCGATTTCAGGCCAAACTAGTTTGTCCTAAGCCAAATTGGTTTCTTGCACCCTGGTTAAATGGATTAGGTTAGCTTATAACTGTGACCAAAAGCACGCGAGCCGAGCGAGCGCAGCAAGCGGTGCCACGGCAGCGGCCGGCGAGAGCTACTTCCAAAAGCTATTAGCGAAACGGCCAATTAAGCTAGTTGGCTGCGACGTATATCACGCGTAGGATAAGTTTTCACACATTGTTGGCTGCGCATTCGGTACTGTATAGAATGCCTAGGCAAAGTATAAAATAAATAATATTTCATACATTACCTAAACGTTTTAGGTATTCTATACATTGCCTAGGTATTTTATAGAATACCGGATTATATAGATTGCCGTTAACATATTATATGTTACGCGCAACTTTCTTTATTTTTTTCTTTCCATATGAACCTTCTCCTGACAATAACAAGCCCAACAATAAAAGAATTAGCGAAATTGGTCCAGCCGTTCACGTGTGATGCAGTGACCAAGGGAAATAGTTATTCATTTTTAAATATATAGATATATAGCCCTTAAATAAAAGTAAGTCGACATTTAGCGTACATCACGCCTGTATACCTACCTAGTGGAAGTATAAGCATAATCAGTCCATAATGTTCCCACTACTGAGACACAGGCCTTTCAGTAAGCGGGCCCAGTGCGGATTGGTAGATGATACATAGCTCCGAGTTTTCGTTTCTTTGACCGGTCTCCTCACAACATTTTCCTTCACCGTTTTGAGAGCAGTAGTGATAAAATAATAATAAACACAAAGTAAAGCACCTGTTTGGGTTCGAACCTATAACCTGCAACTCCTTAGTCATGGCTGTTAACACTGGGCCACCACAGCTCTCCAACGGATTAAGCAGAGAAGTAATAGTACGGTGGGCTGCATCAATTGGGTACCCCAGTTGTATTAAAATTCTAATACAACTGGGGTACCCAATTGATGCAGCCCACTGTACATCCACATTTCGCAGTTATGAGAATAAAAGAACTTTGTAGACAGGGTCGACCAGGTAACAGCAAAAGCACTGAATGAAAGTAACATGAAGGCAACCCTTTCGATTTCTACAACAAATCATTCAGCAAAGTTTCATAGGAATTCCAAACAAAATACAACGAAATCCTAAACAAATACTTAGGGGCTTGTGAAATGTAAATACGACCCAGTAAAAAGCTAAAACATCAACTGTCGGTAAACAGCAACGGACCGTTGTCCGTAGTAATCAATTAGAGGATTTTTATTGCGGCGCGAACCGTGAGCATGAATAATATATGTGACGACACCGCTGCACGGCGAAATTGAAATAAAATGGTGAATTTGTAATTTTGGAGAGCTTCGTGTTTTACGTCATCGGTTTAAGCTAGTGCTGAAGTGATTAAGTACTAGGTACCTAAATGAAGAAAGAAAAAAATTGTGCCGTAAAAAACTACGACGATCACTATTGAAGTCTAATTCCGTTTATTTCCAGTCTGCTACACCTCTGCCGAACTCTTTAATAAAATACAGGCGTGATGATAGGAAGAAATTTCATTTCCGCAACTGTCCGTTCGCGTAAGTGGATTTGCGTGTCTTTCGCGCATATGTCCGTTCGCGCAAAAGTACAGTCGCGCAAAAGTCCAGTCTGGCAAACGTCCATTAGCGGAAATGTCTTGTAGCGCAAATGTCCCTTCGCGCAAAAGTCCATTCGCGCAAAAGTCCATGCGCGGAAATGACTTTTCGCGCAAGTATCCCAGATCCCGGGTTGGTAGATGTCACATATCTTCCAATTTAGTGGTTCTAAGACCAGCCGTTTTCCTCACGATATTGTCCTTCACTGTTTTGAGAGCAGTGGTGATGAAATAATTGAGACAATGTAAATGTCCTATCAGGGTTCGAACAGTTCTTACAACTCGTCACCGAGTTGAGCGGTAGTAACACCGCGACATGTTGTACAAGTCACGGGCTTACCAACGCTCAACTCCTTGCTTTTATGGTTAGAAGTAAGTAAATTTTACATGGTAAAAAAATTCGTCTACCATCGGCGATACTCGAACGTCAGCCATAGGTCTACATTCGGGTTTCAAATTGCACTGACTAGCATATAATTTTTCTTTGTGAATGGATTATTTCTGGATACTGATATCAATCTGTCTTCCGGCCGTAGGTATGTACCCATAATTTCCCTTCTAAGAACAACTTTTGAGTTCACATATTTTATTTATCAGGGCCACGCTTGCCCAAAAGTGCCCTAAACATGCAAAAAAAAACCTTTTTTGATAAAAATGTAAAGGATACCAACTCAAACTATACTACACACCTTCCATTTTCCTAACTGCACACCGAAAAGCAAGTGCAAAATTACTCAAAAATAAAATTACTCGACAATTTATTAAATTAAAACACATTCGTTCCAAAATCTCACTTTTCATGAAAGTGGGACGTTTCATATATTTTTCACAGGTTTCCCTGAAGTGGGGAAAATGTAAAATGAGAAACTAACGACGCGAGGCAAAGCCGAGTGAAATCTGTAGTTTCTTTATAATGTTAACTGAAGTATTGGTCAACAACTTTGTTTGTGGCGCTTCTACCTATGTTATAGGTACTAAGGTATGGACAGAATCAAAATCTCATGACTTGCTTAAATTGATAGGCAATCACAGGTAGAAAAGAACCACGAAAAGTCCAGAAAGCGCTTTCTTACAGGTTCCCTCTTTTATTAGTGTCAAAACACTAATTTTGTAATGAATTATGAAAATTCTGTGAACTTGAATATATTTTTTACTTTACTGGAAAATGTAGTAGGTATTAATACTCTTTATACACGATAATAAAAACACCATTTTCTCATAGGCCATTCATACAAAACTCACACAAAATCTTTGTTTCCTTCATAGTGTTGCTATGTGCGAAAATTTCGAAACGATAGCCACAATCGCTGCAACCCAGTTTGAAAACACATTCAGCCAGCGAAGCGCTCCTACTCGAGTTGTCGTGCTATATTATTTAAATTTGCACAAACACAAAATCGGCTTAGGTGCAAAATTTATTTGCAGTTTCCCGGTTTTATTTTGTTTTAACTTTTGTTCGACTGTTAAATCTGTTGTTTTTCGGTATGCAATGATTTATTTTGTGATATTGAAAATGTTGATAAATTAAATTGTTAATAGCTTTTGTACATAGCTGTTTATCTATTAAACACAAAATGGTCTGTTTATGTTACTGATTTGTTGTGCTAACTGTTTGATATTCTATTTTGAAATTATGTTAAACTCAAACGGTATGCACCTTTGTAGGTACGTTTTTAAACCTGATGTAAATTAAAACTGTACCTACACAGAGAGTATTGTATTGGACTATACTATAATCGAAGAAAGATATTTAATTATAAGATTCATTAAAAAAAGTTAAAACCACAAACCAAATTTGAATTCTCAATCCATGTTACGATAGTCCATAGACATCACTAGACATAGTTTCAATTTGAATTTAGAACGAAACAATACGCGATGCACACTATATGTATCCATTCATTCATTGAATTGAAACGTAGAATAAGATGTTAATCGCCTTTGTTCGATTCAATCCTTTTAACAAACGGGCAGAGAAACCCGTGGACCCGACGTGGGAACAAAAAAAAACTGATTAAAACCTCTGGTCTGGAATAAAGCAATTTTTCGTGGCATTCAATGTTTAATCGCTTATTTTTACTAGCTTCTGTCCATGACTTTATTCGCGAGGAAGTCGTAAGATGCTACAATATACTAAAATAACAGCCACATTTTTCTACCAGACTAAAACTATAAAAGAAAAGTCTTAACTTTCCTTTTGTAGTTTTGGTCTCTACAGCCAAGTAAGTTTAAGTCGAGAGTCAAGACTGGTGAAACGGGAGCATGCGACGTACAGTTGTCCGCGTGAGAAGCGTCCTGACGTCAGTAGTAATTTCACATGACTTGCAAAGTTTCTCGTTCTGATCGAACCAAATGACAAAAGCATTTTTATACTTTCTTATCTTTTGCAGTAACATAAGTAACAGAATTTGAAAGAAATACCGACTATGCAACAAACATCATCATCATAATTTTCTTATAAATGTATAAAATAATTACAGAATAACACTTGTACGAAAGTACTTTCCAAAGAAAGCTGTTAATGACCAAACTAAGATTACTTTGGAAAAAACACGAAAAAGGTTCCAACTTATTTTCAGTTTACTTTTGATACCTGAAATAATAAGTTCCCCACGTAAGCATATAATTTTATGACTTTTAATTTCTTATGAATTGAAATTACTATTTCTGTTTCTGATACTGTGAGTTTAGAACTTGTGTAAAAATATTTTAGTATGTTCACAAATTGACTGACAATCTACTCCAAGAAAGGCGATTAACCCAATCCCATTGACGGTGCGTTGTATTCCACGCGCACCTCAAAGATATGTCAGCACCAACTGGTGGGGTCCACAAGGGTCGATGCCTGCCAGGGGTGCGGGTTGTTCGGAAGAGATACCGTGGCCCCTGGCACACAGGTAACCGAAGGTACACGGGTGGGTTTTAGTGAATAAAAGTCTGCCCTCCCGCTCCGCCCAGAGCGGGAGAAGTTATTTGCGATTTTCCACCCTCAAAAAAAAAAACAAAAACCTAATCCCATTAAATTCCAAATCATTCTTACTTAAGAAATAAGAATAGAATAGTAGTAGTAGAGTAGTCTTAAGAATAGTTTGGGAATTGAATAGGATTGGGCGGCCCACATCATCCGCAGGCAGCATGACCGCTGGGAAAAAGTCTCCACACAATGGGTGCCTAAAGATGGACGTCGCCACCGCGGTCGGCCCAAAAAGCTGTGGTGATAAGACCTTGATGCGTACTTTGAGGGCTGGTTCAAGGCGCCGTGGCAAAAAAATCCTTGAAGGAGTTGGGGGAGGCTTTTGCCCAGCAGTAGGACAGTATCATCATCATCATCATCATTTCAGCCGAAAGACGTCCACTGCTGGACATAGGCCTCCCCGAAAAGGGGGGTTTTGCCATAATCGCCACGCTTGGCAGGCGGGTTGGCGATCGCAGTATGGTGGTAAAATGCATAGAGAATGTTGCTGCCCATTCTCTAGTAAGTCCATTAGTCGCCTTCTACGACTCGCACGGGAAGAAATGGGATGGTGCTATTCTTTTACGTCCGGCACCACACAGAACACGTGGGACAGTATAGGCTAAACAAAAAATTGGTTGCATATTCAATTTACTCATTTTATTCAGCAAATTGAGTAATTGTAATTATGACTAAGTATATAGATTTATCTATGTGAATGTTTCGGTACTGCCCGAGCAATTTCGAACTCAAAGAACTCAGAGCCCTTTCTGTGAGCTAATCGAGACCACGAGCCAAATCAATCAAGAATTTTAAAGTGAATGACGTTTGTTTCCCATTAATGTTATTTAATGTCCCACTTTAGCTATGATAACATCTAGTCAAAAGTACGCAGATACGACAATAATAGAAATAGCATATTTGCAACGAGAATACTTCCAAAAGTGAAGCGAATTTTCTTAAAATACACTCTCACAGTAAGACATTGAAAATAGAATTCTAAATTCGGCCACAGACCTGTTTGCGTATTCTATAGAATGCGCAAACGTAAATTTAGTTCCTACAAACTTTCCGCTGTTTGTCTATTTGTAGAAAAAATTGCGACATAATAGAAAATAGAGGTGGGGGAAAAAATATTTCTGTTCTCGCGCAAAATTATGTATTTACGCAAATTCTTGTTTAACTGCGGCCTTGTTCGCGAATTGCGGGCAAAATCATATTTTGACTGTTCAAATAGACAGTCTATTCGTTGTGCTTCCTCTTTACACAGTCGGCTACTGTGTAGATAGGAACTTTCATTGCTTATACAGACTATTAAAGTTAGTAAATTTAGGCAAGTTTCGCTAGCGTTATTGTTTCTGTTTGGCGAGTGATATTCTACCTATTCTAACATTCTATAAAAGTGGGGATAGACCAAACGAACATAGAACCATAATATGTGCAAGATAATTTTTTTTTTTGTTGTCTTTCACGTTTTAGTATGGATAGAACAACGAAAGAATGCACTTGTTTACACAAAAATAATTTCGTAGCGGGCATAATCGTCTTATTAATTGAAAACGATCGTCACTATCATTAATTGTTCGGCAAACCCGTACGAGTACTAAAGAGCGCGTTCGAGAATATCGAACAAATGATTAACATATGGACGGGATAGATTGATATTTACTTGTTTGGTCTATGCCAACCTTTTTTCCAAAAAAAGGCTCTTCTGACTATAATTATGTCCATTAATCGAATTTGATCCAAATTGTAATCAGTTTTAAGCTGGATTAAAATTGATTTCAAAAGACCAAGGTCGTAAAATCATAATAAAGTTGAAAAGTTTATTTTGTATTTGTAAATATTTTCATAACATGGTAGACTGATTTATTTTGCTTTTTGTATTTTACCTTCTCCAAATAATAAATCCTACTAAATCACACAACACAGAGATGCATTACATTTATTCCAATATCATCATAACAATGAATCTAAAATATTTACTAACTAAGAATTATGTATATTAAAAGCTATGTGTGTAACTGATATTTATGGCTCTATAGCTATAAATTACAGTTACTTGTTATTAATTTATATTCCACATCAATTATAAGTTTAAGGGCGAGGCTTTGAACTATTACCCTATTGTGAATGCAGGCATATTCTCGAGATTTCGAAGGTTATTTTGCATTTACAAAATAATTACTTAAAGTTATTTTGATTTTATAATACATTCTCTGAACTCTTAGAGTCCAATTTATTTTATGCTATTATGGATTTGAGAAATTAATGATGTTACACTATAATTTTAGTGTTGTGAAGTTTTAATGTGTAGGACCATTGCTTTTTTTTTAATGATTTACGTTGTCCATTTAGTTACTTACCTTCAAAGTATTTACAAAACTCAAACACATGGTCGGGGATTTTATTCATGTAATTATATTCAGTAATTGGGACAGCCGAGAGAAATTAAACCTTTAGGCACTTTGTAATAAAACAACACGTCACACTCACCAGTCGGTGACGCGGTTACATTCGCATTTTGGTGACGTGAACTCATAAGGTTTGCCATCATCATCAGCCAGCCATTTCACAACTATGTTGGGATCGGCTTCCAGTCTAACCGGATGCAGCTGGATACCAGTATTTTGCATGGAGCGACTGCCTATCTGACCTCTACAACCCAGTTACTGGGTAAAAAGATACCCTTTGGTAAGACTGGTTGTCAGACTTTCCAGCTTCTGACGACCCGTAACGACTGTCAAAGATCCATAAATGACAGCTGGGACCAACGGCTGTCAGAACTTTTTTTTTTTTGCCACTAGTTATTTTACGAATCAAATCAAATCAAAATATTTTATTTTACATAAACCTGCATGGGCACTTATGAAACGTCAGAAGCTAGGTGCACGGATTCAATTTGTCACTTCCTATGGAGAAGAGCCGGCAAGAAACTCCACAGTTACTCTTTTAAAAATAATTGGTTTTTACAATGTTTTCAAATTACAGTGATAATAGGTATGGGAGGGCAGTGCAGGCCTGTCACAATAAGTACCAGGTACTTTGAGGAATGAAAATACAGAATAAAAAGAAGATTATTTAAAATGTATGTTTTAGACCAGTATGGTCTGACCTGACGCCACTAATTAAGGACGAGTCCTTTATTTTGCAATTTTAAATACATTGTCTATGCATGAAGCTGTGTTTGCTGTTATTCTAGTCGCTTCATTAAATATATATTTTAAATTGAATGATTAAAACAATGAGATAAGCTTACTTTTTTCTGGTGAATTAACTAATAGATCAATATTTAGGTCACCAGACACAAAAACTAATTTATTATCTTTAAAAAGTTTACCTAATATTTCTTCTATAATGATCAAAAATGATGACAGGTTTGAAGCTGGTGGTCTATAAACAGATAACAAAGTATGGCCCTCAACCTCTGCACATGCTACCTCACATAAGCGATCAACAGAGCAAGCAGTGATATCCTTTCTTTCCTTATATCTAAAATAACTATTACATAATATATTATCAAAGGACCACCCCCTATCGAAGACCTATTGTACGCACTGGCAACTGAAAAATTATTTACATTAAACGACATCCTATCTGGTTTTAACCAAGTTTCACTAAAACAAGATATCCATATGATATTATTTTATCTATTAACATTTCCACGTCTAGGATTTTGCCAGAGAAGCGATTTATATTTTGGTGATACAGTAAAATACGCTTATTATGCTTCTCTTTTGTCGTGTCTAAAATTTTAAAGAATTAATTACAGTATTATTAGAACTACTAGATAATACTGTTTCGTCACTTAACCTAGTCTCAGTTAAATTATCAATAACTGCGCTTATATTGTAAGCTAACAAAGTAGCTAATACATGTTGACTTTTCTTGGGAAGAAACTTATGTTCCCGAACTAGTAAAAAATCTCTAACAAAATTGTTAGTATCAAAATACAATAAACGGTCACTATGACGACATGTCAAAATATGCATTAAATTATTTTGCTTAAAAATTTAATATTTTTTTTTCATAATTCAAGTTATTTGAATATGACAAAGCACATAATATTATTTTACCTAATTTTACTTTAAGTAGGGAGCAAATACCATGAATGAAACGGAAAGGTAACATACATACATGAACTTAAGTTTCCTTCCCATGCGCACCTGCTACGATCCTTACAACATAATCCTTTTGCTTCGTTTTCGTCATACATCCTGTCATACACGCACGCCGGTTGCGAATACTACGCACCTGACTTTTCTGAAGAAAGGTAACATTTTTCATTTTCCGCATTAATGTTGCCGTTAAATAAATAACGAAACAGTCCTTAATATTATATACAAAAGTTCTTATTTAAATACCCTGATAGTCAAGGGAAATCAGGTATTCAAACTTGTTATAACTTTTGTAGTTAACCTATCCCCTAAGAATTGAGGAAGGCAGGGATTTTTTACGTCTTGTGTGTTTTGAAACAGGTTCTTTTTTAACTGTAGGTATGTCGTAAGCCGTTTTGATGTCGGCTTTTCATTAAAGTAAATTCCAGAACTGGTTTTTTTTTTCTTTTAAACAAACTGTAGTTTTTTTTAGCTATAATATAGTCTGGAGTCAGTAGGAGGCTGTTTAATAGGGCTATCCTGATTATATTCTTCAAAGCTTATATATTTTTAGCAATCGGTGTAAAAATTGAACAATGAAAAAGTTTCTTCCTAACCTGAGGAGGTTCCTTAATTAATCAAAATTTGAAGTTACTTTCTCTGGATAGACGACTGTTTACCCAGAGAAGGTAACTTCAGATTTCGATTATTTGATTCGATAGATTGCTATCACCTTGCTGATAAATTATACGAAACACAAGACATATAGATATTCTCATATCGCACATTAGCGAGAGCAACAGATTAATCTAACGTGTTCGGTATGTGTTTAATGCGATTGATGTCAATATTCATGACTACGTGATAAAGACAAGTCCAAAACCTCAGTGTATTCTGTGAAAATCTCTCGATGAAAACTAAGGTGAAGTGAGCTTGAAATGTGATTCCACCTCATTCTAGGGACTGACACTATTGACAGCTCACTTCAAGCTCTCTTCTCCGAAGATTGGAATAGGCTGGCTGAAATGTGGTGCCATTGTCGCTTCAAACTTTCAAACAATATCATTCAAAATAACAAGAAAAACAGCGTCAATTGTTTCTTTAGTGACAGACCGTAATTAGCAGGAGCTTTGACAATTATTTGGAAGACAATGGGTAATTAGCTGCCGATTCGACGCCGGTTTTCTTCAACGTCAACCCTTTCTAAAAGTTTGTTTCTTTCAATGTTGCTTTTTGAGTTATTTGCCTAGTTTAGGTTTGTTAGAAGTATTGTTTTGTCATCAGTATCTTTCTTTGTGTTTGTTACTAATTACAAACTTATCTGTTATACTATGTAAGGCTTCTTTTGAAGGTTTATAGTGTACTTTATCTCTACTATATCAAAGCCAGGGCTTCGGGGCTCTAGGCTTCAGCACTGGGCCGCTTGCTGGGCCTAGCTCAGTGATGGCGTAGGGCCTACACAAGTGGTAATCCTTTGTATTTCTACAGTGACATTTAACAGGATTGACATAAGCTTTTCCGTAGCATATGCAGGTCCCATACATGTTTAAACAGTTTTATTAACTTTTTCGTCACCGTTATCGCTGTTAGTTATTTTCACCTTTTTTAGACCCTCTTGTCAGTAAAGAGAAATACATTAGATTGCTTGTAGCAGTAGTTTTTTTGAAGTCAGTTATTTTTTCCTTATATAAAAGTTTTTAGTAGCCGCCAGTAGGGACTGGTCATCTCTTAGCTCCCACGGCTTATTTTAATTTCTAAATGTTATTTTATTTTTGTTTTGTTTTAATTACGGACGCTTATAATGTGCACGTCTTTATACATCGTTCTCACATTGATAATTTCAACATAATGATGTAACCAACTGATTGTAACAAAATCATGATTTTAAAAGAGTGTCCATGGAGTTTCTTGCCCGTTCTTCTCCATAGGTACCTACGCTTTGGAATGGGCAACTAGCTTCATCTTTCTATCTCACTGACCTTGACAATTCAAAAGTGCCTGTAATTGGTTTATTTGAAATAAATGCTTTGAGTTTGAGTTTGAGTTTATGGTCTCCCGATCTACCCGTAGTCCTTGAAACAGCTTACCTATCTTTCCAATATTGACTATCACAAACTACTATCGCTTGACTTCCTACGTAAACCTCCCTGAAGTACCCTATCTGTTATCCTTATATGCGACAGCAAAGGATCAGGCAATATCAGAAAAGTGTAACCTATAAAGTGCCTCTCACACAAAAGGCTCTAGCTAGCCAGACCGGAGAGGGATTATCTATTGGACAACTCCGGCCCCGCAGCATTGCGCGAAGTCCTGTTGAAAATGGTTCCTTGGAAACCCGAACACAATGGCGATACAGGCTTTGTTCGCTTCCGCTCCACGTTTGCCGTGACGTGGGTTTTCTCTATGAAGGAGCTCTCTATTTAAGAGAGAAACAAGTCCTACTTTTTGAAACTCACAGTTTTCTAGAATCTGTATGGTGGTTGTTCTTGTGCAAGGTATTTTCTAAGCGAATAACAGCCCAAGATCGACTATACAACCTTATTCTATTTAACTACTAACATACAATGCTAAAACAAAATTGAGCATGAAAATTATAATTCAAAACTTTACTAAAAGTTAACGGGGCAATTTCGCCGGGCCGCGCCGCCTAATCCGGAACAAAATGGCGAAATTGTATCCGCCAGCCGGTACAGTCCAGTATTCACCGGATGGAATCTGTTTTAAATCGCATGAATCCAGTTCTAGCCGGCATGGCTAGGGCTACGAGGATTTTGCATTTGCGCTATTTTATTCACAGTGAAATGCAGTCTCAAATATATATTTGAGACTGACTTCTGTTTTATTTTATACGAAGACCGATCTGGTCTTAGTTAAGGGGCTGCTTATCTCTTAAATGGTACAGTTTTGACGCTGCAGGGGCAAGTTCAGTCACTATGGGTCTTGTTTGTGAGTGTGCCCCTATCTGTTGCATTAGTTTCGCTTTACACGCTGGTATTCGTCACGTTATGTGAAGATAAGAACAGTATTGTTGTAGAGTTGTGGAACTGAAAATAATGAACAAAAGGACCTGCATATATTCATGGTTCGTATGAGATTCTCATACGAACTATGAACTAAATGCAGGTCCTTATGTTCACAATGGAGGTGCTGCCACCATTGCCAATGATAAATTTCTGTCTATTTACATCACGTTTATTTTTGGTCTGCTACTTTTCTATACTAATATTATAAAGAGGAAAGATTTGATTGTTTGTTTGCATTGAATAGATTCCGAAACTACTGAACCAATTTGAAAAATTCTATCACTGTTCGGCAGCTACACTATCCCCGGGTGACATAGGCAATATTTTATTCCCGTATTCCCACGGAAACGGGAACTACGCGGGTGAAACCGCGGAGCGCTGCTAGTATGAAAAAAACTTCTGGTGTGAAAACAATACAAGCAAAATACAAGCTTATGATAGAACGGGTCCAACGAAAGTTTGCTCGCTACCTATACAAAAAAATGTATGGGTATTATCCCTATTTGTATCCGTCTCTGTTTGTATCGGGAATGGTGGGCATAAGCACATTGGAACTGAGACGTAAGTGTGCGCTTCTGATGCACTACTACCTATTACTAAATAACAAGATCGATGACGCGACTACCTTAGCTCGCTGTTCATTGTTTGTTCCGGACCGGCTGCGGCGGTCGCGCGCCTGTGCCTCGCGGTGCCTGTTCGCAGCCCCGCCAGTGCGCACTCATACTGCTCGATATGCTCCCACAACCCAGGCGATCAATCTGCTTAACGCCCTGATTGCTCAGAGGCCAGATATTGATATATTTGTGTATAGCAGTAGATCTATGTTAAATGTTTGTGTGAAGTTTTTTAGTTAAATGTATTGTTTTGTTGGCTTGTTGCGCGCTTTGGTCCTGACTGTAAGTGCAGCAAGCAATTGTTATAAAAATAAATAAATAAATAAATAACCGTCGCAATATGTGTTGTTAGAGCCATAAACGAGAGTTACTTAAGATCTTGTCCTAATATAAAGTTCTCATGACTGCATCAGTGAGCTGAATTTCGCGCCAAACATGTTAACGTTTTGCCATCAGTAACGCATAGAAGATGAATAGGAAAAGGTCACGCTAATATGCAATCGTCACGATCTTTAAAATGAATATTAAGTACGAACACCTTCACTCAAGTTACGTGTGGCTACGCAATAACAGCCGTACCAGTCGATCGTTCAGGTTACGTTACGCTTGCCGCGGTTGGTCCGTGGATGGGTGACCATCTTTACATACCAAGACCAAACAAGTGAAGCCATTGGTACGGCTGTCACTAGTGGATCTTTGACAGCCGGTACGGGTTGCCAGAAGCCCAAAAATCTGACAACTAGTCTTACCAAGGGGTATCGTCGTGTTACCCAGAAACTGGGGTGTGGAGGTCAGATAGTTAGTCGTTCCATGTAAAATACTGATATTCAGATTCAGTTAGACTGGATGCCGACCCCAACATAGATGCGATAAGGCCAGGCAGATGATGATGTTGATCGCGACGGTTGCTTTCTATATTTCTTTCTTTTTTTCTTAGTTTCATTTTATAAATTTTAATTTTGGTTTTATTTAATTTTTTATATATGTTATGATGTTAAATATTAATTTTATTGCTAATGTTAGTCAAATATGATCTTAATGGATTGAAATAAATATATTTTTTTTTCAATATGAATTTTTAATTAGGACATTGGGTATTTTTTTATTTCTAAAATAGTAGGTTCAGTTGCAATCTTCTCTTAAACCAAACTATTAACATTTTTCGTCCATTCATGCGCCTTATCGAAATAAATGGCGCTAGAAACCCCTTAACTCCTAGCTTAAAACTTAAACAACACTTAGAACCTTATCTCAATGCTGTGAGCATTTCGTTAAACTGAAAAGACTTCAAAGTCCTAAAGTAAGTTAAGAATGAAAAGATCTCTCTACGCTATCTTAATTTAGAACTGGCTAACTTTCTTGGGCGCTAAATAGTATGTTTTTAGCTGTCTGTAAAGAAAATAAAAAGTTCTTCTAAAAGTCTTCATGCATTGCTTCCTAGTTTTTATACGTACCTATATGGAAAGTTCAATAAAATCTAACTTTAAAGGTAAAAGGAACGGAGCTTCGAGGTAGCGCGTCCGCCTGCAGCGACTTAGAAGTTAGGTACATTTTGTATTACTTACCTATTTGAATCTTTGACATACCTCGGAACCCTGGGGTCCCGGACCTTTGGAAGGCGTACGAGGAGCTGAAATCAACTCGCAGAGGCCCCTTGCACAAGTTTAAAGGATGAGGAGGCACGATTATCCCTGTATGCACTATGCAAGTGCACTCAAGGACAACCCCCGGTTGGCGCAGGACTATTGCAGAACGTGGAAACGAAATATATTGGGCTGTGGGTTTGGGTTGTTATAGTGGTTTGGTAATATAGAATCACTTAATTGTTATTATTACGAGCTTGTTGAGTCCCACTGCATGGCAAAGACCTCCCTTCGATCTTTCATTTTTTTCTCTCTTTATTGCAATAAAATTCTCCTTTAGTTAGGAGGCTAACTCGTCACAGGGGTCCTTCGGGGCCAACCCCATTGTGAGTTCTTGTTGTTTGGAAAACCGTCTGTGGCTACTTTCGCCCTTTTCGTTGCAACATGCGGCAGATCACAAAACATCGCAAGATCGACACAAGGCAAGTTGACAAAACATTTGCAGGGTGTACTTGAATTTAATAGTTTTGCTTTTCATCAGACGTATTCGTACATGAAAACATTTTAAATCAGTTCCTAAATAAATGAACACTTATAAACTAAAAGTTATTTACCTTTATTACAGTCTATTTATAAGTTAACGTTTAACTGAAGGTACTTTTATCCTAGATTACCTATTTGTAAATCTAATGTTGAATTGCAGAAATGTGGTGGTGGAGGGATACATTTTTGAAGATAGAAGAAGTAAGGTTAGGGTAACCTATCCTAATGCTGCTTGCCAATCTGGGGGCCCGAGCGCTGCCACTAGCCGGGGATCGCGAAAGTCGCATTAGATCCCGTGATCCCCGGTGCAAGTGTGGGACGGAACACCGAGGAGGTTTTAGTCAGTAAGAGTCGGACAGACCCCTCCGCCCTCCCCAGGGTGGAAGACATTGATGAAGATTTCTCCTGTCATCAAAAAAAAAAGGGTAACCTATCCTAGGTTCAGTTATTATGAGCCTGACAGACCCCTCGTCGTCCACTTAGTTTCCTCCAGAGAAAAAAAATGTGATAAAATAGTGGGAAAGGATAAAATAGCAACATAATTTCTAAGTCCATTGCTTGCCCAGTATAACTGTGATCTCAAAGACTCTTTATGAAAGAGCGCAGTGGAATTCCAAACGGGAGCTGACTGCTTAAGAGTAGTCGTGTTCATACAAGACTATTGTTTGTCTTAGAACAACTTGCTCTGGAGTCAGGAATTACATTGAGATAAGGGGTTGGACTCAATAGCCATATAACTGCGGGTTATTTTAGTTTTTAGTCGATGTTGTGTTTCTATGAAAGTTTGAGATATTTCTGGTTATCATTGCTCACATGACTCATCATTTGCCTAGCCTTTTCCAAACTGTATTGTGGTCGGCCTTCAGTCTAAACGGGTGCAGCTAAATACTAGTATGTTACATGGAGCGACTACCTATCTAACCTCCACAACTCAGTTACTGGGTAACACAACGATGCCCCTTAGTACGATTAGTCGTCAGAATTTTTCGGGCTTCTGACTACCCGTAAAGACTGTCAAAGACTAAAGACGAACTAAGAAATAATTATTGTACATATACAATATAATTCCCATTTTGCCATTGCATCTGTTGATGTAGATTTAGAAATAATTTAGCAGTTACTTCGTTAATTCAGATATTGTGTGACATTAAAAAGCTCTTAAAATTTTATTTTTTTAATCACTCTGTATATTTCTAAGGACGATAAACGCCACGCCATCGTCATTGACTGACAAATTACGTTCCTGGGGAAAATATTATTAAAATATAAAACCACACATTTTTAACACACAAACAAAAAAATCTCTAAATCAAAGTGCGAAATGCACTCAATGTATTCATGGTTAGTTCCAATGCGTGGTACAAACTGAAGCAAAAAAATAAATAAACAGAGCCGCAATGTGTATGAAACGTGAATTGAATACTTTATTAACTGTTCACAGTCCGATTGCTTCCGGCCTTTGTACGGATTTTCTGATTTTTGCCACCCAAAAACCAAAGGAACGAACAATAGAAATTGTTGTTTCTTTTTATTGGTAACGTTTTATGGGGGAAAAGGGTTTATGAACTTGAAAACTGCTTTAAATTATAACATGGTGATAACTTATAATTATTTTTGCAAAAAGATGAGTACCTATATAATAAAATTGGGTGAACCTTGAGGTTAATGTTTGATAAAACTTGTATGGGCTTTTGTAGACCGCCTCTTATTGATTCATTGATTTACCCTATGAAAAAGTACATACGCAGCAAAAAACATCTACCAGAAATTGGGCCAAACACAAATTAAATATGGAACCAGAAGGTATACTTTTCCAACTAATTCAATGTTATTATTACAAATTCAAATTACCCAACAAAACTAAAGAAGCTTATAGTTTTACCAGAAATAATATAACAAGGAATTTTCTAGTTCAATTTTGAGTAGTAGGTAAAACTTCGAACTGTCGAGTTGATAAATTGATTTAACTTGACAACTCAAGCCTAGCTAGGAAAGTGATACATAAAGAAGTCGGCAAACACTAAAGTTGAGGTCATAAATCATACGCAGTTCGGTGAACAAACTAGATAGTGTCAAAATTGAAGAGTTTCTTTGGGCATTCTTTTACATAAATTAAATGTGAATGTTTGAATGTTTGTTACGCCATCACCCAAATGTCTGAACGGAATTTGATGAAACTTGGCTTATAAGTATTGAATTATCAAATGGTAAACCTTGTATGCAAGTACATCAGTAGTTTCCTCAGGATGCTAATGAAACTGTTGGCATTAGCTAGTAAGATCATAATTAATTATTGTAACGAAAGGATTCCACAAGACAACATCATCTGGCTATTTTTTTACTAGATTTGATATCATTCCATCATAAAAAAACAATAGTAACTAAACCTGATTGATTACCTGAATAAATAACCTTTTGAATTAACAAAAAAACAGAGGTACGAAACTCTGATAATTGACTCTAAATATGCACACTAATGAACAGATAAACAGAGAGACGCTGCGTTGTATAATATGCACACTAATGAACAGATAAACAGAGAGACGCTGCGTTGTATAATATGCACACTAATGAACAGATAAACAGAGAGACGCTGCGTTGTATAATATGCACACTAATGAACAGATAAACAAAGAGACGCTGCGTTGTATAATATGCACACTAATGAACAGATAAACAGAGAGACGCTGCGTTGTATAATATGCACACTAATGAACAGATAAACAGAGAGACGCTGCGTTGTATAATATGCACACTAATGAACAGATAAACAGAGAGACGCTGCGTTGTATAATATGCACACTAATGAACAGATAAACAGAGAGACGCTGCGTTGTATAATATGTGAGAAAGAAGAATAAAAAGCTTTCCCCATTAGTGAATATCAATCACCGTTTCCATCCATTAGATGGTTAGGAACCCGGAAAAAGATTAAGATTGCTATGAGGAAAACTAAAGCGTTTAACTGAAGCTGTGTTTAGTTAATACCTTCATTAGTTTGAGTGAATGCCGTTTCTAAGAAAAAGTAACATTAGAAGAGGCTTCTTCGTTCTTATACTTTTTGACGAACATATTGATTTTGAAAAAAAAAGGATGTTCTTTTCTGGGAGATTTGAAAAATAAATATAAAGAAGAAATGTTTACCTAATTATAAGATGACAAAAAAAACCAAGACATTATTTTTTTCACTATCAAAATAACAATATAGTTATTTATAATAACAATCAGCTACAATTACAACCAATTAATAGTACTTCATTGTGTGCTAGTTAATCTAAAACCAAGCGTATTGGGCATATCATATTTCACCTGTTCTATTGAAATATTCAACACACGTTAAGATTGATCGTAAAAAAAGAAAATGTGAGAAAATCACAAAGGTGTATCCATACAATTCCACAACTTCTATCGAAAAATACCTATTTTCTTTAGTAGCTCCTGGAGTGTCAAAAATCAGTAGGTGGATAGCAGATTACCGGTACCAGGAAACGATGCTGAAGCTATGACTAGATGTGACGCCATCCACACATCCGGGAGTGCCAGGTGCAATAAAACTTATACAGAAATGTTCGTTTTTGGAAGCGTGTGCAAAAATAAATCTCGACGTTGCTTTTCATTTCCATTTGTTTTAAGACAGTTACCGTTTTGAACTTTAGCTTTATTTTTAATAATAAAAATTAGCCCTTATTTACAATAGACTAGAAACGAATTACAATATAAATAAAAATTAAGCAAAACCATCATATTTGGACTTATGTGTCCTCGTCTATCAGCGCGTTCTTGGACACATAGGCCTTCCCCAGACCCCTCCTTTAGTCATGATTACGTGCGTCTCTAGCCCACAGGGGTCATTAGACACCAGCTGTCTGGACTATGTCACCATGCCAGCGTTTGCGTTATCTTCCTCTACTTCTTTTGGATCCATCTCTAATTTGTCAGCTTTAGCTTATAACGTAGCAATTGCGCTATATTTAATATGACTGTGTGTTCTTCTTAGTCCATGTTAAAGAGTCTATGTTAATTGAATGAAACGATTAATTAAATTATTTATTTATTATAATATTCTGTATCATACTCAGCCTATAACGGTCCCACTGCTGGGACACAGGCCTCCTCTCTGTGAGAGGGAGTGGGCCGTAATCCACCGCGCGGGCCCACTGCGGGTTAGTAGATGTCACATGTTTTTGAATTTTTGATTCTAGGACATGCCGGTTTCCTCACGATGTTTTTCTTCACCGTTTGAGGGCAGTGGTGATGAAATTATTTACACAAAGTAATGCGCCTGGCTGGATGCGAACGCACGACCTTCAACTCGTAAGTCGCTGCCGTTACCACTGGGCCACCACTGCTCTCCTGTATATTATACTTAAATAAATATGTAGCTGTATATTTATATGGTTAGATGTACGGCAGGTGGATTAATAGAATCAGTGCAATAGGTATCAGTCTCCAATACACACCGATTTAACCACCATGTATGTTCTCTAACATTTCTACCTTTGTTGGATCAAATATTTTACATCGGTTATTGTATGTGACGGCACAGCAAGTGGCGCCGAAATGTTTTGTTACGAATTTACTAAAAATCACCGAAGAGGTCGGATAAGAGTGACACTGGCTGATTACTGTCTCTCCCTACCTACTAAGCTTTGGAATGGGCAACGAGCTTCATCTTTCTAACTCACCGACCTTTACAATTAAAAAGTGCCTGTATTTATTTAAACTTCTCGCTCATAAAAAAGGTACAAAGTCGGACTTAATGCCTTTGGCATTCTCTACCAGTCAACCAAGGGTGGTACAGAGATTAGATGGCAGGTGCTTTGGATGAGAGGAACAATGATAAAAAACTAAAAAATATATCATGATTAATTATAAATAAGATTACATAAATAGGTTATTAACTAATAATACACATACATAACTACTATAATATATACTTAAAATATATAAATACTCGTATATACAAATTCAAGGGAGAGAGGTGTTGAGACGACTCTACGCTATTTGTTAAGAATACCTCTGCAATTTCCGCTTAAATGCATACCGACTGGTGGCCGTCCTGATTTCGAGACGAAGCGCATTCCAAAGAAGAATGGACTGAATATGGTAGGAAGAATGAATAAAGTCAGTAGGACAGAGTAGAAGAAGATTGTTAGAAGAACGCAGATTCTTAGTGTGAGAAGAACATATACAGGTTGAAATTGAAAACATGCGACAAACCGAAATGGGACATTGTACTCATCATTATGAACAACTTTTACTAAGGGACCAAAGATGCAATCGCGAAAAAAAAAACATCTGTTCCCTACATTTATGTTCGCATGACTCGTCAAAATGTAGGTTTTTTCTATTTTTCTCTATTTTTTTATTTTTATTATTGAATTGTCATCGGTCCTCAATAAGTTTACAAAGTTTAAATGAAATCTGACCGTTTAAAGTGGGTCAAAATCGCGCCCTAAGGAGTCGGTTACAAACATACAAGTGAAATTAATATAAAGCGTGTAATTAATGAAGATGGAGAATATTATTAGAGAAAGAATACCGCCTTGTGGGACACCAGTATCCAGATCACGCCAACTCGGCTTCTCTAATGTCACCAGTCACTTTAAGGAGAGCGGAGGATGTACTGTGCTCAGACCTGAATCCAGACTGAACAGAGCTAACAAGGTTGTTCCGGTCAACAAACCCCGTAAACTGCGTGTATGCACAGGCCTTAAGCACTTTAGACAGGAATGGAAATGGGTCAAAAATGACTGGGTAGGTAGGGATTTGAAATTTTAGGGAGTGGACGGATTTTAAGGAGTGACCTATAATTGGTTTATTTGAAATAAATGCTTTGAGTTTGAGTTTTTGAGTTTCTCTACAATCACAAAGTCTACAGTTATTTTACCTCTCACAGGTGCAACCCAACTACAACCTTACGCGCAAAAAGATCACTGTGAATTTGACAGACTAGTCAGTGGCTACAACCCAGCAGCAACCATAATAGAACGAGAATAAAGATCACTTTAATTTGGCAGTGATGCAAATCCAGGGGTAAAAAGTCTGTGAACGTACTGTCGCAGAGTCCCGCATCGATGGCTGATGCCATATCGACGCAGAACTGCTATAATCCGGCACAGCCCAGATGATAATACATATTGTGAATGAGAGAACGTTGTAGGCCTTACAGACTATATTTGTAGACGATTTTCTATTCTGTTTTTTCATTTCTTTATGTACCTGGTAGTTATTGACAGGCCTGCACTGTCCTCCCATACCTATTATCACTGTAATTTGAAAAAATTGTAAAAGCCAATTATTTTTATAAGAGTAACCATGGAGTTTCTTGCTGGCTCTTCTCTATAGGAAGCGACAAATTGGAACCGTGCACCTAGCTTCTGAAGTTTCATAAGTGCCCGTGCAGGTTTATGTGAAATAAAATATTTTGATTTTAATTTTGATTTTGATACAGTCGCTGCTGAACCACTAATACAGTGACCACTTTTGTTATAGGCTATTTTGCGTTTTTATATTAGGTTCAGCCTTAAATGAATGTGCGTGAATCTTTTAGTACTACGTACTAATAATATTGGTCAATCAAAAATACCAAATAACCTTCATGAAAGATTTTTATTATAAACACTACAAACATCAGCACTTTACTCGTAAAATTGGAAACATGAAATAAACTTGTCTTATTTTATAGGACTATTTTTGTTATTTGTTTACACTTTCTAGACTATTTTGCGGGTTATTTAAAGAACGGTTTATTTATTCGGTCATCGAAGGTGAGTCTAAATTGGGTAACTGTTGTCGGAATTCTTATACTTTTTTCATTATCTGGAATTTTATTTTACACCTTAGACTAGTTCAGAATATACAATGTTTTTTTTCCATACTTGTGGTATGAATAACATTATATTAGATATATTCTTTTGTATTTTCAAGGATATCCAATCCATTTGCGCATTTTTTTTTATAAAATCTTTTACTATTTCAATAAGTGAGCAAGGTTTATTAAACAAGTATACATTTCTTATTCTTGCGATCGTTGGGAACAACAGCCCAAAATTTTTACTTTCCTACCCTTGAAATATACATTTTATATTCACGTAAAACGGTTTTAACAGCAATTTGTATGACACTTCAGGATCTAATAAAATTGTATAGCTTACAAAAATAAATATGGATATTATTTCCGTTTTTCCATATCATTTGGCGTATTTTTCGCGAATATTATGAAAATTTATTCAAATATCCAGACGCATATAATGCAGAGGATTGCTATAAAATCTGGCTTAAAGTTTGCCGTAAACAATAAAAACATCATACTTAAGGGTGTGGTACAGACCATCAAACTGAACAACTTTCTACATAGGACCAACATCTTAATCGCGAAAAAATTATCAAGTGTCCTTTACAAAACTTCCGTCCTACTCAACCCAAATGTATGGGACGGCTGATAATGTTTTCGCGTTTACGATAATCATTGCTGTACCAATGATTATTCAAATTGATTGATTTTGATTAATCGTTGTTCTGTCATGGTAAACAAAAAGAGAAAGAGAAAAAACTGACTTTCTTAAAACAAATCAAAATTCATTTATTAAATTTAGGCTGTGAATCAGCACTATTCGAACGTCAAAATTACATAAATCAGTCACCCAAATCACCAGCCCTTCACCACTTCCTAGTGCTTTAGCTAGGAAGAAGTGGCGCAACAAATAAGGGCAAGGCAACCGTTCTCCTAAGACCGATTCTCCATTGGACTGTTCGTCAACAGGATGATTCATTTATTTCCGTTTCCCCAGCAGGGTCTTTCACCTATGGACATTTCGCCAACAGAACCTTTCATATGCGTCTCTTTCGACGACAGCCCTTTCCAGCTACTAAATGTTTCACCGACACGACGATACACCTATAACTCTTTTAACTACAGACCTTTCCATCTACGACGAAGAATTCGCCGTCAATCTTAAGATAAACAATATTACAAAAAATGCACATATCTATCTACAGCTTAGTTATCGGCCGAACCCGATTTCAGGCCAAACTAGTTTGTCCTAGGCCAAACTGGTTTTATTAAGCCGGTGCACCCCGATTAAATGGGTTAGGTTAGGTTAAAACTGTGACCAAAAGGGCGCGAGCCGAGCGAGCGCAGCGAGCGGGGCCGCGGCAGCGGCCGGCAAGCGTTACTTCCAAAGGCTGTTAACGAAACGGCTAATTAAACTAGTTGGCTGCGACATATCACGCGTAGGATTAAGTCTGTTTGGCCTTGGACAAACTAGTTTGGCCTGAAATTGGGTTTGGCCGGTAACACTCGGCTCGCGCCCTTTTGGTCACAGTTCTAACCTAACCTAACCCATTTAATCGGGGTGCCCCGGCTTAATAAACCAGTTTGGCCTAGGACAAACTAGTTTGGCCTGAAATTGGGTTTGGCCGAAAACACTCGGCTCGCGCCCTTTTGGTTACAGTTCTAACCTAACCTAACCCATTTAATCGGGGTGCCCCGGCTTAATAAACCAGTTTGGCCTAGGACAAACTAGTTTGGCCTGAAATCGGGTTTGGCCGGTAACTAAGCTGTAGATAGATATGTGCATTTTTTGTAATATTGTTTATCTTAAGATTGACGGCGATTCTTCGTCGTAGATGGAAAGGTCTGTAGTTAAAAGAGTCATAGGTGTATCGTCGTGTCGGTGAAACATTTAGTAGCTGGAAAGGGCTGTCGTCGAAAGTGACGCATATGAAAGGTTCTGTCGGCGAAATGTCCATAGGTGAAAGACCCTGCTGGAGAAACGGAAATAAATGAATCATCCTGTCGACGAACAGTCCAATGGCGAATCGGTCTTAGGAGAACGGTTGCTGAATCACAAATAAGTCCTATTTCTGTTAATTAACGTCATTGGTTGGACCTTTTTACTTATTACCTAGTTGAAAACAATACTTAAAGATAAACAAAGTAGATTAAATCAGTCGATAATTTGTACACAAAAAAACTTTAAAACATTAAATTTATTATTATTATTACCAAACAACAGCTTCTGAAGTAACGCAAGAAAATGTCAAACTCAACACGAACTACCCACATTTTTTACATGGCATCCTCACATACAGTACAGTCGATAAAACAAGTGACTGGGCGAAGGTTCCCGTAAAGAATTCGTTGCATTATTCAACAATGTTCTGCTCTTCACTTTGCCAAATGAAATAAATTACCATTGATACGTATTTCGCACGAATACGGCACAACAGTTTGCGTTGTCAATTTTGTATGTAGATTTTCGTGATTTTGATAGTGTTTTGTTTTGGGACGAACCTGCTTTTTTTTCTTTGCTGTACGGACAGCTCTGGTGAAAGTGGTTTTAGCAAACATACAAGGTATGTCAAGCCATCTTTTTAAAAGTTCCGTTTTTAACAGTTATCATAATTATGATTAATATTGATAGATTGTCACAACTTGGTAAATTAGTAAAAGCATTTCGTTGTTATCTTGTGTTATTAGGGCTGACTAGACATTTTCCCATTCTTTTGGAGGAATGACTTAGTCGATTTATTTCATTTAGGTATTCTTTAAAAGATCATTATGTCGCACACTACACTATAACATCTGATTGTAAGCGATAACGCAACTAAGGTACCTTAGCCAAGAAGTATCCTATTTTTCATGACTTAAATACTCCCTTATCGTTTTAAAGTCAACCAATTAACATTGATCAATCGAAACAAAACCAAACCGACAAAAACACTGTAACCCTCCATCCGCCACCATAAGCCCATGCTCCATTAAGGTGTAAGGCAGCGAAAATACCGTTTTATACTCGTTTTTAACCCTCAACCGTCGCGTCGAGTGAGCGTTTACTCCAGTTTAATTGCTTGCAAAATTCCGCTTCTGAAATACTGCTGTGGAAGCAACATTTTTGAATATTAAATACAAATTATATACTCGCTGTGCATTTCAGTTTATAAGCTTTGGATATTAAAAGGCGTACTGTTCATGCGTTTCTGTACGTTCAATTTGTTGCGAGTTTACAGGTTACTCGATACTGGTTTGTTTTTGGAGGTTGATTCAGTATTAGATTTAGAGGTAATTTTTGTTGATGGTTATGTCAAGTAAGTAGGAAAACCTGGAGATTTTGTGGTAAAAAGTACGTCAGCTATAAAATTAAAAATATTTTATTTTACATAAATTTACATGCACACTTATGAAACTTCAGAATTTGGATCCACGGTTCCAATTGGTAGTTTCCTATTATTATTTTAAAAATAATTGGCTTTTACAATATTTTCAAATTACAGTGAGTGATCATTTTCAACCAGTCCCTCTATCGCAATGTTAACATAAACCCAACATACCAACATGGTTGGACAAATGAAACATCAAATAATCAACTACTTAAAGAAAAATTGCCTGAAGAAAATAAAACGAAAATAAACATAAAACATTCAAATCAAATAAAAAAAAACATAAAACAGAATAAAAGAGCAATATCCTGAATATTTGACCTTGAAACGACACGTGTCGTAAATTCGGGCAAAAAGGTGAACCACAAAACAATTGATATTCAGAATTGGCAAGTAATTCCCAACCCTTTTGCCCATAATTCAAGCCATGCGTGACCCGATTATCTTTACTGGCTATCCGGGTTCGGGATTTCATTGCTAATGTATAAACATTGGATTGTGGGGTTAAAGGTCATTTGTTGGTCAAGACAAATAAACAGTTTTGTCTTATTTCAACCTATAATTGGCCTACAGGTACGCTTTTGAATTGTCGAACTTTAATTAGTTGATTACGAAGCTAGTTTGTTTGTGGATAATGTATGTTTTTTTTGTAATGTGCATTTTGTTTCTTTATTTTCTTTGTATTCGCGTATCGGCTAGATGTAACAATGACCTTCAAAAGGTAGCTGGGACAGACTAGATGCGGAAGGCTGTAGACAGGGTGTTGTGGCTCAGCCTGGGAGAGGGCTATGTCCAGCAGTGAATTGTGATAGTCTAAGTTGATGAAACTAACTACACCACTCTTGGTGATGGCTTTGATGATATCAATACATACAGTTTTCTTAAATCACAAACAGTTTCCGTGTCTTGTTATTGGAATGGAAACCCGGTAATCTTTTAACGGGTATGATAATTAGGCTTTTTTAGTTAGCTGTTTTTTTCGATAAATTCTTTTTTTTTTCTTACCATGTGCCTCCTTCCATGTATGACAATTTAGTTTTATTACGCTAAAAAATTTGCCTTAACAATGTTCAAACTAAATACACTTGACTCAGGCGCGGTCACAGCCAAAGGCTTTGGGGGGGGGGGGTCACAGACAAAGACTACTTACATATTAATAAGAAAATATTATATTTTAGAAAAATTACTTTTTTAAGCTTTACGTTTACGGCTTTGGGGCTTATGCTAGTCCAAACATAAGTAGGTGTTGTAACCAGCACCCTTACTAAGTTATGAAATAACTTGTTTTAAGGGCAATGGTACAAGGCCATGATATACACTGTGTTTTTTTTTTATATCCCATCCCAAATATACAATTAGGCTTAGAATATGTGTTCCAAAAATGCACAGTTTCGAAGATATCTTCAATCATAATTAATTTAGGTCAACAATTGTCACCTGTATGACGAATCATTACTTTTGTGACGTTGCCAAATTACCGTACAAAATACTAACACTAGACTATCCTGTGTGTAGGTATCTAAGTTTCATTGATAAATACGGGTAATTCATCTTCATTCAAACCAATCATTCATAGTTAAAGCTAAAAAGATGCACCGTTGACATATTTAAGGGTGCTTTACATTAATAATCGTGACTTGTCGAATTACTTTGTATGAAAAATGAACACAAAAAAAATATAATTGATAAATAATTCATAATTTGCCAGTTGGTTCTTTGATGGTCTCATTCATACCGTAGAGTTATAGGATCTAGTTTAACAAAAAGAATTTCAGGCAGAACCGTTGCTTTCAAACTAAAGTTCTTCTGTATTCATTTGACATTTGGATTCTTTGTTTGTGTGTGTTACCCATTCCACATTTAGATTTTCTTACTTAGTTTTTAATTTGGTTTTAGTTTGAAATTAAAGAATACTTCGTCAATTTGAAACGTTGATGTTTTGATCAACATTTTAGAACTCAATGGCGTGGCAATTCCTGTATTTTAACAACTACCGTCACTTTACATTACTAAAAGTCACACCACAACAACAAACTTCCAGACCTAACTACCTCGGACGACACACCTTAAAAGCGGTTAGCCCATTTCCACTCCAGCGTCCAATCTCTCCAGTAACTTCAACCGATTTGCAATCTAGATTTTATCGCTTCGTAAACTTGAATAGGTGGACTATCTGTTGGCAATAACTCAGGGTGACCACATAGGTATCTATCTGCCAACGCCTTCTGGTCGCCGTATTTCAAACTCCTGGATAAACTTCGATTAAACTAGGGACGTACGGTTTAGGGACTTTTAGGGTTCACGATTCGACTGTCGCGTTGAGTGCAGTTTTAGTTTTTGGTGTCATTGTGGTCTTGGTTTTGTGCCTTTATCTGGTTCCTGTAGTTAGCGTGATGCACTAGACTTTGTATGTTGAATTTCAATCAACAGCTATTTCATAAAAGAAATAAATGAAGTTGTCTTAGTCACCTTTGCACGGACGTAAAAATCTTGCAGCGGGATTTTTTCGCGCGCTCGCATGCACTTTGTTGTATTCTCAATTCTCGGGTCAACACCGAGAGCTGAAAATCCAGTACCCTATAAAATCCTGCCGCATTATTTTTACGTCCATGCCTACCTGGTCTAAAGCACAGTTGAATACATAAACATGAAAACTAACTAACAGTTGTATGAACCTTTGTTTGAATATGTCCTTTAATCGTCTTTTTTCACGTTGTGATCGTGTTTTTTGATCATCTTTTAAGCCATTCGATGAAAAACAATTAGGAAAGGGGTAGAAGCATGCTGATGATTTAGGGTTAAAGTATAAAATTGCCGATTTGTACTGAAAAATTAAAACTGGCTTTTTTCTAAGATATAACATATTTATTTAATCAAAATATTTACCCTCATTATCTATACATTGCTGCCATCTAAACGAAAGTTCATTTATGCCTTTACGATAGAACTCTGAGGATCTAGATTCGAAAAACGGTGGAAAAGCATTTTGTACTGCCTCCTGGGAAGAATTTTTTTTTTATCACGTAGAAAATTTTCCAAATCACGAAACAAATGGTAGTCCGTTGGAGCAAGATCTGGCGAGTACGGAGGATGACGTATAGTTTCTAACTGCAGCTTCTGTAGAGTTACAACGGTTTCTCGTGCAGTGTGAGGGCTTGCGTTATCATGGAGCAATAATGGTGAAGATCGATTCACGAGTCCGGGCTGTTTCACTGCCAGTTTCACCATCATTGTTCGAAGTTCGGCACAATAAACATTTGTTGTTATTGCCTGACCAGACCAGAAAAAGCTAAAGTGAATAACACCATGAAGAAACCACCAAACAGTTAGCATTATCGGTAGGCTTTGCTTTAAGGCACTGTTGCGGCGTTTGACCTGGGGTCAGCCATTGCATTTTCTCTTACGGTTATCGTTAACAATCCACTTTTCGTCACATGTCACAATTCCATCCAATATTCCTTAATTTCTGTACCGATTCAACAAGGCAACACAAGTTTCAACACGCATTTCTTTCTGCAGATTAATCAAATCATGAGGCACCCATTTTTCATATTTTTTTATCTTATTGATTTGATGCAAATGAGTCAATATTGTAGGTAGGGTAACGTTAAACCATGCCGCTAATTCCTGGTTAGTTTGACTCGGATCGGCTTCTACCATCTAATTCAATTCAGCGTTATTCACCTGTGTGGGCGGTCTACCACGTTGTTCGTTCTTCAAGTCAAAGTTTCCATTACAAAATCGTTTAAACCAAAAACGCACGGTGCGTTCATTAGCAGACCCCTCTCCAAACGCAACTTTGATATTGCGAGCCGTTTTGGCCGCGTTAGTTCCGAGTCTGAACTCGTATTCAAAAATAACTTGGATTTTCAAAGCATCGATCTTTACGTCTAAGCTGAATAAAAAAAACTATAAAAAATTGAATGTTGCACATTTTTTTAAAGAAGAAACTCATAGGTATCACGTGAAAACAGTTTCACACGAAAATCTCACAACATGAAGATTTTATGTCAATTCGAAGTGTCTATTACTATACAACGGCAATTTCATACTTTAACCCCTATTATCTTGGGCATGCCACGATAGCGGCGGTAAGTCCCCTCTTTGAAGAGTAGCTTGAGAGGCGGCAAGGCGTCCTCACCTTCCGCCTGACGCAGGTCCTCACCGGACACGGTTGTTTCGGGAGGTTCCTGTTTCGCAAAAGGCGGGAGGAAACGCCCGGGTGTTTGCATTGCGATGATCGCCCTGAGGACATGGTGGAGCATACGGTGGAGATCTGCCCGGCTTGGGCGGAGCACTGCCGTGTCCTCGTGGAGGCGATCGGCGGCGGCGATCTCTCGCGTCCGGGCCTGGTCCAGGCCATGGTACGGACCGAGAGTGCATGGTTAGCTGTCACCTCCTTCTGCGAAGCAGTAATGCTCTCGAAGAGGGAGGCGGCGCACGCGCAGGGAGAGGCAGTATATGCGCCCTCACGGCCGCAGCCGCCGCGGGAGACGCCCTAGGCGTCGGGAATCCCAGGCTGATTCCCGGCCACCGTAGGCGCTGGCTTGCGTACGGCGAGTAATGGGTAGCTCGCTGTCCGGCAAAGACTAAGCCCAGGTCGATGGCGCGTTGTGTTCCACGCGCGCCTCAAAGGGGCCTCTCAGGGGTGTGGGTTGTTCGAAAGAGATACTGCGGCCCCTGGCACACAGGCAACTGAGGGAACACGGGTGGGTTTTAGTCAGTAAAAGTCTGACACGCCCTCCTGCTCCACCCAGAGCGGGAGAAATTATTTGATGATTTCCCATCCAAAAAAAAACCCTATTATCTAGTGGAAAGTACAATATCTCTGTCAGTCAGGCATTACTTTAATATTTTGTTAAAAACATCAAATTCAAGGAATTAAAGCACCTACCAAATATGTTATGATTCAGAATAGTCGTGTATTGTAAAACCCTATTTGCCGTTCCTTGAAACAGAACAGATGTGATTAGAGAATCTCAGCCGATTTGAACTATACCTAGCCTACAATAAATCTAACAAATAATAATATTACACGAACCTGGTAGTCCCTCCCATAATTTCGTTCGATATTTACAACAAAAATCTTTATAGTAAAAAAAATAAGAATCAATATCAGTTTTAGGTACTTGGAACTATGCCCCGTTACTTAGTAAGTAATGCCTTCTTAAAAAAAATTACGACGACGAATCAAACGCAGCTGCGTAACTTCTTCTTAGCATGTCGATAAAAAAGTACGAAAAAATTAATAAGTATAATTTTTTTTAATTTGTTTGGACCCAAATTCAGAAACGCGAATATCATCCACTGACGTAGCCATTAGGTCCTCAGCTGTGCAGGTGACAGGGTATGCGGTGCAACATAGGAGGACAAATTTATTGAAGAACAACGTTGATCACAAACTACAAAAGAAAGAAATTAACTGTTACTTAGAACACGACAGGTTTTCAGAGGAGGTTTAAAGAGGTTACATTAGCAAGGTTAGGAAAGGTTTTTAAGCTAGGTAAATCTCCAGTTGTTACTTAACTTTAAGTTGCCACTTTAAGTCATGGACTCCGAGAGTCAGTTCGGTCTTGAAGATTTTTCACTGACTAAACCCACAAGTAAAAGGACCTTTACTTTATAGTCAACTGAACTGACTCGCAAACTGCCCTCGTGTATGATGCTCACATGTCCTCATATTCAAAACGAAAGACCTCATTTGGTTCCTGTATTTTCTCGTCACCATTCAACCAAATTCTCGTTTCTGTCGCAAAATCTAAAACACCTTTTAATCAGTCGCAGAGGCTAGCGCGAGACAGTTGATTAGAGTCTCTCGTACTGCTCTGCACCGGCCGATAATGAGTCCGTCGGTGACCAGTGGATTAGGCTTTGCCAATCTTCTCGCTTTCGATTTGGATTGGGATTTGGGTCAGGAAGGCTTTTTGGAGTATTTTGGTGTTATTTTGACTTATTGTATGTGACTATTTTGGTACTCCTTTTCTTCTCCTAAAATTGTTTGTCCGAAAATCATTATCTCTATCACGTAATACAGGAAAAGTTATTATTCAGTTCGCAAACTTTAACCATGCATTCAGCATACTATTCTAAGCCCCCAGCAAAGAAATTTTTCGTCAATTTTACAAAAAAAAAAGCAGCTGTTTCATAGAAAAGTGCAATACCTACGCGGTCAAAATGTATGGAACAGCTGTTTTTTTTTTTTGTTGTATAACCGACGAAAAATTTCTGCGCTGGAGGGGTCTAGACTGATCTGCTGAATTCATGGTTAAAGTTTGCGCACTAGATAAAAACTTTTCCTGTATAATGTGTATTACTCCGAATGTTCATTTATAACAAAATTGTTAGTCCTAAATAATTTGCAAAAAATTTGGTTTTAGTGACAGAAACGAATCGCTGTAAATCCGACTCCACGCAGTCTTGTCTGCCCTACCCCTAGAGTGTAATTTAGAATCGCGTAGGTGCGGAGGGGCGAGGAGGCTCGCGTGGGATCGCCGGAGCCCCGCAGCGTTCGAGCCGTGACAGAAACCATGCCTGCTGCTTGTTGCATGCTCGCTTGCATCCTGCATGCTTGCTTGCATGCTACATCCTTGCTGCATGCATGGTGTATGCTTGCTTGTATGCTTGCTGCATGCATGGTGTATGCTTGCATGCTCGCTTGCATGCTGCAAGCTTGCTGCATGCATGGTGTATGCTTGTTTGCATGCTTCTTACAGGGAACTACACAACAAGTGAACTATCTCAAAACAAGTCAGTAAAAGAAAAAATATTGCTAGCTGTCATACATATGCCTAACTCGTATCTACGTAACGCCTGAGAGAAGTTGATAGCAAAAGCTTTGTAACACAAATTTGTTTTAAAAACATTATTAGAATAAATAAACATTAAATAATTTGAATTTAGGACTTATAACTTTGATTGAAAACAATTTTATTTCTTTTGTATTTTACTGATTGTAATATTTGTGACAAACAAATTTAAGGCATATTGTATTTAGGGATTTCAATCTTATGGTTTTATGGTATTGGTTATAATATGTGATTTTAAGTTCGGGCAAGTTATCATTCGGACAAATGATCATGTCAAAAATTATGGCACTTTAGATTATGGAAAAAAAAAGTTAGGGAACACAATAGAGAACTAACTATTTTAGTTGAGGTGCTTTTTCTGATATAAAGTTTGGTTATGAAAAAGTAGCTGAGGTATAGGTTCTGAAACTTCATATGAAATGCAGATGAACTGTGTTCTTGGCAAACGTTATTGACAAATTGATTACTTATTTTAAAAAACTACCTTAAAGGGAAAATAACACAGTTAATGTTTTTTTTAAGTAGATTAAACTATGAGTCAACAACATTTAAACAAGTTGTTAACAAAAAGTTGTTATGTCGAGTCGAGGAGATTTTATTCAACTCTTTACATATATATTTTTAAGAGTTGAGAATACTTTGTTAAGTTGCCAGAATCTTAGGATAAAATACGTACGTACAAAAATTCCAGCCTCAAAAAGCAACACCAAACAATAAACAGCATTCAACCTAATTCAGTTTCGTTGAAAACGTTTCACACACTACATTTTGGAAGTTCCCCTCTACCCCCAAACTAAAACAACATAAGTAACATTACCAAACAATGAAAACTCAACCTTACTAAGCTGTGACAAGGGCGAGTTTGTTTTGAATGTTTTTAATTTGAGGGTAATTCTGAAGTAGGTTGCCACCACTTTAAAGAAACACTAATGAAGTGGCGGTCACCAACTAAGTTATAAACAACGTTTTATATACTACAATCATTCGTTTTAATTCGTTTTTACAGAAAATTATGGAAGAACTGCTAAATATTTTTGACTAAAGAAAGGAGCATAAACTTGCTACCTACATACTTAGAAAATTAATAACTAGCTGTTCTTGCAGCATTTTTAATCGCCACAGTATATTATTCCATAGTACCTATGTTTGGAAAAAGTTACAAAAAGTCCTATTACCTAGGCAGAAAAAAACAATTCCAGGAATAAAATAATGGAAATAAGATACGCCTTTTTAGAGTATTTGAAGACTGCAGCCAGATGGACCTACCATCTGGCTGCAGTCGCAAACTGCGTGTTTTCTGTTAAGAGGACTTCATTCAAGCACGTATCTGCTACCGTTATTAAAACGACTATTAAGAGCGTGTATTCTGAAAGTTGGAAATTTCACTAAAAGCTGTCAAATATTGCCCAGTTTTCTTTATGTAATCAAATCAAAGTGCTCAATGGAATTAAAAACTGAAAGCACAGGCCAACGTCTAGAAATCGCCTCTGTTTTGTTTGGAGAGCATCACTGGTAAAACACGAGCTAAGGAAAAGGGACGCGACTGCTACTGGTGTAAAAACAGATTTAATTGAAAATACATTCATTTGTTTTTTAACTTAAAGTTCTTGTTTTGGTGAAGCTTGGAGCCGTACGATAAAAATAACCTGATCGGAGTTAAGAACCAAGTAGAGGGTAATCTTCTTCAGAGATGTTAATTCTAAAAGTGATTTTAGATGATAATTTAAACACAAACACACTTTAACTATAATGTACGTAATATCACACCACAAGTGCCTGTAAGTAAAAAAAGAACTTAGTTCTCTTGGGAGCATCACCTGTATACGAATTTTTGGCATAAAAGTACCTATTCAGGTTTTAAAAGAATACCATATAGTCTCTACGAAATATCGGGTTTCTGTTTATGTTTTCGGAGTTTCTCCCACAATTTTCATCTTTTAACATCTTTGGCAAATACATGGGTCCCCGTTTTTTTTTTGCAGTCAAAAACTGCGCAACTGGAACCATTTATTAATTATGCGTAAACGAAGACCCTTGTGTACAAAAAATGTGTGGATATTGACACCTCACTGTCAGACTCCTGGACGTAGGCAGCAGCGACATCTGAGGGGCATTTTTTTTTTATTTTAAGAACGTTCACAGTCTGATCTCAGTCTCAATCTGTCAAAAATACCTCGAATTTCCATACATTTTATACACATTTTTGACATTTGATTGTCGCTGAGATGAGACTGCGACTAGATTTTGAACGTTTTTAATTACGAGAATTGTCCTTCTGAAGTGAGCAAGTAGCAGCTTTAATCCCCTTATGTAAGTGGTACTACAAATTGACATCTTTAGGTATGTTTTGAGTTGATTTAATTTTTATCAGATTTGGAACAGACTATAAGTACTTCCTCAGACGATCTCTTTGTCGAACACCGAGCTCTACTAGATAACTAGGCAGCCAATTTAGATTTACGTTGTCTTCTTGACATAGAGAACGTCTAACTATGATTAAAGCCGCTGTCACAATACGCGTCTATCCACAACAGTTGCATTGAGTCGCAATTAGTTTCAACTGAGGATGGATCGAGCTTCACTCCTCCAAGACGTGATTAACTAACAAACAGACGGTTCATTTATATTATTAGTTCAATGGAGGTAGATCTGTGGTTCGCTCGGATTGAAATGTAGGTCGATAATAAACTCGGAGATTCAATCCGTTTGTGATTTAGTTTGGAGGATATGAACGGAGAGACAATGATTCTTGGGGAGTAAAAGACTAGTTTTCTGATCAGAGTCATTAAGTTGACCTAGACAAGAGTACAGTTGAACTTAAGCTAGAGATAAACCATAAAATAAGTTCAAAAACTGAAACCTGACTTCTGAAAAAGCACGTTCCTAAATATACAAATAAAAGACAACAGTGGCACTCCGGGAGTGCCGACAGAAGTGAAAACTTGAACAATTACGTGTGTATTTTTTGAATCGTTCAGGAAACGTTAAGTGGTGTCGGTAACAGTGTCGCGAGTTCTATTGATTTTTCCTATCTCAAAAAATGCCCAACGCGCCTAAAGAAGTTTTCACTTCAAAAATATTCTCATCTGACAGCCGTGGTCGTATTAGGCCACCTAAACAATACATTCTAACAGTATTAAGTGATCATATGCTTGCCAAGCCGAAAATCAGAAGTTCGTGATTTGTCATTCGGCCATCTTTGTACAGCTCGGCAATATCAGTCTACGTTTGGCTAACTTCGGGGTGAATCGAGTCCACTCATTGTTTCACTCGGCTGTCATAAACACACGAGATTTTGTCTCGAAGTTGTTAAGCGAGGTTATGTTATATTTTTTCTCCACGCGCATAGGTACACGATATACAGCGGAAATGTAAATATTTTTGTCATTTTCGTTTTCGGCCAAAAACAAGTTTAAAGCCTAAGCTTCTCATTCGTTTTCGGCTGAAAATCCAGTTTCGGTCGGACACTAAAATAATAATACGACTACTTAACTTACACTACCTTGCTAAACATGTAGACTCACACAGTGAGTCTACATGTTATTCATTGACTCTGAAATTCAATATTAGAACTCCTTTGAGAATTAAAGCAGGCGGTGAGTTTCAAACTAGTGTTGTACTTCAGCGTCCTAATTACTGTTTGTTTAATAATTCATTTTGTATGTAAATGTCCCTGGTTTACATACAAGGTAGCTAATATTGTTTGGAATGGTTTTGGATCGATATTTAAATACGTATTAAAGGTAGAACGGTTCAGTATTTGGAATTGTAGGTGGTAAAACTTTTTGTACAAGTAGCTGTATTTTCACCCACCAAGCAGTCTCGCAGGAGGTACAGGTTGCGACATTATTAATGTTGTTGCTGTATCTAGACCAATAACATAGGTTAAACTTTATACCAAACTCAGGAGTCTTCTTTTGTGTCGATAGCACGCAAAAAATTCAAGAATCCATCATAGACCTCATCGCTTTCCATCAGGCGTGATCGAAGTCAACAGCTGAATCATTCAGCAATTAAAAGAATAAACAATAATGTTTTATTTTTTCTTCTTTTTTCAGCCGTAATGCCAAGTAACACGATTTCAACAATAAAAAAAAAGACGTTACAGGGAATGCAGCCGGTATCAAATCGATACCCAGTTTTAAAGAAGGGAACACAACAAGGTGAGTTTTTCATTTAAAACGATGTCAAACTTTGTAACTTACATAATAGTATCGTTCAGTTCCTACATCCTTCTGTTTAACTTTCAATAACCATCTCAAAAAGTTGCCAAACTTTTTCAGGCACATACAATTCTCCAGAGGTTATCGCCCCGCCCTACTTTATTTTAATCTGAAAATCGTCTCCTCGAGAGCGGCAGTGCTTCAGCAGTCGGCCATTGCGTAGGTACCTACTTCAATTTACCTGCCTTCCTTAGGCTGCGAAAACAAAGGTCATGTTAGTCGAGGAGTCCGGGTTCCTGACCGTTTTTTTTAAATTTAATTAATTTTTTATACCAAAAAATACCCACATTTTTTTATAATTTACCTGTGTTATTTGTTTTATTAATATGTATATTTCACAAAAAAAAAACTTATTTATCGCATATGTACATTAGGTATTTAAATTAATTCTGAAAAAAGTTAATTTAAGCAGCTAAAACATAATTATCGACCTTTTTAGAGCTGAATATACAAGTGACACCCGCAACAGAGTAAATATTTAAAAGTTTTTGTAAAAGAAAACATTGAAAATTAGGTGGGAAACATTAAGATTGATTTATTTGTAGTCTTTAAAGTGTTTGTAAAAGGGTTTATTTTTTTCAATACACGTCAAGGGCAGACCACCCTTACAGCGTTTGTCCACCGCAGCCGTCACCAAGACCGCACGTCACCGAGAAACGAGATTATTTGAACCCAACATCATAATAACAGCGAGCGTTCGTCCACATAATCAGCCTATGTTTCCACTTCTCGGGCCAAATGCGGGTTTGTAGATGTTACATGTTTCACAATGTTTTCCTTTACCGTTTTGAGAGCAGTGGTGATGAAACAAAACACACAATGTAAACCGCCTGTGGGTTTGAACCTATGACCCACACTCGTAAGTCACGGCTGTTACCACTGGGATGCAACTGCTGTGAGTTCGTTTGCACCGAGCACTGCAACCGAACTCGACGGTTCGGTATTTTATAATAGACAAAACAAAAGCTGGGCGGCATGTGTGACGGCGGTGTGTGGACAAGATCAAACATGTTTTCTATTGCCGAAAAATTAGTTCGTTACAATCTCGGGCCGAGCTCTATCGGTCGTGCTGAACTACTCGAAACTTCAGCGGCTGAGATAACGGCACTCGGGTGCTGGATGTGGACACGCCGCTATAGTAAATGTATGTATCGCTTATTTGGTGCCGTCATCATGTTATCGGTGATGTCAGGGTGACGGCTGCTATGAACAGACGGACTAAGAGATTTGTGCCGTGTAAAGTCGTTGTAATAAATATTAGTTACTACACGTTGAGTGATTTACGCGAACGGCTAGACTTGTAAATCGTTAAAGGGACTTTTTTAATGCCTAAATAAAATGTTTTCTCTTGTTACTTTAGCTTGGGATAAGCCGATAGACTCAGGTCACTTAAACTTTATCCACTATTTATATTGTTTGTGTACCGTACAAAAGCTTCGGTTAACAAGGAATAAAAGATAAAATCAACGTTTAGACATCTACGTTTTTATTACAGCAATACATAATTATGTATCTTAGTTTTTTTTATCACTATATCTACTTAAGTAGACCTTAAAAAAATACAAAATTCCATAACAGATTCGTAATGATATAAAAAAAAATACCTTGATAATATATGAAAAAACCTGCTTGACGTAACAAATGAATATATCAATCAATTTGTGGGGTAATTGCGTAACACACTCAACAACATTCATAGCGTTATTTCTTTGTTGAGCAGACAATTTTTTCAAAAAAATTAAGCAATGGATTAGCACTTTCCTTCCACATCTTTCGGATTGTACTAGACATGAGAATCTCCCAAACTCATTTCCCGGTAATTTGGCCTTTTTAAGCAATCTTTCCATGAAAGCCACAAAATGTAAGTATTAGGTATAGTAATAATATTATGTAACAATACTCTAACTGACAGAAAATATCACCAAAATATTTCCCGTCTCCCCGACTAGGTAAAACGTGCCTGAACGTGCATTACGGTACCCATGTCTGCAGAGTTCAATTACGGCCGTCTCTGAAATTAGGCATTTTTCTTTGCTAAATGTGTCGTGAAGTGAAAAAAGTTTCAGGGTCCCTTTCACATCTTATGTAACTTAAAGGCATTCTTTTTCGCACAGAAAAAAAATATCGTACATTTTTGTGAAAAGTTTGGTGAAAATTGAGAGAAAAGTGTCGCGTCGTAGATAAAGAGATTTTTTTAGTAATTTTTTTGTGTACTGAAGTAGTTAGTTTTTCTTTATAGGAGCTGTATTTTTCTTTTGTGAATCTAAATAGAATTAAGGGCTTGTTCGTATTTTGTTTTACATACAAATATTGTTTTATTAACGCCCTCTTCTATTTTCTGATAATGTTAATCTTATGGGATTTTTTTTTTCTAAAGATTCAGTTGACTTTACAGACAGTTAGAATTTATCATCATTTTATTTTGGTTTTTTCCCGTTCATTTTATACAAAATTTTAATTCATAATCTCAGATAATTGAATAATGGGCATTGTTCAGAATTTTTTAAATGTTGTAATTGAAAAACCATTTCGAGGAATAGCGTTACTGATCTTGTCGGACTAATTAATAATAAAAAATATTCATATTTTAGTGAGATTTATGATAAAATACGATTGACCTTCTTTGCCCTTCAAATTACGTCAGCTTTGGCCGTATAGTTTTGTGTCGTTGCCTTAGAAAATAAAAAGTAAGTAGCAAGCATTGTCTACAATCTGTCAAGTGTCAATTATAAGATAAATGTCAAAAATATAAACAACTAAACAATCTTTTCTTTGCGTCTAAAGTTTCTACAGCTATTATTCCTGCGACTTGCCTCTTAATCTCATATCTCACTACTTTATCTCAATACTTGAAAATATTTAATAAATTGGAAGAGTTATGGAATACAGGAAGTGCTTTGTTCCAACTTGCAGCAATAATAGTAACAATAGTCCAAACAAAATTTTCGTTCGTATTAGAGAAGATTTGCGAGAAAAGTGGTGTCGTGATGTAGGCGTGGAATATTTTAAGGTTTATACAATGTATTGTTGCGAAGATCACTTTGATGTAAGTATTTCAGAAGCATTCGATTTCTTCGTATGGTCTGTATCTCAATGCCACCCCTACTAGCCACGTTTTGCTTTTTTTTACAGCCTAAAAAGGATTTGAAGAATTATTATCAACATAAGTTAATGAATCAAGAGCTTCTCTCTGCTATATTGCACCTAATAAAAGTCAAGACTCAACAGAATTAACTAAGCTGTTATCGCAACATGCTACTACCGGCAAACCAGTAAAAAGGAAACATGAGGATATTATAATGCCCAGTACATCTTCATACTCCACAATACCAGTGACGGTAGGTTTGTTATTAACTTAGCGATAATAGTAATAAAATAGATCACCTATTTAAATACACACTCGACCTGGGACTTCGCCCACTATTGTGGACGTGCGCTCCCTACTCACTGAGCCTAGCGACTCTGCTACCGGCACACGTCACCAGCCCAGAATGCGTTGTGTAGGTACTACGACCCAAGGACCCTGAGGTCCAAGTCTCCGTTTCCCGAAGGAAGCTGAGACTTGTAGAGTCCACAGATTTCGGCTTGTTTCTACCTTGTTGTTGCCTCTTTGGTGGCTGAGCCGCGACTGGCTTGAGCAGGTAATAGCATGCCTTCTATATGGGCCACCTGTACCTCACAAAGGCTAGCACCACCATTTTTATTTTTCTCTTATCCTTGTTCTGATTTGTAGTTGATTAACATAACTAGTATCATCCTGCAAGATCAGATGTACATTGTAAATGAGTTAGAAATCAATGATTTCTCCGAATCCTGAATATAAACTATGTAATAAGAAGATAGTGTATACTGAAAAAATCTATGATTGTATTATACTTCTCATACCCAACAACCAGTTACAAGGTTTGCTATTATGTTATTGGTTACTGGAAAATAAAAATACTAAGTCATACTTTTTGTTTTTAGATTGATGCTTCAACCCAGAGTGAGGTAAAGATGGTAGACAAGAGCACAAACTATAAAGTAAGAAAAGGTACTAGTCTTGTTACACTGGAATTGCCATCTTCCCAAGAAACTTCTTCTGCAGCAACTCCATCTCTATTTGGATGTACATCGGAAACAGAAGAAACATCAGTACTTGAACCAAATAAGAAAGAGTTGCAGCTTCGAAAAAATATGTTAGACATCATATCAGCTAAACCAAAAATGTATTTAGGATTGCCAAAACAGTACCTATGGCTTATAGATTACATTGCAAAAAAAAGCCTAATAAAAGTCGAATCTATTTATCTTATTATAACTTTACTCAAAATTAAGCAAAATGATTCCATAGAAAGAATAAGTGATCAGTTTCAAATATCAAGAACTAAGTTGTCATCTGTGATATTATTAGGAATTGAAGTCCTCTGTAACTTTTTTCAAAATTTTATTTATTGTCCACAGCCAAAACAGATTAAACAAAACCTACCTTTAGTTTTTAAAATAAGGTATTCTGATGTACAAATGATTATAGATTGTTTTGAAATAGAGATTGCAAAACCTTCAAATCCAGTAAAGCAAGCTCAGACATGGTCTCAATACAAAAGTTGTAATACTGTAAAGTATTTAATAGGCTGTACCCCTAATGGTTTTGTAAGCTTCATTTCAAAAGGTTATGGAGGAAGAATATCTGACAAAGCCATAGTTGACAAAAGTAATTTATTAAATGTTTTGCAACCAAATGCTGTTGTTTTAGCTGATAGAGGATTTAAAGAAATTGAATCTGTATTAAGTTCACATGGTATCAAACTCTTGAGGCCACCTAGTGTCTACTCAGGTACCAAACAAACTGCTACCGAGGTTATACAAAGCAAAGTAATAGCAAGCTTAAGAGTCCATGTTGAAAGAGTTATCAGGCGTGTAAGAGAATTTTCCATACTCAAACCACACTCTGTTATAAATTATAAATATGTTTCATGTTTAGATGAACTTGTTGTCATAGCCTGTGGCCTAATTAATTTACAAGGAGAAATAATAAAAAGTAATTAAGAATATAAACTGATTTATTATTTTTTGACACTTTTAAGTAGTTTTGGAAATATATATTGACTCCAAAAAAGTTCCGCTTTGTTGATCATTTCATTAATATATACTTCGTCAAAATCAACCCAGACTACATGAATACTTTTAGTAGTCTCAAATAAAGGATCTGCCACACAGAATAATCCTTTAGATTTCTTATAAGCTAGCATTTGACATAATATTTGTGTTTTATATTTGTTGTTAACAATATCATTTTTAATATATGATTGAACAGCTTTCTCCGAGGCTGGACATTTTATTTCCACTACAAAATCCTCACCAACTCCATCTGGAGAAGCTCCCAATATACCATTAATAAGCATAAAGCCTGATTTTTCTATTTGAACATCTAATTTCTCTTGAATAACTTGCAGAACCCTGTTTTCTAACCTCCTTCCTCTTAGTATGGCTTTTGTTTCTGGCACTTTGTAACCTCCTAATATATGTTCCACTAATGATCCATCTGTCTTACAATGTGCAGCTTCATATAATTTAGAAGCTGTCAATCTTCCTTGGCGTATACTATACCAGTACTTGCTTTCAGACTGCCCTAGAGATCTTTTATTAATTTCTAAAATAATCTCATCATTTATGATTTTCTTCAAATAATCTCTAAAGTTGGAATAGTTAGGTACAGTTTCTACATCAATAAATTGTAACATAATATCAAAAATATTTTTTGAATCTGATTTATTTCCTTCACAAAACTTTAAAATCAGTGAGTTTGTAATATTCCTTTGTTTGCACTCTTCTTCAAAATCAGTTAAAATGGTACTATCTTTTGGGGTCACCTTAGGAATTTTTGCTTTTCTAAATATTTCTTTGCTAGTAACTTGTTCTGAGCTCGCACATGATAGTGTAGGCTTATTCCAGTAGCATTCAATTGCTGTTGATGATGGTTCTGAACTTTTTTTTGCCAGCCAAAAAAGAAGTAGTAATGAGTGTTTGCAACCACCTATGAAGAAGAAAAAGTAATTTGATCAACATAGTTTTAATCCATAGAAAGCAATATTTATGCACTCGTTTTTTGAAGAAATTAGGTACCTGCAGATGCTGCACAGTCTTCACAGACAGAATCAACAATAACATCATTATACTCATTGATGTTACATGTAACAGTGTATAGTTTCTTGCTGATTCTGTGTTCTGGCACAATTTTTGCTTTAACTATGCACTCACTCCCCGTTCCCGTTCCCGTTCTTCTAACTTTAACGTATCCTACTGCAGTATCTATGTATGAATCTCGAGATGACCTGAAACAATGAAAAAATACATTGATTTGATATGAACGAAAAACACGTTTTACTCTGAAGTTATTTTATATCGTATGCATTACTTACATTAGAATTTTTGCTCCCCTTATTTCAGCTACGCTATGATGGCTGCTAGTAGAAATATACTCCAATATCATAACGGTCTCAACTTTAGGCAGGTTTCGCGAGTCAGCTTTAACAAAAGTATCGCTCATGGTGGTTTACAAAAACAATCAATTTTATCACCGCGTCGATTGTAACCGTAGTCTTACACCTTAAGAAACCACTTTCCGTTTAAAATTTGCTACTATTTCGGCCGAAATTTTGAAAAAGAAATTTTTGTTTTTATGTCTATTGACACTTTGACAGATGGATGAAGTTCGTTGACAGATGAAGTTGGTTTGGCAGATTTAAATTTTTAATCATTTAAGAGTGAGGCAACGGCACAATCTTTTGTGCGACTCTGATGACGTCACCTGCCTTAAAAATTTAAATATTAATTTAAAAAAAACTAGCGAGCCAATCACCAAAATACTCAAATTAGTTTCTCAAAATGGTCTAAATTTTCAAAAATTTAAATAAAATCTAGTGGGTAAAATTTTTAGACAATCCCCATTGAGGTAAGTACCTATTCCTATTAGTATTCCTATTTATTCAACTACCGACTTTTATGTTTTTTTCTCATTTGAATAGACCATCTATAAACAATATGTATATATGCCATACTACACATAATATAAATTAAAGTCGCTTTTTGGATATGTTTGTATGACCCTTTTGTTCTTCTAAACTACGCAACTGAATATGATGCAGTGTTCACTATCATTTAGAGAATATGTTCTGGTTTATATCTATAGGTAATCCATAAATATTTAACTGACATAAAATTAAAATAAACTCGATGTTTTGTCAATTCGTGAAAACCCTGTGGATGTAATAAAAAGGTTCTAAATATTGGTGATAATAGAATTTGAACTACATTAAGTTTGCCAATCTTTACTTAAGTACTAAGTATTACATTGAGTTTGATGTTCAAAAACTTGTCAACTGTCCCAGATTTTGAATCCCGTAAGTAATTCTTCCAAACATGAATTTCGTAAAAAAAAATTCGCTGTCAAAACATTCCCAGCCACACATTCAACACACCGTCAAAAACGTACATAAAAAACCTAATTTATTATTCGCTAACATTTCGTAATTTCACACGCGTTTATAACATTAAACAGTTACATAAATATCACTGCTGACACCCTCTTATAAAGCAACAGGTGAATATGAATTACTGCCAAAAACACCGCTGTGACGTAGGCACTCGTATTACAGTTTGTAATAAGGTTTCGAGATGTTGAAATGTTTTTAATGTTAAATTAGTGTTTTTTGGACTGTAATTTCGTTTGGAGGGTTTAATTTTTTTTCTTTGAACCAGATGTGGCTTGCTAGAAATTCTCTTCTCTGTGTTGTTGCATAGATTGTGACAACCTGTATATATTTTTGTAGTAGATGCGAGCTGTAGAAAAGCTGCTTTAGGAGTAGGTACACATTTAAGAAATGTAGGTAATTTATGATATCATTTGTTTTTTTTTACTTACGCACTTTGAATCGGCAATCTATTAATATTGCAGGTTTTTTAAGCTAATTAATTTTATAGCCTTTATTGTAATTAGCCTGTGCGCTGTGAAGTTCTTCGCTTCATCGGCTTGTTCTTAACTATAACAAATCAATCAATCTGCCCAGTCTTTTCTCGACTATATTGGGGTCGGCTTCCAGTCTAATCGGATGCAGCTGAATACCATTATTTTATACGAAACGACTGCCTGTTTGACCTCCAAAACTGGGTATCACAATACCCCTTGGTAAGACTAGGATTATCCGACTTTTGTGTTTCTAACTAGGTGTAACTACTGTCAAAGATCTACGTATGACGGCCGGGACCAATGGATTAACGTACTTTCCAAGGCACGGAGGGACTTCGATTTATAATGGATGGTCACCCATCAACAAACCGACCGCCGTAAGCCGTAGCGTAACCTTCGATCAACCCGTGCGTCATTATCATAGCCACCAAGCCCCTGGTTCCTACCTAACAATAATTGTATCAATTTGGCTTCCCGTTCAACCAGGTGCCACTGAATAACTATATTACCAGTTAGGATGACATGTGTACTAATATATCATAAGTTTAATCTGGCTTAATCATTACTAGTAGACTCTCTCTGTAACTCAGTATATATTCTGTAGTTAGGCGCTCACAGACATCGGCTTATTAGTCGATTCACAATCAATTCAATTCAATTACTTCTGTCAATTCTCGCTCGAACCTGGTGAATCTACACTTTTAAATACTTAAGGGGAACCTAGTCGCGGGCTCGAACTCACTGGTGGTCCTGGCTAAAAATCACGCTGTCTCACCAGGCTTCGTATCCGACAGAGATAGTATCAGTGATGAGCAGTTAGACGCTAGTCTACACGCACGACGTTATTGAGTGAGATGCAGGATCATTTATAGTAAAACATTCGTGTAAAAATAAAGAAAACTCCTTTGGAAGATCGGGTTTTATGAAAAAACCACTACATAAATCAATGACCAATAAAATTTATTGAACTTTACGATAATTGAACTTTGTCGGTACCGCCTTGGTTTTGGAGATTTAACATTTATTTTATTACTTAAACACTCCCAAAGTTAGGTTAAATTAGCAAGAAAAACTAATCTTTGTTGGTTTCTAACTTTTTAATTACTTTTTAATTTAGTATTCTGTTTCCGTACAGATAATAGGTATTAATAATGAGACATAACCATACCATGTTTAATTTTTGATGTACATTGTCGAACAGTGGAGTAATACACTTCCGAAGTTTGTATGGGAACAATGTGGACTTGTTCCACCTTAATATAATATTTTCGATACGCGACTCGCACTAAGTAATAAGAATACGTATTAAGAAAATGACACGTTTTGAACGTTATGCAATAAAGTTATGAAAAAAAGTTACTACAAGTACAATACGTTACATATAATTCGAAACATGCCAATTGCCCAAAACATATTTCTGGAGTTGTCTGTTGTTTATTGTGTTACCTGGGAGAGGCATAATTATGTCCAGCAGTGGACTACGATAGGCTGAGTTGGTTATGTTGGAATTGTCGTTTCGCCCACAAATAAATTAACTTCGTGCTAGTCGCCTAATGTAAATAATATATTATTTAAACGCATGGATTCGTTTAAATAATATATTACTTACATTCGGGAAAATATATTCGTGCTAATCAAATAATAAGCCCAATCTTGTTACTCTTACGTCACTCAAATCAAGTTAGTTGATTCTAATGAGTAAACGATAGCACGCCAAGTTCATTCATGGTATATGGGTGTATGTGCATGATATGCACATATCGCACCTGTACCTATAGGTACACCTCTGTTCTATTCTTCCGGGATTACAGACTTGATGTTATTGTGTCACGTGTGTGTTTATTAATGTTCAGCACTTATACATACATAACTATTACTTTATTAATGAGCAGTGGTGGCCCAGTGGCAACGGCCGCGGTTCGAACTCAGACATGCGCTTTATTTTCTGTAAATTATTTCATCACCACTGCTCTCAAAACGGTGAAGGAGAACATCGTGAGGAAACCAGCATGTCCTAGAACCAAAACTTCGAAGACATGTGACATCTGAATTATATTACATATCAATCATGAATCAAACGAAGTATATTTTATGGGGAACAAATTACACACTTACATACACACCTTTACACGCCACACACACACACCACACACACGCCAGACACCACACAAACTTTACACATAGGTACACTCATAAAATACCATACTTGAAAGCACCTCTCTAGTCTCCACTCTAGAATTCGTGTCCTGAACCCCAAGATACAGACTAACTGTCTAGTTTGGGGTTCACTGGCAAATAATATATGTAACTAACTGTAGGTAATATTTAAGCTACTCATACGTCGTCTCAACCTGTTATGTATGCTTACTGTATTACCTGGATCATAAACATCATTTTTCTATTTTTCTATCTACCAACCCGCTTGGCCCGCGTGGTAGATTACACCCCGCTCCCTCTCACAGAGACAGTCTCCCTATCCCAGCAGTGGGAACATTATATGCTAATTTTAGATAAACTTTATAAAACAATTAAGGTTTAGTTATCAAGTTATTCCATCTGTGTTAAAACACATCAATTTATATAGATTACTTTCTATCTTTTACGATTTAAGCTGATATAATAGGAGTCTCACCTTGATTGACATGAAAAATCTAAAAAATATCGAGTAAAAGGATTTCATTTGCTAGAGCCACAGAGCGTATAAAAGATAGAGATGTCAGTACCTTTAATTACACGCTTTTATTCAGTTTCACCTGTCCCGGTGTCTATACTTAAATCTTACAAGATAAATTTGACCCACTTCCCGATTTCCGATTAAGATGAAATTTTGCATGTGTGTAAATCGGATGACAATGCAATATTATTATGATCTGCTGATCTGATGATGGAGCCGCAAGGAGACCATGAGAGCTATTTAATAGAACTCCGCAGCCCGTTGAATCTAGGCTCGTTTCGTTCATCTTGACAACGACTCCAGTACCAGATAATATCCAGACTCTGCTTAAGGTGGCTCCCCGGGGCAGTGGCTAAGAGAACTTTGTAATAAAACGACGCAACCCCCTCGAATTTCGGCTCGTTTGATTAGTCTTCAAAAGTATTCTAGTTCAAAATTATAAAAATAATGAATATACTGATCAACTTTTTACTTAAACGTTTTTTATTCTTATTTTTAAACAACTTTCGTGGGCTAAAAAGTATTCAAATAAAACTAACGTAACTATAAAATTTTAATATTTTCTTAAAATCTTGAGGCGTGAACGTTTTTCACTTACAGATAAGCATGAAGCATTTAAGAAAATATTAACGTTCTGTGGTTCCATAAGTTTTATTTAGTTCCAGACCTTTTTAGTTCACTTTCAATAAAAACTTCGTCATAAAAACAAACATAAACACCAGTCAACGCCTGTACTCGCCAAAAATATAGTTTATCCAGTTATGCTATAATAAAAACGCCCACTACCGCGCGTACTACAGTAAAAACCCAAATATTGTGATGTTTGCAAAATACGATCACTGTCATCGTAAAATTTCCTCGCTCCAAAAAAAGAGACATCTACCTTTTTTCCACTCTATGGAAGCCATCCTTGCGACGCAAACAAAACGTCTTTTTTCATCAGCCCAATAGCCTCAAGATGGGAAGTCATCAGCAAAATAGCCTAAACTTTTGGCCTTTTGGCTATATTGTAAGCCTGGCGGTGATTTAATGGCTTCAAGAATAGGGTCCCGTCAGTCTTTGTAATTAAGGGGCTGATTATGCGGAACCCTTCGGTCACCTTTGCTTAAGTAATTATGTAAAATTGGTCGGTAAACGGTTGTGGGGAAGTTGCCTGAAGTGTCTTGGTGCTGTGTTGGTTAATTTCGATAGTTAAGTTATTTAGGTAACAATAACATATATGTGATTAATCTGAGTTTTTTTAGTTAAAAAAACATGATTTGGTAAATAAGGTGCAGTAAAAAGCCTAGATCCTAACGTCCAGGGCGTTATGTGCGATTATAATTATGAGCAGTTCTTTCAACTCTCGTTTCAGCCTTGCTTAAGGACTACGCTAAGGTAGCCGACGAAATTCAAATTTTTCATGCGTTTTTTGTAATTTTCAGTTCAGCGTCAGATTGTATGTATTTATAGAATTAAAATAGTTCAATGGGGAATGAACAAGTCATTCAGTGGGATTCAATTAACTTAGAGGGTTGTTTTGTTGATTAAATTTCTATAAAGCTATATTTGTGACGGTCGCGCATCATATTTTAATCAACATCAACAAAATGCAAAAAAGTAAGAACATTTTAATTTCGCGGTGTCCCTGGCCCTTCCCCCTTAATCGCTAATTTTCCCGCCATCATCAGAGTTATATTATAAATATCCAACGTACTGCGTAGTAGCTTACTATTTTCAACGATGATAGACTTGCAACACTCTTCTAATCTATATAGATTCTAGACCTCTATTCCAAAAACACCCATTTTAAATATCGGCTCATTTCCCAGGACTTCATAATCTCAAGCCAGCGCTCGTAAGGGTCCATAAAGACCCTTACATACGAGGCCGGAGATACCCCAATCTGCTGAGACCTCCGGGCGTTCGTAACGGCTGGTCATTTTAGGCATGTGGCGTTCACTATTAGGGCACTCTTTTGTTAGGGATACTTTATTGTATGCCTAACGCTTTTATCTTGATGAAATGAGACTTAGGTTCTAGAATTTTTAATGTGATTAGATCTTGAGACGGCTTTTGTGTTTGGGAGTGAATAGATTTTAAGTGCTGCGAATATTAATGGCGTCGTTACGAGTTAGTAGTTTTCTAACTTTTTGCTCGAGGCTTGCCCGCGTTAAGGTCAAGCCAAAAGTTATACACATATAATTATTAATCTAAGTAGATTAATCATTATGCTTATTAGTCAGATATATTTGACTGGATGAGACTCGAACAGACCAGGGAAGCATGGTACAAAATGGGGGAGGTCCTAACTCAACAAAGGATGCAACAAGGCTGCCAATGGTTAATAATGATGACAATGTTGGTTAATAAACTAATACAAGCCCCAAAATAAGTTCACATGACTCTGCAAGACATCACAACACTTTCATTTTCAAAGGTCTCAGAGAAAAGACAATAACCCTCTGTCATAGCTTGTATACGTACATACCTACCATGCAATCTCTAAGAATGCTTTATAGCTACTTCAACACATCGCTTGCATTCAGCAGCTTACATTTGAAACAGCTGTAAAGTAAGCCATAATTTTCGCTCGTGAGCACGCAGTTCCATTACGCGATTTCGCTAAATGCTTCTAGTTATATGTTCGTACTTTGTAGGAGGTTCTGTGTGAAACATTAAGTGTCAAGTATGTGTTATATGGGAATAGGAGTAAGCATGCTACGTGTGGCTTATTTTATACTAGCTTTTGCCAACGGCTTCGCCTGCTTGGAGGTCGAAAATCATCCTACGCGAACGTACTACCGGGTTCAAAAGTATCTGTGTTAATCCAAATTATAAAGTATCTGTGTGCCAAATTTCATCCAAATCCGTTCAGTAGTTTTATTGAGTAACAAATATCCAAACATCTAATTATCTGAACATCCACATACAAACTTTCACATTTATAATATTAGTAGGATAGTAGGATTGTTCATGGTATAGTCTCAGTTCTTATCCCGGCATTTTATGACTCCTTTAGACTAGAAAGAAACCAAATGCGTCGCTTATCCAGTGGCCAGTCAAAGTATTTATTATAATTACACTGTGGCGGCATCTGAATTGCCACATGCGAACTACACAACACACTGACGTCACGCGAAATCCTGCATCGCACAAGCAGAGTTTTTCACGCAACTAGCTTATATAAGTACAACATCCCGGTCTCAATTGTCGGGCACTAGTCCACCAAACAACACCCGTCTGGTCGGAGGATCTTCCCTTTTCTATAAGTACAGGAAGAGTGAACTTTACACCCTGTTCCTCATAACTCTATAAAACCATTAACAGGTACCTTTGATTTATTACTGTCAAGGAGTCGGTCAGTTAGTTGGAAAGTTCAAACTAGTGGTCCGTTCTAAAAGCAAATCTCAATTGAAAAGATTGGGCAAGAAGCTTCAAGGATAGTCGAGGCAAGATCTTGTTTGTGCCTCAAATAGGTTTGGAAAGAAAGTGGCCAGTCATGCTGCGCTAGCACAGGTAGTCTAAAATTGTCGTCGTCAGAATTTTGCTGTTAAAGCTAGGCAAAACACACATCAGAATTGTTTTTTACAGCAAGTATCGCTTTTCAGTCAAAACCTTACAGATAAAGGCATCTCCAAACGCCCAATTCGACCACACCCATTCAAAAGGAAGGCAGGTCAAATAAAATCTAACGAGACAGCTTCTTCACACACCAGGGTCCCATAACCTCATGTGTCCCGATCCCATTGATGCACCTCAATTCAAAATAAGGACCATCCCCTCTTTGTCCCGATACCGTAATAATCATAAATTCTCATGTCACCAATATTATGGAGAAAGACCTTGGGATGCTGAAGGAAGTTGTAAAACACTGATAAGGGAATTTGAGCCTTATGAGGCCTGAAACTGGATGATGTTATGGTAGGGTAAAAAGGTTGCAGGGATTCTGTTGTGCACGAGTAGCGGTGAATATAGAAAGTAATATCACTTTGTGTGTCCGTCCAAAACTTCTCATTTGTCTTTCTTTTTTTAATGACTTTTAAATTCTGTCTGTGGTCTCTTAGTAAAGCATAAGCTTTAGTATTATGTTTTTGATAATTAGGTATATCAATAAGAACTAAACAACACAATTTAGTTACCACTTCTAAACAGCGACTATGCGTCTATACTAAGAGCACAAAAAGAACGCAAACAACTTAGAAATGAAAATATCAAAAAAATAATTATGCTTTTCATATTCTCATTTTTTTTTTGTACGTCAATATATTGACTGCCATTTTATCCAGTTGATAATTAATACTGTAAATATTAAATCATAATAAATATAAACTAATATTATAAAGATTACTCTTTACCGGTACTGGTTTGATTTTAGTACGTTGGTTTCTTATGCTTTCAAGCTAAAACGGCTAAGCGGATTTGTATAAAATTTGGCACATGAGTAGAGCATGACCTGAATTAGGACAAAATATACCATAAATCACGATATTTTAACGGGATCGAGACTTATGCGGGTGCAACCGCCCGATAAACCATGACGATAAATAATGACGCTGACCTTACACACAAAGTATATATACCATGTGGTGGCAACGACATCGCCTCACAAATTATAACTAAGACCTAAACCAAAACTTAGACCTCATGCCAGACACAGATCATAAACCCATTATCTCCCACAACCGGAAACTAGATAATTACAACACTTCCTTCTACATTATTTACCCATCAATTCGGTACCATTGTTCGTAACTTAAATCTTCGTAAGCGTTACGAGATCAGTAGGTGAAAACTTAACTATCCTTGTATGGAGTTTAGAAGTTTAACTGTAGTTTAGAGTAGTTAGTGAATGTAATTGGGATAGTTAATTTACTTAGATGTGCCGATTAGCTTAGGTCAAGTGGCATGTTTAGTTAAGTGTTTTGGGAGTTTATTAATCGTATGTGTTTAAGAAAATGTTTGCCTGCTAGTCTCTACGCTGAAAATAACATACAACATTAAGTAATTTATTATGTATCGTTGCTCTAACAGTCAAAACAATAATAAAACGATGCAAGTCATCAAACAGTCAAGTTGTTAGAGTCTAACTTGTGCAATTCCACAGGTATTGTAAATCAGGTTTTAGTCACTCGAATACAAATTTACGGTAACATTGTAGGAAAAACAAACATTTTGTTGTTGGTATGTTTAAGTTCGAGAATTAAACCTGCATTCTGTAGTGCAGAGGTCAATCGCTCAACCTTCTGCCAACTCGAGCCTCAAATTGATTTTTCAAAATAAAATTATTACTTAGTAAAGCAAGCTTAGGGCGGATATTTATGTAACCATTAATAGAAACAGAGGGATAATGACCGTATTTTTTCAAACGTTCCGATTCTAATCTCAAGCTCCATTACCATTTTGAGAGCCGTGGTGGCTCTCATCTGTCTCAATCTGTCTAAACAGCTGCCCTGTCATTTTTGACAACTCTTTAACATTTTTGTCGCTGAGATTAGGTTAGGACTAAAATTGGCCTTAAAAAACCCGGTTCTTCTTTGCATATTCCCAAAATTACTGCAAAAAGCTAAATATTCAACAAGTCCCGGATCCAAAGACCCGGTAAAAACATCAAACAACTAAACATTTATTCACTACACTTAATAAACTTACGCAGTCGGGTAATTCAGCGTAATAAATCGCGTCGGAATAGCTTCGCCTTTAGTTAAATCGCGCGGGATTACGCGCTTTATATTGTTTTAGTTTTTGATACTCCCCCTTAAGGCGTTAGTTTTTATCTGGGGCCGCCATTTAGTTGGATGTCTTGTTTGTCTTCTAGCTTTTGAATGTTTGTGTGATGTTTGTGAATTAATATGTTACATCAGTATTTCGTTGTCTTAACGAAATTGAGAGATTAAGTTCTCTTAATGCCTTATTTAGTCTCACAATCTCAAAGTCAGCGTATAATGTTCCCACTGCTGGAAGGCCTCCTCTTTGTGAGAGGAGTGGGACATTATCCACCACGCGGGCCAGGTCGGAATGGTAGATGTCATGTCTTCGAAGATTTGGTTCAAGTTTTGGTTCGGGTTTCTTCACGTTTTTTTCCTTCACCGTTTTTAGAGCAGCCGTGATGAAATAATTTACATAAAGTAAAGTCCAGCAGTGGACGTCTTTCGGCTGAAATGATGATGATGATAAAAGCGCCAGTCTGGGTTCGAACCTACATTACAACTCGAAAGTCGTGGCGATTACCACTAGGCCACCACTGCACCATATTTTAGTCAATCAAACTAATTAAACACTAAATGGTTCTATAGTTCCTAGTGAAAATATACAGTTAAAAATGGCACCGTTCTTCTGACTACGAAAATGTCTTTGATCCACGTGTTGATTGCTACTAAGAAAATTACTCAGAATATAGATTTATCGATCAGTAGGTTAGTATGATTTTGTTTCTGTTGCCACAACTCTATTTAACCCTATTTAGTTTACTCTATTTTGTTTTTTTTTTATTCTCTCAACACTTCACACATTTATCACTAGTATGCCGATCATACATTATACCAAACGCCAAGGCCCCGATAGTCACTGATCACTGCACGGCACTACGACAATAGATTCATTGTGTCTATACTAGACGATATGACAACTCAACCGTGTTATACTAAGTGTCTAGCCAGTGTAAGGCATTTCAAGTATTTCATGGGACATTATAACTGATTTATAAACTTTGCTTTCCAATACGAAAGATAAAAAGTTCAAACAGAAAAAGAATACTCTGTGGTTAGTGAAAGGTTTAAAAAAGTCATGTATACGAAAACGACATTTGTATTTAAAAACTATTCATAATAAAACGATCAAAAATGGATCAACAAAACCTTATAAAAAAATATAGTGACATACTTAAACGTTGTATTAACAAATCGCAGCAAAAATATAACAAAACATACATACAGAATAGGAAAAACAAGTGCACGGCTACATGGGATATTATCAATAGAAAAATTGGTGCATTGACCATGATTGGTTACAGTTCCAAGCAAAATGTATTAAACATAGCTGCTGTAGTGCCTTGAATATACAGGGCGGCAAGTACACGATGGATAAACTGAAACCATGACTTCAGCACATGATTCTATACCCCTAGCGTAAAAATTTTTCGTCGTTTATAAAAAAAAAAAATAATCTGCTGTTTCATAGAAAAGTGCAATACCTACGCGGTCACAATGTATGACAGAAATGATATTTTTTATCACCGGCGAATAATTTCTACGCAAGCAGTTCGGAATCATGCACTGAATCCATAACATTCGGAATCGGGAATAGGTTGTGCATCCATGTCCCAGCAACCTGATAATATGCCCTAAATACTTACTCAGGTACACTAGTGCCCTTATTTCCATATCACAAACCACATAAATTCCATATCAGATAAGCGCGAAGATAATACCATATCCAAACAATAGGGAAACTGGTGCTCAGTGCAGAATGTACCTCGGAGAGCGAACCACCGAGCCGTGCCGTTTAATATCCGTCCCTGACCGGGTTCCTTGCAATCTATATGCAAACTAATATTATATAAAAATGCACCATTATGTGTAGGATTTTAATATAGCAGAGGTTTTTGTGAGGGACTTTGCCTGGAAAAATGCTGTGACCCTAAAGTTACCGCCAAGCAACGTTTCTGTGTTCACCAACAATTGATTACACACTGATACAAACAAATAATACAATTTTGAGGTAAAATAACAGTGCATCAGTTACTACCTATAGTAAACATGCATGAAACATTGAATCAGAGAAATAAGCTAACTTATTTAGTAATAAGTGCTAACATTGATAAACAATGATCTCGATGTCGTAAAGTACTTCAATACTTCGAAATAAAACCTTCTCCCGATTAATTAACTTCTTCGGACGGGTGAAAATAACGGGCGTACAAAAAGATATCGGGAGTAAGGATATTTATCAAATCGTGTTGTCATTCATTTTTAATTCGGGCCCCATACTAATCTTATGTCCGTAGGTGATTTCGGGCGAAACCACGGTTTTCGTGCTCAGAGAGGAGACCCCTAGAGCCCTACCTAAGCGGGTTAAGTTCCTAAACGTCATGTAAATCCGAACCATTTTTAATCGAAAAATAAATGTCTATCCAATACCAATTTGGTTTAAATAATAGCGACATTGACTTTGTACTAATCAAGATACTTCAACGAATGGTTGGTCAAAATATCGCGAGAGCTACGGTTCGATGAAGAAAGACGATGGTTTATAAATTATAGGGATTTTATAGGGCTGTAATAAAGTCAACTTAAAATTTAATTTCAATAATTAGTTGCTGTTCTTTTTTCAAATGATGGCGCCACATAATACGGACGTGTTCATTTAATCTTGCCACAAACTGTTGATATGCGTGCTTGCGCGCAGGTATAGTGAGGCAAATGTTCGCGTTTAAATTGCGCCACAATTCTCGTAATGTGTAGATCTGGTTTGATTTAGGGTATGTTTTTAGGTGAAAATAAAGTACTTTATGTATACTTCACTGCTTACCTACTTATCTCTTTCCCAAAATTACCTTCACTTAAATATTTGCTTGAATGAAGAGCTTCTACATTAAACCAGTTTTCTAAATTTGGTTGAGCCATCTAATCTCAGAAGATTACTATATTTCTAGGTATTCCAAGATGAAGACTAGGCAAGCCTAGGCGGCTTAGTGCCCAATAAGAATAGATATCTTACGAGCTATCTTAAGAGCCGGAATAAGAAGCTTTGACGGCTGAATACTTTCACAAATATAACGTTATTAGTGGAAATCTGTCTGTGTGTTTTAAATATATTTTAGTATTATTTTATTTTAGTTAATAAATATTTATTTCAGACCAAGAATCTGTAGGGACCGTAGCACGTAGTGTTCATTATCGTCCACACCCTAATTTTATAAATATAATACTGTGTAACAACTAAACAAGCACAATACCACATTGCGCATCTATAAGTAGAATAAAAGACACACTACGTGTGGTACAATCCAAAGGTGATTTTTGATCAGTGCGTGTTGCGAAACTACATTTTGGAAGGGGCGACTAGAATCAATTCTATTTTAATGTAAATGTTGACGTTCAAAAGTGCCTTTTAAGTGCCTATTTGAAATAAATGCTTTGACTTTGCCAGTGATTACCCATGGCACTGAAACGTGTTGGCTCTAGTGGGCTGAAAGTCATCCAAAGGGCAATGGAGAGGGTTATGCTTGGAAAATTAAGAGATCCGAAGGAGAACCAAGGTAAACGACTTAGCGCGAAGAATTGCCAAACATAAGTGGCAGTGAGCAGAACACTGCTCGCAGAACAGATGGCCGATGGGACCGAAATGTTCTGAGTGTCGCCTGCGTACTGGAAGACGTAGTTTTGGAAGGCCTCCCACAAGGTGGGCTGATGTCCTGATTCCGCTGGATGCAAAGAACCGGTCAAAGTGGGTGTTACTGGGAGAGGCCTATGTCAGGCAGTGGACTTCTTTTGGCTCTAATGATGATAATGATGATTATGACAGTCCATCACACTGAACAAGTTTCTCCATGGAACCAACATCAAAATCGCGAGAAAACTATTAACTGTCCCATTCAAAACTTTAATACCTTCTAACCTCAAATGTATGGGATAGTTGATATTTATTTCGCGATTTCGACGTTGTTCCAAGGAGAAAATTGTTCAGTTTGGTGGATTATACCACATCCTTAAATTTGAGCACACTTTTCCGATAAACACTGAAAGTACACATACCTAATGATTTATTAGTCATGTATTCAAGACGTAAGGATGCACAGAGAGTTGCATTACTGGTTTGAAAATTCTCGAGGGCAAATTTTTGAAGTGCACCAAAGTCGTAAAGAACACTCTGCTCAGAGCTTATTGCTTGTCAATGTACACCTGCCAACTTTGGTGCAACTTCACAAAAAAGGTGTACAGTTCATTAAGTGTTCAGTATAATGATGCTCACCGAATCCTAATCAATTTGCCAAGATACTGCAGTGCCTCGAGTATGTTTGCCGAAGCGAGAGTCCCAGACTTTTACGCCATCATGAGGTCGAGGGTCGCATCTTTTTGGCGAACTTTGAGACGCTCCAGTAACAGCATTTTGAAGGTTGTTACGGACAGCTTAGCAAGCCCTATATTTGTGCACTGGATTTCTGTACACCTAAACGGGGATTTTTGAAGACTATGGGTACATATCTCTATGTTTTGAATTTTTATTTTATTATTTTTACTGTCAATTTCTGTATATGGGTATATTGCCTGCAATAAAACAAAATTTATTTATTAAAATTTTGTAAAAATCTACTTGTTACAATCGCGAAACATATTTTGACCAACACGCAACCTAATATTGACCTTCAAATTGCAAAAAAACGTCAGAATTATCAGATTTTAAACTTCACGGGCTACTTGGCGCTGTTGCCTTCAATAGACATAATCTTTTTTTAAATAAAAATGGTTTGTAAAATAAATAAAAAACATTCTGGACTAAGAATAAATCACTCAAGTAGTATTAACTCCTTGGGTAAAGAATAGACACATCCCCGGACTGACGGCGGCAGCAGTAATCTCAGCTTAACTTCACGGGTCGATCGAGTCCCTTGTCTTTCTAGCTAACCTTTCAGGACAAGGCTTTTTAGCACTGGATTTAAGACTGAGCACTTAAAGTTTTTACAGAAGCTAACGCTCTCTGTATGTAGAAGTCTACATACAGAGAGCAGTGCTGGCCTTGTGGTAACGGCCGAGACTTACGAGTTGTAGGTCGTAGGTTCGAATCCAAACAGGCTAATTATTATAATAATAATTATTACTTTGTGTTAATTATTTCAGTACCACTGCTCTCAAAACGGTGAAGGAAAATATTGTGAAACCGAATATCCTAGAACAAAAAATTCTAAGTTACGCAGTCGGCCCGCGTGGTTGATTACGGCCCGCTTCCTCTCACCAAGAGGAAGCCTGTGTCCCTGTGGTTTGTGAACATTGTTGGCTGATTTTGGTAACTTTCACATGCACAGAACATCATGTCTTTTATATCGTTATTAGTTTTCAAATTCTTTCCTTTATACAATGTGTAGCTGAAATAATGCACATTATGAAAGTAGTTGGTTCAGAATCGTTCACTAAATCGATCTGTTTCATTTACCAGTACCAACAACTATTTTCCGTGCCTAATTATTATAGAAATTATCTACATGTTTAAGACCTTATAGTATTTAAGTAAAGTATGATATGAGTTAAAAAAATCTTAAGTAAAATATTGTTATGAAATCAGTTGTCATAATATTAGTTGTAAAAACTCATGTCGCCTGTGATACAGTTTTATCCTACTACAGAATACTTTGTACTACTTCTTACTGTCTTATACAAGTTATTGCCAGTCTCTTATACATAAAAACTTTTTTTCGCAATACTTTCTGAAATGAAAAGTACCAAAGTTCATTTACTTTATAAAATAAAATAACGCATGTGCAAACAAACTTCAAACACAGACAAATCCCTAAATCAGACCTGACGTCTAACCGTTTAAAATCCAGTCGAAAATAATGCCTATTTATTTCTATTTATAGACAACAAAGTCCCTAGACGGGTATAAGCAGGGATTGAGTCTATCTCAGCGCCTCCATCCTAGACAGAATCTCTGTAAGGATTTTGTACATACGACGACATAAGTAATACATTTCCAATGTAAACTGACCTCTCATTGTACCAGCAACAACTAACTACAACTTTCTGATTGACTCCTTGACAATTCATAATTAGGTTTCTATTTTTTCCTATAAACAAAAACGAATCGTTTAGCTTACTAATGGTACCATTTTTAGGGTTCCGTACCCAAAGGGTAAAACGGGACCATATTACTAAGACTCCGCTCTCGGTCCGTCTGTCTGTCTGTCCGTCTGTCACCAGGCTATATCTCATGAACCGAGATAGTTAGACAGTTGATATTTTCACAGACGATGTATTTATGTTGCCGCTTTATCAACAAAAACGTGATTTTTTTGCTCGATTATTTCGATATTTTTGTTTTTTGTTCGATATTGATAACGGCAACAGGTAGAGGCTTGAAATATTCACAGAATATTATGTTATAGGTTTATACACTTTAAAAATAAATAACTATATTAAAATAAAACAAATATTTCAGTGGGGCTCCCATACAACAGACATGATTTTTTTGCCGTTTTTAGAGATAATGGTACGGAACCCTTCGTGCGCGAGTCCGACTCGCACTTGGCCGGTTTAATTTTTCCAATCTGGGCAATAAATAGTTTCGTAAGCTAATTTTACCTGTGTTCGCTACTTCCATAAAGGACGGTCTACTCTGCAAAGTTATGAGGTTTGGTTTTTTTTTATGCAAAGCTTCAATTTTGGTAAAGATACAAGAGTCTTAATTTTAACCTACAACAGTCCGTAAATTATAGGAATCGGCGTTTAGTAATATAGTCAATCTCCTTCAGCACTAGTGTTCCATATACAGAGTGGCAGGCACCATGGATTCAGCACATGATTTTGAAGCGCCTGCGTTGAAATTTTCCGTCGGTTATATAAAAAAAATAGCTGTGCCATACATTTTGAACGCGTAGTTATTGCACTTGTCTATGAAACGACAGTTTTTTTTTTGTGCGGGGTGTTCAGAGTCATGTTTGTAAATGATTAAGAACGCCCTCACAAAATTTGCGGCCATGCCTTAACCACTGGACCATCACGACAATTTAAATGGTATAGCACAAATAAAACGTTTTGAGTTTTTACGGAAAGCATTGCTAGGTCAGGTTATACTGGTTTTGTATTGTGTTGAAAGTCGTCGTGTGTAGCTACGTACACTACAAAGGGTCTGGATCGAAAGGTACGTTTGATAGCCGAAACAATCGAGGTGTATCGCTTTTGTAGTTTTAAGCTTTGCTGACGGGATTTGATTTTGGATCTTCGAGTATTTTTGTAGTGAAATTTCAGGTAAGTATTTTGTAAAGTTGGCAAAAAAAGGTTTCTTAATAATAGAACCTATTCTTCAGGTGTGCGTTACTTTTCTTATTATTTTATGAATAAAGTAGTGATTTAATTGAGGCTGTGACTATACTTAGTGCTTTAAATTGTAAATAACATGATTATTTATACAATAAAGTTCACGTTAATAATATTCTCAATAAAAAAACCTTATCATCTTGTGCCTAGCCATTTTCCATACTATATTGAGCTCTGCTTCCTTTCTAACCAATGGAGCTGAATACCAGTATTTAACATCGAGCGACTGCCTATCTGACCTTCACTACCCAGTCACTGGGTAACACGATATGCCGATATTTTTAATTTCTTGCGAGGAAACTAACTAACGTAAGATCTGAAGTAGAAGTAAGTTCTAAGAACCACGAATTATTCTCTGCAATTTTCCACTCGTTGTCTTTTGACACCAAAAAATTTAAAAGTATGTCGCTCCTCTCTTTAGATCCTTTATCATAAAAACCTTCACAGTACTGACTTATATCAAACACTTACCTTTATAATCCCAATCCAAATATAATCTCAATAATACAATGTATCACAGTAAGTATGACAACCAGCATCTAGCATCCATTCTTACCAACTGACATCCGTTGTACTCCAGACATCAGGAAATGGATTCCTCTCAAACCCTCACTGAATAATACGATTTGCCTTATACACATCACGTTACATCAAGAAATACTTTTTTCACCATGGAAAAGCAATTGAAAGTACACCCTAAAGTTAAGAGGTAAAGCTGACTTTAGACTGCGGTGGTAACGTCTAAGGATGAAATGAAAATTCGAGTGAAAGTGAACTCAAAAGTTGATGGAGTAGAGTTTAATTTTGTTTGCAGGTGTAAAAGGGTGTCAGTGTCTTGTAAATGCAAAAGGAATAGAAATAACTACTTGGCGCTCATAGATACAATCTGTAAAACTGTATAATGCGCAAGTTCGTTGTAAACTTGGAAAGGATAACCTTACAAGTTCTCGTCACAAAGATGTCATTATTTTGATTTTTAATTTGATGCAAAGTGCTAACAGAGTTATGTCTTAAAGTTAGTATAAAGTAAACTGGGTCATCATTCCTCTACTCTTATCCTAATTTATTTGAGGTCGGCGCAACCTGCTTGTCTTCTTTCCTACTAGTCTATTAATCTCCATCTCTATAGTCACAATCTTTATATCTCCCACACTGCTCATTCAACGTTTCTTTTGTTCTCTTTCTCTCAATGCTATCCACAATCCACATTCATACTGCAAACTTTCCTTACCACATTTTTAGTATTCCTCAGCATCACATGTCGATTATTAAAACTGTTACGAGTAGATTTAATACTATCACCATGTCCTTTGGGCACGTCACGAATGCGGCGGTAAGTCCCCTCTTTCAGGAGTGGATTGAGAGGCACCACGGCGACCTCACCTTCTGCCTGACGCAGGTCCTCACCGGACACGGGTGTTTCGGGGGGTTCCTGTTTCGTATAAGACGGGAGGAAACGCCCGGGTGTTTCCATTGCGAAAGTAAGTTAGTAAGTAAGTAATTTATTTGCCAAAATGTAGGTGTACAAAGTAGTATGATGTTATTATAAATGTGGCCCATTTACATTCTACCATTACGTGTGGTGTGCAAATATTGAATTTCATAAACTCAAACTCAAACTCAAAGCATTTATTTCAATTAGACCATTTAAAGGTACTTTTGAATTGTCAAAAAGTCGACCAGTTGGAAAGTTGAAGCTAGTTGCCCATTCCAAAACGTAGATCTCTATGGAGAAGAACGGGCAAGAAACTCCATGGACACTCTTTTTAATCATGTTAAGTATTACAAAAACTTGGGAACAATATTCTTGTTGCTTCTATATGTGAGAACCATGTAAAAAAAAAAAACAATTCTAAATATAAGATTTAAAATAATAATACATTAAATTATTAAAAATTAGATCACCCTGAGGACACGGTGCAGCATACGGTAGAAGTCTGCTCAGCTTGGGCGGAGCACCGCCGTGTCCTCGTGGAGGCGGTCGGCGGCGGCGATCTCTCGTGTACGGCCCTGGTCCAGGCCATGGTTCGGAGCGAGAGTGCAAGGGTAGCCGTCACCCCCTTCTACGAAGCAGTAATGCTCGCGAAGAGGAAGGCGGTGCAAGTGAGGGAGAGGCAGTATATGCGCCCTCACGGCCCCAGCTTCCAGAGGAGACGCCCTGGGCGTCGGGTATCCCAGGCTAATTCCCGGTCACCGTAGGTGCAGGCTTGCGGACGGCGAGTAATGAGTAGTTCGCTGTCCGGTAAGGACCAAGCCCGGGTCGACGGCGCGTTGTGTTCCACGCGCGCCTCAAAGAGATGTCAGCACCAACTGGTGGGGACCGCAAGGGCCGATGCCTGCCAGGGATGCGGGTTGTGAGAAAGAGATACCGTGGCCCCTGGCACACAGGCAACTGAGGGAACACGGCTTTCGGCCTCATCAACCACCTGTTCTGCGAGCAATGTCCACTGTGCGCTTGCTACTGCCACTTAAGTTTGGCCATTCTTCGGGCTATGTTGGTTGCCTTGGTTCTCCTGCGTATCTCTTTATTCCTGATTCGATCACTTAGGGAAACTCCGGGCATAGCCCTCTCCATTGCCCTTTGGGTGACAATTAGCCTTCCGATAAGGCTCATTGTGAGCGACCACGTTTCAGTGCCATAGGTCATAAAAAAAACAAAAACAAAAAGACCACAAAATATTCTCTGGTCCTTCAAGTCATCTTCCAAGACAGTGTACTTACATACAAAGTGCTACCAAATGCAATACGAGCGACATCTAATTTAGTGCCTTTTCTAACACAAAGGAACTGAACGCATTTCCAATTTAGCCGGGTTATACCGTTCGTATCAAGGCTCATATATCCAGGGGAATTACACTTGGATTACACACCGAACGTGTGGATTACATTACGTATTTGTGGTTCAGATAAACTATATAACGTTTCGAGAAACTGTATTTAATATGTGAAATAAGGGCTTGGATAAGGAACGAATTGTTTCATGAAATTGGATGTTTTTTGAAGTGAAAACGTCTTTAGGCGCGTTGGGCCATTTTTGAAATGGGATAAAACAATTAAACTCACGGCACTTTTACCGACACCATAGACAACACGAAAATATGAACGAACAACGTGGTTTAATCTGACGATTCAAAAAATACACACGTAATTGTTCAAGTTTTCACTTCTGTCGGCACTCCCGGAGTGCCACTGTTTTTTTTTTGTTTGTTTAAAATCTTGTGTACGGAAGTATGTAACTATTTAGATAATCAGTGATCCGGTTTGAAGGTTAATAGTGGTTATTAGTGGTAAATGGTTGGACTATAAAAGAGACTGTGACCTCTGAAATCGTCTCGGTGTTTGTTTTCAGAGTAAGGAGTCCATACCTATTCTCTAGCATACGACAGGCTGTCGTATCCAAAATGGTACATTTCATTATTTGCCTTGCCTTCGACAGCAAACAGCTGTCGGAAGAATAGCACTCGTTTATTTGATTTAAGCTGACAACATTTTCTGGTTTTGAATTTGTGAACAACGTACAAAAGACAGGCTGTTGTGATGCAACATGAGACATGCATATGTCCAGCGATAGACTACGATAGGCTGAGTTGATTGATGATAGATTGTACAAAAGAGTCCTACGATAACATTGAATGGTGTCCGATTCAGCACGGATGCGTATCGAATGGTTGTGAACAGCTATGCTGATCTGGTATTAAAATAACATTATTTCTTTTGACGTGTAAAAGTGTTTTTACTACCAATTTACACGTATAAAATTTATCACTAACTACAAATTTGTCTTAAGTTGACATGAGATATATGCAATGGCTTTAGTGGTTTTGCAGTAGATGAGTAGATACAACAATAACTTTTAATGAATTTGTGGCTACAAAAAATGTGCTCCTTTTCATTGTAACGTTAACTTTTAATATTCACATTTTTTTTACCGCTAGCTACCGAACATACTTTTCAACAAAGCAAAGGTATTAAAATGTTACAGCCTTAATGAAAGTAAAGGCTAAAGAACAACAATAATAAAGGTAAACACAAAGTGCTGTTTTTACCTTGAAATTTATTACTAAATAAAATTCCAAAGGGAACAAATTGTTAGTAATTAAAGAAAGAAAAAAAAAATATTTTTCGTGATTTTTTAATTAGTAGTATGTTGTGGTCAACGTGTTAAGGTAGTGGACACTTAGGAATAAGAGAAGCGATTTTGAAATGTGCTATAAAAGTTCCATAAAGAATTTCGATCAATTAAAATTCGCCTGCCAAAATACTGTATCCGATTAGACTGGCTGACCCCAAAATAATTGGGAAAAGGCAGATTTATTAATTGTTTCATATAGGCATCTAATAATAATGCATCAACAACGAAATTCACAACACAATGTAAATACAATGTTCGCCCAAAATATACGTAGGTACCTACTGCACTCCATCCAACTTTAACAATGTAAGACCTAGTAGTATCGGTAAATGTATACACGGCTACATATCAAGATAGACATTCCAGTTTACGCTGATCTCACACTGTACGGAAATCCTATACAATGCGAGGTCAGCTTATACTGGAAATGTATAGCTTGATGTGTAGCCGTGTGTAACTGCTACAAAGCCTGAGATAGCCTGAGATAACTATAGCTAACTCAAAAAGTGCACAAGCAAAAATAATAAAATTGATATGGGACCATTCCTGAGGTATAACCTTAACAGTTTTTTTTTTATCGATTCACAATTGCCGGAGCTATCGAACTGAGAACATCGCCCTTTTTGTAGTCGGTTAAAAATTTAAATGATTTTTTTTTTACAAAAAAAAAAAAACAACCGACTTCCAAAAAAACACTACAAAGTGCAAAGTGAAAAACAACTTTAATTTCGAGCGTGCACTGCCATCCGAAACTAAAGCTATTTTTCACTTACTGTAGTGTTCTTTAAGCACAAGTTTCAACAACGTCTTCAAACCAGCAAAAGGTCGTCATACGCTAGGATGGACCTAAATCCGGATTAATTTCTGCCTAATGCGAAAATCAACGCAAAATCTCTCATAATCCCACTTAAGCATACGTTTTAATCAAATGCTTACATAGAATTATAAGGCCCTTGGCATATAAGATGAAATATAATTTCTTTCGCACTTCAGGGGCGCGAATAACTCAGTTACAGAGGAACAATATAATCCGTGCCTCAAAGGATTAATAATTTTATCAAAAGTTGAACAAAGCCATGCAAAGCATCTAGTTAAGATATAAATCTTATTTTATACGCCTTTGGAATATATTTTAATGTTATGTGTGAATGTTAAGTTTGGCAATTGTACGTTTTGAATACTTTGAATAGGGTAAACTTACTCAATCAGCAGTTGGTAATGTGAATAGATATTTTATGAAGAGTTTGTGTATTCAGTTAGGTACATCATAAAAGTAAAAACATGTTTTGTAAATCTAAATTGAATTGGCCGACGCTCTAAAGATGCTCTGTCTAAGACAAATAAGAATCTAGGTCCTTAGTAGAGCATTACTATGATGATCAGGTACCTATAGGCCAGTCAGTTTAATCATCGTAGGTCGGAAAATATTCTACAGCACGATTTTTTTGGAATTTTGTTAAGATAGACGCCATTTTTGAAGTATAAAAAATATTCTACTATTAATGCTCTTCACCTTTATCTCCACGATTTTTCCGGTACCATGAGTATTTGACGACCTGAATAATGAGAAAAAGGCAATAGGTTTTATTATTACCTTGTTATTTTATTCCCTGATACTCTTGACCTCAATCTCACGTGACGGTAGATAAACACAACACACTTTGTTATTAGAACAAAATAACATAATTTCACGCCATGTTTCCCCTAAGGGTTGGGCAAAGCTGTACCTGTAGTACACCCACATTTCGCCAGTTATGTTTAAGTACCATGTGAGAGGGGGCGAGCCTAATGCCATCAACTAGGCACAGGCTGCCATTGAAAAATTCCAGATAGAAAAACCCAATAATACTTTGCCCGACCTGGGACTCGAACCCAAGACCTCATGCTCAGCAGTTGCGCTTGCTACCAGAAGACCAACGAGGCAGTCAACAACATCAATACCCAAGTTATTTCCACGGAAACTAATCACTCGTATGTCAAAAGAAAAACTAACCAAAGTAGAAACTAGTATATCCTGAACAAATCTCCAAGTATTATCAATACCACTTTTAGCCAGTGGTCGGCTGTTTATACAGTTTGTGAGGAGCTGAATAATGTATGAGCAGAAGCTTTTTCCTAACAGGATGGTCAGGATGAGCAGAGGCGTAAGCAGCAGCACCACTAATTAAGCGACGGTTCGCCACTTCAAGTGCTAAGTGTTGAATTATTTATGAGGCTTAGTTTTTCAGGAAGGTTCGAGATGGATTGAAATAGAGTTGAGTTTTTGGCTTTTAGGCTCAAGATCGTGGGTGTTTTGGTGTTTTTGAATTTTAGAGGTTAATATTAAGTTGGGTTTAAGGAAAGGGTTCTTAGAAGATATTTATTCTTCGAAATTAATTTTGACAGCTCATCATATTCGCTAAAACAGATTTGTTGGGAGGCTCCCAAAAAAGCTGATTTTTTTACTGGAAATTCCTAGTGATATAGTGTAATTGTTGCCGTCCTGTTGTAGTTGCCACTGGATGGGTGACCATCTGTGCATACGAAGCCCCTCCATGCCTCGGAAAGCACAATTAGCAGTTGGTCCCGACTGACATTCGTGTATCTTTGACAATCGTTACGGGTCAGATACCCGATAGTCTCATCCAGTCTTACCAAGGGGTATCATGTTACCTAGTAACAGGATTGTGGAGGTCATATAGGCAGTTGCTCCATGTAAAATTCTGGTACTCAGCTGCATACGTTTAGACTGGAAGCCGACACCAACATAGATGGGACAAGGCTAGGCAGATAATAATCAAAAGTCGAAAATTTCGCTGCATTGTGTATTACAGCCATATTTCTTAGGCAAGACATCAATACTCCACTAACTGGTTTCTAGATTGTTTCTCTTTTTTCCACGTTTCCTATTTTCAAGCACGGTTTAGCTGAGATTGCGAACTTAAATTAAACTACAGAATTCAAACAGTTCAATTTCATCACTCTTCTGCCCTTATCCGAATTTATTTGGTTTCGGTCGGCGCAACATGTCTTTTTTTTCCACACTTCAACAACGTGTAACGGAAAAGGTATATACATACCAAGGGCACGGCTTCTTTGGATAATATCAAACGATATTCGAAGGCTGTTTTAATCCTATCTCTACATGTACGGAAGTTAGGGGGCGTCCATTAATTACGTGAGGCAATTTTGGCAACTTTCCCCCCCTCCCCATAATATCACGTAAGAAAACGTTAATCTGTGCTTATTTGCGTTTGATTTATGCGTTGCATTTGGCTGGCTTGGCTTGCCTATGGCGGTTTAATCATCGAGTAGCTACTGTGCTACTTTGTGGCGTTCGCATAACCGAGATAAATATTATTTTGTAGGATTTAGCCATATTGGCGGAAAAATATGTTTTACATAATTTAACCCGGTTTTCTCGTAATGTTATATTGTTTCTTTGCGGAAAAAATATAAATTACGTGATATTTTCTGAGACCCCCCTCTCCCCCTGGCTTGCGGATGGCGAGTCGGGCTTGCGGACGGCGAGTAATGGGTAGCTCGCTGTGCGGTAAGGACCAAGTCCGGGTCGACGGCGCATTGTGTTCCACGCGCGCCTTAAAGAGATGTCAGCACCAACTGGTGGGATCCGCAAGGGCCGATGCCTGCCTGGGGTGCGGGTTGTTCGAAAGAGATACCACGGCCCCTGGCACACAGGCAACTGAGGGAACACGGGTTGGTAGTCTGACACGCCCTCATGCTCCACCCAGAGCGGGAGAAGTTATTTGATGATTTCACACCCAAAAAAAAACCCCCTCTCCCTCACGTGAGATTGGATGAGATTCGACTCGACCCCCTCCCCCCTAAACGCCTCACGTAATTTATGAGTGCCCCCTTATGAGAATTTTTAATACATTGGTACCAGAAACCGGACTTTACAAATTGAAACAAATACATCACTCGGAAGAGATTTTTAGTAATATATTGGCAAGTAACGTGGAAAGTTTGACCTACGTAGTACGGTGACACGTTTGTTATGATTTGAATTTAAGAAATATGCAACCGAAAATTTGGTATCAATTCTTAGAGTATTTTATTTTAAGCTGAAACTATGTATAGTGATTCTATACCAGCTGTTATCTTCAGTGCTTAAGGATAGCAATAGGGTTCCTGTTACACCCTGTATATAGTCGTCATCTCGGTAGTCAGTTCCTTTATAACCACATCATCATTCACACAATCCAATTTGTTCATACTTTATCAATCGTTCCGCCAACGCAATGTGTCCTCACCCAATAAACATCCGTCGTACCTGCAAGTAAAGCAATTATAAATAAACACGAAAAAGGTTCTATATTTCATCAAAGTGTAGGTACTCCGGAGTTCTACACACTGGCACTAGCTATTGTAAAATAAATGAGATTTTTAATTGAGTTCAGATAAATGTTGGAGCCGTGACTGTTAAGTTTTGAAGTGCAATCTAAGTTTATTTTAAGGACCTTTGTTGTGTTTGAAACAATTGTTTGTACGTGATTTACAAATGATAGTGCATTTACAAATGGTTGAAAATAAGAGAGAGAGAATAACCATGGGCGCCGTTAAGTTTATTTTCCTGGTGCTACATCTGGATATGTTTTAATAGGTAATACAGTAATCTCAGGAAAGTTTTCTACACCTTTTCCAGCGTTAATATGAGTCACCGTGTAGGGATGATAGATACAGGCACCGGCCTCAAGTTTACTACGAACCAAAGTGGTGTAAAAAAGCTTAATTACATCTGGGTTGTGAAAATCACGGGCATTTCGCAAAACGAAACCCACTTAGCAAGGGTGGAGACATGATCTCTAAATGTCAGACCAGTGTCAAAGGTGATCTTCCTGTGCGAGTCACAATAAATACCTTTTCTTTCTTTCTTTCTTAAAGGTCACGCCTATTTCCTTTATTTTGGTGACGCGACTTCAGTGCCCAATCTGTAGCTATAGTGCAGTGGTTGACGTTTTCGGCTGTATGTCATGACGTAACCGTTACTTACTTGTATGAAAAATAGTTTATTGACCATGCTCCACTCATATAATATAGCATCAATGTCCGCCTGTAGGAGAATGCAATCGGCGACCCTATCAATTTTAACTACTAGTTTTAGGTCATCGGCATAGAGCAAGCATTTTGCGAATTAAACCTTATTTATAAGATCATTGATCAATTTGTCAGTTATGTCATGTTTCTACATTTATATTTGTAATTCATACGTTGCATCATTGACTCTGACAAAAACTATAATGAAAAATTCCCATTCATATAAAAAAGGACCATCAACTATGACGATCACATTTACCGTCTCCAATAATATCTTAATATCTCCGAATTCAAATTTCTCGTTCCAATATAGAAAAGAAAACAAACTAACTGGCAACGAAAAATCCACCGGAACAAAATTCAAATACGGAACTGGGAAAAATGGAAGGCGTTCCGTTTCACCGATAGACTTTGATAAAAGTTTGTCTAAGTTATCAGAGGGTGGAGAGTATCACGTGCCAACGACTAGTCACTTCCTTGCTACTTTGCTAACAAGATTTATTTTAAAACTACCTTCCGTGGATTGATCTTTTAAGGAGGCAGGTAGGTGTGATAAAAAAAATATCAGTGAAGTTCCCGGGACATTGAAATGTCGTTACTTACCTTCAAATTGTGAAAATGTAAAACTAATAAATACCCAATCACTAGACTAACTTTAACAAATGAAAGTCGACCCAGTAATCGTTTAGAAATTCTACCCATGTACCTACTTACTTGAAAACCAAAACAACTCCAGGTACGCATAACCTCCTCCTGTTTTATTTTTTCAGTAACTTAAGGGAAATATCACAGCTTCCACGCGAGCTTTCAATAGTCCACACTACACTTATGCTCTTTTGCAAAATGTTATCCTACTATTCTACTATACAACGTGTAACGGAAAGGGTATATACATACCAAGGGCACGGCTTCTTTGGATGATATCAAACGATATTGGAAGGGTTTTTTTAATCCTATCTCTACATGTTCGGAAGTTATGAGAATTTTTAATACATTGATACCAGAAACCGACCTTTTCAAATTGAAGTGAACACATCACTCGGAAGAGATTTATCGTGACATTGGCAAGTCACGTGGAAAGTTATTAACCTATACGTAGGGCGGTGACACGTTTGTTATGATTTGAATTGAAGAAATATTATTATGAAACCGAAAATTTGGTATCAATTCTTAGAGTATTTTATTTTGAGCTGAAACTATGTAGGTGAAAAAAATAACAATCAGTATCAGTACTGATTGTTATTTTTTTTTACTTATTTATCAATGCTGTTTTTGGGAGTAACATTATGCTCCATGTTTGGAAAGCTCATTTTCCATGCCTGTCTAATTAGGGAAGTTTTTAACAAATGCTACCATTTTACGTGCAATGCACAGGCATTGACGGCAACAAATCGCCAATTCACAAGTTACACAACCATTATTTAGTTATTTCTATACCGTGTTATGTAGTTACTGGGCTGTGGAGGTCAGGGTAGGCAGTCACTTTATGTTTAAAAACTAGTACTCAGCTACATCCAGTGAGACTGGAAGCCAACCCCAACATATTTAGGAAAAGGCTATGCCCTTTAGTTTGGTAAGACTGGTTGTTTGATTTTCGGGATTCTGACGACTGGTAATGACTGTAATTTTTTTACGGTTTAACGTGCTTTCCGAGGCACGGAGGGGTCTTGGTATGTAAAAATTGTTACCCATCGTAACAACACCCTCACTGGGTATTTTTTTTACATTCTATCCTACTATACTACGAATGTTTTAAATTTTAAAATTTGGATGTTTTTTACTAAATTATGTAAAAACGGTTTGAGGACATTTTGATGAAACTTGGCACACTGATAGCTTATAACCTGGAGCAACACATATAATACTTTTATCGCAGTAATCGTTCCTTTGGAACAATTTCCGACCTCCACGCGGGCGAAACCGCTAACAAAAGCTAGTATTGTATAAAGTAAACAAAAAACTAAAACTGACACCACCAACATTATTTATCTCAGTCTTGCAGAACCACTAGGAAAACTCATTTACCCTTCTTATTTTATGCAAAGAAATCCTATAACCAGCTCCATATCCCTGCGGCCACGTAAAAGGGTTTGTGGTAAGAAAGTTATCATGCCATCATATTGTTGTGAACGTGACGAGAATACTTTCAGGTTTAAAGGTTTATGGTGTGGTTATTTACAGTGGTTTGGAGGGAATTGGTAATAGTATTTTATGTTTTGTAACTCTTAGTAGTCAAAGCTGAAATGGAAATGGTCAGGCTACTTAGCAAGGCTTACAGGCCAGACATCGACCATAAACGTCGCACTTTGGAGAGGCCCTCAAGGAAAAAGAAACAAGAGAAAATCACTAGGAAGCCAGAGAGATCAGTAAAACCGCCGGCTTAAATCGGAGCTAAATATCACAATACAGAAATAAATTGGTTAATATATCTTTGGAGGAGGCCTTCACCGAAACTGGGGTTCTTGGTGAAGAAGAAATAGAAAACAACTAAAAACTAAATTAATCTACATAAGTTATCTTTTCGTTCCCATTAGAACATAATAATTATGTACCTGCTAGGACCGACAAATATGAAAAATCATAATTATATGTATACGGCAAGAAATAAAAGCTTTTATTTCTTATTTTTATTTAATAGTCGAAGGGCAAATTTTTTAATAGTCAGATAAGCATTATCTGAAAAATTATTACGTCAATTTGACATATTTTCTATACAAAAGCTCAAACCGCAATATTTATTCCTCAGATTAAAGTTATCTGACTATTGAAAAATCTGCCCTAAGTCAAAGTATTTATTTCAAGTAGGCCATTAAAGACAGTTACGTATGGAGAAGAATGAACACAAAAGTCTCTAGTAAATACCTTTTAAAATCTTGAACAATACATTTGTATAAATCCTACTAATATCCTCTATCCCACTTCCTACTAATATTATAAATATGAAAGTTTGGATGTTTGTTAGTCAATCACGTCAAAATGTCTAAACGGATTTGGATGAATTTTGGCACGCGGATAGATTATAGCCTGGATTAACATATAGGATACTTTTTATCCCGGTGGTACGTTCCCGTGGGATAATTTCCGACTTCCACGCGGGCGAAGCCGCTGGCAAAAGCTAGTTAATTATAATACCGGGATAAAAAGTATTTTATGTGTTAATCCAGGCTATGATCTATCTGTGCGCCAAATTTCATCCAAATCCGTTCAGGCATTTTTGCATGATTGAGTAACAAACATACAAACACACTAACCTTCACATATACGGGCTGATTTTTTAGTCACCTTCCAAATTTTTCAGGGTGATAGTACCCGTTAAATTGAACAACTTTCTCCAAGGAACATGGGTCGAAATATGAAAAAAAAAATCGGACCTCCCATACAAAATCGACCAGCTAACTATTGATTTTGCATGGGAGGTCGATTTTTTTTTTTTCATATTTCGACCCATGTTCCTTGGAGAAAGTTGTTCAATTTAACGGGTACTATCACCCTGAAAAATTTGGAAGGTGACTAAAAAATCAGCCCGTATAATATTAGGTATTATACAGGGTGTAACAGAAACCCTATTGCTATCCAGATAACAGCTGGTATAGAAGCTGGTTATTTAATTTAATGTTGGACTGATCCAACATTAAATTAAATAAGAAAGTGCCTAAAAACTAATATCCCAGTTAAGATACTACCTGAAAATATTTGTTTATGAGAGCTTAAATTTTACATACATTCATACATAAACTCACACCTTTTTCCCATTGAGGTAGGCAGAAACTATGGAACGCCGCCTACTATGACCCTTACATACTTCTTCAGCTTCTCTTACATACATCTGGTCATACACGTACGCCGGTTGCGAACATCAGCGTCTTTCTGAACAACATCACTAATAAGGTCACTATAAGTCCTCCTAGGGCATCCCGTGCTGGCATTTCCACTCACATTACTGCCTAGTGAATACCTTTTATTAGCCCCCCTTCATTCATCTTCTCAACATGACCAAACCATATACAGATACTACTTTTCATTATTCCCAAACTAGGTATTTTTATAAAATCTATTCTTGTTTTCCAATTTATTATTAGGTGCCTGCCACACGACACAAATGACGTTTTAAGATAAAAGCCAGCAGTCTTAAAAGCCTGCCCGTCTGTATTAGCCTAGATAGTGTGGACACTGCTCTGACTTGACCGTTTCTAACGATCGAATGCACAAGGAAGTCGGTGTATCTTAAAGCAAGCAGGATTTGATTAGAAGCTGTTATTTTAAAATTGGTTTAGAAATAGAGAGAAATGAGGAGAATGAAGGTTTGTTACTAAAATGGTCGTATCTGAACTAAAAAAGATTAAATAAGGTTTTAACGCAAAGCAAAATGTTTGAAATAATCTTCTCTCATGCTGCCAAATAGTTACTTTAAAAATAAAATAATTATTATAAATAGTACTGTAAATTTGTTAGAACAAACACTTTTACATAGCATAATTAGCCTATAATGTTCCCACTGCTAGGACACAGGCCTCCTCTCTGTGAGAGGCAATGGGCCGGAATCCAACACGCATACCAAGTGCGGGTTGGTGTATCTTTTACATCATCAAATATTTTAAGATGAGCCTTTCCAATCTAAACAGTACAACTCATTCATTGTTTAAGGAACTGGTTTAACAAAACGCACTGTGATCCAAGACAACACCACCAAATGGCTCCCTAATAAATTAACCCTAAAATGCTCAAACAAAACATACGAACATCAACTCATTGGGGGGATGAATGAAACAAATAAAATAGCTTACGTTGTACCACGTAGGATGAAATTGACTCACCCCCGAGGGATCTGACTCGCTGCCGAATTGTACGGGAACTTTACTTGTTGGCCCACGCAAGCATATTGTGTTGTACGGGATGTTGATTTATGGCAATTTCGGTTATTGTAGGTACCGAAACTTTTTTTTAATAATCTACCACGCGGTCGGTTTATGACAATTACATCAATTTATCAATAAATTAATTTAGTTGCCAGGCAAAGTAAGCCATATTTTTTTTGTATGTAAGCGTTGTTAAGGTGTCTTGTTACGTCCCAATAATCTGATTTTTTATATATTTTATACTAGTTCTTGAAATATGTCGAATTGAAGCAAACTAATACCTACTATTTGAGAGCTATATAATTATTATTAAAAAAATATTTCAGACCATTCTTATTAATGAAAATATACTCAAAAACGAATGAAACCACAACGCAGATTTATGGTGATACAAATGAATATAATTAATTCAATATTTTATCGTAATTTTCCCGTTATGAATTTTGGTTGTTAAACAGTACAGCAATATACAAAAAAACGTAAGAAAGTTTTAACTACGCGGTGTTCATGTAAGGTCTGTCACCTTCAAAGGTGAAGGTGACAGACCTTACATGAACACCGCGTAGTTTACAATAAAGCGCGTGAAAATAACATTAGTGGTGATGAATCTGTGTGTAAATATATAGCTACAATAAACAACTGCAATCGTTATAATAATTTTGTAACATCACAATTTAATTCAACAATAAACTACTGCAGCTCTGACAAAATCAAAAGTGCCTCTCAACCAATAATTACATGCTTATAAACAACATTTTAAACCGTTTTATTTGCGGTGACATCATGAATACCTTGGTACATCGGACACACAGTAGCGGTGGCAGGGTTAAGCGATAAACATAAAAATAATTATACGATAAGCGACAACCCTAGACCGCATAAAATGGTTTAATTGTGATAATATACATTTATTTTCAAATTATTCGTGACTTCAGCTCTACATTATGTGGTCCATATTATGTACATGTATGTACATAATATGGGCATCAAAAAAAGTAACAACCAGTTGCAGAAATGAACTTTAACTTTTAAAGCCGTCATTAAATACTAATCTTACATTAACTTGTTGCAGAAAGCAACGTTACTTTACATTATTGACTCGATTTCAATGGTTCTTTAATTTAAAATGTTCTGTGTCAAACGAAGCAATCTGTCACAGTTTTTGTTGCTTATATCAAGCATCATTAACACCATAAAGTTGTTTTGTGCAACATCATTAAATTAATGAAATCATTAGCGTTAATGATTAATTATGTAGTGTAGCATTAATATATGTCTTTGTGCAACTGGATTTTAATCTAGTTTAATTGTGAATAGGTTTTAAACAGGCAATTAAAACAACGCAACCTACCTTACTCACACGATACAAAATATTAACTTAATCTCGTTACCACTTCATCATCGCTGCAGGCATGCCGTAATCTCAAACTGCCGTCATACTAGCTCCGTTCAGACTGCACCTAGCTCCAGTAAGTACTTCTTCAAAGTTTAACTTTAGTTAAGCTGGCAGTTGACCGGGATATGCAGGGTTATGTAGTCTAACCGGAGTTTGATCTAAGCTATTGTGGAAGGTAGCTGTATGGAGGTTATAGTTTGTTGAGAATGTAGCTTTCTGGGCTAGGCTGGTATTATATTAGAAATTCATAATCATGCTCCTGCCTTTATCCTAATTTATTTAGGATCGGTGTAACAAATCCTTTTTAACCTACTTCAAAAAAGGAAGAGGTTCTCAACTCGGTTGTATTTTTTAAAATGTTTGTTTGTTCAGAACTGTGTCATAGGTTTGCTTACCGATACCGACCAAATTTATATGGGACCACTCGGTAAGTATACCCTATACTTACTGAGTGGTCCCATATAAATTTGGTCAGTGTCCCTTTTGGTTCACTGGTAGTGCTACTGCTGAACATGAGGTCGATCAAGCGGTCGATCAAGTGGTTTATTGGTTTTTCCGTCGAGGATTTCTCAGTAGCAGCTCGGAGTCTGGATTCATGTTATATAACTGGCGAAATGTAGGTAGGTAGGTACAGGTGTTTCGCTTCGTGTTAATTTCTTTCCCGCCATGATGTCACTAACTAAACTAAAAAAATCTCCTGTAGAAACAACATCTCCATACTTCCCTACGCAGTAATAATGATCCTCATTAATAATCACTTCGCCAAAGCTCAATAAAAAATCAGACCTTTTTTTTTCAATCACAATACAGTAGGTATGCAAAGCCTTTGGATCCGATCCGCTGTGAATTTAATTATTAGTTACGCCGCAAATTTAAATTGGATTGATCTCGGTTAATCTCGTCCATCCGAATGGATTAACCCCCCAATGTAAGGTATGGACGGTGGACTTTAAGCCCTAACTATTGACTTGTCGGTGTAGTGTTGTAGGATTAGTTATGAATTACATAAAGGATTCTTGCTTGTGTATACAATTTTGTTAATTTGGTAGCAGGTTTCTGCTATTATGTATTTCGTGCGTACCTAACCTACGTTGTCGTTATTCTTAACATTAGTAAAATCAAGAAGATTAAAAATATCACGTTTACTTCATTCATTTCAGCCGAAAGGCGTCCACTGCTGGACATAGGCCTCCCAAGCACCGCCACTTCAACCAGTTTTGTGCTTCTTGCATCCACTAGATTCTTGCGGCTTTCACAAGGTCATCAATCCATCGTCTTAAATTTTTAGGTAATTTTATGTAACGGTTAAATGTATAACATTATCAGCTTATAACGTTCCCACTGCTGGGACACAGACTCCTCTGTTTGAGACGGAGAGGGCCGTAATCCACGACGCGGGCCAAGTACACATTAATGGTTCTAGGACATGCGTGTTTGCTAACGGTGATTTCCAATATCCATGAGGTTTAAACTATAGGTACATACATCGGTTTAAAGAATTTACTCTCAGAAAGAACATAAACAGTTCACTTAAAATATGAGTTATACAAATAAGTCATACAGTTTACAGGTGAGTTGACAAAAGAAAAAGAGAGTAGGTATTTAATATTACGACTTAATTCTATACAAAAGGTAAATCATCAATCATAAGCAGGCAATTTCTTTTTTTCTTTTTTTTTAGTAGCTTGTAGTTATGTTTTTTGAACTGTATGTTTTTAACAATTTTTTTTTTTAATTTTTTGTACTGGCAATTTGTTGTACAGTACCGCTTCTTCGTATAAAATACTTTTCTTCCCGTAATTTGTTCTGGATGGGCTGAGTTCGAGTTTATTCCGATTTCTAGTATAGTATCCGTGGTTTGTTTTTTTTGAAAGTCAATTTATTGAGAGTGCGTTTCCATTGTTATAATTTTCCTCATGTTTTGTATAAATAAAGTTGTTTTATGTTGTATAGTATAATTTTGTTAATTATATTTGTTTAGTTGATGTTAGGTAGTGGTAATTGTATAGAGTTTTAATTTATTTATTTTGTATCACTTGAATTTGGTTTAAATATGTTTTAGCGGCGCATCCCCATACTTCAACCAAGTATTCTAGATGTGGTTTCACGAGTGCATTACAAAATATCATGTATCTAGTTTTGTGTCTTTTCACAATTATTTTGGGGTCGGCTTCCAGTCTAATCGGTTGCAGCTAAAAACCAGTATTTTGCATGGAACGACTGCCTATTTAACTTCCACAACCCAGTAACTGGGTAACACGAAACTGGCTGTCAGAATTTTATGTTTCAGACGATCCGTAACGTCTGTCAAAGAGCCAAACATGACAGCCAAGATCAACGGCTTAACTTGCTTTTCGAGGGACGAAAAGATTTTGGCAAGCAAAGATGGTCACCCATCCACGGAGCGTCCTAGACAAGCGTAGCTGTTTCTAGTCGATAGACACGTGCGGCTGTTATTTACCACCACCACTAAAACTTCAAAGGTAGCCTGCAAAGGCCGTTAGCATTTAGGATAGACTAGAGAAAGGAAACAAATAATCTTTATACATATAATTATAATAAAAACTTGAGAGGTGTCAAGGGACACCCGGATGGAACGAAGTTCCAGCACTTGCCGCCAGCACTTACCGGTGCTTGCCGCCAGTACTCGCCGCCAGTATGCGCCGCCAGTACCCGCCGCCAGTACTCGCCGCCAGTACTCGCCGCCAGTACTCGCCGCCAGTACTCGCCGCCAGTACTCGCCGCCAGTACTCGCCGCCAGTACTCGCCGCCAGTACTCGCCGCCAGTACTCGCCGCCAGTACTCGCCGCCAGTACTCGCCGCCAGTACTCGCCGCCAGTACTCGCCGCCAGTACTCGCCGCCAGTACTCGCCGCCAGTACTCGCCGCCAGTACTCGCCGCCAGTACTCGCCGCCAGTACTCGCCGCCAGTACTCGCCGCCAGTACTCGCCGCCAGTACTCGCCGCCAGTACTCGCCGCCAGTACTCGCCGCCAGTACTCGCCGCCAGTACTCGCCGCCAGTACTCGCCGCCAGTACTCGCCGCCAGTACTCGCCGCCAGTACTCGCCGCCAGTACTCGCCGCCAGTACTCGCCGCCAGTACTCGCCGCCAGTACTCGCCGCCAGTACTCGCCGCCAGTACTCGCCGCCAGTACTCGCCGCCAGTACTCGCCGCCAGTACTCGCCGCCAGTACTCGCCGCCAGTACTCGCCGCCAGTACTCGCCGCCAGTACTCGCCGCCAGTACTCGCCGCCAGTACTCGCCGCCAGTACTCGCCGCCAGTACTCGCCGCCAGTACTCGCCGCCAGTACTCGCCGCCAGTACTCGCCGCCAGTACTCGCCGCCAGTACTCGCCGCCAGTACTCGCCGCCAGTACTCGCCGCCAGTACTCGCCGCCAGTACTCGCCGCCAGTACTCGCCGCCAGTACTCGCCGCCAGTAGTTGCTGCCAGTACTTGCCTCTAGCACTGGCCGCCAGTAGTTGCTGCCAGTACTTGCCTCTAGCACTGACCGCCAGTACTTGCCGCCAGTACTTGCCGCCAGTAGTTACTGCCAGTACTCACCGCCAGTACTTGCCGCCAGTACTTGCCGCCAGTACTTGCCGCCAGTACTTGCCGCCAGTACTTGCCGCCAGTACTTGCCGCCAGTACTTGCCGCCAGTACTTGCCGCCAGTACTTGCCGCCAGTACTCGCCGCCAGTACTCGCCGCCCGTACTCGCTGCCAGTACTCGCCGCCAGTACTTGCCGCCAGTACTGGCGAGAGAGAGAGAGAGAAAGAGAGAGAAACATGCGCACGCCGCACAGGGTAGGAGGACGTAATAATTAATTATGGTTACAGAAGATTAATCATTCAAACATGTTCCGTCCATCAGTTTATGTAGTGCAATTTGTTAATATGTACGACATCTTTTTTAGTCTCCAAAGAGAACAAGTGTATATTTACTTAATCAAATACTTCATAGAATACGGTCGCCATAAGTATTTGATTATTAGTCTCGAAAGAGGAACAAGTGTAATACACTTGTTCCATAAATAAACATAAATAAACATCCACTTAAATAAACATACTATGTTTATTTAATCAAATACTTCATAGAATACGGTCGCCAAATGAGATAAGTAAACAAAACCGGTCGAAGTGGCGGAGCATAGGGGAGGCCTATGTCCAGCAGTGGACGTCTTTCGGCTGAAATGATGATGATGATCCAGGGCCGTCGTATATAGTTGAAGTTTAGTGAGAAAACGATGCATGTTTTCTAATAAAATGTAATTGAATTTATAGAAAACGAACAGTTCTATTTTCAAATTAAATAGCATTCGAAAACATCCAACGGTTTCTTACTAAAATTCAACTACATATGTTATATCCGACGACCCTGGTTACTTGTCTCTCTTGGTAACTGCACATAGAGTTGCCAGTCGTAAGGGAACATCGAGGTTTGGAAAAAACAGGTATAAGAGAAACGAAAGAAAGAAAGAAATATATATTTTTCACAGAAATACGTGCATATAAAACGGACAACATAGCTTGAATACTGAAAGATTCGTCTGTGTATCCTTTCTAAACCCCGTAGACTGGACGTAGTTTTTCGCTTTTTACCTTCTACAAAATAATAACCAATTTCTGTCCCCAATTAACGATTGACAAGGACGTCCTTGTCAATCGTTAAAAATTTAACTGAAAGAAAGAGAAAAAACTTTATATCAAAATGACGTCATTTTGATATAAAGTTTTTTCTCTTTCTTTCAGTTACTTTTAATGACGGTCTGACAGTTTGAGTCCTTTATGTGGCCGCCCAAATGTCCTCTCTTTGGTATTGTTCGCCAAATTGTTGAGCTCCTTAAGGTCTGAGTTGAGCTGCGTGATTACCGATAAATGCGTGCATTGACTGGACAGGTCCTCTCAATCTGTGTGCTTATTTCCTTAAAATGTAAATTTAGACACCAATCTACATGGTTTTCATGTGATCTGACCAAGATTATGTCTGGACCTTATAACAGAATGTGACCTCTGAATTTGTCTCGGCCTGTCTTCTCAAAGAAGTCAGATATGAAACACTAACCTCATCTGGTTTTAAAATATGATTGACGTGTAAGAGTGTTTAAAAAAAAACTACTTACGGAAATAAAATCATTTATCATATAAAAACAAAACACATCCCTGTAACACCTTTTTAACATGCATTACGCAAATAAATTATTTTATTTGATTTGACATCTTTCATCACCACCTGAAATAAAGAAAATTAAAATAACCCTATCTTTAACAACATTGTTTCAATCTAAAATAAATACGTCACTATTATACGTGGTCGTGTCGGAACGTGTGAAAGGCACCCTATCGGTGACAGGGTGACCATAAATCTATCAGGAGAGGGTCATATGACCCCACGAGGCTGTTTGAGGCATATTTATATACTTTCCGACGCAATTGAAACAAATTTACAATGGGTAAATGTGACTTTTAGTGCTTTGGAAGCATTTAGGTAAAAATATATTTTCTCGTGGCAAGGGGAGAAAAAGGTGATTCATTTTTTGCACGCAAGTTATTGAATAATGAATTTTGGGTGACCACTGAAAATCAGCGCTGTGCTGTTGGTCCCAAAGCACAGCATCATGCTGAGTGGAAGCCTTCTTGTCATAGTCACGGCGCAGCGTGCAGCTGCCATTCATGTTCTATATGCCTATGTATAAATATCTGTGTTATTATCATGTTTAAAAAAAAAATGTAATGTCATCTTTTATATGCACGTGTTTCTGTGACAAATAAATAAATTTTTCTTGCTTTCTATGATTGTACCCTCAGAGTTTCGATAACTCTGAAATACGGAAAAAGCAACAATATTTAGATTTAAAAGTTTTTCCATGGAGTTTCTTGCCCTTTCTTCTTCATAGGAAACTAGTACGCTGGGTCCTATGAATTTAGCTGGTATTTTACTAAAATTAGACCGTCTCCTGGACAGTTCAAAAGTGCCTGTGAATGGCTTATTTGTATAAATAAATGCTTTGAGTTTGAGATTTAACGATGTAATCATTTATAAGATGTTTGAGCATCAAAAATGTGCCCTTACTTATAGGTATAGGCACACACAATAGGTATCTCACATTCTATTGAGACCAAGTCACACTGAACGGTTGTCACTTTTTTTTTTTGGGTGGGAAATCTTCAAATACTTCTTCCGCTCTGGGCGTAGCAGGAGGGCGTGTCAGACTTTTACTGAATAAAACCCACCCATGTTCCCTCAGTTGCCTGTGTGCCAGGGGCTGCGGTATCTCTTTCGAACAACCCGCACCCCTGGCAGGATTGTCACTTCAATTTCATTTATTTAGTCGATATTTAATGCTACATCATCCTAAATTATCTTCACAAAATACATCCCAAGTATCGGCAAAAAGAAAAAATATCATAATTTAAGTACATGGCACATTTTTCACAACACGACTTTGAAACGGGAGAGTATCTTTGAAATGGGGACGATTTATAAGCTTTAGGAAATTGAGACATAAATCCGTTGGCTTGGCAAGCGTGTGATAAAAAGTGGACGTTGTGTTAAAGCTGTGTCCTGCAGAATTTTCTTCTTTTTTATAATGGTTGAATGGAAATATCTTATTGCTATTTTGTTGATGTTCCTTTAAAGTCGAGATTGTTGTTCAATAAACGTGAATGTGTAAGAGGCTTTATCTACTCATTGTCTGTAATATTTATATTAGGTAATTCACACAATAAACAAGGCACACAGAAGCCCGAAAGTCTGACAAACCTTACCAAAGGGTATCGTATTACTGAAGGGTATCGTATTACCCAGTAACTGGGATATGGAGGTCAGATAGGCATGTAAAAAACTGGTATTTAGCTGCATCTGGTTAGACTGGAAGCCGACCCTTAACATAGTTGGGAAAATGCTAGGCAGATTGACTAACGTTATTACGCAAGATAAATGTAGCATTGATTAGCGTTGTGTATACAACATCAGCAAGGCCAGGCTGTACGACTAGCGCCAGCACACTGGCTTCGTGCAAACCTAGCTGTAAATCGTATAATTATTAATCCTGTTTAAATTAATGTTGATGTAGGTACTTGTAACGAGTTAACAATCGAATTTTAAAAGGTCATCAATATGTAGTGAGCAAGCAAGATAGATGGTTCTTATTGTTCCGCACTTTCTACAGCAGAACAAGAACGCTAGGTTGCTAATTAATATCCACAGTATGCAATCATATCTAGCGTACCATGTTCCCACTACTGGGACACAGGCCTCCACTTCCAATATACAGGGTGTCCGGTAATTAATAGACAACTTTGAAATGGTTCATGGTAGAAATAATGGCCATTTAGAAAAAAAAAACATTTTTATTCGTATTAAATCTGTAAAAAAGCAACCGACTTCCGGAAAAACACTACAAAGTGAAAAATAAATTTGATTTCGGAAGGCGGTGGCAATTTTTTTTAATACATATGCAAAGTCACCGACTTCCGAAATTAAAGTAATTTTTCATTTTGTAGTGTTTTTCCGGAAGTCGGTTGTTTTTTTTTTCTTAAAGTTTTCTTGAAAAACAGTGCAATAAATTAGATCTATGTCTGTAATATTGTGCATGTTTTTTCCAAATTAATAAGCTACATCCGAACAGAAAGCCTTTGCCAGTCGTTTCACCCGCGTGGAGGTCGAAAATTATCCCACGGAAACGTATTACCGGGATTAAAACATTATCTTGTATTAATCCAGGTTATAAATTATTTGTCTGCCAAATTTAATCCAAATCCGTTTAGCCGTTTTTGAATGGTTGTAACAATCATCCAAACATAGGTAAAATTTTTCACATTTATAATATTAGTAGGATTAGTCAGGTCTGTAAAAATAGCACACAACTAATGTACCCAAATATATTCTCTGTTCAAAATACTGAAAACGACGTAACTATCCCATTACAACTTCCTTAACACATACGTCTCAAATCAAAACACCAGCCAATGTAAACAAACGTGTCTATTCTGCTTACATTGGCCAATTTTCCGAACGCGGTGACTTCCTACAAACACAACAACTTTATCAACGACCACTAACGAAGCGTAACAGAGATGTATGAACGAGCCGATGCCGACGTCCGTAGAGACGAGTGCCAACCGTTCAGAGACTGACAGATCATTAATTTTATGTCTATTTGAGTGACTTATCATACTGCGGAGATTATTAACAATCCTGTATACAATTATTTTTAATTTGTATATTGTTACTAAAGGTAAGCATGGAGAAAAACTGGTATGCCTCTATGATAGTTGTAAGAATAACTGCAATATCCTTCAATAAATTAGTATATTGATCGACGATAAGTTATAAATGCATTTGCCAACCGTAGTGTTATTGTGTTAAGATTTTCATCAATGATTTATTTATTATTTATTTAACTATTTATGCACACACATATAAACAGACAAGAAAAAAGGAACAGAAAAATACGTACAAAGGTAATGCTTATTTCTACAGAAATCTCTTCCAGCGCACCTCCTTATAAGATCCAGTTTTATGTTGTAAAAATAGCTAGCAAAACACAAAATACACTTATTTATTAAGGCAGTTACTTAGATAAAAGCACACAGCAATGAGCCAAGAAGAAAATAATACAAGGTGGCAGGGACATCGACGAGATTGCCATGGAATCATTAGGTGATTATGTATGTCCAGCGTTGAGATTTTTCGACCGGTATTAAAAAAATAAATTGCTGTTACATTTATTTTGACTGCATAGGTGTAGCACTTTTTTATAACCGACAAAAACAATTCCATGGCATATATTTTTATTTTCGGTTATAAAAAAAACACAGACACGGGTCTAAAATCATGTGCTGAATTCCTGGTTTGTGCGTCAAATTCCTTGCCACTCTGTATGCATGGTTCGGTTTTCCCGAAAAACACACGTAATACACATTAAGACTGGTACCATTGTATACTAACATCATAAAATCAACTGTCAAAGCAATTCCAACAAAAGGTATAAAAATACGAACAGTGCTTTACTAAAAGAAAATAAATTAAAATCTACAAACTTCTGGATTCATTCCAAAATAATATCTTCAACGAATCTAAAATTATCAGCATTGTCAAGAGCATGCTGCCATCCAAGGCTGCCCATTCACTGCCAGACTTTTGAGGTAACGGTATCTACTACTTTTGCCAATTACCACCAATCGAGTCGCAGGAGTTTGTAGTAAGTGGTCGTATTTCATGTCTTCATTTTACGAGGACTTTACATGTTTTTAGGTTATTAAACTTGGTAATTTACAATCATTTGTTTAACAAATATTTAAACCTATAGTTTACCTTGATTAAATATGTTTACATAAGTCAGAGCACACTGCAAATATTTTATTTCTTTATGGGACCTTATACATAAATAATGCCAGTACAGTATTTTTACCTCACAAAGCGATGCGCACTTTGCTTGTGCTTACCAATTGTACAAAACACGCCGTTAATGTGTGTAAAAGCGCAGGAGCTTTCGGTACCGTCTTTGACAATGGCAAAGCCGGAAGTGTATGTGTGTGTGTTATGAGCTGACTGAAACTATTCATCTTCACGCAAACATTCACAGCGTGTTGTTACACTTGGTAAATAAAAGCCCGCGTCACTTCGTGAAATAAAAATACTGTGTCTATAATTTTGGTAACACCTACCCGATACAGAGGCCCTAGTGTGAGTTTCTTTTAACCATCTCGACTTTATGCATCGACTGCTTCTAAAGGCCCTTGATTCGTGAAGGGCAGATAAATATCCACTCAACAACAGTGTTCTCACTTGCCTATGGTTATTGCAAGCTTTCCACAAAATATGCCGTAAAATGTCTCGATTGCTTTGATGCTTAACTTCTTTTAGAGAATCAGAATAAACACTGTCCACCAAAAAAAGTTAAATATGGAACAGAAATTGATTAAATTTTTCTGCCAGATATGTAAACTGAACATTATTCGGTAGTTGGGTTTTTTTTTTGTTTTTTGTTGGGTGGGAAATCATCAAATAACTTCTCCCGCTCTGGGTGGAGCGGGAGGGCGTGTCAGACTTTTACTGACTAAAACCCACCCGTGTTCCCTCAGTTGCCTGTGTGCCAGGGGCCGCGGTATCTCTTTCGAACAACCCGCACCCCTGGCAGGCATCGGTCCTTGCGAACCCCACCTATTGGTGCTGACATCTCTTTGAGGCGCGCGTGGAACACAACGCGCCGTCGACCCGGGCTTGGTCCTTACCGGACAGCGAGCTACCCATTACTCGCCGTCCGCAAGCCCGCGCCTACGGTGGCCGGGAATCAGCCTGGGATTCCCGACGCCCAGGGCTTCTCCCGCGGCGACTACGGCCGTGAGGGCGCATATACTGCCTCTCCCTCACGTGCGCCGCCTCCCTCTTTGCGAGCATTACTGCTTCGCAGAAGGAGGTGACGGCTAACCATTCACTCTCGCTCCGTACCATGGCCTGCACCAGGGCCGGACGCGAGAGATCGCCGCCGCCGATCGCCTCCACGAGGACACGGCGGTGCTCCGCCCAAGCCGGGCAGACCGCCACCGTATGCTCCACCGTGTCCTCAGGGCAATCTTCGCAATGGAAGCACCCGGGCGTTTCCTCCCGCCTTATACGAAACAGGAACCTCCCGAAACAACCGTGTCCGGTGAGGACCTGCGTCAGGCGGAAGGTGAGGACGCCATGCCGCCTCTCAAGCCACTCCTCAAAGAGGGGACTTACCGCCGCTATCGTGGCGTGCCCAGCACTGGGTTGCGACAATCGCGCTCTCCATGTCGCCATGAGATCCCGCCGGAGCTCTGTCCGCTGCACCTCGATTTCTCGCGGCAGCGGAGTAACGCCCCGGCGTTTGGCCTCCTCGCGCCACTCCCAGATATGCGCGAGGACCTTTGCCTCCAGATCCCATGGCGGTAATCCGGCAAGGAGGCCCACCGCCTCACCTGAGATCGTGCGGTATCCCCGGATCATCCTGATCGCCATGACCCTATGGGACGCCTTCAGCTTTCGCACTGGTTGGCGCCTCAATGTAGGCGCCCACACCGGCGCCCCGTATAGGGCCATGGACCGCACGACCCCCGCGTAGAGCCTCCGGCAGGAGGCGTTTGGCCCCCCTAGATTGGGCAAGAGCCGCTTCAAAGCAGCCCCGGCCCGCTCCAGTCTGGGAGCCAAACGTCGGAAGTGTTCCGCGAAGTTCCACCGGCTGTCGAGGACGAGTCCCAGGTACTTCATCGTCGACTCGACGCCGATGTGAACCCCTCCCGCCGTTATCTGGGAACCCGCCGGTGGCGCATTCCGAGGACCATGAAAACACATGGCCTCGGACTTGTGCAAGGCCACCTCGAGTCCCAGTTGCCGGATCCTATCGACGATTGTCGCAACCCCGTGTGCCGCTAAGTCGGCCGCCGCCTGGTACGACCTCCCTTGCGCCAGGACCAGCGTGTCGTCAGCGTAGCAGACTACACTGACGCCGCTAGGGAGGTCGGCGCGCAGCACCCAGTCGTATCCGATGTCCCACAGATGCGGCCCCAGAACCGATCCCTGTGGGACACCGCACGACATCTCTCGCCGGTTCCACTCTCCTTGGTGACCGGGGTAGACGACGGCCCTGTCCGTCAAATAGGCCTCGACCACACGACAGAGGTAGGTCGGCATCCGGTGATACCGGAGTGCCTCCCTTATGCAACTCCAGGGCAGGGTATTAAAGGCATTGGCGATGTCTAGAGACACCGCCAAGACGACCCCACCCCGGGCCACAGCGTCCCCCGTCGTGAGGGCTCGCACGCGCATGATGGCGTCCACCGTGGAGCGCCCCCTGCGGAAACCGAACTGGCTCTCCGCCAAATCCGGCCCCACCCGCACCAGCCATCCGACGAGGCGGTCTGCAATTACTCTTTCAAAGAGCTTGCCCACCTCGTCGAGCAGCACGATGGGCCGGTAAGCGGACGGAGAGTCCGCGGGGCGCCCCGGCTTCTTAATGAGGACCAGTTTCCCCGTCTTCCAACGAAGTGGGAACCGGCCCTCCTCCAAGCATGCGCTTAGGACCCCTTTTAGTCGAGGCCCGAGAGCCTCCAAGGCCAGGACCCAGGCTTTTCCAGGCAAGCCGTCGGGTCCTGGGGCGGTACTCTTGGCATTCAGCCTACGTACCGCCACTCTCAACTCTACCTCGTTCACCTCTGGAGCATCGTCGTCGTCGTCGGTGTGGTCCGCATCGGGCACCGCAGCAGGCGGAGCCATGGGCGGGGGAGCGTGCTCCCCTCGCGAAGGGAACAGAGCGCTCACCACGTCCTGCACGAGCTGAGGCTGGAGACTCTGCGTCAGCGGGGGAGCCCACGGGCGGATCTTGTTCCACACCGTTTTGTAGGGGCGTCCCCACGGGTCTCTGTTCAGAGTCTCCAGCGACTCCTCGCGGGCCAGCATTCTAGCCCGCAGGATCTCCGCTCGGAGGGCGGTCTTCGCCGCTCTGTACCCCTCGTACAGCTCCGCCTGAATGGCTTCCGTATCTGGAGGGCGGACACGGAGCCTGCGGTGCCTGGTGTACCGGTGCCGCGCAGCAACGCACGCCTCGCGCAGAGCTGTGAGCTCCGGCGACCACCAGTACACCTGGCGTGAAGCGCGTCCTGGCTGGACCCGAGGCATTGCCACGTCACAAACCTTGGACATGGCCTCCTGGAACCACTCAACCTCGTCGTTGATGTCGGCAGACCTGTCCGGTGGTGACACCCAGGCCTGCACGATCGAGGCTTCCAGGAGGAGCTCCCGGTCCAGCCGCTTCAGCGCCCACCGCGGACCACACGGGGCCCGTTGGACCGGCGCGCTCGAGGTCTGGGCGGAGACGTCAAACCGGATGTACCGGTGGTCGGAATACGTCTCCACCCCCTCCATGACGCGCCAGTCGACGACACGCGGCGACAGAGCGGGGCTGGCGAACGAAATGTCCACCACCGACTCACCCCGCATCCGCACACACGTGGCGACAGAACCCCGGTTCAGGACGACCAGGCCTGTCTCCAGAGCCCAGTCCTCCACCATCCTGCCCCGCACGTCCGTCAGACGGGAACTCCAAGCCAAGTTCTTGGCATTGAAGTCCCCGAGGACGAGCACGGGGAGGGAACGGAACCCGACGACGACGTCTCTCAACTCCGCTAGGGAGTTGTGGAACTCGGCGAGAGTTCGGCTTGGGGAGAAGTACACTCCTACAACGACAATCTCCCCGAACCGGGCTGCTACGCAACCCCTTCCCCTCTTGACACCCTCGAGGGTTGGGGTACCGGCGGCGGCCGACGAAATGAGGGTCACTGAGCCGCTCAGGTCCTCCACCCAGTCATCCCTGGGCGGGACAAAGTACGGCTCAGCGACCACGGCGATGTTAATCGACCACTGCGCCATGCTCTGGAGCAGCAGGTCCTGAGCGGCGGCGCAGTGGTTGATGTTCGCCTGGAGGAGGCGAAATGGGGCCATTAATAGCAGTCCATTTCAACCCCCTCCGGGGCCCCCTGTGTGGGCCCTGCCGCGCTGGGAACGGCGGCGGCGACGACGGTGGAGGCGGCAGCGGCGGCGGCGGTGGCGGCAACTGCGGCGGTGACGGCGGTGGCGGAGGGCTTGCCCCTGCCTCGGCCCCTGGCTTCGGCGGGTGGAGCGCAGGCCTTGCTCCCAGCCCGGTGTTCGGCCGGCTTGCCAGCTGCCGCACATAGATAGCAGTGTGGCGTGGCATTGCACGAGCCGGCCTTGTGATCGGGCTGACCGCAGCGGAAGCAGTGACTGCTGCGGTCCACCTCCGAGGTGCATTGCACACCCACATGGTGCCCCACCTGGCAGCGGAAGCACCTCAGAGGTCTGGGCTCCAGCAACTTCACCTGCGCGGACACCCAGCCCACCAGGAGCCTTCGGCCCTCCTCGGTGATCCTCCGGGCCGCCGACACGGGGCAGCTCACCGTGATGGTTCGCATCCCCGTGTTGTCAGGACGAATGGTGCCCGCCTTCACTTGCTCGGCGGAGCACTCCCCAGTCCTGACGATGGCGGCCACCACCTCGCCCTCCGTCACTGTGTATTCCAGGCCCAAGATGCGCATGTCAGCGCACTTGGTGGGCCTGGACACCCGGGCCTCGTCCGCATCGAGGGACGCCCTAAGCCTTTCGGCCAGAGCGTCAGCGGTCGGGCCACTGGCCGCACCGGGGACCTCCAGCATCCGGGCTCCGGTCGCAGTGACCCTCATCCGGATGCCATTGGTGACTCCCAGCTCCGCCAGGTTCACCGCCGCCTTCGCCTTCGCGATCACGTCGCGGTAGGACACGCCCTTCTTTTCTGCTTCCGGCTGTAGTGTGATAACTACAGCTGCGGATTTCGGGGCGCGTAGCCTAGCCGCGGCGCTACGCTTCTTGGCCACCTGCCACTCGGCGTCGGCCGGAGGAGATTTGGGAGGCAGGGCCGACCGTCCTGCCACCACGGCTGGGGCCGTCGCCGCCTGCGCCGCCACCCCGCCCTTCTTGGGCTTGGTTGGCACCGGTTTCGCTGGGGTACGTCCCGGCTGCGGTGCCGATTTGGCCGTGGCAGCCGTGGCGACGGCATAAGTGGCCCCCTTCTGCTGGCCCGAGGCCGACCGACTCGCCGTTAGCGGGGGGCGCAGGACAATGGCCTCCAGGGTGGAGAACCGGCTCTGGAAGGCAGCCAGCTCCTGCCGCACCAGAATCAGCACCCGGTCCTCCTCAGGAACGGGTCCACCCTGCTCATGCCGCGGCCCCTTCTGAGGCTCCACCCTGGGGCCAGCTCCTCGGAGCTCGGCCAGGTCCGCTCGGAGCTCCTCGTTCTCCTTTCGGAGAAGCTCCATGGCGACAGTCAAGCGGGCGACCTCTGCCCGCATCTCGGACATGCTGTCCGACGGAGGTCCTGTGGAGATGTCCTCCGCTGCCGCCAAAATGGAGGCTATGGCTGCGGGCACGGCCTTGTCTTTAGAGGATTGAATCCTCTTCAAGGCCACACCCTTAACCGCAGCAGCCACGGCCTCCGCGAACCCCGCCATTCGCTCCGATTTGGAACCGCCGGTGGCGTCCAGCTCATCGCCTGATGACTCAGAGAGGGCCCTGCTGCTGGTCCCAGCAGAAGTTAAATATGGAACAGAAATTGATTAAATTTTTCTGCCAGATATGTAAACTGAACATTATTCGGTAGTTGGGTCAATTTCAACATTTCGTGTTTTTTTCTAATTTTGGTGTTTTATTTTATTTTAAGGTTTTAGTATTTGTTTTTAACTTTTATTTGTTCTTCAGTCAATTTTGATTAATTTATTTTCGATGGGATCAAAATATCGTAAGAAACAATCGACATATTTGAGATTCATTTTAAATGCCACCGAAATGATATAGCGATACACCAAAATTGTATATCTTGCCACCGAAATTAGATTCAAGTCACCGAAATGAAAATATTAACACATTATAGAAACTGAAAATGTTAACACCCTGGTAATGGGTAGCTAAGAGATTGAAAATATTTTCAAGTCCGAACGGGACCATTTGCGAAGAGTCCTATTTTTCGCAAACGCAGCGAGGTAGCAACCGTTGCTCCACGTCGAGCACTGTACGTTGACTGACTACAGCTAGGAAAGTGCGGGAGGGGGGTCTACAATGCCTATAATAATAATAACACTGTTTGTCAATACTATAACTACTGGTCTAATAAATAAAAGTAAACGGAAAACTATTGTAACAAATAGTTTTTCTTGTACGAGGCACATTTCCATCAGAATCGTATTAGGGACAGCCACCGCGATGACAAATTTAGTGGTTTAACATATTTTTTACATAATTTACTAAAATCCTAACCAAAATACATTTATTGCCCCAAGTGAGTAGCTAAATTTTTTGTTCAGAAAAAATATATTCGACTGTATTTTAACATTCTGCAGTGGCGTTTTCATCTACGCCATGCAGATTTTCTATTTGGGAAATTCACCCCGTTGTAGTCAGTTTCAGTAGGCTACATATACAAGGAGGCAGAGATATCGACACGCAACCTGTTATAATGGGTTCAGTATTTTTCTATGAAACAACTGATAAGGGCTGATAATCATGTGCTGAATTCATGATTACCAGTTTGCGCGTGGATGTCCGTGCCACCTGTATACCTGTTAACATATGATTATAATATTAAATAATATTATAGTAGGTGCGGAAAACCTTAAACGGCGCAATTTTTCCAATTTTATAGGAACCTATATGTTCGAGCCTTTTGGAGTTGAAACTCTAGGGTCCGAGACATTTCATAGTGGTTGGTCGACTCTTACGTGACCAGAGGGTTGGCCTATTTTTCGGCAAAACCTTGCGAGGCATTGCCATACAACGTGGCAATTCTGCCAGCCTTTTGGGCACTTTTCCCATTGACAACGATGCGGACGTACTTTTTGATGCCTTATGATTATTTTAAGAAAGAAAGAAAGAAAAAACGTTTATTTGCGGTAAACATGACGCAAAAAGTTAAGGAACACAAAAAAAATAAGAAAAGGTTGAGCGAAACATGCGTCACATCCACGCAAAACGGCTATCACTCAGCATTATGCTGCGACCCTATGCAAGACAGAGCCCCAGCGCGATTTTCTTTTTTATATACTTTTACATCTTATTATTTTAAGACCAGTAGTTTTTAAATTATGTGTATATCTATAAAAATAAAAATATTACATATTTTGGTATAGTAGAAGTCTATTACCTATACCAAAATATTTCACGACTTATCTCTATTTTCCGCAGAAAATTCACCTGTACAGTGAACAGGCCGCTTTACTTGGCTTACCGGCGAAGCGGCCCGTCTGCAAGTGACTCTGGAAGATTTTAATAAAAGATTATTTTAATGCATACGTTCAGCCCCGTGTGGAATTTAATAAATAATGAGCGTGACATTTATTTAAGAACTCTTGAAGAGAATATTTACTTTATTTGGAAAAAAGAAAATGCTAGTGATTGCTGGCACAATTTGGAATTTTACCAAGAGTCCTATAGCCCTATGTACCAGCTTCGTTGGTCTAGTCGAAAGCGCTACTGCTGAGCAGGTCTTAGATTCGATTCCCAGTAAGGGCAAAGTGTAATTGTGTTTTTCTTTCTTAAATTTCTCAGTAGCAGTTTGGAGTTTAGATTTGTGCCCGGTTGATGGCAATAGGCTCGCCCCTTATCACATGGGAGTTAAACATAACTGGCGAAATGTGGGTGTACTATAAGTACCTACATCTCTGTGAGTATTCTGTCTTCTACCTATCTAATTAACCTGGATTATGATATAGAATATCTACTTTTTTCTCTCACGGGATCGAGACTTAGGTAACTTTATGGATAAAACCGCATTAAAATAAAGCGTGTTGTAAGATAAAAACAAAATAAGACACATAGGCAGAGAGGAAGAGAGTTTTTGTACTCAGACAAGATAATTAAACAAGAACATCTGTGGAGGTGGTGGTCCTCATAAAAAACTTCAAAAGCTAATCAAGGTATCACGCCTCTGAATTCCTGAAATTCTATTACACCGAAAAAACCGTAAATCTTTGTATTAAAATTTAATTTCCTCCACGAAACGAGCCTCAGTCATTCGAATGACTGAATGACGCCTCTAACTATAAGAATGTTGTTACATTTTTTCAATTTACAGTAAAATCTTGGAGTTAATTAAATTGAGGAGTAAGTTACAGGCGGTTGGGTTGTTGGAGCTTTTAAATATTGACTAGTTTGAAGAAAAACGAACGGGATTTTTTTGCTCAGTAAGGATCGAAAGGGGTTAGCAGTGGTGGCCCAGTGGTAACGGCTCCGATTTACGAGTTGTTGATCATTGGTTCATACCCAGACTGGCGTTTTACTTTGTGTGAACTATTTCAACACCACTGCTCTCAAAACGGTGAGAGAAAACATCGTCAGGAAACCGGCATGTCCTAGAACTAAAAATTCGATACCAGAATATTTCCTGTTCTTCTAACCGTCAAATTAAAACTTACTTTCATTACTTTTTCTTCTCCTTAGCATAATACATAATAATATTAAAACTACCTTTATTTATCACACTAGCACATTCATCTATCTAGAAGTTCACTTGTGGAGGACAAAGTTCTCTTCAACTGCACACCACTAAGCCATTCTCGACTACGTTCATCCATCTGAATAACCTCTTGTCCTATTGATTTATAAATTCCCTTTTAAAACTAAAAGCAAACGGCAGTTGAGCGGTTAAAATGCATAGCTCAACACTACACCTGCTCATTTTAAGTTCATTTTACGCGTTATTTGCCAAGGTATGCTTCGTTGGACATTTCAACGAAAGTATATTTATAGCTTAGGTTTGCAGTACGCTTTTTGATTGACTTTTAAGGCAAACAATACGCTGTAGGATGAATGATATGATGAATGTATGATATTTTTTCTGTAAAGTATTTAATAAGTACTAGGTTCCTTATTTATTATTAGCTAAGCAAAGGATGAATAGGTTAGGAAGACCGATGGCAAGGTAAATCAGCTAGATAATGAAGCTTCAGAAAACCTGGACAAAATATTGATACACTAGCTGTTGCACAAAATTTCGTCTGCAAGCCAGGATGAAAAGAAGCCTATGTCCTTACCCAGATCATGGTCTATCTATGTGCTAAATTTCGTCTAAACTCGTTGAGCCGTTTTAGCGTGAAAGCGTAACAAACTTACTTCACATTTATGATAGAAGTCGGCGTAAAAGTTAGGTGGTGGATATCACATAAGTGAATCAATCGATCACATAAGTGAACCACTTGAAACTTGAGAGTATTAAGAATAAAGAATCCGGAATTATGGTACCTATCTACAAAATGATATGACTATAGGCATAAAATATGGCACAGTAAGTACGTACTTGGACTTTAATTTCTTACAGTCAGTATTTACCTGTCAGTCCCTCTAATCTTGGACCTCAGAGAGTAAATGAGAAATGTATAAGACAGTGAGTTAAAGACATTTCTCTAACGCACTGTCTTATACATTAGTATAGAGAAGTAGGTATACGATTTTTTTTAGAATTCTTTGAAACACATTCGTCAAGTAGGTAAGTACTTACTTTATATTTCATTGTCAAACTGAACTGAACTCGGTGAAGGCAAAACATCCTGAGGAAACTGGCATGTCCTAGAACCAAAAAATCGAAGACATGTTTTTTTTTAATTTTACTAAATGGGCGTGCTCTTGACCTCGATCACGCCTGATGAAAAGTGATTGATGAGGTCTATGATGGATCGAGCATGCCCAGAAAATGCCTGTTTACTCTTGTTTTGAAGGTGACCATGTGACATCTACCAACCCACACTGGACCTGCGTGGTGGATTACGGCCCACTCCCTCTCACCGAGAGGAGACCTGTGTCCCAGCAGTGGGAACGTTATAGGCAGATTATGTTGTAACTTACTACAATCGCTCTTAGCAGCATAATGAGTCTATAATGTTCCCACTTCTGAGACACAGGCCTCGTCTCTGTGAGATTGAGTGGGCCGTAATCCACCACGTGAGACCAGTGCGGTCTGGTAGATATTAAGTTATCTTTTTTGGTTCTAGAACATGTCAGTTTCGCCATAATATTTATAACAGACACTGAGCAATAGACAGAACTCACATAATGCACAAGTATATTATTCTATTACCCTGAAATATCTGAAAGGATTTCGCCAACAGACTTGAAGGAATTATGACAAGACATGATAAATGTGTTATAAAATATTAATGTCTTACCTATTTTAGATGCAGACTGGGTATGCCAAGATTTTGGCTGCACTTGCTCGCATCGTTAGTTTAGACAAATACACTCTCAGAAATCCGGTAGATACTTAATAATATTCTTGGTTTTTCCGGGTATCATTTTTCAAATGTTTGGATTAAGAGTGGCCAACCCGTCATAATTCTCATACAAATGCCAGTACTCGTACGTGAATACGTACTCGTTATAAAAATAATCCTCCGATATTTTGAACACACAGGTATGTTGTGGTTCGTATTTTGGTTTCTATACAATAAAATAAACAAAATTATCTTTTATGTACTCTTGGAGATTTTAAATAACAACCAGTTTTTCCAAAACCATGTAATGCTTTTTCAAAAATAAGTTTTGTGAAATCTCCGCGCGCTAGTTTCGTTTGATGCTATCACGTTCTCACTCGCTTGCATTGTGTTGAATGAAACAAAAAGCTTTTCGAAGATAGACGGGCCAGGAGAGCCCTCATAAATGATTTTTATGTTTGGCACAAATAGCAAAAACGTTTGGGTATGTAGGTACCTACCTAGATTTATATAAATAATGTTTGTTTTTTTATTCCAGGGATTACTTGTAAAAGTGCAATGAAGAGGTCCAATGATGTATTACAGTTATAAAAGGCAGGTCAGAATACAGATGAAGTATGTTGGGCATCTTCAAATTCTGCCTCTGGAGGAAGAATTTAAATCTGGAGTCATACAGGTATATTAAGGGCTATAGTAGTAGTGGCTGTAATATATTAGTGATTTTCATGGAAATCATGTCACTTGGTTTAAATAGGTTCATTTTATTTATGTAGATTATTTTACATAATATGTATGCGAGAACGTTGTAGGCCTTACAGACTGTAGATTTGTAGACAATTTTCCAATCTTTATTATGATTTCTTTATGTACCTGGTACTTATTGACAGGCTTGCACTGTCCTGCCATACCTATTAACACTGTAATTTGAAAATAAAATAAAAGCCAATTATTTTTAAAAGAGTAACCGTGGAGTTTCTTGCCGGCTCTTCTCCATAGGAAGCGACAAATTGGAACCGTGCACCTAGCTTCTGACGTTTCATAAGTGCGCATGCAGGTTTATATGAAATAAAATATTTTGATTTGATGAAATAAGTCTGTACTTATTGTTTCCATTTAATTATTAAATGTAGACAATAAGTACAATAACTAGATAAAAAATTACTAGTAGCTATAATATGAGTCGTAAATGAACCAGGGCCACCGACATAGTCTTGCAAAGTAAAAACTGAAGTGGCAGTGGGCTGGTCTTGTCTGTCGAAGGACCGATGTCCGCTGGAGCAGACAAGTCCTAGAGTGCAGATTGCGTGTCGACAAGCGTAGTGTCAGACGTGAAGCGTAGTGTTCCAGCTAGATGAAACGGTGACCTGAGACAGACTGGTTGCGGAATTTGGCGGACAGGGTGTTGTGAAGCAGACTGGCCAATGTCCCGAAGTGGACTGTGACATGCTGAGTTAATTCATTGATTGTTATGAATTAAATATTATATTCTTCAACTTATATTTTTCACAAGATATTAACAAAACTAAGATACATATGTAACCTTAATTCCTCTCCAGATAATCTTTGTAATAAAAGCGTACGATTTTAATATTTTCAATATGCCCCTGAAGCCGGTGGCTAGGTAAAAAGGAGAGAAAAAAAAATTAAAAACGAGATCTAAAGCCTTTCGTTCAACCGATACTCAAGTTCCTGTTTGCAAGATGCCTTATTGGCAATTTCTTATCTTAAAATAAATCTCGTCTATTTTCGGAACTAAAACTAAAACAATAGTTTTCTAATTATACTTATGATTGAAATGAAAACTGTTATGAATTTCGAATCTAGTAACTAGTTCTAGATTCAGTTAAAAACACATGCTGTTTGTCTGTCTAGAAAAACAGCTGTATTTACATCTATCTTCACTCTCTTTATATACCTATACAGGTATCAGGAACAGGGTTTAAAGCTCACTCTCACCTATGGAAAAGGGAGGATCTTCCGACCAGACGGGTATTGTGTCTGGTGGGCAACTGCCCGACGGTTGATGTCAGGATGTTGTATATGTGTTGTATATGTCGCAGCCATCTGGTAAAATTAGCCAGCTAATTAGATGCCTAGGCCTTTCATTAAACGCTGGCATCCAATTAAATAGCTGAAGGACAACTAGCCAAGTTATTGAGCACAACGTTTAACCAGATGGCTAAAAGTATTTTAGTTAAATGGCATGCAATGAGTTCTATCGTCATAATAGACATAGCTTTTAGCATTTACTTTGTACATTGCTGAATTGTTTCTATGAACGTCATGAAATGCTGCTCCCAAACCATCGTTACACTTCGAGCTATCAGTGAAATATTTATTATAATGTAAGTATTTATGGTGAATTTCTTTAATAATTTCAAATTTAAGTGAAGCAAAATATATAGATTTTTAGGACCTGTTAAACTTTCTAAATTACATACTATAATAATATCATCTATTTTAATACTGGTTACCCAAACATCTAATAAAAACATCTCTAAGGGATCAGAAGAATGTACACGCAAAGATTCACATTTATCGAGTACCGATACTAGTAAAGGTTTCTTTTTTTTGCCAATATCTCATCTGCACAAGATCATTTAGTTCTGCAAGAAATCGCATAATTATACTGATTGACCTGGACATACATTCAGGCAGTATTTATATCAAATAAATAATCTTCTAATATGCAAAGGGGAGCAAGAAATAGTGCGGCGCGGACACGGGATGCGATGCTACGGGGGGGGGGGGGGGGACAAGAAATTTCACGCGGACGAAGTCATAAGCAGAAGCTATTATCTAAAAATATCGATCAGCTACTAAGCTTTATGTCCGTAAATTTAAATCACAATTTCATTATTTGACTGAAATGCTAATCCTTTTTTTTTGCTTGACTTGCACATTAAGAGTCAGCTTTCTATCAACCTAATTCCAAAAAATGTTTCAGAACAAGCTTCTAACAAAATGAAACAGCAAAAAAAGTAAGTTTTCACCTACCCAGCAAAAAACCTGTAATAAGTAACAAAAGCTGACCTATTTGCTAGCGTCCATATTAACATGCGACACAAGTCTTGACCCACAAATACATCAAATCAATATATCACAAGTCACCAGCAGGAGACAAACAAAATTATATCTGGAAGCGAATGTCACTCTCATGGCGGTCATAGATTGAAGAAATTAGGAACATTATGTGAGCCTGCTTCGATATGCCCAAAATTAGCATATGATCTTTGAGCAGTGACAGTGCGTCACTGCTCAAAGAATTGGCAAACCGTACAATACCGCTGTAGCATTTGCTTCTTTTGAGAATGCCCAGAAAGCCCCATTCACACGATGCAAGTTTCTTGTCTGTGGCATACCATAAAGTTGAAGCAACAATACAAGTTACACTGTCTAAAAAGTGTTTAAATGATGCAAGTCATTTGTTGCTTCAATTTTATTGTAGGTATGGCACGAGGAAGAAATTGGCATCGTGTAAATATGGCTTTCTAGGTATTTCGGCTACACTGAGGTGACAGTACATCTTACTGTCACGTTCCTTTGGTATATCACATTATATTCTGAAATCTATGAAGACGACAATAAAGAAATACAAGGAAAAGTTCGGTATTATATTATGTTCGATCGGGATGGTTCCACTGTAGCAAATGAATATATTAGCGATATGGAACACATGCCAGTAAATAAAGCGTATATGCTGATGCATTCACACTGCTGTTAGAGTGACAAGGAAATAGAACCGATCTATACTAATGAAATAAAGGTGAATGGTTTGTTTGTTTTTTCGATTGAACGCGCTAATCTCTGAAACTACCAGTCGGAATAAAAAAAACTTTTTGCATTTGATAGGCCAATTTTTGAGGAAGGTTGTAAGTTTTTGTGATATTAAAGGGAATATCACAAAAACTATATAATATTAATTAAGTATGTATATCATATGTATGAGTATTAGTACCTATATTTGAATAAATATTCAAAACACGAGTAATTGCACCTGCCACTGTTTGTCTCTGCATCACCCAAAGGTCGACTGGTAGAAAATGCCTTTGGCATTAAGTCCGCCTCTGTACATTTCTGTGCATGAAGTATTAAATAAATAAATATCTGTGCAAGATTTCAGCTTTCGGTCCAAGGGTTTGGGCTGGGCGTTGATGAGTCAGTCAGAGACAAGGAATAAGGAAGGGTTTTTCGAAATTCATTCCCTAAGGGAGTTAAATAGGAGATGAAAGTACCGCGCGGGCGCAGCCGCTAGCAAAAGCTAGTTCGAAATAAAAAATGATTAGAAAAACCTAAATGATTTCATTAACCTAGATGATTTTCTAAGACCTATTAACACCCAACAATACCTCACTCGACATAGTTTGCCAACGTTCATATTTTTCTTTCACAATATGGCGTCTGGTTATCGCTACATTGAATTATGATTACTGTCATGTCTTTAGTAACACTTACAAGAGGAAGACAAATCGATTCATGTAAGAATTATATAAATCGTCCCACGTGGATGGTCTCTAGATTGCCACAAAGAATCATACATACATAGGCTGATAAACACATTATCCTTCTTTGCATCGCGCAGTCGGGTAAAATGACAACTCTTGCCAACTTTCTCAAATCAATTTTTAAATAATAGGTAGGTATTAGGAATTATGATTTAAACTAGTGGTCAGCCATTACCTACAATAGAGAAAGTGTTACCAAACCTTAATAAATTATCATCCCACAAAATATTTAATAGAAAAAAACTTTTTCCAAAAAAAAAACAACCGACTTCCAAAAAAACACTACAAAGTGAAAAATAACTTTAATTTCGGAAGTCGGTGTCTTTGGAGCTGTATTTGAATTTTTTGTCACCGCCTTCCGAAATTAAAGTTATTTTTCACTTTGTAGTGTTTTTTTGGAAGTCGGTTGTTTTTTTTTGGAAAAAGTTTTTATTTTTCACTTTTTAGTGGTTCACATGTGCTTACCCCTTCACAGCATACCAGCGTGATGTTATGTTATGAGCTGGTGTAAGCAATAGACAGAGATGAGATTTCAGCAATCCCAGTCTATTTGCTATCATTTATTGAGGAGTTCCGTTGCCTATCTCCAAAGTTCTTCATTTTGATGAAGAACTTTGGAGATAGGCAACGATAGATAGGCACCAAATTGAAATGAGACCACTACGAAAAAGTACTCTTCCAAAAAATACCTAAATCGCTTTGTGTGCCTATAAAATTTGAAGAGTTCTCTCTATTTCTCCAGGATCCCATCATCAGATCCTGACTTGATGATCATGGGACCACCTGGGAAGTATACCCTTCCAAAACAATAAAAAACAAAATCCAAATCGGTCCAGCCATCTTCGAGTAATCGGGGAACATACATAAAAAAAAATTTAAAAAAAGGTTCCGACGAATTGATAACCTCCTCCTTTTTGAAGTCAGTTAATAAAACACTCAATTGAGAAAATAAAATAACTCACCAAAACCCTTTCAAATGCAATGTTACTACAAGTGTGTTTAAACCTTATATTGAACTAGTCCACTCAAATAATGCTCGAAATTCAAAGTTGGAAAGCGTTTGCGCTATATTTCATTTAAGAACTTTTTTGAAACTTTTTTTTTTACTACTGTCAAAGTTTAGCCGCGTTCATTTTAATACTACTGCGAGGAATAAATGCTTTTTTGGGGTACGATTATGTGGTATTTATTTTGTTTTGAAGTGGGATTCATTTCGTTAGACTTTTTTGGAGAAATTAGTCAAAGCGGAGTGTTTAAAGTTTCACCACTTTTCGTTTATATTTTCGCAGAATTTGGGGTTTGGCAACCACTAAGAGTGAACGGATTTTCAAAAAAAGAGCACTAGAAATCTCTTCAAACGATTATGGCATAACAAGGTCTCATTGAAGTTTTTGTTAAATTTTTATTACCATTTTCGTAACAAAAATATGAATTCATTTCCGTAGTCAGTACCTACGTACTACTACGACTACTGAATTGAATTCATATTTTTTCATATATGTTCGATTGCTGATCTTACGGTCTAATGCAGACTTAAGTTTTGTTTATAATGGAATATGAATAAATAAATCTTGGTCACTTTTAAAGCCGTAACCTAAAACAAAAGCTCAAAAATTATCAGCCATTCCCATACAAAACTTCAGTACCTACTCGACCCTAATATATGGAACAGTTGATATTTTTTTGGCGAATACAATGTTGGTCCTATGGAGAAAGTTATTCAGTTTAATGGTCTGTACAATACCCTTAAAGACCACAACTATCTAGTACATGCTGTATAGGTACCTCCGTGAGATTCTACTATCCAGGCACCAATACAACACAAAATAATTAAGTAAGTACGTAAATATAAAACGTATTAACAAAACACGACATAGCGATGTAGGGTCCGAAAAACAAGGGCAGCCCACGGACCATTAATAAAGGGATTAATGACGATAACCTTTTTTGCTGACGCTCACCTATCTGTGACAAAGTGCGTAACGCGGACATTAATTACTTTTGTTCGCATTAAGGTTTAAATGTCAATTGTAATTACATTGTAGTACATTAGTGGAGGACCACTAAAGTATTGAAATATAATTACAATTTTAATAAATCTCTAGCTTAGTATTGGTAGCAACACTAGCAACGCATAACCATGCTTGAGATTTATTAAGATTTCTTTTCTCATGACGTAAGTAAAGAGTAATTGCATTCCTGCCTTTGTAGCTATCATGAGTATAGAAGTATGAGGTGTAAAGTTCACTCATCCTCTATAGGAAACGGAGGAACATTCAACCAAACGGATGTTGTGTCTAGTGGGCTACTGCCGACGCGCGACGATTGATGTCGGGGCGTTGTAAATATGCATGGTGCGCGATGCACGATTTTGCTTTACGTCAGTGTGATGCGTAGTTCGCATGGGACGATGCAGATGCCGCCACATATTGTCTAATATCCTGACAATTCGCCTGTAAACCCCACAAATATTTCTCCCAGTGATAATCAAACGAGCAACTAGATTTTTAATTTTTTTAATAGAGGTCTCACGTTTGTGTTTCTTCTAGATCCTGTGACATGATTCCAAAGACTTGATTTTGAACAAGCAAAAAAATTTGTCGTCCGGTATGAGGTATAAAACAAAAACAAAAAGAAATTGTCGAATAAAGCCTTCCATTTTCGAAACCGATTAATAAAATCCCCGCGCAAAAGTTAGAGCTATGCCGGTAGCGTCAAAAGTCGAAGTAAAAACGAATTTCCGTTTCGCAGAAAGAAAAATAAACTAGAAAAAAGAATACTGGCGACTTCAATACACGCTTTCCGGTATTAAGCACAGGTGTGCTGTGGAGGTCAGACTACTATTTCTACCACTCAATAGGATAAGCCGTGAGTTCCTTATTTCAAATCTGTGTTCTCTATGCACGGGCCTCGAAAAGAACATCTTTGGTAATTCAGCTGAAACAAGGAAATGAGAACCTTAATCCAAGGGTGTAAGGTTGGAATGGCTTGCAGGAGTAAGTTTGCTAGCATAAAAATCCGCTTAGGAGGTGCGCCAATTCCAATTTTGAAATGGTTTTGGCGGAATGGCAGTGGATTTTGTTTATAGGGTTCCGTAGGTAGCACTTTAGGCTGAGGGCCTTAAAAGTGCCTAAATAAATATGTTGTACGCTTTCGCCATTCCACAGTTTTTTTACATCGGCGGTCACTGCGATTTATAGTTGTTGCTGAAAATGCAGAATTCAATATTTTCTTTCACGCATTTTATTATAGGAAATTGTGTTTTATTCTAGAAAAAAAAAATCACAAAGCTATGGCAGGTAGTTACTTGTTTTTGAAATAACCGTGATATTGCATTGTCCAATAATTAAACAATCAGAGGATCAAACACAATAATGCAAAAAAAAAATTGTGGGGTCTGGGGAAGTTTCTCAGGAACGAAGTTTCTCACGTTTATTCTTTTAGACCTCACTATCGAAAACCATGAAAACTATAAGAAAGAGATAGAAGGGGGAGGGAGCTCCCCCTTCTATCTCTTTCTATGAAATATGATAAAACGTCACATGAAGGGCATAACGTATTTTCGTTACAATTTCTACAATTTTACGACGAAGCTGCGATAAAGAACTACGTTCCAAAAACTGGAAGACATTTTAAAATATTAGAACCACTGCCTGCCACATCAAATCCGAACGATAAAAACATTTCGTATCATAGATTCCGATAAAAGCCGAACTCTTTCAGCATAACAAAAAAATAAACCTACAGATCCCAGCACGCTTGGTAAAAAGCTCGCGCGCTTTTTTTTTCACACAGAGTGAGCTAAAAGTTGTTCGCATTCAACTTCGATAGTGAAATAGAAATCGAAGTATCGCTAGGTGGCGCCACTGAGCTAAGCCGACGTCTGAAATACATGAAATAATTTTTCGTTTCAGTACAAATTTCGTAGTTAATTCGTGGAATAACTTTTAGGAGCTGGTTCTTACGATAGCGTCGGAATTATTGGAGAGTATTTATTTTAGAGTTAGTTTTAAGTATAAGAAATGACTTTGAAGAAATGTTATTTTATGTATTTTATTTTAAACTAGCTTCGGTCCGCAACTTCATCCCCCCAACCTACCGCATCGCATCTCGTCACCCACCCGCGCATATTTTTTTTTAAAGATTTCTCTTACCGTTTCTCTGACTGTTTTTAATTTTCCTCGGTTGATAAGGGTCGCAGCGTGGTATTAATAGCTTATTACTTTCCTCATGAGTTGAGCAATCAAATCCGACTGTTAGTTCCAGAGATTACCCACTACTTAGAAACTTACAAACAAATAAACAAATTTTACCTATATATAGTATAAAACAAAGTGTCTTTTTGTGTCTGTGCGCTTAGATCTTTTAAACTGCGCAACGTATTTTAAGGCAGTTTTCACCAATAGACAAACTGATTCAAGAGGAAGGTTTATATATATAATACACCGACCTCCACCCGGCCAAAGCCACTGGCAAAACCTAGTAATCTTAATGTAGATGAAAATTTTATTAAGACAGTAACTGTACACAAACGCAGGCAGAAGAACTTTCATATATAATACAAAACTGCTAGTAATATATTACATGGAAGTTAATTCTGCCTGTTTTTAATAAACATTATATTCTTGTCTCTGTTCATATCTCTCTCAAATATGCTAGAAAATAATATTAAATGTGTTGGTTTCAAGGCCCACTAATCAATAAAATTATGAAATAATTTTCCCAAAATTTACAAAAGTACTAAAATCATAAAACTATATGTAAAGTATTGATGTACAGGAATGTCAATGAACACTTTCGTAAAATCAGCCTATAATTTTCCCACTACTGGGATACAGGCCCCCCTGTCAATGAGAGGAAGTTAGAGATAAACAACGACGAAGGCCCAGCGCGGGTGCGGACATGTCCTTGACATTTAGGTTTCAAGACACGCCGGTTTCCTCAGAATGTTTTACTTCGCTGTTTTGAGAGCAGTGGTGATGAAATGATTGACATAAAGTAAAGTCCCTGCTTGGGTTCGGACCCACGACCTACAACCTCGTAAGTCCCGGCCGTTACCGCTGGGTCAATAAATAGCCCGAAAGGCTCAGTATGGTTATCCCCATTGAGGACGCTTTTCAAGCAACCACCACCTTAATGAGGATTATTCCAGTAGAAATATCACCGCTATACCGACTTATTAACTCAATCGGTCGTATAATCGTGTTATAACGCATCACTTACAAAAACGAAGTTAAATTGACTAGGACTTTCGGCCTATGGTTGCCCGAACCTTAATTCGGAATGAAAACGAATTTAAAAGTTTATTTGAAAAAGCCTTCAAAAAGGTTTTGCGATGCCAATGCCAATTCTTTTGGAATCGGAAATATACAACGTTTAATAAAAAGGAAATAACCACAATGATTTGGCTTACCTAATATACTACCGAGAGAGCAGTAGTCCAGTAGTAACGTCCGCGACTTACGAGGTCCAAGGTTCGAACCCAGACAGGCACATTACTTTGTGTTAATAATTTCATCAACATTGTTTTCAAAACGGTGAAGAAAAACATCGTGTGGAATCTGGCATGTCTAAGAACCGAACCAAAAATTTGAAGACATGTGACATCTACCAATCCGCATTGAGCCTGTGTAGTAGATTATGGCCCACACCCTCTCACAGACCAGAGTTTCGTGTCCCAGCAGTGGGAACATTATAATATGCAATAAACTCAGTCATATCAATAAAACTCAGCTGAAACGTTTCACTTTTTGCATCCAAAGTAATATGTTAATATCACATTAAGATTGTAAATATCTAAACCGTTATGAAAAAACCACTTAAATGATTACTTACTTACTTACCCTCATAAATAAAAACTATGCTTATTTTGTACAATAAAGCATTAGCAATGCCGCAGCTCATCTCGATACGTATGTTAAACATTTGTTTAAAATAATCAGCTATAAACACACAATAAAGTTTATTTATTGGCTCTTCTTTTATCAATTTGCGGTCCAAATGTTTGGCAATATATTCTCTCTTAAAGCTTCCAATCGTGACTGTGAAAACGCGGCGCTATTATTCCCTGTAATGTACACAGTTTCGATCCTTTCTGACTACTAGTATCCCTAAAAAAAGCTTGTGATGAAGTAATAATCACCCGCTTTTCTTTGATAATTTCAGACTGCATTGGTTCAAGAGTCATGTTCAATTCTAACATTGATTCCTTAAATGATGATAGGGAAAAATACCTTAAGACTTCAATTTCTGATAGGAAATAAAATAAAATATCATAGAAAATCTCAAGATGGTGGCCTGTTGCGATCTGAAGGCCAATTCTCGTAATTAAAAAGGTTCAAAGTCTAGTCGCAGTGTCATCTCGGCGACAATCAAATGTTAAAAACCTGTCAAAAATGTATGGAAACTCGAGAAATTTTTGACGGATTGAGACTGAATTAAGATTGTGAACGTTCTTAAAAATACGAGAATTGCCCCTCTGTTATTATGAAGGTTATATGTAGATTTGCTGCTGAAATTTGAGGATCCCCTCTTTTCTACGGGGGATGACCACAAACATAAACGTGAACCGTGATGTCATGAGCATCACTTCCACGTACTTTCGAGCGGCGAGTGGCCGAAGTCGCCGCCGCCGCCGTCTGCCGGGACTGTAATGAGTTTATGTTTTGCCACGAGCTGTATTGGTTAAAACTAGTTCTTCATCATCCACCTAGCCCAACTATATTATGGAGGCTTGGTCGTATAGCATCGCATCGCCCGCCCAAGATATTATTTACTTTTTTCTTATCGTTCTTTCAGACATTTGGCGTTTACTCCTTAAGAATCAATTTTGATATGCCCATGGTATGAAAATATTATGAGGAGTGAAATTAACACAAGCGAGCGTTATGTTTCTCTGCGCAACGTACCTTGCGCTTCACTTTGAAATCATGTTTGTGAATACTTGTATACTACTGTATATCTGACGTGTACAAGGTATACTAACGCATGTAAGTATGTTTGCATTATATAATATGTAGTAAACACCAGTCGTGCGTCGGTGCTGACGCTCACACACTTTTTTTCTGTTTACTCGTCTCCTTAGGGTCGAATAGTGATGTTAAATAGTCAATCGTCAAGAATTGGATGAAATGCAAAATTAAATTTCAGATCAGAATGGTAGTTCCAGATATCACCCCTACGTACAAACTTACAAACAATAAAATTATAATTGTTTATAATATTAGTAAAGATGACGGGGGTGATAAGTTTTGTTTAACTTTGCTACCAAAATGAAAGGATTTTTCAACCTCAGCATTTCATGCTACTTTATGTAGTGTCGTATCGCGACTAAATTATTATTCCCTGTAGGATCAAACCTGTTAACAGTGACGCGAATACCCGCCAGCTGCTAAGGCGTTTACTCTAAATAACGTTGGAGAAGACATGCCGCAAATTTATCGCATCCGACGGCTTCGCGAACAAAAATCTCTTTAATGATATTGATTCCGTTGAACGAATGAATATTTGTCATAGTGAGGTGATTAAAATGAGCGTTAGTTTAGATAATATGGGAGTATACGCTGTTTGGTACAGTCAAATAACCTTCAACCACGAGAAAAGTGACTGTTACATTGTCAAAATTCATTATTTTTAAGAGAGTAATAGTGGAATTGTATGTATTTATTTATTGGTACGGTCGCCCAGTGGTCGAAATTCGACCGTATTTCATTTAAAACTTAATTTATTTCTAATGCATTATTATGTATTATGATCGGTATATGCGAGTGTTATGCGGTGAATATATACAATACGGAATATAGAAAATCAAATACATATAAATGTGAAAATAGGATTACATAAATAACAACTTAAACTAATAATAATGTAAATAATAAATAATAAATAATAACAAATAATAATAATTAATGACCTAGTATTCATACGCAATACCTAAAATTAAAATTACAAAAATATACTATACCTATATACTCACACCTCATCATATATACATAACTACTTATATACCTGTACGTAATTATACATACACATAGATAAGAACTATACACCCAATTTTACATTTAATAATTTAAAATAATAATGAATTGAATTGCTTGAATTTGCACGTAGCCCTCTTCCTCTCTCCTAATTTTGCTGTGCCCGACAGGGTCCATATTGTTCCCACTGTTAATTCCATCTTTTAATTACATATGGAATGCAATAAAGAATTGAGTATTGAGTATTGAATCATGGGCTCAAATATAATGTCACAAGGAGCAAACTAATAGTTTTCAAAGCAGGCAGCAAGTTCATGTATCTGGGCCACTGGGTCACGGAAGACCTTAAAGATAACTGGGACATTAAAAGGGAACGTAGGTCGCTGGCTGTCCGTTGTAACATGCTGGCCCGCAGGTGTGCACGATGTACGAGGGCAGTTAAAGTAACGCTTTTCAAAGCTTACTGTCAGTGTCAGCGAGCATACAGCGACCTACGCGATCAATATAATAATGCACTGAGACTGCTGCGGCTGCCGTGGCGTTGTAGTGCGTCAGGGATGTTTGCAGATAGTAACATTGATGGTTTTGCCGCCATCATTAGAAAGAGATGTGCTTCCCTGATGTCAAAACTTTAACTATGCCAAATGTCATACTCTTCCGTCCGCGTAGTTTTCGTAAAAAGGGGCACTAAGTTTTTCCGTCACGTCTTAATATACATTTATATATGCTTTATTTTACACCAAAAAATACATAACAAAAAAAAATACATTTAATACTAAAAACATACAATGGACGGACTTCCAGGTAACCTTGGAATGGACAGTGATTGCGTGGACATAAAAATGGGGTTGTCATTGGTTCAAAATATAGATACAAATTACTATAATAGATACCTATATTATGCTGTATAATAGTATCTTGCCAGTTCTTCTCCTTAGGAAACGACCGATTGCACTTGACGTTTCATAAGTACCTACCTATGTAGGTTTATGTTAATATTTTGAATTTTATTTGTACGACACACCCCTAGATCATATTTTGGGCAGTTTCAGTTAGTCTTGGTACCAACCATAATGTATGGCTGGCCTGAACCCCAGACCCCAGGGTCCCGAGAAATGTCGAGAGACGTAATAAATATTAAAATTAATTAATTCGTACTAGGAACGTCGGAAGTTACAAACAAGCCAAATAAAAACAAATGAATCTGGTTAGCTAAAAATAATCAGATTCTGACTAAATTGATTCCAGAACGGAACGCTCCATTTGGCGGGTGCCAATCTAAATCCTTATGTTCCTGGCCCATATATCTTGTCTATGTCCAAAAGATCAGGGTCCCATATGCATAAAGTTTGTGTTTTAATAGCCGATTCTGTTGAAAAGGGTTCGGGGAAATTTTTCGCTTGATAGGTTTTGTACTTTGGCGTAAGTTATAGGAAATATAACAGCCACTGAAGCCACTAAAATGTTTTATATGATCATCAGACTGCATACGGCTGTTGTACTGTGAAAGTCAAATCATTTATTTCAAACTAGCTTCTGCCCGCTGCTTCGCCCGCGTGGTTGTCGGAAATTATCCTACGCCTATATTACTCCTTATAACAGCAGCTATCTACAAGTGAAAGTTCTGTCAAAATCGTTCCAACCGTTTCGGAGATTAACCGGAACAAACAGACAGACAAACAGCAAAAAAAAAGGCTTCGTTGTCATAAGTACCGTAGGTATATACTTTCATATGCATTTTGTAAAAAAGCTGGTTTAATGTTTATGTTGACATAAAAAACAGACACTTACATTTTACTTGTTTGATGATGTACCTAGAATAAAATTACTATAACACAATAGGTAATAAGAATGTGCTGGATAAAAAAATAGCTTTCATTATAATAGAGAAGCTACGAACATTGAGCACCACTCTTGCTCACAGCACCCCAATTACGTAAAATACTTTTTTTCACAAGCCGAATGATTTTGACTAAAATCTGTTTGCATCATGTTTAAAAAATTGCCTGCTCGTCAATATAAATAACGCAATGCATGTTGTTGGATTATCAAAATAAAAGACATTGCAATTGTATGTGTGTCACACAATTAGCGCCCAGATAATTGGATAAGTACGCCTTTTCTTCTTATATTTCACCGTAGGGGAGGTAAGCCTAAAACGGGTACGCTAAGGGACATGTGAAATAAAAAATACTTAGAAACGTAAAATGTATCAAATAGTTTTACTAAAGGAAATGTTTATTTAATATAGTATATAAAAAAATAACAAACATAACCATTCTCTTCAACAATCTTAGAAAAACAGAAATTAGGAGACCCTTCCAAATACCCGTTTTGCCCTTATAGGGGGCCTAAATCAGGTACCTCATCAGGGCAAAACGGGTAAAGGCTATATAATGAGAACAATCAACTTATTTTTATAGTTTTACAATATTTATTAACATAAAATCACTTAAGCGTCTTAAATTATTAATCAGACTCATATTCAATCTTATCTTGTTTAAACTATAAATCATCTTTGGCAACAAACAGCTACTAAGAAGAATTTAAAAATAAACTAGAGTACCTATTGTTATTTTTATAGTTTTACAAAATACTTTAACATGAGATCACTTATATTTGCTCATTAAAACTTCCTAAATGTTTAATTAGACCCGTATTCAATCTTTAATCTTGTTTAAATTATAAATAATCGGTGGAACAAAACAACTAAATAAAAACTAGTAAATAAGAATTAAATAAAAACTAAATTACTCTTGGCAGGCATCACAGTAATAATTGCCTCTGCCAGAATATGAAGTGCAGGCTTCGTGAGCCCACATGTCACAATCGTCACACCTGATCCAATCTTCTAGAGGTGGTTCAGTATATAGTTCAGCACAGACTAAGCAAGCGTATTCAGTTTTGTCATTCTGACTGTTTTTTGGACCACGTTTGGATCTTACCTGTCTCTTGTTGGTATTACTACAACAAGCTATTACTTCCTTCTCATTAGTGCTGGGTTCCTTTAAATTTTTCTTCACTGCCTTAAGTTTAGTGTTAGTAGGTTTCTTCTTTTTGTTTTCTTTTTCCCTTAGTTCCTCTTTTACTGGTGTGCTTGTTAGTATTTCAGCCTTTTGTGCCTTACGTTTTCGTGTAGTTATATTCGGTGTGATTTGAGGGAGTGGTCTGATGTCTATTGGAGTTTTATGCTGTTTTATTGGTGGTGACGGCTGCATTTCCGGAGTTGTGGGCCTGTTGACTTCAGTAACCTGTAACTCCAAGTCTGTGTCAGCTACTAGTGGCGGAGAATTGTTGGACTGCATCTCAGGTGCTGTTTCTTCAGTTTGTCCTGCTGTCACTTCTGCTGTTTCGCTTAAAATAGTCGGTGTTTCTGTAATATCGGTGTTATCGTTAGTAGGTATCTCGATATTCAACACAGCGGGTTGAATATTTGCCGACTCCTCATTTCCAGTAACTGGCTCCGGCCTGTCTGTCAAAGTAGATGGCATATAATCACTTTCGTCAAATACGTTCCGATTGGTTGGCCAAATGCCAGTTGATGAAAACCCTTTTATTGCGTTATGGGCACTGGCCGCTTTCATGTAGGCTTCACCAAACAATCTGGCCACGTCATACTGTGAAATAATGCGCCCGACGTGGGTACGCTGAAATACCGAAACAGCTTGTTCGAAATAATTTTTAAGTGGTCCGTAAACACACGTATCCAAAGGCTGTAATCGGTGCGTTGTGTGTGGTGGAAAAGACACAAAAATTATATTGTTCTTTGAAGCATAATCCAGGACTTCTAAATATTTATGTGACACGTGATTGTCCATTACTAAAATTATTTTTTGCTCACTAGTTGGCCTAGTCATAGCCACAAAATGTCGAAGCCAGTCTAAGAATGTTGGGCCATTTATCCAGCCGTTGTCTGTGCAGCTTGCGACTGATCCAGGTGGAGCGCCATCTAGGAGTCTTGGCACCATTCGCTTTCTCCCAAAGATTAAAAATGGGGGTATAAACGCACCTGCTGCATTGCAACAGCAAACCACTGTTGTGAGTTTACCACGCTCGACACTAGATATCACACCAACCTGTTTTTTTCCTGATCTACTAAGAACTCTAGGCGGCTTGTTGCTATTAGTCTGAATTCCAGTTTCGTCAACATTGTAAATGCGCGTCGCGTCAATTTTATGTTTATCGATCTCTCCCTCTAGCAAATCGAAAAACCTCTGTACTTGTGGTTTGTTAAAACCCCTAGCGCGTGCTAATGACGTCGGTTCTGGACGGCGTAGACTTAAATCAGGATGTCGTCCTTTAAACCCAATGTACCAATCTTCACCTGCCATTCCATTTTTGAATGGGTGTGGAATATTGTTGTTTTCGGCATATTGGTACACGAGTTCTAAGAATTCTTTCTTGGTCAGTCCAAAAAACAAACCTTCCATATGAAACACATATTCAAGAAGCTCGAGTTCCTGAGGATCCGTGAATACAGTTGTGTACCTGCCAAGTTTCTTCTTCGGGCATCCTTTTTTGATGTGCCGCTGCAACGTGGATAAGTTTATACCGTACTTCTTAGCCGCACCTTTCACTGAGGTTTTGCTAGCTTCTTCCATAGCAAGTTTCATAACTGCCTCGTCCCATGATGCATTAGAGGTTTTTCTTTTATATTTGTTAACCATCTAGAATAAAACAAAACAAAAATCTTAATTAAATCCTCATTTCAACCACCCAAACTACTTACATGACCATACTAGGGCAAATCGGGTACATACCCGTTTTACCCCTACCCGTTATGCCCAAACGCTTGTTTTTATTTTTAACCGCCATAACCTCAAAACCAAATGCAGGAATGCCACAAGTTTTTTTTAATTTAGATGCATAATTCCTTACAAAATCACAACACAAAACTTAAGTAAACATAATCCATACAATATTTGAGTATTCACTGTTACCAAAAGTCATTTTTTTTTAGTAAAACCATCAAAAATATTGTTTTCAATCTTACCTTGCAAGCGCTTGCGTCACAGCGGAGAGCCGACTGCCTGTGATTGGCCGACTGTCACGCCACCTCGCTGCACTCGTACATTCTCACTAATAGACGTAACACGCGCGCAAACAAGCATACCCGATTTAGGCGGGGTACCCGATTTAGGCTTATCTCCCCTAAGTCAGAAATTTCGATAAATCAAATCAATTTAATCAAACCAAAAGTAATTTATTCAAATTAGGCGGTGAATCAGTAATTTTAGAATGTCAAAATTACATAAGACTGTCCCCCAAAACTCCCGCCCTTCACTACTTCACTGGGAAAAAGTGGCGCAATAAACTCCCCAACAGCACAGCTGTCTGTTAAGTTAGATAAACTTGATTCTATACAATAGTAAATATGCAAAGTAAATAACATTACGTGCCACAGAATATTCAATTAAATAATTTGCCATTATGTCAGCTAGTCATGCCAATATACCAACAAATACAATGAAAACTGTACTTAATAGTCTTAGCCTATTATTTAATAGTCTTAAGCAATGACGCATTATAAATAAACGGGTCCTACACAAACATTAGAGCACTCCAAAACAGCATAAACCGTGAATGTAGCTACCTACTACATACAATCATACAGTTTGCGAAGAACAGGAAAGACCCATACCGTTTCCTGTCGTTATAAAGAGATAAGCTTATATATTTAGTTACGTGACTAGCGTTGCGCCGCGTCACTGGATGGTACGTGACTAATAATACGACAGACAGTTACCTGTCATTTATCATGCCAATATTGAGCGCCGGTAAAAACTCTAAAGACCAATTGGTCTTAAGATATTTTTTCTTCTCGCTCTTGCTCACCCGTTAAGCCATCCTCCAAGTCAACATATGGGGTCGTGAGGGTAACTCTTCTTCATGACTTTCTAACATGCTTTTAGATTTTCACGTACAGTTGACCATCCCAGCCGTCTCTATATGCCAAAGATCCTTTTATTACGTAACTGTTCTAAGAATTTACGGAAAATATTAGGTAAAATGTGATTTTCTTCTGAGTAAGGAACCAAATAAAAATCTTTGATAAATAAATGATCCAAGAGAAATGGTCAGAAATATTGCACATACCTAGAAATGCAAACGTTTATATGTGCAGGACTGCGCATAATATCTAAATAAGTAAAAATGAAAAGCTGTTCGTTGGTGAACGCATAACTTACTGCATGGGCAGGCTCGTTCCATCATAGTTCTCATCAATCGCTTTCTAGCAGTCTTGATCGAGGTCAAGAGGCCCATTCAGCAATAAAGATATAAAATTATAAACGTGAGAACGGCTAAACACCGATATGGCTATTTTTCGTTTTAATAGGTTTAATGGGTTATTATTTAAAGAAAAATTGCAAAAGTTATCAAAAAAAAAAAAATTCAGGAAAAACTAGACGTCTTTTTAGGCGGTCTTATAGGATTTTTGTAAGAATTATTGAAAGGACAGGATAACGTCTGTCGGTTCAGCTAATCATCCTCATTCATCATCATTTCAGCCGAAAGTCGTCCAGTCGTCCACTGTTGGACATAGGCCTCCCCCAAAAGGAGGGTTTTGCAGTAATCGCCACCTTGGCAGGTGGGTTGGCGATCGTAGTATGGTGGTAAAATGCATAGAGAACGCTGCTGCCCATTCTCTAGTAAGTCCCTTAGTCGCCTTCTACGACCCCCACGGGAAGAAATGGGATGGTGCTATTCTTTTACATACGTGACCACACGGAACAGCTCAGCTCGGATCGGTCAGCTAATAAATAATCATCATCATTTCAGCCGAAAGATGTCCACTACTGGACATAGGCCACCCGTAAGCTCTGCCACTTCGACCGGTTCTGTGATCCAGTGGATTACTACGGCCTTCACAAGGTCCAGACATGGGGTACAGATGGCCGATGGGGCCGAAATGTTCTGGTATGGTGACCGCTTACCGGAAGACGTGTAGAGTTGGAAGGCCTCCCACAAGGTGGACCGAGCAATTATTAATATCATCAGTTAATAGTATTCGGATCTATCATTATCATCATTAATAACATCCAAATCCTGTCTTCACCCACTGTTGGGCAGAAGTATTTCTTTGCTTGTGCCCAACAAACTTCTTTGCTTGTGTCCACGCTACATCGCCACTCTCATCTAGAGGACCTAGAAAAGTGGCAAATCCTTCCAAAGCGTTGAGAATTTCTACAACAACTTTCAATGGGATTGACATAAGCTTTTTGATAGCTTCAGTCCCATATAGTGTTGACTATTCCATCATCTTCATCGCTGATTTCTATGTCAATTTATCTACGCTCTTAGGTTTTACCAACGATAGCAGCATTTTTGTACACAAATTAAGATACACGAAACGAAACTAATTAAATTCTTGAAAAGACCATTAATCATGATTTAGAAGTGGGCAATCAAAGAGAGAGAAAAAAAAATCCGTCGACTGGCGTTAAAATAAAGGTCAAGGAATTCTTCATTAACTAATTACTCTTTGATAATCCACTTAGGTACAATAATCCTTCTAAATTAGCTTCTAGGGACAGCAATTAAGTTAAGGCTCTAAGTACCATATAGTGTTTGTAGCTCTTAATTGTTACGTAGTACAAAAATAATAATTAATCATTATAACCGATTATTGTCAATGACTTTTTATAAATACTCGTGAATCGGTAAATATTCGATCATTCATAATAACGAGCGAATATTGGTAGGAGCCAATTTGTCTGTGCTACTGCTAATTTTTGACCAAAATATTAAAGGCTACAGTGGTTATCAATAAACTTACAACAATCATGAATTCTCACCGTGATGTGTCTAAGTGTCGTTGTGATTTCGTAAGTAACTTTTTTAATTTTTCTACCATCGTCGTATCTCGTCTTTACGGAGAATTCCGACATATTTTTACCATCCCTGCCACACCCGCAAACTGAGTCTCCAAATTGACATTACTCTCATCATCATCATCTGCCTAGCCTTTTCCCAACTATGTTGCGGTTGGCTTCCAGTCTAACCAGATGCAGTTGAATACCAGTATTAAGCGATGGAGTGACTGTGGTTGCGACATTTTTGGGGGACTGTCTTATGTAATTTTGACGTTCAAGAAGAGCTAAGCCTAGCCTAGTTTGAATAATGACTTTAGGCTCTCAGCCTAGTTTGAATAATGACTTTAGATTTGGATTTTTTTGACGTGTGCTCTGTTGTACCTAAAAGGTAAATTCGGGAAAATTAACTGTTTGTCAAATTGAATGTCAACTTAAATTTTCCATAGGTATATAAAATCAGAACTTTAATTCTTTGATAGTTCTATAAAACAGCTTTAACACCACAAATTGACGTAGTGTGTCAATTTAATAAACAATTAATTTCGCTTACTGTATTTGTACCTTATCATGTGTGTGTGTCAGTCATGTGTGGTATGGAGGACCGAAACAGGGATACTAGACTGAAGACTACACTTTGTTTGTCCGACCAAAAGGCTCATAAATAATTACGTCTAGCTGTGAATAAAAAAAAAATGTTTTCATCCACCAATCAACTCATGACATTTTTTCAGGTAAATCGCTGGCTAGACAAACACGAGAAATACTTCTGGCGGTCTACACACATACCGAAACCGACAAGCTTTTCTCAATACGTGTATGGATCAAGACCGAATTGTTACCACAATGAATATCTGTACTACGCGAAGAACGATCCTGGAGTGTCCACTGCACATCATATTTCAACTTTGAGGTCAATTTATCATTAATAGTATCATTGATGAAACTGGAGCCTATGCCATGAAATTTTTCTACCTTGTCTCCTGATGTGAGCATGGCGAAGAAAACTTGTCTGTTTCCATTCAGCCTTGAAAGATGTTTCTAATTATTTATAATAAACTGTTGCATTGTTAACTTTTGTTTTTGCTACCAATATAATATGTGAGGTTTATAAGTATAACCTATAATAAAATATGAACCTATAATAGTTCAATGAAAAGTAAAATCTTTTTTTTGAAGTAAACAAAAATATTTGAGGACTCCCTACAAACCACTTAGAAATAGGGAAAAAAGAAAATCCCATGCAAACCTTTTTACGTTTGTATGGGATTGTTGTGTTTTTACGTTTGTGAGACACCACGTTTGGTGAAAAATAGAAACTGTTATTTTAAAAAATGGACCGCATTATATTTTAATCAGCGGTTGAAATCAGCTCAGTAACAATGAAAACTCAATAATCATCAGAATAACAATAATTATATCGACACTTTACGGCTTCGATGTCGGTTCATTATCGAATGGCTGTTATGTCAGCATATAAATTGGACCAATTAATAAACAAATCGATTAATTTTATCATTATTTTGATTTATAAGATCTCGGAGCTACGCTTGGTATATACATACAATCAGTCTTTGGATTGGTGAACATTGTATTTATGATTAGACCCTTTTTAATTTTGTTTTTCAAATAAACTTTACGTCAAGTCATCATCCTCACATGTGTCATAAGGAAGAGCTCTATAATCGTCAATAGTTAATTATTTATTTATCAAGCAGCTAACTACTTAGACACCTACTTTGTGACGACAGAAAAACTGGTAACCGGCGCTAATAAGCCAGTACTTCTCGGCGCTGAGAAGGTTGGTTGGTAGGTTGTCAACGCTAGTCGGCGCAGGCAGATATCATACTTTTTGCCAAAACAGCACAAATCTTGGCCGGTAAGTGATGACAAGTTCCTAATTCTTATTTATTCATTTATATATACTTTATTGTACACCACAAAAATACATAACAAAAACAAGGTACTCTTCAAAATATACAATGGGCGGCCTCATCGCTTTCCGCGAACTCTTCCAGGCAACCTTGGCATGGATCTGATTAGTGGCCCGAGTTCACGCTGACTTGATACCGAAAAGCGCTCTCATATCAGTTACCAGCGTTCTACATGAATATACCTTAAGGGCCAGAACAAACAAGTAGATAATAGAACATTCAACCTCACACACTCCACTAATATTGCGTCAGTGAGTCAAGGAACTAACAAAGTTACGTGCGACGCATCTTCCGTCAGATTTGCAACCACCGTTAGGTTAGGCCAGGTCCAGTTGAAAATCAGCATCAGGCATTTTTGCTCAACAGTTTCTTTTTGGCGCAGCCATGAGGCACACTTTAATGCTAGTTTCTTATATTGCACTTTACGCTTTTACTTTATTTTACTGCTGTGTATTGTCTGTGCTAAATACAATACAATAAGTTTTGTTGGCATAAAAGTTGAAATAAATTTAGTTTCTTTCTTTTCTTTATTCTTATGCGTAATATAAACAATGTCGCCATAAAAAAGAGCACGATCGTCCTATCTTCATGACACACTTGCCTAAAATTGGATTATAAGTTCACCACTAGTTGGTTAACTGTAGCATGCACATTCAGCCAAGGAGCAGCGAAGTCCCCTTCTGACCCATGAGAGCATATCCGCACATGTGAGTGGGTGCTCGTGTAAATACGACTGACTGTTGAATGAACCAAATGTGCATCTTAGAAAGCACTCATGTCACTCAATTGAACTGCAACGACTCAGTGTGAAATAATTATATGAAAGCATTAATTGAATAATCTGGTATTGACCTTTATAATATTATAAATATATGTATATATTATTATTAAGTATTATAAATACTATGAGGGTTTCGTTCTTAGGAACACTGTTAGGACGGTGACACAAACATAATAAGCATACGCATAATCAGCCTATAATGTTCCCACAGCTGGGCCACAGGCCTCTTCTGTGAGAGGAAATGGTCCACAGCCCGTGACGCGGGCCCAGTGCGGATTGGCGAATGTCACATTTTTTCGAATTTTTATTTCGAGAACATACTACACTAAAAACGAACTATGTTTTTTTACTGCAAATTACATTAAATTAAATTCAAACTTTTTTTTTTCATAATTTTTTCTATTCTTCGCAGCAGGTAGTTAAGTAAGTTCCTTTTAAAATATCTACGCTTGATTCTTTCCAAAGAATGAACTAAATATAGAAGTGATTTTCCAACCCACTGGTGTTTGCGGACGTAATGAGATTCGATGTTAATTCGCAAGACGTACCCAACTAGGGGCGAAGTATTGGGTAAAGAAATAGGTACCTGAAGTATAGCCTTTGAATAGGTTAGATAAAGGTCAGTTTTCTTCGGTGGGTGACAAAAAGTAAAGAATATTATAAGATTAAAAAGTCGATTGGCCGTCTAAAATAAATCATTTCACTTGACGTGAGGTTGTACAAGTTGAAATCATCAATACAACTCTAGAGAGTTGACTCTCTAGAGTTCAACTTAGAAGTTCATTATAATCCCATTAAATGAATTTTTCATGAAATAGTCCTTAGCGCATCCTACCTAACAAGGAACGCGCGCAGTCGCGTCCAGTCTCTTACGGGATTCGCCTCAGTGTGGTAAAAGCTTAATTCTGTCACCCTTCCCTCATAATAAAGTCATATTATATGTATTTAGTGTGGTCATATAAGTGTTCCCAAAAACCTTTTTTTTAGGCGGGAAATCATCAAATGAGTTCTCCCGCTCTAGGTGGAGCGGGAGGGCGTGCGTGTCAGACTTTTACTGACTAAAACCCACCCGTGTTCCTTCAGTTGTCTGTGCTAGGGTCACGGTAGCTCTTTCGAACAAATCCGCGACTCTGGCAGGTTCTCATCTGTGGCTTATGTTGCAGAATGCGGAAGCTTGACTCCATTGGCATACGGACGGCTGCGCTTCTTGCTGTTAATTGACCGAATCTCAAGCTGAAAACGTGCGCGGCTACGCTAGAATTCGTGAGGCTTGGCTTCCATCCGCTTTGTTAAAGGTAAATTGTTATTTTATATGACTATACGATTTCTCGCCCAAAGATTCCCTAGGCCACCTTCCTAACTATAATATTAATGATAGTATTCCCTTTCATTTCCCAAGCATACATTACAATCAATTCCCAGCTATCACGGCACCTGTTCCAGCCAAACTTAATTCAGAAACAAGAGGCCAAACTCTCAAGGGACTGTAATCGTATTAGGAACGATTCGAGGATGCATTCCTAATCAATTATTATGAGCTCTTAGGATAACAGGAAAAAAGATTTAGTTACTTAGTTCTTGAGACTTGATTTAGAGAAAGAAAGAACATAAATTTGTTCAAGGTAAAAAGGCACACAACATTCACTAAAAACTTAAATATCTAATTTCTATTTATTTCGATCTAAGTACGTATCTATTAACACATTTACTTATTTTTGGTTTTCTGGATTACTGACGGCAGATAATATGAAGGCAGTTCTTCTATTTTACAAAACGACGGTTTTCAAACAATCAGACTTGCTAATAATGTTGTTAGTGCTACTTACACATTTTGCATTTTGCATTTTGTAGTATATCCTAATGGTTCCCATTTTCCTTTTAACTGTTGCTGAAGCACTGCGCCGACGCACGTGTCAGATGCATCACACATTAATGATATAGGAACGTCGTTACGGGGATGCGACAATGTGACCGCCTTTTGTAGGCTTAGTTTACATTGTTCGAATGCTACGTTCGCGCTTTCGTCCCACTGTACTATTGACTTATCGTTTTTCTTGGAATGGTGAATAAACTTATTAAGTTCCATTTGCGACTCTACTGCCTTTGGTATATGGGATCGATAAAAATTCAGCATTCCTAAAAATCTACGCAACTGTTCTATTGTTTCAGGTTTCGGAAAATCTACTATTGCCTGAACTCTAGAGTCTATGGGCTTAATACCGTCACGTGACACTTGAAAACCTAAAAAATCAACAACTTCCTGTCCAAATTCGCATTTGGCAATGTTGATAGTGATACCAAACTGTTTAAATCTATCGCAAACTATTTTTAAATGTTCTCTATGTTGAAAGTCATTGTCACTAGCGATTATGACGTCATCAATATAGGTGTACAAGAAGTCTAAACCCTGCAGTACCACTGTGCTCATAAATCGCTGAAACGTCTGAGCTGCGTTCCTTAAACCAAAACTCATTCTAGTAAATTCAAATAGGCCAAAAGGCGTAATAATAGCTGTTTTTTCTACGTCCTCTGGATTAATTGGTATAAAATGATATGCTCTGTTTACGTCTAATCGCGTAAATATGTTTTTGTTCGCCAATACATAAGTGAAATCCTGTAGTCGAGGTACAGGGTAGCGATCCGGTTTGGTTATAGCATTAAGTCTCCTATAATCACCACAAGGTCTTATTTCTCCGTTCTTTTTTGGAACGACATGCAATGGGCTTGCCCATGAGCTTTTACTAGGTCTACATATTCCCATCTCCATCATACGCTTAAACTCTTCTTTAACCTTAATGTACCGGTCGGGGGCTAGGGGTCTAGCCCTCGCAAAAACAGGAGGTCCGGTGGTCTCAATATAATGCAAAATTGCATGTTTGGGAGGGTCATTGAACGGTGTAGGTCTAGTAATCTCAGGATAAGCAGCGATAACATTATAATACGGATGTTTACTATGTAAGGTATATATTGAAGGCTGAATACTACTAACCATCGAAGCGATAATATTACATTCTGTTACCTGATCAATTAATCTCTTCGTGCTGAGGTCTACTAATAGCTTGTGATAACTTAAAAAATCGGCTCCCAGTATAGGCTGCTTGACGTCGGCGACCACGAAATCCCATCGGAAGCTACGACGCAACTGTATATTTAATATAAGAGTCTTCACACCGTACGTCTTTATTTCTGTACCGTTCGCTGCGTACAATTTAAAGCTGTTACTCGGTGATTGTCGATTTTTCTTGCTTACCGGTAAAACCGAAATATCTGCGCCAGTATCCACTAAAAAATGGTATCCACTATTCGAGTCCGAAACACATAGGCGGTGGGCAGTACTAATGGTGCAGATCTCCGCCGTCGGCTGCACCTGTCCTAGTTTTCCGGTTTCTTGTCCCACGCGCATGGTTGCACGCACTTCCGCGCTTTATCGGCATACCGGAAGTGATAAAAGCATAACCAATTTTGTTTCTTCTCATCGACTCGTGAATTGCTCCTGTTCCTAGGTGCACGATAACTACTGCGGCTATTGCTGCGGGATCTTCTATCGTAGTGCTGTTTCTCCAGCTTCTCAAATCTTGCGCTTAATTTGGCTATTTCGGCGAGAATCACGTTGTCTCCCGACGACGAGGCTTGCTGTTGCTGACCAACTACAGCTGCCACGGTGTTAGGTTTGGTTGCCTCGTGAACATCGTCAGCGACCGCCGCTAATTTTTCAAGGTCTTTATTCTCCGTGACCACAAGCAATGCACGAACCGTTGTTGGCAATAAGTTTTGCCAGAGAACTCTAAGTGTATCATCAGGAACCTTGTCTCGTGCCAATTCCTTCATTTTACGCAAAAGTTGAGAGGGCTTCTGGTCTCCAAGCTCCATCTCACTGATGAGTTTCTCAATTTGTCTATTCTTTGTTTCTTCGAATATGAGGAGTAATTTTGTCTTAAGGGCTTCATATTTGTTGGTTTCTGGCGGGTTTATAAGGAAGTCGCTTATCTGTGCTACTACGTCACTTCCCAACTTCGACACGACCAGGTCGAACTTTGAGGCGTCTCCAAGCTTTTGCGGTGCCAGCGTTGCTTCTATCCTGATGAACCATACTCTCGGCTGATGCGTCCAAAACTCCGGAATCCTTGACGACACAGTAATTGCCGCCAGGTCGGTTAACTCGCGAGACTGAGGTGTGGCCATTTTACCTATCTGCTACCCACAAATATGCGTACGCACAAAGTTCTGCACAAGGAAGCTAATGTTCAAACGCGGGTCACCACTTTTGCTACTCTTTAGGTACTTTATTGGTAGCTCCTGATACGTTCAGATGGGAATAGCAGAAATGAAAGTTCGGACAGTTAGATAAAACTTGATGTCTATATTGTACTATTAAAGGCACATATTACACTTAGTTCTTAACACAACATTACTACACAAAAACTTGGAGACGACTGGCGAGCGGGGGAACGCGCTCTGAATCGCAGGCGTCGTCTCTGATTACATTGTGTCACTACACACAAAAACTTACTTACGTCCAAAATTCCACATTTGGTTCTCTTTTAATAACATATATTTCATGAGTCCATCACGCATGAAAAACACTGAGTACTGGCATAATGGCATAGGAAATGAAAATAATAGATGGAATAATGATTTACTACTTTTAGGCTTTATTTTGAAAGAAAATAAAGGTATGCATAGAACGACACTAAGAGAGATACTTACGTACATTTCCTTTGAAACTCAAAAAATTCAGCCAAAAATCGCATTTTCTTTGAATGAAGATCCCAAAAAGCTCCGGTATTAATCCGGGCCGGGTAAGGCTGGGTATAAATTGCGGTAGCCGGGTAAAATCACACGGAACCCGGATGTTTTGTACATACCGGTCTCAACCAGGATTATTTTCAATGTTTGGTTGCAGACTTATACGGTTTCTTTTCTTTCGTGTTTTCTTTTTCGAACAAAGGTGTTATTTTTCTTTTTGATGGTTGCAAAAGCTGATATGAGGCTATTATCGACAATACGAACTCGATAGGTAGGTTTGACATCGACTTAGGGCCGATTTTTCAATCCTCAGTTAAACAGACAGATAGGGTTTATTCGATAGATAGCAAAAAAGTCTGTTGTTCAATCGTCAGATAGGCTTTATTGGTCGAATAATTCACTTAACTGAGGAATAAATCTATTTGCCTCTTTGACGGCCAGTTAACCGCTTATTCCATTGTTAAATGCCTTTGACGTTACTAAATTTGAGGTTAGTCTTCGTGGTTTATAATAAATAATAAGAAATTGATATTTTCGATAGTATTGACGGCATGGCAATTGAGAAAGAAGCCATAATAAATGAATAGTGAAAGAAAAGAAAGAATTGTAAGACCGAGGGTCGAACAGTTTAACGCGTGGGATTTAACAGAATTCCATCGTCGAATCAGACTTACCAAAGAATCAGTGCAATATTTGCTGTTGTTGGTAAAAGATAAAATCAAGAGTAAGACACAAAGATGAGTTTTTATAAGCTTGAACACATAGGTATGTTTATTGGTATTGATTTGCACAACGTAATTAATTAAGCAAGGTACCTTACCTACTAAAAAACTACATTTGGTTTCAGAAACCAGTGTTTGTGAGTGTGTGTTGTGTTGTCTTTTTATTTTATATTATTTTCTTAAACCTCTCTACTAAACTCACAAGTAATTGAACCTCAGCATTATTAAAGTTTGCTGAACGCTCCCTCTTTTTGTTTTCCATTATTATCAATTCAGAAATCACAAATAAAAACACCACACAGTCAAACTTACAACCTCGTAACGTATTTAAAAGTGACATGACGACGCTGCCATCTGTTTGAATTACGTTTAGTCCATCCCGTTCTAACATTCGCTTATTCTGTATATTTGTTTCACCACCCTGAAGTTAGCGTTTTCACAGATGGGATATTCGGTCGGGTAGTTATACCTAGGTTAAATATCATTTGAAAAATTGACAACCACTTAACCGACGAATAAAGAGTCTAATAACTTTATTCTCTAGTTAGCTATTGGTACTTTTATCTGAGGATTGAAAAATCGGCCCTTAGTTGAAGAAAAGAAAAACAAAACACTTATATCTACTTTAAAATATTGCTGTTAGATATTTATGTTGCCAGTGATATGTCACATATTTTTGCAATATGAGCGGCACTGATTTTGAAGTTGAATAAAACTCGAAATATCACACTGTCAGATTTAAAGCTGCCAAAGTAATGTCAGATATATTTACATAGTAGTATACGTATTGTTTGAGTTTGTGCTAGTGAGTGTATCTATAATATAGAAATAGCTATGTCTACTTCGTTCATTTTCTATGAGACTTTTATAAAACTTTATTTTCTATTTTCATCCCAAGAAATATAAAACATAGTAAACAGAAACATTTCAATGATCTGTCTACCTGTTGTAATACTCAATTATTTTGATTACCTTTTACTTGAAAGCCGTATTAATTTAACAAATCTACTTTTCCAGTTATAAAGGATATAAATAGAACAAAGTATAGATATTTTGAGAGTCCTTTGAGAATATTCAGTCACTGGAAATACTTAGAAACAGGTATTTTCGTAAGATGATCGTACCTAGCTCCAGTTGAATGGGTAATTTTCGCTAACAAGTGAACTCACCGAAATTCATCCGTAGATGAAACATTAATTTACAAAAAACATAAACATCACGCCTCTATTCCCCGAAGGGTACCTATAGTATACCCACATTTCGCCAGTTATGTAACACTAGCATTTCGCCCGCGACTTCGACCGCGCGAAATTTTGGTCCCGACCCGCCGCGCCGCATCCCATCGCGCTATTGCTTCGTGTTCACTTAGCGTTCTTTCCGATAATTTTCTTTTGGCTCGGCTCCTATTATAGAGTGATGTTCAATAGTACCCCAAGATTTCCAAATCCGGCTAGTAGTTCCAAAGATCAGCCTCTATGTGGAAACTTATAAACAAATGTAGCAAACCAATCACAATCGCGTCCGATGCGAGCGACCCGCGGTCGCGTGCCGCCACGATACAGGGACTAAATGCTGTCTCTTTCCCTCGCCGCCGCCGGACCGTTGTATCAAACGCGCATGGCACTGCGCACCAGTCAGCTGCCAGCACTAGACATGGGCAAAATAGCTCACTGAAAAGAAAAAGACCGACTAGCTCTTTCACTCTATAGAGCTATAGTACTCTTCTAGCTCACTAGCTTTTCTGTAGCTCAGTGATTCAGACGCCGACTGTTAGCTCATTTGACTCACGGTGCACGCGCGTCGAAGGTAATGGCTCGGCTAGCTTAGTATTGTCAATAAATAGGTCTTTGGAAGTTTGGAGTTAAGTAAAAGAAGTATTTCTGTTTGTATATATAATTTTATTAGTTTACGTAAACAACACGCAAAAAATAAACAATGAAGAAAATACTTTGACGCATTATAAAAAGGAACCTTTTATAATATACCAAAGTATTTTCTACAAAGCAATCGCCATAAAGATAGATTAACAGTGATTTATGTCGTATGAAGTCTACAATGACGTATTTTACCGGAGAGTTATTGTTGGAAGAACCAACGATGCGATCCGAAGTATTCCGAAGCGAACCGAATGAGCCATTCGGCCGGTGACTTCGGTTGGACATCGGTGTCTCCTTATTCAATGTATGTGGGTTTCTCGCTGAAGTACTGAGCTAGTGAGTCTGAGTGAGCTAACTGAGCTAGTGAGCTATTTAGTGAACAAGTGAGTGAGCGAGAGCAACGTCCATCAGAAAGAGCTAGCTCTTTTCTTTCACTCGCTCACGAGCTACCCATGTCCAGCCAGCACGCCATACGCGTAGACGCGTGTGTTAACATCCAGCGCAGGTCGCCACGTGCCCATACGCCGTACCGCCATTATTATTACGCGAAAGATATTATTTAGGGTTCTCGTTCCCAATTTTTATATGAGTGAACTTTTGTGTATACTTCTAATAAACGTTAAAACTATAAAGGTGGTTTCCGTTAGATATAACCTCCCTCATACAAACAAATATTACCTCTTTATCAAGTTATCGCCCCTTAGAACTTCTTTGATTATGGGTGGTTTTACGATGTCTGTAGTCCAACCCTTAGGTATATATTGCTTGGGCACGCCACGATAGCGGCGGTAAGTCCCCTCCTGGAGGAGTGGCTTGAGAGGCGGCACGTTGTCCGGCCCTGGTCCAGGCCATGGTATGGAGCGAGAGTGCATGGATAGCCGTCACCTCCTTCTACGAAGCAGTAATGCTCGCAAAGAGGGAGGCGGCGCACTGAAAGAGACAGTATATGCGCCCTTACGGTCCTAGCCTCCGCAAGAGACGCCTTGGGCGTCGGGTATCCCAGGCTGATTCCCGGCCACCGTAGGCGCGGGCTTGCGAACGGCGAGTAATAGGTAGCTCGCTGTCCATTAAGGACCAAGCCTGGGTCGACGGCGCGTTGTGTTCCACGCCTCAAAGAGATGTCAGCACCAACTGGTGGGGTCCGCGAGAGCCGATGCCTGCCAGCGGTGCGGGTTGTTTGAAAGAGATACCGCGGCCCCTGGCACACAAGCAACATGAGGGAACACGGGTGGGTTTTAGTCAGTAAAAGTCTGACACGCCCTCCTGTTCCACCCAGAGCAGGAGAAGTTACTTGATGACTTCCCACCAAAAAAAAAGAAGGGTATATATTGCTGTCGTGGACCTGTGTCCACGACAGCAATATATACCCTTCTTTTTTTTCACATGAACAGGGCGTCAGAGGAATGACAGTGAAGTGATAGCCAATCACAGTGAATGCGCGCCGTTCTTTCGCATTTTCATCTCACCGGAAAACCGCATTTAAATCTTAATTCATCACACCCGCTAAAACTATAAACTTATGTATATTATCCCGCAATCCTTGAGGTTTTGTCATTCTATAGTTCAACATTAATATTTCAACACGCGATAACCTAAACTTTCAAGTGACCAGTGTGTACGAGTTACATTTGGTGGCCACCTGCAGAGGATCCTCAAGACTGAACAAGAAGCCCATTTATATATCGCTTTTTCCATTATTTGCTGGGTTTGGGCTACCGACACCACCTGACCGTCACCTCGTAGTTTATCAAACAAAAAAGGTACTTTGAATCGTCCGGAATGGACGCCGATTCAAAGTGCTTCTTTGTTTTTTTTTCTCATCCTCAACCTGATCCGTTCCGTACGCAGAGGAACCACGGCTATAGGTATATACACCTGTCCCTTCAATAATATTAGAATAGACTAATTAGCGGGACAAGCTGGCTAGGTAAAACTGGACGGCGGAAGTGCAAGCTCGCGAATGTGGAGTGGAGGGAGGCCTTCCAGCGTAGTAGCGGCTAGTAAAAAGAAAAGAATACATTGGGTATTTTTGTCTTTTATTTTTTTACCCGTTAGTAATAACCCGGAGTAGGGTGTCGAAAAATGTATAGTTAAACTTACGTTAATACTAGTAGTAAATTCTCTTAGTGCTTACTAATAATGTGGTAGTGAATAATACTTTTCGATTAGAGGATACAGCAGCGGTAAAAGACTATATACAAATCCAGTCATTCGTAAGCATTAAACGCTTGTTCCACGGAGACTAATATTTCACTAAGAGCTGTCAGCCCCGAGAACAAAGCTAGAGGATCACTAGGACATTACTCATACGAGCCTATGCTACATGAATTTCTGATTTCTCTAACATTTATACCTAGGTAACTTATTACAAAACAATTTTTATCATCTGACCCAGGTTTAATACAGACATTTTGGAGCTATTTTTAACCGACTTCAAAAAAAGAGTAGGTTCTCAATTCGACTGTTTTTTTATGTTTGTTGGCTCAGAACTTTCGACTGGGTCGACCGATTTTGATCATTCTTTTTTTATTTGAAAGATGGTGCTTCCCGTGTGGTTCCATTAAAATTTCATATAAATCTGATGATGTGTTTTGGAGACAGACAACGGAACTCTTCAAAAATTACAGCAAATCAACCGCGATTGTTGCTATCGCATAAATATGCAATGAATTGGTGTGGGGTAGGTACTATAACTAAAAGTGAAAAATAAAAACTTAAAAAAAAAAAAACACTATATAGTAAAAAATAACTTTAATCTCGGAAGTCTGTGACTAGTGACAAATTAAATTAAATACATATCCAAAGTCACCGACTTCCGAAATTAAAGTTATATTTCACTTTGTAGTGTTTTTTTGGAAATCGATTGTTTTTGAAAACAAGGAGTAGGATCTCTTTTTTTGTATTTCCGAATTCCGTCATTTTGTAAACTTATTTGAATTTTTTTTTAAATTTAGATGTTTAATCCGACTACATAATAAAGTTCTTATTACAAATCAATTTTACTACCTACTATTTATTTTCAGTGATTGTCATCGAAATCATGTCACTTGGTTCAAATAGATTCATTTTACTTGGTTCAGGTAGATTCTTTTACATATTGTGAATGAGAGAACGTTGTAGGCCTTAGAGACTAGATTTGTAGACGTTTTCTATTCTGTATTTTCATTCCTCTAAGTACCTGGTACTTATTGACTGGCCTGCACTGTCCTCCCATACCTATTATCACTGTAATTTGAAAACATTGTAAAAGCCAATTATTTTTAAAAGAGTAACCGTGGAGTTTCTTGCCGGCTCTTCTCCATAGGAAACGACAAATTGGAACCGTGCACCTAGCTTCTGACGTTTCATAAGTGCCCATGCAGGCTTATGTGAAATAAAATAATTTGATTTTGATTTTTGATTTTTGAAAACTGTCAGCTTTGTATCGGACTAATAGGGTGTCATTTTTAAAATTATTAATTGTAGAAGATATTGTTAGCAAATATTTTATACCATTTCATAAAAGTGTAAAAGCTTAAGAAATGCTAAGTAATTAACCTTATTAAAAAAAAAAAAACACTAGATAAAGGCGGCACTAATGCAGAAGTGACGTAACTACTGTGTAACTTCATACTAGCTCATACATCATCTCTACCGTGCGACAAGGACAGGAATATAAATCCATCCAAAAAAAAAAATTGCGTGTAGCTTTTTCACATTTCTATAGATTTTCTAGATAGTTACGATTATCTCGTTTGACTTTGCCTTCTTTGAAATTGCATTAGTTGGTTAAACATTCTAATATTGGCTATCATCCCTTGTGTCAGATTTGTAGAACTGTATCTCCATCACAGTATCGTTCTTATTACAAAAACTGGCTCGTTGCTTTTAACTTTCTTTCATCTATAGTTCACCACGTTAAAGTTGTTTTGTAAGACAGCAACCAGGATGTTTTGGCGTTGACAGGGTATTGGTAAACATTTATACGATTGTTTAGTGAAAGGTAATGAAAAAAAAGGCAACCTTAGTTCCAATTTTGGGCGCGCCATTAGATCCATAAATATCAGGAGAGAATGGTAAACGTTATATATATACGAGGAGAGCAAAATGTGCGATATACTCGTATATAGAGACATCGACGCGCAAACTAAAACCATGGATTCATTACATGATTCTAGACTACACAGTCAAAATGTATATCAAAGTAATAATTGAAGAATTTTCACATTTTAGTTCAATATATTATAGTACTGGGGTACAGCAGTAGATTATGTGGTGCGTAGTAAGACGCGTTGAATGCACAATCTCCTTGTTTCTCAAGTACAAATGAGAACATCCGTTCTGCAGACTCAAATATGCGTGTTGCGTACAGATACGGCAGCTAAGCGTACATGTTCTACGACTAGACCGACAAAGCGAATACTTAAACATGAAACTGTACCGCAAAATTACTATTCACATATAATTATACGCCAGAAAAGTTCTTTTATCGAACCCCAACTATACTTTAATGATAAGGATAACCACGTACTAACGATTGGGTATTCCCAAAAGGTTTTTAATCAAAGCTCTGAGAGCCCTGCCAATAAAATATGGGCCCATTACAATTTTACGTGCCCTATAAAGGGAATTATACGACCAATCTGTTAGTAAAACGGCCGGATTTTAGAATTGAGGATTAAGATGTAGTTAAAGCGTTTTTAATTGTTTGTCTACCTTGAAAATGGTGTTTAATTAAGTGGTCTACGTCTCGATTGTGATGTTGTTTTTTGTCTTTTACAGCATTACTTTTTCTGTGAAGTGTCAATAACTGGTAAGCTGCGTGCTGTTAAATCGACGTAATCTTTATTTTGAACCAGAATGCTAAATGAAATAACATAGACCGCTGTTTTTTTCAGAGTCCGCCATCGAAGCCATCTTGAAGAAAAAACTAAGGAAATTAACTTTGGATTTTACTTATCATAACATAACATCACGCCTGTAATCCCCATAGGGTTAGGCAGAGGTGTACCTATAAGAGTATTCTCTTAGTTATGTTAAAGTCCCTTGTAATACACACACATCCAGACACCGGACTAAGAAATTCCAAAAACAAAAACATCCAACAACACTTTGCTCAACCTGAGATACAAACCCAAGACATGCTCAGTAGTAGCGTTTGCGAGCACTACACCAACGAGGTAGGATTTTTTTATTTGGGTGGGAAATCATCAAATAACTTCTTCCGCTCTGGGTGGAGCAGGAGGGCGTGCCTGACTTTTACTGACTAAAACCCACCAGTGCTCCCTCAGTTGCCTGTGTGCCAGGGGCCGCGGTATCTCTTTCGAACAATCCGCACCTCTGGCAGGAGGTAGGATTGGATTATGATCTGTTTCATATTGCCAACACACAGACGTACAGCCACAGTTGTAATAAACAATTTCGAGAAAACAAAAATTATATTCTTCAGTCAACATTTAGAAAGCACCAAATATTAATTGTCAACACAAATTAACTGTTATAAAAAATGCCCTCTAAAAACTAAAACCTATTATAAGTACCAATGCTCTTATAACTGCCTACCATGGTATTGTCGGCTCCATATTCAGGTTTGGAATTATATTTTAGAGAAACTCTACTAAGAAAGAAATCGTTTTTAGATCACAAAAAAGGTGTATTAGGGCTATATTTGGATTAAAAATACCTGAAGGCCAATTCTCGTAATTAAAAACGTTAAAAATCTAATCGCAGTCTCATCTCGGCGACAACCAAATGTCAAAAACTTGTCAAAAATGTATGGAAACTCGAGATATTTTTGACAGATTGAGACTGAGATCAGACTGTGAACGTTCTTAAAATTACAAGAATTGCCCCTCAGATAGTTGCGAACAGATATAACTTTTTAAGTCTGCCTTCCTTATATATTTATGAAATAGCAAATTTTATGCAAACCAATCCTAACCTATTAGACGTTTCTATTCGTAATCGACGGGATAATAATTTTTGCGTACCAAGATCAACCAGGGCATTGATGCGTAAAAGTATTTTTTGTTTAGCACCAATCATCTGTAATAAAATTTCAAAACCTATTAGACAATTGCCTCCTGCTCTGTTTGAAATACATTAAAAAAATATCTCATATCGACATAATTACAACATTTTCATAATTTGACACTCAAATCTGTAAAAACAATACTTTTTTTACCTTTATAATTAGCATTAGGATTAAGTTATTAATTTCATAGTTTGTTGTGTAGACTCAAATCTTTTATGGTATTACATACCAAAAGTATGTTATTTTGTACACCATAAATTGCAAAACATGCAGATCTACCTGATGTTTTAAGACTTGTACATTTATTTGATGGAGGTATACTCATGTTTTACAATAAATATATACTATTGTATTCTATTCTATTCTATTTGGCCTGATTTCTTATCTCGGCGGCTTTGCCTTGCAATAAATTTAAAGATTTTAACTAAGGACTTTTCTCACTCAGATTACTGTCGCAAGATAACCACTAACTTTTAAAGTGTTTAATAAGTCTACAATTGTAGAACAAGTTGTTTTTATGTCAAAGAAAAAGAAGATTGGACAAGTCTATCTTTAAGATAAGGTAATTTTCTCCATCTCATATAAGTTAGACTTTAATATTGACATCTATATACATATATACATAGCGTAAAACTAGGATACTGGCCCAGAGATATAGTTGGCCCGATTGTAATTTCTTTAGTTTCGCGGATGAATCGCATGCTATTTTATTAATCTGTCGAAAGATTCTCCAACAACCACTGAGTCGACCGTGTCGCAAGTCTCAGTACGATTGCATAGGAGGGCAAAATACGATCAAAGTTTTGGGATAGATGTCCTACTGTTTCTCGGTGGGGCAACTATCCTAAACAAAATTTGTATATTTGGCAACGATCCACTATATGAGATAGATGTCCCAAAATAAAGCGGTCAGTAAAAATCGCTAATCTCTGGACATATTCAAGATAACGTGTTTTACTTTTGATAAAATTGAAGAAAAAAAAACAAAGTATCGCCAGTTTTACTAATTAAGTATTTTGCTTTTTGTACTGAAACATATAGAGTGATTTCTAAAAATGTGACAACTATCCGGCGACTATCATGTGACGTTGTAGATGCCGCCACACACCTTCAAAAAGATATTGTGTGTGTAACCCTTGTAGACTGGAGAAATCAAAATGCGTAATTACCCGTGAGTAGACTATTACATAGTTAATAGTAGTATTTAATACTTCCTAAGTTTAGTACATATTCATTTAACCGACCATACACACATTGAATGATGAGACTTTAAATGGTCTTAAAGAGCCCAAAGTGTAAGAAAATTGCGAATTAGCAACGGAAACCAATATATAACTTTAATTAGCAAAAATAACAGAAAAAATAGAACAATCGTTTTTATCGACGAAGACAGACGGTGTAAAACATGCATATCAATTTGACGACTAAAAAGAAAAGAAAATGTACCTATTTGACCTTTTACAAGTCTATAACAAAAAGTATCTTCTTTGGCGACTTGTGGCGCTGACATAGCCCTACCCTAGAGTTGCTGGCGCAGACTTGCTATTCCAAGGAGATCTACATCATCATCTCATCTTACATCGGAATCAGTTTTGCGGTACCCAAATAATGATAATAATTGTGTACATCTTCTATCAATACCCAGGCTTTCCTTTTCTATCTGAACATTCGATTTTTTGTTTGGATTAATATTCACGTAAGAACCTTGACTAAACAAATTCTGCTACACAGAACCGTTTATTATTCTGATGCATTATTAAATCATGTGTGGTGAAAGCACTGTTTAATCCCCATGTAATAGAGGGCGAGTCTATTGACATCAACCGGGCAAAAAATCCAGACTCAGGACTGCTCCTGAAAGATTCGTGGTGGATAAATCCAATAACACTTATCCGACCCGGGAATCGAACCCAGGACCTCATGCTCAGCAGTGGTCCTAGCGACCACTGGACCAACGAAGCAGAAAGTCTTGTTACATTATATGGTCTCATAATGTAGTAGGGCTACCTACTACTAAGTACTTTAACAGAAATCTCGGCACGGGTTCGTTTGTTTGAAATAAAACACAAAATATAATCAGCAGTAATATTTTAAATTGCTTTGAATCACAATTTTGTAGTGTTTATAGATTATAATAATTACAAAGGAAGATTATTTTTTGTTCAAAGTACATTTATCCAACAGATCGTCATCATGCACTCTCGTGTCCATCATCTCAGAATATTTTATAAAAATGTAAACAATATTCTCATTTAAATGCTAAATTAAAAATACAAAAACGTAAATTAAAACTTTTTTAACAAGTAAATCAACCTTATTCTGGTAACGTTTTGAATTCTTTTAAAATTATAAACCTTTCTTATCCAAAAATCATTTTTTGAAAATGTTAACTGACTACACAATACACGTGAATTCTTAAAATTAGAAAATACAAAAAAAAAACGTTGAAATCAATACTCATTCACAAAATTATTGTTACATATTGAATACATTCATAAGAAATAAGTACATGATTAATTACGATTATAAATACTTAGGAACAATATTTTTTATTTACAGTTCACACAAAATACCAAGAAAAACTAAAATGACAAAAAAAATATCACTGATGACTAAAAATAACGTTGTGAAAAATACGACATTTAATGTTTTTTACAGAAATTATTTACAACTCATTTTCAAGTACATTACCTATTAAAAATAGATGTCAACAATACAATTCACATAATCTTTTAATCCAATTATAATTCATACAACATTTTGTTTACGAAAGATGAACTATAAAAAGAGATTCTAAGCTGTTCAACTGGACAGTCCTCATTCATACGTCCCCCCATATTTTGGTGTCTTAGAAACCTTGAAACTGGCAGTACGTAACAATTTCTTACATTTGCTAATATTAAAATTAATGAAAAATTTACATATTAATAATTATATTAATTAAAAAATTAAATAACATCATAAAATTCACTATCAAACGCTCGTTATCTATAAAAAATTGTTTATAAAGCAATAATACTAGTAGCTAACTAGAAAAATATAGGATTGTAATGATTTTTGAAAATATTAAATAAAATTAGGTCAGTGTTTTTTTCTAAGATAAAAATGATTACAGCTTATGCAAATGAACTTTTATGGCAGATACTTCTTGACTACTGTGTAACTAAATCAGGAACTATTGCATTATGCATTTTATTATTTAAAGTTATTATTATTTTATACGGCCTAAACATGCTTAATTTCATAATGTTTGGCTAAAATATTTGTAAATACTCAAAATTGACAAAAATGCACTTCAAAACATTATTACAATCCTACCAAAAGGATTTAGCAGCTAAAAATATTATTATTAAATGAATTTCTAGTGTCCTAGCATTTCATAAAAAATACAACTATAAAATCATACGCGAGTGATGAAAACGTCAAAGTTCTATTAAGTAAGTATCTAAGTGATATGCAATATACTTTAGGCAGGCTCATTTGAATAAAAAAAACATTATTTTTACACAGAGGTGATCAAAATTAGTTTTAGTCATTTATTGTGAACAATTCATGTTTTTTTTTTACATAAATAAATTGACTAAGACTCAAGTAATGCACCTCTGCAAAAGTATACGCAAGCGACCGCGAAATAATTTACTACTAGAAACCGCTTTAACAACAGACGTAAACTTAACTTATCATTAAAAACATAGTCGCAAAAAATCAATGCTTTTGCCAATCTTTTTATCACATTTTCCTCAAAAAAAAAACATGCCTACGGCATAATAAATACCTGAAGCTCAAATAGTTACGGCCCACCCTAAAAGATATAAAAAGAAATCCAATCATAGTCTCACTAATATCTCATTCCAGTACCAGTTAGTAACAATTTATATCTTTTTAGTCTTAGGAATACTTACTAAATATGAAGTTAAAATGTGTGAACAAGCCTCTTATAATATAATAATAAAAAGTATTAGTTAAACTTTTAGTTTTAAATTCTATGTATAGATTTCAAGTATTTTTTTTAATTATTTCATATAATAGTAATTTATCTAACTATATCTACTTCTAGTGCACTATCTTTTAGCTGTGGTCAATACTAAGCCTTTCCGTAAATGTGCCACTTTTATTATCCTGAAAAAGTTTATTGCTTTCGTTCTTTTGTAAAGATAAAAGAAAAAACATTGTAAAGTATGTTATATGAGTTTGTTTCGTAATCTTTTTTTACAAAAATGATTTATTTTTTTCGCTATTTTATGTAATTGACATTTATTTTATAAAAAAAGGCAACAAAATAATTTAATACTTTTTTTGGTAAGGTTTTGGCATTTTCTAAAGAATTTACACATTTTATTACAAAAAAGATACTAGAAATGACACAGTTACCCGTGGCACTAAGAAGCGTCTATATTTCAACTGTATTGTGACGATCCCGTGGATATTAAAATACTCTTTCTTTACAAATCGGAGTTTATCCCACCACAAAAATACATATTATTGCTTTCAGAGGTTCTGCGTTACTGAGAAAAATATTTATTATTAATTTTCTTCATATTTCCACCCGTTTCGCATTTTAATAACATCATCAGCGCTCCAGAAGCAATCGTGCACGCTATCTAAAATATAGGTATACGCATGACCACTAGCTAAACGAACTATTTGTTCGAAAAGTAAGACAGAAATGATAGAATAACTTTTATGGAAAATTAATACATCAAAACTTTTGGCGCAATACATCTCGAAATACTGGTATCGTACCCGCCATTACTACATATACATATATAAATATAACATCTTAAAATTAGCGATCCAAAAATATGAAATATACGTGTTGTATTAGTGCGCCCCCGGCCGCTCCTCGCTCGCAAGCTTCGCGCCGATGCCGCCACACATGTGTTTGCAAACCCGCGATATTTGCGACTTTTGCCGTTCGCTACCGGAGGGTGCAAAAGCCGCCACAACTGGACGGTTTTTCTCAATCCTCGTCGCGTGTTTATTTTTCTTCTAATCGAAAAAACGCTGGTTCATTCCCAACAAAAAACCACTCGACATTGAATGGCGAAAAATTTAAACTCTCGCTGCGAATTAACCAATGCCTTTTACCTACTTCTTTCAACTCTGGGCCTGTCAAAATCTAAATAAACAGGAACATATCGGAATATACGAACAGTTGAATTAAACGTTACAGAAACATTAGAAGTTTCAAGAAAAACGAAGGCTGAAATCGAATTATAATATCATAAAACTGAATAAATAAAGTTAAGAGATAGTTGAAGAATGTTTGATAACTCAAAGTACCAGGGCCCTGCTCAAGCAAAGCGTCCTTATTCGTTCGAAACTTTTGCTTTATAAAAATACGAATCGAAAATATCTCGACTGTAGCACGTCTTCTTATGGTTAAGCTATGATTATTCTATTATTTCTTATACTATAAAACTTTACTATGTTTACTACGTTAAAATATCAGAGAATTCAGAAAAAGGGAATATTTAGGTTTTTATTTTCTATATTTAAGTGGTGCACAACCTTATTTCTTCATGAACGCTAGATAAGTATAGCGTTAGCATAACGAGGATCTAAAACAAAAGTTCACTACCTAAAGAACTAATAGTAGATGTGGGTAGTCGATGAAAATTAATATTAAGGATCTGCACTTATTGGAATAGGAACTAGGGAAGGATGAATACAAACTTAACGAAACAGTGGGGAAAGAAGAAGACGAAGAACTAATAGAAATGAAACCATTGGTAACACGGTCGAAGGTCTCTCGAAAGATCAGATCTAATCTATGGAGTCTCAAAGATCGTAGAACATGTTCGATGATATCTAAGGCTTCATCTTCACTGCATAGACTAAAAGAATTAAAACTAGTTAGGCTGGATTGAAACCTATTGTTAACTTTCGACCGAAACTAATCGCATAATTACTTTTATTTCTCTTAAATACGATAAAATCTCAAAATACTCACAGCTCGTCGGGTTTATTGTATTATACGCTAAGTGCATCTACTTTATAAGAACAGTGGCTTTTTAATAATTTGAATTTGTACTTAACCTACATATTTTAAACTTTTTTGCTGAAATCATTCATAGAATAGAATTCAAGTTTTGACTCGATCTAAAGTTCGAAGCAAATAAACCAACTCAATGTTTCACATTAAAATTCATTATCAAATCGTTTGCAATTGACGTGAATCGCAAGAGCCAAACGTTTCGCAACCATTTTTGTAGATATTTTATTAATTTTCAAAAATGTTGCGTCAAGTCTTAAGATTTTTCTCAGCCAATACGTTTGATGATCTAGGTTTAATTACTTTAGATCCAATTTAGAGTTTTCAAAAATATAATTCCAATAAATGTTCTAAACAAATATCTCAAAAATACATTATGAAAATATAATACAAATACGATAAAATTTATACTAAATATAACCCTGTCTATGACCTGAAGAGTTTAAAATAAAGAATAAATCGAAATCTAAACTCTGAACAAGTCATTTCTAAGGAAAACATAATAACTTCCTAGAGTCACACGCGTTGCTATAATCCGTTTATATTTTCTGCAGATGGAACTGCGAAGTTTTACATAACGAATACAAAGATCTCGTATCATAGAAGACCGTTCTATCGTATCAATAAATTGAAACGTTATCGAATCATAACGATGGTGTTTTATTTCAGAAAACGAAATACTAAACGGCAATACTAATAGTCAAAACTTTTCGTATCGTCTACAATAAAATACGATACACAAAAGAATTGTTAAAACATTTCAAATAGTCAAGGCCTGAGTCAGTTCACAACTCCGATAAGAAACCTGTTTTATGAAAGTTAGCTTAAGTTATATCAAACAGTGTATTTGATAATGTGAAAGGCAGTTAGTTGGTGTTAACGCGTAATTTGAAATACTCGATGTAAAAAATCACAATATACAACAGAAGATTTCGACTTGTAAATGAAGTACAAAAGAAAACCTCCGATTGGGGGTAGAATGGAAATGAACATAGTTCAGGGAATGGATAGTGTCCGTTGAAATACTGCCGTTGTCAGATTTTAAACAGAAGCTCCAGTAGAAGATCTTCGTCCACGTTCATTGGCGATTCAGGAGCAAGGTAATCAACGATCCTAGAAAATGGAAACCTTAATTTAAATCAGGCATCATATATTAAATCTCATCGCTTTAATGAAAACAACGATGAAGCAAAACAATTTATAGAAATCTCCACAAACATAAAAAAGGATTTCAAATCACATAATTTACAAAATCGTTTAGTAATCTATACCAAACTTCTAATAAGCCCAGTTTTAAATAAAGCCATAACCTCTATTAAATTGATAATGATAAAGATGATGCTTACCGATTGGGCGTGAGTGGTGTATTGGTGATGCGCGGCAGCGAGCTTTGGCGGACATCCGGCGACCGCCGGGCCCCCCTCACGCTTTCGGCTCGTGCGTTCTGCAACCTGCCACAAAAGGGAAGAAATGTTTTAAAACTGATTGAACTACTTACATTTAAACACCCAACACAACAAATTATATATTATAGCATACAAAGACAGAATTAATGTCGACATTACATATTTTCACTACGAAAACTTACGTTGGTAGTAAATTCCTCCCATGTGCTGTGCAGCGTGAAAATAGTTTTGGGAATTTTAATTAAACTCTATTGTTGACAAGAAAATATATAAAATTATTGTATCGAAGACAAAATAGTCACCAAACCATGGTGACGTGTACTACTTGAAATTCCAAATTAGGTCGATCACAGCGAACCAAAATATCAAGATGATAGCTATTATCTCAAGATATCAGACAAAACCATAATAACATTAAATAATCTACCAAGTACTAAGAATACGTTTCCACCTACGCAGCCTAAACTCTAAATATTCACGAAACTCGAATAAACAAGCTTGAACAAAAACCCTCGATTAATTTAATAAAACAACAAGTCTGAAAGTTTAACAAAATCATGGTCTAAAGATTCTCTTATCGAAGCCAAGAAACAAACTTGGGTACAGTTGATTTATCTATCCGCCACAGATACAGAAGTTTAGAGAAAAGCTAAAATGTTTCATTCATAAAGTACGAACTGATTCTGGCTTAGATTACTTGGGAGGGATCGGGAACGAGCCAGTAGCCGAAATTAATTTAGCATGGACTACGATGGAAGCAATGAATAAAGGTCTTAATTGTTGGAATTATTTGATGAATTTTCGCTTTGTTTGTTTGGTTTGATGGAAAGGGAAGTAAAAAATGTATGTAATTCGGGTCCTTTTCTGTAATTTTCAATTCCCTACCGTTCGAATATTATAGTGATTGTTTATATTTTTATTACTAAATGGGCCCGCTCTTGACCTCGTTCACGCCTGATGAAGACGATGGAAAGCGATTGATGAAGACTATGATGGATCGAGCGTGCGCAGAAAATCCCTGTTCACTCTTGTTCAAGGCACTGGTACTCCCACGCATCGACGAAACACAGCAAGCTGCTTGACGCCGGACTCCGGTGGGAGGGTGGTCGTGGTCGTGGCCCTACCACCGCAAGGGAAGAATTGGCCAGTCATCAAGGTATTGGGTGTGACTATCCAGGACGCGCCGAGCGCTCGGTTCATTCGAGTTACTGGTGAAGCAAATTGCGCTACACGAGGTGGTTTCTTCATGCATCCCAAAAATGATTCCACTTTTCCCATATAATATATCAAGATAAGTGATTGCGTTTTTTCTCGATTCCTTCTAATTTTTAATATCGTGAGTAATAAATGCCTTCACCAATTAAATAAATATCATTCCCAAAAATTCCATCAAAACCAACTAACTCTGTGTAATCTTTAACTTTCTTATTTAAACCTGGAGGAAGTTTGAAGCTCCAAAGTTGTTCTTTCGAAACGTTATCTGCCGTTCGTTAAAACAGATATATTTGGGTACCGAAAATTAGAAAGTAAGTCTTAAATATTTTGTATGAAAAGCTAATATTATTTTCCTTTTAAACTTTCATTTTGAACTGACTACATTATGCAGCTATGTCGAGATCTGGAAACGTTGATTAATTCTGAATTGTTTCGCTGCTAATCCAATCGTTTTGATTGGTTGAACACTTTCTGATGAAAAATCATTGTTTTCCTGGGGTGAGCAAAGCGGAAGATATTAATATAGAAAACCGCACATCCCACCACCCAGCTACTCAATGAAAAACGATAAAAAATTCATAGTCATGAAGATGAAAGTGAATATTATATACATTAGGACTGTATGTGAATTTTTCAATAATACTTTTTGAATCTTTACAAATGTTACCAAAAATATGTTTTTTACTTAGTGCTAACGTAAGATTGGCCATGGCAACTAAAGATAAGATACACAAATAAAAATAGCATAAAACGAACACAATGACACAACAGGCTTTATTACTCGTATATTTAGCCAAAAGACGCTATTAAATCCCCCTCTAACATAAAATAATACATAAAACACCAGTTTTGAAGAACCGAATTAACACTGAACCCCTATAATCCCGGAAGACCTCTCAAATAACAAGACAAACGCAATTAACTTACGATTTCAGGGAAAGGCCACAAAAAGGGAGCACTATGTTCTATTAATAGAAAGACGGACACAGCCAAAGGTTGTAAATTAGGAGAACATTGCCTTTTATGTGTTCAACTTCCACTAATTTAGCTGAATAAGGACGCAAGGAAACGAGGATAGCAAGCAACTTGATATAATTAAGGTTATTTATAAATAATACTAATGTTTCTGTTTACATAAATACGTCGGGGTAACGAAGAAACTTACACGGGTAGAAACTCGGATACGGGGGGTATATATGTATTTATATAAGAATATTCGGGAATATTCACCGGGAGAAAAATAAATCGGATGTATCCAGGGTGACTTATAATTTGACGTACTCTTCCAGCACGAGAAAGTGTGATCCATTCGTAACTACTAAGGATACCATACATTTTGAAAATTATGTGAGATATGAATGGAAACGCCGGGAGGGGACGCCCTAGGAGGACATAGAGGGTGTAAGGAGCACGCTTCCGAAGCCAGAACGTAGGTTATATATAACCTAAATGCAAACGGATACCAATAACCTTTCGTCTTAAATTGGTTATTTTGCATCAATTTCAAATGTTTGACGCTTTTGTAATATTTCTACTTATTTTATTTTGGCGGCGCATTACAAAGGATCCCTAAAACTAAAGTTGCCGCCTGGACTTGGGGTCGTGTTTAATCTCAAATAATGGTTTATTTTCGTGTTCTAAAAAAACTTAAAAAAAAAATGCTAAAAAATTAGGAAAATATTGTGTATCGAGAATCACTAGCCCTATTACCTGTCTTCGTTTTCGGAAGCGTTTCCCTTACTTCCTGTATAGTAACCTAATTGGTGATATTCTTCAGAAAGGCCAGGTGCGTAGTACTCGCAACCTACGGGCGTGTAAGGAGTGTGTAAGGATCGTAGCAGGTGGCGTTCTGTTGTTGTGTGAGTTTATGTATGTGTGTGTGTTCGTATCTCATTCTACCAAAATAAACGAGAAAAATCCAGATAAAACCAGGCACGGTATGATAAAAAAACACGCACTTCCCTTCACTGAATTATGAAGTACAGAAATAAGATTGGGAGACGTTCCTTCCAACAATAATATATCAAATTTTTATATTCCTTCTCATTCAAAGGGCTTTAGCCCTTCCGTTGTGCCATAATAGATTCAGTATATTAGTTCCGGGTAAACAATTCAGGGTTTCTACTGGATACAGAAGGAATATATTTTTTGTAAATAATATTTATTATGCGGTACTCATTGTGAAGTGGCTTGACGCGCCTTTTTATTGAGTTTATGAAAAGGTCTGACATTGAAGACTTGAGTTCTGTTATTTTGTATGTTTTGCGTTTTCTTTTGGCTCGTTTTCTTTTAATAATAGATGAAAATGTTGCAATAGAAAAGAAACTAATTCTGAATTGTATATTTTATCAAAATAGTAATTTAGAATCATTGAATCGTTAGTAAAATGCCGACGCGAAATATTTGGATTGTTGAAAGAAATTATCATGTTCAATGTCGGAAGACTTACAAACGGAAATAATTTAATTTTGTAACATATCATCATCATCATCATTTCTTACGACGTCGACGTCGACGTTTCGACGTCCACTGCTGGACATAGGCCTCCCCCCATTTGGGGGAGGGGGGGTTTGCCATAGTCGCCACGCTTGGCAGGAAGGTTGGCTATCACAGTATGGTGGAAAAATGCATAGAGAACGCTGCTGCCCATTCTCTAGTAAGTCCCTTAGTCGCCTTCTACGACACCCACGGGAAGAGATGGGATGGTGCTAATATTTACGTCCGGCAACACACGGCACACATTTTCAAGGAGATTGCTAATCTATTGATATAGATGTTCGAAAAGTGTGTCTGTTGATTTCGTTATTTACGTTGTTACGTAAATAACGAAATGAATGTTGAACGAAAGCCATTCCTACTGTCAGTATGTTACGCAATTAACTCTCTGAAGTTTATCTTTGTTTTGTCTAGAACTCAACTTATATTCCCGGGGCCTCGTTTCCTGAATATTTTTTTCATCTAACAAATAAATGTTTTGTCTTCAAGCAATTGAAGTGGATTTTAATTAACATTCACGTAAAGCTAATAATATGTACAGGTATATAAAAAAGAAAATAATCAAAATGCATCAAAAAATAAGTCCGCATCGTTGTCAACGGGAAGAGTGCCCAAAAGGCTAGCAGCATTGCCACGTTGTATGGCAATGCTGATTCTTTGGCCGAAATATAGGCCAGCCCTTTGGTCACGTGAAGAGTCAACCAACCGCTTGGAATTATCTCGGAAAACTAAGTGGGCACTCGGACCCCATGGCCCTAGAGTTTCAACCCCAAACGGCTCGAATATATAGGTTCCAATAAGATTGGAATATTTGCGCCGTTTGAGGTTTTCCGCACCTGCAGCAGCCGCCCTAGCACAATTCGCCGTACTAGAAAGATGGGATGGCGCAAGGTTGTCGACACATGTTGCATCCCACACCAAAGGCCGACCTAACTTCCAAGGCATTATGGACATTCCGTCTGGTCTCTTCCCATCGTCGCGTGCCAAGCCATAGGGTTCTAAAATAGTTGGCACCCCGGCGTTGACAAGAGCACGACGGATGATGTCATTGATTGATTTATTATTAGCTTTGCTTTGTGTTTATCAAATAATTTGAAGAAATTGATTCGCAATGAAATATATACATTCACGTTAATTCGGATGACAACAACGAAATTAAGAACGTTCGTATAAATAAATATGGTTCGACATCTTTCTGAGATTTTCAATAAATTCAAGTAAAAGCATTCTTTCACTCAACATAAAACAAACGGTCTTTCATTAACTTTTTCCAAGAAAAACAAGTTGGAAACCTCTTCCTTATGCGTCAACCAATAGTCAATTTTCCAAGAATATTTTTTTTGTAGTTAGTTACTTTGTATTACTATCACTAGGCGGTACTTGGGCGCGCCTATGTCCAGTATTGGATGTCTTTCGGCTGGAATTATGAGGTTAATATTTGTTATCGACTGAAGCTTATAAAAAGTTTTGTTGTAAAAAATATACACATCGACTTGAGAACCTCCTACCCAGAATATTCTCAAACGTTCTTTATTCTATTATTGAGACTCTAATCTAAGACAAAAAAAATCATTGCAAAATAAAATATGCACCTTGAATGTAACCAAAAATAGACCCAAAAAAACAAGATGGCGGAGAATTTGACGCGGAAACTATTACTACGAAGTTAGCACCTTGATTCAACTAGATAGATTAGACTCTCTAGCATATATTTTTTTTGTCGTTTATCCAAAAAAAAATCTGCGGACAAAATGTACTGAACAGAAATTTTGGGTTGGAGCAATCATGTACTGATTACATGGTAAGTTAATGCGTCGATGTCCTTGCCACCCTGCACATAAACAACGACGCCTCAAATCCAGATATAAAAATCAGGAAAACGAACATTTCATAACTTGAACTTAATAGACATAATATATTTACAAAATTCCACACAATGTATTGGTATCATCAGTAACATATTAAACTATGTGTTATGATGAGGGATTCCTGTCCTGTTTTCTGTTGTAATCTCTAGTATGTACTTTTAGGGCCTCTCGCACTTCACATAATTATATACTTTTAACACTAAATGAATTAAAGCATCTTTCTGTTTCTGTCAATCGTTCAAACACGACAGACGGCAGAGCCTAGTGGTCGAACCTAGGTACGCATTTTACTTTTTGTAAATAATATCATCACCACTGCTCTCAAAACAGTGGAAACATAGTGAGGAAACCGGTATATCCTAGAGCCAAAACTTCGAAGACATGTGACATCTACCAACCCGCACTAGGCCCGCGTGAAAGATTATGGCCCACTTACAGCCTTTTTCCAGCAGGGAGAACATAATAGGCTGATTATGATGAGGACAGAATGATGTTTTAAATAATTATTTTTAGTGCTAAACGCATTTAGTTATTTAAGGTGCAAGTGGACCATAACATCCTTAAAATCAAATCTACCACTTACTTAATCTTCGACTGCCTCATGAACTGTTGAATCTTCCTCGCTGCTTGATTCTGACGCCTCTGCGAGTATGTCCTCCTGTTCAAACGAATATTGTGTTAGATCTTATTTACTCATAATGAAGATGATAGCGTAATCTTCAGTAAGGCCACCGAATTCAGCTGTTGCGACATCATTCCATAGATTCCGGTCATCGGTTTTGAGATGTACCCATGCTCATATTATTACTCATTCTGTTGCAATGACTAATTTAACTATTTACACGATATTCTTGGCTGCAGTCTCGTCATTATTTAACCTTTACTTATTTAGTTCATACTAGCTGCTGCTCGCGCCTTCGCCCTCGGATGTCGAGATTTATACTACGGGAACGTGCTACCGGGACAAATTAGCCTATGTTACTGCATATAACATCAGTCAGTGAAAGACCCGTCAAAATCGATCCAGCCGCATCGGACACTAGCCGGAAAAAACAGACATATAGACAAAATTTGACGGACGATATAAAAGTTTTTGTATAAGTGCCATATACACTTTCATAGGCCTAAACAGAAACATTAAAAATAGACATTGCAATTTTATTTCTTTGTATAATTATGGATAGATGTTATCTCTCTCTCAATCTAAGATTACATTTGTTATATTACATGCTGGACTACTACTGTACTGCACTTACTTGATAGGTGTGGTAGCCATCCTGCGCGCACGCATAGCACGGTAGCCGCGCTGTATTATCGTCGCGGCCGCATGCGTTTGCTTCAAGTACGCAAACTGCACATACAAAACGAAAAGTAAGAAAAATGTCGTAGAACTGCTTCGTGTGACATTTTAAAACACTGAAGAATACCACCTAGCCGTGAGAATAACAAAACTTCTATTGTGTACGATAGCATATGCTGTCCTTTCAATGTCCAGAATGGCCATTAATCGGTCGATTACTATCGATGTTTTTTGAATATACACATATCAAAAGTGTCTCGGCATCAAGCACGTTTATGCCAGTTATAAAAAAAACCGTTTTTTATATATATTTTGTAACTCCTTAATGCAAAAGCTGAGAGTGCTTCGTCGATTTATACATACAAACATTTTTATGTAATCTATCTTATTTAGATAGATTACATAAACATTTTTACTGAATGTCAATAGGGCAATAAAATATACATATAATTATTCTTTAGTTTCCTCGATCCCTAGATACTTTTGATGTGTGTAATTCGGATAGCAGTCAACTATCATAAATTTTGTTCCAATAACTACCTGTATAGACAGCTTATCTGATGGGTCCGTACCTCCTTGTACCTCCGGTAGCAGTTCTGTATGGTGATGGCGGCGGCGGCGGCGCGGCGCTGCAGCTGGCGGCCGCGGTACTGGCGGTACGCCTTCTGGATTGTGATCGCTGCGGAGTACAGCTCCCGTTGTTCGCGGTCTAGGGACACATTAGGGTTACAAACTGTTTTGTCATATAGATTCTATGTGCGGTTAGATAGTAGCAGTCGTTCCGTGTAAAACACAAGAATTCAACGTTTTAAGTGGAAACCTACAACTGAAAACGAAAGGCACTGTTATGCAACACGCACTTTACTAAAAAAAATCAGCCCCTGACCTAATATAACATAAATAGAACACTAGCATATATTTTTATGTCAATAATTTTACAAGCACAGGTATTTTCTAAAGTGGGAATTTAGCAATAATATACATCAGCCCTCTGTGATGGATACAGAATATACAAAGGCACTATTCAATTTGTGAATTTTCTTAGAAACGTTTCGAGCCCGTGAAGTTCGAAATTCTGAAGATTGTTTATCTTTTTAACTTAACTTATGAAGTCATTCTCAATCTCAATAGGCAGACTAAATCAACCCACCGTTCAGCGTAAGATTAGAGAAATGAGTTGTAGCGTTGAGAAACTCCTGCAGCGTAGCCGAGGGCGTTGTACACAATGGTGGATGTGACAATGCAGATCGTGGTGACGGTGGCGGTGGGGATAACGCTGCGGAGCCAGGCGATACTGAGCCGGATGAACACGGAGTGGACCCGCCACAATACCTGAGTAACAAAGAATTGTATATAGAATTTACCATTAGATTCATTAAAGAACCTTTGGTAGCAGCTGTATGAGAGTAGCCGAGGATCGAGTTGAATGGCGTGCTATTAGAGAGATTTATGATTAGGCTGATGATGATAATGAAGAACTTATCAAAATTATAAATTCAAGTAAGCTAATTACATAAAGATACTTGTGGTAATAAGATAAAGATCACGTAAATTTGTTTTAATTTAGACGGATTTAGTCAAGCATATTTTTCGGTGTCGAACTCGCGCCGGAGCGTTTAGACAAGAGCACAACATGTAGTGACTAATTCAATTGTAGTCGGGCAAAATCTTATACGTAAGCAAAATTTCAACATTAATGTAAATTAATTAAAAAAAGAAAAAACAACAAAAACTTTATTAATGGAACTAAATCTTTGTGCTTTAAATAGAATAAACCCCAACCTATAGTAGTTGTAGCCGAACTCGACGCTAATGTTGCTGCAGACGTCATCCAGAGGGAGAAATAGGAAAAAAGCCAAAAGAGATAGAAGGATTGTAGGGTTGACACAAGGTTAAACAACGTGTAATGAAAACATCAAAATGCACAACACAACATCGAGGCACTGTATTATGACGAGTAAGAGCCACAGTAGATCCAGCGCATGAGAGAGGTGGAGCTAAACAGGATTTAAAGCACCATCTCTTTTTATAATGGAACAAATGGTAGCTTTACCACATAATAATATAGTCCTTAATTGATCGAACGCTAACCTGTATTGTGTATTGTCGCAGAACTCAAAATTAAAGTCACTGTTAAAAGTGCTGGTATCATCTAGGAGTGGTACCATCAGCGTGTCGCCGCCTCCTCCGCTGCCGCTGTCGAGACCGCAACCCGACAGAAGAGACGAGCTTTCGTTCTACAGCCAAGGAAAATTTCATTAGAATATATGACCAAATGAAACTTAGAATAAAAAAATATATGCAACTTACTGCGATCACTATACCTTTTTGCAAAACGTAACGTTTGGTAATCGAATATATTGAAAAATGTATATCTTGTAGTCATCTAAATGCTACTTCGTTTTTCCAACAAAGGGTTGACACCTCTATGACTTGGTCGTTTTATTGAGACACAAATACTTATATTTAATTATCTAGGTATCTTTAAACTTGACTCGTGTTTAATTGCTATAAGGCGCGGATCAATTTTATAATATTTGAAGCATCTTTATACCTTTATCCTTTCTGGCATGGCGGCTATGATTTGCTCCGCCAGTGTAAACACCCGGTCATCCTGCTCCCCTGAAAAGATTTTATAAAGTGGAACCTTAAAATTATCTAGCGAGGACAGATCATGATTTTCCAAGTCCAAGCTATCAAACGCGACTGAGTTATCTGGAATTTATTCCAGCGAACTCCGTCAAAATTTAAGAAACATAATGGCAAACAAGATAAAAATTATACGGTATTTCAACTTGCGTTCCTTATTAGGATTAAATTTTCTGGTTTGCCAAGGAACCATTTACTTCGAATACTATTTTTGTGTTGTGGACATGATTTGCACTGATTCATGTAACTGTACTTTTGAAATTTTGATTATTTTGTTTTAACGAAAATTACAATGTTATTGATACACAGTTGAAGTAATCGTACTAAACAGCTGATAGAAGATTTTCATAAATCTACACACACAGATATGTAGCTCACATGAAATAGGATTACGGTTAAATGTGGTATTACTTTCAAAAGGCTGGCTCAGAAAATAATGTTCCCTCTATCTTGAACTTGTAATTTGACATTTGTGCAGTAACAGGAATAATGCTTAGCCACAGAACGTGCTAAGTATCATTTACTATTGTTAGAATAATTTTGTTAGAGCGTTTTGACAATAATATCACGAAAATTCATGGTGACACGATTATAACATAAAAAATGAGAGACACTAGTACTATTAAAAAATATATGATTATTAGGTGGTTTAAACTGAAATATTTTTCGCAATAACAGCTTATAGTTTGATTATAAAATAAAACTAATTGAAAAATTGTCTCAGGTATTCTCAGGATAATTATTTCATCCACCTAAACCGACGGTAAAGTGGATTAAACAAGATAATTTTATCTCTCGCCCTTAGTATAATTGTCCATATTGACATAAACATATTACAATGTAATAAAAAAACATGGTTTAATGACATAAAAAAGTAAAATATTGTTAAACAAACATTTGATAATATTCCAAACCTAGATCTAGTTTTTAAACAATGTGTGAACAAGACGTTTCAATATTAGAAACATAGTTATAATCTAAATGAGGTTATGGGTTCACGAAAATGAGGAATTAAACAAGGAATAACTACTAAAAAGTGTGATGAGAAAATAGATCACGATAAAACTGTGGCCAAAGAACTTACCTCCAACAATGGCAACAGTAAATCATCTACACATAAAAAGCGTCTAAATACTCATGCAAGCGTTAAGCGTTCATGCAGTGTTGAAATTGTCACGTTTTTTTGAAAACAAGTGTACTGACTGAACAACGTAGTCTTGTGTACTGAAATTGGAAGTAGAAGCCAATCAATTTGGTTGTGATACAGTGATAGTGGATAAACCAATTCGAACCACTGAAAGCGACATCGAGGGACAACATCGAGCTAACCAAACCGAACTTTATTTCTGAAGAAATACCAGCGTTATATTAATTCAATAAATGAGTTTTATCCTTTATTACGTGTACTAATTGGTTAAATATTTAGATGATTAATTTTAGTGCTACTTATAATAAAATTCGGTTAAGTTAAAGGATTCTACAGACAACAAACACTCAAGGGAAAACTCCGCTCATATTGGAACACAAAGTACAGAAGAAACTACAAGTGGTCTACCGACATACAGTGAACAAGGGCTACAGACTGGCGACAAAGAGGGAGACAAAGATATATAGACAACTTTTGTTAGAAGAAGAGGGAGGCAATGCAACTACTACATACACAACATCGACAGATAGGACGAGCGGAGTTATCGATGCTGCGACTCGAAATGGTATAGAACGTTTACGGATAGTAAAAAATTGCCAATAGGAAGATAGATAAAAATATTTGTAATAAATATTTGAAGAAATGTTAATTGAAGCCAATTCGGTAGATCATATCGTGATTTTGTAAAATTTGGAATATGAAAAACGGAAATTATAACAAGCAAATAGCTCTTCCATTTTGAACGATTTCATTAAATCGCAGAATTTTTGGAATTAGTAACTTTTCCATATCAAATGAGATTCAGCTTCATCGAAATCTCATCGTTAGTCTTTTGTGTAAGGTACGTAGGTCTATACCGTTTCTCTGCGCCGACAGACTGACCTGGCACGGTGCGCGCGGCGGGCGGCGCGTGGGGCGGGCCGCGCGCCTCCGCGGCCACGAGTGGGCTGCTCGCGCGGCGCGGCGCCGTCTCGCCTGCGGAACCACCGCGCTCAACAATCCGCTAAGCCGCTACGGAGCCTTACCGGTCAAACGACGTGAGCCTACTGACGTCTTCACGTTCAAATCACTTTTATGAACGAAATCAAATGTTTTGAAAATGGACGTGGTCACTAAAGTTATGCTTTTGTCGTTATCTGAAAAGAAGGAAGGGGAAGCTACGGACTAAATGTCTGAATCTAATTTGTTCGCTAATTGGTTTCTTGCTTTCAGTGAACCAGATGCTGTGATTAAAAGTTTTGCTAAAATTATATTTATATCATCCAGTTCATAATTCTGTGATTCATAAAACTTGCAATTGAATATAATAAATAAACAAAAACTATCATAAACGTTTTCTTGTTCAAATCAAAGGCGAAAAAAAATGCTTCAAAAGGTTAATAACTGTCACAATCTCGCAGTGTAGAACTCACACGTTTGACCAGTTATATCGCCGAACAAACCATCACCATTTAAAAGAAATATAGACCGAAACCCAAAACCAAGGTTAGGACATTGGAATGTCATCAGCTGCCGTGCCGATATAAAATAACCAGCAAATGAAAAACGAATCGACTATGAATGAGGCGAAGTGGTTCAAAGACTTACAGAGGGCCAGGTCCATACGTCTGCCGATCTTCGTATCGCCAAGACTGTCCTCAGAGTTATCAGAATCTAAAGGTAGCGACATGCTTCGTTCCCATCTGAAAATGTCAGGATTTTGGCGAATTAAAATTGAAAATACTCTGTTAATCCTTTAGATTAGACTGTTCGTTTTCTGTAGATTAGACTGATAATTTTAGTAGAAAAGCAATCATCATTATTATAAAATCATCTTGTTTGTATAGGACTGTCGCGTTTTCGAACAATGATTGAAGAATATTATGAACTAAAGTCACAGTCATGCAAACATAATAAAACTGCATTCATGATAAATAGGAGTGACCCGTTACCTAGCAGAAGATGAGTTCTCCGACTTGTCAATGGCTGAGCTGGATCTAAAAGCGTCGGCCATATTGATCCCAGAGTCTATTGATGGCCTCTTCACCAGGTTGCTTTCCAAGCTGCCAGCACGACTCTTTTGGGATAAGCTGGAAAGAAAGATAAATGTTGCTTAAATTATGGACATGTGAAGCATAAGCAAAAGAAGTTCAGCAACTAAAATAAAGTGGGTGATTTAATTTCAGAGTAAAACTCTGGTCATACTGTACCAAATTCAAAGCATTTATTTCAATTAAAACATTTACAGGCACTTTTGAACTGGCAAAAAGTCGGATCAGTTAGTCGGAAAGTTGAAGCTAGTTGCTTATTCCAAATTGTAGATTTCTATGGAGAAGAACGGGCAAAAAACTTCAAGGAACAAGAATAAAGTACTCAGGATTTTGTAATATCTTGATTTAAAAGAGGGTTCTCTTAAATCAAGATATTACAAAATACTGAGTACTTTATTCTTGTTGCTTCTAAATTGTGAGAACAATGCAAAAAAAAATAGTACACAATTCTATTCTTTGTCAAGTCAACGTAAAGCCTAGTAACATAATAAACGGAACCATGGAACTCAGATTTACAAAATTTATAAAAAAAATCATCTAAATAATACAAAACTATAGTTTACAAAGCTTTTGAGAGATGAATAAAATTTGATAACCAAAAAGAGAGAAAAACATTTATTTAGATTGAAATAATACACAAATTACAATTTAATCATTACAATTAAAAAATAAACATTAAGTTCGTAATGTCAGAAAAAATAATGAAAAAAGAGAAGCATCTCCCAAATATTAAAGTGTTGACTAATGGGCCCAAGTGGCTGTGGAGCAGGACCAGCATTAAGCCAAGCAGTTTATCTACGATATTATGAAATTTATTTTCGATTAGGACAAGAATATCGAGTGGTATTTTATTATACAATTTTACACAGTACCATAAAAAAGAAATGCGTACTTTAGACAATCTGAAACGTGAATGATTTAATTAGTTCCTATTTCTAGCGTTGAAATTGTGCCGGTCACTTATCTTACTAAAATATTTACCTATGTAGATATTTCCCATATATTGGCAAGGACATCTAGTTTTCTTTTAATTGAATACCAAACTATTTACAGTAAACCAATTAAGGAACTTAAGCATAGCGTTATTTACGTCGTCAAGTTCCTGTGTATGTCTCTTAGTTTTAAAATTAAGTGATGTGTCATCAGCAAATAACACCACTTTTGGGCGGATGTTCAGTTGATGAGATACATAATTTAAGTGTATATACTAAATAGAGGAAACGACCCAATATTGAGCACTGAAAAACACCCATTTTGACTTTTAAACCCAAGGAATTCAAACCGTTTATTTGAACTTGCTGCAGTCTAACATTCAAGTATGATTTTACTAATCTAAACGCAAGTTCACACTGTCCGTAATGCTCAAGTTTCAAGAACAGTGTTTCGTGATGCACGCAATCAAATGCCTTGGATAGGTCGCAAAAGATGCCTATTCTATCTTATGCCTTTTTCAATGCGGTAAATATGTGTTTTAATACGGTTATACCGGTGTCGGTTGTGCAACGTCCTTTGGTGAAACCATACTGTTGATCGTATAAGATGTTATAACAATTAAAATTATTGAGCATTTAATTTAACCTAACTTTTCAAACACCTTGCTGAAAACCGGTGAAACCGATACACGACTATAATGATTAGTAGTAGTGACCACTACCTCTTATGCCACCCATGGGCGCCCATGGGCGAAATTCGACCATAATTCATTTAAAACTTAATGTATTTCGAAAGTATTATTACACAAAAATATTAGCTTTCTGCACTCCCCTTCTCCTTAAAAAGTTTAACTGTGTCAAATTTAATACTCTTCCGACCGCATTATTTTCGTAAAAAGGGGTAAAAAGTGCACGTAACACATTATTTCCATTCTATGAAGGGCTCTTTTTCGACTTCTCGCACTTTGTTGTAATAATTTGAATTTTCCCCCTAACGCAACATTTCAAGCTACCCAAAATAAAGATGTTTACCTATGCGGCCTAAGAAAAACTCCATCCTTAGCAGGCGGGTGTATCCTGTCCAGCAGCGCGGCCAGGTGCGCGTGGCCGGCGCGCCGCGCGGCCGCCGCGGCCCCGCGCGCGCCCGCCTCGCGCCGCGTGCCGGCGCTCCAGCGCGCCAGCACCACCGCCGTCTCTATGTGGCCCGCTGCGCTGGCTACCATCTGGGAGTGAACAAAAGGTCACTATGTAATTTGAATTACTTTTAATTCTATCAGTTTGCGTTTCAAGAATTTGGACCTTTAAAAGCAGGAGTGTTGAGTCCACTCATCTCAACATGGCCGCGCGGCGGCGCGGGCAGCAGTGAAAGAGGGGTGCGGGGACAGCGACTTCAATAGTCAGCTATTGTACGTCTCCACGCACGGCTGCATTTGCGCGTATTAATAACTTTCATATTTTTTTGTTCACATTTAAACCGACTATTTTTAGCGTTGTATTTTCATACTTCCTCATTATACATGCTATACAGTCCGGTATATTTTCGTTCTGCTCCACAATGACCTATCGTCGCGTTAATGAGGTTATCATTTAACTAATTATTGATCTCCGTGGACTTAGGTGCTCAAGGGGCTTTGGTGTTCTTCTTTTTTATTTAGGGCAACAAAACAGCAAACCTTTATTCCTTGAAAGGGTAAAAAGAGATACAGTATACTCGCCATTTCTGTTTCAATAGCGTTGTAGTCGGGCTAAAAAGATAGAACCACGAGTTCTTCCCGAAAGTGAATATTATTCACCCACATAATTTTACTTCTTATTTCAAAAGGTTGCTTCTTAAAACATTAATAAAATAAGACCTAAGTAAGTAAGCTTACCAAAGGCGTACAATTATCACCATCCCTCGCACCCAAATTGACTTCTTTCTCCAACGCCAAACTGGTGTCATCTTGCCTCCACCTCAGCAACACAATGGTTAACTTTGTGTACCCTAACGCAGCAGCCAAATGTAGGATAGTGGAGCCATCTTCATTGGGTTCAGCGGGGAAACCCTCAGAGTTGCCAGAAGACCGGTTGCTAAGGGTCCGGCAGAAGGAGACAAGACGCTCTTCAAATTTTGGGTTGGAGTAGAGTTGCACATCCTCGATCTGAAATCGTAAAAGTTGAAACAGCTAAGTAACTTTAGAGTAATAACAGCTGTATTGGTTGGGTGAAGTTCTAAATTACTCATAATTACAATATCCTATTTAAAAGATCCGTGACTTATAGTCCGAGTGGCGGACGCGGTGGGGCCGCAGGGGAAGAGGAGTGTCGGTATAGCTTTAGCCGCTCTCCCTATCCCCTGCGGCCGAAAAGTGGTAAGCGGCGGGGCCACTACGCTGACCCGTCGCAGGGGGACCAAGGGGGCCAAGAGTGCCAGGGTAGTCTGGGGCCCTTGTGCTACTTGGTTTCTGAGGTGGTCATGGCATGCCATGTGTCCTGGTGTGCCGGACTGGTGGGGCCCGCAAGGGCCGATGCCTGCCAGGGGTGCGGGTTGTTCGAAAGAGATACCGTCGCCCCTGGCACACAGGCAACACGGGTGGATTTTAGTCAGTAAAAGTCTGACACGCCCTCCTACTCCACCCAGAGCGGGAGAAGTTATTTGATGAATTCCCAAACTCAAAAAAAAAAACACTACGCTGTCGTACTTAACATCGATTTCCCGCTGTCTAAGCACTATCAGCCGATTGCTTCAAAAATCAAAATGTTGTCTAGAAGGTGATTTTTGATGCAATATTTGTTTTCCACCTAGTTCATAATCAAATCAAAAATCAAAATCAAAAGTCATTTATTCAAACTAGCCTGAGACTCAGCACTTTTTGAATGTCAAAATTACATAAGACAGTCCCCAAAAAAAACACCCACCCTTCGCTATACTGCTAACTCAAATATATTCTTGTAACTAAGTGCTATAAAATATTTTCCGTACTTAAATATTATACAAATTATCTACATGTTTAATTAAGACGTTAATTATTAGTGATTAAGTAAATTCTAACATATTAAATTAACTAACTATGTCACTATTCATAAAACTTTAGTTAAATAATTGTTAAGAAATCGGTTGTCCTAATTTAAATATTAAGAACGCATGCCGCCTGTGATACAGGTTTATCCTAGTACAGGCATCATACTTTGTACTACCTATATTATTTCTAAGATTTCTACTGTATTTTACCAATTTTAATTTTTTAATAAAATGTATTAATATTTTTTATTATTCTGCGATTTTTCGGCAGAGAATTCAGAACATAACCTTGTTTGTATTGTAATTTTTTCGTCCAATGTTGCATTAATGTGATCTCTGGCCAGGCAATTTTTAATATTTGCCCACACAAGCTCGATCGGGTTGAGGTCTGGATGCTATGGAGGTAGCCTTACAGTTTGACCTGAAGCTTTAAGAAGTTCATCAATCGTGTATATTTTTTCTGATTGAGTCGTATTAATCAACCTCAAGAGTTCGGGTTTAATCATTGTGGGGGAAAATGGCACGTTATGATTTCACAACTAGTTCTGCATATTCATTTTTAAACTGGACATAGTTGGTTTCTTCTGTGCTTGCACACAATGATGAGCAGCATTATCCATAATTACGACTGAGTTTGGTGGAGGTTTAGGTATTAATTTTCGATCAACCAGTTGTAAACATTTTTAGAGTTCATATCACCGTTTTTGGATCTGATTTAAAAATCAGCAAAGCATCGCCGACTAACCTGTTCCGACTATCAGCGTGAACTATTATTAAACGCCTTTCTTTGCCTATATTGGTATATATTTCAGGCTCGAATGAAGATTGCCAAAATGTTGAACATTGTGACTTTGGTTGACGTAGGTTTCGTCCAAAAAGTTACATTTCGGTTTTGACTCTGTATTTTCTTATGGCCCTCAAGTATTTCACTCGCCATTCAACAATGTTTGCTCTCTCTATTAAAAAGGATCTCTTCGATTTACATTTTATTAATTAATATCCCAGTTTGTGTTTTCTTAAAAAAGTTAGTCCACAATGTAAAATTTTATCTTCTTTTAATACAGAATTTAGTTTTCGAAGACTTGAAATGTTCTTCTCAACCGAATAATAATAATAATATAGCCTTTTATTCATATCCATATTACAACTATATGACAAAATATCTATAAAACTTAAATTTAATGTAAACCTTAATCCAGTCTCTTATTTGAGTTTTACTTATTTTCTGTAGGAACATATTAGGAATCGCCACATCCTATTACAAAAAAATATATGAACACAACACCGGTCGAGACAAAAACGACCTAGCGGAAATCTCAAATATCCATAACATCCTTCTGACTAAAGTAATAAAAGCTAGATAGTCAAAAGAGAGACAAAGCACCAAGACCCGATGGTATAAACAACGAAATCCTAAAAGAAACCAAAGAAGTTATAACACCAGTTCTCACTGACATGTTTTACGAGATACTAAATACCGAAATTATTGCCGTGGGGCAATGGACAGAATCAAACATTATTCTTCTATTTAAGAAAGGAGACAATTATAAAATCGGGACCTACCACCATTCGGGACCTATCAGCCTTATGTCCAACAAATACAAGGTATTTGCCAAGATCATACTAAATCGGATTGAAAGATTGCAAAACAGTGATGACTTTAATACTATAAAAAAATCCACTCCACGGCTCCATATGAAGGTAGAAATAGGTGCAGGTACTTAGATGAAAGCAATATTCTCACCTGACTATTTTCATCAGCAGGTTCAATCTTCATTTGCAAGCGACCTTGTAACCGCTGCAAGCGCTGCAGTAGCGAAAACCTCCTCAAATCCAGCGATGGCAGCGGTGCGGACGCAGGCGATGACGGCGCGGGCGCAGGGCCTGGTTTGTACTCAAATACCACTGTATCTGATACCACACGACCACCTCGAGCTACTTGCAATGGTGCTAGCCCTGCCTCGTGAGCTGAAATGGAGTGTAGATTTAATTAGAAGAAATTTCAAAAAGTATGGCAGGGTAAAATCTATACATACAAGGTGAATTGATTGGATTATTTTTTATGGTAAAATTATTATTTAACTCTTTACGGTCCGTCTATCGTCAACGCAAGCATAACTGAAAACCTTGTTGTTTCATTCAATGTAATGCAACGAAAATTGGTGTGGCCAGATTTTACAAAACTTGTTTCAGGAAATACGTGTTTTTGAAAAAGCCTTACAATGTTTTGGAAATATGTTTGGCATTTATAATCTCCATTATATGTGCGAAGTTTCTATAAGGATATTTTAACCAATAAAAAACCGGAGGAGGTTCTCAAGTCGACGCGTTTTTTTTATGTATGACCACGCATAACTTTTTACAGAGTAGTCCGATTTTGATAAAACTTTTTTATTGGAAAGTTTATACCCCGAAGTAAAAAAAATCCAAAGTCGCTCGCACGGTACTGGTGACAAAACTGGTATAAACTGGCCTCTTATACTACTGAAACTAAAACTTCGTACGACCAAAGGGCAAAGTAATACTTTTGGCGTGCGGTTAACCGCATCCTATATAATTATTAATGTTCAACTAACCTGGACAGTAACACCTCAAAAGCCCATTCTGCACCAATATCGACGGCACTGGGAAGTTATCAAACAGTACAGTGTACTGATCAGACGTCTCGGTCCAGGGTCCTGCTACCAGAACCTTCGCTCCACCTTCAGGATAGGCCCATTCAGGAGAATAGTCCGTGATGTTCAAAGTCCCCTCGCTACTAGTCTCTGTCTGCATCTTCTCACTGCTGTCTTCCGCCACTGGCGGAGGAAGAGACTTGCCGCATATCGACTGGAAATTGAAGAAAAAGGACTGCTTTTATGTTGATTTAATCTGTCAATATACCCGGTTTTGTTGACATTATAAAAATTTTAAGGTATATGCAACAAAAATTATTTAAAATTTAAAATTTGAATGCAGGTTAAATAATATTCAGTATTCCCAAGGAATTATAACAATAAAATGAGAATTAATAACCAATACAACAAAAACTACCATCTTTTCATTCAAGGATTTTTTAAATTCTCTTGAGTAGACTCAAATAAAGTTAAAACTTTGCAAGAGACTAAACGCGTGGAAGTGATAACGATTAATTTTAAATTGTCTCGTTTGAAGTATCATAATAATAGGTCTTTACCTATGAAATTGCCGTTTTGTATGAAAAAATTTAAACGAATTTTTTTCATGTATTTTTTATTTGTATTAATCGAAGTAATCACCCATGCAATCAATGCATCTTTGCCATCGCAGTGGCAGTTTATTGATGCCCTTCTTAAAGAAATCAGCTGGACGGGAGGCAACAAATTCTTCAAAGGCATTTTGTACTGCCTCTCGGGTATTGAATTTTTTTCCCGCCAAGAAGTTATCCAAATTCTGGAAAAAGTAGTAGTCTGTAGGCGCAAGGTCTGGTGAGTAGGGCGGATGACGGAGAGCTTCCAACCCCAGTTCTTGCAACTTGGAGACCGTCTGCTGTGCAGTATGAGGTCGCGCGTTGTCGTGCAGGAGCAGCGGAGACGAGCGATTGACCAATGCTGGTTGGAGATGTGCCAGCTTCTCCATCATTGTGTTCAGTTCTTCATAGTACACATCTGCAGTAATGCTCACCCCGTTTGGTAAGAAGCTGTGATGAATCACACCGGCGCTAGACCACCAAACAGTGACCATCACTTTTCTAGGGGTAAGTTTTCGTTTAGGGCATTGTTTAGGTGCTGAACCAGGATCCAACCAACTTGCTGAGCGCTTGCGGTTATCAAACAGAATCCATTTTTCATCGCAGGTAACAATGCGGTTCAAAATTCCTTCATTTGTGTGTCTGTTGAGCAGTGCAAGGCACGTCTCGACGCGTACTTCGCGCTGACGATCATTGAGTTCGTGGGGCACCCATTTGTCAAGCTTTTTTACCTTGCCAATTTGACGCAAATGGACCAATATTGTTTTGACGCTAACGTCGAAAGCTGCTGCTAATTCAGCCGTAGATTGTGTATCATCAGCTTCCACAATCGCCTTTAATTCGTCATTGTCGACCAAAGTCTTCGGACGACCGCGAGGTTCATTTTTCAGGTCGAAATTTCCAGAACGGAAGCGAGCAAACCAATAACAGGTGGTGCGTTGGTTTGTAGTGTTAGCTCCGTAAACGTCGTTGATGTTGCGTGCCGCTTGTGCCGCGTTGCTGCCACGACGGTACTCATATTCCATAATTACTCGAATTTTTAACGTATCCATGATGACGAAAAAGATTGAAATGCGATGAAAATGTAACACTAATCAATAAACAAATGACTACTTTTGGAAAAAAAAATCCATGTTTTTAAAATAAAATTAATTTGAAATTAGAATTCTTACCCAAACAAAAATTATTTTGATTTGAAATGGCCAGTACTGCAAAACGGCAATTTCATAGGTAAAGACCTAATATGTTAGAAATATAAATAATAGTACCTTACCAAACGTTTTTTGACTCACCACAGGATTTGTAGGAATCGCATTGGAGTCTCCTTCCAATTCAGGAAAATCTGCTAGCATATCAAAAGCTTCCAGATTCACAAACACATTATCGTCCACTCCCGTAGCAGGCGATGCCACCACTTCACAACTATCTATAAAGTCCATCGTATCTATTCCGGACACCATCACATTAGCTGTGTCAGTATGCCTCACAACACCATTCCGGTCTAGTTCACAAATGGGCATGTTAGCCGACAATGTTTTCTGAATATCTTCATGCGATAACTCAAGAGTCTCATCAAAGAACCCAGTAGAACCTAAATTGCTGTCAGTACCGAGCAGCACTAATGTATCATCACAGTTATCTGTCAAAACTTTACTTTCTAACCTTTCAACTAAATCTGGATATCTCGATGGAGTCGCCGGCGCACTAGCGATTGCGACCTGGTTTTTACTTCTAGGCTCCACTTTAATCTTCCTTTCAAAAACGTCAACGTCTATTTTCTCCTCTTTAGGCTCAATTTCTATTTTCAATTCTGTATTTTGTACACAAGTTGTAGGCTGACTATCTGGAATTTCTCTTTTTAAAACAAAAGTGGGTTTGTACTGCTGCCTATACCTGTCTCGGGGTTCTTCACAGACAAACGACGTCACTGACAGAGGAGACACTAATGAAGAATTCTGCTGGGTGCCGTTGCTTGTTCCATTCAATATTAAAAGACCACCACCGCCTTGGATTTGGCCTAAGGATAGTAGTAATGGAGATGCTGATTGTTGGGCGGATCTATGGTCTCTGGTATATTGCCTGGGTGGGTGAGACATTGACCTAGGAGAAGGACCGGTGGTTGAAGATACTTGATGATCGGAAGGTGGTGGTTTTGGAGTTTGCACCCTGCGCATGGGATGCGCGCAGTTTCTTGAGTCGTTGCAGGTAGAGTCAGGACAGCCGCACTCCAGCTGCCTCGCCAAAGCTGCAGCTCTGGCTGATCTCTGCTTCTCCATGAGTTGCGTTACAATAACTTCGACGGTCTCCGATGTCTGAAACATTTTGCCCTGATTTTTAATTATAGTCATTTATGTTATTGATTTCAGCTGCTATGGTCCGTACTCACCGATATTTCCAAGTCATTGTTGTGGTCCGGATCATCCTCGCTAAAGACTGAAACAGGAAACACTACAAACATTATAATCCTATAATTAATCAACACGGTTGCTGGGAATTAATAATATTCAGTTCTCAGTTTATTCTTAAATTATTATTGTATGTTCTCATTCTAATTAAATGCGCGCTGCACATCCATATCTCAACCTACCCTCATTTATTATATAACATAAAAAAAATACCCACTAACCCAATTTCCATAACAAATAATAACGAAAATAATTCCATTATTAATTATTTTCAATCCGAAATCAATAACAGGGTGTCCCTAAATTAACAACAGCATCGTTATTCCGATCAGATAGGATTAATAACCGCGCTGCATAATTGATATTTGCCACCGTTTTCATAAATATTCAACAACGGAACAGAAACTTTCAGCGTTTCAATTTGTTTCCAGTGTTTTAAATTCTCGAATTCTGTTAGAATGACATTTTTTTTACGATTCTTTGTTCTGAAAAGTTCTTAATTGACGGCTGGAAGTGATACATAGTAATGCTGTTTTGATTGGCAACTGAAGAAGGCATAATTTGAAAATGATTACGAGAACTGCTGTCCGTAATGTACCTATTCTGAGTGATGATTCAGTGGGTGAAAATTTTTCATATTTGTTCTGTATAACAAACAACAAACAAACTGAAACCATGAATTCAGCTCATAACTCTTGACTCCTTTGCGTGGTAATGTTTAACCGGCTATTTTTTTTAAAAAAACTACTGCAAAAACCATGAGGTCAAAATGTATGGTAGAGCCAATTTTTTTTAAATATCCGCCGAAAAAATGAGGTACTGAAGCCATGGTAATAGGTTGTGCGTCGATGGCCCTGCCACTCTGTAAAAGATTACACCTAAACTTGACTAATCCATGAAATTGGTTTCATTTCCACCAGAATCCCTATTATTCCTTTTCATTTTACAAAGAACACGACTGGCTTCATATTTCATACTTCTGAAAATTTTCGTGGCAAAAAACCTTTGATTACATTCTTATCTTTGGAGTTATTCAAATTTATGTTGATCCACAGTCAAGATGAAGGTACTGCTGGCATCTTTCTCATTTACGAATCTTATAATTTTATTCATAAGGTGTCCATTTGGATCACGCTAAATGAACTATGTTTTACTTTGATGGAATTATAGTTAGCAAATTAATTTTCTTGGAATATTATGTTTATTAACAAGTATTTTTGTTATTTTGTTCGATCAATGAATCGGCAAATATGCTATGGTAATGCATTCCCGGACACCTGAATCGAGCCACCCTGCTTTTTTTTTGTTTAAAGGTATAATTAATAATGGGAGACAAACAAAAAAAGATAAATACGTGATTTTGAAGCTAGTCACTCACTATCATTTTCGTTTGTAAACGTTCCAAATTTGAAATCAGAATACAAAAATAAAAAGGTTTAATTGCTATACTAACGTCGTCTTTTCGCGTTTCTCAGGAATAAAATTACCGTGGATTTTTTGTAGAAAACAATGGTTTATATCAGAGAAAACCTTTATTATTAACCTGTGTTACTTTCAGGAGCATATACAATGCCGTCATGCGGTCCAGCACAGAATTAATTAAAGCCACTATTACGTGCTGTGGAATATTCTCCCATGCTTCCAAGATAGCAGTTTTTAGCCCCTGTAAAGTTTTCGAAACTGGTTGGTTAGTTCGAACATGCCTTTTCAGCTCATCCCGTAAGTGCTCTAATGGATTCATATCAGGGTTTCTTGCTGACCTTTTCATTACTGCGATATTAACGTCATGCAGGTATTCTCAAACAATTCTTGCAAAGACTCATGCATTAAAATAAAATCCTGGTCCACAAACTCAGCATATGGCATCACATGAGCCTCTGGGCATTGATGAATGTATCGGTCATTATTTAGTGGCGGATACCGTGGTCCCGTCACAGATCTCAAGGCCTTTTTTTTCTTCGGTGGAAATTCCGCCCCAGGCTGTCTGTGACCCACCGTCATTACATTGCTTTGATAAAGTTCTCACTGTTTTCGGTAGACTTTCATACGACCATCCTCGCCAACCAGCATAAACATGGTCGAAGTGATTTGGTCGCAGTGGGCAAGAGTCTCACCCCGCTCTCCATGGCTAAAGAAAACTGGCGCAAACCCGTAGTTATTACTACTGATGGCCCTAAGGAGATATACCTATATGGCAAAGCAAGGAGCTTCATGGGAGCTTCTACTTCTTTGCATCTAGACTTCTCAGCGTCCGTATCCTGGCTACGTTTTGGGAACCTCTTTGGAGAAACTGAAGGTTTCGTCTGTGCATTTATAGACAAAGTTATCTTGACGAATAACTACTGAACCCATCTTATGAAGGATAGGACGGTTGACGTCTATCGGGCTTGCCACCGTCCAGGTGAGTCCATCACATATATTAAATCTGGATGTTCTCGTCTGGCTAACGGCGAGTACTTGCACAGGCATAACCAAGTTGTTCACCAGCAACTTATCTCGCCTCAAACAGTGGTGTCGACACCACAAACAGTCTGTTCTCGAAATTGACCATACAACAGTGTACTGGAATCGGTCTATCATTACTGACAGGAATATGTTATCGCCAATAAGCCTGATATGGTCTTGTTAGAACTATCAACGCGCCACGCAATGATGGTCGTTATTACCATTCCAAATGATGGGAACCTCGTGAAAGCTGAGAAAGAGAAACAAATCAAAATCTCGACTGAGCACACGAGGTTGTTGACATGTGTAATAAAAACTCTGCTGTCATTATGCCGATTGTCGTAATGGCCAATAGCCTAATGGCCAAAAGCCTCGATCAACATCCCTCGACGTTCTCGTTAGGCGGTTGGATCAAGGGCCTGATTCAGAAGGCAGTACTCACTCCTTGAAAAAGAGTCCAAGCTCCCGACACCGGTAGACCACATTTTTTTATGTACAGTGGGCTGCATCAATTGGGTACCCCAGTCGTATTAAAATTTTAATACAACTGTGGTACCCAATTGATGCAGCCCACCGTACTCAATGTTTTTGTACTATTTTTTTCTATTAAAAGAAATATTTAAAAATATGTCAGATAAGGAACTAAATAATGAACAAATTAATAATAATAACCCCACCGATAATATCTTTACATTGACGTCGTGGTGGGGCTTGCGCACTCTAGGTCTGTGCCGGTAGGGTTTACTTTCCGGAGGAGGTATAGAGGTCGGTTGTTGTTGTATTGTTTTGTTCGGTAGTGATAGCGAAATAATTGCGAGTGAGTCTGTTTCAAAACTACATAAAAACTGTTTTGGAGACTTATCATTATTTTAATGTTCTATGCCTTTAAACATAAAAACGTGCTAGCTCAATTTAGAATTTCCGTGTTATAAACTAAAATACTCAAAGAAGTACCTCAAGGCACATCTTTGGGCCAGTTCTGCTTTCATCAATACTTCTCCATACAATTTTTTTCTCCTAAAGATGATAGGCTCATCGCATACTCACACATTGGCTTCAGCTGGCAGACGAGCTCGTCTTTCGTCCACTCCTTCTTATCTGCCCATAGAGCGAGACTGGGCCCTACAGTCGCCAGTTTGTTGTCATCAGGGTATGGCACGTTCAAGTAGTGGACTAGCACTATATCCGGGTTCTGGAATTTCATTAAAACAAAATAAATACGACAGTATCTACTGATATTTAACAATTGTATCTGATATTTTACCATCTCTTCCCCGTTCGAAACTTACAGAAGTTCCAAACGAGGAATTTCAGCTATTTTAACATACAGCAAAAACGAGATGTTATAAATGTTGCTTCACTCTAAATTAAATATGAAATGCAAATCATTCGATTACGGTTAATAATAATAAAATTATAACACTGGTAGTATTAGGCGAGGTTTAAATTTACGATTGTTAGTAATCAGATTTTATGAAAATATATTAATTGGGTCAGTTTAAATAACTATTATCTTGCTTCATAATTCATAATCCTGCTATAATATTAAAAATTAATGAGAAATGTTGTGAAGATGTTTGGATGTTTGTTATTCAATCACACAAAAACGGCTGAACGGATTTGGCACACTGATAGATTATAACCTAGGTTAACATATAGGATATTTTTTATCCCAGTAATACGTTCTCGTAGGATACTTTTTTATCCCAGTAATACGTTCTCGTAGGATAATTTTTTATCCCAGTAATACGTTCTCGTAGGATAATTTTTTATCCCAGTAATACGTTCTCGTAGGATAATTTTTTATCCCAGTAATACGTTCTCGTAGGATAATTTTTTATCCCAGTAATACGTTCTCGTAGGATATTTTTTTATCCCAGTAATACGTTCTCGTAGGATAATTTTTGACTACCACGCGGGCGAAGCCGCTGGTAAAAGCTAGTCATCATCATAAATTTATTTATTTTCTCCCACAAATAATAATGTACACAGTACAAATTTCAAAAAGTTTTAAGATGGGAGACAGGAGCCCACACTAAGTAAAACCTGTGCTACAGGTCTCCTGGTCTCCTAATCTCGAATACATTATGAAACTTATGCTAAGGACATAATATAACAGTAGCAAAGAGCGCTTATAGATATCGAACAATATAAAAATAAGAGTAAGAAAAAGAATAATTAGTGGTGTTTTGGTAGGTTTGTGAATCCTGCATCCCAGGCTGTTTAAACAGGATACACCACATTTATTGCATGTAGCAATGCAGTACAAGGCCAAATCTAAGAAGGTCGGACGACCTATTTACACATGGAATGACAACCCAAACTAGGACATGAAATACTTCGATATGGGAATCAAGTTTTGGAAGGACATGGCTGGAGACAGAAATAAGATCAAGAAAGCGGCTAGCGATATCTACAAAAAACCAGAAACTGACACCAGCGAGGGCTCAAAAGACGACTATGAAAACAACAACACAGAACATAGTGAGACAACGGCATAGAAAAGAGCTAAGAAAACTGTTAAACCTACCGAAGAAGCTCGACCTGAATCAAAATGCCGGCGACGTCGTGAAAAGACCCCTCCTATAAATAAATACCACCACCTGTCTCTCCACTAGTCCAATGCTCACTCAAGGATGCATATCCGGTAGGCTCGCAATCCTTTCCTATCGCAAGGGCACGTCTCCCTGACCATTACAGCGCCTCCCGGTCTACTTCTTGATATGTCCTCTGTAGCACCATGAAGCATGAGGCTAGTGCAAATCTTGGGGTTCATTCGATTAATCGAGTCTGGTCAAGCCACGCTGGGATCGGTGCATTTCATTCATTCATTCACTTAATACATAAATATAAATTATGTTTTAAAATAATTACACAGTAGTTGGTTCAAAATTCACGTTATTATGTCCACCACCAATTAATATTTCAGTATGACATAACTTTTTGCACCGAACTCATCAGCCATGAATTAAATGGGTTATTTTGAAATGTTCAGCAAAACGAAAAATAATGCTAATAGCGGCGGAATTAAATTATTCTATAGCATTTGAACCTAAACGTTATCTGCGTGCATAATTATTGTATTTAGTCATTAATACAAAACGCTTCATTAACTACAGTAATTAAAACCATTTGAAATGTATTGTTTTATTTTATTGCCATCCAGTCACGTATGGTTACGAAAACGTTAAATTACAAAAAAATTGGTACTTCATTTTTTTTGCCTATTGTTTTTGACTAACCAATAGAGGCATGAGGAACAGAGTGTAAAGTTCACTCATCTTCCATTGAAAGAGGAGGTTCCTCCGATTAGACGGATGTTGTGACTAGTGGGCTACTGCCCGACGATTGATGTCGGGAAGTTGTATATCTACAGCTCCGCGGTAAACTCTACATCAGTGACATCAATATGATGCGTAATAGTTCGAATATAGTAGTGTAAATGCCGCCTCAAACCCATCGTTTTTAGGATAAAATAGCTTTGTAATTTCAGAAATTTATTTTAGTGCTAACAAATAAAGAAGTTGGAACTATCTTCTTTTCTTCGAGTCGATGTTAAATACATGTATTATGTTAAATAACTGAGGAAGTGCAGGTGTATGGACATTTTGGACACTCCAAGACATGCGGCACAGTTTGGTCAAGAGTGACGCATGCGCACTGTGTACCAGTGCAATCTATAACAATAGTAGGAACTATGGGACTTCGTTATTCTATGTACATTTTTTTTATAACAATAAAATATATTTTTTATCCTTATCAGTGCTACCTAGCTTATCATGTACTTATATCTCCGTAAATTATAGCAACCAAAGACAGCTCAGCACACCTCTTTCTGAACCGGATAACAAACACCATTTAACAATACAAACTCCACTATCACTCAAGTTAGTTACAAACAAATAAATTTCAAAAGGCCCATAAAACCAAACGCATTTGTAAACGTTAAGTGATATGTGAAAATTTACAACGGCATATAAAACACGTTACAAAGACAGCCGTAGAAGGATGAAAAAAATATCTATTTATTTACGTAAAACAACGAACTGCACTCAGTAGGGCATAAACAAGGAGCAACATCCGAAACTGCCAGTAAATCGACTCCAGCGCAGTTAAACTTGGTATAAAAATAAGTAATACACAATATTTTAATTTTGCCAACCCGACTAGCGAATGTAAAACCGAGTGCGCCGTAATAACTAACCATTTGTCTTCAAAATGGCGGCAATAAACATGGCGTCATTATTTATGTAATGGCCGACGCCGTAGGGGTGCCTCTCGACACGTGTGCACTTTATTATTGTTGTGGTTTTTCATTAACACGCCGTTAAAAGTGGATTTGTTGTAACAATGCTTCAGTTTATCGTTTTATGTTGTAGTCATAAATTTTCAGTTGAGTTTAATTCTGATTGTTATTTGTACATCATTATTTGTGGTATTTCAGTTCTGGGTGAGAGGTTTTGTTTAATTGGCCTAGTGGGAATAGCTGGAAAAATTTGTTACGGAATTTTATTTTTTCTATAAAACTGTGTTCTGGTAAAACATAAACTGTTACCATGTTTCATGTTTGTTAACCTAAATCTTCAAACAATATGTCACAAAATGCAATACGGGACATACAGAGTGGCACGGAAATACAGGACATACAGGATGGGTCGGAAATCGACGCACGACCTGTTACCATGGATTCAGTTTATGATGATTCTGAACCTGCGTTAAAATTCTTCGTCGAATATAAAAAATAAATCAGCTCTTCCATACATGTTCACCGCGTAGGTATTGTAAATTAATTTGAGATTGTTCTATGAAACAGCAGATTTGTTTTGATAACCGACAAAAATAATCAATGTTGGGGGAATCATGTGCTGAATTCATTATTTCAGTTTGTGTGTCGATGACCCTGCCACCCTGTATAACTAGATGACTTGGAAAAAACAATTATATCATTATATTATTATCAAGCAAAGATCAGAAGGGAAAGTATTTACATAAACGTTAAATAAATCAGATAACTATTTTAGCAGTACCCACAAAACTTTTGCTTGTAAGTTACATGTACGAAATCGTCGTGATTAAATCTGCCATTAAATTTATGATGAACTTACGCCACACCATATACCTATGTAAAGTTTTGGTACCACTTTAAATATACGACACCCATACAAACTAAAGCGCAACTAAAACAGAAAAATATTCCTAAATAAGAACCCACTTCAAATTGTACAGTAGACAGCCCTAGTTTTTCTATACTCTGAAGTCGAAAGTTAGTTGCAGTTCCATGAGCTTAGCACGATCTAACGGTCGGGCTGGCGACAGGAAATAAAAGGATAATGTACTGCTTAATACAATACACACTACAAAATATAATAGACAGTAGGAAAACGTACATTTTGAAAACTATTTAGATATAATCGCTTTAGGGGATAAAGTTTTACAACGCACAGAGGAAACATTAATGCTTTAAAAAGCAATAGAATTGAAGTTAAGTATTGTTTGTCTAGGAATTAATGTAACTAGATGCTGGAGATTGGGACAAAAGTCATTGTAAATGTATAAAAATAAATAGATATTGTTTTTCGTCAGTAACGATATCAAAAGATGAGAGGACACGAGGGAATTGAAAAACAACTTTAACATCATAACATCTACGAATTTATTTTTAAATTCTAATTCTCTGGCTAGAATACAATCCAAAAACTCGAACTCTAAGCATTTCAAATAAACCCATTACTTTTGAATTGTCAATGGGTCGGTCAGTTATTGTGATGAAACTAGTTGCCAATTCCAAATCGTGGTAGGTACCTATGGATAAGAACGGGCAAAAAACTCCAATACATAGATAATTATTTAAGACACACAATCACTTAACACCATAATTGCTCAAAACCACAAACCAATTACCACTACTCCAAGATTGCCACAAAGGGATCGAAAGCAAAGAATACTTATCCAGCCTATTGTCCCTTAATAGGCTATTACAATCTTTACTTAACTCCCTCGTTAGACCTCCCATCCCTCAGAGGGCCTCGGTTCGACTCCACAATTACCTTACATCAAGATAATTGTCTCTTTAAATATTAACTTTGTCTAATTGAACTATCTGTATGAGGGGTTGTTTCTATAGTTGTGTATAGTCTTTTTTGTAGTAAGTGGTACTATAGCGATTTTAGTAAATCCCCTGTCGTTAGGAAGTAATGCTTGTTTCAATAGTCATAGTTCGGTAAAGATTCTCTAGTGACATGGAATTAAAACAATTTATTTGTCCCTGTATCTTTTAAATAAAAAAGAAAATGGCGCTTTATGTGACCAGGGGATCATCATCATCATCATTTTAGCCCGGAATCGTAAGTTCCTCATCCAGGTGTTTCCCGCGACTTTGAGGATATCATCAACCCAATGTGCTTTTGGACGGCCCTGGTTTTTTTGGCCTAACCTTAGCCACCGTTTTGTCACTGCTATACTTCAATGGATCCCAGCTAAAGCACTAGGAAGTGGTGAAGGGCGGGCGTTTTTGGGGGGACTGTCTTATGTAATTTTATTTTGACGTTCAAAAAGAGCTGACTCTCAGCCTAGTTTGAATAAATGACTTTTGATTTTGATTTTGATTTTGGATGATCAAATATTTAAAAAATGCACGGAAAAACCAAGCCGACCATTGTCTGTAATCACAAACTCGCATTGAGCGAGCAATGTGATGTGTCCTCGCACCTGCTCCGTATAAAAAGAGGCCTTTGGTCTTCAGTGGGATAGTACAGTCGCATTTTAATAGCTAGCTAATATAAAATTCTACCCCAACATACAGCTTCTAACTAGCAATAAACAATCAATCAACCAAAATTACTTTAACAATTTCATGAACATTCCACCTAAATAAACTCTAGCTATTTCGCTCCATCATACACTCACATCGCGTCGAATTCCAGCGAAAACTAGACCACCGTGCACCTAATACGTCAATAGAAATTGACACCTGTTACTCTATACAAACATTGCAACTACAGCCAATCAGAAATTCAATTACCTTCGGCATTTTCCGATGCGGGTATGATGGCATTTTACAAAATGTCAATTTGTAATCGTCAGTGCGAGGATTCGTTCTGTTCAGTCCGGTTTGGTCATTAGAGCTTGTCACCTACCTTGGAACGTTAGACAAAGGGGCGGCAATTAGTTTGAGAAGCTTCGAGGCATTGTCTGAGGCTTTTATAGATTACGTTAATGATTTGGAGATAGATAGTCTAATGGATAAAGTTGCTGATATTTGAAAAAGTTATGTCAAGGTAGATTCTTTGTTTGTCTATGGACAATTATTTTAAAAACGATATAAAATAATTATGGGATGTCAAATAGATGATTCTAACTCAATTCTAACGAAATAAGTGCTCCAACATTATGACTACAGAAAAACTATTATCTTGTTCTGTCGGTTATTGTCTAAAACTTTAAAATGAAGGACCAAAAACTTACCAATCCGATTGAAATAAAAAACAAAACTTTCATCATCATGAACTATTCGTAAAATCACAGCATATTTGAATGAATTAAAAACAATTAATACATGAGCTTGAAACAAAACGCTTCTAAAGATACACTCTGAATATTCACTTTATAGGATCGCGTAATGGAATTAAGATGATCAAATATTAAATTTTCATTTGGTGCCGACCACGAGTCCAATCCTGATGTATGTACTGTTTGCACTACATAAATAATGCTAATGAAAACTTTTTATAGAAATGATTATCTAAAACCCTTTATTTAAATTGCGTTATAACTTTTATCTACGTCATTATTTATATGATATATCTACAAATATATGGAAATATCTCAAATCTTGATCTAGAAGCTTTATTATCTTAGCTCAAGTATTTTCGAAATGACAAAACTTCATCAAGCTCCAATATCACCGAGGTTCGCAATCGTATGCAAGCAGAATTGTGAAAAGAGTATTCCATTGAACGGTTGAAAAAACAAGCTTTACAAAACCGAGAGTGACTTATACGTACTCCCCGTTATAGGTAGTGACAATTTTTTACTAGACTATTATTGAGGACCTTCTAGTTACGGAGATACTATCAAAGGTGAAGGTCAAAGTTCCAACTTTGTTACGAAACTAATTTTGTTATCACTTAAATTTAAATACCCCCACGCTTCCTGTACCATTGCATGCACCCATATCAAATTCAGCTTATAATGTTCCCACTGCTGGGACACAGGCCTTCTCTTCGTGAGAGGTAGTGGGCCGTAATCTACCACGCGGGCCCAATGCGGGTTACTAAATGTCACATGTCTTCGAACTTTTGTTTTAGGACATGCCGATTTCATCACGATGATTTCCTTCATCGTTTTGAGAGCAGTGGTGATGAAATTATTTACACAAAGTGAAGCGCCTGTCTAGGTTCGAACCTACGACCTACAACTCGGAAGTCGCGGTCGTTATCACTGGGCCACGACTGCCTTTTATAGTATCGCAGGTATACTGGAAAAGCTTTCTTTAGAAATAAGCATCACTTTGTACCTATTTTTCTGTTCTTCTCTACTTGTCTGTTCATATTTTTGTGTACAGAAATGGTTAAATTAATAAATATTCTGGCAAGTTTTGAAAATGTAAAAAAGATCTGAAGGCCAATTCTCGTAATTTAAAACACAGTCGCAGACTCATCTCAGCGACAAGCAAATGTCAAAAATGTATGAAAAATCGAGGCATTTTTGACAGATTGACACTGAGATCAGACTGTGAACGTTTATAAAATTACAAGAATTGCCCCTCTGCTCTCATCCTATCTTAACAGTTGAACGTTGAGCTGAACATGTACGATATTAATTTTCTAGTAGTTATTTCAGTTTCAGCAATAAGCAACATTGAATTACACTAAAGTTTTCACTTACAATTCAATATGAAAGCAGATAAATTATATCAAATTGTTACAATACATCCATTGGGAACTGAAGTTGGTATAGAACAATAAAGTGAACAATAGTCTGATGGCGCTCCAAGTTGTTTAGGTATTACAAAACTTACATACACATAAAGCAATAATATAGCAATGCATGTATAACGTTTGAATCGCATTGTGTGGAAGTGCTAGAAGTTAGTAACACAAACGTATGGAGCGCTTAAAGTTAGCACACATTTTAATGTATGCACATATTACAGTGGAAATGTTGTTAATCGCTTCTTTGGTATTTGTGTCATTATGTATATTTGCCAAAATCCTTGTGAACAAATTGTATAGATATTAATTCGTCTATACAAAGTTTAAGTTTAAGTTTTTTGGTTTTCAATCACTGGTATTTTTACATTTATTTATTTCTTCGATCTCCAGCTTTTTTTTACTAGCCGTTAATGTCCCACTGGGCAAAGGCTTCCCTACACTCTTTGCACCACTCTCAATCCAGGGCTGCCAAGGACCAATTTTTATTAAAGGGTGAGCTGGAGCTCATCCCGATGTCGTTTACCAGTAAGCGGGACCTATTGGATCGTAAGTTTGACCCTGTGATCGCCTGACATACGACAGATACCTACAATGAAATCATGATTTCCTTTTCCGTCAGCAATTTCTATCTTTATTTGGACCATCATTTCTTAGCAACCGCAATTAAGTTATTTAAAATAGAACAAAATAATGTATTTTTTTTTACCTTTTCTTTGATCTTGGATGTTTAATTGAATAAGAACCCTGAGGGTTGTAATGAACTGTTTAACAAAAAAAACTCTGAAATTTTGAAATTGTATCCTAGGGCTTAAATTGTTCTCATTCCCCGTTCAACAGAATAAATTGGTAATGGTAGGTAATAAGTTTTCCTTATCATTATAAAAACGATTATTAACCATCCCGAGAGGTTAATTAATATCCGATATTTAATTAAATCAACTTAAGAGCAGTGGTGGGTGGCCCAGTGGGTTACCACTGGGCCGTCAGGCCGCGGCTTACGATTTGTTGGTGACGGCGGAGGACCCAAGAAGGCATTTTTCTTTGTATAAGTTACATCATCATCGTTGTTCTCAAAACGATGACGGAAAACATCGTAAGAAAATCGGCACGTCTTAGAAACAAAAATTCGAAGACGTTACATTTAACAATCCGCACTGGGCTCGCGCGGTGGATTACAGCCCACTCGCTCTCACAAAGAGAAGATCAGTGTCCCAGCAGTGGGAACATAATATGCTGATTATGCAATATTGTAATTTATAGCGAAAATCTCAAAAGCTATTAAATGGCAAGAACACATGAACTGTTCCTAGGCTGATTATGCTAATTAGAACAGGTTTGTCGTCAATTTTAATTAATTACTTTCCTAAAAAGCAAACTGAAATATTTTTACTAGCCAAGTAAAAGCAAACTAACTTCTTACAACTTGAAATTCCCTCAATACCCTCAAGGTTTTAGCCACATCCATGATCCAAAGAACCATTAATATAGCAGCGGCTGAAAATATTTTACAAATATTGAAAACGGTGCCTCCAATTCGCGGTTTCATCAATAGCGAGGGATATCAAAGAAGCGCATTTCAAAATCTCATATTTCAGAAGGCGGTAGATGCATTCCGAAGTCTGAAAAGTGTTTTCAGCAACGAGATATTACCGTATATAAATTTCTATCCGACGTCGAGGTGAAACTTGGTAAGAAATGTATAGTAAGCTCTGAGCTATTTGTCTACTGATTTTTTTTGCATTTTTTTGCTGATAATTTCAGAATCAGAATCAAAACTTTATTTGCTATGAATGTAAGTGCAGGTATAAGATGTTGTACAGAAATTAATGAGATCGGCTACAGTCTACCTTACGGCGTGCAAATTATTACATAAATTAAAATATTAATATAAACAAAATAATGTCAATAAAACATAACAGAAATGGGGTATTTTAATTAATATCAGAAAAACTCTAAAAATATATTATTGAGATAGCTTAGGCAAAATGCATTCGGAAACTGTTAGTTTTAGTTCATGAAATAACAAAATAAATTTTAAAATTCAATTCAAAGATTTCAGTTCCTTTAATCTGTTTTTGAACACCATGAAATTGTAGCCGCCATGTTGTTACGTCATACGGCGTGTCAATTGAATAATTTTGTACTTTTATTATTTTCGTAACCAAAGTAATTTTTATTTATATAATACTTTGCATTCAGGAACAGCAAACCAACGATAAGTAGAATATGAACTATTTTTTTTTTAATTAGAAACAATTATCATATAAAATATCAGCGCATTTGTCTTTATAGCAAACTGATGTCATACCCACAGGGCAATATGGCGTCCACTGCGTCCAGCGTTTTCGTCAAATTACGCGCGAAATGTAAAAATATTAAATTTAAATGCATTTTTACGGCACTAATCGAATAAAAATGTTGTATTTTTTAGTGGTTTATTAGCACTTTAGAATCGAATTACGACACTTTTCAAAAATGGGTGTAATATCCTATTAAAGGGAAGTAAATTAATAATATTAAAGTCAGGTGCGTAAATCATAAATGGTCAAATTTGCAATTAATTATAACAATCATAATCTGGATAAATTCATATAATTTAGAAAGTCTTTCACTGAGTAATAAAATTTGCCTTAAAGTAGTGCAGTTTCCTTGGGTTCCTCTTCAATTATGTTTTCAACTAGAATTTTCTCTTTGGCCATAGACACTGATAGTTCTAGTAATTAAGTTGCTATACATATGTGGTTTCAGCTACAATTGGTCTATCCCAATTATTCCCAGGAGTGTCGTAAGTGACGATTGAGAGATTGTATCACGAGGATGGGAAGTGGAATCTACTTATTACCTTAACTAGTGACGTCATGCTGCAATCACCGAACCAATTGGCAATACTAGTGACTAAGGCGATGTAACTATAGAATTGCTTATTGGTTCGGGAGCTATAGTTGTTACCTTTCACGAGCAGTTCAATCATTAGGGGTTTAACCATATACATACATAAACTCACGCCTTTTCCCATGGGGATAGGTATATCCTACAGCAACTTGAACCCTTATGTGAAACAATGTACCTAGCCTTTTCAAACTATGTTGGAATCAGCTTCCAGTCAAACCGGATGCAGCTGGATACCAGTATTTCACATGGAGTGACTGCCGATCTCACCACCACAACCCAGTAACTGGGTAACACGATACCATTTAGTAAGCTAAGACTGGTTGACAGACTTTCGGGTTTCTGACGACCCATAACGACGGTCAAAAATCCACGAATCCGGGACCACCGGCTTGACGTACTTTTCGAGGCACGAAGGGTCTTGGTATGCGATTATGCTCACCCATCCACGGACTAACCTCGTCAAGCACAGCTTAACCTAATCGTTCAACCCGTGCAGCTGTTATTACCCACAAGCCTTATGGCAATGATAATATAAAATTTATTAGATGCGCGCTTATGGGTTGGAACTATCAATTTGATTGCAGAATTATGATTATTAAGAATAAGGAAGAACATGAAGAAGTAAATAAAGATAATGCTTACCTGTAAAAGCCAGTAGCATCTTCGATGGAATGTCGGCAAGATTGCAGAGTGCACGTAGCAGCCGTAGATACACTGTGGACAAAAAAGATTTCGCTATGAATAAAGGTTATATAATAAATAGAAATCATCAGCACGAAATTCTGAAACCTGTTATGAATAAAACACAAACAAAACAGACACACTCGTAGTCGAAGAAGTTATAATGAGAGATCCATTTAATGCCAAAACCACTTAGTGGATTAAGCTAACAAAAATTATATATAACATCGTTTTACTCTAACTTAACTCCCAAGTTCATTTCCATCTAATAATCTTTACATTTGGTTAACTTTTACGTCTTTCAAGACATAATAAACAGCTAATTTGCTTTGTTTTTCTTTCAGGCCCCGCAAGGCCCAGATCAGCGCGGAAGAAAATTACCCCATAATGATATCCATAATGTTCCGAAAATGTGTGTCTTGAGCCTTAAGCACCCCATTATCAATAATAAAAAAGTCTGCATGTTTTTCTTCATAAATTTTAAGGAAGATTTAGGAAACGCATTTCCATATTAAATATTATGTGCTGATACTTTCATTTTCATCAATTTGTCCATTTGATATCCGTGCTTAAAATTTAATACGACCTTTTTAGTATGTTCATCAATCTTTTTAATTTTACTCTTTTATTACGAAATTACATTGGAATATTTTTTTTAATTGAATTCTTCCTTAGAAGTTCGCTGTAATTTAATTATAGCTATACTCCATTTATTATAGCTTTAGAAAAAAGAGGATCTTAGAAGCAGGAGTGCAAAACATTTTATTTCAAAGTTAAGTTAGAACTTTTTTATGTAGATTTAAGACAGTACTAAATAGGTACTGAGATAAACGAAGTAAGAGCAATTTTATTTTAAATAATGTGCTATTTATAATAACATCTTCATCACACATTAAAAACCTACAACAAAACGAATGAATGAAACAAACAATCACATAATGATTTAAATCTAATTAAGATTAAAGGATTTTTTTTTTACAATACTTTATTTTAAATAACAACTTTTGACCCACAATACGTTGGTAAAACTTCGTCGTCATCAGGTAATTTAGTCACTCGGTATTGTTCACTCCTGCTTATTTTAGGTTTTTGGCATTGACACTTTAATTTTAAATTGAAATGAAATAATTATATAAATGAAAGCCACATAATTTCATAAGATAAATAGTTACACATGATTACAATAAAGTGTGATAGCTAATATTTCAATAAATAATAGTAAATTTGACATTAATCGTAACTGCAACACGTTTAATGTAATTTTGTTACGAAGTGTACAATAAAAAGAACCTTTTTTAACTTCTGTCTGATGCTATTGTAAATGGAGTATACACAAATCCCATAAAATTTAATCTTTGGGGAATCCTTGCAATAAACTGTGTTAGCTTCGCTTTCATATTTCAAAATTTCGTTAGTGATCTCTGAAAAAGCATTGCACGACGCGACGTAGTAAAACAAGCCTAACCAAGCTCGACCTAGAATTGGCACCTGAACTAACTTCGTTTACTAGGAAAGCCTCTCTGTGCACATGGGTGCTGTAAGTCTTGAACGGAAGCGGATAGGCCTTTTTTCCGCTAAGTCATCATGGCAAGAATGTTTTGTAATTTTAACATAATATGTACATGTATAAAATAAAGAGAAATAATATTCACAGAGCTTCAAAAAATTCGTCCGCATCGCTGACAACAGGAAATTGCCCAACAGGCTGGTAGCATTGCCACGTTGTATGGCGATGCTGATTCTTAGGTTAGCCTTCTGGTCACGGGATGAGGCTTGGCAATGTCTCGAAAAACATAGTATTTTACCAATAACTACAATTTCAAACCACTCTGTAAACATGAATGTGTTAGACTAGAAAAGCTAAAACTAAATAACTACAATTTCTGTACTTTATATTACCGGTAGCAGAAAGTTAAGAGGGTATGAAACTAGGTATATTTAATAAGAAAAACTTGGAAAAATTAATTCTCACTTATGTCTAGCATAATATTCTAAATATCTGGATGACCGAGCTTTGTAAGGTTTTTTTTTTGTTTGACGTTTTCTAAAAATGAAACCTAGCTAGATCGATCTATCGCCTCCGAAACCTCCTGCATACTAAATTTCATGATGGAGCTGTTTCCGAGAATTAGATTACATATACAATATATATACACATATACAAGAATTTCTCGTTTATAGGTATTAGATTGCCTTTCCAAACCAATGATAATGTCTGTTCCTACTGATTTTTGTCTTCGTCCGCTTAAAACTTAAGAAGGAGGTGGCCATGAAATCGCTCCCGCTACCACTCATGTCTCAACCCTTAGATAGCCCCACTCAACGGTCACAGTTGTGCAAAATGTATTATTCAGCATTCCTTGCGCGCCGTACGTGGCGAGTCGCGCGGCGTAGCGATCACTTGCCGTCGTTGTACTAACTCCTTTGCTTGTTGCTACCATTTTTATTTACGGCATATAAAAACGAGTCCCTAGCCGGATTTTCAGAATATTCCAGCTTATATTTACTGCTTATATGTGGAATTTTTAGCAATATTTATGATGTAAGAAATCTTAAATTAACCGGTGTCTTGTGGACAGGAAAATGCTTCTGGAGATTTCTGGTGGAGAAAAACTTACAGTACCGAAGTTTTACGTATAAGTATTTTATAAGTGCTTACTTTAACAAGCTCCATTAAGTAACTTAGTGCTCTCAAGTGACCTTAATGTGTTTCCTTAAGATAAGATAGAGGATTTTCTCTTAGACAGCGGTATAATATGGTTGGTTATGTTGTTTAGACACAGGCGAAAAACAGTAATCAATAGTTGAAATTCTCATTCACCTTTCTGTCCACTTTTAAAATAGTCATATTAACTTTTGACAGTCGTGACTGATCGTCAGAAACCTGAAAGTCTGGCAACCAGTCTTATCCAAGGGGTTCGTTTTACCCAGTAACTGGGTTGTGGACGTCGGATAGGCAGTCGCTCTATGTTAAATATTAGTATGTAGCTACATCTGGTTTGATTGAAAGCTGACCCTAACACAGTCGGGAAAGGCTAGACAGATGATGAGTGGTATCAACCTCAGCGTTGTCAATCTATTTATTAATACCTCATACAACATAATAAATCCCATACATCCACCCTATAATATCCCAACCATTTACCAAAATACCCAGTGCCGATCAACCTAACAATAAAGTATCATGGCCATCACCAATTCATCATCGGCTACTCCGCCTCAATGTGGCCTCAATCAAATATCCGGGCCGCGGCCGGGCCTACAGAATGGACATTCAGATCTAAATCGCTGGCCATATTGGCAAATCGTATTTTTGCGAGACCATTCGAGCCAATAACCGGCTCTGTAGTGGGTTTTTCGGGGGGGATATCCGGACTCAGGGTGTAGTGGTACCAGGGATGAGTGACAAGCGATTATTTGTACATTTGGCGACTTCTGAGACAAACGATAACTTATTAGTGTCCAGAATTAAACAATGGATTATTTCATAAACAGCAAATATGGTCAAGTCTTCATTCTAAAGTTGGTTTTGCTCATACATTTGAAAATTGGAAATCAAGTCTGTAAATGATTAGCTACTAGCTTTGCCAGCGGCTTCACCCGAGTGTGGGTCGGAAATTATCTCACGTACTACCTACTACTAATCAAAAGTATCCTATGTATTAATCCAGGTTATAAACCTAAAAAATAAAATAATATGTGTGCCAAATTACATGCAAATCCGTTCAACTGTTTTAGCGTGATTGAGTAACAAACATCCGAACTTTCACATTTATAATTAAGTAGGATACTGAAGGGAAATTGATGCTTGGATAGTATATAGTCGGATCAAGAATAAATCGCAAACAACACACATCACAAGAAGTAGGTAGTATGACTTTATAAAACAAACATATGTCTACCCCTATGTTCAGCAATGACCTGCGATAGTTTGAATTGAATGATCGACCCAAACCAAGAGTTTATAGTGGAAATAACGGAAATGCAGATACTAGAGTGCGTTACATCATGACGCTAAAATAAAGCATTAAACAGCAGGGATATCGATGCAGACTAAATCCATTAAAAAAGCGTATTCAACGGATACAATAACCCGTCAATTTCCTCAAACCGCTACCGCTCATAACTCGCACCAACACTTAATATCCGCTCGAAGACTGCTCGTGAGTGAATTAGACTTTTACGACCGCCGCCGAATCCATGCCATATCGAAGGTATAGACAGGAACGAATACCTAATCTAAATCTTCAGACAAACGTCGGGACATAAATATCTATTGTTTGAAGTCTGTAAAGGTATGTTTTATTGTGTTGGATGGAGGCTTCTTGGATTTTTATGTCTGTTGCCGAAATTGTCCTGCTGATGTTGGTGTAAAATGTGTTGGATATTTCTTGTCACGTGTGTTGTAAAATGTTGCTATTCTTTGTCCATTTTTACCAGAAAAACGTGTCTTATTCGAAATGTTTTGGAACTGCAAATATCTTTGAACGATATCTAGATATTTTTTTTGTTTTTACCCATCCTAGGAAATTACAAGAGCCCTCAGAATTTTAGGAACAAAATTCCTTAGCGCACGTTGGATCTGCTAACGATTGAGCTAGAACGGAAAAAATTTACATTCTGACCGATAAGTCACTTTCGTGGTGAAAAATGTGGTGTCTTACGGTGGTAAGACACCACATTTTTCACCACAAAAGTCCCACGACACCTTACGTTTTTTTAAGAGCTTGAGTGAAACCACAACCAAAGCAAATGTGAAATAAGTTCTCATAATAATGTATACTCTCTGATTTTTATTTGCTAGACCAAAACAGCAGGTACTATATCACTTAACTATAATATTGACAAAAGAGATTGATTGCAGCTCTCATTTTAGTCTAGCAAATTAAAAATCCGAGTGTTGTGTTATCTATGTAAATAAGATACTCGTAGTATTATGTTCACCTACTGTGGACTATTTACTACAAGAAGATTTATTTTACGGAACTGGATACTTTTATCGTACGCTTTGATTCAGACTTCTAACATTTCATTAAAGACGGTTTTGAAAAAGAAAACGGATGCTCCATTAAAAATTAATAGTCAGTAAAAAGTTAAAATAAGTTCAAACGCTAGAAGTGTAAAAATAGCTTTCGTTTTTACGTCGGTGCAGTTAAAGCAAAAAAACATTTCAATTTATTAGAGCTACTAAAATATGTATTTCCATCAATACTTCCGCATGCTTGTAAAAAATTTAATTTAACTCCTAAACCGTAAACTCCAAACTTGAAATAAAATAAATCATGACAAACCCCTCCTTAAAATTTTACTGGTGAAAACTAGATGGATCCAGAACCGTCTGGCTTGAACCGGCGAAATCCAGTTTTGGACCAATCGACGGGGATCGGTACGATTCAGTTTATCCAAGTGCATTTTCGGATGAGTGCATTCGTAGATTGGACGAATTAAAAAAGTTCAACATATTCATGTGACTTCGTCCGTCAAATGGGATTAACATAAAGCTGCTTTTAGAACTAATGAGAGGTTTTTTTGTTTGGTCTAATTTTCTGCCTAGAAGTATTTTGCATAGCCTCATTTCGCTGTATTACGAATTACGACTAACTGCGTTTATGCTTAGAACTAGATGCATTCGCGCATTTGCTCTCGCGAATGCAGTGGCCGTATTATGAATTAGTTTGTTTATGTGTGTAATTTGCGCTTATGTACATCCACTTTTGCTGTAGCACGGTAGGAAATTCTGGACGACAGATATAAAAATAGCACGTTTAATGTAAGTTTAATGCTACTGGTACTTTTGAGTTACTAAAATTGAATCGTTGCCATTTACAACGTAAATTAAAAGTGTTTTTCTTTCTCCCTTGTCTCGTGATGCAAAAAACAATAGAAAAACACTTACCCCTAAACAAACCATTACCTGTACAAACTTAAAGACCCCATTACCCACAAACATTAAACACGTCTTCCGAACAACACAAAACAAACGGCTGTCATTCCCATCCCCCATTAAGAATCAACATAAAAATCCAATTCACTGAAACGCCCGCTACATTCACACTATTACCCATAATAGGTGTGATCAAAATTTTACAGCAAGAAATCGAGAATGCAAGACCATTCGTAATCGTAAGGTGGGCTGGCCGCGCGCCAGTAGACCTGCCTGCACCGCCGAAACAAACGCTGGCCGGACAGTGGAGCGATTGATTCGTTTTTATGTAGAACATCGCTTTTATGAGCTCGTAAAGTTGAATTGAAAGGGTCTTTTCAAAATAAGAGATATTTTTGGTGTTTAAATTGAAGGCTGCTGTTTTGGATGATGTTAGAATGATCGAAGAAGATTTTTTATGCAAAAGACATGACGTGAAGACACAGCAGGCATATTTCGTGTTTAATTATGCGTTGTTCCCAGAGTTTTTTTTTTATAATGCAAAAGCACGTGTAAAGTTTCTCTTTTAGCCCAGAATTCCGCTTCTGTTTCACCTAAAACAAAGAAGACTACTACCCAGATCTTTTTAAATTTTAAAACCAGAAAAATCTTCCACATAAAACGCACGTCCGCATTCTTTGTCCCACGCGTTAACCATCTACAAAAATACTCCCCTTTAAATATAAAGTCTCGTGCACACAAGTGTAGCAGGAAATATTGGCCTATATACAAAGGCCAGTCCAGGCCAGATGGGCCGTTTTGCATGTCTGTCCCCGGCCTTGTGGTCGAATAAACAATACGTTAAACGGCGCGCGTTGCATGCGGCCTTGCAACTTTACTTTTGCATTTAAAACACACAATTTTAAACCGTATTTTAAAGTAAACAAAGCTTTAAGTGGCAGTATAAAGTTTGGTGCCATAAATAAATTTTGATAGTTAATTCGAAATTATGCAAAGGAGCTTGCCTTGTTAATCTAGTATATTAATGCTTTCACATCTAATCGTTAATATTTGGTATGTTAATTTCAGTTATGAGAATGTTGACTTTTAAATTTTTAAATTTTTTTGTCACCTATTTTTAATGCGAGGGTGTTAGAAAATGTCGTGGTGGAATTACCAAAAATATTATAAGCTAATTAATCGGGGCACGAGAATGCGCAAAATTCAAGTACTTTTTACAACCTAAACGTAAATTCAAATACAGCAAAAAGGAATTTATGGCAACACTTGGCTCGTTTGACGTGGATTGCGAGCGCTTGGCTTCAAAGCTGACATCTTAAGGCCCGTTAAATAATCGACTCAACTGTTTTGTTTCAATAACAATGTCGACAAAACGTCACGAGTCTGTTAAATTGGAGGGTACGGTAATTTGGTGGTCTATTTAAATATGGTATGCTGGTTATCATTAGTATTGAAGACTTGGATTCAACAATGCATAAAAATTTAAAGTAATGTATGCTTATTTATTTCTGTAAGTAGGTTTGTACAAACACTTTTAGGTCGGCATTTTCTATCTGGCTACTCTGAGAAAAAGTTCGAACAAACTTAGAGGTCACAGTCTCTTTTAAAGTCCAGACATAATCTTGGTCAGATCATGTGAAGACCATGTACATTAGTGTTTGAAATAGGATAAAGTGATACTAGGTTTTTTCTATTAGGAATCCTCAGCAGCAACCTGGAGTCGAGTTTAATTGTGTTCGGTTAATGGAAACAGGCTCAGCTCTTCGAGACTTTTAAGAATACTGGTACTATTTGGGTGCTATAATCACCTCTGCCGATCTTTGAAAGGAATAATATCAAGATATAGTAATATCAAAGTACATCAATATTTAAAATAGATAAATTGAATCCAGAAAATTTTCGTCTGAGCCAAGTATTTTTTTTATTCTTCTGTACCTTAATTCTTAATCATGTTTCAAATTATTATATTCTGTTATCTGCAGTCAACCAAGCTGTAGCGCCAGCGCAGCGCCAGGAGCCCGTGGGTCAATAATAACAGCCGCACGGGTTGATTAAAGGTGAAGCTATGTTTGGGGGATCATCCATAACATATCGAGACTCCTCCGTGCCTCGCAAAGTAAGGTGTTGGTCCTAGCTGCTATTTGGATATGTTTAACAGTCGTTACGGATAATCAAAAGCACGAAAGTTGAACAACCAGTCTTACCAAACAGTATCGTATTACCCAATAATTGGGATGTGGAAGTCAGATTGGCACGCGTTACAAATAAGATACTGGTATCCAGCTGCATCCGGTTGCACTGGAAGCTGACTCCAACATAGTTGGGAACAGGCTAGATTAATACACTAGTGTCTACATTAGCAGAGTGATCGATCAAGATTTAAAAATAATAGTCTCAAAGACAAAATGGCCAATTCGTGAAAACAACAAAAATCAACAAATCACACAAACTAGTTGAACAATTCCAAAAATAAAACCAATCACGAAATCAATAATATAGAATGAAAACAATTACAGATTGAAAACCTTTTTTTATTAAAGAGAGTGAAAGGTTACCAAAAATAGCCCGTAATACAACTTTGTTATCGAAAATAGGTCGGGGTTTTTTTGATGAAAATACCAAGTCATTGTAACTAACCAAAATAGAACACGGTGAAATTGTCGAAACATTGTACCTACAGCCGACCGGATTTTATTTATTTTAATACCTCGATTCTCTCATATTTTATTTTAATTCACTGCGCCGAAGTTTGGCAGATCAAAAATGTGTAATAAAAATAGTCGTTATAATTTTGATTCGGATGCACAGATTGGTATCAATGATTTGTGAATGCAACTAACAGATTTTCATTTTGTTGGATCTTCTCTTTCTTAATTTTTCGGAGAACTCATGGGATGTTCGATGACTCCGGAAATTAACATTATTACAATAACAAAGCCTCATAAAAGACGACTCGAAGAGTTCAAGACTCGACATGATCGGAGATCATGAATGATCTAGCAAAATAACTTTTCCTACTTGAATTCAACCCCTTTACTCCTGCATCGATGCCTAAAAAATGATCGAAGAAATCAGGTCACGAAACTATTCACCCATTAAACCATAGGCCTACTCATTTGCATACCAACTTTGGTGAACGCTTTTAAAAGCCAATAAACACTAATTCACGGCTAAACTGGACTTATTCTTGCAATGATATCTCGGGCCGTGGCACAGTGTTTTGTAGCCACCGCCATCTTGGACCTGTGCCAATGTGTGGCGGCACAAGTAATTAGCAAATAGCGGCCTTGTCAACTTACCTTGTTAAAAGGCTTTCTTGGTGAAGTTTGAGAGATTTAAGTCGAGTTTGTGACAAAATAATAAGGTTGGTAGGTGTGTTTTTAATTTTCGCGGTCGTTTTTCGTAATGTGCTAAAAAGTTTAGGTAAGTTTCTTTTTGCAACGTGAAACATGCAATCCTAAAATTATGCAATCAAGTAATGCACAGAAAACAGGGAAAACAAGGTGCAATTTTTTTCCCTGTTTTCTGTGCATTACTTGATTGCATAATTTTACATGGGAATATTGAAATAAAAATCATATCACGTATGTATGTCAAATCGCAAAACTAAAACGTTTTGTACTAATCATAATATGACCGTCATATGTATTTTTGAGGTGTCGCAATCAGGATTTTTCTTTTACAGCGTAAATTAACTTTCACTTTGCTTCGAATTTCCTGATCTTAGTACCTATATTTTATTTTTTAACATAATTAACAACTTCCCACGCTTTGCATCCCTGTGTCTATGACACAAAATCCTTGTCATAAAATGACTATATTACAAAATTTAAATTCAGTTATTGAAATCGTGAAACTCTCACATCTCTTTCAACTTAATACTTGCACCAAACAAAAAGCAGGCACGCAAGACTGTCACTAGTTTATGGGCAAAAAGCACTAGCCTAGTGCTGTGTGTACCTGAGCCCGACGAGTTTAGTCTTTGAAGATTATGCTGTAACGCTAAACTAGATAAGTCACCCGCCACACTATATTAAGAGCTTTTGGCATGTTACAGAAGTTTACGTAGACTTTCAGACGTGGAAACAAATGAAAGTGGAGCTGGAGTAACAGGAAAATGAGCTTGCTCCTTATATTCAGTGTTGGAGTAAAATGTATCTTACTTACTCTCAACTTTGACATGGCTACTTTGGGAATAACATTTTGTTGCCTTGTCTTACGTGTCCACTTCACCCCATTCCTTCAACTTCTCTTAATGTGATTCTCTTCTTTTCGCCAACTCATCAGAAAGCCACTCTAGCTTTACCAGCCTTTTTTTAAAGCGTTATTTAGCATTATTTTTATAATTGAATAGGATAAACTACCTGTGTACCTATTACCAACTGTGGAAGCAATATTTGTACGTGTGCAAGACGTAACAAACATAGTGACACAATATTTTTTGATTTTATACCATCACTTTTGTACGTTATACATTTATGTACAAATAAATACATTTTAATTTCAATCAGTCTCACTGTTTTGTAAAAGTCTCATCTCGTAAATAGAGCGTTGTTCATCACGCTATATAGCTCACTGCTTATTGACGATTTCTTAGAGGTATCTTGGACTAACTTAGAAGCCATATTTGTACAGCCAAATCGAAAACTAGCTACCTGGTTCTTAAAAAAGCGTTATTATCAATCTTGTGGGTGCCTCTTTTGACAGTTTTTTTAAATATTTTGATATATGTTAAAGGGATGCCTGAGGAAAGACAGTCACATCAATAGTTCGAAAGGACTAAAAATAGTAAACGTAAACCTTCCAATGAATTTTTCAAAATCGCAGCCCCACCACCATCCCAAAATTTAAAAAAAAAAACACCATCCACATTGTGGCCTTGCACCACACTCATCGATGGCAATTAGCGTTCGTGCAGTGTTGCCGGTTTAATTGCAACGAAACCATTTACTTATTCATCAGGCCGCGTCGAATGAGGCTGGATGAGGCAGGTATTTGTGGATGGATGTTATGGATGATGGATGATGCTTCCGTTCGTCTATTGGTATTGCTGTGGTTGGTGATCCGTATTTGGTTTGGTGGGTTATTAAAAATTCATGCATAGTATCGGCCACCGAAGATTTGGCCTTAAAACAATATGAAACAAAAAAAACTGAAAAAACAACCGACTTTCAAAACGAATACTACATACTAAAAAAAACTTTAATTTAGGAAATCGGTGTCTTTTTTGTAAGTATTTTTTTACTTTGCAGTGTTTTTTTTTTTTTTGGAAGACTATTGTTTTTTTAAGTAAAAAAAAAAAGTGTTAGTTATGGTAGGTACCTACCCCACACCAATTCGTATATCACTACTTGCTATCTAAACAACAGTGACAGGAAGCTAATACTTCCATAACATCATTAAGATACACAAAGTGGATTAAAAACGTATTATCGACCCAAGCAAGGTTAATAAAAAAATCATACAGATGCATTGAGAACCTCCTACTTTTTGAAGTTGGTTAGTGTATACCATCAGACTATCATTTTGATAAATTTTATTCAGAATAGATCCAAAATATTATGTATAGAAGAATATAATAACTTCTATTCTATTATGTTCTGGATCTATTTGCATTAGATTTAATTGACCTGTTTTCGCACAGTAGGTATGATATACTAACTCTTCGTATTGAAAAACCATAATAATATAACCTACTCCAGGTTTGATTACCCAAATTTTTAACATATTAATCAATATATTTTTATAGGCTCCAAAACAAGCATACATATATGTTTATTTAAACACCTCCTCGATCACCCTAAAAGAAAACCTAAAAATAACTTCATAACGTTATTTGAAAAACTACTCAACACACACACACAGACACACATACCTACTCATGAAAACAAAATCCAACAAAAGTTGTTCAGTTGAAAACCGATTGAGGCCGAATCACGAAACGAAACCGACTGTAATTACTTAACAATATTCATTTTTCACCTTCCAAGGTTTCAGTATAAAGGCAAAAACTAGGGTTGTGTAACATTCAGGTTTTGGTGAAAGTGAGAACGTAATTGGTGAAAAAATATTCGTGTTCTGGACTGCTTCAGACAGTAGGCAATTTGTAGTTTACCTACATTTTTTTGCGTGTGAAATAATTGTAAGCAATGTCAATCTCCGAGTAACAATAAAGTTATAAAAAACTTAACTTTATAAAGGAGCAAGAAACCAAGCGTAATTTTTAATAGGTACAGAATATTGTTCCGCTAAGACAACCATTTTTCTATATAAGCGTTAGTCACCATTTTACATAATAGTATGCTAACTGATTTCAATCACCAATATTGCAAGATCTGCACCCTAATTGGGCATCTAAATGTGAGCTGCTAAGCTTCAAAATGATTCAGATTGTGATTGACAGTGTTTATTAATCATAATCTAAATCACTTCGAAGGATACTACTTATCCATCCTTAATTATAATATTAATATTTTAATATTGTAAACGCGAAAATTTGTATGTATGGAAGTTTGTTACTCTTTCACGCAAAAACTACTGAATGGATTTAGATGAAATTTGGCACACAGATTATAACCTAGATTAATACATAGGATACTATTTATCCCGGTAGTACGTTCCCGCAGTGTAATTTCCGACTTCCACGCGGGCGAAGCCGCGGGTGGAAGCTAGTTGATTCATAAGTTCTAAACATTTGTCAGCTAAAATTGACAAAATGTAAGCCATTCTTACTGTAAGTGTGTAACGCAACCCCGCAGGCAATTATGGCAATTTCCTGTTAAAATACAATCAGAACAATCGTTTGAATATTTTTCAATTATTATAATTTCCCTAGAGTTTAATGACGTTAACTGAATCCTAGTTCAAAACCCTCCCGACCTGCCTTTTGCTGCAATAGGCTAAAAAGGACAACAACGCATAATCACGAAGAGTCTACGCCTCATAGACCAACTGCCTCATTGCAGACATTAGCCTGTTCCAGTCAGTTGACTCTTACGACTAGCTCGGGATAAATGTTTGGTGCACTGGAATATTTCTTTGGTTGTAGTCAGCAAGCACGATCAACCGAGCGTCGTATAAACACTTCAACTACGAAAAGCGCACTTGCTGTGACGAAATAAAGGCGCAATCAAATTGGTACCATGAATTTGCTGTTGATTGTGTATCAAATTCAGGAAGCTATTGGTGCTTATGATGTTTTGTACAAGTTACTGATAGTGATAGCAATATAATATATTGCTATCACTATCAGTAACTTATATTATGCTGATCAAATCAGAAAGAGATGGAAGTACGTTAATAAAAGGCTTTGCATTCATGTATGTACAGTGTATAAATATGCCTATTCCATATATAATTGGCTACCACTGGTTATAATTATTTCACCACCACTGCTCTCAAACCGGTGGACGAAGATGTTTATCTTGAGGAAACCAGCTTATTCTAGGACCAAAAATTCGAAGACATGAGACCTCTACCAACACGCACTGGGCCCGCGTGGTAGATCGGCCTACTCCCTCTCACTGAGAGGAGGCCTGTGTCCCAGCAGTGGGATCATAATAGGCTGATTAGGTAGTTTCGGTTACGGGTTTAATTACAATGCCCTCGTTTTATTATTCTGTTTCTCTTTCTTACATTAACTAACACACTTTCTCATTGTCAGGATCACGTCTTTTCAACCCACCATTGTTCTGAAACAATCCGTTGAGCCACCAACCCTGCTTCACTGATTAGACACCTATTTGTCTAAGATTATGGAATTACTCCACCATTAATGAAGATTTACATCTCCATTGTCTCAGCATGCACAACGGATAACTAGATTGACAATAATATAATAACTGTGGCATCCAATTTGTTAGAATTAGGATATTAATAGATACGATATCGTAGATTAAATGAGGTCTTTGTTTCGATTTCCAGGTCCGGCCAGGTTTTATTAGATTTTTTATGAGGATATTCTCCGTCTGCTACTGAGTCCGGAGTATAAAGTGGCCAATTGATGGGAATAGGCTGAACTTCTTTCAGATGGGGATCAACGCGAAAAACAACAAAATATGGGTGTACTAGGTACTGTAGAAGTTGTCTGCAAAAGACGACATTTATTTTGTTAAAAGGGTCAGCTATAAATTAATATCAATCATATTCGAAACGTCAAGCTAATTTAGAATAAGATTTCAAGTATTTTTGACAAAGAAGTGACTTGCATAGCAGCCGCGAGACTGTAGTTAACGCGTGTAAAGCGATTCAATTAACGAAATATCGATATAAAATCACACAACGAAGTGTATCATTGCTCGATCCCGGTATAGAGAGCCACTCATGCTCTACACCACCCTGTGGGCAGTACAGGCGTGATGTTGTTATTAAACAAATGTAAAACTAGCTCTTATTTAAATGCGCTAAAAAGGATAAAATAAACTTTTCCTTTAAACTTTTTACTATCAACTTATAACGTTATTACGCCATGTTGATTTTAGAATGACGTCACACAGCTAAGCATGCATTTTCATCGAAACTAAACGTCTATACAAAATTTCAGCTCAATCGGTTATAGATATCTGCTTCAAAATTGAGATTCCACCCGAACAAACATAGTTTCATACAGCAAGTTAAATAAAAGCTTGTAACAACACATATAGAAAACATCCCAGTTGTAACACATCAGATAAAACTGTTATATCCTTTTAAAAGTTTTCCTTTATACAATTCCGGAACGTAAAGAAATGTTTTTCTTGGGAATAATCGAAATAATCAACACTTGATGCTTAAGCGTCGCTTCGGGAGCCATTTGTGATACATGTGCTACAATTTCATGAAGGTAAGCGGTGACCCACTTAAATGGTTACCTCATGTCTTTATGTGAGTGGTATAAGAATATCCGGCAGGAGAAAAACATGTGTTCACTAATAATATTATTGAATAACAACGCGATTTTTCCGCATCCCTAATATGAAAGCATAAGTGGATCAGGCTGTTCACTTGGTAAGTTTTCTGGGTATCAGGTTAAGTTACGGTTACCGTGCTTGGTAAGTGGATGGGTGACCATCTTTACATACTAAGACCCCTCCGTACCTCGGCAGCTCATTAAGCCGTTGGTCCCAGCTGTCATTTATGGATCTTTGACTGTCATTACGGGTCGTCAGAAGCTCGAAAGTCTGACAAACTAGATAGGCAGTCGCTCCATGTAAAATACTGGTATTCAGCTGCATTCGGTTAGACTGGAAGCCGACCGCAACATAGTTGGGAAAAACCTAGGCAGATTGATTGATGTTATTAAGTACAACCCCAAAGGAACTGAAATGGAGTTTGGCAGGACACCTGGCAAGGCGATGGGAAGACAGGTGGAGTAAGGCTGACACAGAGTGGCGTCCAAGGACTGGAAGACACGATGTCGGTCGTCCGGCGGCGAGATGGGTGAACAACATTGTTGCCATCGCGGGCAAAACGTGGCGAGGCTGGCACAGGAGCGGGAAGATTGGCACAAGAAAAAACGTCCTATACTCAGGGCTGTGGATGATGATGATGACAACACCAAAGAACTTCTCTGTAGCGACGCCACTCCAGCATTGTCATCTCTTATATACAACCACGGATTCTGGAAGCCTTTTGAATGTTAATTTGTTATCATATCTCTAGTCTAGTCAAGCAATTTGATTGACTGTTGTCCAGTCACAGAAATTAACATAATACTTGACAGGCAGCGTTTTGTTTTTGTATTGATCCAATTATATTCACAGACATAAGAAGTTAAATCTCTTGTAACCAAAAGTAGAACTTAAACTACCCAAATTATTTCTAGTACTTTCTCCAGTCTTAACCCTCATCTATACTGAAAAAGGCAACCACTTCTCCTCCATTTAAAAACACTTTTATTAACCTACTTTTCAAAAGCGACGCTCCGAAACCAGTGTAGTCTGAAAAGCCTTCAGAATCTAGACTTCTCCAAATACCGCTAGGTTTTGCACAGCAATTTCGCTTTCTTTAATTTCCCTAAAGCCATCGCTCATGCTGTCTATCTATTTTCGTGACCTCAAGCCTTCATATCCGACAAATGATTATTAAAAGCGCTGCGAATTGGGATTTTTTGGCAAGGTAGGTTCTAATGGCATAAGTAATTGTTGTGTGTAATGTGTTTGTATAATGTGTTAAAATTATATAACATAACATAACGCCTTGTTTCCCCTAAGGGGAAAGCAGGGGTGTACTAGTACACCCACATTTTGCAAAATATGTTTAAGTCACATGTGTTAAGGGAAGCGCCTATGGCCATCAAACGGTCACAAATCTAGACCCCGGGCTGCTACTGAGAAATTCCAGATAGAAAAACCCCAATAAAACTTTGCCGGACCTGGGACTTGAACCCAGGACCAACAAGGCAGTCAATAGGTAGGAAATATAATATGTAACTCATAAATTGCATGGGTTAATATTAATATTGTTTAAAATTGCATCCATGCTTTTACATGTCCCCAAAAAGACAGTTTAGTAGATTTAAAAATAGGCATTTTCTTTGTTTCAAGAAACATTTAGAGGACAGAATAACGTACATTTTAAGCTAGTAATTTGGAACGAAATATCCCGGAAAACAAACAAAGCTGCCACCGCGACAGCTCTTATAATACAAAACTAAATGGGTACCCATTTTATAAGAAGAACATTTATCTAAAAATGTCATCTACTTTTACAATATTTGTAAATATGTGAGTACCAACCAAGTATCTATCGAATAATTAATTTACCTGCCATTGCTTTATTTTAAATTCTTAACTGTTGTGGTATAATATTTTTATTCTAGGTACATCGTCTTCACGTATATTTTGAAAAACAATATTTACAATTAATGTTTAAAAAATCTTGTGATACATTTTAAACGGTAACGGTGGAGTTTTTTGCCAATTCTTCTGAATGGAAAACCACCTTTTGGAAGGGGCAATAAGAATCAATTCTACTTTCTCGTAAATTTTAACATTCAAAAGCGCCTGTATGTGCCTATTGGAAAGAAATGATTTGACTTTGACTTTGATGTCTCCTATACAGATTAGTCTTCTGATGGATACTTCTACTTCGTTAATGTAACTATTTTGAACCGGACCACACAGACAAAAATCAACATCAACAGAATTTAAATCAACTGACCTCCGTTCCCTGGACCTTGAGCTTCATGTGGTCTTCTCTGGTGGTCTTCCCGTCTTTTCTCTTCTTCCAGCAGTAGCCATCGCGTCGGTAGCGGACCTTCTTACGACTGTACAGCAGCATTGAGCCGCTTTTAGGCCTGGAAAGAAGAAAACATGATTGAGTACACTGAGATAGATGCGAAAGGACACGGCAAAGACATTGGTTTGATTTATGTCGATCAGAAAACTACGATTGAATGTGCTTATTAGTTGATCACATCATTTTAATCACCTTATTATAAAACGCTTGTGTTGGTAATACAACTGCAATAAGCAATTCAATCTTAATTCTTTTTCAAAACGGTGAAGGAAAATATCGTGAATAAACCCCCATGTCCTCTAGTACCAAAAATTCTAAGACATGTGACATCTACCAACCCGCACTGAGCCCGCGTGGTGGATCACGGCCCGATCCTCTCATAGAGAGAAGGCCTGTGTCCCAGCAGTGGGAAAATTATAGGCCGATTATGCTTATGCTAAGCAACTCAATCATTTAGATAACAAAACCTTTCAAAGATTATTTCTCAAAGTGATAGTAAAAATTGTATCAAGATCGTTAAAACCCATTTAGAAGTACGTTAGTACTGAACGGCAACACCGACAGACGACTTTATTTTAGAGATTTTTTCTACAATTAAATAGTAACGGCAGTATATCCGACCTCCTTAGCTATTTAATTTGTAACCAACTGAAGAAGGTTACCAGCGTGCGTGTGTTATAACACACGCACGCTGGTAACCTTCTTCAGCCTATAGGCTGAGTATGTATGTTTTATCTGCTCCCGCAGTAGAAAACTCTAGTAGATTTCTTAATGTAAATCAGAAACAAAATTTACACTTTATCTGTCATGCTACCTCTAATTCTACAATAACAACTTCGTAATCGTAATTGTTTAACTCATGAATTTAGACAATTAATCATTTCAAACTAATTGGCAAATTGTAGTTCACATAAATTGTTAATCTTCAAGATGGGGGTGTTACAAGCGATCATTAAACCTTTAGCAGAAGGGTTACTGCCAAAGTTGTGACTTGTAGTTATGTAAGTTGTAACATCAAGTAATGTAATATCTTATATCTAAGGGTGGCTTAATACGCCGGATATCAACGTCCTGTTCCGCCTTTATAATATTAATGTAATGGACTTTCCTACTTACTAGTAATGTTTGGGTGTTTGTTACTCAATCATGCAATAACGGCTATTGGCACACAGATAGATTATAAACCTGGATAAGATACTTTTAATCCCGTTTGTACGTTTCTGTGGGATAATTTTCGATCTCGACGTGGGTGAAGCCGCTGGCAAAGGCTAGTGTGTAATAATTATGCTAAACAGGTATAGCATAACCTAGAAACTACTTTCAGAGGATTTCTCAAGGGCTACTATGTTTTTTATAAAACAAATAAGATTGATATTGGTTAGCAAAATCATTTATAGTTAGACATTGGAACCCAGCAGATAGGTACATTATTTTTACCAACATAATAGTCTTCAACATTAAGTTAATGGTTTATACCAGCAACACCATGCGTCGGCTTTACTCAAAGGCACGTAGAGTAAACACGATATACTGAAAGCCATACAGTTTGTACTCAGCTTTGGGTGTTATGTTGAAGAAAATCATTAAAGGATTATAATAGGAAGATACTTAAACAATGCCCTGCTATTTCCTAGTAAAGATGCAATAATGATACTTTAATTACAATAATAGTATAAATCTTAATTACCTATTAGCTACTGGCAATTAAAAAAAGAGGTATTAGCAAGGGAATTTCCATTGTTTTATTAACTTAATTTTCAGCTACCCCCGGCAGATTAAAAGTCTGACTCTCCGAAGTTTTCTATCTGGCAAATTTGGTTTATTTAAAACTTTCACTGCGCCCGAAACTCTTTTATTGTTTTATTATTTATTTACTTTTATAGGAGATGACACAAATTTAATACATGTTACTAGAAATTCTTTACACAACGTTCCATTGTAGTATAACGTTAAATTAAAACTAATCACATAAGCTAACATGCAATGACTAATTTGAATGGATCACATACATTCATACATAAACTCTCGCCTACTTCCCACAAACAAAGAACGCCATCTGCTACGATCCTTACATACTCCTTTTGCCTCGTTTACGTTCATACATCTGGACATACACGCACGACGACGGTTGCGGTTGGTACTATACATTTGTTTTGTTTGCAATTTTGTTTAAATTAAAGATTATTCTTTAATTTTTGTTTTTTTATATTTTTATAACATTTTATAATTTTACATTTTATTTATATTCGATTCTGACATTTATATAAATCTTTGACAATTTTTATTTTTATTTTAATGAGTTGTTGAATATTTTAAATTTTATTAGTCACAATTTTATTTTGGATTTTTATCTGTTTTATATTTTATAATTGTATGAGTGTGTAATTATGGACTACTTTATGTCTGAAAAAAATTAGAAATATTAAATTATGCTCCTGACCTTTATGAAGAACATCACAATAAGGTCACTATGTGTGCTCCCAGGGCGTTCCCTCCCGGTGTCTTCACTCACATCTGCCTTGTAAATACCTTTTGTTAGTGACTCCTCATTTATCCTCTCAACTTGGCTAAACCATCTAAGTAAACTCTTTTACATTTTTGTCACACCATCTTCTTTGAAAGCGTACTGTTGCCAATTGAGCAATTTCACAGAATTCAGTTTTCATCTACTTTCCATTACCATTTCCCAATCATCACTACATATTATAAAACAAAGTTCCCTGCCACGTTTGTCTGTTTGTCTGCCCGTCTGTTTGCGATAAACTCAAAAAGTTCTGAGCGGATTTTCATGCGGTTTTCGCCAACAGACAGTGTGATTCATGAGGGAAGTTTCAGTGTATAATTTGTTAAGGTTTTGTTTAAATTAATTAACGCGGGCGAAACCGCTGGCAAAAGCTACTGATTTTTAAAAATCAATTCTCCAATAATTTCTCCCTACATTAAAAACTCATGTCCCTAAGGCCAACTTAACCAGAATAATTTGAAGGCCTATAGCAATGGCATCCGGACCCCTGAAGATTTATTAGCTAGCAGTAAAACGCCCATGGTGGGACGTATATAGGACCGAAGGTATTATGGGCGAATAATCGCGCGTTATTGGTAAGGTGACACGCTTACTTGTCGAGAAAGAGAATGGTGATAATCGTGTTTTATTTTAGATTACTTTCTTGTTGAGGCTTGTAAGGACGGTATTGTTAGGTGATTTCCTTATTGGTGGTCTATTTATAGATCAAATACAGCATTTAGAGTTTTAACAAACAGTAGGTAATTGGCAATGAGAATGTTCAATCCCATAACGGAATGGATCGGTTCCCGTAATAGAACTTACTATGCATAATGCGACTTTCTACAGATAACCCAATTGAGTTTATCGCTAACTAACAAAAGCTATGGCTTTTATTTTGACGAAGACATCGACATGCAACATTAATTTCCTTATATATGTTGTTGAGCAGTAATTTTTTTCAAACTTATGAAGCAATGGATTAGCAATATCCTTCAAAATGATTCAGATTGTGATTAACGCAATTAGGGTCCTGGATTGGATCAAAATACCAAACAAAGACGGACAAACCAACTCTTGAAACATGCAATTTAACAAAAGATATGTTAAGAACAGCTGTCTTCTTTCATCAAATTACAAAATACTGCAATCACCAATTCATTCACCAAGTGGGATGATTGATGATGGAGTGGCGACCGCGCACTGGAAGACGTAAAGTTGGAAGGCCTCCCACAAGGTGGACCGATGACCTTGTGAGGGCCGCAGGAGTCCGCTGGATGCGGGAAGCACAGAACCGGTCGAAGTGGCGGAGCTTGGGGGAGGCCTATGTCCAGCAGTGGACGTCTTTCGACTGAAATGATGATGATGATGATAAACAAAATTATCTTTGACCATTCGTTACAGAGTATGAAACATCAAATAGTCCCATCCAAACGACGCAACATTGTAAGAGCGTGCGCGCCGAACTTTATATTTTATAGCCTTGGGTTCACCCGTAAAATATTAAATGAATGTATAAAACTGTATTAGAAAGCTGACGGGTGCAGAGGATAACTCAAATTATGTACAGCTGAGACGCATATCAAAGGTTGTAATTTATACATTGAGAAACTGAATTATTATGGTATCATCGGGTAGGATAACTTTAGGTATCTTAATAAGTGATAGCTTTTGATGGAGTTTATGGCTACGTAACAACAGCCGCATGGGTCGATCGAGCAAATTAAGCTTCGCTTGCCGCGGTTGTTCCGTGGTTGGGTGGACCATATTTGTATACCAAGAACCCTCCATGTCTTGGCAAGCACGTGAAGCCATTGGTCTCGGCTGTTATTCGTGGATCTTTCACAGTCATTACCGGTCATCTGAAGCCTGAAAGTCTGTCAATCAGTCTTACCAATGGTTATCGTATTACCCAGTAACTGGATTGTGGAGGACAGAGTGAAAATACCGGTATTTAGCTGCATCTGGTTAGACTGGAAAACGACCCCAATATATTTGGGAAAGTAGGGCAGATGATGGTAAGATTGAAATTGAATTCGTCTTGAAAAATATGACCACCCACAACGCTAGGCAATACTCTTGTACCTGTAAGTATACCAAGTATGAGAATTTCCCATGGTTTTTGCAGGTGGCAATAGGGGTCCCTAACATATATACTACTAACATATATTTTTAAAAGAGTAACCGTGGAGTTTCTTGCCGGCTCTTCTCCATAGGAAACGACAAATTGGAACCGTGCACCTAGCTTCTGACGTTTCATAAGTGCCCATGCAGGCTTATGTGAAATAAAATATTTTGATTTTGATATCATCGTCGCTCTGTCTGCTAACTTTGTAGCAACTAGTTGGCAATGTAGAAAAAAGACGAATGTAGTGAGCTTGCTTTTTCCACTACTTGAAAATATTACCATTTTAATATATAACTAGCGGTCCCGGTAGACGTTGTCCTGCCCGAACGCAGCGCCACCTACCGGGTCCAATTGTAAATCTAAACCATCCAGGGAGCCAGTCAAACGCATACAAAAAATCGGTCCAGCCGTTTAGGAGGAGTTCAGTGACATACACACGTACACTAGAATTATATATATAAAGATAATGAATCTACGAACACGCAATAACTATAACCCAACCAACACTCAGATCACCAAGCCTGGTCATTCCTGAATAATAATATCAATACATGGGTCAATTGAACTTCTAACATTTATATAAAGCCTGCATTTTATGAATTTACCACTATAAAACTCCGTGTTTTGAATCGTCATTACAAACCATGACCTATCGATCGCCAAATGTTTCGGCACATACAAATCGCAGTCCAAAAAAAGTACATAAACCACGTCCATACCTAACCCGAGCCATCCATAACGGCGAAAACAGATTTCATTGATGCAATTTTATTTATTTAAAGCAATAAAAATCGCCGATGGAAGCGCGAGGCCGTATTTCGTATGACGTCACAGCCGTACGTTATTTCTGCGACAAAAACACGCTTCGTGTCAAATTCATGAGTACGCCGACTAATAAATCGCTATTGAACGCATAAATCTGGACGATCTATGTTAGTTGCGATTTTTTTCGCGATTTCGTTTCGGTTATCCGTCAATAGGGCTATCGGATGCTAAACGTTAGATTGGAGGTCGCTCGTTTGAATATAATTTGCGTATTTTTGTTTACCTTATCTTTTCGGGGTTACAAAACATTGATTTGATTTCTGTGTTATTTCGAATTCAGATTAAACAGGATCGTTCTAAATTACGACAGGTAGATTGTTGAGCTGAAAATGTGTAACACGGCAAATTGCGGACAAACAAAAATAAGCAAAAATATCCACAAACATTAATTATTCAGCCGCCATTTTCTCCGACCTCACTCAACAAAGCCCATCGTAACGATAAACAAGGAGTCACCAAAAAGCCCAGATTTTATGCTCAAAAGTTACACCATTACTAATTTCTTGTTTGTTAACGATGTTTCAGCCGAAATTTTAAATAAAAATATGAATAATAAACTGTGGTAAAGTGTGAGGCATAACACAAGTTAATTAATCGAGGATAAGACAGTGAAATTTATTTATACGGGACATGGGGCCGGAATTACGGAGCCGCCGCTTTTTAACCTACGTAAACCAGACAAATAGTCGGCTCTGAGACAAGTAGGGTTGCGGGGAGCGCGGGATACTGCTGTAATGTCTGTACCTAAGATTTTTCCGAATTTGGTAGTGGTGTTTTTTGTACGCGTATTACATAAATAGCCTATAATGTTGCCACTGCTGGAACTCAGGCATGCACTTTTCGAGAGGGACTGGGCTATAATCGACCACACGGGCCTAGTGTGGATTGGTAGATACATCTATCTATAAAAAATTAGAAGACATTGGAAATCTAAAATATCTTCGAATTTTCTGTTCAAGGACATGCCGGTTTTCTCAAGATGTTTTCCATCACTTTTTTGAGAGCAGTGGTAATGAAATTAATTACTCAAAGTAAAACGCCTGCCTGAGTTCGAATCTTCAAAAGTAAACCCTTCGTCACAAAATTATAAACAACAATGTTAGGAACAAAAATAAACTACAATGATGTCGTCATCATTGTATCTGTCACGTTGCTTAGACGATATACCCAGGGTAGGTTAGCGCAATGAATTATTTGATTTTGCGTCTTTGTAAGAACGTTAAAGAACAACACAAAGGCACAGTTACACCGCTATACATGCAAACAAGATTACAAATTCCCCATCCAATCAATATCGCATAAGATTTTCATGTCCTGAATTCGGGACTGCAATGTCCCGAAATTCAGGAAACACTCCGGACAACCCTAGGTCAGCCGCAAGCGATTTGTCAAGAGCAAGCCGTGAGCCGTGATTTTCCAAATAATTTTTCGCTAACCCTTCACAAGCTTTTAACTTCTTCCACTGGTCCTGAATGCGCTTTTAAATTAAGCTGCCTTTTTGGTTTTTGTTCCATTTCACTCTGTCTGTATTGGAATTGTTGATGTTTTATGAAACAATGGAATTTTGAATGGTGATTTTGTTTTTGTAGATTAATTAGTGAGTTTGGTATTGGTTATTGTTGAAGTTACATATTTGGATGTAGTAAAGATTCCTCTAGAATACCTACTAGGCTATTAATAAGGCTTTTGGTTGTTAATAATAACACCCAACAAAATTGACTTTAGTTATAGTTGTAATATTGTCATGTAAGTGAATTTTTGTATGCTTATGAGATTAAAGTTATCTCATACCTCAAATACAAATCTACATTATATATTACTAGCTTCTGCTCGCGACTTCGTCCGGGTGAAACTTCTTGTCCCCCCACCCATCTCGTTGCAGCACATCTTCTGTCCGCACTTACTTACTTACGCATTACTTCGTTTTTGCTTAGCATTTTCTGAGACTCTTTAATTTATCTTATTGGTCAACTCATATGTAGCGCCAAGTGTAGCCTTCCACTATAATTGGCCTATTAAATGCAAAACTATTAAATATTATTTCATCCGACTGGTAGTTCCAGAGATTAGCGCATTCAAACCAACAAACAAGCAAAAAGACTCTTCCTCTTTATTATTAGTAGGTATAGGTATATACAGATATAGATTGGAGCAGTTAAGTAGTCTGCTGCTGTACTTTATTTAAAAAAAAAACGTAGTCACCAAAGAAAACGCTGCAAATATGAATGTGCCAATCCAATCTACCAATAAAAAATACTAACAGCTCTTCTACAAAGTTCTACAATTTCTGCCACATCCAGTCGACACAACTCAATACAGTGCTTATCGTAGTCACGACTTAAAAGCGTGACTGCAAACACGATCAAAAAGAAACGAGGCACAAAACTAACCCGGATTCCGATCAAAACTGTGCAACCTACTAATGAGGCCATAAAAATCACGAAAATCATTAAAACGACGATAAATGCAACCCCGATCCGCATTCACATTGCATGACGGCGCCACCGCCCAATCACTTCAATAAATCATCGCTTCCGAATAATTTCCAACGTATTTTTGTCGATTAATTCGCCAATAATTTAAAAACCGTTAAAATTACCACTATTTTACTATAAACCGGTCTTAAGTCATGAAATAGCAAATAAATAACTCAATTGGAAGGTTAGGAAATATGCGGGCGGCTCACGAACTGCAGCGCAGCCAGATTATTCTGTGGTGCAACTTTAATATAATTAAATGGTTCATCTATACTGGCGGTTTTGTGAAGTACCAGATTTGACAATCCATCTGTGACATATACACTATTTTATGCCTATTTAAAGTTTTTAACCGACTTCAAAAAGCTTCTGTGTTCCAATGTGTATTTTTATAATAACTTATCATTATACAAAATTGTTAACGGAACGAAGAAGCCTGGGTCTCACAACACAGGGAATCCTAGTTTGAAGTCTACAAATCCAATACACTTGTATGTAAACTTAACAAAATAAATATATTATAATTCTATTCTTATACCGTTACCTACTAGTAATTTATAGGGGTATTATTTGAGAGTTCGTGTGCAGGGGATAATCTTTAGAAATATTGATGCGATTCTAAATATTCTTTCACTTATGGGAAGCTACAGTATTGCCGAATGTCATAGGATATGTTTAGGTTAAAACAAGAAATTGCACGAGGACGAAGTCACGGGCATAAGCTAGTTCATAATAAGTATATTTAATTTAGTTTGAATCCGTGTTAGCAGTATCTACTACCAGTACTACGATATTTATTTTTACTCTTGTACAGAAAACTGTTGGATTTCATTTTGGTATTCCGACTACCCATTTGTTACTGGCTGTCTTTTTGTGTGACTATGACTATTTCAGTCTGTTTAAGCTCAGCCAAGTCTATCGTCAGTAAATCTGTTACAGAGTGGGCTCAAATACTCAATTTGACAATTAATATAACTTGAATACACAACTCTTCCTTATCATCACCTATATTCTCTTACTCTTGCTCAAATTTATTTGAGGTCGGAGCATTGTGTTTTTTTTCTTCAATACTTCTCTATTAGTCGTCTCGGTAGTTACCCCGTTTCTAACCATATCATCTTTCACACAGTCTTCCATCGACTCTTTTCTCTTCTCTTATAGCCATCCACAATCATCCCACTCCTTCCTTTTAAGCCTAGGTACTAAATTAAATTTCAAAAAAGTTAACCAACCAAGTACATTTAAATAACTAGTAGATATATAAAAACTCCTATTTAATTAAATCCACCAAACAAGACTTGTACCAGCCACCAAACAGAAAAAAAACAAATGGCTCGAGCTGGAATCGGCACCGCTCGCCTGACACTACCAACTTAACAAAGATATTGAACATTAATTGCATTCTAACGTCATGCAATGTGGCCACACACACGGCGCGAATATTTCTGTTGATCACCGATTGTGATAATGAAGTCATTTTATTTCTAGAACTATGGCATTTGGATTGGTGGGGTGAATAAATTTAATTTTTATGGGAAGTTCAATAAAGGATATTGTATTCCTACTACACAAAAAAAACTTTGAAGCGAAGGCGGCGATTCGAGAATTTAATTAACTATTAAAAAAAAATGATAGTGAATGGCTATGGGTATTGTAAAAGTTGACTGAGACATTTCGTTAAGCTGATATCAGAAGCTTGATTCAAGTGAATGTTAATGTTTCTTTCATTCTACTTCCAGACGACACCTACTTAAAGTGCATTGGAATGATCGTTCGTCGGTGTCTGTCACTACTTTTTTCAATCATTCGGAAGGCCAAATGTTGAAATCCAACATCGTTGGACCGGTTCAATAATGAATTCATTTTTTACTCTTGATTCTTATTGTGTTCTAGTGAAAGATGCCGAATGAAAAATCAGAAATTGAAAAAAATTAAGCTCCTGATATCTGCTTTAACATAATGGATAGCTGCATGCTCCTGTGTGTTTAATAAACAAAATATTTAAATGTAATCATTTTAAATATATTGTAATAAATAAATATCGATGTATTGTAAAGTTTTCATAACCGTGTGAAGCAGGTTTTTTTTTGAGGGTGGGAAATCATCAAATAACTTCTCCCGCTCTGGGTTGAGCAGGAGGGCGTGGCAGACTTTTACTGACTAAAACCCACCCGTGTTCCCTCAGTTGTCTGTGTGCCAGGGGCCGCGGTATCTCTTTCGAACACCCCTGGCAGGCATCGGTCCTTGCGGACTCCACCAGTTGGTGCTGACATCTCTTTGAGGCGCGCGTGAAACACAACGCGCCGTCGACCCGGGCTTGTTTCCTCCCGCCTTATCCGAAACAGGAACCTCCGGAAACAACCGTGTCCTGTGAGGACCTGCGTCAGGCGGAAGGCGTCTCCGTGCCGCCTCTCAATCCACTCCTCAAAGAGGGGACTTACCGCCGCAATCGTGGCGTGCATAGTGTGAAGCAGGTTAGGGTGGATCGGAAGTAGTGTTTGGCTGTTTGTTACTCAATCACGTAAAAACAGCTTAACGGATTTGGATAAAATTTTGCACACATATAGTTTATAACCTAGATTAATGTATTAGATCCCGACATCCAAGCGGGCAAAGGTGCGGGCGAAAACTAGTATTGAATAAATAAATTTAACAATCTATAGCATGCCTGACCTTCTGACTGAAATTCTACATTTAAGTAATAATTATTTCAACCAACACGGCACAGCATTTTCAGAAAACCAAATGAAAAACAAACTATCCGTCAGTCGGCTGCAAAAAGACTCTCGACCGGAAAAAGCCTGATTCGAAAAGTTCATTAGAACTCTTTCTTTTTCTAAAGAAATCCGCTCGACGATTATGGAACTCGCGATGCAAGTTACTGGCAATTTTCTTGTTTGAAGTCTTTTCGGTGTTTCTTTTCCGGTTCACTTAGATCATTTTGTTTTATATTTTTGTGTTTTGTTTTTTGTGGTGAATTGAGAAGTGTTGGAAGTTGGAAAAGTTCTATATACCCTTGGCAAATGTAGGAACTTGAAAATCGAATGAAGAGTTTAGGTATAAGTGTACCCATAAACTGAATTCATTTATAAAGCTGCATGTGAAGAAAATCGACCAACTATATTTGCATAAACATCAAGAGATGAAGCTTTAGGCGTTGTATTATGACGAAAGAAATTTATTTTTATTGGTGCCACAGATTCACAAAAACTAATTTCACTACACTATAAAAAACAAACAAAAATTGTTTAGCCTTTTCCCAACTATATTGGAGTCTTCGGCTTCCAGCCTAACTAGATTCAGCTGAATACCAGTATTTTACATGGAGCGACTGCCTATCTGACCTCCACAACCCAGTTACTGGGTAACACGACATGCCTTGGTAAGACTAGTTGTCAAACTTCTTACTACCCATTACGACTGTCAGAGATCTACGTATGACTAATTTCTAATTTCAGTTCACTATATTATCTTCACAAACGCTACTTAGTAGAGAAGGTTGCCTTTCCATCACTGCACTTATTAATCCAAGTCAATTATATTAAACCACATACAAAATGCACTTCTTAATAACACCTTGCCCAAACACTTCAACTCTTCAATCTTCAACAAAACGAGTAGTTGAAACGTATTTTAATAATCCCCTTTCCTTCTTAATTAACACCCCATTTTCCCCCATAGACTGGACTGAAGCCATCGGTCATAATTCAAAGTTAGCACGTGCTTTTGCAATTACTTAGCAATAAAACTACGTCGTTACTGTAATATGTTAAAACTTAATTATGACGTCAGAATGCAAGACTGAACTTAATTAGATTTTATAACTGTTTGTTTTGATGTGTGTAGTTTTGTTTGGATTAAGATGAAATTACTGGGTTGCCAATTATGGCGAGATTTGTTAACGTTGGATAATAACTAAAGTCATTTTATGATAAATATTTATTATTTAATTAGAAATATCGACATAATAATTCCTACTTGAACTTATTTTAAAATTCACTAACTCATGCCCACGACTTCGTCCACGAGTACGTACGTTACGTTACGTAAGTACTGCGTTTTCGCTTAACGTTTGTTCTGATTTTATTTCCTTTGCTGGGCTCCATAGGGCCGTACCGTGATGTTAAACCCTAGCCTATAAAACAAACCTTCCTTAAAAAATGGACTATCAAGAGCAAAAAGAACTTTCCACATCTGACTTGTAGTTCCATAGATTACCGCGTTCAAACAAACAAACTGTTCAGCTTTATTGCTATAAATGCACAAAACATACCGAATGAAATATTAATGTGCTCTTCCTGTAGATTACTTTAGGTTCACTATCCGGTAGATGCTACCTATCCGGAAATTGAGAAACAAACCCTCGGGCTTAAAATAATACGTAGGAAAAAACAAAAGAGCATCAAGATAAGTAAGACAGGCTGTGACTACCGAGATGATAACTAAAAGAGAAGTGTGGGAGAAAAAGTCGTGTTGACCGACCCCAAATAAATGTGGGTGTTCTGAAATGACGTGCACTAGGTGGCAGCACTGAGACGTCAGGTCCGGGCACCTGCCAAAAGTGTCAAAGCGCCTACGGACTGAAACGTGAACGAAAGAATGAAACAAATGACCAAATATTTTAAGTTAATTATCGAACTGGAAAATCTTTGTTCAAAGTGGCGCCAACTGGTGGCTTGAATATTCATGTACACCCTCATTGGGACAAGGTCAGGAGAATGATGATGATCAAGATAAGGAAGAAAGTATCATTTACGAGTATTTACCAAAAACTTACCCCAGGTCACATCAGTGTATTTTCAATAACGGATAGCATAAGCATATTCAGTCATTTAACGTTCCCAATACTGGGACACAGACCTCCTCTCTGTGTGAGGGAAAGGGCCATAATCCACCATGTGGGCCCAGTGCGGGTTGGTGTATGTCACATGTCTTCGATTTTTTTGGTTCTAGGACATGCCGGTTTCCTCACGATGTTTTCCTTCACCGTTTTGAGAGCAATGGTGATGTAATTATTTATACAAAGTAAAACGCCGGGCCTGGGTTTGAACCCTTGACCTGCAACTCGTAAGTCAGGGCCGTCACCACTGGGCCACCACTGCTCTCTATAATAACGGATGGGTATGGCTATTATTGTAGATAAGTAACATTCAAACTAGGACTATATCTTGAAGAACAGTGTTCTTTATTGGGATTGAAACGTGTTATATTTTTTTTTAAATTAGTGTCTATCCGTGGCTTCATCCCCGTGAAATGTCTTGCTCCCCTGACCCACCCCGTTGCATCGCATAGCCTGTCAGCACTATAACTTCCTTTTTTTCTGAGTGTTATTTCTGACTTTTTTGTTTTTGCTCGGTTAAACTGCGAAAACATCGCGAGGAAACCGATCCTAGAACCAAAAACTCGAAGACATGTCACATATAACAACCCGCACTGGGCCCGCGTGATAGATTACAGCCCACTCCCTCTCACCGATAGGAGGCCTGTGTCCCAACAGTGGGAACATTATAGGCTGATTATGTAATATTGTTTAAAGAATTTAATTGTTCTACATAGTTTTTCTGTGCCGAACAAAATTTTGTGTCAGTTTGCCCCAAAAAGCCGGATATTCAATTTTTCTACTAAAACACACACTCGATGTTACTTCTAACACACATGGCCTCAATATCATAGATGTCCTCAAAATCCACTTTTTAAATAAATACGCCGTTATAGCTGCGTCATCCACTAATGTAATTTATCTAGTGAAATAAGGTCAGATACAAACTTAGTAGAACAACCTACGTAGCTTGTAAGTTTCATTAAAATAATAGTATGTTCTATTAGAAACAGTTAAAAATAATACAGGTTAAGGTATCGAGACCCAGGTGTATTTTCTAAGTGTGTACTATTGGTTCTAATTCAGTTGCAGGTAAAATGGACCTATTTTTATCTGAAGAATAAATATGTGAGTTTGACAGCTTTTGTATAGAAAATATGTAAACCAACAAATATAAAAGTTTTCTGACGGTTGAAAAATCCGCCCTTTACAATATAGACGTAAAAATATTACAAATTCATGTAGAATTGTAGATCAACGTTGGAATACAAGCGTAGCACAAGTCTACGAAACGCCTACGGCGTAACATGTTCGTAGCAGCGTAGCCACAAGCCAGCAGCGCGTGGCAACGAAAAAATAAAGCACACAATTTACAAGGCTATGTACATTCAATGTTTAAGAATAAAGAAACAATACATCTTTACTTTCATTCTTTTAGAAAATGACCGGTCAAGTCAAAAGGTAAAATTAACTTTCCAATTATTACAGTACCTGTATTAAAAAAGTATAATCATTAGTCAAAGAAAGCCCATTAGCTGTAGCAGTCACTTTATTCAAGGTGTAATTACTCAACTTCTCAGTTCCGATTCCGATTTAATTATGAAAAATGTATTTCTACTTTTTACTGTTAAGTTTTTGTTATAGTGACGTCACGAGAAGACAAATTGTTCTATTTTCATGTTTACTTAGAATTTTTAATTTCAGGAACGAGCGGGATTTCACGAATGTTAAAGTTTCATGCAAGATTTATCAGTAATATTGATTAACATGGGAAAGACTCGAGTATATTTAACCGTGTATGTAAGTATTACATTCTGATAACAATGTTTTGTGGGGCGGCGTTTTTTTATAAGTTTCATTTCTTGTATAAGAACAAGGTACAAGTAATAATAACTCAAATAATATTTATTTCTTCAGAGAAAAATCAAAAAGCTGTTTGATTTAGTAAAAAAATATTCAGACTAACTTTCTACTCAAGGGTGGAACCCCTTTTTGGTGCCTACGTAATTAGTCTAACATACATCAATTCATAATTTAATAATAATAATTTTAAAATAATTACAGTATAATGTAGATGTATACAGGGTAGCAGGGACATCAACGCGCGAACGGGAAACAGTAATTCAGCACATTATTCTAGATGGGATAGAAAATATACGCCGGTAAAAAAAAAAATCTGATGTTTCACTCAAAAGTGCAATACCTACGCGGCCAAAATAAATGAAATAACATTTTTTTTCATAACCAACAAATGTATTCACCGCAAGGGAGTTCAGAATCATGTGCTGATTGAAAAAGATTTATTCAAACAATAAAATAGCTGAACAATTTTTTTTGGAATCACTCAAGTTGAGACGATATCAATATTAGAAAGCCGACTCGCATGCGAGGCCTACAAATGTAGACTGTCAACAATCCTCGATGCGTTGCTACAAGCCGATCGTATGACTGTATGTTAAATTGCATGGAATAACCGATGGCGAATTGCTAATAACTTACAACAATACAATTTCCTCATAGGGTGGTAGGGTGGTGGGGTAGTCCCCATAGATGTACTGCTTTTTTATAAATATTTCTATGGTGGCCGCTATTTACAGTTAACACGAATTTAGGGATAAAAGTATGTACAAATGTGAATACCCTGGGATTCACATTTGTGTATACTTTTATATCAATAAAACTTATTGAATTGTATTGTTGTAAGTTGTTGTGTATACTTTGACTTGAACCGGCGAACACACACAATTTTAACAATAAGTCAAAAATTAAGGTAATATTATAATAAAGAACTACTTGGTACTAGGATTGTAATTTAACATTTATAGTGTGTGGCTGTTTAGTGTGAATGTGAAGTTATAAATATTGAGTAACCCACTGGAGATTAGGTCTTCGATTTCATCATAATTGTACTGTTTGAGCCAGACTGTCAGTTTGGTTTTGAAATTACGAACAGTATAGGTTTTCAGTGTTTGGTATATTCTAGGAATAAATTGTATAATTTAGGGGCTAGAACATCAATATGACGTCGTGCAAAGGCAGTTCTAACACGCGGTATTGGGCAGCGGTCAACACGTTTTGATGTAATAGGTAGCGCAGGTACAGTTTTTTTATAGTGTCTAGTCAACATTTCGAGCACAAAGAGTTTCCTCGCCGAAAGTACGTCAGCCCTTTCATAGACTTTCACTGTTGGCTGTCTAAAGGGCAAGCTTAATAATACGGCTCGTTGTGCCCTTTCTTCTGTATCCTATGGTTTTTGCATGTGTTTCCCCAGAAACAGATGCAATACCTGATTAGGCACCCACACAACGCACGGTAAGTTTGGATTAGAAGTTTAAAACTTGCCACACTTCGTAAGGTCTTGAATAAATAGATCATCATTCTCAACAAGAAAAGAAAATAATATTCATTAGGTACATAAAACCTTGTATTATTGTAGCAATTATATAGCAGTACGGGTGGATCGATAAGGTTAAGCTACGCGGGTGACCATCATTACATCTCCGTACCTCAGAAAGCGTGTTATACCGTTGGTCCCGGCTGTCATTCGTGGATGTTTGACAGTCGTTACGGGGCTACAGGAGCCCAAAAGTCGGGCAACTATTCTTACCAAATAGCCAGACGCACCATGTAAAATATTGGTATTCAGTTGCATCCAGTTAGATCGGAAGTCGATCCCAAAATAGTTTGAAAATAGCTAGGCAGATGCTGATGATATTGTACCAATTATTTATATAAATCTTGCACATTGGTAAATCCATTCGAGTTGCTAACCACCCTACGGAAACAGACCAGACATTCCATCAATAAATTGTAGGTACCGCATTTTCAATGACATTACAAATGCTTTGCTACTGAACCCCTGTATATCAATATCGAAAAATAACAAGAAAATGAGCTATTTATAAACATGCCTATGTTTGCATATATTTTGTTGTTTTATACTGTTATAAAAATTTATTAGGTCCTCGAGTAGACAAATTAATGTTAACATACACATTTTATGAATCATTATACCTCTTTTATTAATCCTGAAGAGCATAGTGGTACTTTTATGATATGTCTTTATTATGGCGACATTATTTTTATATTACTACAGCCAATGGTTTGCTTATTTTGGAGTGTTTCTTGATAGAGACCACCCATTGTAATACTACTAATGACTTGCATCATCTAAACAATTTATCCTTTAAATCATCGTATATCATAGGACATTAACTCATTCGTAGATCTTTGACAGTCGTTATGGGTAAGTCTGACAACCAGTCTTACCAAGGGGTGCCGTATTACCCAGTTACTGGGTTATGGAGGTCAAATAGGTAGTTACTCCATGAGAAATACTGGAACTCAGTTGCATCTGGTTAGACTAAAAACTGACCCCAACGTTGTTGGGAACAGGCTAAGCAGATGATGATAATATCATGAGAAATGATGTCGCAACGCACGAATGAGGTTTTACTCTCTATAGTTTTAATTGTAATTTATTATGGAATACAGTAAAAAGTACTTATTCCATCTATTTATCTATGTAAAGAGCAAAATCAGAAATGTAAACAGCGTGATGACGAATTTGACATAATGAGAATAATACTTCTGTTTTTAATACTTTTTAAGCGTCGATATAAAAAGTTTAAAGTCAGAATCTTTAACGCATCTTAACTACTTCCCGGTATTTTAACATTAATTATGTAACAGTAAAAGTATCGTTAAATGCACCCACTTGACACAGTCCACTGGCACGTCTGCCACAATAGCATCATTTAGGCATGTCCTATAGCAGGGTTCTGCCCCCTGAGATAGAGGCCTAGCCTAGTTTAGGGGACAAGGAACCTATTGAACCTATTGTACTTACCTACCTAATGCTAAATTAAGATCTTTAATCTATATACAGTGCAATGTACTTGAACTTTGTGGTAATAAACAATGTATTATTATTTTATTTATTCCTTCTTTTAAACAAAGCTACTGATCTATACGAAATCGTCCAACGGCATCGTGGAAGACCCAGGCGTAGAAAGCGGGACTAACTTGAAGCTTTTTTTTTGAGGCTGGGAAATCATAAAATAACTTCTCCCACTCTGGGTGGAGCAGGAGGGCGTGTCAGACTTTTACTGACTTAAACCCACCCATGTTCCCTCAGTTGCATGTGTGCCAGGGGCCATGGTATCTCTTTCAAACAACCCGCAAAAATTGAGTCAGGATTGCGTTGAGTGGAAAAAGGAAAGGAAAGGAAAGGCCGTTGCGCTGCAGTGGGGCAGTACAGGCTGATTATATATGTACTGATCGATATACCTACTACCCACTTAATTACCTATATAAATAAAAAGAAAAGTCCTGATTGACTCATCTACGCCCAGCCCAAACCCTTCGACCTAGAAAGCTGAAATTTTGCACAGAGGTTCCTTTTATAATGTAGACAAGGAATAAGGATTTTTCGAAATTCAACCCCTAAGGGATAACTCCCTTAGGGGTTGAATTTCGAAAAATCCTACGCGCGGACCTTTCATCCCCTATTTAACAATAGGGGATGAAAGGTCCGCGCGGGCGAAGCCGCTGGCAAAAGCTAGTTCTAAATACATATTCCAAGCATGAACTCCATTTTTTTATCGACCTCGGACCTGTCTTCAATCCCTTGGTTTAAGAAAGGGGTGAACAGTCACGCAATAACGGCTGTCCAAATATAGAACAATACGTTTTTTGACACCTTAATGTCAAATACTGGTGAAAATAACAGATTTTCATGACGACCGTTACAATAGCATCGATTTCCTAGGAAATCAAAATAAAAGTAACTAAAATATTACACAACTGGGTTTTGTACGCGGCTTCGCCTGCGTGTTTGTCAGTAATTTTCTCAGGGGAGCGTATTATCGGAATAAAAATTATCCTATGTCCTAACCCATAAACTATCTGTGTGCCAAATTTCATCTAAATCCGTTCAGGTGTTTTTGCGTGATTGTGTAACAAACATACAAAATTTAAATAATATTAGTGAGACATTGGGATATCATCGATTCAAAACCTGTAATCTACTTACCTCTTATCTAATTTCCTTTCTTAATAAATCCTTCTTTGTAAACCGGTATTAACTCTCCGCAATCTTGCTGGAGGGTGTATAAAAGGACCCCAGTCTTGGAAGGCGGTGCACAAAAGTACCCCAGTCGTAGTACAGTATCCCGAATCAATTAGCGGAGCCGCCTCGCAATTTAATTGCAACGAGCTAAGTGTAACACGTGCCGCGAATTTCAATAGGCTAGAATTGAATTAGGTTTTATTGAAGTTGCGCTGGGTTTGGCGTAGGAATAGCAGACTGTGCTGCACTGTGTGGTGGTTTAGTGGTTATCATTTAGATAGGTTTGGGGGTTTTGAAAAACTAATCATAACGATGAGAACAGGAAGATAATTTGGCAAACAAAAACAACCGATTAATCAAGCGATTGTTTTGTTTATTTTATTCTAATTTCTTTTAATTTATTTCTCCTTTTCATATACACTCAAAAATAAACGTGATTATGAAAATTGTGTCAATCTGGTAGATTTTGGCCCTGAAGTGTAAAGTAATGACATTTTTTTTAAATATAATTAATAGCTGTTATTTGCAACGCTAGACATTTATTCACTGATAAATAATTCAAGCGTCAATTTTATTCGATAGATAAAAAATTCAAACCAGACTTTGGAAATATCAGTCCACATTCAATAAAAAATCAAATGTAATTAGTAACAAAATTCAAGATATAACCACGACGAACATAACAGTTAAAGTTTTCCCTAATTTTGCTTTGTTTAGGTTAAAACATATTCATACGCATGTCGCCGCCGGTTGCGAGTACTAAGTTAGACACCTGACCTTTCTAATGTATCACCAATACGGCGATTTGTACCTAATATTATTAGTAAGCAAATTGACGACACACCCTCTAAAAAACCTCCATCAGCGTTACCAATTTCCAGTCGAACCCCTCACCTATTAGGACGCACTAGAACTAATTTATGGTCACCCGACTTAGCAATCAGATCGCCATGAATTGCGGCGACGGACGAGACCTCTGTCCCGCGCCAAATATATCAGTATCCCTTCGAAATGGAACGTGAGACCACAATTAGAGAGACTGTGCTAATGTATTCAGGAGACTGATTGGTTTATGATTGGATTTTTTAAATATTTAACGTTTCTATCGAAAGTTGTTGTTTTAATTAATGTGATTAAATAGATAGAAATTATATTTGTAATAGTTAGGCTAGGATGTTAAAGTTTGAATAAGATTATCGATGGCAAATTGCTAGTAACTTACAACAACTGGAAATTTATATTCGTTACATAAAACGTTATATTGTTGTATCAATTATAATAACAGCCGCACGGGTCGATCGATCAGGTTAAGCTACGCTTGCTACGATCCAACCATGGATGACCATCTTTACATACCAAGACGAGGGGTCTTGGTATGTAAAGATGCCGTGCCTTGAAAAGCACGTCGTTACGGGTCGTCAGAAGCTCAAATGTCTGACAACCAGTCTTACAGGGATATCGTTTTACCCAGTAACTGGGTTGTGAAGGTAAATAGGCAGTCGCCCCATGTAAAATACTGGTATTCAACTGCATCCAGCTAGACTGGAAGCCGATCTCAACATACAAATGATAACAATAGGTATCTAAAATCACTTTAAATTTTAACCTCCAAACATAAACGCTGAGCGAATCAAATCTATACGGACTGAGCTCAAACACTATCGCTAATAGAAACCAATCTAGTGCTCGCTTAGCAAACGAATAGCTACATAAATCAAGCTAGTCAAATAAGCCGGGCGAATCTAGGGCTGTGATGTAGCCAAACAGCGCCAGTCAGCTCCTAGCCTCAATGACCCTACAAATTATAGGCTCGGGTAGTGTTGTTCCGTGTTTGCGGATATCCCGGGATCTATGAAAACCCGCATTACTTAACTGTAGCATTATTTATTGGCGACAGATAAATAGGACAGTGGTTTGTGTTAACAAATCAATATTAGATAGAACTTCTTAATCTTTAAACAATAAAAATATTTAAATAAAATACCCATTCATCACAGAGAATATTTGCGTTAAAATATTACATTTCTGCTTAATTACAGTACAAAGCGTTCTGAAACACGTGTAAATACAATGTTCCAATGAGATCTATCAAATTTCCGGCTTTAATTTTGACGTATTTATCGTCAACTTTGTTTACCTTCGTTTGAATACACATAATTTTGAGAACAATTAAATAAAGCTACTTTAACGAGAATAAATCTCTATTAGATATGATTCAAAACTACAGTATCAAAACTACTTATAAGTCTTGAAAAATACGTATCCAATAACATAAATTCTATCAAAACGTCGGGTGGTATTAAAAATCGGTTTGATCTTGGATCCCGCGACTAATCCCGGGAAATATCCGCTTAGCTCGACCGTCGGGAATCGAGTGTTTGTCGAATACTGAACAGCGTTCCCGTGAACGACAATATTTTGTTTCAGTGCGTGTAGACTAACTTTATTGCCTGTGGAGTGCTGACTCGCTTAATATGGGCACGGACAAAGGGTATTTTGTAAGGGTAGGAATGTTAACGTTTTATGTGAACATGATATTGACGTGGGGCCAAATGAAGTCATGTTTGACGTCAGACAGATATCATGTCTGTTATTGTTTTAGACGTGTTATTCTTCGAAAAGAGTTGAACTGGATCCGCATTTAATGTTTCTTTTCAGTCAAAAATAAACGTACCACATACGCACCAAATTTTCCATACCTTTTATATCATAAAATGTATTTGGTACCTATTCGTTGGTAAGCGCATCACTTTCAAATAGCTGGACTGCTTCGGAATTAATTTTTTGTTTTATTATGTTCATAATAGTCCAAATCAGGTTCTTGAAAGAAACATTAGAAAACTTACCCGTTAAATCTTCAAATTCGGAAGTAACTAAAAGCTCTTTTTACAAGATTTCGGCGAAGCATAAAGGAGAGTTGTTATTTTGACCGGGATGTATTAATGTATGTATGTACGTGTGACAGTATATATTTATGTTTATCAGGGTCGATGACTTCTGATAAGAATATTTTCTTGTTTCATACTTTTAGGGCATGATTTTTCAGTAGCCGTATTTAAGTTTATTTTAATTCGATTTTACTGTATCAGCTTTTGAAATTCGCACATGACAATGCCGGGTCAGCTAGTAAAACATAGAAACGTAATAGACCAGCTGTGTATTCACACAAGAAAAATAACTGTATTGCAGGTGTCGATAACTAATAATAAACTCTTTATTTTCTCTTTCACTAATAAGCCAAGTAAAAACGTAATACATACAATTAAAAGTAACTGAAGTTGGACTTAGGACATAATTATTTTTAGTAATTTAACATATAGGCAAAAATATTTTATCTGTGGGAGAGACTGGCGCCTAAACTAAGCCGAAGCCTGTATTTTAGGACACGAGGACCCACCAAGAAGCTTAAATACAGAGACGGAATATAACAATATTAATGCAAAGAACACATTTCACAATTTGGTGTTGGCATTGTATGTATAAGAGACTACTTAAATGAGTGTATTCTCTTAATCAATAAAGTCAGTAGATATAGTGAAATATAGCAGAAGAGGGAAGAGTGTGTGAACATTGTGATAGTGTATGTGTGTTGTGTGATGTGTATGCGGTGAATTTGTGGTGTGTGGCGAGTGTCTGTGAAAATTTATGTCTTGTTTCAAATTCCAGATTTATTATAAATACTACAAAAAAATTAAGTTTCATTTTAGTCTTTATTTGTAGTTTACTAGAGCTAAAATATTAAATTGAACGACGTCACAGACGCGTGGCTGCATCGTTATTTTATTTCACAATCCGCAATCTATCTAACAAACATGGCGTTATCACAATCTCTGACTGTCCAGTTATTCATAATAACAAGAGGTTGCCTGCGGCTTCACCCGCGAATAAATCGGCTATTATCCAATGGGAACGTGCTTCCGGGAAAAAAGGTAGCCTAAATCTATAATTTCAAATGCATTTTGTAAAAAGCTGCTGTTTAACAAACAGATACTTCAATTTCATTTTATTGTATAGATGTATAGAGATGTTAAACCGCGAGACACACGCCCGTGTCCGGTTTTTATGACTTGACAAAACATCGCAATGTCTATATAATTTTTTAGTTTGATATTAATCACACTGATATACACATAAGCCTTCCGGAGTACATTATCTAAACACTGTTGAAAACTGCACCAAAATCCGTAGCGTAGTCTAAAAAAAAACGCGCTCACACAGACAGACAGGAAAACCAACTTTAAAATAGCAATGATATAGATAAAATATACTCAACTCTAATTTCAACTCTTTAATAATGGTTGTAATAACAATAATGTACGAGTAATTTGTTTAAATAGGTTTTATATTTCCTTTATTTTTTATATTACGAAAATTCTTTTATATTTTGTGAGAACGTTATATGCCTTGTAAGACTGTCGATTTGTAGATCATTTTCTATTTTACTGCGTACCTTGTACATTCGAGTTTATTAATATATTGGCCCTTTCAGGCTTAAAAAATATATGAACGTCAAAAAGTTCATCATATTGTGACAACTACATGCATCATTAAATTGTGGTCAAGATTTAGATTAACTACTACTACTATTCTCACTACTACTACTACTATACACACACTACACACACACACACTACACACACACACACACACACACACACACACACACTACACTACACACTACACTACACTATTGCTACTATTCTACTATTTTTCTCATAATTTTTCATATTAATGCCTAATGCACGACAAATACTCGTATTATTGAATCGTATACATGAGGACATACTTTTGATCAATAGGTTCTATAGAATTTAGTGAGCTATCCAACACTCACAATATTTTGAATCCATGACAATGCCAATATATTAAAGAACTCGACTGTACTTACAGGCCTAACACTGTTCTCATATAGTTATTAACACTGTCATTTGAAAACATGGTAAAAGCCAATTCTTCTTAAAAGAGTAATCGTGGAGTTTCTTGGTGGTTCCTTTTCACAGGAAATTACCAATTGGAACCGTGCACCTACTTTCTGACGTTTCATATGTGCCTATGTAGATAGGTTTATGTGAAATAAAATATTTTAAACTTCAACAATCAACATTAACATGCTCACACTATCAATACAGACACCGTTACTTTAAACATATTCCTCTTAATTGACTTCAAACTTAAACGGAATGATGATCATCGTTTCGAATCCTCTCGAAATGTAAATTGAAATTTTAATTGACGTATCCGAAATCGTTCCGTGGATTGGAAGTGTGTCAAAATTATAAAAGCAAATGGTGTCGACGTTGCAAGCGGGACGGAATCGATCCGGTCTCAATTAAAAAATACCGACTGACTAATGCAACTGGGGGATTTATTCCGTGAGTCTATGTGCTCGCGTTGATAGATTCTTGAAAGGAATCCGTTTGTTGGGTTTGAAAGGATTTTATGCGAGATGGAAAGATAAAATGACAGCCGATTGGTCCCGGCTGTGATTCGGACAGTCGTTACAGGTCGTTAGAAGCATGAAAGTCTGTCAAATAGTCTTATCAAGGGGTATCATGTTACCCAGTAACTGGGTTACTGGCAGTCGCTGCATGTAAAATACTGGTATTCAGCTGCATCTGGTTGGACTGGAAGCGGACCCCAACATAGTTATGAAAAGGTTAGGCAGATGAGGATGGAAAGTTAAAGGGTTCAAACGAAGCAAAAGGACTATTTAAGGATTATTAGCAAGTGGCGTTCTGTAGACCCCTATGGGAAGAAGGCGTGCGTTTATGTACATACGTTTAAAAGGTTTATGATCATATTCAGGTTCATGTTGGTGGGTGTTTCAAATTGTCTGTTGGAAATACGAGTATTGTCCGTAGAATTAGCTCAAAATCAATGTTAGTTGAGATGGTAAGCTTGCTTTCTGAACCATGCTTTTTTGCGAATAGAACCTTACGGCAATTTCTAAGCAAGAGGTACACAAAGTACACTTATTAATGTTTACTGTACGAGTTCTTTAAGTTTCTTTAAGATCCTTAAAGTTTAGTGCTAACGAACATTTAGCTATATTGAGAAATCTAATTTGTTAATAAAAAAAACTGAAAAATTTGGCTGAGAGTCAGCACTTTTTGAACGTGAAAATTACATAAGACAGTCCCCCAGAAACGCCCGCCCTTCACCACTTCCTAGTACTTTAGCTGGGAAGAAGAAGTGGCGCGACAAACTCTCCAGCAGCACAGTTAGAAGCTTACCATCCTAACTAACATGAGATAATATAAAGTGAAAAACAATGAACTGTCTCAACCTTTACTAAAACTTTATTTTAACCTTCAATCTAATATCTAGTATATATACATTAAATTAGACATCTCTTAATCAAGTTCTAAAATATTACTCATCCGCACCAAATAAACTTGATCAACACTCTATTTACAACCCCAGCAACAACTGGTGAGGTCCGCAAGGGCCGATGCCTGCCAGGGATGCGGGTTATTCGAAAGAGATACTGTGGCCCCTGGCACACAGGCAACTGAGGGAACAAAGGTGGGTTTTAGTCAGTAAAAGTCTGACACGCCCTCCCGCTCTACCCAGAACGGGAGAAGTTATTTGGTGATCCCATTCGAAACACATACATAAAGAAGCGCCATACTATGGCCACGAAAGCGCCAATTACTTAAAATAAATGGCGGCAAGCCTTCCAGATCCCTAAAGTTTAGTGCTAACGAACATTTAGGCAGATAAGGAAATCTAGGTTACTGTTAGCCAGCATCAACTCACTGCTGGGCAAAGGCCTCTATCCATGACTTCCTATAAAAATAAGTTGTTAACATAAATTAAAGCGCTAAGTAATTAAATCTACATGAAATTAGAAGCCTCGAACTTAGGTTAATATTCTTCATCAAATTCTCAGTCTCCAAATAAGCCACATCACCACTTAATTTACAAACGAAACCAATCCAAAACACATACATAAAGGAGCGCCACACTATGGACACTAAAGCGCCAATTACTCAGTAAAATCGCCAGAGTTACTTCAAATAAATGGCGGCAAACCTTTCAGAATAGCTAGAACTTCACACACTCGCCAATCGGATCGGCACTCATCCGTCAGCGCTAATTCGAGTCTTCTATCTCGATCAAACTAATCGCATCGATAAATACTGTGCCAGTATTGATTCGCGAATCGAGTGATTTAATCGAGAATTACACCGGTCATGTTAATTGGTGCTGGCTATTCGTTTGAATGTAATTTACGCGTGTTTCGGCTCGTGTTGGCTAATGATGTGGCACTAATTAGGGATAAAATGAGTTAGGTCGATTGGGAATCGATTTGAGGTGCGAGAACTTTGGTTTTGATGTCCTGTTTAAGTTTGTCTATCGTTCTAATTGTGCTTGCCTTAATGAGAGTGATTTTCCAGGAAAGTGTTAATAGGTGGGAACGTTGGTACTGATTTTCTTCTTTGGTTTTATTTTGTAACAATCGTGGTAAACGTAACGAGTAACGCAGATTGGGATTGGCCGCACCGCACCGCTCTTTTTTGTATGAAAATGCGTTGCGCTGTAGCTGTAATGTGCGGTTGGCTTTTTCAATATTATACCAAAAACTTCAGAATCTTAGTAAATCTTCAAAACAATCGATTACCGTAATTGGAACTTAACCGCATGGGAAGACGATATTCGACAAATAGGTGCTGTAACTTGGGGGAGGATGGCCCATGACAGGAGAATATTGCAAGCTATAGGGGAGGCCTTTGCAGAAACGCAAAACATCTTATTACCGGTGTCAAATATTTTTTTTAATTAATAGATAAGTAAATAGGTTGAGTGATTAAAATTACATATTAAATTTATAGTTTTCTTGTGTATAACCATGTTTTGTAAGATTGTAAATAAAGGCTATAATAATAAATAATTGGAACAAAAATGCCTGCTGGTGACGATGAATGGTCTGAGAACACACACATTGGGCAATAAGCAGTCAATGCTCATTCTTTATCTGTATGAAAACAACACTTTGCCATTCAGTGGAACTTTTCCCAATAGGTCTAGACTCTAGTAGACTCTAGATTCATCTATCTTGCTACTGTAACTGTCGCGCTTTCTAGTGAGTTGTTAGGCAATTAAGTTCAAGTCTATTTAAGTACTTTATGTGTTTCTTACCCCGGCACTTGCTGCCGTGTGGTTAAGAATTTAGTTCTGTAACTGTTCCCATGGGTGACGTAATATAGGCAGACAGGGTCGTAATTAACAAAGAAAGAAAATACCTACATACTTCGTCCTAAAGTAAAAACCGACTTTGCCAATAAAAATCATGTAAACTGAAAATCAGCGCTGTGCTGTGCGTCCTCCATAGCACAGAAGCGCTGTGCACTGTGTTTATTATACAAGATGTTTAGAGAACTGTTACCGATACTTTAAGGCCACATTTATCGACACTTATTCGCGAGGTGTTGGGTTAGGAGTATTTATAAAAGTGCATTTGTCGATATTTTTTTATATAATATGCCTTTAAAGTATCGGTAACCGTTTTCCAACCACATTATATAAATTGTTTTTATAATTTATATTTGTTTGAGTTACTTAACTGATCATTTTGTATGCACGTATTTCTGTGACAAATAAATCTGTTTTCATTCTATAGGCAATTTACACTGACATTAAAATAGTTTTGGCGTGTGTGCGAGCAATTGTATTCAAAGAGGAGAGGAGTCAGTCTAAAGACAGTCTTGCCTGAGGCCCGTGCGCAACCTTACTCGTTATAAGTATTTTATACCAAACAAAAATATGCACCTCCTTAATGAAGCAAATGTATCACGGTTACTTGCCCAAAGTTTCGTTTTTCATATTTTTATTACAATTTTACCAAAAAGTTAAATTTTTTAACTCAATAAATAAATAAACACCCAACTACGGTTGGTAAATTCATTCCTACTATAAAAGTGATACGGCACAAGATTTACGATGAACATTCTTTACAAAGCCGTTTAGGTCACAAACTTAGCAAAAACTTTATTTTTTTCAACCGCGAAAAATTCCCAAATGGCGCGAGTTTTTAATAAATCATCGTAACCGACGCCATCTTTGAATTTCTATAAAAAAGTTTCCGCCTCAGAAACGTAAAATTGCTCAAGTTTTTGTATAAGTACAACAACTTAACCGTTATGTATTATACAGATGTAAGTATTTTAAGTTGAACTTTGGGTTTTATTAGTGGTTATAATCGCGTGCGTTTAAAAATTTTGGCTAACTTTAAACGGGTTAACAGAATTCTTAATTTATTCTGGCGTTGCTTTAGTATAATTGTTAACCTTTCTTAAAATGTAGACAAAATTTATTTCCTGCCTTTTCCAGTAAACTACCACTAGAAATATATGATGTACAGTCACCATAAGAGATAAGTACCCATAGTCATCGGATATAATTGAAGTTTATTAGGAAACCGATGTTTCCGAATAAAAATTAACTTGATGAAATAAGTATTTGTTTACAATTAATGTTATTTTATGCGAAAATATCCATCGATTTCTTATTAAACTTTAATTAAATCCGAGGACGGTTACTTATTTCTTTTGTTAACTGTACGTATCTACTATAAAATGAAATAATATTGTATTTCAGGTTTTTAACGGGGACTTTTTTATTGACGTAATAAAATATATTTCATTTTCATAAAAGCTTGCAGGTAATCAGGCACTTGCGGTGTACATAAAAACAAAATAAAATATGTCTTTTTTTACCATTGAAAACTCTAAAGCCAACACTTCCAGCTGAAAATTCGCGTTTCTAAAGAATAAAAGTGTCTCGACTTTCTTCAGAGCGTTTTCATTCATTCTGCGTCCGGCGTTCATTCTTCAACGAATTTCGATCAGCTTAATAATTACGTTTATTTTTTTTTATGATACACAGTTTGTAATTTGTTGAATTTTTTAAATGATAGGGATTGTCTTTTCGAGTGCGCTGCAATTAGGGTGCAAGATAACCAAGGAAGACTTTGCTTAGAGGGTTTTAATTTATTTCACACTAGCTGTGCCAGCCTGGATGTCGGAAATTATCAACCTAAACTATGAAATCTATCTATCGGAATTATCGTAAACATCAGCTATATGCATGTGAAAGCCTCTTCAAAATCGGTCCAGCAGTTTTGAAGATTAGCCGGAACAAACAGACAGACTCAATTTTCAAAAGTAGATTTTTGTTTTATGGACCGTATATAATTTCATGAGCATTTAATAAAAAGCTGTCATGTCGACATTACAAACAGAAAGTTAAATTTTATTTATTTGTATTAATAGGGTTGTATGATGTTTTATAGAAATTCGTTTCACATTAAAAAAAAAACTCATATTTTCGTTTCATAGAATAATCAATACGCAGAATACTTACTTTGAAGATTTTTAAACTATTGATTTGTGTTTCACATAAAATTTTATGTTAGAATAATCATATGAAAGAATAACAAATAAAATATTATTTGTCCTTATATTGTTTATTTAATATAAAACTTATTACCAAGAATAACATTTTATTATTGTTTATATTTATTATTTTATTCTTATTATTGTTGTTGGTCATTTCTGTTGGCGGTCTCAGTTCTAACCAAACCTACTGCTTGCATGCTGCAAGCGAACATGCAGCATGCAGCGTACAAGCAAGCATGCAGCATGCAAGCGAGCATGCAACATGCAGCAGGCATGGTTTCTGTCACGGCTCCGGCGCTGCGGGGCTCCGACGGTCCCACGCGGATTTAAATTACACTCTGGGGTAGGGCAAACAAGACTACGTGGAGTTGGTTTTGCAGCGCTTTGTTTCTGTCACTAACTTTTGCAGCACAACATATTGACTTTTTAAGACAATATTTTATATAATAATTTTACCATTTTACCATTTTAATAATAATACCATGGAAAAATACACCGAACAACCAATATTCGTTCAAAAATAATTCTACTGTTTGATAAGTTTGTTAAACAAAAAATTTTATTAAAAAATCATTTAATTGTGTTTCTTTGAAATATGTTTCATTCAAGTAAATAATAGTCTTTGAAACAATAATATTCGAAATAAAAATACAAGGACCAAATATTATATGAAACATTTTCTGGGAAACAAAATTCCATGAAATTTCTGTCTGCGAAACGAGGGGACACCGTATTTATAGAAATGTACCAAAGGCAACACCGAATTATTTCCTCTAACCTAACAACAGAAACAATAAAATACTTTCCCTACATCCCGGGCCACATTTCAAAAATATACATAGCATGGCTATAAAGTAATTATTCATACCCGGCATGACGTTCATAGAAAAATGGCAGTAGGCACACTTCACACAGCATATGTAATCTTATAATCTTTTACTTTTGCTAGTAAAAGCATGAAACTTTGTTTTAGGGATAAATAGGAATAGTTAAAACCCTACATCTATTTATTATATCTATAATTAATATTGAATATGTTACGGCTAATAGCCGAAGTGCGGCTACACCTAGTTTTAGCCGGCTATTAACTAGGTGCAGCTGGACTAGCGCTCGCCGGCCGCTGCCGCGGCATCGCTCGCTGCGCTCGCTCAGCTCGCGCGCGTTTGGTCGCAATTCTAACCTAACCTAACCTAATCGGTCGGTAAGTAGTATGGTGCAGTTCACAATTTATCGAAGTAGGATACATCTAAGTTTAACCGGCTGCACCTAGTTATAGCCGGCTAAAACTAGGTGTAGCCGCACTTCGGCTATTAGCCGTAACATATATATAATAAAGACTATTCTATTCCGTCGTTACCTACTTTGAATGTGCAACCCACTTTGAAAGATCATTTCTTGTTTTTAAAACATGTCTAGTATTTGAAATGTGGGACAGCAAGGTGGACCAAGGCTTTGATTATGAAATATTATAATGTTCTTTTTTATTTTGTTATTAGTTTTTGTGGTGTACAATAAATGGTGTAATATAAATAAATATTATAAATGAGTATGAAACATGACAATATTGTTGGCAATAGGCTAGCCCCGTAATAGAAACTCGCGAAATTTGGGTGATATATAGGTATACCGATACCTAACCCTTCTGGGATAACGTAAAGGCGTGATGTTTTGTTATGTTATGTAAGTATTGGTAACGTAAGTAAAGTAATAACTAGGTTTGAATACAAAAATATAAAGTCACATGATACTATTGCACACTTGGCTGCAATCCACACCCCATTTCTGTGTCAATGGCTCGCCGCGCAATATTCAACCTTCTGCCCATTATCCTACGCAGTTATTAATTCCCAAATAAAAACTATTAAGTATCGTGACGATGGCCGTTATTGGATGTTTCTCATGCCCAACTTTATTGCACTCGTAAAAGTCGTAACATTTATTTACGACAATACTTTACCGTTGTGTGTTCGTGGTACGGGGGCATAACTCTCCGCTTCGGAATAATCAGTGTAGTTTTTAGTTTCGATTGGTTGTTTGAACAGTTTTCAATTCAATAATTCATTAGGTAGGTGTTAGTTTTTGACCTTGATTTCTGCTTGCTAAATTTTTGGTGCCATTTTCTTTCTTTTTGTGTAATATGGTAGCAAAAAGGTTTACGTATGATGACTTGACTGATGGTAAGTGGTTGCCGCCGTCTACAGACGCTTGTTAAGATAACGCGTTTCACCGACGCACGTCTCGACTTCGTCTAAAGACATGTTTTCCTTTTATTTTGTTTACAGATACGAATCATGATTTGTCTTGTTTTGTTTCGTATCTATCTTCCAAGTATCGGGTACGGTCTTTACAGGTAGACGACGGTATACACTGTTTTGCATAATTATGAGATTTTATCTCATATGCAAAGGTAAACAGTTACTACCGGAATTTATATCTGTATGTGATACAAATGATAACCAAGTTAACCGATATAGCCCGAAGAGCTAAGTGGCAGTGGGCAGGGCACATTGCTTGCAGAACAGATGGCCAATGGGGAAAGATTCTGGAGTAGCGACTACGACCAGAAAACCAGAAGATGAGAATGCAACCCTTAGTTGTGCGTTGGAAGGCTTTCCAACGCACAACTAACGGTTAGATCCAATCTCAGTCTCAGAATTACCCACATATTTTACAAGTTTTAATTGCACTGCAATTAGATTTTGACGTTTATAAAAACGGGAATCGGCCGTCAGAATTTTATGGGTCAGACACGTGCATCGAGACTAAAATCCACACACAAAACCAAGGAATAAAACACCCAACTACCGCTAAACCAACGAACACCAACAAAACAACCCACACCTCAATCACTTCATTCCATACAAACAGAGAGTGATTTAATTGTCCAGCCTCATATTGACTCGATCCGTAATAATTCGCGCTCAATATGTCGACAAACGCAGCGACGCCATGACAGATCATTTTGCAGCCATTACTCCGGATAATTTAATGCTCTTGATAGATTTATTGGTATGGGTAATGGGCTAATCGGTTTGGTGATATTATACAAAACGTATAGTCTAAAGGAAAGTTTGCAGCGCAGACGGTTATGGTAGAAAATTATTATTGCAAAGAAGTTATGAAAAAAGAGTTACAGGTAATTGAAAAGGTGGTGGACTTAGTTCTCAAAGGCACGAAATAGATCGGAGGAAGCCAAATACGGAGACATTAGCTATTATTAATGCGTGAAACAAAAACTTGATACCTCTTTATACGAAAATTGAGCGAACGGAGGAGTTTGGAATTTGGCACAGTTTAAGTTTATATGAGGAAGGAGTGTAGAAAGTGAAATATTTTTGATTTCAATGAATTATGGACGCATTTCGACCACTGGGCGACCACAAGTAAACATAAATGGTCGTGCCCTATTACATAGCATTGCAGTACCTAAGTAGATAAATAATATTTTCGACTTGGAAGTATGAAAATTTTTATGTCTAATGGCCCACTTATACTATTCCTCTTGGCAAACCACAAAACAATGGATATCGTCCTTATTTTTAAAATAAATTGTCTTGATTCTTAAAGCTAAAGGTCAATACAAATAATTTTAATCCAAAAATAAATTTTAAAATAAAACTAAACTTCGCATATTATTATTACTTAAAACATGTCGTTAATCAAGATAATTTTCCTGACATGTTTGCTGCTACTTAGCAAGTTAATACATATTTGCGTAGTCAATAGACGTAGACACTATACCATTACGAAAGATGGCCCCGATAAGATAATAATCCAACTGAGTCATGATTTATAACCACAGCTTATGTTTTTGACACCCGAATGGAGCTACAGAAGTTATTGTGCATGGACAGTTGAAGATTTATAGGATAGAATAGAACAGGTATTGCTGAGACGTACTTGTCTGTGATAGTAGAACTTTAAATCAAACTTATATTAGAACGGGAGGTATAGTGGGTCTTTTTGGTTAGCTACTAGACTGTGGATGTAGTAAGATGATAATTAAGATCAAAATGATTGATAAAATACCAGGATAATTTTATAGTGTGTCCTCGTATTTAGAAAACATAGGATTTTTCTAAATACGTGTTCTAATTCCAGGTAACTATTTGTATGGATCAATGATCCTAACAGGTTCGCTCTACTCTAGGAATCTGAGCACCCATATAAAATATAAAATACTGATATTCAGCTGTATCCGGTTAGACTGGAAGCTGACCCTAAGTTGGGAAAAGGCTAGGTAGAGATACGACAATTTTAAGGAATTATTGTTTCGGCGATGCAAGTCATTAGTTGCTTCAATGCTGTTATCTGCCAGATTTCTTTAGGCAGGATGATTTTCGAGTTAAAAATCTTTACCATAAATTACCTCATACCCACATAACTGCCTAGGTTATCCCACATACACTCACACCACACAGCACACAACATAACTCACTAAAGCCAAGTTAAAACAACGCAGGCTTTGGTCTCATTAGTACTTGCAAAGTTCAAAGTTTAAGCCGGATAATATGGTGGATACAATTAGTAAAGTAATTAAATGCGGGGATGTTTATCATGGGTTGCCCCTTTTCAGAGGATTTTTGAACGTGATTAAGCTGGTTATAGGAAGGATATAAAATATGTTTTTTAAGAAGATCTGATAATTCAGTGAGATTGGGAAGAGAGAAGAACAATTATAATAATATTTGGGCTAAACTAAGCCATCACACACAAACTAATTATGTAACATGACGATACTACCTAATAGGTAGGTGTACATGATGGCAGGGACATCAACACGCCAACAGTAACCATGACTTCAGCATATGATTCGGCCCACTAGCTTAGATTTTTCTCGTCGGTTATCAAAAACAAAATCAGCTGTACAAAAATGCAATACTTACGCGGTCAATGTGTAAGCTAAAACACTTTTTTTTTTTAAATAACTTACGTCATTTTTATCGTAGGGCGGTCAAGAATCTGGAAGAAAATGACAATTATTTTGCCTTTATCCCTAATTGGGTTTAAGCAACTAATTTTCGTTCCGTGTGGTGCCGGACGTAAAGAATAGCACCATCCCATTTCTTCCCGTGGGTGTCGTAGGAGGCGACTAAGGGACTTACTAGAGAATGGGCAGCAGCGTTATCTATGCATTTTACCACCATACTGCGATCGCCAACCCGCCTGCCAAGCGTGGCGATTATGGCAAACCCCGCCAAATTGGGGGAGGCCTATGTCCAGCAGTGGACGTCTTTCGGTAGAAATGATGATGATGATGATAAATTAATTTTAAAAACGTATGTTTCAGTATACTCATGAGTTCGTATGTTATGAGCCAATCAAATATAGTTACGTTTTATAACTATGTAAGCATTTGCTGTAAATCGGCTGCCTGATATTGGTTTTCAACTGGAATTATTTTGTGAGAAACGGATAATTTTTTTTATTTTTTGGGTGGGAAATCATCAAATGACTTCTCCCGCTCCCAGAGCTTCTCCCAGAGCGGGAGAAGTCATTTGATGTTTTATCATCGATAATGACGAACCCCACACGAACTTTCATCCACTACTTCAATCTCATCATGCCTTTTTTTACAACAAAAGGTAGCTTATATCCGTTCTCAAAGTTTAGTCTACTTTGGAGCAAATTTCATCAAAATCGGTTCAGTGGTTTAGTTGCTTTTTTTTTCTTTGGGTGGGATATCATCAAATAACTTCTCCCGCTCTGGGTGGAGCAGGAGGGCGTGTGAGACTTTTACTGACTAAAACCCACCCGTGTTCCCTCAGTTGCCTGTGTGCCAGGGGCCGCGGTATCTCTTTCGAACAACCCGCACCCCTGGCAGGCATCGGCCCTTGCGGACCCCACCAGTTGATGCTGACATGTCTTTGAGGCGCGCGTGGAACACAACGCGCCGTCGACCCGGGCTTGGTCCTTACCGGACAGCGAGCTACCCATTACTCGCCGTCCGCAAGCCCGCGCCTACGGTGGCCGAGAATCAGCCTGGGATTCCCGATGCCTGGGATTCCGGATTCATTAGTTGGAAATATTACCTACATAAATTTTATTTTACTTATTTATTTACTACTTATAACTGCTTTCTATCTTTTATTTATAACAACATATTATAACGCCACGCCTTGGTTCCCTAATGGACTGGGCAATAGTACACCAACATATCGCCAGTTATGTTTAAGTCCCACGTAATAAGGGTCGAGCCCATTGCCATTAACTGGACACAAACCCAGAGACCGAGCTGCTACTGAGAATTTCCAGTTACAAAAACCCAATAACACTGCCCAAGTTAGGCAAGTTAGGAAATCGAACCCAGGACCTCATGGTCAGTAGTGGCGCTTGCGACCACTACACTAACAAGACAGTCTTTTTCACCACCAACACCAACAGTCTAATTTTAAGTAGCAATATAGGTACCTTAAATATTTTACAACACTGCAAGTTATGATAACTTTGAACTCTTAAAACTTGGCTGCAGACAAGTAGTTCATGCACTTTCAAGTTCGTCTTTCACTCTCTGGAAGGCAGAAGAAGTAACTTACCAACTCAAAGAATTCAATTATGACCGACTTTTAGTTAAAACACTTGCAAACTGGGGAGAAATTTATGTTACGTGTGTGAGTATGTAAGACCAAGGTAATCAGTGGTGTAACTCACGCCTTCTTCTCATAGGTGTAAGCAGAGACAAGAGAACACCACCAGCTATGATGATTATATACGTCTTTTGTTTCTTATAGGGGTAAGCAGAAACAGAGCCTGCTACGATCCTTACATACCCCGTGGTCAATGTGCTTTGACGTGGACTTACGGACAACATGATGAAAACGTAACCGGAGCCAAAGGAGTACGTATACCCACCAACATACTACTTTTACTTCGGTTACGTTCATACATCAGAGGGGTCTGAACTCAGTCTCAATATGTAAAATTTTCTCGAGTTTTTTGCCAAGTTTTTGACATTTGATTACGCCGACATTTGAGACTGCGACTAGACTTTTAACGTTTTTGATTACGAGTATTGGCTTTCTGGTCATAATTGAAGGCCGGTTGCGAGTAGGCACCTACTATGCACCTGAATTTTGTGAAGAACATCACGTATGAGATTACGTGATAAGTTTACGCTGGGAGGTGACGCTCTAGAAGGCTAGAGCGTCCCCTCCCAGCGTAAACTTATACTGAACAATTATTCCATTGCCTGTTGCTTTTGCCTGGAAACTTTTTCTATATTTAAATGGAGTCCTCTTGACCTCAATGCCACTTGGTGCATAACGATGGATGGAGTTACAAAAGTTATCACCATCCATAAATTACACCAGTTACTTTCCAAAACATAAATATTCTTTCAGGTCATTTTAAACATCATGTTATGAAACGAACGGTTCTCCATTCCCCTAATCCCAGAGTTGCCATAAAGCTCCATTCTGATTACGCTATCATGGCAATGTCCCGGATTTAGTACTGCCTCGGTGACAAACTTTTGCTAACTTCTGAATAAAAAAACGTCAGAAATCTCAGTGCAGCCTTAAATAACCAAACTAAACTTGATCACGTACAAAAACTTCGCAGTATCAAGACCATTATTAAATTTTTATGTAACGACACGGATCCACCGCAACTCTCGTTGTACACTGCGCTCCCATAAAGAGTTAATATTTCAACGGCGCACACAGAGCCAGCAGTAGTCACGGCCCAAGTTTTAATTTGCTTAAAGTTGTTACAAGTTGGAACGGGTCCCTCGTTGGGCGCCAAATTAGGTACAGTCACAGAGTACAGTATAAAAGTAACGGTCACGTTATTCTACTGATAGTTTAATTCGTTTCGTTTGCGAAGACTTTTTTAGCTGTGTTCTATTCTGCATTTCGATTGCAATTTAAGTTTTGAAAAACGTATGCTTGCAATGGTCGTCTTTCTTGTAACTTTCTTTTAAGTTCGGGGGGTCTTGTATTATTCGAATTTAATTGGAACTAAGTAAGAAACTAAAGTTAAATTTTCCTTTCAAACTTTGGCACCCAATTACATCACAACCAAAACTATAGTGCACTACACACGTACAAAAAAAATGCCCATTCTGTATTAATCACAAAGACCAACACATATTTTATTTAATTCGAAAGCACTCAACGGATACCGAATCAGTTTCAGCGCTGCAATGCATCAGGGAGCTCTTTAAAGCGCTGAATCGCGCATTATCGATGAGTTACGATGACCATTCACCATCAGGTGGCTTTTATGGGCCCATTCAATAATAAAAAATGCTAGTCCCAGGGCCGTACTAATATTATAAAGAGGCAAGTTTTGTTTGTTTTCCACAATCCCCCAAAAGGGGAGAATGGGATGATTTAAGGTTTGTTTGTGTTGTAAACAAAGGATGGAGGATTGATATTAATGTTTTATTTGATTTGAGGAGTATTATTAGGATGGAGTTAATAAAGTAATAGTAGGTATAGCAGCGTTCAGCTCCCGATGTTCTGAGTTGAGCTGCACAATTACTGACAAATGCGTGCACTGACTGGACAGGTCCACTCAATTTGTGTGGTTCTTTCTTCAAAAAACTATTTCAGACATCAATCTACATGGTCCGACCAAGGACCTATGTCTGGTATTTAAAAGAGACTATGACCTCTGAGTTTGTTTTGGCCTTTTTTCTCAGAGTAGTCAGATAGGAAACGCCGACCTCATGGTTTTTTAAATGTGATTGACGTGTAAAAGTGTTTTAAAAAACTACTTACAGAAATAAAATCATTTACAATTCATTTATCATAATATTCACGGTAACGTAGTGTTATTAAATATCCTAATCAGAATTGAAATTACACATAATTATAAGCTTAAGAGTTAGTACATCAAATCAATGTCTTGAAAGTGCTGCAGAAAAATCCTCGTGTCGAAAATTCACTCCTAAATTAGTTCCCAACAACCTATTATCTAATTAATGAACAATTTTCAGGTTACTAATTCTTCATCACACAATAAATAAATATCGCCTTAACCTCTACTCGAATCAATTTCCCCACCTGAACCACAAACAATTATGATTTCCTTGAAAACCTTCACGTGTTCCCCTTGGGCTGGCCGCACGTGAAGTTTCATTTAAATCTATTAGCACTTTTAATTTTTTTAAACGTTTCTCCGATTTGGCTCGTATAGACATTTTTGTTGATAATGTTTGTTAAATATTTGACAGGAACTAGCTACAATAACAGAGGCATTTACATGTCGTGACAGTTTGTTTGAAAAAGATAATTATAAATTTCGTAAAAAAAATCATTTTTTTCTTGATTGTATAAATCAAGACAGAATTAATTATTATGAAGTGTCACCTAAATCCCTTGCCATGCCTTTCTCCCTAAAGATCAGCTTTTCCTCGAACAAGTAAAAAGATTCACTTACCGTATTTTGACCTCTTTTGACTGCCAATCGCTGTGTTTGTCAAAACTGATGAGTATTGCCGCGATTTCCTGTAACAAAGAAAAAGCACCATAAGTATTTTTGATCTGAATATTGAAAATATATCTTTTCTATAGGTTATAAATAGAGTGGAAAAGATATAACATTTCTTGGCAAATTCTCAACAGAAAATGAGTCAAACCAAAAAAAAACAAGTTTATAATCTTCACCCGAAAGCCTTTCTTCCTTTTTATTATGAACACAAGCCGTAACCTATTTAACGAATGCACAATCAGCTTGGAAGTTAACATAAATTTTACACTCGTAGAATGTTAAAACCTTAGTGCCTTTATTTATTCCCAATCACAGAACTTGATCAGCACACATGCATATTAACAACACACATAAAAACAGGGCATCGAGTACGAACTGTCACAGTGGCGGCCGCCATTTTGAATTGGTAATCAAACTAAAGATTCGGAACATGTTATTCTAATAAATAAATCAAATTCTTTTGCGACGAGACCGGAATAATAAGCTTTTGAGTGTAATCGTAAAGTTGGCTTCGCTCCCTGAAGGCGTAAACTGAACGGATGAGGAGTTATTAAATTACTTAGCTTGTAGACCGCGACTTCGTTCAGTATTTTGCGGAAAGAAAAATATGAACGATGTTTTATTTTTTCAAAATAACAATTCGACCAAGGAGGTTACGGAATTCTCTTCGTTGGAAACGTTCTGTATTCTGTGTGTTTTCAGACAATTTGATAAAAGAAAAAAATTCAAATTAAATACAGTATCATGAATATGGCAGACTTGGAACAATTGACCGTGTGAAGACAAATATTTAGTTTATTAACTTGTTTATTCCAGATAGTTGTTTAGATAAATAACAAGACGTTGCGATAAACGAAAATGCTTTGAAAGTACCCATTTACATATCCACAAAGATTTAAACGTTAAATCTCTTTCTAAAACGCGACAAAGATTGATCGCAATCACCCGAACTTCACGAATAAAGCCGGAAAGAATCGAACAAGTCGCTCATATTTAAAAAGAAATTCTCAATTTTCCTCAACTGTACGTTAAACAGCTTCCTTTTCTCAACAAACTCAAAATTAATCTTATTCCTTTGTGAATTAATTTTACAAGAAACACGAAATATTTTCCCCCTTTTGACGAGCCTTTTTCATCCACCATTATTATATTTAGCAAATTATTAAAGCTTTACAGCGATAATCGGTAAAAACCTGTTTCTTTTTTTCGACTTTTTCTGTTTTCACGTCGGTATGAGAAATAAACACGTGACCATTGATGTTATAAAAGGTAATCGGTGCTGTTTACCTTAAACACGACTTTGGGATTTCCAAAAAATCGTCTGTCCTCAATTCATTTTCTGTTTACCACAACTCTCTATGGAGGAACAAAATACATTCGGAGTAGGTCAGGGTTCCGCTTGCCCTTTGAATGCCATTCACTGTGAGCAAACATTTTTATTATGTAGTTAGAAATATTCGAATTTTTTTCAAGGTTTTTTATGGCCTATCTATGTACGACAGGGATACTATATTAGTTATGAAATAGGTATCTGTAAAAAATAAGGGATTTTTTCTAGAAAACTACTTAAGCCATTCCTTTAAAATAAACTACTTGAATAAGAACCCCAATCTATTTCGCTATAGATCGCCCAAACCCCATACTTTGCACTCCAATTGCCAACGTAAACACCACACATTTGCAAACTTGCCAATCAACCCCAAACCGCGCCATTTCCCCCCTAAAATACGAATGCATTACCCCCCAAGTGCCCCATTACCCCTTTATTTAACGACGGAACCCAAAAATAAGAACATGCACTAAATATATAAACACATTGGGACCTTACGGATAGATTTATAGCTTCAAATATAATTCGTGCACGCTATGGCATACATAAGTAGCTGAATTAGTTAGGGAAGTAACTGTTTCCAGTGTGTAAAGGAAATATCTCTCGTTGTCCGTTTTTGGGTACAATTGGGGCTTCTTGAAGTTGATTTCCTTTGTAGTTTTCTTTACTGGGTTTTTGTATTTGTATTGCAAGTTTGTTGTTGGGGGTATGTAAAATGGTTTTAGTGTGTGTAAAGTGGTGTTTGATACTTAAAGTAGGGTGTTGTGGCCCTAACGTCTGATTAAACTGTTGTGCAGTTATTTGGTTTTATTTATACTTGTAGTGTATTTGTATAATAGATATAAGATAACACTGTCTCAATCACACAAGAGGAGGTAGCTGCTGTCACAAATATCAAGAGGAACAGATAAAGTGAGGCAGGCCTGCATGGTGACGCCTGGTTTGATAGTGAGCCAGTGGAGAGACATATCTAGGTAATAATACGTGGAGCAAAAACTTTGTACGTGATCTTTTTTTGATTTTTACGAAAATTACGCAGACAGAGAAGTATGAAATTTGGCTCAGTTAAAGTTCATATGGAGAAAGAGTGCAGAAAGCTAATATGTGTATGTAATAATGCATTAGAAATACATTAAGTTTTAAATGAAATATTGTCAAATTTCGCCCACTGGGCGACCACTAGGTTAGCTTAAATACGAGATCAACAGAATTCTACAACACTAAAATGTTATTCTGTGTCTCAGTTATGAACGTAATTATGTTTTAATTAAAGTAAAATTGATACCTACCAAACTTTCAGACCATCAATTAAATATGTCATGTAAGTATATAATACCACGAAAATAGTGCCTGTATAAAAGGCACCTAGAAAAAAAAACAATAACTGCTAATAACATGCAACACGAATGATTCAATTTCTCCGTCAAGTATATGAAATTTCCACAACTCCTACAAAAATATATAATTTGAAGGCTAATTTGTGCCATAACATTAATTTATAGCTCACTAGTTACACACTTTTGAAGACAACATGCAAAAAGGCAATAAAATGTTGATCAATGTTTTGGCAACTTAATTCAGCCATTTATTACCACACGAGTTTAACTCGCGTGCAATCATTTGGGGGGAAACAATTTAAAAGGTTGCGTACTAATTAAAAAACTATTTTTCATATTAGTTCATTTCAGGTTTTGTCATGTGCGTAGTACTCGCAACTGTCGTGCGTGTATGGTCAGATATATGAACGGAAAGCAAGCAAAAGGAGTAGTTGGTGGGTATACATACACCTTTTGCTTCGTTTACATATAATGGTTTTACGGGCCGGAGCCCGCGACTCCACGTCAAAGCGCATATTTTGCGCACGGAGTATGTAAGAGTCTCAGCAAGCGACGTTCTGCAATTTCTGCCTACCCCCATAGGAAAAAGACGTCAGCTTATGTTCGTGTGTCTATCTGACCTCCACAACACAGTTACTGGGTAATACGATACCCCTTGTTAAGACTAGTTGTCAGACTTTCGGGATTCTGACGACCTGCAAGGACTGTCAAAGATCCACGAATTTCAGCCGAGGCTAACGGCTTAACGTGGTTTCCAAGGCGCGGCGGGGTCTTGGTATGTATATTTTCTACTGGTAAGTATTATCATTAATTCACGGACCAACCGCGGCAAGCGGCTGTTATTACTTGCGACAAGACGATCAAGTATGTTTGTGTATGTGTAGTATATTCATTCTTTAAAAAAACTCTAATAATAAACATCTTAAGCTCAAAACATGTTTCCTTACGTAGCAAATCGATATAAATTGTCCTTTGTCTTGAAGTGCTGCTTCTATTCTTAAAATCATAAACTCCAGAGTACGTAATACGTAGGTATGTTAAGGTGGCTCATAAAAAGTCCCTACTGCCGTGCTAAAAGCAAGGACAAAAAGGCCTTGGGTTTATATATGTATAGACTTATGACGACTAAGATTTCAGAGGCAGTTAAGATGCTGTTTTATTTATAACATCACACCTGATTAGGAAAATGTACCACATTTCACTAGTTATGTCCAAGTTCCATATAGATAATAGGAGACAAACATAATATTGCCATCAACCGGGGACAAATCCAGACTTCGTTCTGCTATAGAGAAATTCCTATTTACAGAATATGTTAAATATTATCAGATAATAGGTATCTAATGTATGCAGCCCAACCATAATTTTCTTTTTCAACAAAAAGACAACACATTTAGTAAATTAAATAAGGGTGATCAACTAATAAATAATAAATAGAATTTCCTTCCGGTAACATCTGCAGTTTCCCAGCAAAAGCACAAATGTTTTATATAAAAGGAAATAATATAGCGAAACAGGTATCGACGTGTACTTAAATGTTTTACCCCAAATATACTTTGTACCCCAATTTGTGGGGAACGACGATAATATACAAGTTTAAATTACTCACTCATACGCATATTGCATATTTTATTTTTTGCACGAATTCGTTGTTTCTGATTGAGCCACAATTTCCTTCGTACGTAAAAGTTCTGATTTTATTGTTTTTAGGATTCCGTAGAACACAACATCGTGTCTATAATTTTAGCTCTGTCTTTTCTTATGTATTCGAATGTTTGGTATTATTTTATTGCTGCAATCCCACTGCTGAGCAATGACATTTTCTTTTAAAAGGACTTATTTAGTTGTTCTCGTCTTTTTTGCAAGGGCCAATCATTTACATTTATATTACATTTAATGTCCAACCTACATATTTTAACCTATTTAGCAGCCAGGGAAAATAGTCCGCTATTTAAGTATAACAAACGTTCGATAATAATACAAAATTAGACCGCTAAGCATAAACATATTTCGTAGAATTTCATTCATTACGTACAATTAATATTAATATTTTCGTATGAATTCAACTTTACATTTTCAAGTGAAATGACGAGACTGTGCTGTTGGAGATAACAACGATAATAATAAAAACTGATAGTCTATGGCTTTAGTTTAGGGTTAAAAGCTCGACCCTGTACGCCCTTTAGGTGTTCAAATTGACCAAAATAGGGTTTACAAACTTTTGTATGGAATATTTGTCCTTATCACCAGAATTCACTTCTTCATTTTACCACAGAAAATTTATAATTGTTGAATTTATTTTAATAAAATTTTGCGATTAGAAAAACGCTATCTACTTACCTCTTTCTAGAAAATTTCGAGAAGTAATTATATTGTAGCTTATGTATGATGCACAATTTAAACGACACATAATTTTGATCAAATTAATAACCAAATATATAACTATTATTAAAAGTCTTTGACAAAACACCAACAATTTAAGACCAAACCTAGCCGTCAAACTCAACAATGTTCTAATGTTATAACAAGGCCATCGCCATAGGCTACTTATGTACAAAATAACTAAAACTAAATGTACTATAACGTTATCAGTGCACCCAAAAAAAAAACAATCATTAACATTACAGGGATATTAGGAAAACAAATTTTCGGACGAAAATTTTAATAATAAATGAAAATTAGGGTGCGGTCATTAGAATTCTCGGGCCGGGGGATTCACTCTCTGTCGCCAATAACCAATAGGAGTCGTCGCTTAGTGCTTGAGAGAGCGGGTCTCGTTTCATTGAGTACATTTTTATTTTTGACACCATATTTTCTCGCACTACTGTTTTCCTGTAATATTATATTTATTTTTATACAAACAGGAAGTTGGTGTTAGTAAAAGGTGAAATAAAAGTAAGTGGAATTATTGAGTATGGGCGTTCAATAAGTAAATAAGATCAGCATTTTTACGGAGGCGTACTTTTATTCGTGTTACTGAATAAATAACTAGCTATTTAACTGTATTTTCTTTTTATAATTGATAAATAAATATGCTTGGAATATCACTTTTACTACATATTATAAAACAAAGTCCCCCGCTGCGTCTGTCTGTCTGTTCGCAATAAACTCAAAACCACTGAACGTACTTTCACTCAGTTTTCAACAATAGATAGAGTGATTCATGAGGAAGGTGTACGTGTATAATTTTATAAGATTTTGATTAAATTGGTTAGCGCGGGCGAAGCCGCTGGCAAAAGGTACTTTTAAATAAATGTTTGTTTTGATTTCTACTGAAAAATACCTAAGTAATCCAAAACGTAAATAGAAGAATAAAACTTTAATGAAATTAAACAAAGTAAATAAATCCATGCTCCGTACCTACTTAGAAACATCAGGCCATCATAATTCACACTCACGACCTACTTACGAAACTCACTCACTACAAGGCCACTTAGAAAGTATTGCGAAAAAAAGTTTTATGTATGAGAGACTGGCCAGTTGTAATCTATTTTGAAAATATGATTATTTGTAAGTAAAAATAGGTACGTTCTAATTTCAAAATTTCCCTCCACATTGTTTGCGAACTAATTTAAATGAATTTGCGCCGGGAACATTTTCGCGCTATGATTTTTTACGATTTCAAGTGTCACCTGAAACCGGACGCATCGAACGATAGACTTCAAATGGCATTCATGGATGATGGCCCTTCTTAAGCAACCGTGTATCGTTTGTATAACGAATTCAAGCGCGGTCGACTAACTTTGGGGGATGAAGAAAGAAGTGGTCGCCCTTTGACGGCTGTTACGGAAGAAAACGTGCTACTAGTGAAAAATTGAATCCATGACAATAGGTGAGTTACGTATCAAGAGATTCAGCACATACTGCAGGTTGGATCGGGAAGCCTTCACGAAATTCTACACACCTGTATCTTCGCGTGAGGATGATAGTTTCACATTGGGTGCCGCACAACCTCACCGATGCTCAGAAGCAGGCCCAGATGGAATGGTGCCGTGATATGATAAACAAATTTGAAGCAGGCTCGTCTCGGCGTTTTTACGACATCATTACAGTCTTGGATTTATCAATACAATCCAGAAACGAAGCACCAGTCGATGGTTTGGGCGTTCCAAAACGAATCAACGCCTACCAAAGTGAAGCGATCTAGAAGCGGGGGGAAGATTTTGATCGCGAGCTTTTTCAATTTGACTGGCTACTTGGTGTCAATTCCTTTACGGAACCAAAGAAGCATCAACACTGAATGGTGTACTACCAAATGCTTTGGCAGAAGTTTTCTCTGTTGTGAGCAACAAGCGACCAAACACAGGGCTCCGCGGGCTACTGCTCCACCACGACAACGCGCTTTCGCACACCGCGCTCATAACGAGGGACTTCCTGGACAGCACGCCGGTCAAACTCCTGGGTCACCCTCCTTACAGCCCTAACCTAGCACCGTGTAACTTCTTTTTATTCCCGAAAATAAAAAATCAGCTCAAAGGGATACAATATTCATCGCCGGAAGATGCGCTGTCAGCATTCGAGCAGGCTGTAAACGAGGTGTCTGCGGCGGACTGGAAAAAGTGTTTCGAAAAATGGTTCAGACGCATGAAACTTTGTATATAGATCGAGTGGAGAGTACTTTGAAAAGATTTAATAAAAAAATATTTACTTATAGAACATTTATTTTCGTGTCCCACGTATGTACGTATACATACATAATCAAACTATATAATGTTCCCATTGCTGGTACACAGGTCTCCTGTCTGTGAGAGGGAGTGGCCGTAATCCACCACGCAGGCTCAGTGTGGGTTGGTAGATTTTACTTCAACTCACGTGTCTTCGAATTTTAGGTTCAACAACATGCCGGTTTTCTCACGATGATAACGTGAAGATCCTCACGAAGTAAAACGTCTGTCTAGGTTTGAACTATGAGCTCCTACTCATAAGTCGCTGCTATTGCCACTGGGCCACCACTGCACTCAAGCCGAGTCCAACTTCATAAATATTATAAACTAAACTTAAAATACCTAAGTAGCTAACCCGCTCCCGCTACCGCGACCCACTTTATCCCCACCCGGCACTCCGACGCGGGTGCCCAAAGAGTTCATTCGGTCTTTTATTGTCACAGCTCTAAAAGCGCCCTGTCAGATGTAACTCTAACGACGTCGTAAAGTGCCGCCGACGTTGACGTCGACGTCGGCCCCACCCCTTCATAATTAGGGTTAATTGTGTAAACATTTATAGAACAACGCTTTTTGGAAGTTCGATGGGATTTTTTTCAAGGATGTTTGTATTTTCGTTGGATATTAATTAAGTTTCTAGTTTTAGGGTTTGCGAGAGAGCTGAGGATCGTAGCATTTCAGTCTTGAAGCAAACTGACAGAATACGAAACACTAGAAGTAGGCATAAAACTGCAAAGCTAAAGAAGAGAGTCACGTCAGCCGCATGATGACCGCTGGGCAACAGTCTCTACACGGTGGGCACCTGAGGATGGTGGCCGAGGCTGGCACAGGAAGAGGTGGCGAGACAACTTAGACGACTACCGCATGGCAAGACTTCTCTAGAAAAAGAGACCTGATTTTTTTTTGTGGAGGTCATTGCTTCACGTTGGGACAGTGTAGACACTAAAAGAAACATGTTTCGATTTGAACGTTAAAAACCGTTTCTCATACAGGTTTAATTTATAGTTTTACTAGCTTTAGCCAGCCGCTTCGCCCGCGTGCAGGTCGAAAATGATTCCACAGAAAAGTACTACCGGGTTATAAAGTATTCTATATGTCAATCTAGGTTATAAACTATTTGTGTGCTAAATTTCATCCAGATCCGTTCAGCTGTTTCTACGTGATTGAGTAATAAACATCCAAACATCTAAATATCCAAACATAAAAACTTTCACATTTATAATATTAGGAGGAAGTAGGATTTTCATGGCGACGAATTTCTAACTGAAGTAAAAACCACATTAATACTTTCACAAGTTACAGACCAACAATTGAGTACTTTACAACTTTTTATACCCAATATCTTGTTGCTGTAATGATCTTAATAATATCGCATTATCCTTCACATTATTTTAACAACAAATCATTTCGTTCTCACCCCTCCTCAAATCATTGTTTCCACAAGCAGAAACGGGTTAATATACAGTACAAACACATTTACCAGAGTAAATATATATGGCATCATCGCTCTGTCAGGCCGGAGTGATCCAATAAAATATAAGGTGATTTTATGTGGCCAAATAAAATACTGTGTAACGATGCAAAGGCAATATAATGATAAAGTGTTTTTCATTTTGTTCGCGTATTTTAATTTTTTATACCAATATGGAGCTTCACGGTGAGGGCTCGTCGTTAAATTATAACAGGCGTTCGGGTCGATTGAAGGTTAAGCTATGCTTGCCGCGATCGTTTCATTGATGGGTGACCATCCTTTACATATAGGAACTTTAAACCGATCTTTGACAATCGTTACGGGTATATAATTAGAAGCCCGAAACTCTGAGAACCAGTCTTACCGAGGTGTATCGTGTTACCCAGTTACTGGCTTATGGAGATCAAATTGTCAACCGCCCCATGTAAATGTGCCCCACTGGTATTCAGCTGCATTCGGTTAGACTAGAAGCCGAGCCCAGCATAGTTGGGAAAAGTGCTCGATGTAGTTTCATGGCAGGTACACACGGCAACACATCAAGCTATACATTTCTAGTCTACGCTGATCTCGCACTGTACGGAAATCCTATACAATGCGAGATCAGCTTATACTGGAAATGTATATGCTTGATGCGTAGCCGTGTGTACTATTATTTTTGTGTATGGTATCATATTTCCTACTGAAAGGAATTTATTTTATCGTGTTTGTGGATAAATGTTTCCTGTTTTGTTTAGAATCCCTTTCACGTGCTTCGTTTGTATTTTCAGTTTAGTTTTAGCTTCTTTTTTAATTTATAACAGTCTGTGAGACACCAAAATATGGACGCCTATATACAGGATGGCAGGGACATCGACGTGGAACCTGTTACCGTGGATTCAGTACATGATTCTGAACCTAACCGCCAATTTTTTTTGGAAGCACTACTCGGCGCTTTTTTATAGTAAGTACCATTTTTTTTTGGGAGAATAGACCCTTTTAAGGGTAAATTCGAAAACTCCAAAGTGTGTAAAACCTATGGAGTTAGGTAAAGTCGCCTGTGTGGTTTAAAAAAAAAAATACCACGAAGAGTATAGCGGAATTTTTATTTGCTCGCTTCGGTCGCTCACTATACCCCGCCATCCTCTTCTAACCTAACCTGTCCGAGTCGGGGTGCCCCAAGTACATAGTTGCAACCAGGAGTACGATAGACGCTCTCGACTGAGTGTATAAACATACGATGAATGACAAACTGTCAAACGTTAACGACAATTACATTGGATTACGTTTCGTTATCCACGAACTTTTAAGAGTACAAATAAAGCTTTATTATTCTTGATTTAATTATTTATATTTTTGCTTCAACATGCGCCATGGCGGTAGCCGCTATTTAAAAAACAACAACAATTTAAAACTCACAATATTTATACTGAAAACCATTCAAATCCGCTGTCACTTTGTCTGAACGTAAAACAGAACAGCCTAGAAGAAATTCGTACACTATCTGTGGTAAGATGTCGATTTTAATTTGTAAATAAGTTGAATTTCTGAAACTATTAGATTTTATTTTTTTTTAAATTGGCGTTTGCAGTGCGAAATTTTGCGAAAATGTTTTACTTACAGACATGTTTACGCTATAAAATTGTGAAGTTCCGCACCAGCGGCTGATAATACGAAGTGGAGCCAAAATTTTCGTCAATGATTAAAAGAAAACTTCTACGGTACGCCTAGAATCATGTGCAAAATTCATGATTACAATTTGCGCGTCGATGTCCCTGCCACCCTGTAGAGAGAGCGAAGATTGTTTTTATTTAATTAAGAACTTACCAAACAAGACTAAAAATATGTTTTTACAAGCGCAATTTCAGAGAGACTGCACCTATCTCTTTAAACTCTATGTTACTTTAGACCAGAATGTTAACAAAATAAAATCAGCCTCACACATTTTGCAGACATCTACCAAACCTAAATATAGTTCCCTCTCTTACGCCACCTGCGTAATCTCCCATCATGTTTGCCATTCACTTAGTTTTCACAAACCCCCTCCAATATTACACTAATACATATGCCCATAAAATTAAGACAAACAAACAGTCACACCCAACACCCACACGCTTACACACACACAACTTACACCCCTAATGAAGCTCACAAACACACATTCTCAAAACCCGCTTAATGGAATAGCACAATTTACTTTGTATCAACTAAAGGCAGTTAGCCTTTAAACCGCCAGATATTAATTACTGCTTGATTATCCTAAGTTTACCCAGTTTCAAACTATTGAAAATGTAGTTTGATGCAATTAATTGGTATTTAAGTAGTTCGAGGGTTGTAGTTTGTTAATCCTTCGAGGATTTCGTTTCTTGTAGCAACAATGGTTTGTTAAGTAAGATACCTATTAATATTATGAGTAGTTCAAAGTTACCTCTTGGATTTCCTTTTTTTGTTAAATCTTTGTTGTAAAATCCACAATTCGTCTTCAAATGATAGCCAGCAACGTCCACACCACAACACAACCAATATGTCATAAAAATTTGCAAGCATAACAAAGGAACATCGCTTCAAATTCGAAAATTGAAACCATCTTTTTTTTATGAACCTGTCTTCGATTTACAAAATCAAAGACAAAATCGAGTCAATAAAACTCACCGAACTATTTAAGAATTACTCGCACTCACTATACGAGTATTTGTCGACAATCGGATATTACAGGATCGAGGCGGGAACGAGTAGCCGATTACATGAATATCGATTGTGCGACCCATTTACGAGCTGCCAACATAATACGCAGCTGATCAAATCAGTGTTGAACCATTATTAGTTCTATGTCGTACGAATTACAGGCGAGAATTCCTTGGACTCACCGCAAAAAACCGTTGCGAAATCGAGTCGCAGAACATAAGTACCATTCGATTATTGACCGTAATAATCGATAGTGCTTAATGAAGGTTTTTTAGTGAGTCGAGACTTGAAGTATGTGGCTTGTTTAATCGATTTTGTATTGATGTCAAACTGTGGTAGTTAAAATGTGATTATGTGCTTAATTTTGTTTCAGAATTTGTTTATTTTACGCTCCTTTGATGAAGTGTGGAAACTAATAATAGTTTATTTATCGACAAAAATTAATTAAGTACCTTATTCCACGTTCAATTTATGCTTTGGTTCGTTTGTATTTACTATTTTGGACCTAGCTATAGATAGATGGGTTATATCAATAGGATTATTAACAGTATCGGTCGCTTTCTTGAGAAGTTTATTCAAATACCCAATTATGAATGTTTTCGACAAGATTTTACAGTGCTTATATTTTTTGGCATTTTTGAAAAGTACCTACCTACTCGAATATTATTTGACTAGTAGCTGAGATTCATGTACTAAAAATAAAAAGTGGTCCTGTATTCTGCCTAAGACATTATTTTCGATTGAAAATGTATTGGATTCTGCGAACATTATTTCATTTTACTACAACCATCTCACGAAAAGTTCTGGAGTGGCGACCGAGTACCGGAAGACCTAAAGTTGGAAGGCCTCCTACAAGGTGGACCGATGACCTTGTGAGGGCCGCAAGAGCCCGCTGGATGCAGGAAACACAGAACCGGTCGAAGTGGCGGAGCTTGGGGGAGGCCTATGTCCAGCAGTGGACGGTTGAAATGATGATGATTATGATTACAACTATCTCTCCCTAACGCTTCGGGAATAACAGGCGTAACGTTAATTTATGTTATACCATAACGTAACAAAAGATCACGCCTGTTTCCCCAAAGGGTTGGGCAGAGGTGTACCTGTAGTCCACCCACATTTCGCCAGTTATATTTAAGTACCAGGCACAAATCCAGATACCGGCCTGCTGCTGAGAAATTCCAGATAAAAAAACCCAATAACACTTTGCCCGACCTGGGAATCGAACCCAGGACCTCATGCTCCGTAGCAGCACTTGCGACCACTAGACCATTGAGACAAATCAAGTATGCTATTCCATTGTAAGTTAATACTTCATTAACGTTATTTGACGGTGCTGAGTACTGACGGCGGCGGCGGCGGCGGTTAGAAATAAATTACCAGTTCACACAATACTTGTAAATGATCGTAAACGTCCATTGCGCAAGATTGGGTCCACGTAGCTGGCTATAATAAACGATCGTGGACGCATAGTGCCATAATTACAATGCTTCACAATCGCCTTTGTTAATACAAATATGGTTTCGTCTCTACAGTTTGGGAACGACATAAATATCGGCCTCTAAATATCCTGTTAATAGGCGTCCTTACAAAAAGTTGCAGTAAAAGATTGAGATGAAGTTTTAATTACCACGCTTGGTTAGCGATGTGGTGATTGCGTGGCGTGTGTAGCAAAATTCAGTTTCACGACTAGTTAATATAAGTCCTAAATTGATTTGCAACGTATGTCTACTCCCCTGCGCCATCTCATCTTCCTAGCACAGCGTGTTGAACTGGGGCGGTTGATGCAGGTGCAGAAAATTCCAAATGGCCCAAATACGTCAATCTTATTGGGACTTTTATGTTCGAACCGTTTGGGGTTCAAACATGCCATGGCGCCCAAGTCGGTTGGTTGGTCGACTCTTCACTTGACCGGAGTACTGGCCTCTTTTTTGGCCAAAAAACCCGCATTGCCATATAAAGTTGCAATGCTACGTCCTATTGGTAATTTTCCCTGTTGACAGCGATGCGGACGCATTTTTTGATGCTTTTCTGCGTCCTGCGTCAGGCGGAAGGTGAGGACGGCGTGCCGCCTCTCAAGCCACTCCTCAAAGAGGGGACGTACTGCCGCTATCGTGGCGTGCCCAGCACTGGGTTGCGACAATTGCACTCTCCATGTCGCCATGAGATCCCGCCGGAGCTCTGTCCGCTGTGCCGCGATTTCTCGCGACAGCGGATTAACGCCCCACCGTTTGGCCTCCTCGCGCCACTCCCAGATGTGCGGGTTATATTTGGAATATAATTTCTTTAAGTCCAATAAAATTAGATATTTACCTAGCATCATATAGGTACACCTACAAAAAGAAAAGGTTTGCTTTCTTCTGAAGATGTCCTAATTCTATCAACAAATAAACTAACCCAACAAACTTCAAATGGCTTCAGTCCAGAATTGAATTAAACTGAATCAACAAATTACGACTTACAATTACTATTCCGAATTCGGCCGTTAGGGCTATGAATTCGGCCTTTGGGCCTCTGAGGGCCGAATTCAAAAGTTGTTTCAAAGGGTCACACTTTAGCTGTTTACTAGTGTAAGTTTGGGACATATAATTAAGTGTCTGTAAATGTTTCCTGTTTCATTACTTGGATTGTTGGCACTAGAGGGTGATAAATCTTGAGGGTAGAATTTATTTTACGTCTGTTAGTTGAGTATTTGGAGTGTTGTGTGTCGATCTTCTATAAAATTTATACGAATGGGTTTCACTATTTATGTTGTTTGTTTAAAAACTGTCTATTAATATGACATACATGGATAAATAATAACAGCCGCATGGGTCGATCAAAGGTTAAGCTACGCTTGCCGTGGTCGGAACGTGGATGGGTGACCATTACATATGAGACCTCTCCGTCCCTCGGAAAGCACGTCAGTCCCAACTGTCATTTGTGAATCTTTGACAGTCATTATGGGTAGGCAGGAGTCCAAAAGTCGTCCACCGAGATAACTGGCAATGTTATGTCCGCCGCTCCCGGCGCGGCGGCTTGTAGCGCTTTGTGAGTGAGTGCATCATGCGCAAATCAATGTATGTATAATCGCTCGGAACTGGTTTTAGTACTGTTGTTGTTTACGTTTTATTTTGCTTTTGTAAGTTTATGTAATTACTTGTTTATTTATAAGTATAAAATTATGTATTAGGTCCCTATGTTAAAACTGTTTTGTACGCCTCGTCACTTTTCCCTAAAGGTTCATTAGAAAACCAGCGTCAGACAGCATCAGTCTGTCTGGAATTAATGCTGAAATGAACCTTTTTGGCGCAGCCGTGAGGCGCACACTGTTGTAGTTATTTATTTATTGTCACTTTTTTATTTGTTATTGTATTTTGTTTCTTTCTTTCTGACAAACAGTCTTATCAAGGGGTATCATAACGTGTTACCCAGTAACTGGGTTGGAGAAGACAGATAGGCAGTCGCTTCATGTAAAATATGGTATTTAGCTGTATCTGGTTAGACTGGAAGCCGACCCTAACTATGTTGGGATAAGCCTAGTCAGATTGACTGCCATAATTATATAAGATGATGAAATATTAATGCATTCTCTTGCACAGTAAAATTCGGTGTAAGTTGAGAGCTGTGCTATTTAAAATATACTAAACAATGCTCCTCCAAACAATTTAAAGTGAAGAATGTAAGACTTTAATATCATGTCGTGACTTAGACTCATAAAGAAAGCGAGGCAGCCAGATAGATATACATCTGTTCTGAGCGAGCAATCAGTGAGATAAAATCAAAATAAGTATAAGAACAATAATGCAGTTTTAGAAGCTTCATCTTCACAATATAACAACAAACACCTGCTCTTGATTAAAATAACCCTAACCTAACACAAAGGCGTCCCAATTCAGGCACAATGGGGCACAAAGTTGGCCCAACTCCGGCCAACTAATGGCCAGGGTCAAGTGCCATTACAGACCACACTATGGTGCATATGACGTTGATGTATTATCCAGGACCGGTACTGGAAGTTTTGCATACTCCAGATTGGAACTACTGTTGTAATGGGAGTTTTAGTTCTGGATGGTGTCGCTATTATTGTTGTGAGGGTTCATTTACATGATGTGGGTACATAACTAATATCCTCCAGACCACATTTGGCCATGGCGATCAATCCTTCGGCGCAGTAGATAAAATTTGACACATAGGTAGCCTGGTACAGGAAGGACGTAAGTCACTTTTCATCCTGGGTATTGGCGTTGAAAATGTATCTAATACTAATAGACCGCGGTTTGATCCTGGACTCCAACGTTCCGTGTTAGGTTTATAAATTAATATTGCAACCTAAATTATCAAGTAATAATAGTTTGTATGTTAATTAAAGTTATTGGTGTTGTACCGTTTTAATTAACAATAAATAAATTACAAATAACCAAAGTAACGTTTGAGCAACTAAATATTGTGGTCAATTTGAATGTATTGTACTTTACACTATAGTCAATAAAATTGTATAGATCTTAGAACAAAGATTCTAAAAAAGCCACCAAGCAGCGTTGTCGTGTTTTGGTTTTAATGGTTAAAAGGGGGAATGGGCTGATGTATTGACTCCGGTTCAAGAAACTGTATGTGTTGTCTTAAAAGAATGCTTTTAGCGATAAGACCATCCATTGTGTCACCCTATGTAAAAATATCTACATTAATATCTGTAATTCGCATAGTGTACATAAAAAAAGAGTATTCTATGACATTCTACGACATTCAAATCGATTGTTCTGTACGATGCCTTATAAATATCAAAGCTCAAGGAAATGGCTTTATAAAAAAGTAACCGGCAATGATTTAGTTTCAATCGATATAATTCTGTGTTGCTAAGTACAATTGCTATGTATTTTCCACTATTATGCAATATGTCTTCACCATTGTCAACATCTAGGTAGCCATCATGCCATTTTAAAAGGGGTACCTATGTAGACATGTGCTGTAGTGTACTGTAGTTAAAAGAAGACGTGTGTAAGAATGTCATCATCACTTTACATATAGGGACATTCAACTTCCTTACAAAACGATCTCAAAAGATTGCTTGAAACCAAATTCATTAAAATTCCAACTGAAATCAAAATCATACACATATCCAATTACATAAAAAATGCACAAAAAAGTCTATCCCGTTTTAATAAAAGTAATACTCAACGGATAGTGTTTGCAATTAAATTGCTCTGAGCAAAAAAGCGGAAACGGCGCTATTGGAGCTGTTGCCATGGCAACCGACCGGAAATTAAACCGAGTTGACTTGTTCGAACATGGCCACCTGTTTTGCTTACAAAGTTTTTTTTTATTAATTTTCACGCTGAACAAATTATTGCGCTCGGGAAAAATGAAATTTGTAAACTTTTTAGAGTCACTTCCGTGTTTTAATGTTGTGCAAGGTAAACTGTGGTTTTATAAACAAATTATAATGCAACTGTCAATACATCTTTTATCAGCTTAATAGCTATAAGCTGCAGAGTAATTGCGTACAATTACCACTAATTTACAATGGCAATGCCTTAAATTTTTACACGTCAACAACATTCATTGATTTATTTACGTTGTTGAGCAGGCGAATTTTACAAACATGAAACAATTTCCTTCAGTCTATATAATTGTGATTGGAAGTGCGCAACGATATTAAGAGTTTTGATGAAAAGTAGCTATCCCGTTTTCATAGGTATTCGTCTTATAAAATAATTCTTCTATTCATCTTTTAATCTACACTAATATTATAAAGCTGAAGAGTTTGTTTGTTTGAACGCGCTAATCTCAGGAACTACTAGTTCGAATTGAAATATTCTGTAAGTGTTCGATAGCCCATTGATCGAGTAAGGCTATAGGCTATATAACATCACGCTAAGACCGTTAGGAGCCGCGCAAAGAGAAAAAAGTCACAAATACGGAGTACTCGCACGGGCAAGCGATTCGAAGCGACGGGGTGGGTCGGGGAAGCAAGAAATTTGTATAATATATGTAAATGTGAACGTTTTTGAGTTTGTTACTCTTTCACGCAAAAACATCTGAAAGGATTTAGATGAAATTTGGCACACCGATAGTTTATAGCCTGAATTAACAGTTATGATACTTTTTATACCAGTACTACTTTCCCGTTAGATAATTACCGACCTCGACGCGGGTGAAGCCGCTGGCAAAAGCTAGTTTAATAATAAATATGGATGACTATAAGAGAAGGGGAAAACCAAAGAAAGGATGGCTGGACTGTATGAAAGATAATATGGTTTGAAAGGAAGTGCCTACCGAAATGATGTTTAATAGAGAAGTATGGAAGAAAAAATATTTATGAATATATCTATGGGCATGAGAATTATGATCATTCATCACTGACGAATCTTTATTAATAAAAAAAACCACAATACTACTGTACCCACGTGTGAACAGACCGTTTGTCCACGTCCCGTGCCGACGTAATAAAATCGTGGCGGGAATTTCCCGCACTGGATCTTAAACGCACTGTTTTTTTACCTACGTGAAGACTTGGGCTTCGCCTTGAGTCGTCCAAAACTTCCCCAGACCAATCTAGCCATAGCACCAATGTTATCAATTGACCTGAAATGCCAGACCTTAGCGGAAAACCGGCGCTACTGTAATCCTCAATAACCGGAATACATCGATAACTTCGCGTGAGAGGGATGAGCTTAATCAATCACACGGATCTTCGCGGTTTCTTACATGAGTAAACATTTTCTGGAACCTAGCCTAGGATTTCAGAACGAAAATTGTTTCTTTTTTGTACATTTAGGCTAGACTTGCGTTCATTTGAGGCATGTAATATGATAAAAACGTGAACCTACACACATATCGGTATCGTTCTGATCATCACCTGCCTGCCATTTCTTAAATATGTTGGGATCGGCTTCCAGTGCGACCAGATGCAGATGAGTACCAGTATTTTACATGGAGCGAAGGCCTATCTGACCTCCACAACCCAGTTACTGGTTACGATAACGTTATCGTTCAATCAGCCTAAATTCATCTAGTTGAAATGCGTAAAAACTTACGCATCTAAACTTCTGCATCTGAAATCAAATCTTAACTATGACCGTCGACCACATCAGCTTTAAAAGCTGTAGTAAAGTAACAATGTCTAAAATAAACATACTTTTCGTATCTAACAAAATCCCAAATAAAAACATCATAAAATTATAGACTACGGCAGTCTATAATTTCTATAATACTTAGCCCATTCTGAAGAGAAAAAAAATCAGCTTTTTTACGAACTAGTTTTTGCCAGGGGCTTCGTCCGCTTGTTGGTCGAAATTATTCCACGGAAACGTACTACCGGGATAAAAAGTACCCTTATGTGTGTAAATCCGTTCAGTAGTTTTTGCGTGAAAGAGTAACAAACATCCATTCATCCAACCATCCTCACAAACTTTCACATTTGTAATATTAGTTGGATTGGATAGGAAAGGATTAGTAAGTTACAGAAACCCACAGCAACACGTGCAATCTTCACACATAGTTTTAAACCAACATTATAACTAGCTATTCCTTTGTTCTTTATCTAAATGACAAACGAAACTCCAAAATGCCAGACTTCCACGTCCAATAAAAAATCCACAGAACACCTTGACATTTCTCTACAATTTCAGAACGTTGAAAACTGAATGAAAAGGGGAATGAGACACCTGTTTATGAATGAATGAGTCGCATACAATCCTTTCACTCTCAGTAGAGTCAGGTAGTATGAAATGTTAATTCATAATATTATTTGTAAACGTTATGAGTACTCATTCACGGAATATCCGATATCGCTGTCAGATTGCAAAGTGATATCATTGTGGAGTATTGTACATTCTGAGAATTGTTTTTAACGTAAACGTGAAAGTTACATCTGTTGTTTTTGTTGTGACTGCAGCCTCCGCGTTACGATGTTTTAGTTTATCTGGCATATCTTGGATAGCTGGGCAGAATGGCTGGTTGCAGCTGGATGAAAGTTACCGAGAATTGCGATAATTTTTATTTATTTATAGCACTTTTGAACTGAACTCAACGTTCATCAAAGGTGGTGGCCTGTATTTCCACCAATGTTTTAAGGTGTTAAACCGGTCATCAGACTTCAGACTCTTAGCAAACTGCAACAAGAGCATCTCTTAATAACAAGTACCTCAAAATCGTCTTATGACCATGATTTTGCCATTTTGACATAGTTGGGATAAGGTTAGGCATATGCCATTATAAATGTAAAAGTTACTATTTTTGGATGTTTATTACTCAATCACGCAAAAATGGCTGCACGAATTTGGAAAAATTATAACCTAGATTAACACATAGGATACTTTTATTCCGTTAGTCAAAAGTAAAACACAAATCAGCCATCACCAGTATCTTCTATCTCTATAGGTACATCAAGTAAACTGTTCACAACAAAGCAAACTTGGCACACTTCACGAAAACTTTCAATCCGTGCCGTGATTAATGTAAATTTAATGGCGCATTGTTACAAAGTACATCATCACATTATTTTATTAACATTTTGGAAACACTCCCGGTTGGGTGATGACTTTCAAGTCTGTCGGGTACTTTATATTCGGTAATTTGGAGCCATTTTATAAGTGGTTGGGAAAGGTCAGATAGCCATTATCAGCCTCTTGAAAGTAAATATGGAAATAACCTTGAGAAGCGAAGTAGTGCCTCATCTAAACGAGTAGTCACTTTGTAAAGACTGAACAAATAATTAAGTCGGTCTCGTCGTAAAGAATACCCTTACGCTTTCAAATGGATTCATTGATTATGTATTTATAAAGAAGATGACCAATAGATGACTATTGTCTGTGGGTCAAATAACGGCTAATAGGCTTGCCTAAAATGTATTTCAGTAGGGATAGATAGAGTTTACCGTAGTAAAAATCAGGCAACTTCCCCAGTTTATATGATACCTAGCGTCACGCCCCCGCTGGGCACGGTTATACGACTGTCAAAACATCGAGATTTCTTTATTATATGTTAGTTTAATGTTTATTATATTTATGACGCGTGTATGTCTGATGTTTTGCGAGAGTAAGTTGCTAGGTTAAGCTAGGTTCTCCTCTATCATATATTAGTATTTGTAATATGTTTGTTAACTATACCTGTTTCAATCTCTACATTAATTAATGCAAATTGGTATTACCGTTTTAATCTATATATATATAAAAATTAATTGCTGTTCGTTAGTCTCGCTAAAACTCGAGAACGGCTGGGCCGATTTGACTTATTTTGGTTTTGAGATATTTGTGGTAGTCCAGGTCACGTTGAGAAAATATAAAGAAAATCTATTTATATAAAAAAAAATGTTTGGTTGTCTCACAAAAAATTCAGAAATCTTTTACGGTACGAAGTTTGCCGGGTCAGCTAGTTAACAATAAATATATAAAATAAAAAATGAACTAGCTTTTGCCCGCGTCTTCGCCCGCGTGGGTGTCAGAAAATATCCCACGGGAACGAACTACCGGAATTAAAAGTACCCTGTGTGTTAAAGGTAAACAATGTCTTCTAACACTGCTTGGTATGCGAGGTGCGACGCGCGGATTGACATTATGATTGCTGGAGGATAACAAATCCTAAAATCTAACAATAGTAACGAAATACATAACGGAACGGAAAATTACCTACTTGCATGCATAAAGTGTACTCTGTGCTTGCATGCCAAATTTGAAGGCAACTTTAAAGTGAAAATATTAAAAGAGGTTTGTTCTCTATCCTGTGAGAATTAAAAAATAGTAACGTAAATAAGTACAGGTATGGAAGTAAGGAAAATTTTAATATTATTACTCATTGGATGATTTTTCAATAGTCAGATAACTTTTATCTAAAGAATAAATCTGACAGTTTGACATATTTTCTATGCAAAAGTTGTCAAACCGCAATATTTATTCCTCAGAAAAAAGTTATCTGATTGCTGAAAAATCAGCCCTTAGTAAAGTTATTATTCTCAGAATTACTAAGATGTCATTGGCGATGGCGAAAGTTGGGCTGTGCAGTGTTGAGTTAGTAAGGGTTTTTAACCGCCTTGGGGATGATTTTACAAAAACTCCAAAAGGCTTTTAATACTAATTTTAAAGCTAACCCGTAAGCATGGGCAAGCCACGATAACGGCGGTAAGTCCCCTCTTTGAGTGTGTGAGTGTGAGAGTGGCTTGAGAGGCGTCATGGCGTCCTCACCTTTCGCCTGACGCAGGTCCTCACCGGACACAGTTGTTTCGGAAGGTTCCTGTTTTGGATTAGGGGCTGATTTCCCAAATACACTGAAACACGTGGTTTTTAATTTTTTATCAGAATGATAAACACCAATTCTCATGGTTTAAACTACAAAAATTACGATTATCCATACAAAATTTCATCCCCTATTTAACTCCCTTAGGGGTTGAATTAAAAAAAAATCTTCCTTATTCCTTATCTACATTGTAAAGGGAACCTCTGTGCAAACTTTCAGCTTTCTAGGTCCAAGGGTTTGGGCTGGGCGTTAATGAGTCAGTCAGTCAATCAGAACTTTTCTTTTTATTTATATTATAGAAGGAGATAAGTAAACCTTGCAGAACAAATTTTCTAAATGATGGTTGTAGCCCACCGGTATCGGGAACAGAGTCCAAACTACCTGCGGTCAGGTCTCCAGAGAAAGGAACCTCTTAACAATGTGAGCCGTGTTCAGAAGTACTGCTTTCTAAATCAAGCCCGTGATCCAGCTGCCCAACGAGAGCCTCTTTAGGTGTTGGCCGAGGCTTTTGACTATCAAACTATTAGCTGCTACAAATATCGGTACAGTGATCCCTGAGTCTACATCCCACATGTTGACAGCCTCGCGAGTCAAGTCAAGATGCTTGATTTGTTTATCTTTCTCGGCTTTCACGAGGTTCCCGTGATGCGGGGACCGTTATGTCGACGATCACTGCACGCCACTCTAGTCGATCCACCACCACTATATCAGGCCTATTGGCAACAATAGTCGTGTCAATGATGGTGAAAACTGCACCACAGTCCGTTGTGGACTTTATAAGAACAACGCGGTCACACAGACACGAGAATTGTCTTTGATTTATAATATTATGTTGATAAAGTTCGATTATATTTCTAGATTGTTTTGTCCCACTGCTCCGTAAAAATCTCAGCCACTAAAATGACAAATCTAGCCTTCCTGCCCTCGCTATAACACTAGACAACAGGCCATCGGTCCAGAATGTTCCATGTAGTCACGCGAGCTACAATAAAAATGGCATTATTTCATTATATTCATGAATCTCACGTGCACCGCCCAGCCGACGCGAAACGCAAAACAAACGATGTTTAACTCCTATAGAATATATTATATTACGTTTTATTATTTTCGTAGACATGACTGAAGGGAATTGACGTTATTATTTTATATTACGCGAAGGAAAATTGCGTATTATTTTAGTTTTTCGTTGTTATAATATCGTTGGAAGAGTCAATTGTGAGAATGTGCCAGTACAATATTTCAGTTTTATGTCATCATTTTTGAGGCATGAATCGAATAAGGAGACTTAAATGCTTAGAATTAGACTGCAAATAAAGAAAGTGTTTTGTATTTCTCTTTGTTACTTACAAGGATAAGAAAATAACATCACGCGTGTAATTCCCGAAGGGTTAGGCAGAGGTAAACCTATTTATACTCACATATTTCGCCAATAAGAAAAAAAAAGTTAATATGTATAGAAGAAGCTTACCCTACTGATTCATGAACTTTAGTTAAGGGAGAAGCGCCAGGATAGCCCACGAAATTCACTTAGGTTCATGACTTTTTCATGAAATAGTCATTCAATGGGATTAAATGAAATACTACTAGAGGGTTGTATCGATGATTGTACTGATTAATTCTATAAATACATATGAGTTATGGTCGCGAACCATATTGTGTTCAACATACAACCCGACACACCCCTGAAAATATTAATTTCGCGAGCTTTCGCGCTTCCCCTTAAGTTAAAGCCGTTATCAGCTTCAGATGGTGTGATGACGACTTTCAAAATACTGGGAAATAGCAGTAAAAATCCAACTTAACATAAAATATCTCTCGCAATACACTTTCTACTTAAAATCCTTTTATTTTCAAACCACTACGAAACCAAATCCACGTGGCGATACTAAGACTAAATCAAGTTAAAATATCTAAGTATCAGGAACATCTTCAAGCAAATTGGGTCATACAAAAGATTATCCAAAGTATCAAATCGTAGCAGACGAGAATAAATTGGTTTAACATTAAGCTATTCATGTATTATAGCTGAAGGTTACATCACAGTTAATGCTAGGCTATGTTTTTGTTCCGCTTTTCGATCTTCTTCTTTTCGTGTCGATGGTACACGTGAACTTTTTTTTTATAATTTGAGCTCAGTGGCGTTCTTTAGGTCATCCGAAGTGCAGGTGAACAGACACTTACGACACTCCAGCAAGTGGGGCATACTTTTGGATAAGCGGAGTGAATAAAATAATAATGGGTACCTAGATCGTAGAGGTTCACTTCAAACTTAAACAAACGATAACGAAATTTTCATTTCAACTCCACAAAATGGATAAGTAGCTGTCAGCCTAATGCTACAATAGGCATCTACTGATAGTTACTTATCCATTTTAAGGAGTATTATTGGTATTATTAATAGGTGCTAACAACCGTGAAAAATCAGCTAAATACTAAAAAAAGTAATTTTAAGTCTACATTTTCATAAAATTCTGATGGCGTAGGTACTGTAATAGTTATCAGCAAAAATCGACCTTATGTAGTGCAGGCTAGTAATAAAGTAAATGAGGCAACAATCTAACAAAAGAATGAGCTTTCAAATTTTTGTATAAGGTTTTACGTAAAAAACCCAGTAAAAATATAGGCGCATTGTTGTAAACACGAACGCTTGACATAAACGTAATAATTTTAATGCTGTTTAATTCCACAACACCCGTATTTAAATTAATGTATCCACAAAACTTTAAAAAATACATTTCCCACGAAAAGCTGATCAACATAACAAGTCAACTAATAAGTGATTTTTATGACTCACTCATTACTCAATATGGAATGACGCAATAAAAGTCAGTACTCAGAAACATGCTAGAAAAAATATGCCAAAAACAGACTTTAAGTACAACTTAATATACCACAACAACAATTTCAAACTCACAACTTTAAAATATCGCGAGTAAGATAAATGGCGGTAACGACCGCGTCGCTTCCACTGTGGAACACCGGCTTTACGCAAATCCCTTCGCCGGGTGCAGTTAAAAAGGATTACGGTAAGGTATTCACACTGCTCGCTTTATATAGTATACGTTAGTATTGTATATCTTTAGCTTTTGGTTTGGGACGAACTTTAAGTTGTATGAAAGTGGTTTTTGAGAATTATGATGCGATTATGTTTAATATGTGGTATTTATGGGGGCTTATAGGGGGCGGGAAATTGTTAAGTTATGTAATATCTTTATTGTTTATCGTGTTTACTTACGACATTATAATTGAAATTCATTCAGCTTGTTTAGTTTACTAAACGTAAGATTTAAGTACCTACCGATATCTATTTAAACGACTTCAAAATAAATGACGGAGGTTTGAGGTAACAAACATTAAAAACAATACAACCGAACTCATAACATTTTGTGTGAAGTCGGTTAAAAAGGAGCAGGTTCACAATTATATTTTTTGTTATTTTTGTTTCCTCAGAACTCCGTCATTAATTTATAAACCAATTCAAAAAAATCCTCGTTTGTTAGAAAGGGTATACTTATACGAGTAGAGTGGTTCCATATTAAGGTTTTGGTCAAGTCAGAATTTGTGGTTTTTGAGTTAACTTCAATAATGCGTATTTTTTCCACTTAGTGTATGTTAATAATTATTACCTAACTCACTGTCACTGTTATTTACTTAGCAAGTTAAGTTATACGAATTTGTGTGGAGTAAAAACGACAAATAAAAAAATTTTTTTTACAAATTCTTGGTTTTGGAACGAAAAGCTTATTAGCAAAAGGCCAAAAAAACGTTTTGCATTCCATTGGCAAAGCCTTTTTCTCATAGAGATAAGAACCAAGTAATGATCACAAAGCTTGTTACCGACTCCAGACTGAGATTTTCAGGTTTTTTTCACCGATTTAACAGACTTACGAGTAGCAATGCCACTCGTTACATAACAAAACGATTTATTTTATTTACAGAGTTACTTTTATCAGAACTACGTGCATGTTGAATAAAAAATAACCACGACCCAAATGGCGTCGTGGTCACAGAAGCCGCAGCCACAAAATTCAGGAGCCGTATCCAAAAACAAATGAACAAGAAAAATAAGGTTCTAAATCATAAAGTATAATACGAAATACATAGGAACCACCAGTAACAGATGTGTTTCAACGTTTGTTGAACTCGCGTAAATCAAGAACTTGCTTAGCATGTACCTACTTAGTACAATAGTACCTACTTCTAAAGGGCGGCTGATTTTTTTGGCTGGACTTGTTTGTAAATGTTGTTTAGAATAAACAGAGTCTAAAACGACACATCAAATAGCCGTCAGCTACGCTTTCTGTACATCAGACTAAGTAACATTGTACAAAACAAAATTACTGGGAACCGACTTCTATTTTTGGTGACAAAATTTCCTGTTTGCGATAATGCGCGATATAACGCACGCAAAACATTGAGCTTATGTGTGCATGTAACGGTCAAGTGGGTATTTAAATTCGTTTTTTTATCGCTAAAACTGGTTTTCGTAAAAAAAAATGTCAATAAAAGTTGGAGTTTTGACCTTCATCATTTACGTAACCAGAAGTTATATTTACGGGGAGTAGAAGTGACTCTCGGCTTCTTTAAGTGTCTTTTTACACCCGATATCTGTTAGAGATTATTAGGTTCTAAGAGAAAGGGAACAAAATAACTGATCGAATGCATTACCTCAGGCGGTTAAAAAAAACCTACCTTCACTCTTTTTTCAGATTGTACTACCAAAGGTAAAGTAGTTATTTTTTTTTTAAATAAAATAGATAGTTGAAATAAATCTTTACAATAATATCAATCAACAAACTTATAAAAACAGCTAGGTAGTTTGACTGAATTTGGAGCAATCCCCACGCAGGTAGAGTTACGTTCTAAGAAAATTTATTTCGCTGAAATATAAACAAAAATTCAGATCCAAAGACACCGATTTCTGAAATTAAATTAATTTATCATCACTTTGTAGTGTTTTGTTTAGAAAGTCAGTTGTTTTCTTTTGTAAAAATGTTTTTTTATTTATCAATTTTTAGTTATGGGTCCTACCCCACACCAATTCGTATACCACTACTTGCGATGGAAACAACAGTGACAGGAGGTATTAGAACGTTATCAAGATACACAAAGTAGATTAAAATCGTAGTATCGAAACTAACGCAAAAACTACCCAGGTAAAATTCATAAAAATTAATATGAGAACACCCCCGAGGCATACCCTATCCATTAAAAGAATCTACAAAATCGATTCACAATTACCGTAGGTATCGCGGAATATCCATACAAAAAAAAATCAAAACAATTAGGTATGCACTCCTATGAGGAAAAACATAATAATTAAATTAAGCGTTGGTTTCGCTGGGTTACTAAAATTAAGTTTCTACATTTATTATCTGTAATTTTGATGGTGTACTTATTAAAGAGTCATCATATTCTATTCTATTTAGTTATAAAAACTTACAATTCAAACGTTATTCACAACATTTTGCTATAATGCCATGTAGTTTAGGCAACCAATTCTCAACAGAGACCTCACAAAACCTACGACATCAATAAGAATAAAATAAAGAATATCTTTCAGCACACCAATCAATATTGAATTGAAACTACGTACACTGCCGTACCAAGAAAACAACACAGTACTTAATATTGTATGACACTGCCGTTTTTCTAAGAAAAATCGCCTCTGAATGACCCATTGCAATTCAACCGTCATTCTTATGTACATGTCCGAGCATTCCTGGGCTCATTTAGACTGAATGTTGAATCCCACCGGGAAAAACCGCGGGATTCAGCACGCAACTTCGACCACAGCTTTCGGACAATCTGTGCATAAATAAACGGGCTTATATACCCTATTTACTTTGTATACAGTACCCATTGCCAAAAGTTTTTGTAAGTCCCGGAGTAGTGGGTAAATAAGTAAGGATTTAATCAATATTTACAAGATTTAGTCGTTCTATTGCATGGCGTATGTCAGGCGACGACACCGGCATTAAGGGAATTGGATGATAGTGAAGGGGCATTTCGATACGAATTTTATCGACTTTGGCTAGTTATTTATGGGTTTGCTTGTTTAGTCTAGGGTTTGGATTTTTAAGCACGGTTCTAGTGCCGATTTGATTTTAGCACAGTCATCATTTAAGTAGTTTACAAATGCTTTAGCCCGGCTTGTAGAGCGGTTTCTGTTAAATGCCTTATACTAGATACATTTGCCTACATTTTTGTGAATGTGAGATTTCGTGGCTTCGCCCGCGTGGAGCTCGGAAATTATCCCAAGTGATAAAAAAGTATCCTATGTTCTTTTCCAGGTCCCAGGCTAACTATTTAGCAAACATAACGATCGGTTCAGTGATTTAGGCGTGAAAAAACACAAAACTACAAGTAAAATAAATACATTTAAATCTATAATTTATATAATGTACCTACATAATAAGGAGTATTCTATTATATGCTATTCTATTACTATAGTATGGACTATTAACTTCTGCTATTTTTGTCGTCTCTTGTCTTTATTTCAATAATCAAAACAGACTATCTATATCATTGTCCTAATGCTACATAATAAACATTTATACAAATTAAGCCACACGTAATACTAAATTTCAATCGCGTTGCACTACATTAATTCACGCCTACCGCCTATCAATGTCTTCAGCGCCATTAGGCATTCCAAATATATTATCTAACCGTAGATTTTACTTCTTCGTAATATTATATTTCCTTTGTTACATTTTTTTACTACATACATGTTTTTAACAAATATTGATAGAAAATTATATATTTTTTTTTAAAACGTACATCACTAGTTATTTTAGCTTGGTTTTAATAAAGAAGTAGTGCAATACTCGCTCATGTAATACGTTACATGAGCGAGTATAAAACATATAGTACAGAATATAGATATTTCTGTAATAAATAAGACATGCCCTGGCTCACAGTCAGTTATAAGTTTTTTATTTTTACTTCATAAACTAGGTAGCATTGTCGTTTCTTTTGTGATTTGTTGTAAAAAACGATTTTGGCTATATATTGCCAGGGTATAAGACTGTTATTGAAACTATAGTACAGATATATCTATTATTTCTAACTTTACTTATGTAACTAAATGAATAAATAAAAATTCTTCCAGGTTATATAGAAAAAGTGCGATAATTTTTTTGATAAGTGTTTATTTAGTATTCAAGTTTCAGCGGAAAATATGTGAAAATTATGCGAATGTATGTTTGAACTATATTAAATGCACGTTTGAAATAGCCACTTTTGTATGTTATGACTACATGACGGTTGCCTGTAAGTTACTTTACTTCACAGACTGGGTCATAACTGTTTGCTTTATATTACGTTAGAAGCGTTTACTTCTTAACAATAGATTACTAATGATCATTATTTTATGTAAACTCGAGTAACTGTACACGGACTTAAAACAACACACTTTTTGGAATAAATTAGGTACCGCGACAATACTAAACATGGACTTCTTAAGGATTGTTAAGTACAATTAAAGGTGAAAAGAGAAACTGGTGTAAATGCTTCCATAAATTATGCTGCTTTGTTTGGTTTGGATGAGCAAATATCGTTACTCACTGGAATTCTGAAGAAGGACTTCCCCATGGAGGTACACCGCGGCGAAGATGGTGCCGCGATTAAATCATGTTAGTGGAGCGAACATGGCCAGAGATCGCAAAAGGCAGAGGTTTGGCAAAAGGGGAGAGTTATGCCCAGCAATGGGACACAGTTTTGCCAAAAAAAACACAGAGTACGCTACTGAGCTATTATCATTTCATAAAAGCCAGGGTTTGGTTAAATTGAGGGAAAGCCACCGACAGTGGATAAAAAAGATAAGTGTATGCCACCAAACATCGATATCTAAACGCACAACACTATGCAAAATCGAATTTATCAGTTATCCTTTGGCCCGCCGCGCGGCGCGTCGTCGTAAAAGGTCTCAAGTCGAACAAAACAAGTACAAATCGATTGGCACATGAATTAACTATGAAACGCTGTTGCGAACTCTTTATGTATACCAAAGGGACATCAGTGGACAATTTAAAGGGGATAGTTTAAAAAGTAATATGTGAACTAGTGGGCAGGATAGATTGTGTTTAGCTTTTAGATGTACATTTGTATTGGTGCAGTTTTTTTGTCTTTAGAGAAATAAAGTCATGACGCGATGCACTGGTTTTCGTTAAAGAGGCTGAGAATATGACTGACTTTCCAGAGAGCAGTGGCAATTGCTTTCCAAAGCGTTTCGTATTTCTGTAACGACTTTCAACAGGATTAAGATACGGTGCTCGGAAGTTTATGCCAATTAAAAACGGGATTGAGTTTTCCTACACCTTTATCACTGATAGAATGTCACTTGAAGGCTTCCACAGACAGGTGCGACGCGACGGTGCAACGCGATTCTGGTAGAACATTTCCATGAAGATTCATAGAAATTGTTCCACTAGATTCGTGTCGCGCCTGTTTGTGAGCGAGTTTTTATCTAGATATGTTAGACATACCTACTAACGTATTGGGCCTTGTGGTGACTGTATACTTAATTATTTGTAATGAACACATATGGCTACAGATTATTGCAGAGTTCGTCAGGATTCGTTTCGTCAGTTTTCTCTATGAATTTAACATAACTTTAATATTAAATATGATTGTCACAAAGTTCCATCGATATAATACAGGCTTTCAACCTCGAAACTAAGCAGCAGAACCAGGCCACTACTGTAAATCTTTTCAAAGGATTTTAAAGGATTATTTTATCAAGTTAATAGTTCTTTTCAACCTTACCTAGGTAACCTGGCTTAGGACAGAAAGCATAGCTTTTAGCTCGCAGATTACAGCTGATGAATAGAAAAGAAGGATAATGAATGGCTGTATAGATGTAGGAACATTAATTAAGAATTTAATCCTTTCAAGATATTAGTAATATAGGCTTTGTGGAGCAGTGGTGGCCCAGTTGTAACGGCTACGACTTACGAGTTGTTGGTCCTAAGTTCGAAACCAGATAAGCGCTTTAGTTGGTGTAAATTATGTCATCACCACTGCTCTCAAAACGGGGATAAAACCGACATGTCCTAGAACCAAAAATTCGAAGACATGCGGCACCTACCAACCCGCACTGGGCCCGCGTGGTGGATTACAGCCCACTCCTTGTCACCGAGAGGAGGCCTGTGTCCCAGCGGTGGGAACATTGTAAGCTGATTATGAGAATTTTTGATTGAATTACTCATAAGTAGGCTCTGTACTGTAAAGATTGTCTACAAAAGAGAACCATGCATCATGCAGGCTGATATAGTTTTAGATACCTACAGTTACAAGTTCTATAAAATAATGTGCTTTCTGATATTCACATATTATGTACATACGTAGAACCACAGTATACGTGATAATACTGGATACATTTAATAAACAATAATTTTTATACAGATAATATCGTGCTACGTAAAATGCTACGAGCGCGCTACGCTAGTCATTCTAAATCAGCTAAGTACGTGTAAGTGCTACGAAGTGCTACGCGTAAATCCGCGCTACGCTGCTAAATAATACAACAGATTTATTAATATTTTAACACGTACTATGGTTATTATTTTGCATAATATTTTTAATACGGTAATAATCGGATATCAAACTTGAGTTGTGGTGAATGATGATTGAAGGTAGATGAAAAGAAAAACCTGATTCACAGACGGACGTTTATCCATTTTTCAGCTATTTTTTTTAATAATAATAATTTGCCAAATGTGGATGTACTATAAGTAAATCTCTGAATAACTCTTCGGGGTTTCCAGGCATGATATTATGTTATATTACACAGAGTTATTTTTACTAATACCTACGACACAAATTACAAACAAAAATATTAGTAGAAGAGCAGATTTCATTTCTATTACTTACTATAAAAGAGTAGCTGTTAGATAAAATTTCTATCACTTCACAGCATCAAGCAACACAACAACAAACTCCATTAAAGCCTCCAACTTGATACAAACTCACAATAATAATATCAAATCAACTGAGCATCTGTTATCAGGAGCTTACGGCTATAGAAAGTTGCGACTAGTTCCCGACTCGGGACTCGAACCGACTTCGAGAACAGTTAACGGGCTTTCAAAGGGACAATGTCGTGATATCTTCACAATACTGTTGTTGCTGTTTGCGGGTAGTTTTGATTTTAAATTCTACTTGTACGGTTTAGAATTGGATTGGAGTGGTTAGTTTGATGTGTGATTGTTAGATAAATGTACGTGATTTCTATATTTTTTTTGTAGTACAATTAATTGGTGTTTCTTGAGCACAGTAACAATTTTCAAAATTCTATACCTTAAAACATTAATTTATTCTGCTCAATCATGGTAAATTGTGTGACTAGCTCATTAATTACTACTCATTAACGGTTTAATCATACCTTTTTTTTTAAAGTATGTGACCCAACTTTTAATTAAATGGAACAAAAACGAAATCCGGAAAACTAATTAATTTTCCAAAGCGTTCCTGACAAACGGTTGATAACTGGGTATTATCGATTCGTGTGAACATTTTTTCACCCAATCAGCTGAACCTAAAACACACAATACACTCTCAAAAGGCGTCAAAGACAACCAAAATAAAAAACCCTGAGTAGGTACAAGTACTCTCAAGTCAGTTTTGTCAGTTAAGGCGGGTAATATGTGAACGATAGCGGCGGCAGAGCCTTTGTTCGCGCGTGATCAAGGGGCCGGCGAGGGCTTTGATGATACTTCTCTGCTGATCACAAGATTGGCGGCGTGGACCTTGAAGATGTGTTGTTAGTTGTAGCAGGATGTGGGCGTGTCGGAATTGTGTTGCTGTTAGATTTAATAGGGTGGTTCAGTTGACCGTTATGTGGGGGGAATATGATGTATGGTGAGAAGTGGTCTGTTGGCCTGAATAACATTGCTTCTTCTTGTAGAAACGTTTCTGTTTTATATCCAGCACCCTAGTTACGGAACACACTATCAATCAGAATCTAAAACATTTTGAAGGCTATTTATTGCTATTTCTTGCTTCATATATGTATGGTCGAAAACGATGTCTGCTCGACAACGTGAATTACACAAAGAATGTTTTTGAACTGTTCAAATAAAAGCGAATCCTACTAACAGTGTGATACGCAATTTTTCAGTCATTTTCTTTTTGTTTTTTGGTAGTTTTCTTTTTGTTTTTTTGTATGATTACTTGGCAAGTAAGACAGTGCTCTAAAAATGGTAATGACTAGACTGACCAAAATTAAAATCCTGCTGTAAAACGTACTACTGTAAAAAGTACCGAGATACTTAAATGATACTTAAAATTATTTTGTAAGAAAATGTTTACATAATAAAACACAATTACTATTATACTGTCCTCTAGCAAAAATATTGCTTCAATTAAATTGAACTAAAAACTAAAATTTAACATAAAAACCGACCTCAATTACGAAATAAAAACATAATTTCTGTCGTTAAACGTAAAACATTTACACGAATTAAAACTAAGGCCCTTTCGTTAATTAGAAAAAGTCTCAAATTACCAGAATTACTTCTAAAACTACCATAAATTAGCTCATTCCGCAAACGTAGGCATTATTTAGTTTCTAGGACAATTCCCAGGACAATGCCTGTTGAACTTTAGCTGTAAACATAAGGTTTTCTCTGGCGTAGTAACTAAAACTTCGGTAAATATAATATACCTACACTTGCAGACCGAAATAAAGGTTGAGCAGTTTTCGAATACATTCTTTTCCAGCGTAGCCGGGCTCATACCACGTTTAAAAAACTTTTATTTTCGTTCATAACTAGCTGTGCCCGTGGCATCGCCCGTGTGGATGTTGACATTATCCCACGAAAACTTGCTGCGGGAACAAAAAATAGCCTACGTTACCTCTTTAAAAATCAGTTATTTGCCGGTGAAAGTCCAGTCAAAATCGATACAGCTGTTACGGAGACTAGCCGTATTACAGACTACCGTATTTAGTTTCATCTGCATTGAATAAAAAGCTAATATTTTGACATTACAAGCATATAGTATGTCTTTTATTTGTATAGATATTGACAGAACGTAATCTGAAAAATAAAAATGTCGCAAACAGATATATAGTCCTAAAATTGTTCGAAAGAGATACCGCGGCCCCTAGCACACAGGCAACTGAGGGAACACGGGTGGGTTTTAGTCAGTAAAAGTCTGACACGCCCTCCCGCTCCACCCAGAGCGGGAGAAGTTATTTGATGATTTCCCACCCAAAAAAAAAAAAAAGTTGTACTATATCGACAAATTCAAAAGATAGTATTTAACAGATAAAATACCATCTTTTAAATTCGTGGCGAATAGATTCGTACATTTATTTATTCTGAATTTATAAGATAGATTTTTTTTCAATAGTTGTGCTTCCAAGGCTCTACCGATCGTTGCATCTTGCATTTTTGCGCAATTAGTGTTTTTATCTTATAGGACATAGAAACTAGAATAGTCTGAGCAACACTATGCAAAAACTATGTATTTCTCAATAAATAAAGCAATATTAAATCAAGGTGTGTTTGTAAACTCATCAACCTCGCATTAACACGAAAGCCGCAATTAACCCTTAATTTAATTAAGCTAAACTTCTTTTGAGTAATATTCTGATTTATTAAACTGACGTGAGGTTTAATTTTCAAATCTAACTTTTGTAACAGCAATGTCTACAACACATTTAAATTCTGAGAGCTTACAAGATTACTGAAAAATGCATGCACTGACTGTAAAGGTCTCCTCAAATCTGTTTGGCGCTTTCTGCAAAAGACCAGTGTAGACACTAATCTGCATCTCATATGTCGTGACCAAAATTTCATCCAGATTTTAAAAGGGGCGGTGACCTTTGCGTTTTGTTTCAGTATTTCTTCTCAGACTAGTCAGTTAGGAAACACTTAACTCTTCTAGTTTGAAAACATAGTCATTTTAACTTGTATAGTTGTTTTTCTTACCAATTTATCATTAATCAGTTGAGTGCGAGAGTAACACATTAAAAGAACTTTTTAACGACGTGATTCGACTCTGTAGTAAAAAAACAAACATCGTAATTATAGTTATTATTCTTTTATTGTTTTATATTAGCTTAAAATACAGATTTCAGCAAGCATGATACCTAAATATATTTTTTTATTTTAGAAATGTCGGTCCTAAAAATACCTTAGTTACTGAAAACATTAGAATAATACTACCACCGCAAATCTAATAAACTAAAATACGTTCACGTAAAATATATACTCGTCAAAACAGACCCCGTCGCTGACACATCAAATATATACTGTTAAAATATTAGCACAGCGTCCATTCGTCCGTCAGTAAAGTAAACATTGCCAGAACCTTGAACCTTCCGAAAAACAGACAACGGTTACAGTAAGTAAAGCAGAATCACTTTTCTCTAAATTATATTAGGCCTGGGATCTTTTATATTGTTCAAAATATTTGTTGTTGCTAATATTGAGAGCAGTAGTGCGTCCCTGACCTACGAGTTGTAAGACGATTTTGACAAGTGGCACAACAAGTTGCAAGCGCTTTACCTCGTGTAAATCATATAATTACCACTACTCTCAAACGGCGAAGGAAAATATCGTGAGGAAACCGGAATGTCTTAGAACCAAAAAACAATTGACAAAACAATTTGACATTTATGTCAAATATCCTCGATTTTTTCCTCGACTAACCCGCACTGGGCCCGCGTGGTGGATTACAACCCGCTCCCTCTCACAGAAAGGAGGCCTGTGTCCCAGCAGTGGGAACATTATAGACTGATTATAAATTACTAGCTTTTGCCAGCGGCTTCGCCCGCGCGTAACTTTCATCCCCTATTTAACTCCCTTAGGGGTTGAATTTCGAAAAATCCTTCCTGATTCCTTGTCTACATTATAAAGGGAACCTCTGTGCAAAATTTCAGCTTTCTAGGTCCAAGGGTTTGGGCTGGGCGTTGATGAGTCAGTCAGTCAGTCAGGACTTTTCTTTTCGTTTATCTAGATTATTATTTTTCTGGGGTCTAAATAATCTGTTCTAAATACTTGTTTATAAATAAAATACTCTCTGCACTCAATGCTCTCTTGGACGCTAAGCCTGACAGTGATGTGGTCAAAATGAAAGGTATTACCATAGTATAGGTTTGCTTATATCTGTGATCATAAATGAACATATATTTACCTACTTAAATAAAACCACCTCCTTCTCCTCGAATACTTTCACCAATCATTAAATCACTGCCCAACTTTAACAACGGTTCATTATTTCCCCAATTACCAAAGAAGACCAGCCGAAACAAGTACACCTCTAAATCGTAAAACAAATAACCAATTAAATAGGAAAATAAAACACAATTAGAGTTGTGCAAGAACAGAGCCGGTTTCAGGCAGCCCATAATATCGTAAAACGTAGAAACAGAACGACGGGAATATTTCGGCTTGCCTCATTATATGCAAATTTCTGTATATTAATAATGAGTTAGGTCAATAATGGTGTGTTCAGACACGAACAGGCGAAACACTGGAAGCTAGTACTGGTTTCAGAACTTTCAAGACAGTAAATAACACAGGAAGTATTTAGTGGCATCTTTACCGAAATTGTTTCTTTCAGTTATTGCTTTTTCATGCAAAATAGATAATTACGTGAAACTCTGTTGATCCATATTCACTAAAAGTTTATTCTGATGAGTATTAAGGCCAGCATGATAATGCTAAATGAGATTTTAATGGTGTTGATGCCACATGGAGCCTCGCATCTTATAAAGGAACGCTGATCTGTGGAAACTGTCGAGCGAGTATTAAAATAAATGAGGTTTATAAACATTTACGCATCATTCGGTTTAGGGACGGTTTAACATTTTGTTTAATGTGAACGTGAAATTAAACGTGAGTGTGAATTTGTGTCATTTATGTTTGTGAAAATGCTTGAGGGGCTTGGGGCTAAGTAATATAAGGCGCACGGGTCGATAGATCAGGTTAAGCTGCGCTTGCCGCGGTTGGTCCGTGGATGGGTGACCATCTTTACATACCGAGATCCCTATGTGCCTCGGAAAGCACGTTAAGCCGTTGGTCCCGACTGTCATTTGTGGATCTGTGACAGTCGTTACGGGTCGTCAGAAGCCCGAAAGTCTGACAACCAGTCTTACCAAGGGGTACCGTATTACCCAATAACTAGGTTATGGGGGTCAGATAGGCAGTAGCTCCATGTAAAATACAGGTATTCAGCTACATCCGGTTAGACTGGAAGCCGACCCTAAGATAATTGGGAAAAGGCTAGGCAGATGATGATGTTTGTGAAAATGCGCACAAACACTTCCTGAGTTAAAAAATATTAATATTAATACCAGCTCATTATTGTCCCACTGTAGGACAAAAGTCTCTTCTCATACAGAGAAGGCACGACCAGTGATCATCACGCTTCCTCAAGATGGGTTGGCGATTTCATGCCTACTCCATGTTATGTTATGATTGAAGGAAATCATCAGTTAAATTATCCCTTGTGAAGATGTTAAAGACAAAGCTAAGATAGTCTCTTGTAATGAATAAGATTGAGGCAGTAACGAACCTTAACAATGTCTTACCTAACGCTGTTCAAAAGTAATCCAATCAAAGCGTGTCACTGGTAGGTACTCGCTACTAACCTACCGCAACTGTTCGCCTCTGAGCCCGCCTTAGCACGGCACACGACGAACTGTTCGCCTCTGAGCCCGCCTTAGCACGGCACACGGCACACGACGAACTCAAACATGCCTTGATACGGGGCCTTGTTAATTTAATAGCAATATTAAACACTGTTATTTCAAAATTCGCAATTCGTGGCCTGTTTAGTTTTCGGACATGCGATTTTGAGTAAAAAATTAATAGTACCCTGTCGGTAGGAAATAGGAGCGTTTATTATCATTCATTTTGTGCGGAATGGCGATAAATTATATATTTTATTTGAAAAATGTTTTGGCCCGGTATTTCGGTTAGTCCTTGGGTTTGGCGAACTATTTGAACGAGCTTTATTGTTTGTTAATTTTTAGTTTGAGCCTTTTTTTTCGTTATTTTACTTTCAAGCTCGCATTGGAAGCAATAACATAAGAACATTTGTAGAAACAGGTTGATAAAACCTTTTGTTTTCACCAAAAAAAATTCACACCTACTAATGAAATAAGCGTCAAAAACCCACAAACAAACATACTTCTACTACATTTAAAACCCAAGGCATTCCTGTTTAATCTAACATTCAGCTCAATAAGACCGATTGCCAACAATATCTCCGAACAAAATCAATAGAACACACTTTAAATCAACTTTGCCAAAGTAAACATCCGTTTCGCCAAACTCGCAAATCCGGGCAAAGTATCGCAAGCAAAATAAAGCTAACGTTTGGAGCAACCGTTTCCTAAATCGCGGTACCGTCGCCATTGTACGGTACCGTTATTTATTTATACCACACAAACAGGTGTGTTTCATGAAAAAAGGCTTAGCTACCTGTAGCGAGGGGCTGCGATCAATGTGTCTGTTTTAGATGCTATGTTGTGTTGAATTTGTGGAATTCATTCTTTTTTTGTTTTTTGATTTTGTGTGAGCGAAATAATCGTGTTTGCTATAAGGATCATCATACCAGATAGGGAGTCATTTAAGGGACTTTTATGTTTTTCTGTGTCTATAAAGAATGTTGATTTTATTTATATCAAACCAGTAGAAAGTTCTTCTAAGGAGAACAGTTTTTGGTCGAAACAATAATTAAGTGCAATCGGGGAATTTTATTGTTCAGTAGCACTACGTTAAATTGGCTGACCAAGAATAACACTTGTGGTTTGCATCATCATCACCATCATCACTTCAGCCAGAAGACGTCCATTGCTGGACATAGGCCTCCCCTATGAACCGCCACTTCAACCTGTTCTGTGCTTCTCGCATCCAGCGGATTGCCACGGCCTTCACCAAGTCATCGCTCCACCTTGTGGAAGTCCTTCCAACCTCCCTGGGCCACATAAGAAGGCTGAAAGTTAGCCAAAGAGCAATGGAGAGGACTATGCTTGGAGTTTCCCTACGCGATAGATTCAGAAATGAAGAGATCCGTAGGATAACCGAGGTAACCAACATACCCCGAAGAATTGCCAAACTTAAGTGGCAGTGGGCAGGGTACATTGCTCGCAGAACAGATGGCCGATGGATCCGACAGGTTCTGGAGTGGCGACCGCGAAGTGGAAGACGTCATCCATAACAGATCCAAGCCATTCCAATTACAAAACTACAATCAAAAGACCCCATTTCCATTCAAAAACGCAACGTAACCTCACAATAAATTAAAATGATTTCACTCTTCGCGAACTATTCCACCAATTTCCAGGTCGCGTGTGTCTAGGCGATAAATATGATGTAAATGCTTTAGTAAAATCTAGAAATAAGTCTTGTATTAATTAGCTGAGTTAAATATGGTTAATTTATGCATGTTTTCGAGGCAGGTATGCCAGAGCGGGCTAAAATATTGTTGGTTCCAAACTGTCCTGTATGCGAATGAATGGAAATTCATGTTTGAGTCGTGTATTTAGTTTAGGCAGGAATTTTTGTGTTTGTGTATGTAAATTTTGTGTTTTTGATACATATTAATGTGTTACCCTCTATTACATAACTGCCAAAATGTCGGTGTACTATAGCTACATCCTACATCTCTACCCAATCCTTCGAGAAACAAGGCGTGATGTTAGGTTCTGTTATGAATAGGTTACTTTAATGATAGATAATTTGGTGTAATTTTATGGAAGAAGGCTTTTTTTCTTTTATGAAGTAGCACAATTGTCGGTGATACTTTATTCAAATAACGATTAACAATTTAGTTAGTAAAATATAACTTAAACCTAGACGGTTTAAGTAATTATAGTAATAGTCCAATAACGATTTTCTTATTCACTTGAATTTTAGGTGAAGACACTAGATTCTTTCTTATAGTTATGTAAGATAAGAAGTGAATTTTAATATCTATAGCTTTGACTAAAAGACGCAATCTACTAACAATGTGTCTCTTAAAAAATATTTACCAAACTCCTACAATTTCATATGAGTCATCGCAGCAGAATTCGTAAAGATTTTACGAGGCATCATCATTTTGTCTCATGTTCTCGTCATTGTCGTAAACATGGGCTCCTTGAGTTCAAATATTGTGAGGAATTCTCCAAATTATGCACAAGAGTGAAATCGTAAATATTTACTTGTGATCATTCAAATGATAAAGTCAAGTCACACACGCAAAGTGCTTCCTTATGCTCTTAGCAATAAGAGTACTTATCGTGTTACTGCATATTTGTTGACTTTTTCCTGTTCGGATACAATAAAGAATTCTCTATCTATGTTTCTATCTTTATGAATATCTTGATCTATCGTGGCCATACTAACTCCCTATTTTTAAACGCTCTGTGACTATAAATGAAAAAAAACAACAGTAAATCCGTAAAATATTTATATTTTTTTTGTGAAACAGCTTAGGAACTCCCTGCAATGTTTTTGAAATCAAACAACAAAATCAACCACCCTGAACTGAACTGTTTAAAAAAATATTCAATTATTCTTTTGGAAGCCAGTTACAAAGCAAAAGAGTCAAACTCCACGCCAGTACCGCGAACAGACCTCAGATCCTAATAGGTGTCCCATTTTACCCCGGAATGTGTCCAATATGCCAGTGCGACCTCACCTCAAGGGTCACGGCCCTCCGCCCCTTATTTATATTCGCTGGAAGGGCACGCTTTTATGGGATATCGGCGTTATGGCGATTTCCGCAAGCCTTTTTGAGTGCTTGGGCATTGAAGCTGAAAGAGGCGAATTTGGAATTGTGCCTTTTTTTCGCCGCTGTAAAGGTAACTTTGTGCAGTGGGGCGGATGTGGATCATAGGAATTATTGAGGAAATAGTTGTTAGTACAAGTTGTAAGTATACGCTTGCGTAGAACACAATTGAAAAATGAACGTTTTTGATTTCCAAAACATTGAATTTTCCCAAGTTTATTCAGGCCTTACTAGCAGTTTTTGACTGGACTAGACAGGATTATATTTGTGCATTTTTTTATCACTTCAAACTTGTTATAAGGGTCTATTTTATATGAACTTAAAAACTTTCTCGGTTCAACAATTTTTAAAGGCTTATCTCTAAATTAAGTCGAAGAAAAAGATAAGGTTAATAAGTTTTTAAGGACTTATTCTAAAAGGCAAATTTCATAATGAGAAAAGAAATCTCGTTACTTACATAGAGAAAGAATTCTTAATTTCATTCATTTTATTTCGCTTTCGTAACATACAAACAAAAACAAAATGGCTGCCACGCTCAAAGACAATAAACAAACTGTCGACAATGTGTTTTACTTATTCCTTGTATCACTTTTCAATATAAATTCCATTCTGTAGCAACTGACTGTTGCTCGTTCCATGATATTTGGATACAAAGTAGGTATTTCTGCTGAAAGGCGATCAGATACCTGATTCAAAAATTAAAGGATAAGTCCACTTATCTTTAAAAGGCACTGCTCAAAATTGTTGATATCAATCCTTTTTTTAAATCCGCGTGATTGGAGACATTAACACCTTTGTTTTAAAATGAGACACTCTTAAGTTGTTGCATACTATACGACTAACGGTACTAACCCTCTGCCAGGGGTGCAAGTTGTACGAAAGAGTTACCGCGGCCCCTGGCACACAGGCAACTGAGGGAATACGGGTGGATTTTAGTCAGTAAAAGTCCGACACGCCCTCCTGCTCCACCCAGAGCGGGAGAAGTTATTTGATGATTTCCTATACTCAAAAAAAACGGTACTACCCAGGCGTGGTACTAATCTGCTGACTGGCTAAGCTTTTCACCAGGACATGAGCAGCTTAAAACTTTCGTATCGCTGAAAGGTAAACCTTACAATCCTTTATTTGAACAACCGAACATAATATAACTTCTTTTTATTGTTGAATGACCTCGATCACGCCTGATAGAAAGCAAAAGATGAGGTCTATGATGGAACATCCATGCCCAGAAGATGTCTTGATCGCCTGTCCGAATCTTTTATGACTCGCGTGTTCCCGCTAACATTAACAACAATTACACATATTGCTAATTCACACATAAACATTACAAGAAATAATTAACAGCACGCGAATCTTAATAACTGTGTTGTGGTCGTCGAAGTTTTAATGTATTGTGTACGACTTTTGATTATACAAAGTATGTCTATTTAAAACCTTACTTTTTATATAGAGTTAAATATACACGCGGTATCCGAAATATGTGATCATACTTAAGTGTGTTGTACATACCATCACACTGAACACCGTTATCCATCTGAGCAAAATCGTTATCACAAAAAGAATATCAACTGTCCTATACAAAACTTCAATATCTACTCGACCTAAGTGTATGGAACGTCTGTTTATTATTCGCGGTCACGATGTTTCATATTGTGTAGTCCTCTTTACTGTATCCGGCCGCATTGATCCATACTAATTCTCTTCCCTTTCATGAACTCTGTGGTGACTAGCATAACCAAATTTGATCTTAAAAACCGGTCACACCGTGTGCGAGAGCTGATAAACATCATTGTTATTGTAGGTATATATTTAAAAGCTTTTGGCGACTTTTGCGTATATAAATGTAAAAGAATTACAATAAAATTACCTATTGCTACTACCTAAGTTTTTACATTTGCTAGCTACTGATCTTGTGTCTCGGTTACTGTCATCCATCCAATTTCAGACACCATGCAAAGTTATGCACTCAAACAAGCTCGAAGGCGTCCTAAATCCATCAAAAATCGGCCCATAAAAGCATTTACCTAAACTATTAAATCAGTAACTTCCCGAGGTCAAAAATAATAGGTAAAACCTAACTAAGGTCTCACAATGAGAAATTCAAACGTAAAACTACCATGAAAAGTCAAGGTGATAAACCTCATTACACAGAAATGTTTAAGATCCTAATCTTTACGCAAACGACACAACTGTAACACAAAGACAAGAAATAAATAAGTTAAAACTACTATCTTGTATGTAATCTAAGTTAGTGGATACACTGTGTGGGAAAATTATTTTGCGAGGGTGGCGACCAAAGTTGTATTAGACTGGTTTCTTGGGTATTATATAAACAGCCTATAATGTTCCCACTGCTGGGACATGGGTCACGCGGGCTCAGTGCGGGTTGGTAGATGTCACATGTCTTATTTTTTTTTGTTCTAGGAAATGCCGATGTCCTCACGATGTTTTCCTTCCCCGTTTTGAGAGCAGGTGATGAAATTAAATACACAAAGTAAATCGCCTTTCTGGGTTGGATCCTACGACCTACAACTCGTAAGTTGCGTGCGTTACCACTGGGCCACCACTGCTCTTGGATATTACTATTTCGTATTTAGGTTTAGAATGATAGGCAGGACGACCTGAAAGATTGTTAAGTCACTTAAAATATCAAAACATTGTGTTCCCAATTTTCCACTTTTAAAGACATTTTCAGAAAATTTTCATATGTAATTTTAAGATGAAACTATTATTGTGAATATTTCAAACATAAATTATTGCCAACCGTAAAGACTTCCTTTGAAAATCTACTGAACCGGAAAATGAAGAAAAAAAGTTCTCTAGAATCTTCTTCTAATAGTATTAAAGTAGAGACAAAATCGTTATCCTTGCCACCTAAAATGGTACTTCGAATAAAATAATAAAGTAAGAAATCCATACAGCAAACTTCGTCCCAACGATCATTCATTCCCTAACACACAGCCTATAACAGAATAATACGTAAAGACACCAACACAAGACAAAAAGCACCATTTAATCCAACTGCCGTACTAAGTTGAGTCTCGCCTGTGCTTGGGACATTAACACGCTCATACATCTGGCCAAGCGATGCTAATCTGATGACCTACATGCTGAGCCTCCTAATTGGGCGGCTTTTACTACCCGATTATGTATCAGACGCGATTTATTTCTATTGCTTTTTGGGTGTACTGCCAATAAAATTTGTAGGTTATACTGTGGTACGGGATTTGGATGGCTGTGTAATGTGTTAACTTTTTGATATTTGCTTACGTCAATCTGCTGATATTCATGAGTCTGTTGCATCTAAAAAAGTGCAACGGAATTGTGTAAAATTGTAAATTGACACTATCCTTAGTTATAACGTAATTTATGACGTAAAATATTAAGTTAGAATTAAATTTCTTACTAGGCTACTAGTATTTAAATATTTAGAAATCTAGTTCTAGTTAATACAGGAAAAGTAAATCGACTGATAAATTGTTTGTTAATTATTTTGTTTTCGGCAATAAATTAATAAAAAATACAAACCGGAATATGTAGAAAGTTGATTTTATCATCCCACTACTGGGCTCCTACGAGTCGAAATCACAGGAATTCTGATTTACTTTTCAAACTCTTCATTCTTATAAACTTAACACAAGTAACAAGTTGTCGCGATACGCTGCCAGCTTTCTAAATACTTTTACAACAAGAACCATTTAGCTTGGTCGAGTTATGAATTGTCCAAAATGTGTGCGCAACCACTCTCCAAGTTTCTCGTTCTCAAAAAGATACTTAGGATTTTGAAAACTTGAATCTTTTCTGTTACTTATCCTTGTTGCAAGTACATGATACTCGTACTACTTAATCTAGTCTTTTTACTTTCAGTTCTCGTAAAATTCAAAGATCTTATACATCCAAAGTTTTTAATTTATACAATACCTATTATAAGCTTTTTGAATCTCCCAAAAAAACTACTCTTCTATATATTTAAAAAATAAAATGAAGTTACTTTTCGGTTCTATGTGACTTCGTTATTCTTCTTAACTACTAACGGATTTCGGTGCGGTTTTCATCATCATAGGTGTGTGTGTATAGTACGTTAATATTAAACTTACTGTCTCGGTGGTAAAGTCCTGGGTTCGATTCCCGGGTCGGGCAGTCTTATTGTGTTCCATCTGGAATTTCTCAGTAGCAGTCGGGAGTCCGAATTTGTACCCGATAGATGGCAATAGGCTCGCCCTGTTACATGGAACTTAAAGTGGGTGCACCCGGTGACAGAGATGCATCTTTAATGCTTTGTCCAGTCCTAAAAACCATTTAAAACAGGGGTAGGGCGCTAGTTTGTTATAAAACTAAACCTTCAACATCCAAGCAAAGGCAAGTGCATAGCAGTTCCATTTCCTATGATACGTAATTAGCCCCTATTATTATGTTAGTTTTGCTAAGTCCAGTGCGAACTTTCAATGCAAACTTTGCACTCTGAACTGTTTTCTTTTTGCTTTATGCAGTTTCCGCCTTCGTAGCCTTTATTGCTTTTATCTTTTATCTTATCTTTTGTAATGTGAAAACTTTCTTTTTTTGTGAATATTTAGATTAGCTTCAGAATATGGCGCGCTATTTATGTTTCTGTGGGTTAAATATTTGGTTGTTGTAGGTGTTTTTGGGTTGTTAACTAACAGTAAAAGTGGTCGGAAATATGGTCATAACTTCGTGTGTTATTTTATTTTTGCGACCAAGAAAATTATTATATGGCTGGTAATGTTTTAGACCACGTTTGCCCGGAAAAAATATCGCGGTAGGATTTTAAACTCTCGGTGTTGAACCGAGAATTGAGAATACAAAAGCGTGCATCCCATCCCAACGTGTCGTAAAAAGAAAATGTTCGATTTTTAGCTCTCGGCGCTAAGCAGTGCGTTGCAAATCTAGTGCCCGAAAAAAAATCCCCGCGATATTTTTACGTTTGTAGGAAAGGATTTAGTAAAGAAAAGTTGTAGGTAATATAATACAGTGTCTACTTGCATTTCACTACAAGAGTTAGTAGTAGAGAACAAATATGAATTGCAGCACATTTTTGCTTTTAAAGTAGTTGATGTTTAGTATTACAGAGATTTTTGTAACATAATATAACCACGAAGCTTTTAGGACTGTTTTTCTTGCATCATGCAGGACACTCTGTTTTACCGAATACGTTTTGCTGACATTCATCATCGTCATGACCATCCGCCCCACTTCACCCACTGCTGGATGAAACCCTCTCTTTTCTTGTGCCAGTCCCTACGCTCTGTACCAGCCTCATCCAGGTTTTGCCCGCGATGGCAACAATGCCGTCCGACATTTCTGACATCAGGACATTGAAAAAGTAACAGATGCCAGTGATGCAAGAAAGAAATGCACCTGTTTTAAAGTGCTTAACGTTCCGCGAGCTTACATAACATGTATGTGTGTTCCAAATATGTTTGCAGCTCAATAAAAAACTCGAAATCGTCTGAAAATGTATCGTCGTTAAGGGCGAATTTCACTGAAGAAACTGTACGCGATCACCACATAAACTACGTTTAGTAGCTGATAGTGTAATCTGTCGTAAATATTCCACAGATAATGCGTTCAGGAGCTGTCAGTGTCAATAGATGTTTAGATGTGCTGATCGCGTTTAGTTTCATTGGTGAAATTGGTACTAAGTAATAACAGCCCCACGGTTAGATCGACCAGGTTAAGCTACGCTTGCCGCGGTTGATCCGTGGATCCGTCCACGGATCAACCGCGGCAAGCGTAGCTATGACCATCTTTAGACACCAAGATACCTCCATGCCTCGGAAAGCACGTTAAGCCGTTGGTCCCGGCTGTCATTCATGGATTCAGTCGTTACGGGTCATCAGAAGCCCGAAAGTCTGACAACCAAGGGGTATCGTATTACCTGACAACTCACTCGTGGAGGTCAGATAGGTTCGACTGGAAGCCGACCCCAACAAAGTTGGGAAAGGGTGCCTGAAAATTGCACACACACTTGTACCATTGTAATTTGTGATTGCGACTCCGGACTAAACCTCGCCAATTTCCGTCCAGTCCCCACACCCCACGTTTGGGCAAAAGCCTACATTTTTAAACGCGATACGACAAGCAAAATACTATTACACTTTACCAACGAAAATTTTCGCCCCAATTCGCGAGCACAGGGTTACTGGGCTAATAATAGAGGGAATACAACCTTATTGCCTCGGTATTAAGATGGGATTTCCTTTGTGTGCTGTTGTCCTTTGACAAAAAGGTTCTGAAGCCATCGTGTCTAATGAGGCATGTAGAAAAAAAGCAGTAGTGTTTTTTTCATTTTCCCTTTTGGCCCTCCGGCTGTTTCTTTAAGAGGAAAGGTTGATTCAATATTAGCAAGGTTAAGTGCCACCTTATTGATAGGAGACCGGTTTTTGGCTTATTGTGGAACAAAGGGCCATCGAAAATATCTTAGTTAGGTACTTGTAAACATAAGACGGACTTGAAGGAAAGTTTGTACCTGTAATTTAAAATTAATGTCAAGGATCTTTTTAGTAAAAAAGAAAATTGCTAACCTTATTAATTTAATGTTGCCAGTTGGTAAATGAATTAGTGACTAATGTTTTTTGTAAATATTTAGTCAAAAGGATACTTTTCTAGTACTATGTAACTATATTGGAAACTTCTTCTATTTTTGTAAAAAAATCTAAAATAGTCAATTAGTAAAAAAAAAATCTTAAAAGATCCACTTACATAAAGTAGATCTTTTAAGACACTTTTCACGTCAATATTTTGTTGGCCAATATTGTAAAACTAGATGGCACCGGCATTTCTTAGCTGACGGATCTCTGAGAAAAAATGCCGAAGCAAACTCAGATGTCATGATCTCTTTTAAAATCCAATCATTGTATTATTAGGGATCTAGATCACTCCCACCCATATGAAACCGAGAAACGTTAATCGGATAACTATCAGCACATGCCAAAAATGTAAAATGCCAATACAGGCCACAAACCCACCGACCCATTTCTACAACTGTAAAACCACCACCACACAAAATATTTTCCTTCCATTCCCATTGCAAAAACTGTAATAAAATAAATCTGTTTTTGGCAAATACTCAAGATAATGCAACGGAAAACATCTCTAGCTACTGATTACAAAATAAAAGAAATATTGCTTCAGCTGGTTATTGCCCCGGGCGGTGTTTTTCGTGAGAGCTATTTTAATGCTCGTAAGAATTGATATTGCTTTTCTCAGTATTTGACTTAGAGTAGGTAAGCCTACGTCTCATACTAGGGGAACATCGCTGGAAGAGGAGGGAGAGAGGAGGCTTGTAAAAGTCAGCAGTGGGTGAAACAAGGCTACCGACAGGTCTGGGCAAAATACATGCTTTGCTTTAATTGAAATACAAATTAAAAAATACTGTATCGCAAGTAATTAAAATACGAAATACAAAATATCTTTAAGTAAGGTATTTGAAATATAAAATACAAAATACAGTATTTTAGCTATTTTTAATTGAAATACGAAATACAAAATAAGTAATATAGACCAGAACCGCCTGAATAGTAGAGAAAAACAAGCTCAATTAATCAGTAAAACCAGAGTTTCCTTTCATGAACACTAGATTTTTAAATGTACTGTCAGACAAACAGCCTCTTGTTGGAGAGTGAATAAAACCTGCTAAAGAAAACAATCTTTCAACAGGTCCTGATGAGCACAAACTTGAGTTAAATTGTATTAACACATTTTTATATTTGGATAGCGCTCAAGAATTGAAAGCTCTTAACTTCTATCATTTAGAACAGAAGCTTTATTTATTCCGTGAAAAAACTAAAAACAAACCGTTATGACTTGACAACTTAACTTGACATTGACAATTTGACGTATATTTTTTGCGTTTTGTTGGCCAATTTTGACGAACAGTCATAGCGTACAGTTTACATAACAGGTGCTGAGTGTTGCCAACTCTAATAACTGCTTTACCATCATTACACTCTCGCCTCGCACTCACACTCACGATCGCTAAATGAAGGTTAAATGTATTTTAATGTTAAAATGTATTTTGAAGCCTCAAGTATTTGAAATACTAATTACAAAATACCTCGGCGACAGGTATTTGAAATACGAATTACAAATTACATTTTAAGGAAATAATTGAAATACAAATACCAAATACGTACGTATTTGTATTTCCAGCCAGGGTTGGGCAGTATTTTAATTACTTGTAATTAAAATACTGCTCAACCCAGGCTACTAGGGTTACTAGGGTTGGGCAGTATTTTAATTACAAGTAATTAAAATACCGCCCAACCCTGGCTACCGATGATCATGATGATGATGAAACTCCCATCTATGAGTTTCTTATGAGAGTTGATGATTAACTTGTAACCAACTATTAAAAAAACTAGCTGACCCGTGCGCACTTCGTGGGCGGTAAACATGTTTATATCACTCAATAGATTACGACACAGTCGCGGTTCCATACCTATGTCTTATTATCTCTTTAACCATTCGTCCAAATGATATGCAGTATAAGGGAAAAGTCTTTTGTTTTAAACACTTGAGACGAAAAATTTACTTATTTTGATAAAAATTCATAATTGTTGATAATATGACCAATAAACATGACCTAACGATTTAAATGATTTTTTTTATATAAAAACTACTTTTTGTGACTTAAATATGAAAGTTAGACATATGCTGTCGCTAACTCAACTTTTTTCTAGAACTCAATCATATATCTCTCATCGTTAAGGCAGCGTTCGTAAGAAACGTTTTCGTTCGATCGTTTTTTCTCCGACTTACTTTGCAAATCCGACTACCACGAAAAACTCTTTTCATTTTTCGGGTTAATATAATGACATTCACAAATAATGTAGCTTTCTATTGGTAAAACAGTTTTCAAAATCGGTTTAGGAGATCCAGTGATTACCCCCTACAACCTAACACCTCACAAACTTACAAACTTTACTAGAAAAAGTAATTTCAAAAACTACTACGCGTTCAAAAAATCACGCTCACGGCTTTCAGATGAGAATGTTTTCTTGCGTCATGCTATTGAATTTTTTATAGCTCACTTTGTTTTCTCTAGAGGAATGAATAATATGACGTCATTTAATGTGACGTCGCCAATAATCAGGAGCCAATCAAAAAGCATCTAACGATACCTTATTTGTTAAATTATGATAAATAATTCAGGGTACATATAATTATAATGGTCAAAATTATAACCCTCCGTTTTGCTTCGCCATTCAGTATAGAAGAATTTAAGTAAAAAAAAACACCCAAGAATCCAAAGAATCACGTCAAAAATAAATCAAACACGCAAAATTCACCTCGAATGCACAAAATATTCACTGTTCCTCACTAGAAACCAGTCTGACTTCACAAAACGGGACCCTAAATCATCCAAATGTAGGACAATAGACCATTGATCTATAAAGGTAGCGGAACAATACGGACAAACGAACCGACGGCATTTTCTTTGCAAAAACGATGTCGCAGTCGAAATAGTCCGGTGAATCAACTCGGAAATGCCAATGGGAAATGTACCGAGTATTGCGGTTAAAAGATGAGTATTGTATTTGTATTGATAAGTAGATATGTTTTGTGTGTACCTAAAAGAGAACCCAGCACTAAAATTTTATGTACTAAAAGGTCGTGAAAGTTTAGTTTTTAAAGTTTAGTTTCAAAAGGATCCTTTTCCAAATTCACCAATACCTAGTTCTCTCTCCCTTCATTCGTGGCTTAATGACACTCGTTTAAGGAAAGTTTCAAGGAAAACAGTTGGAACTATCATCGGTTAAAACATTCCACCACCACTTTTGTTCTAACGATGGGCGGTCAGATTGGTCACCGATGGTCGACGTCTCGCGTTATGTAGATATTATTTATTTTATACCCGAAGTGATTTTATTTTTGTTTGTTTGTAGGCTAACTACCTGCTTAAGTGGTTTTAAGTAATATTATGTAGTCGATGACCTTGGTGCACGGTAAAACTCTAATGAGTTTATGTAGGCACCAAACTAAAGTAAAATAATGTATGTGTACTATTAAATAAATAAATAAATAATAAAAAATAATAATAATAATAACTAGCCATCCATCTGAAATAATCCCAAAATCAAGTCTTCACAGGAAATAAGGTTTTTTTTACGAAAAAAAAACTATTGAGATACTTAACTACTGGTACATTTATCCGCGATTTATAGGAAGTAATACTGATCGCGAATTTATGTAGATACAAAAACATATTTAAATACAAAATCGTGTATTTTGTATTTTTTTTTTTGCAGACAAAGCTGCGGGCAAAAACGAGTTTCATCTAAAATAATGAACGAAAATTATACTTCATGCAACGACGGCGATGGCGTAAAAGAAAAGTAAAAATAAATAGCGTCTGTTTTCTCAGATATTGTAAAAGTTTTTCCAAACAGGGTTTCTTAGGCCGTAGGTGCTGCTTAGCAATTCAGTGTTAAACTTCAAACATTATAACAACGACTTTATTTTCCAAGTCGAATGTGTTACCTCTGCCTTTGGGCTTATCTTAAAAAGATGTTAGTCTGGAAATTTTGCCTCCAGCGGGCGCAGAGAAAGACACCAATATTTCAACCAAGTTTCTTAAGAATACGACAAGAGGTATCTTCTAGTAATGCCTCTCACAAGCTTTTTTCTTCTCAAATTGACTTATAGTTATAGCCAAGGTAAACTAATTTATTGATAGTAGGCAGTTTCTTTCAGGAAACCACCTCGTCTGCCTTTTAAGATTCCATTAAATAAAATAAAATAAAAATAAAATAAAATAAAAATAAAATAAAAATAAAATAAAAATAAAATAAAAAAGCCTTATATTTCCAGTAACACATTAACATGCAAATGTTGACTCCTACCTAAAGTACTTAATTAACAAAAGGATAAAAAATAATAATTGAGAAACTAATATCTAAACACTTAAATACAATTATCTTAATAGCTATTTAGATTTTACTAATATTATAATAATAGGCAGTAGCATTTTTTTTTTTTATTTTACTGTACTGGAACCCCCTTCAGGTAAAGGCCTCCTCCAAAGCTTTCCATTTCTCTCGGTCCTGGGCTATTCGTTGCCATTCTGGACCAGCAATTTTTTTAATATCGTCGTCCCATCTAGTGAACGGTCTTCCTCTATGCCGTTTGCCTGGTGGGCCTTTCCATGACGTAACCGTTTTGGTCCATCTGCGATCTTTAAGACGTGCTATGTGACCGGCCCATTTCCACTTTAGCTTCTGGCTGTATTTGAGAGCATCTATTGCTTTTGATTTTGACCGTATTTTGTTGTGATTTATTTTTTGTATTTTCTTGATATTTAACATGCTGCGTTCCATTCCTCGCTGACATGTTATTATTTTATTCTTTACTTGGTTGGTATATTTCCATGTTTGGCATGCATACGTAAGACAAGGAATGAGACACGAGTCCATGACTTTTTTCTTCAATTTGATAGGCATCTCGCTTTTAAATATTTCCTTACAACTCCAATACTTTTTCCAAGTCTGTTTTACTCTTCTCTCTACTTCCAGTTCATTGCTGTCTCTGCAGAATCCAATTTGTTTTCCTAAATATATATACTGATCCACATAATCTAATGGTTCATTCCCAATTGTTATTTTTGATTTTTTGAAGTTGGTCATTAATCTGGTCTTCGTGATATTCATTTCTAAACCCACTTGTCTGCTTGCTGCGTGTAGAGTGTCTAGCATATATTGCAACTGTAGGCTCGATTCTGATAGTAAAACTAAGTCGTCTGCAAATCGTAAGTGGTTTAAGTATTTACCCTGGATATATAAACCACAATTTCTCCAGTCTAGTTTGCTTATGATAGATTCTAATATTGCAATGAAGATTTTTGGGGATAAGGGATCACCTTGCCTGACTCCTCTCTTGACTGGAAAAATTGGGCCAATGGTTTCTAGTTTAACTCTGCTTGAGCAATTACTGTATAGGTGTTTGAGTATTTTTATGTATTGTTGCTCTACATTTTGGGCTTTTAGCGTGTTCCATATACTTTCGTGTGAGATTGTGTCAAAAGCTTTTTGGTAATCAATGAATATGACATACAGCGGTCTCTGTTGCTCTTGATATTTTTCCATTACCAGTTCTAATGTGTGTATGTGGTCTATAGTAGAAAAATTTCTCCTAAATCCTGCTTGTTCAATAGGTTGACTTTCCTCTAGAGTTGTACTAATTCTTTGATTTATTATTGTAGAGAAAAGTTTGTAAATACTAGGTAGCAGGCTTATCGGCCGGTAGTTGCTGATGTCTTTTGGGTCTCCTTTCTTGTACAGCAAGATAATATTCGATTCAGACCATTGATAAGGTGTAACTCCTGTTTCAAAAATCAAATTAAATAATTTGGTAAGTGGAGCAGCTAGTATGAAGCTGGCGGTTTTTATGGCGTCGTTTGTGACATTATCTGATCCTGGGCTTTTGTCTGGTTTTAGTCTATTTATTGTTTCAATTATTTCCGTACATTCTATTGATTCTATGTGGGATTGTGGTTTTTCTGTACCAATGTGATCCTTTTCAAAGTAATTCGTGTCTCTTACTGTCTCAGGAGCACTATAAAGTTTTTTATAAAAGTTTGTAGCAACGTTAATGATGTCTTTTCGGCTATAAGCAGTGTCCCCCGACTCCTTCAAACAATTAATCCATGCTTTTCCTGTCCGCAGCTCTTTATACCCCTTTTTTAAACTTCCACTTTTTTCTAAGTGTTTTTGGAGGATATTAATTCTATGGTTTTTGTAATCTTTTTTTATATATTTGCTTAACAACTTATAAAAAGCTTTGAGTTCATTTTTCATTGTTCGCGTTTTATTTTTAGTTCTTTGTAGCTCTTGTCTGCGTTTTAAGAGTCTTTCTGTATTTTCTGTGAGAGCGCTGCGCACTTTTGTTGAATGTGACGTTCGTGCTACTTTTAAACTGTCTGTTATATTTTTTATTATTTTATCGTAGTAGTCCTGTACTGTCACATTAGTTTCGGTGTGGGATATAGATATTAATTTATTTTGTAAGTTTTCCTTATAAATTTGTATTTCTTCTTCGTTTTTGAGTGTACTGTTTTGTTTATTTACAAACCTGGTTCGTGTTTTCACATGCTTAGTAAGTGATATTTTAGCTCTAAGTGGTCGGTGACCGTGTCGGCCGACCACTTAAGATTCCATTAATAGCCTACAAAGAAGACCTATATTTAACAGGAAGCGGCTAGCAGCCCTCTGATACTAACGTCATAACTTCCATTCTCTCTTTCAGCAAAAACATTGAAAATGTGTAAAACATTCTAACAAAAAACATGGTCAAATATTTTGACTGACAGCGCAAACTCAGCCTATTGTGACTGGCGAACTATGACCGAAACCAAACAATGACATCGCACATCAATCTGGTTCTAACCGGTTGGCGTGACAGCGGCCATTAATATAGTGCGGGGACGTCGGAGGGGTAAGGCGCGGGGTTGGGGGACACAAACATGGAGGATTTGTTTTGGCGCGCTCCGAAATACGATTAATTGATACGGAACACGCTAACGTGGTGTTATCCCGTTTTCGATATGAGAATTTGCGAATGATTACCTACGTAAACTGTTGTTGTATGATTGCTATTTGGGGTAATGGAGGGGCTGGTGGTGTCAATAAATCTGTTTAGTTTATCGTTTTACGGCATTAGATGTCAAAACAGCCTCCGGAAGAGGGAAAAGCAAATTAAAGAAGAAGGCACTTCATTCGTTTTTACTGTATGGTCCTTTCCACCGAGCCGCACTGAGCCCGCGTGGTGGATTATGGCCCATTCCCTTATTGGTTAGTTGTGTGTGTGTGTATGTTCCTTAAACTACAGCAACTTAGTAACTACCATAGTCTAGACGTTAATAAATAAAACCTAACCTCAGTTTTGGTTGCCAACTATACAAAACAGATTTCAGGAAAAAAAAGATAATTGTGTTTTTCACATACCTACACATTAGTACACATACCTTAAATCTTTTCAAACTCTTTACCTAACCACAGAACAGTTTATAACTGTCAAAATTACAACGAATGTTAAAAAGCTCTATTAACAACTAGGAACCCAACTAAAAGTGTCACATTAACGTTCTAAACATAATATGTTTGAAAGTCATTTAACAAAAAACTTGTTCCAATTCTTTTGCGTGATTTCGCTGAATGGAATGACACCTATTGAAGAAATCGTTAAGAATTTTATAAATAAGGAAACCAACTTGAAGGTCACGCAGCCATCTTTGTAAAGGCTTTTATTTAATTCTTTTTTCAGCGATATCGGAGAATGTCACACGATGTAAGTTTGTTTTTTATTTATTTTGGGTCGGAGGACCAAAAGTGGTGTTTTAGCAAAAATTTCTAGAATACCTTTACGCTAGTCACCGTAGACACAAAAATTGCGTTAAGTCGCAAAAAATTATACTGTATAATTTTTTTGGAATGTTGTTAGGAAACCAATAGTGTAAAACCAAGTTTATAGCTTTGAAAGGCCTGTGCTAACTGCGTGGTGCTCGAAAAACCGAACTTCTTTCAGTTTATGACACAGAACACATATAAGTACATACGAGGTTTTTGACTTACATCTTCTAAAAAGTGCAAAAGGGAGCACGTTCTTTTCAAATAAAAGCGATCAGTATTACTTCCTATTTTCTTATGTAGTGCCTACCTCATAGAGATATCTAATATGAATAGTTTCCTTCGCTGGCATTCTCCGCTTCCTGTTAATATACCTATGTGTAAATCTGTAAGATATACGCTTATTGGCACAAAGGCAATAATATTATGAAGACATTACATACAACTTCCTTTGGTTTAGAAATCAGATATTACATAAAAACCTGAATTGTGTGGCAACTTAATTAGTCAGTGAGAATTAGGCAAACTTTTCATTATTTATCACGTATTTATTATACTCGTATAGGTAAATTAAAGATTTGTACGATAAAGATAATAGGTAACGGAAATATGTTGTAAGGTTGTGTAATTTTTATGTAGTAAGTAACTTGATTAGGTGTATCTACTTAGCCTTTTTCCCAACTATGTTGGGGTCGGCTTCCAGTCAAATCAAATGCAGTTGAATACCAGTATTTAACATGGTGTGACTGCCTATTTGACCTTCACAACCCAAGTCTACTGTCCCAGTTACTGGGTAATACGATACCTCTTGGTAAGACTGATTGCCAGACTTTCTGGCTTCTGACGACCCGTAACGATTGTCAAATATTAACGTGCATTCGGAGGTATGTAAAGATGGTCACCATCCACGAAACAACCGCGGCAAGCGTAGATTAACCAGATCGATCGACCCGTGCAGCTGTTATTACGTAGCCACAAGCCCCTCTCTTCGAGACTAATAATAAACTGAAATAAACTCGTTTCATCGAATTACATTTTACGATTACATAACTAAAATAATTTTGTCCTTTGAGCCTGTGAAGAATGTAAACTGAAGTCACACTTGCATTATTACCCTGATTCATCTATTTCACACCAAAATATAACCCCAACTAACCAAAAATGGCCGACCAAGTCGCAGATGCTCCCGATAAGACTGAACTAAAAAGCCACGTCATTGAATCTTGAAACTTGACGCCTGAAAGAAGTTTTTCGACCTGAAACCAGCTATTCAGGCGAAGTGACGTTATCGGGCGTTTTGTGGCACAACTGTAGGAAATTCATGAAAAATTCACGTGACATTTAGATTTCTTACCGGCGTAGATTTCAGCATATTATGTATGTTACCCTCAGATGTTACCTAATAGTTTGTCACCCCTGATTTTGACCACAGGGTGTCGTAGCTGACAATATTCTAATCCCGGGTACAGATTGGTGACACGTGACATGAAACAAGTTTGCCGACTGTCGTGTTGAATTACATTTGTTACATTGCTTATATCACAATCTGCCTATATTGTCCCATTGCTGGGACAGCTGCTAGTCTCTGTGAGAGAGAGTGGGCTATAATACACCACGCCATCTCAGTGCGGGTTGATAAATGTCACATGTCTTCGATTTTTTGGCTTCGAATATGTCATTCCTCACAATGCTTTTTTTCATCGTTTAAGAGCAGTGGTGATGAATTTAAATACACATAGAAAAGTGCCTGCCTGGATTCGCACTCGTAACCTGAGGCCAATACCTCTGGCTCACCACTACTCTAAATTACATAAAGGACATCATTTTTTCGTTACATTTAAACAATCTGTAACCAGCATTAGAAGGAACGCCGAAACAAACTCAAAGGTTATATTTATTCTTTAGCCCAGAAATAATGGCACATATTTGAGCCAATTTCCTCACAATACAGTGTTTTTACTGATTTCCGTTCTGCAAACATTCTGTTTTGCTTATTGCTTTTACAAATTGGTAGAACTGAATACAATACTTTGTATTAAGTTTTAAGTAAAGATTAACAGTCACAGTTTACTCAATATCTTCATAGGTATATTGGTGGTATTGTTATATTTTAACAATACTTTATAAACTGAAGACATTTACTTCCTGAAATAGCTTTCATTAAAACAACTTGCGTTTTTGTTGGTTTTTTTTCTTCATTTGGTATGTTTACCTAGTGCAATAAATTAACTCATCAATCTATTTTACTGAAAAAGCCTGCACTGACTGGACAGGTTCATTTTTTTCCTCAAAAGACCATTTCAGACACCAATCTACGTAGTCTTCATAAGATCTGAACAAGATTTGTCTGGACTTTAAAATAAACTGTGACCTCTGAGTTTGTGTCTTACAAACTCATAGTCATTTTTAAAGTCCAGACAAAATCTTGTTCTCGGAGTAGTCCGATAGGAAAAGCCGAGTCGAAATAAAATCATTTATCATTTAGTGGCCCACTTTACAAGTTCAATTTTATGTTAAAACTATGTTTAAATAATAAAAACACATAATAATAATAAATAGGCTGGTATTTTAAATGATTTATACTGAGTAATAAGTATCGTTAAGAATAACAGTGCATCCCACCAATTAATGTAACAACAAACAGAACAATAGTACATTTCCCTACAACAATAAATGATCAAATCTATGACAGAATCTAATACTACCTTATTGGTGGACTCAATAAGCCTGCCTAGCTACAGTCCCCCAGATATAATGAACTAGGCCCAATAATGGCCGATGTTACTAATAAAGGGAACAAAAGCAATTGTGTGAGTAATAAGTGGTGGTTGGATGTGGAGGAAGATATGCGACGTGGAACTATTATATAGAATGGGCTAGGGAAATTGTATAACGTTCGGGTGGGGACTAAAGATGAATGTGATCACTAAACTATATTTGTAGTTGAAAAGATGTTATCCCATATATCGATATACCTTTGTCACGATCAGTTCTTCAACAGCAACTGTAAGATTGTAATAGCAAAATAATATATCACTACATATTATAAAAGAAAGTCAGCAGCGTCTGTCTGTCTGTTTGCGATAAACTCAAAAAGTACTGAACTTATTTTCATTCGGTTTTCACCAATAGACAGAGTGATTCACGAGAACGGTTAAAGTGTTTATTTTGTCAAGGTTTTGTTTAAATTGGTTAATGCGGGCGAAACCGGTGGCAAAAGTTAGTAAGTGATAAAACTATAAATGAACGATTTTCGGACTATTTTTTTGTGTGTTATGAGACCTTGCTTCTAGCCAAATTTCATGAAATCGTATTTTTTTATTGCATTGATTTAGAAGCTTGTTTTTTTAGAACTCCAAAGGACCGTATACCTACGTTTTTGATATAAATTTCAACTTGATACGAAGGTATCAAGTTGAAATTTCGACCCTTTTTCCCAGGAACGCGTGAAGATGCGTTCCTGGGAAAAAGGGTCGTGACAGACAGACAGACAGACGAACAACGAACAGAAAAGGAACCCAAAAAATTTTAGTATGCAAAAAGGAAACAAAACCTTAATAACTTCACTTGTTGTCCGTCTGTCAGAGTGATTTTTCTCGAGATCTATGCAACGTAGGAATTTTAATTTTGACTTATGGTATCGCTCGGCGCAAAAACCAAACATTATTGGAAATTTCCATTAGACTTTTCCACTATTTAGGTGACAAAGTTTTAGTTAACATAATTATATTATCGTGTGTGGTCTCTATTAAAAGAGCTTTCTCTTCTAGAGAATTATTTTCTACTTTTTTAGTTTGTTTTTTAAAGCGTGTTTTTTAGTTTTTTAAACCATTATTTATTTTTTAGTTTGGCTAACTACAAATGCGTGATTAATGAGTTCCTTTTTTGGCCAGCATTATAGAACAAATTTATGAAATTATTGAATTGTCATCGGTCCTTGATAAGTGTGCAAAGTTTCAAATCAATCCGACGTTTTGAAAGGGACGAAAATCACGTTCAAAGATTCCGTTACATAGGTACATACATACCAAGCTAGTACAAGCGTGGACTTGACCGTTTTTGTCCAACGCCCTGAAGATTTTCGCGGGCAGTTACCTACTAATGAAAGGAACATTATAGGCTGATTATGTACACTAATGACTTTTGTATGACTCATAAACTATCTTAACATTACTAACGCATGCCTACCTATACAACCGATATTTAGCCCGTAATTAATTCCATTAGGGTATCGGTTATGAATTCAACATCATATAGTTTGGATAAGAGTATGTTTTTGTTTCCAAGGATGGAATTATTTTATTTGCTTATGAATGGGTAAACTTTATTGTATGTAACTGATGGTTTTCATTTTCTATCGATATACTCAAAATTCCGGAATCAATCCCTAATGCCATGGGACCACGGGTAATTAAAATGACTACACCAGGACCACGGGTAACGAGTCAAATCTTTCCTGTTTATAATATTAGTGTAGATTTCATCTCGAAAGGTTTCTACAGAAACGTCCCTTACAAGAGCAATCGACAACAAGTCTAAGAAAATACGCTTTGAAAGGAGACATGTAATTATTTCTAAGAAAACTGGATCGTACTTCACAACAACCCGTAATGATGTGACCCAAGAAAACACGTTCCCTTATTATCCAAGAAAAACAGGAAAATATAAATCTGTATACACATTCTCTATGGTTCATTGAGTTTCACATCTGGCTATCCTTTTGAAGGGCCCAGAGAGGAAACCGTGAGTTATTTGCCAAATAGAAAATCGTTGACCGTAATTGCATTGTTTGGTGCGCTGATTTAAAAATGGAACGGGAAAATTTTGGCCTTCTGCTGAGGTATCATGGTTTGATTGACCTGCTCATAGAGGAGAGTAAATATATCGGGTCTAGAGAGCCCCCTTCCAGACTTTTCTGACGACCGCTAATGTCAATTGATCAGACAAAAGCGACATCTGTAGTTTGGTGGGTAAACAAAACATGGCAGCCATCTCATCTTGTTTATCAAATTGTCAAATGAATAAAAAGAAAATCCAATAATAAATAAAATATTTTAAGAAATAAAAACAAAACAATAAAACAAATTACAGTAACAAGTAACAATTTTATCATAATTATCTAAATTACACGCGGAAAGCGCATCAACGTCGGGAAAGCCGGAGTTGACAATGGCCAAATGTCGACAGTGACATTTGTTTGACAATTTGACTAACCACATAAGATGGTTGCCAAGTTTTGTTTACCCACAAAACTCCAGATGTCGCTATTGTCTATGGAAATTGATGACTGGTTCTAACTGGACCTGTTTCAGAAAGCACGCTAAGCTGTTGGTTCCGGCTGTCATTTGTAGATCGATCTTTTACAGTCGATACGGGTCAGAAGCCCGAAAGTTTGTACACCTAGTCTTACCAAGAGGTACAGTATTGCCCAGTAACTGGGTTGTGGCGGTCAGTTATGCAGTCACTCCATGTAAAAAACTGGTATTCAGCCGCATCCGGTTAGACTGTAAACCGACCCCAACATACCTAGTTGTCAAATGGTAGGCATATGATGATGACCTGTGTTATGTGTGAAATGAAATGATTATTTATGCAAGTAGATCTTGTCAAACACTTCTCTACACGTCAGTATTTTGTTCATCAATATTTTACAACTAGATGGCGCTGGCATTTCCCAGCTGACTGATCCCTGAGAAGAAATGTCGGAACAAACTCAGATGATTTCTCCTAACAATGCAAGACCATGTCTGGAAGGGCTTTTTGAAGAATGAGCCTTTGCAGCTTTGTGCTGACCTGTCACAAAAAGACAGCATTCATGCATGGACATCTACAAAACCAGGCAGTGCAGGTAAGTTGGTATGTTAGGTCATAATTCCATCACCTACATATTACATTTTTATTTTTAAAAGCCACTTAAACCACATTAATTAACTCTCATAAAAAAACTACCCGGACCTACAACATTTCTTACATCCTTCATAGAATAAAGAAAGATTTTCACCTTAATCCAAAGACACTAACGAATCACCAAGCGTAGACAGTTGTCATAAAAAGCCTGTTTTACCGACACGTAATGTTAAACGGTCGGTAAGAAGTGTAGAAGGAAAAGGGGCATTAAGATAAGTAACGGTGACACATTACTTATGCAGTGAGTACCTTTGACGACCTGACCTACACGCACTTCGATAACCCCTGCTCTATTTAACGTTTTACGGTGTACGGTTTTTAGAGAGTGTTTTAGTTGGGATATTTGACTTGAACACACACACACACACACCACACTCGCGAGCAAAAGTTTGGAATCACCTACATGTTACTTGTTCCGTGCGATTAAAAAAATGAAATCACTGATGAAAATTAATGAAAATGCTACCATTTTAAAGGCTATACTGTGGAGCTGAAGTGCGACAGCCCGCTGGCTGAGCCCTTCTCGCAGCAGGGCGACGACTTGTGCTGCTTCTGTAGGTGTGTCGTCCAAATTCAAGGGTTCGAAGTTGCGGTGATGTGTACCGGTCAACGTGTAACAGCCGACTGCCAAAAAAAATTTTTTTTTGTTGGGCATCTCGCAGTTCTTTGGCCTTGAGAGGCCGTGACTGCTCAACCAGGCTTTCCTGGGGCTGCCATTAAGAATTTAATCTTAACGCCTCCAGCCAGGGCACAAAAAAAACCGATACCGCGTGCTTTTATGGCAAAACTCGCGACGTATCGAAAAATAGAAACATGCCTTTTTCTTACTCCTCCACTCAAAGTAGGAAAGCTCTTGAAATATGTGTTTAATTTAAATGCAAGTGGCATGAATTTCAAGTTTACAGTATAGCCTTCAAAATGGTAGCATTTTCATTATTTTTCAACAGTTATTTAGTTTTAAAGATCGCTCGGAACAAGTAACAAGTAGGTGATTCCATACTTTTGCACGCGAGTGTAGATGTATTTGGAAGTGAAAAAGTAAGACAAACTAAGAAATGCATAGACGATTCTTGAAAAAAAAACACTTTTAAATATCTCTTAACTTTAAGCAATGTTTAGGAAATAAATCCCTTAATTTTAATTTAATAATAAAGCTAAAGAGTTTGTTTGTTTGTACGCGCTAATCTCTAAAACTAACAGTCGGATACGGAAAATTATTTTCGTATTTGCTAGCCCTATTTTGAAGGAAGGCTATATATAGGCTACTTTACATCTTGCTAGTACTCTTAAGATGCGAACAAAAATAAAAATAAAGTGACAACAAATTTAAACATGCAAGGAAGTATAAAAACAACCGTTATGTATTTCTGCCCAAAAGTAGCGACATAGTTTTCCGAATGCCAGTGAAATTAGAAGCATAATATGAGACGTTAAAACTTTATCTATAAGGTTGACAAAGAAAGATTCAGAAAAGTAAGATGGCCGAGTGTATTATGTCTCAAATCACAACAATATGGTCATAAAACGTTAAAAAAGTATACCTATCGTAACGTTGCGTGATGTTCGTCGCGTACTAACGGGTCATAAAGACGTTAACTTCTATACTTAGAGCTGGTTGTCTGTTAAGTATTTTACTGCTTTATTGAATTGCTGCTAATAATATGTAGACTCTACATTCAAAGCAACGTTCACTCTTAACAGTAGCGTCTCACTCGTTTAGTTTTTTTCAGCAGTCCTTGTTATCATAATTTAAAGATTTTTCGGACCCGAAAGACTCGGTCAAGAACACTTAAATAAACAAGGACAAAAAACAATATGGGCACTAAGTCGTTACACCTCCAAAACTATGTACCTACATAAGATTCGTAAAATTCTGTACCAATTGAAGAAAAAAAACTCATATCCAAGCAAGTGATTTAAAGTCTCGTTCACACTGACACAGCCGCTGGCGCCAGCCACTGGCGGGTGCATTAGCAGCGCAGTTTGAAATCGCATAAATATTGTTTACACAAGCGGGATGCCAAATCGAGGGCAATGTTTTACACCTACTTGGGCATTTATGAGTGTCATTTGTCATGGACGACTTAAGTACCTAGTCAGAAACTTATTTTGATGAATTAATGTGATAACAGTTATATCATTTTTATTAAATCCATGTGAAGGTAAAATAAAATTTATGGTCCTCATTTGGGTGGTTTATAAAAGTACAAACGTATGAAGATAAATTCTAGATAGGAAAAATTACGGAACGCAAATAACTGTAGGGTTAATGTAAAAACTGTAAAATATAAAAATTGTTAATTATTATTGAAATGGGTTAAAATGTAATACTGAATACCTATAGTAATTATATTTTTTGGTAAAATTTCTAGCACTGTTGATTTAAACATTATTTATCTTTGTACGTAGGTACACGTTTTAACTATTTTATAATAAAACGGGCTCTAATTTGTAATTATTACAATTTCTAATTTTTATTATTCGATTTTAGATAAGATAAGTTAAGTCTTTATTTGCTTTTAATTTTATTTATCTTTTTAATGTACAAATTTTCATTATTATCCATAATTCTATTACTTATGAATATAAAAATAGCCTCATAAACATAGCCAGTAAAAACTATTATAATAATATTATAATTTCCATTAAAACAATGGGGCAATAAAGCACGTTGTAGTCAGGTTTTTTCGCCTATAACCCGGGTCACCTGTTCGGTGGATCGTTAAATTTCCATACGTAACCTAAAGGAGTGCATACCGGTGTTAGCGGAAGGTGTAAACAAGGGGGGGTGGGGGTTGTAGGTAAAGTCTGTCCGTTTAAATAGTGGCGCCCTTATAAATATACCGCGGAAGAGCTCAAAGTCTTACGCAAACGACGACGCGTCGCGGACAAGGCCGTCTTTAACCTATTGGAGCATATTAGGATAAAGGGGGCCCCTATGACTTTGGCAGAACACTATTTTGTTAGAATAAACAAAGAAAGTAGTTAAGCAAGCTTCTACATTTATTTTTATTGACAGTCACATTAACGGCTACACATCAAGCTATACATTTCCAGTTTACGCTGATCTCACACTGTACGGAAATCCTATTTAATGTGAGATCAGCTTATACTGGAATGTATAGCTTGATGTGTAGCCGTGTGTACAATAGAACTCCTATAAGTTTAACTTTCGCCATATTGGATTTCCCCACTCTATAACATGTATTATAAATTTATAACTTCAAAGAAGAAAAAACATTTAAAAAATTATGAATAAATATATTATTTGTATTTCAATTACTAAGTATTTCAAACTAATTATAAAAGGAAGCTATTCTTTTCTCCCTATATATTCGAATGGAAGGGTTATCCTATAAGATCCTACCAGGGGTGCGGGTTGTTCGAAAGAGATACCACGGCCCCTGGCACACAGGCAATTGAGGGAACACGGGTGGGTTTTAATCAGTAAAAGTCTGACACGCCCTCCTGCTCCACCCAGAGCGGGAGAAGTTATTTGATGACCTCCCACAAAAAAAAAAAAAAATAACCTATACTTAAGTTCTAATTCACAGCATTTATGGTCCCATAGCTTCGAACTTATAGAAATTTTACTGAACGTAGTTAGTATACCATTGAATAATATTTTATTATATTTAAATTTATCTAAGCATGCTGAAATCGGAAAGCCAAATTTTTGGGAGAGAGTAGAGTAGCTTCGCGCATGCAAGACCTAACAAGCAACTTGGTAGATATTATACTAAATATGGGTTATCGTTTAGTGCCAGATGGCAGGAACTAGGGGGCCCCTATCAATCACGGGGCCCTGGGCACTTCCCCAGGGTGCCCAGAGGGAAAGAGGGGTCTGGTCGTGGAGCGTTAATTATCTACTAGGGCAGTGATTCGGACATCATAAATTATTTTATTTCTATAAGTAGCTTTGTACAAACACTTTTACACGTAAATCATATTTTAAAAAACCAAATGAGGTTGACGGTTTCTATCTGACTACTCTGAGAAGAAAGGCGGAAACAAACTCAAAGGTCATAGTGTCATTTATAGTATATTTAATATCGAGGGACTAAACGAAGCCATAATATAACAGAGGTGGTTTGACTCCCGAGCGTGGGAGGGAGTCAATGAAACCGAGGGTATATTAAGTTGGCGATTAGTCTCGAGGTGCAAACAGTACTTTTCACTTTGAGTGCGAGAAAAACAGTCAATTTAGTACAAATTAGTCAATTTAATAAATATTACTTAATAAAATAAAAATCACAATATCTATCGTCTTTTGCTCTTTGCTCGACATCAAACTTTTCACCAAGGAACATATATACCACAACTGTCACTGAACATTGTTAATAAATTGATATAAAACCGAACAAAACACTCGACAAAAATTCTGAAATTGTATTGTGGTCAGTTTTTTCTTCTATACCAGTCACAGATTAACAGTTTAAAAGACATGGCGCCAGCTTGGCAAAAACCAAGGAACTAAAACTCTCAACATTTTCGCAATGAAGATGGTCCACACTCCACAGATAATAATAGTATATTTACTGGCTGTTTGAGTTTGTCTATGTCACATGAAGGAAATTAAAAAAAAACGAATTACTTTTTACTCCCTAGAGCCTAAAGTGGTCACTTTAGTCCCGCTTCGTAGGGCTATATTGGCGTACTTTTCGAGCACGAGAAGAGAAAAACTCATTAAACATCGTATAAAAAATCTCCATCCATTCTAATTTCAGTAAATATTAAAGTGGTCATTAATCCCAGATACTAATCTGTCATCACGAATATCAAATAATTAGTATATGGGTATAAAAAAAAGAACTTTACATTCATTTAAGCGATCTTATATAAAATCAAGTCGTACGAAACCAAGCTCCATAAAAGAAACCCTAAACCGTAAGACTATCAATAATAGTACCTAACATAATATTATAACTACCCGTACCTACTTCCATTAGCAATAACATTACGTTCGAACTTATAATAAAGGTCTGACATACCTAACAAATTATTGCCTGCCTACCATGTACATTAAGTACCTAGTCTACCTTTAATTGAGTGTTATTACAAGTATTATAAGCGTTCTGTTGTTTTAGTACATAGCCTTAGAGTTTTTTTTTTTTAGGTTGGGAAATCATCAATAACTTCTCCCGCTCTGGGTGGAGCAGGAGGGCGTGTCAGACTTTTATTGACTAAAACCTTCAGTTGCCTGTGTTCCCTCAGTTGCCTATGTGCCAGGGGCCGCGGTATCTCTTTGGAACAACCCGCACCCCTAGCAGGAAAACCTTAGGGTTGTGGCTGAATTTAGGTGTAATGGAAAAGTATCGGGTCAAATATTTTATTATAGTGTGGACACAAAAGATTTTAAGGTGGATAAGGTAGCTCGTGAAATTCTTATTTTCTTCCGTTTTTTTTTCAATTTGCATATCAGTGTAAAGTTGTATGTTGATTAAAATATGATTTGTTACTGTAACAAAAATGACTTTACAGAAATATAATCATTTAAATCATAATACAAGCCTTTTAGTACATACATTTTATTCCAGTGAATAACCATTTAATAAAAAAATTATACGGTGCAAGTTTTTTCCTGCGATTACAATAAAGTTGAAGCAACAAATGTCTTGCATTGCCTAAACCTTCAAATGTCAAGTAATGAACACAATTACTTTCCTATTGTTATCAGACTCAATTAGTTTGCCTAACAGTCGAGAGGCTAAAGACTGTCCAGACGGAGCAACTTTGCTTGTTCCTTTACTTATGGTTGACACAGACAATTGAATCGCACTGCATAAAACCTCAGGCAATTATATCGCATCAGGGAATTCAGACTTCACGATTCTTTGTAAAAAAAATTACAACTTCTTAATACAATAAGAAGATATAGAACTATTTCTCCCAAGAAAAAATCCTTCGTCGAAACCCACGATCAAAGGCAAGTATCGTTCCAATATGATCCAACCGTAGAGCACACTTTATTTTTCTAACAGCTGCCCGGCAATTTATCACAAGGTATGCGATCACTGAGCCAACCCAAGCATCGAACCCTTTAACGTCCGCCGGAGTGTTATATTGAATAGAAACGCGGGTATAAGTGACCGGCGAGAATGACTGCCAGTACAAAACTTAAGGTACGGGTACACGGCTCCTTGACGTCGATACTGAGCAATTTACGGCAATTTTTTTTTTAATTCCTAGTTTGCAGTTTTTGCTAGAGGTAAGTAAGTCTGTAAAGTCAGGTAAATTAAATATTTAGCAAAATTACTTCTTCTTAGCATGTCAATTTAATGGTTTCCAAAATCAATATTTTTCTTTAACATACTAAGTATTACTTAAATTAGATCACTAACTAAGTGATCTAATTTAATACTTAGTTAATTCATAATTACCAATAAACACAAAAACAAAAGGATTATAGGTGTCGAAGTATTCGTCCGCATCGATGTCATCAGGAAACGTGCCCAGAAGGCTGGCATCATTGCTACATTGAACAGCAATGCTAATTCTTGCCGCCCGTGAAGTTTACAAAATTACCTACTAACCTAAATATCCCGTATATTCAAATCACAACGGTCAGTCTTTAACAGTTGTATAAAGTGGCTATTAACAATTAATTTTGAATAAGGACATTCATAATAAGGAGCGATGTGAAGCATTATGGAACAACATAATAAACAGCTCAAACCCATTAATATAATCCATATCCATGGGTTTCCGCTGTTTATTATGTCCAAAATAAATTACCATTCATTTTCGCAATATTCGGCAATACAAAAAACATGGACCAATTAGAGGCAAAATTGGCTAAACTATTTAATACTATACTATAGATACTATACAGGATAAAATTTTGCCCAGTGCGCAATGAATGAATGAATTCAGCAAATCATTCTAGATCCACTAGCGTAGAAATTTTTCGTCGGTTATACAAAAATGTACCCTGTATGTACATATGCAACTTTTTTGCAAATGTATAAAACACAAAAATTTTGTCAATAAAAAAATATTGCTCCACAACCTTCAGCAATAGTTGCTGAAAAAATCGCCCGTGTACGCGTAGCATTATGGCAAACTACCGATTTAGATTCCAAGGGACGTTTCGTGAGAAAATAGTGTATTTAAGGGAGGATTTCCTTTCTCATTTCATGTAATTGTAAGTTTTCGTAAGGTCAATGCCTGAGATTTTGAGTTTTTTTGAAGATTACTGATCGTGGCTGGCTTAAATTAGATTGCCTCGTCCTTTGGGAGTTTATAAGTACGGAAGTAGGCTCAATTATTCTATGAATAGGTATGATATGATGGAAACATTCGTGTAAGAAGACTTCGATTAACTTACCCAAATGAAAAGCGAAGCCTAGGTTTTTTCAACCAGTCTAGCGATGTGATTTAAAATCAATATTTTAGGCGCATTCTAGATAATTATCCAAATTCTTACTAGAACAGCGAGAATGCAAAACGATCCCAACGCTTCACTTTTTGCTCCAATCGTCTCCGAAGGATCAAACTGACTTTAAAACCCATAAACGATCAGCCTATAATGTTCCCACCGCTGGGACACAGGCCTCCTCTCTGAGAAAGGGAGTGGGCCGTTATCCAACACGCATACCCACTGCGGTTTGGCGACTTGGCGTATGTCACATGTCTCTGAATTTTGGTTCTAGGATATGCCGGTTTCCTCACGATGATTTCCTGAGATGAGATTAAATACACAAAGTAAGGTGCCTGCCTGGCTTCGAACTGACGACCTACAACTCGTAAGTCGCGGCCGATACCACTGGGCCACCTCTGATTTTCTAATAAACTAAAACTCGTCCAATATTCACAGGAAATTATTTCCGGGTTTAATCTCCTGAGTATTAAACAACATTTTACATATCATTGGGTCAGACTACGTTTATATCTATAAGGTCGTTAGTTGGACGCGTTGGGCCGTACTAGAGTTACGCTCTAGTAAAACCCATACTCCAAACAGAAATTCCCATCTTTATAAAGCAAATTTATAGTTCCCTAAAATACTTCCACAACACAACATACACGAAATTGAAACGGAATTCATTAGAAACGGCCCTTAATTTGATAGTGCCTAGCGTTGACATAATCACTTTGAACTTACTCTCAAGGGATACTTGGATATTAACCTAGTAGCATAAATGTCCCTATATTAATGTACCTACCGTAATGATATTAGGGAGAGGCCAGTTTTATTTAGGGGTTCGTGAGAAGTTAGCAAAAACGGTTCACTAATTAAATTATGGTTATTAATGTCTGGTTACTATGTCCGGATTATAATGTTTCCCTTCAAAATATCTTACTTCGTTAATTACTTCGTTTTCTCTTATCTGTCTTTTTGGCTATTTTTTTTTCCTTTTTATTAGGTTTCTTAGGGTCGTAGCGTGATGTTAAATAGCCTAGAGACTTCCTCAAGAATTGGGCTATAAAATGCAAAATCAATTTTTCAAATCTGACTGGTCGTTCCAGAGATTTTAAAACTAAAACAGTATTACCTCTTTATAATATTAGTATATTATGTAGATAGTCTCATCGCAACACCGTAATCCTACGATTCTATCTATTGGGTAAGCACACTTCAAGGTCAACTGTCTTATATCCCATACGTACCGAAATACGTCGAATTCAAAGCGTAAATATTCTCATGAATATTTATAAACCCATGTAGGGCATAAACTGCTTATGACTAATGATGTTTTGTTGGCTCTTAATAACAAACTTATTTTAGAAATTCATTATGATCCTATTACTAAGCGAATCGACCGTATCAAAAACAACAATTATTTTCAATGTTGTTTTATCATTTTTACGCGACTGCGAAAAAGGAGGAGGTTCTCAATTCTGGGTTTTCTTTTTTATGTTTGTTACCTCAGACCTCTGTCATTAATAAAACGATTTAAAAATTCTAATTTTGTTTGAAGGGTATACTTATAAAGTGGTCCCATATTAATTTGGTCAAGTTTTGATTAGTGGTTTTTGAGTTAGCTTCAATAATACGTGCTTTCTCCACTCAATGTATGTATATGATGTTATACTAACTTGCGGTCACTGTTATTTACTTAGTAAGTGAAGGTATGCGAATTTGTATGAGATAGGTACCACAACCAAAAGTAAAAAACAAAAAGTTTTTTTTTTAAACAACCTACGTCCATAAACAATACTACAAAGTAAAAATTAACTTTTATTTCGGAAGTTGGTGGCAAAAACAACGAAAAAATTAAAATAAAACACCAAAGACATCGACTACCGAAATTAAAGATATTTTTCACATTTTAGTATTTTGTTTTTCAAGTCAGTTCCGCCCGTTTCCCAAGCTTCTATTTGGCCACTAATCCATTTCCATACCTTCTAATCCATTTCCATACCTTGATATCCACCGCCTTACTTGGATCGGTACCAGGGCACTATAGCTTATGAAGAGTATTAACATAATAACAGTGACACGTTCCGGAATGTATTTCCAATGTTTCCGTTACACTTAACGCATTTCATTAGCCGTGCTAATCTAAACGATGCACGTACTAGGAGATCACGAATCACTGAGAGCTATAATGTACAATACCCGCGAGTTCAAAAGAAAGAGATTGTCCCACTGGTATGAGTGACAGAGACGACATTCTACGAAGTTGGACTTTTTCTAAAACTCGATAACCTTACCTACGGTCGGATATACGTCTTTAGGCTGTTCTAAAAGTATCTGACAAAGTATACACAAGCCATGTTCACGTTAATTCTGTATTGATGTGTCAACTTTAAATCCCACCACTTTTTCCAACAATTATTGTTAGAAAAATTGATTAATTGATTGGGATTGTATTTGAAAAATTTCGACGCATATTGTGATTATAGTCAAATGAAAAACATCTTATGATCATTTAATTTTATTAAATATAATAATTAAATCAAAGCACTCAATTGGTAAATGGCACTACAAGTTGGCATCCGCAGGCATATCTTCTGATCCATTTGTTTACATTTCCGTCAGATACTTTTAGAATAGACCATACATTTTGTCAGTTCTTTATGAGTGCTGAGCTTGCAAACAAGCAGCTTCTTATAACGCCAAGACAATGAGCAGCAACGTCTTCATGTGTTCAAAGTGTTCGCTTTAATTGCGTCCGTGTCCTTCTACTTTTATATGGAAGTATAAGAGAGCAATATTTTTGTTCTGTTTTATTGCTGCATATAAGTATTTATAACCTAGTTTTAGTTTGCACAATAACTAGGTTCCAAATACTTTACTCCAACATTTCGGCTACATTAATGAGAAAAGCACAAAGTGGTTTATCGGTTTTATTGAGCTAAGAATTGTGACTGATGACGTCACAATCCCCATGAAAAACGCTAAATATATTGCTAAACTCTAAAGGTGAATAAAATAATCCCAATGATAATGGTAATAAAAAAATACACAAAGGAGAAAACTCATAAATTAGAGATACTTAACTAAATATTTCACGGTCCCTTCACCGAGAGGAGGGCTACTCTGTTCTTGCAGTGAGAAGAAAATCCAATTTTGGTCATGAATTTTGCGATATTCAAAACAATGACACACAACTAGTAGGGGTCGAAAAGCTAATCTACGCCACGCTAAGTAGACTAAAACATTGCCACACCGAGATATGAGACGTTCTGTCTGTTTGCATAATACATGCATTAGCGCGATTTATACCGCGCGTTCCCGCGATGTGGCGCGATGTGCCGCGATACCGCGTCAACGTTATTGTGAGTTTGGGACTTTATGTATTATTAATGTTAAAATGTACGGGCTTTCCTTTTAGGCTGGTTGGATTTGGTATTAGATTTAATAGTTGCTTTTAAAGGTTTTTTTTAATTAAAATATAGGTATCTAAAATTATGTAGGTATTTATTTATCAACTTAAATCATTTACTTAGCCTTTTCCAAACTATGTTGGGGTCGGCTTCCAGCCTAACCGGATGCAGCGGAGTTCTAGTACTTTAGTCGGAGCGACTGCAATGTGACCTCTACAATCCCGTTACCAGTTACCCCTTGGCAAGACTGGTTGTCAGACTTTCGGGCTTCAAAGATCAGCATCTGACAGCCGGGATCAACGGCTTAGCCAATTTATACACTAATATGACGAAATATAACTGTAGAAATAGATTGATAAAATTACTGACGAATTGTGTGTGTACTATATATACACTCTGCCTATCCTTTCGGGGATTATAGGCGTAATTTTATGTTATGTAAATTGATCTGAAAGTGATATAATCTTTCAGTTATCTATTTTTAGCCTCAGTTTCTTCCCACATGGACGTTGTCTGACGTCTATAAATGTAAAAAAAATACGAGTGGGTGATACCGCCTCTGCATAACCGACCATCGGATGCCTACTGCTATCAGTTTTTGTGTGCTTAATTTGTGCCCGAACCTGCAAGTCCCCAAGGGTCAGCGGTGGGCTTTGATCTTCTTAATATTCATGATAAATATGATGTTTATTACTATAAGAAAGTTTATATAGCCACTTGTATACGTTAATAATATTATTTAAACACTGGTCGGGGTTGTTTTTTCTTGTGCAACTACTGTGAATAAGGTTACTATGAGGCTGACATGCCACTGTAGATAGAAGCCTCTTATAAAATTTAAAAAGAAATAAAGAAACAGTACTTTCGATTAGAAACACCGAAATTAACTCAGAAGTTACAGTCTCTTTTAAGGTCCAGAAATTATTTTGGTCAGATCTTGTGTCATGATAAATTATGATGAAGAGAAGAGACAATAATTACTTGTGAATTATTATTAGTTCTGAGCGCCATTGATGCCACAATGGGCCTCAGTAATACATTGTGGCAGGGACATTGACGCAAAGCCTGTCTCCTCCAATCCATACGGAGTCGAAACGTAAGAAACAGCATTTTTTTTATGTAACCTATAAAAAGTTACAATCCAAAGAGATCCACAATGATGTACTCCGTCCATGGTAATCGATATCCCTATTAAACTGTATACGATAGTACTTTGACCATCGTTTTGAAAACAAGTAGTGGTAAAGCATAGTTGATTTTGAATGTATTATTTGAAGTTGACACAGAGAATGAAGCGTTAATTAATTATGTTTCGTGCTGATTGTTATCATCTAGAGTCGTGTTGCTAACGTATCCTATTCATCAGTCAAACAAAAATAATATAGGTATATAAATACGTACCCTAATTGCGTAACACGCAATCAATCACGATCTGAATAATTTTGAAAGATATTGCTAATCCATTGCTCCATATCTTCGAAAAAATTGTCTGCTCAGCAACGTAAATAATGTAACGAATGTTGTTGAACTGTCAAAATTAAAAACGTTCCTACTATTAGTGAGCTAGTGTGCAAGTTCCCCGCAGATGTATGAACGTAAACGAAGCAATAGAAGAATGCAAGGATTGTAGCTCTGCCGTCCACAAGTTATAATGCCGTTAACCAACAAAATCATATTTCGAGCTATGGACAGAAAAGTTATGCAACAGATTTTAAAAAATCTAGTAAAAATGTAAATTATAAGCCCTTAGTCACTTTTTAGTTTAGTAACATTGCTTACCTGCGTTTTAGCGTAGTAAACAAATCAAACAACAACAAGGCAAGTTAACGGCGTTTCTTGTTTTTATCTCGGCATCCATAAATAATAGAAAAAAACTGCTTAGACAGAAAGATAGAGATTTTTTTTCTGATTATGGTGGCATCAAAAATCGAAAATCGACCATATGCGAGTTAACGGCATTACCTACAGCTTGTGGACGGCAGGAGAAGGCATGAAATTTTGTGATACGTTATAGATATATATTTTTATCTACGTCTAGTAGGTACTACGAACGACCTACATATACCTACAGCCTATAATTAGAGTGTTAGGTATATAAATAGAAATAATATCTGTTTTGCCCTAAATACCCATATCGAGTACACTATAACAAAAAAATGTCTGCTCTGTGTTATTTAAATGGTACTTTCATCATTTCATTACACGTCAGACTACAACTGATAAGATTTTAATAGCAGTTGTTAACTGATAAGAAATGAATGTCGAGATTTCTTACAGCTTTATGTGCCAAGGCCGGATGCCTGAACAGATCAACTAGATTTTGTTGTTAATAACTTAAATTAACCATTGTTATAATTAAAACAAAATAAGTAGCCATTTACTTAAACTTACAAATGGACTTTCTAGCTTTTTGCTGAAAGAATACAGGAAAACATTCCACTGTTTGTTGAATTCATCTGTCATCGTTAAAATTAATATATTCATTCAATGACTTATCTACACGCAAAACAGTTTGCTATCCTAACACATTTTCCCTTTATTGAATTTGAATCTACTTAATATCTTTACTTGAGATTTTTTTTTTTACCTTCTAACGTCCCACTGCTGGGGAAAGGCCTCCCTACTCTCTTTCCACCTCTCTCTGTCCAAAGCTGACAAGGACCAATCTTTATTAAAGGAGTCCAGCTCATCCCGCCATCTCCACCTTACTTGAGATACAAGTATTTAATTGCTTTAAACTAAATTTCACTCCATTGCGTAATCAGTCAATCGTAAAGCCCCATTTACACGTTGCAAGTTTTTTGTCAGTGGCATACAATAAAATTGAAGCAATAAATAATATGCATCGTCTAAACACTATTGTGACGATGCAACTTGTACTCGTACAGTCACGTAGTGCTTCAACTTATGTTACGACACAGATAGAAATTAGGCTCTACTTTATATCATCAATACAAATCACTCAGTTTTCATACCCTCTGTCAAACAGTCTTAAGAAAAAAGTAACACAATTTTTGGTTCTGAACAAAGTCACTGACCTCATTGGTGTTCCATCGGTGTCTCTGTGCTGCGAAATGTTCAGCTCTGGGTAGGCTCTCCAGGTTCTCTGGCAATTTGATAGGCTCGCCATCTGTAACAAGGAATTTTACACATAAATAACTTGGTATATTAAAAGATTTATCATAATTTTCGATAGCAAAATATTTATTACCATTTTCAGCCACACATAGCAAAGTTTATATTTAATTTCCGAATTTATCTTGGACCTCGGTTGACGATAAAACATCGTGAGGAAACCTGGATTTAAGTTAATAACATAACATAAGATCACGTCTGTAGTCCCCGGAAGGTAGGCAGAGGTGTAGCTATATAGTAGACCCACTTTTCGCCATTTATGTTTAAGTCCCATGTAATAATAGTAGGCGAGCCCATTGTCACTGGGCACCATTCCAGACTCTGGGCTGCTACTTATAAATTCCAGATAACACTTTGTCCGACCTGGGAATCGAACCCAGGATCTCATATTCAGCAGTAGCGCTTGCGACCACGAGACCAACAGGGCAATAAAGTAAAGTAAAAAATAAAAATTAAACATTTTTATTGGTTCTCATACAATTGTTTTACAGCACAAAATTGAGGCAGCCCCGTTAAGTTATATGGATACTTGTGATGGCGTTACCTCGCAACTTCCCATGGGTTGTTAACTACAATAATATAGAGACATAAATAAAAGAGGAAAGAAAAAGCTTAGGTTTTAAGGTGTTGACAAAGTTTTTGTAGCATGTTCAGGTAAACTACAAAATTATTATAACTACAAATATACTTAAGGTTAAGAACCACTTCTCCTATGGCTGACTCTTACATCCAACACCAGAGTATTGAGTTAAACTATCCAAACCAACAGAGACAACTATGAATGGCTAACTATCTGTCTAGATCTACGTGTGATCTAGAATCTAGAGCACCTATGTTCGACACAACTGGAAAGTGAAACAAGAGACACAGAACTCGTTACTATAAATCGTACCGATTTAACTGAGCAAACTGACCCGGAATGATTCTATTGAGTGTGAATAAGATGTCGATAAATGAACATTCAGATTGGATTCTGGGACGTTTATCATTACTATAGTGGTCACCCAGTGGTAGAAATTCGACCATAATTCTTTTTTTTTTATTGTTTTCTACACTCCTTCTCCATACAAACCTTAATCAAATTTCATATTCCTCCGTCCGCGTAATTTTCGTAAGCAAGGATACAAAGTTATTACTTCATGTATTAATTTCAAATTCTTTTTTACTGCCTCGCTGGTTCAGTGATCACAAGCTCTACTGTAGAGCATGAGGTCCTGGGTTCGATTGCCAGGTCGGGCAAAGTGTTTTTAGGGTTTCCTATCTATAATTTCTCAGTAGCAGCCTGGAGTCTAGATTTGTGCCCGTTTGATGGTAATAGGCTCGCCCCGTATTATAACAACAACAATTTAACATAACAAAAACAACAACAACAATTTAACATAACTGGCGATGAGGCCTTTGTACTATAGGTATACACTTCTGCCCAACGCTTCGGGGACACAAGGCTTGATGTTATGTGTGTTTTTTTTCTGTGTATTCTATTTATATTAAAATAAAATAAAACTTAGTTAACAAGAATTTTAAAAAAAAATGTTAGGTCACACGTTACATGAAATAAAAGGTTGTCTAAGTAGAAAAAAGACGACATTTTCATCGACACGCTACTGACATTACCATTGCTATCATCATAATTGACATACAGAGTAATAATCACATTAGGTATTTTACAAAGAGAACGAGAGGTAGTTCCTAAACATCCCGAGTTGGTGACACAAACAGCTTGTCCAGTTCCCCGGCAACCATACAAACAATTACGTGCCTCACACATTCAAACTTTAACTACTAAGTCCTAGTAGAACTGGGCTAGGGAAGTAAATACCTCAGTCTAAATAACAATACATGCATTGTGCAAGTATGCCGGCTATTTAGAATAGAGGCATAGAACAGTATAGAAGGTTAGCTTCATACAACGAGCGTAAACGCACGCACACATAGTTACGCTCCACGTATAACGAGTGCAAGCGTACTCGCGACTATAGTCTGCTACAAAAGTATTTGATTAAAATGTAAACAAATGGAATGTGGATGCCATTTTGTAGTGCTATTTACGAATGAAAGTGCACTGATTTAGTTTATTTGTATAATTGAACCCGATATTCTTATTTTAAATCACCTTAAAGATGATTTTTAGGTACATCACAATTGAGGTGAATTTTATGACCTCAGTTTTTATCGGTTATATTTTAATGTTAGTTGTGATAAATAATGTAAGAGTTATGTAAGTAAATCAATAAAAAGTAAAGAAAATAATTGACTTGAGTGTTAAAAAAATACAATTTAATCATGTTATTCAAACAAGAATTGTTGAAAAGAGTCATAAGATATAAAGTTGAAACCTTTAAAATACATGTGAATGTGTTACTAATTCTCTTTAGTGAGTGATTGCATTGACACTTCCATTAGCTCGTTTTGGAAGAGACAATAATTATGCATATAGCAGAGACAGTACGTCTATGTGTGCGCGCGCCTGTTTTCAGTCATTGTATGGACCCAACCTTGTGTGCTATTCTGTGGTGCAAGAATGCTGGCTATGCTGAGTAGAGGTGAGGAATTCTCAGCAGACACACATAAATTGTATCCGCGGCCGCCTGGCCAAATTTATTGATGTCTAAATCTTGTTGCGGGACTATCAGTTCACAGTGTGGGACATTAGTTTAGTGATGGATGAAGTGGGAGAACGTTTATTGGGTTCTAGAAGAGAATTATTGTTTTTTGGACTCTAGTTGATGGAATTGATGCAAAGGAAGTTTGAATTGGAAGTAAGTTTGAAGATTCGATTTTGTATTAGGATAAAGTCCAGTGGTGGCCGAGTAGTAACGGCCCCGACTTACCTTACGAGTTGTAGTTCGTGGGTTGGGAAGCCATGCAGGCGCTTTACTTTATTTAAATAATTTAACCACCACTTTTCCTTCACCGTTTTGCTCTCAATACGGTGAAGGAAAGCGTCGTGAGGAAACCAGCATGTTCTAGAACAAATAATTCGAAGACATTTGACATCTACCAACCCACACTTGGCGCATGGTGCGCGCGGCCCACTCCCTGTCGAAGAGAGGAGGCCTGTGGCCCAGCGGTGGGAATATTATAAGCTGATTATGGGTACCTATGGATAAAATCAATGGACGGATAAACAGTTATTAGCTTATTAGTATTTCGCACCATATTTGGGCACACTTACTAATTGAAAAATTGTGCTGCCCCAACTATACCTAATAATTATAAAACTTTTAAACATTTTTCTAGTTTAGAAGAATTGAAAATGTGAGATAAAGCCGACCAAATTCAGCGAAAATTCCGAGAATAAAAGCTTGTTGACACCGCTAAAGTAATACTGACTAATCCAAAAAACACGTTGTCTTCATTTTTCACAATGTCCTGAAACTAAACCGCCCAAAAATCCAGTAGAGAAGTAAAGCGCAAATAAAACAATAAACTGTGCCCGAACGAGGTGAAAACTGCCCGGTTTTTGGCAGCATTCGTCAAGAATGTCTGCACTGCTACCGGGGCCACTGCCTTCCAAACAACCCGTTTATACCACCCCCCGGACGATCCAAATCCGACCTTATCTCTCCATCCATAAAGACCCGAATGAGCGCATTCATAATCATGTATTTCGAAGCAATCGTCCAACTTGTTGAAATTCCGCCGCCGTCCGCTTTAGCGGCTGCAAAATTAACTTTAACATCCGTGGCTTTCACTTGATCTTTATGTCTGAGTTATAAGGTTCATTTTAGCTTGGTGTTTGGTTGTAGTAGTGAGGGTTCTAAGTTGGTAGGGCGTATAGGATGTAGGAAATTCGCTAGCCAAGCTTTTGGTCTAGTGCTCGCTAATTTCGCACCCAATCGTGGCTAACGGATAACGTGGGCGACATTCTCTGCTTTTATTTAGTCAGAATATTTTTTTGGAGGTCAGAGGTAGGTATTTAAGATGCGGTTAACGTCTCTAAATAATTTCTGTGAGACCCCAGTTGGGACTGTCGGCGGTAACCGAGCAAAAACTAGCGTAGGCTCTACATATTTGAAATTTCTGATTAGGCAAAACCTTACAGGAATATAAGGCTTTTTTTCCTTTGATTGTTATTGCACTAGAACATAGGATTTTTGTCCTGGTTGCTTCCTTTTATCGTGTGCGTTTAAATTAGAAAGTACATACATAATATTATGAAATGAATTTGATTCAGCGTTCCCATTTAAAATATATATATATGTTTTAAACCCGCTAGCTGAACTTTCGACATTATCTATGTTCAAAAATAAACATTTCAATCAGCTATTTCTTGTACGTACCAACTTCATAGGTATTGGTTTAGCTACCTCTTACATTAATCTGGTCACAACAAAAATATAATATCTGTGATCAAACTATAAATACTTAAGTTCAGCATAATACAATCTGAGTGCAAATTGGTTAATAAACGGTTACTACCGGTTATAAAGCAACTGACCATTATTAACAAAATCAATCTAATCCAATGTTGAGGTCGGCTGTCAGTCTAACCGTATACATCTGAATACCAGTAATTTAGTGCCTGTCTGACCTCTACAACCCAGCTATTGAGTAACACGATACCCTTAGGTAAAACTAGTTGTCAGACTTTGGGATCAAAAATCTTAGAATGACACGACAGTCTTAAATGAGGGGACCAACGTCTACGTACTATCCGAGGCACAGAGTTGTCTCGATATGTGATAGGTAGTCACCCATCTGAAAACCGACCGCGGCATAAGTAGTTAGTATGTTGTAATTTAGCCACGCTCCGGGCCCCCGTTTGTGTTCCAAACATAATCAGCAAAATGATAAAATATACATTTCCCTGATATGTGCTTGGACTTTGTGATTGATTACAAATGAATGTGGTGTTTATCTAAATTACTTTGAACGGCAACTGTCACTGGTGTTCGTTAAGAGTTAATCCCTTTTGATTGGTGTCCGATTGGGGTTAGATTAGAAGCTACCAATGCGGATTAATCGTGATGTCAGAGGCTTAGCTTTTTTGTCTGGCTAGGGTCTCTTTCCATTCAAACAGAAAGTAGGTAATAAAAGGTTATTTATAACTCAAAACTACGATTACGAATAATAAGTAATGGCTAAGTAATACTATTATTACTTAGCCATTACTAATACTATTATTACTTAGCCAATAATATTATTCGTAATCGTAGTTTTGCCAAAACATAGATAGGTGCCGTAGGTTATCCGAAGGACACAGTTTAAGTAGCTAAGACAAGAATTAGGTATCTTCAATTTTAGACACTTTAGACATGTGTGGAATCCCGATGCCGCTGTTGGTCCGTAGATGGGTGACCAATTTACCAAAACCCCTCCGGGCCCCGAGTGGTCCCGGCTGTCACTTGTGGATATTTGGCAGTCGTTACTGGTCGTCAAAAGCCAAATTAGTTTTACTCAGTAACTCGGTTGTGGAGGTCAGAAGGGCAGTCGGTCTATAAAATACTGGTATTTAGCTGCATCTGGTTAGACTGGAAAATGACCCGGACATAGTTAGGATAACACTGGGCAGATGAAGACTTCCTATGAGTTTATTTTTTTCTAAATAAATTAATTATGATGTCAACTCTCCAAAAGATTTAAAACAAAAACCTCTCAAATAAAAAAAAACATATATTTATTGGACTTTTATGTTGCAGGTAATATTTTGATCAAAGCATTGTCACGTCGGGGGACGGCTAAGTAATGAAATGTTATCCTTTCTACAATAGCATAGTTATATTAATTATTGCTGGGCATCGTCTGTTTGGCGTTTTCATTGACCATCCCCCGACGTGACAATGCTTTGATCAAAAAATTACCTACAACTTAAGAGGCCAGTAAATATATATTTTTTACTTTTGACAGGTTTTTGTTTGGGTCGGGGTTTTTGAATTTTTTTATTTAACTTTTATTTCCTACTTTTTAAACTTAATATAGTAACAGTAAACACTCTACGACCAACCCATTATGCCACGCTTAAATCTGCCTAGCTTTAAATATGTATTCCATAGTGAGGTTTGTTCCTAATTTATCCTCATTCCTCGTCCTGATCACCATTTATCTATAACATATTGCTTGAGACCTTTTCAATGAGCCCAAACACGATACAACCGCTGTTTGTTGGTGAGTTACTTGGGTATACTGGAAATTCCAGGTGTTGCTCCAGCATCAGTTCAAGGTTACTTTGTTCGTCTAATATCATTGAAGTAATAGAATACCAAATTTCGACTCGATCAGACATGTGGAAGATGCCGAAATCCCTTCAACAAACAAAAAAGAGCTGATAATCTCCAAATGGCTAAACTGATTATAATGAAGCATGTCTAAGAATCACCGCTAGAAAACCTAATTTAAAATAGAAAAAAAGCGCACCCACATCGGTTGACCCGTTTAAGAGCTACGGTGCCACAGACAGACACACACAGACCGACACAAATAGCGGTCAAACTTATAACACGCCTCTTTTTGCGTCGGCGTTTAATAAAATATGTTTGAGCCATTTGACTTTATATTAATGTTTTTTAGTATTGTTTTTATTATTTTGAAACAATCGTTATCGCCAATTATTTATTAAAGGAAAACCTAATCGGAATCGATAAGTATTACTAATTTCATAATTTCATATTTTTTTATTTCTAAAGCAATTCAGGTTTAGTACCTACCTAAAACTGAATTGCTTATCATTTAAAGAAGATGATTTTATTAAATAATCTTATCTGATCTTGTCTAAAACGTTATCGAATTAGATAAACATATTTTCGGCCCAGCCTTCCTAATTATGATAATAGTATCAAGTACGAGTACATAATTATCAGTTCCTGTTCTTAAAGAACAAAGATTTCAAACGACAATTGTTTTTTGTTCAAAGCAAAGTCGATCAGCAAATGTGGAGTGGGATGCCATCAGGCTAGGTGGAGCGACGGTCTTCGCAGGGATGGTAGTAGCTGGATAAGAGTAGCCGAGGGTCGAGGTACATGGCATGTGATTGGACCATGTCAAGCAGTGGACTACGTGACTGTTTCTTTTAACTATGAAATACGAAGTTTTGCCGACCGTTTCGCCCGGAGGTCCGAAATCATCCTACGGAAACGTACTACCGAGATAAAAAACCAGCCAAATGCGAGTCGGACTCGCACGCGTAGGGTTCCGTACCAAGGCAAAAAAAGTTTCTTGTTCATACAAGAAACTTTTTTATAAGAGTTAAAATTTAAAGTGGGTCTTCATAGACCCACTTTAAATTTTAACTCTATTCATTTTTATTATTTGTTGTTATAGCAGCAACAGAAATTCTGTGAAAATTACAACTGTCTACCTATTACGGATCATGAGATACAGCCCGCTGACAGACGGACGGACGGACAACGGAGGCTAAGTAATAGGGTCCCGTTGGATACCCTTCGGGTACGGAACCTTAAAAAATATATATGCAGATACAAACGGATTTTATACGTTTTAAAGACCAACGATTTAAAACCTCACTTAGCTGTTTAATAATCGTTTGTAATGTTTCTTTTTTATAGAATTCACAACCATACCTACTTCCTAATTTAGGATACTTACATCAAAGGCATTTAAAATAAAACATTATATACATTCAAGAAATATGCATGGCTGAGTAAAACCTAATCATTCAAGCCTATCTAATCCTAAATAAGTATATAAGGCCGCACATTGTATGTTTTGTAGTGTTATTTTTTTATATATGTATTCTGGTGTACAATAAAATAGGTACACAATACATACTTTTACATAAATAAATATGAAAATTAACCTTCACATTCATTCATAAAAATGGTCAATGATTTTAATTACAAATTTTAAATTACTTGACACGTAATCGACAGCATGTAGTCGTAGTTTTAACCCTTTTGAAACAAATTTAGAATGGGTTTTAATTTAAAGCACTGATTTTAGTTTAAAACGGTTTATTAACAACGGTAGTCCTGAACCAGGTCATGGTCTACCTGTATGGCTAATTTCATTGAAATTTGTTCAGCCGTTAAAGCGTGGAAAGGTGAGAGACAGATGGACCGACCATCAGACATACAGAGTCACTCGCGTTTTAAATATCAATAGTAAGTATGGAAGTTAATATGAATACGATGGATGAGCATTGAGATAATCTAGTATGGTATAACTCAGAAAAGAAAACTTAAGTATACAAACCTTTGTTAATAAAACATCCCATCGTATGCATTAATAAAAACCTCAGTATCTAAGATCTTTGGTATAAAACAAGGTCACTTAGAGGGCATAATATAATCTGTTATCAAAACGATTACTCAGCAATTTCGGCCCAGATATGAACGTTTGATAAAACTAAATATATAGAATGAGCCCGAAGTAATAAATATTGTGCAAACTTTAGCGATATGCACATGGGTTTAAGTAACTGAGTTATTATTATTACGGTAGTACCTAAGTGCTGTTGTTTTGGGTGGGCGATTAAAACGGTTTAAATTATAAATAAACCTGGGAAAATGTTACATACCGGAAAGTTAATAGACAACGCTTCTGAATCATTCAAGATTGGCAAATTATCCAACGAAAACGTACTACTAGAGTAAAAATACCCTAGTCCTAACCCAGCAGAGTATTTGTGTAACATACTAACAGTAGCAAAGGCTGTCATTTTGACAGTTCAACAAAATTCATTGCGTTATTTACGTTGCTGAGCAGACTAATTTTTCTAACATATGAAGCAATGGATTCACAATATTCTTTAAAATCATTCAGATTGTGGCCGAAAGTGTGGTAAGCAATTAGGGTACAGATCAGGGTCTACCTACAGACAGACAGACAAAAAGAAAGACACGGTTACGTTCACATTTTTACATCTAAGAATGGATAATATGGATTAATATTTGAGTTTTAGTAGATAATCTGCATCGTCATTCGTATAAGGGTTATTTTTAGATTGTTCATAATTATTTATGACGGTCTTATATTATCGCGAGATTGTGTCTACATTACGTTTTAATAGATTATTATGAATATGTTGTATTACATCTACGTAATATAATAACGTGGGTGTGTGTGTCGAGATAGATATATGCGGCTTCAATATAGCTAATTAAGATAATATTGGAATAGCTGTAAATTATGTTTGGTTGGTTTACCTATTCATAGTAAACCGACTTTGGCTTGTGAAAACTCTATTTTGATACAAAAAAAGAAATCCTGACATCGATAGTGGACCTGAGAGGTCCTGGGTTCGATTTATTGATCGGAGAAATAGTAAATTGTGCGTTATTCAGGTGGATTTTGTTACTATGTCAATCACACACACAGACCGAAAAAGTTAATGTATCACATTTCAGTCGTACTCACAGAGAGGTGGCCCTATGTCCCATAAGTGGGAACATTGTAGGCTGATTATACGTATGCTGTTTTTATCCGTAATTTTATGACGTATGAGATCCTGGGATCGATTCCCAGGTTAGGCAAAGTGTTTTGGCGTTTTTCCATCAAGAATTTCTCCGTAACAGCCCGGAGTCCAATTTGTGCACGGTTGATGGCAAAGGGCTCACCCTCTATTACATCCCAGGCTGATTCCGGCCACCGTAGGCGCGGGCTTGCGGACGGCAAGTAATGGGTAGCTCGCTGTCCGGTAAGGACCAAGCCCGGGTCGACGGCGCGTTGAGTTCCACGCGCGCCTCAAAGAGATGTCAGCACCAACTGGTGGGGTCCGCAAGGGCCGATGTCTGTCAGGGATGCGAGTTGTTCGAAAGAGATACCGTGGCCTCTGGCACACAGGCAACAAGTTCTGTTTACGTTTTATTTTAGTTTTTTATTATTTATTTCTACTTGAGCACCTATAATTTTAAATTTTTTAATGGTTTAATGGCGTGTGCTAGCTGACATATGGCAAATTTAATGTTTTTTGTGTTTCGTAATGTTAATTACCTACTATTGTAAAGAATCAAGTTCTTCTAACTTAACAGACAGCTATGCTGCTGGGGAGTTTGTTGCGCTACTTCTTCTTCCCAGCTAAAGCACTAGGAAGTGGTGAAGGGCGGGCGTTTTTGGGGGACTGTCTTATGTAATTTTGACGTTTAAAAAGAGCTGACTCTCAGCCTAGTTTGAATAAATGACTTTTGTTTTTTTTATTTTTATTTTTTTATTTTGAACTGTGGGAACACGGGTGGGTTTTAATTAGTAAAAGTCTGACACTGCTCCACCCAGAGCGGGAGTAGTTATGTGATGATTATTACCCACCCAAAAAAAAACCCTGTATTAAATGAGACTTAAACATAACTGGCGAAATGTGGGTGTACTATAGTTACACCTCTGTGAGTATTCTAACCTCTATCTATCTATCTTATCTTTAAGTCAATATAGGATCTTCAACTGTATTCAAAGTTCTTCTAAATCACAGAGGGAAGTCGCATCCTCATAAGAGGACGAGTCATTGACCATATTATTACATTTATGCGTCCTGCTCTCCCCAGCTCTTCTAGGAAATCCGGCGTGATTGTACCGTTGACGAAATAATTTATTCTGTGGACATGTCTGTCCGCGAATATAATGCATGATGACCTGGGAACAGTGAACTGGGGCAGCCTAAAACCATCATGATGAAAACCGGGTGTTGCAGGACAACTTGGATGGGCCTTTTGTCAAGTAGTCAACCATGTCATTCTTTCTTGCTTGAAGACTATTGACACCATTGATATGAAGGGTATGGGGGGCTTGTGGTAGGTATGGCTAAGTAAAAATAGCTGCACGGTTCGATCAATCAGGTTAAGCTACGCTTGCCGCGTTTGGTCCGTGAATAGGTCATATTTACATACTAAGACCCCTCCGTGCCTCGGAAAACACGTCAAGATACTGGCACTGGCTGTCATTCCTGGATGTTTGACAGTGGTTATGGGTTGTCAGAAGCCCGAAAGGATGACAAACAGTCTTACCAAGGGGTATGGTATTAGTTGTGGAGCGCAGATAGGCAGTCAGTCCATGGAAAATGCTGGTATTCAGCTACATCCGGTTAGTCTGAAACCCGACCCCGTAAAAGTGTAGACAGATGATGATATAAAAAGTATGTTACAAATATTATATCATAATCACATAAAGGTCATCTACGAAGCTGACATTCAAGTGCAAACGACTTTTATGTTATGTAAATACGAGTATATATTATGTAATATGTGTGTCAAAGAACAATGACCTTTATCATTGAAAGTGAGCTCACAGATCAGTTGCAATTGGTTTATAATAAAATGCAATATATTTAAACACCTGTGCATTCTATTACTAATGGTTTTTTGTTTATCTAGGCCCGACCAAACGTAATTTAGTATAAAAAAGTATTACCTAAACTTAAGAGCGTTCATTATTCCATGCGGGCTGGCAACAACGTATTTATAGTAGTTTTTCGTGATTATTTCATTAAATACAAACAAAAGTACTATTTTTTTTTTAGCCAACCACTTGATCGGTCATATTTAGTTATAATTATTTTTAACATTTACTCTTTAATAAAAACATTTAATCGTACTTGATAATGCAAATAGAAAATAATAGACGGTATGTCGATTTTTATAAGTAAATACCAAAATAACTGTAAAAAAATTGCATAGCTACAAACTTGAAAATACCAACGATCTAGTGCATGGCTGATTTTTTTTTCGTTTTTTTATACGTAGTGAAATAATCACGGAAAACCGCCATAAATGCGCCGTTGCCAGTCCGCGTGGGGAGAATGCTCTTAAAGCAAATTATGTCAATATTTCTGAATATCTAAATCGTTGATATTAGACTGAGTCATAGATCCAGTGGTCGCGCTACTGCTGAGTCCTAATGGCTACTGTCCTGAGTTCGATTCCCAGGTCGGCCAAAGTGATATTGAGTTCTTCCATCAGGGATTTCTCAATAGCAGGCCATACCCGGTTGATGGCAATAGGCTCGCCCCTTTTACATGGGACTTGAGCACATCTGGCGAACTGTGAGTGTGCCTACTGTAGGTAGGTAGACTGCATATCCCTTCGGGTAGTACAGGCATGATTTTATATTACGTTTTGTTAATTTAGTATCAGCCATTGGTGTCCCACTGCTGGGCAAAGGCATCCCTTCCCTCCTTCCACTTATTACTATCTATTGCTATTGGAGCCGAATCTTTTGTTCACCACCTGAACTAAAATAAGAGTATTGCTATCTCTTACTGACAGACCACGAAAGAATAAGACAAGTGCATAACGCTTTAGAACTGTCAAACTAAATTAGGTCTCGATTGCGTTGAATTAGGCGTGATTTTAATGAATTTAGTTCGTCGTAGTTGCGTCGAAGAAAATCTTAGTTCAACTAAATTTGACAGCTCTTATTTTTTTTGTCTCTTTCTTGTTTCATTATAAAAGAAAAAAAAATAGTTTTAGATGGTGTGCAACAGAATCATCACCGCTATTTATAAATGTTTAGTTAATTCTTTTAAATGAACGGTCAGAAAGTCGGTCAACATTCCGGCCGACTTATCTTGCCTTCCCTAGGCAAGATAATTCGACCGGAATGTCGACCTTGATCAACGGTCAAAGGTAAATGAAGTGAATGAAAAAAAATATATTCTAAAAAACCTGTTAATTTATTTTACCTACATCAATTAGAGCTTATATCTAATTATAATATATTAATTTATCTATGCTAACATCACACTCGTTATACATTGAATAATAATTTACATACTTTGTGAGAATTTAAAATTCCCTTCATAAAAAGCCATTCCTGTTGAACACGTCAAATACAAGATCGTGATATTTTCATATTTCACGATTACTTAGAAATATTTTTATACATAATAAATATGATGTAGCTACTTATAAATTAAATTTAAAAAAAACAATAAAAAACAACATTTAATTTCTTTTTAACACTTCACAGAAATCTTGTTAGAATAATAATTATTATAGTTTATTTATAGCCCATAGTTTATTTTTTTCAAAGGCTATCGTCCAAAGTTGCACTGGTTGATATAATTTTTATTTATTAAAAAATAAAAAAAATAAAATGCCTTAGCTACATAGTTTATATGTATGGCACTGATACGGCCTTCTATCAGGAACAAGCCATTGAAATTATACTAATTATATGTTTTAATTCGGCATGTATTTAATCTAACCTGAAATAATTCCTATTTTGATTTCCTAAAAATATTTAAAGAACACTTTAATAATATAAGTGCCCCGATGTGTCAGAACATAAAGCGTACCTACATCATTATAAGGTCAATAAGTATTTGAAGATCAATTAAATTTCCCTTTTAATTCATCTTGTTGCTATGGAAATGTATGACAAAGTTAATGTGACTAGACATACCTATCTACTTACATAAATATTTAGTAGGTAGGTACACAATACACAGAAAGAACAACAAATTACTTTATAATTAACATTGTATGATTGACTCAAACTAACAACAGTCTGTTAGACATACAAGTGATTGCCAACGACCTTGCGCACGATTCAATCTCGAGAACAAATACAAAAAAATACTGAAGAAACGAATACATTCAATATTTAGATAATAATATGAATCGCAGCAGAACCAAGGCAACCGACATAGCCTGAAGACTTGCCAAACTTGTGTGGCAGTGGGCAGGGCACATTGCTCGCAGAACAGATGGCCGATGGGGCCGAAAGGTTCTGGAGTGGCGACCGCGTATCGGAAGACGTAGAGTGGGCAGGCCTCCCACAAGGTGGACCCATGACCTTGTGAAGGCCGAGGGAATCCGCTGGATGTGGGAAGCACAAGACCGGTCGAAGTGGAGGATCCTGGGGGAGGCCTATGTCCAGCAGTGGACGTCTTCGGTTGAAATGATGAATAGGAATCACGGTTGTTATTTTGACCAGGCGCCCTAATTACGTAACACACTATTAATAACAATCTGAATCATTTTGAAGGATATTACTAATCAATTGCTTCATATGTTCGAAAACTGTCTGCTTAGCAACGCAAATAACGCAATGAATGTCGTTGAACTGTCAAAATGAATGCCATTCCTACTGTTAGTGTGTTACGCAATTACGTCACAGTAATAAGGAAAAAGAGGACGAGAGCTCTCAACTATCAATAAGTAATTAAAATACCTCTTTATACATTCCAAATGATGTTGGTATATTTAATGTTAGTATCTCACACTGTTCTAAATATTGTACAATCATGTTAAACGATGACGCGTCTTACTTAAATCATCTGTTACCTACTCGTTTGTTAGACGCAGAATGACGAAGCAAAACGGAAGATACTCAAATGATTACTTAATCATTCAATGACTTGCATCTGACTGATTATAAGGACATACTCAAATTCTACTTTAACAGGCTATTACATATATTTTAGAGAGTTTCTGCGGGATACACACGAAGACATTAACCTGTAATTTCCAGTATACCTTGACCTCGCATTTTATAGGATTTCTATACAATGAGAGGACCGCTTATACTGGAAATATATTTAAGGCTTAAATCGTGCGTGCATAAAATATCTTCATTCTCATTATAATATCTTCTTATCTGTCATTGGGTTTTGAAAGATAAATATTGAACCACAGATTATATATCGTAGCCACAATAACCCACGAAATTAAATTTTTCTTAAGTTTTTTGCATGCAATTTGCATGTCAGAGTCAGGCTGTATATGTTATTTGGAGCAAATTTAATATTAAAACATGCTTGTTCCCTTTTAATTTGGACTTTTATGTAAAGAAGAATGGACGTTAGTTAGTTATGACTAGTGTTTACGAAATAATTGCATTATTAATTAACTGTAACTATTTTTAATTGCAATAGGCTAATTATAAGTTAAGAGAGTTCATTGAGGATTTATAACGGTCCTTTTCGCCTTAAGAAATTAATGCCTTTTCTACGGTTGGCTATGTAAAATGCGACTGGTTGATTCAATTGATAACACGTCTCCGTATCAATTGATAACAATCATGAACGGCCTTAGCTGCTAATTTTAGTGACCGTTTGAAACGGTTTTAATTTTTCCAGAATAATTTAAATACATATTACAACCATTTAAATGGCAGCAAATATAGCAATAAAAAATAACTAGTAGCATAGTACAAGGATTAACTTTTTATGTGTTTTATTTTTACTTATTCTTTAGGCGATACATGGAAAAAAAACTGACACTTATTATAACCGTGATATGCCATACGCTTATTATGACCAATTATTCGAAACTATTGAAGTATAATATAAATAGTGTTTGTTAAGTCAATCCTCAATCACACATATGTTCACTACCCCTGCATATGTCCAATCACCTAACAACGTTTAACGCAAAATCTATATCTTCTTCTTCTTCTTGTCTGGTTTGGCCGGCAAGATCAATGCAATTATCTTCTGTAAGATCTCTGTGAATATCAAGGTCCCGATAAACACAAGGAGAGTTCCAATCCAGTGTCCGAAAGTGAAAGGATTCCTGAAGTACACGATAGAGAAGAGAAGCGACACGAATTTCCTCAAGGTGACAGTCAAGGTCACGATCAACGAGGCGCATTCGGTTGTCAACACGTACACAGCACTGATGCACAGCCCTTGAGTCAGTGTATATAGAATCAGCCACAAAACTTGTCTTGGGAAAACAATACCAAGGAATTCGACAATAGGTGTCTCAGTAGCGAGCTTCACGTGGCCGATTAGATTAGGGGCAGTCGGTAGCCAGAATACTAAAGGTAGTAAGTGGGTGTAGTACAGTGCTTCCCAAGGATGCTTTCCGTGCTTCGAGTACAAGGATTCCTGGAAGATTCCCATCCTTGCAGAGACGAAGAGCGCGAAGGTAAGGATGGCTATGCCAAGGCACCACCACAGCCAGTCAATGAACTTCAGCTTTTCTTCCTCAGCGGCATCTTCGTGTGTTTCTCTTGGAGCTTTCACTTCGCCACTGGATACGATGGTACAGAGCGCTATTCCAGCTGATATCATGAAGACGGCTAGGTATTTCAATGGTGGGTAGCTCTTCTTCAATATCCATACTCCCATAGCCATGTTTGCCATCAGAGAACCAGCTCTGAAGATCATGTGTAAAGGCATCGGTATGTTGAAGTCGAATGCATAGTTATTTGCAACGCTGCTTGTCCAGAAAAATCCAACTAAAAGCAGGTATTGCTTGAAGGGAATGTTCCTTTTAGCTGTACCGAATTTTCCAACAGTCACAAATCCAATTGATGCGATGAATAAAAATTGTAGAAATGTAGCTAAGTTTCCCGCGCCCGGGTCTTCTTTCACAACCATTTCTAGGAAAACTACGTTAGAACAACATCCTACGAAGACCATCGTAATGGCCGCAGCCGCCTTGACGGAAACCATTTTGAATCTGAAAAAAAGAAAATCAAAATCAAAAAAAGTTATTCCGATACCGGGAATCGAACCCGAGCCTCCTGGGTGAGAGCCAGGTATCCTAGCCACTAGACCATATCGGATATAGAGATGGTAGCGAAAATATTGGTTCTAATGCCGCTCAGTTACAAAACACCAAAAACTTTAAGCACAAAATAATAACACATAGAACCATACAAACTATAAGACAAACAAAGTCCATAAAATGTCTGCCTCAGTTTAGTTTTAAGTGATAACACCATTAAACAATTAACCTGACATGCGCACTGCAGCCGAATTCAGTAAGGTTATTTCAACTGCAATTTTATGTGATAAATCAACATCATAAGAACTAGAACGGACATAAATCGATTATAATATAAAGTAATACTTACATTTAGTTCGTTTCTATAACACAAACACAAAATTATCACGTAAATTACAACATTATTTATAAAACGTCTGACACGTTTGACAACGGAGCTAGCCGGGTCGCCAATGTGTGCGTAATCAACCAGTGATTGTAGTTGTGACCGTGGCCTCGAATACGTCTACGCATGCGCTGAGCGGCACCGTCGGTACAACTGCACGCGTTTAGTAACTAATATTATAAGTAATAGATGGCGCTGTTATCAATTATGAAACCGGTGTATCAATGTGTGGAGAATATAATTATTTAAGGGGTTCTGTGTGGGTTCGATCGAAGCCTTCGTTACATTATTTACATAGCAAGGATCACTGTCTGGAGTAAAACAATCATGGCGGGCGGCGGCTGAAACATTTTCACTTTGCTCATGCAAAGTCGAGTTTATTTCAACAGGTACCTACGTAAATAATTCCGATAACACTATTAAGGTAAGTAGTTACTATACTTTTGGTACTTAGACTTTTCTTATAAGTAAATGGTCCGGGTTTTATACGTGGAGAAACCCTAGAAATATGTTTCAATTATGATGAGGAAGGGGAATAATTTAAATATGGATAACCATATCGCTTTATGCAAATCCACACCTAGATACTTAAGTTTATTTGTGCTCATTGGATATAAGGTGTTACAACATTTTACAGTACTTGTGTATCACTGTACCTATAGCTGTACCTATAATACAAAATTTAGAACAAAAAATAAATTCGGTAAAATCGAACTAATAGATAAAATCGAAACACGATAAAAAAATCTGAAGTAGGTAAGTCGGTACCTACTTTAGCATAACTTATAATTATGCTAAAGTAGAGAAAAATTCAAATCTTACGAAACAGTCACCATTTTTCTCTCTCATTTACTCAGCGTCGGATAAAAACACATTTTTTGAGTAATAGGTACCTAACTATCTACGAGTACCTACTACGTATAATTTTATTTTATTAAGTGAATAATTTTTATTTATTTTTATTTGAAAGCCGCATACAGCCGCGAGTCCATGATGCGACACAATGATTGTTGAATAATTTCAATAAAATATTCATAGAAAAAGTTCTACCTACTAGATTCGCGTCGCTGTGGGAGCCTGAACGCAGGTGAACCTTTAACGTTTTAAATTAGGTAGGTATTCAGGTTCGTCAAACTCAAATTCAAAGCATTTAATTAAAAACCCTTTACTAGCACTTTTGATTTGACAAAGTGTCGGTCAGTCAGAAAGATAAAGCTATTCCAAAGCGTAGTGGATTCGTATGGAGTGACACACTTTACAATTAAATGTTACTAATTTAATTCATAAACAATACGCATCCTTTAGGATTTTTTGTTTGGTTGGGAAATTATCAAATAACTTCTCCCGCTCTGGGTGGAGCAGGAGGGCGTGTCAGACTTTTACTGACTAAACCAACCCGTGTTCCCTCAGTTGTATGTGTGCCAGGGGCCACGGTATCTCTTTCGAACAACCCGCACCATCCTTAAGGATTACTTAGGTATAAATAGGTAAAGGGTAATTACCTGATTGCTTCCTAATTGAAATGGCTCAGTACCTACTTCCCAATTATTTTGTGTGTGTAGTGTTCTTCTAGTCTAAACTGCATGCAGTTGGAAAACAATTTCACATGGAGCTACTGCCTATCTCACCTCCACAAACCAGTTACTGGGTACACGATACCCTTGGTAAGACTGGTTGTCAGAATTTTGGGTTTCTGACTTTCGGGTATCTGACGTCTGTCAAACATCTAAGTATGACAGTCGGGACCAACAACCTGACTGCTCCAAAGCACGGAGGGTCCCGATATCTAATAGATGTCACCCTTTCATGAACCGACCGCGGCAAGTGAAGCATAGCTTAAACTTCAATCACCCCGTGCGGCTGTTACTTTTAAGCCACGAGCCCCACTGACGTCATAGTACTCCAACAAAAACCTGAAACTAAGCTCCGGAAGGCCACTAGTCCATCGCTTAGGTCTGTAAATAAATCACCGGGTCACCATACATAACATCAATTGGCGAATAGCCAGTAAGTTTCACAAAAGATTATGTAGCCATAAAGACCATTTAAACCTAGCATTACGAACCCCTATTGAAAATGTGCATTGATCTATCAATAATAATCTAAGAAATAGTATCACACTTTTATAACATTATAGGTCTTTGTGTAGGAGATTGCCTAGGGAAGAACAAGCACCAATCAGTGTGCCTGGCATTGGCTCCCACCTATATTGGGGTCGGTTCCCAGGATAACCAGATGCAGCTTAAAACCATTATTTTATATGGAGCGACTGCCTATCTGACCTGCAAAACCCAGTTACTGATTAAAATGATACCCCCTGGTAAGACTGGTTGTCAGACTTCTGGGCTTTTAACTACCCGTCGACGACTGTCCTTGGTCCACGAATGATATCCGGGACCAAAGGCTTAACGTGCTTGCCGAGGCACAGACGGGTTTCGATATGTAAAGGCTCTCGCAGACAGCGAGTCTAGTAGATCAACGTCCATGAAGTTTTAATAGAAATCGTTCTATTATAGTCACGTTGCGACTGTCTGAGGGAGCCCTAATGGATCAGCTATCCATAATCTAAAAAAAAAAATTAAACATCGATCGACCCGTGCGACTGTTATCATCATAATAATATCATTAGTTATACCAAATTTGAATGAGCATGACATAAAGGTAGGTGTTACTGATGATCGCGTTCAGTTTCATTGGTAAAATTCACCCTAAGAATGGAGCTATGGTATAAGGTTGAAAGAAGGCACGTATGAAACTAGCTATGTGTTGGTATGTATAAAATAAATGATGCTTATCTACAAGATAAAAGTGATATCGTACCCTTTTAAGGGTATTGAGTTATACCGAAAGTATTGGTTTCTTGATATTTCTTACGTTAAGGTAAAACATAGTTACTGAGGAAATTGTGAATATAAGCTACAGTAAATTTTCGAAATGAAAAAAGTCCTACGTCATATACGTAATCTTAATGACCTCACATAGGTACAACTGTCTACAAAATCTTTTCATTTCTTCTTTTGTAAGTCTGCTGAAAGTCTTTAGTCAAAAAATAGGAAGCACCTTTGTACTCAAAAGTATACTATTTTATGAAGTTTTAAAGTGTGTTTTAATGTGTACACCCAAATAATGGATGATTAAATAAATGTCAGTAGGTCCTGAGTTCTGTTTCCAGGTCGGGCAAAGTGTTATTGGGTTTTTTATCTGGAATTTCTCAGTAGCAGCCCGGAGCCTGAATTTGTGCACAGTTGATGGCAATAGGCTCGCCCCCTATTACATAAAACTAAACTTAACTGATCTTATGTTTTACAAGATAAGTTTATAACCAGGGCTCTAATTCACTATGACCACTTAACGATTAAAAACGATTCCTTACTTCGAAACCACGTAATTATTTTAGATCACACACGACATCTGCTAATAAATATCGAATTGTCTTGGAACATACAAAATATGACATTTCGATTCCTTACCGTTACATATATTGATTCTACAAAACACAATATTAAAGTAGTTTGAACGTAGTAAGATTCCGCGGGGAATCATTATAACTATACAGAATTGGGCCCTGTGCGCAAACTGTAACCATGAATTCAGCATAATCATTCTAGTCCCCCCAGCGCAGATTTTTTTTGTCAATTATACAAAAAAAAAACTGCTGTTTCATAGAAAAGTGCAATAGAAATTTTTTGTCCGTTATACAAAAAAAAACTGCTGTTTCATGGAACAGCTTATTATGTTCCGTAAAAAAAAGGAACCCTTATAGGATGACTTTGTTGTCCGTCCGTCCGTCCGTCCACCTGTCTATCTATCAAGACCCTTTATCTCGGGAAGGCGTAGAGGTATCGAGTTGAAATTAAAACGGTCTACAGGTCTACAGTTACTTGAAGCTGTGAAAAAATCAAACTTCTAAGTTAACTTTAAACAAAGATACGGCCGTTTATGCCGCAAAAAACTGTCTAATCTATACTAACGAGTATCCCAACATATATGACATGTCACAAGATTGAAGGCTAGGCTAGGCCCACTAGAACCTTGACAGACCCCCCACTCCCCCCACAGCTCCAACGAGTGATCGAGCAAACTCTCTTGACAAACATTCCCAAGTTATCTCGTAAAATCTCTCATACTTCACATCGTAAGATATTTTGCTTGGTAATACTTGGACTGCATGTAATACGATCTGCTTTTGTTTTATCTGTCTATGATTCACTTGGCTGAATAGGTGATGGATGTTACTGAGCGACAAAACCAAAGACAAGCAATGCGAATCCGAGCACATTGGTCTGCACCTAAACCGCATAACACACTACCAATCATAATCTGAATCATTTTAAAGGATATTGCTAACAAATAAATAAAATTTAAGTGTCTGTTTATAATGTCAAAATATCAGCTTTTAACTAAATGCATAAGAATGTATATACGGTACATAAATCATATACTTTTAAAATTTTTGTCTGTCTGTCTGTTTGTTCCGGCTAATCCGACTTTGACGGGACTTTCACTGGCAGATAGCTGATGCTTGAAGGAGTAACATAGGCGCCCGATAGCACGTTCCCGTGGGATAATTTCAGGTGGAAAGTACCAGCTCGGAGCCAAGGACTGGGCTGACTGTATTTAGATTGCTATCGACACGATAAGAAGAAGAGATTTCAGCTGGTTTTAAACAAATTGGTAAGTAACAGAGAATTAGACGCGTGTTCATACAAAGTTAAGTCGAGCTCAGTCAAATCTAACATTCACCTCTACTTCAACAACTCTGAGCTTCACCTTCTCCTATATAAGGGTTCAAGTAAGTAGGTAGAACTACTTCATTGCATAGAGAATAAAACCATAAACGAAAGATTTCCTATCAGAAACGAAGCGGATGAAAATATAACACAGCCGACCATTGGCACCCGAGAAAACACGTATCCAGAACTTGACACGCGAAATAATACAATTTGCCAAACACACACAGTCTATATTTGCTTGGCGCAAAGTTAGTTGCATAACCGTGACTGTAATTCAATTATCACGGCCCAACGCGTCCAACTAACGACCTTATAGATATTAACGTAGTCTGACCCAATGATATGTGAAATTTTGTTTGATTATCAGGAGATTAAACCCGGAAATAATTTCCTGTGAATATTGGACGAGTTTTAGTTTACTTGAAAATCAGAGGTGGCTCAGTGGTAAAGGCCCCGACTTCCGAATTGTAGGTCGTGGGTTCGAATTCAAACCCAGGCAGGCGGTTTACTTTGTGTAAGTAATTTAATTACCACTGCTCTAGAAAGGGTGAAGGAAAACATCGTGAGGAAACCGGCATGTCTTAGAAACAAAAAAATCGAAGACATGTGACATCTACCAACCCGCACTGGGCCCGCGTGGTGGATGACAGCCCACTCCCTCTCAAAAAAGGCCTGTGTCCCAGCAGTGGGAATATTATAGGTTGATTATGCTTTAGTTTATTTTAGGTAGGAGTTATTTATGACATGGTTCATAAAGAAAAAGGCCTAGGTACCTAGGTGTTGTATTTAGTATTCACATCAGAAGAGTTTAAATAAGCCGATAACCCACGTGGCGGTTAGTAGTCCATATCGCGCCGCCGCCTATAAAAATTTGCAACTACAGAGGTATACTAGCGACCTCGTCATCTGTCGACCCTTTTCCCAACTGTGTTGGGGTCGGCTTGCAGTCAAAGTAAGACTGGTTGTCAGACTTTCGGGCTTCTGACGACCCGTACCGACTGTCAAAGATTCACGAATGACTACTGGGGCCAACGGCTTCACGTGCTCTTCGTAGCACGGAGGGGTCTTGATATGTAAAGATGGTCACCCATCCACGGACCAACCGCGGCAAGCGTAGCTTAACGTGATCGATCGTTCTAATAAAGTCGCGACGAGCCTGCTTGCGGGGGCCTCAGTCGACGTCAATTTTTCCGCGCATTGGATCCTCAACGCAATGCTTAGCGCCGAGTGCTGAAAATCCGAACAGAGTGCATCCCAACACGTCGAAAATAGACTGTTCGATCGAAACCGGAACACAGCAATACTGGTTGGCGGCAAAAACAAATAGTCTGACACAATATTCAAAAATAAAACAACACCCACAAGACACACAAGAACACACATAAGAAGGCTTAAAGTCACCCAAAGGGCAATGGAGAGGGCTATGCTTGGAGTTTCCCTGCGTGATCGAATCAGGAATGAGGAGATTCGCAGGAGAACCAAGGTAACCGACATAGCCCGAAGAATTGCCAAACTTAAGTGGCAGTGGGCAGGGCACATTGCACGCAGAACAGATGGCCGATGGGGTCGAAAAGTTCTGGAGTGGCGACCGCGCACCGGAAGACGTAAAGTTGGAAGGCCTCCCACAAGGTGAACCGATGACCTTGTGAGGGCCGCAGGAGTCCGCTGGATGCGGGAAGCACAGAACCGGTCGAAGTGGCGGAGCTTGGGGGAGGCCTATGTCCAGCAGTGGACGTCCTTCGGCTGAAATGATGATGATGATGATGAAAACAACACCAAAATACGTAAGGAGTTGTTCTGCCTACCCCAAAAGGGACTGTAAGTATTACAGCTATAGTATTATTTATGATAACCGTTTTGTATTTTCAAGGTTTTTCAAAGCACATGCAACTGCTATCGATGTAAGTACGCAAATCAACAAAGACTATGACGAAATAACGATTGTATTATCTGTTTAAATACTTGATAAGTAAAACATTCTGAGCCAAAAAGATGAAATAGTTTAAGCTGTAGGTACTAATTTCGTGTGTCATTAAAAACATCTAAAGGCTGATTTTTCAACAGTCAGCTAACTTTTATCTGAAGAATAAATGTGACAGTTTGACATATTTTCTACATAAAAGTTCTCAAACCGCAATATTTATTCCTCATTTAAAAGATATCTGACTATTGAAAAATCAACCCTAAAATTATTTTGTTTATTCTTTCGAACAGTTTGTCTAATTGTTAAATCTACTGGTCTTGCCAAAACTGGCGAATAAGTATATATGATGTGACAACTGGAATCACCTCAGTGACTGTGACTAGTTCGCGTAAATAAAGTAGCAGTTACTCTGTGTTAATTACTGATATTCATCCACCTCTAGTAAGACTGGTCACTCTAAAGTCGTATACTTGACAAAATACTTGACTGGTCAGATTGTCCTTGATATCATCATTCCCTTACTCTTATACGAATTTAATTGGCTTCAGCGCAATTGTATTAGTCTTCCATACTTCTCTATTATTCGTCAGCTTGGTAGTCACTCTCTTGCTAGCCATAAATCATCTTTCACACAATATCGATAATCACAACTCACTTGACCCACATTTAGATCCCATGACATGAAAAGACGGAAACGTTTAATTTGTATAAACGAGATAAGTAGATACCAGTTGCTCGAGCAATTGAAATAAACACAATCCCGTCTCATTCAATTTCTAAAATCACCATTTCTCCCACCATTGCCTTTCAAATTATTAGAAATAAAAATCTTTCAGCGCTTGTTTCCACTAAATAAAACTGGAACGTCGAATGAAAAACACGTCCCATTTTTCTGAACAAAAACTCCTAAAGAAAAATATTCGGCCACTCGAACATGAGAGCATGAAAATACCAGTTTATTGACGATAGATCTTCGACTTTAGCTTGCAGAGGTTAAGGTGTGTTTTTGAGTGATGTTGTGATTTGTTTTTACGGTGGAGGTTTTAATAATAAGTAGGTTTAGAATCGTTACTTCAGTCGCGTGGTACACCGTAACTAATAGCCTGTTATTGGTCCCACTGATCAAGGTCCGTGAACTAATCACGGACTGTTTAGTATGAGTGGTTTCGACATTCTAATGGAGTTTTTAAAACAACTAGGCTAGTTAATTCGACTCGGGTAGAAATATAGATAGATTTTATCGAGCTTGATAGTGGCGTACATAGATAAGCTAAAATTCATATGCTACCTCCTTTCTACCCGTTGCCACGTTGGGCATTGCCAAAACACAACTAAAGGATGCAGTGACATTCCAATTCATCTGCCTAGCCTTTTCCCAACTACGTTGGGGTCAGCTTATAGTCTTACCAGATGCAGCTAAGAACCAGTATTTTATATGCAGCGACTGCCTATCTGACCTCTACAACCCAGTTACTAGGTTATACGATAAGTAGCCGTTGGTAAGCCTGGTTGTCAGACTTTCAAGCTTCTGACGACCCGTAACGACTGTCAAAGGTCTACGAATGACATCCAGACCCAACAGCTTAACATGCTTTTCGAGGCACGGAGGGTCTTGATATTTAAAGATGGTTTTCACGGACCAATCGCGGCAACCGTAGCTTAACCTGATCGATCGACCCGTGCGTCTGTTATTACTTAGCCACCAGCCCCTCTGATAACGACAAATTATAAACTAAATACAATCACCAGCAAGAAGATTCCTCTGTGAAGTATGGTGATTCTAAATCAAAGCCGAGAGGCGATGTAGAGCTATGAAAATTTGCCTGATAGTACAATACGAACTGTTACTTATATTTAACATAATATTCAAAGCAAATAAACGGGAAATGTTCTAAGGTAAACATATCCAGAAATCGACAAAATTCAAGGCAGCACGACGAAGATTATATACTCAAGTAAGTATGCATACATACTGAAGTTAGCTAACATGCACGTTCGTTCAATCTCGAAATGTGTTCAAGATTTGTAGTAATCCGTTGCCGTCAACTTCAACCTTAAATTCTCACATTCGTGGATATGCATTAGAGTGCTGACATATATACCTTTAACTTTTACATCTCCCACAGAACTTATTTGGTGAGGTGAACTAGTTTCAATGTTTGAAGATTTCTGTATTGACTAAGTAATACTCAGTTAATCACAATCTAAGGAGTATGGAGTCCCATGAAATTAAAGTTAGCACAAGCAGGCGTAGCATGACCGATTCTATCTCTATTCTACCAAGAATAGACAACTTCCTTTCTATCCAACTTGACATCTCTTCTGCCAGAGCACGTGGCAACCCGTAGACTCCCATTTCTATATATTTATTTCTATATCAAAGCCAATACTTATTGCCATATCAAAACCCGTTTCTATTGTGGTCATGCTATGCGTGCAAGACAGATTGGTACTGAATGAAACAGATTCAGTAAATCTGAGAGATGAGAGAGCCAGGAGTGATCAAGTAAACAAAGGTTCGTCTCAAAAGGTTGGTTGTCAAATATGGATCTCCAGTTATTCCAAGGTGCTTAGCATAATCAGCTTAGAATGTTCCCACTGCTGGGACACAGGCCCCTCTCTTGGAGGAGTGGGCTGTAATCTACCCCACGGGCTCAACGCGGCTTGGTGGTTTGAGCAAGCAAACTTAAAGGAAGTTTTTATAGCATAAACATGTTATTACTCATCTTTTTCCAATATAATATATCAAACAACTAGCTGCGCCCCAGGGTTTCACCCGCATAAATCACAATCCCGTTGGAATATCTGGATGAAAAGTATCCAATGTCCTAATCCAGGTCATGGTCTACCCATGTGTCAAATTTAGCGTGAAAGCGTAACAAGCAAACATCAAAATCGAATATTTTCTCTTCATATTATAAGTTTAGATTTAAAGGACCAACCACGAATAATATCACCCATATTACATGAGGCTTAAAAATAACTGGCGAAATGTGGAAATACTACAAACCTCTGCTTAACTCTTCAGGGAATATTACCGTGATGTTATGTTAATCCAGGACTCTTAAATATCCAGGGGTTTGCATTAAAATACACCCCATAGCAAAAATCAGCAACAATACGTGTATTAGTTTGATTTACGATCCCCAGTATCAATGCTTGCGACCTATCCCAGAATAACATATTTTTTGTGGCCACACAGTAGAGTGATTGATGGGCCATAAGATTAGCGAGCTTATTAGGATTATGGCGGGCGGAAAGTGTATTAGATGATTATCGCCATGGGTGGGAAGGGAAGATTTTGATGTTGAAAGTTGCTGTTTGCTGGGTTAAGCAAAAAAATAACACAACTATCGACCCCTTTTAAGCAATGATTAGCGTCTGTTTAACCATACATGTTTGACGTTTAAATATCTCTCATCTTCTCAAGTTTGTGTCTTCGTAAGTAAAGGGGACGTTAGTAACCAATAATAATATACTGTGTGTAATGTTATACGAGTATTTAACGAGGGACATGCTTTAAGGGAGTGAAGGGCTTATGGTTCAGTAATGCCAGCCGCACTTGTCGATCTATCAATTTGAAGTACGCTTGGCGCCATTGGTCCGTGCATGGGTGACCCTTGGTAAGACTAGTTGTCAGACCTTTGAGCTTTCGACGACCGGTAACGACTGTCAAAGATCCACGAATGATAAAGATACATACATCCCGACATCATTATCAATTCACTACATTTACATATCCGTAACTTCAATCAGTTCCACACCGTGTAACTGTGGTATCACATCAAACCTTTCAAGTAACTAAAGGGGTAGGTCACTGACCCGGCAGCCGTTAGTCGCAATTATAAATTCAAATGTATTTGCTCAGTGGCTGGTTATGTCTGTCGCGGGGACCACTTCAGGGTTAGACCGTAAGTGCTAACTTACCACACATATAATATAAGTTTGTATATGGCTGTGAATCACTGTATATAGGTACATACATAGTTTGTATATGGCTAAGAAGGGGAGATTTGAACGGTTAAGTGTCCATTAAAGTGATAATTTTCTTATCAAAATCTTGCAGATTTAGAGTTAGTGACTTTGGGTTAATAAACGTATGGTTAACCTACTTTTTAGATAGTTTAACGTTTATCGTATATTCCATAAGATGGCACTGATGTTGATAAATGATGCTATAAGATTCAAAATACCATATTATTCATCATCATCATCTGCCAGCCCTTTTCTTAAGTTTGTTCGGGTCGGCTTCCCGTAAATACGAGTATTTTACATGACGCGAATGCCTATCTGATGATCACAACCCAGTTACTGGGTAATACGATACCTGTTGGTAAGACTGGTTGTCAGGCTTCTGAAATATCAAATTATTACGGAGGCTTAAAATTTTAAATGATAATAAAATAAAAGATAATGATCAGAGAGATAAGCCCCGGCGGCATTAGGTAAGTGTAATAATAGCAGGTATAAGAGGGAAAGACCCCTTTGATTTACGTCTCAAAAAGTATTTAAAAGTTCGTCGTTAAATTTACTGGTCCTTAGTAACATTAGACAGATAGAAAGGGACCTTTTTGCCGGTAATAGGATACATCGAACTTTTATCAACAAGATTGATATCGATACCAGAATACCGTTGAAACACTGCTGTACCTCTTTATTCTCCGCATGTGTAGGCACAGGTGTCAGGTACCGGTACGCCCACTTGTGCCAGCTATGTTTAAAGCAGTCATGATGAAATTTAACGACGTAAAACCATAAAACAGTTTTTGTAATGTTGCTCTTTTCTCATTGTTATCCGTAAAGCATAAATTAGAATGAAAACTCTCGGCAATCATTCTATTTCTTACCTCAGATTATTTTTACCTCAGCTTACGCTTTTATGAGTTACATTGCAATCACTAACTTATAGTTTAGTTTTACGTCGATCTTGAATGTCCTACCTAAGTCCACCCTATAATAAGGCCACACATTGAGAATACAGCTTCTGAGACATTCATAGTAGTTAAGTCCCTGCAGGAGCAGTGGTGGCCAAGTGGTAAATTCCGCAACATATAAGTTGAAGGTTCGAACCCAGAAAGGCACTTTACTTAGTATACATTATTTCATCACCACTGCTTTCAAAACGGTGAACGAAAACACCGTGAGGAAACCGGCAAGTCCTAGAACCAAAAATTCGAAGACATGAGTGACATGTACCAACCCTCACTAGGCGCACTTGGTGGATCAGGAGAGAATGACCGTATCCCAGCTGTGGGAAAATTATAAGTTGTTAATGCAAGTTCCACCACTCCTAGCGCGACCTAAGCATCGAGTACTCGGCGTAGCAAGCAAACAAGGAAAAAGATCTCATATAAATTCTTATACCTACTCTAAACCATATTTTAGCTGACTAACGCAAGCTTACGTACAAAAGACTTCCACAGGTTAGTCCGAAGCTGTCCTGTAACTGAACCAGGTGCTGCATATTAATTCCTTGCTGACTTGTCCAGTTTAATCACAATATATTTACCGGACGGTGCAGGTTTGATGCAAATTTATGCTAAAATGTTACTGGCTAAACGCTTTCCTTAGCGGCAGTAGGGAAAGTGGGGAATATGGAGGATGATGGAGTTCTGGTGATGGTGTTTGTAATACGTTTCAAGTTACCAAATCTTTTTTTGCCATATTCATAGTGTGAAATATGAAAAAAAAAGATTTGATAACTTGACTAAGTGCCAAATTCAACAATGAATTGAACGCGATCAGCATATATGTAAACTGCGTTTAAGAGCTGTCAGTGTCAATATATCAAAGCATTGATGACACTGACAGGTCGTGAACGCAGTCTAGTGCTGATCGCGTTCAGTTTCATTGGTGAAATCCGCCCTAAGTGAAGTTCAGAATCCTACTAATATTATTTTATCAATGTGATAGTTTGTATGTTTGGTTGTTTGTTACTCAATCACGCAAAAACAGCTGAAAAGATTGGAATGGAATTTGGCAAACAGATCGTTTATAATCTGGATTAACACATAGAATACTTTTTATCCCGGCAGTACGTACATATGGGACAATTTTCGACTTCCACGCGAGCGCAACAATTATGGTAACTAGATTTCCAAGACTCGTGTTAAAAGCAGTTTATTAATAAGGACTAAACAGCAAACTGTGACTCCACAACCACATAAACTAATCCTAACAACACAAACAAACATTCATAATAACAGGATGAATAGCTCCCACACAACAAGCCATACATCACGCCGATAATTTGAAATGCCGCAAAAGCCCCGCACAATACTATACATTCCCGGCACTATACGACAATGAGCGACCTTCTCGCGTACTAAATACGCAATGCATTGTGAAATGTACGATACGATGCGTTCCACAATCGCAATTGATACATGGTAATTAGGTGGGAGGTTTTGTGTTGCGATTTCGTAATTAGAATTTTGATAATTGCTTGTGTTTGTTGGAGTTTTTATAGAAGAACATTGTAATTGTTTATTTATCTTTTGTGAGACACATTACGGTCCAGGTATCGATATTTTTTCGGGACGGTTCGACGTTTTTTCCGCCGTAATCTTTCGGGCTAATACCCTTCACTTATAGGTACCTGTTGTAACATCTCCTACTGGGAGAGGGCACTGGCTCTAGTACACAGGTATATCACCTAGCACATGAGTCAGGGACTTCACACTATTTTGTAACCACTTTCTTGTGTAATAAAGATTTATTATTATATTACCTAATGTTCACACTGCTGGGACACAGACCTCTTCTCTGTGAGAGGAAGTGGACCGTAATCCACCACGCCGGTCTAATGTGGGTTGGTAGCTGTGTGCCGAATAATGGATTCATCAGGACATGCCAGTTTCCTCACGATTGCGATGTTCTCCTTCATCGTTTTGAGAGCAGTGGTGATGAAATAACGAACACACAACCTACAACTTGTAAATCGGAGCCCTTACCATTGGGCCACCACTGCCCTCGATCTCAATTTTACTCTATTACTTACTAATTAATACTTAGGTTAAGCGATACCCCTCACTCAACAGAACCTGGGCCTTAACATAATTATCACATCAACTTTTTGAACGAGACTGTTTCAAAAAGTAGGTATTAGTGTGAGAGATGCCACCACGCACAATGGTCCACTTGAAGGACGAAGTGCGGAAACGAAACCCTTAACATAGAACATAGTGAGAGATGCCACTTTACAAACTTTTTCTAATCCTCGATAAGTATGCCACCCTAACAGCCACGTACTATGCACATAACCCGGTCAAACAAACAAGTACATTAAGTAACTTCGCAGTTGTCACACAACTCACATTATAATCACCCTAATTACGAACACCCAATCATTTTAGCCGTAATTATTAGTCGGTGAAGGTTTGTCATGCCTCGACCGGGTTGCCGCTCACGAGCCGGTCACGATCCGTATTGTACCTGTCGTGCCGTGACAGCGTATGGCACAAATGTCGTGATGTATGCTAACTGTGAGGGTGGGGGTGCAGAACGGCGGAGCGGCTAGCGGACCGATGAAGACAGCGAAGTTTTTTCGTACCAGGGTTTTGTTTTGTAGGAAATTAGGACGGTGGGACAAGAAAACGAACAGAGAAACGGTCTTAATTCTGGATGGAAATTGTTTTTAAATGCACTGGACTAGTGCTTTTGTACCTTTCTACATCTAAAAACGGCAGATGAGTGGCGTGTTAAGCGAGATCCAGAAATAAAATCTTAAATATTATTTTAATTCAGTTTGCGTACTTCTGTTTACTAACCGGAGACGGTATTTTTCGCACCGGAAACCAGTTGCAGAGAGTCTCAAATAATTAAATAAAACATTTGCTGGTGTTTCGGATGCTTAGCAATAGTAACGAAAAAAATGCCATTGCTTACTTTTATAAGTGTAGGGGCAGACCAAAGAAACGATGGATGGATTGTGTGAAAGGCTAAGGCTAGAGGAAGGCTAATTGGAGGAATAACGGCTAATAGAGATGTATGAAAGAGAGAGAAAAAAATCCGTTTTTTCAATAAACAGGAATAAGGGCCCGATAGAAGATTGCCATTGCAGCATTTTTTTAAACTGGGTTCGGGAGAGCATTATATTCGCATATAGTTTTAACAAAGTTCGTACAGTTCCCGCCATTCTTTGAACGCAGCTTTACATCACTTTTTTTGATTCACATTCTATTTGTTGCAAGTTCTGACTTTTGAATTCGTGAAATAAAATTTCCATATTGATATGAATGGAGGTAAAATATAGTGTGCCGGTTATGGTTATGCTTCCGTGTTTTCAGCAGTCGTTGAAAAAGGTGGGTTGTGAGTGCAATCAGCTGTACCTAGATTATTTTAGGAGATGGGAATTTTATTTTCGTATACGCGATATCAGAGATCCGATGTGACAGGATGGACTGGTTAAATGCGAAAGGCGGAAAACGATTTTTTATGGCAGAACTGGGTTCAACATTGTATTATTGCACATTTTTGCCCATACACGTTAATATTTACTTGCACAGTTTGATTGTAAATGCAACATTGTGCAGGCGTAACCTGGTAGCCTATCTACTAAATACAATTTTGTTCGTTTATTAATTTTCTGATAATGTAGATAATGCACAGCCTCCAGTTCTGGGTCTAGAAGTATAGACTTTGAAGGTATCAAGGAATGATTTTTGAAAATTCATCCCTAAGGGGATAAATAGGGGCTTAAAGTTTTGTATGGTAGTTCGCCACTTCTACTGATGGGAAATTCTACATGACATGTAGCTATAAAAATTTGTTTAAAATCTGTTCAGTCGGTTTGAAGATCATCAGCTGCTTTTTACTTTTTTTTATACTTGTAACTTAATAAATGATACATGATTTTATTTCTGTGAGTAGGTTTGTACAAACACTTTCACACGTCAATCGTATTTTTTAAACTAGAGGAGGTCGGCGTTTCCTATCTGACTCTGAGAAGAAAGGCCGAATAGACTCAGAGGTCACAGTCTCTTTTAAAATCCATTTTTAAGTTGGTCAATAACTTTTTCATTTCTACATAAACAAAGAGGTATACTCACTGGCATTGAGCGGCACGGTGGGCGTCCGCGCATGGTACGCCCCCGCGCCGCCCGCGTACCGCCCGTACCCCGCCACGCTGCCTACCCGCTGCCCACGCGCATGCCGCTGAATCTCGCACACAGACACAACGCGCGCACTAAAGTAGGAAGCTGGAAAGAGAGAGAAAAATCATGTTATAAACATTATTCAATCAAATTAATTGTATCGTATTTAATTCTATAAATAGTTTTTTTTTATGGCTTTCATCAACAATATAATATGTTTTAAAACTAGATGCGTTAGTGTTTCATATTCTTAACCTACATACTACTTTTTCAGCGATCACTGAAATCTGTTTGGTCTATTCTACATTTTCTGCAAATCGTCTATTGTCTGTTGTTTAACTCATATTGTCAATGTTTTCTGTATCCTATCTTTTAGGTTTCAGCTGAATAAAAAATGTAAACCTTCTTTGTATTCGGTTAAAAATAGGGTCAGATGACTTCATCGATTGTTGTGGGTGTTGATTAAGGTACCGAAACAAATAAACACAAGATAAACTCTAAGTAAGGCATTAAAATGTGAGTTTTAAACAGTTCACACTCACTCACTCTATCACTTTACGTGAAACTATTTACCAAAACAGTAATCTCGAAAAAATATCTGTTGTTTCGTACATTTTTTCGAGTGATGTGAACATAAACTTAACGAACAGTAATTGATGTTTTTGGTGTTAGGCCCCTAGTAAAATTGGTTCAAAAAGCTCTTCTTTCAATAACCCTAATAAATTCTTTGGCACAAACACTTATTCAGCCGATTATAGATTATGCCGACGCCTGCTATTTGGATGCTACTGAGGAGCTATTAAACAAGCTTGAGCGCCTGCAAAACCTGTGCATTCGCTTTGTTTTCGGTCTTCGAAAGTATGACCACGTTTCTCACCTTCGTAAGGAACTCAAGTGGCTCCCTATCCGCCTTCGCAGGAACACTCGGATTTTATGTCTCCTTTTCAACATCTTACATAACCCTTCTTATCCTTCCTACCTGCGTGAGCGTTTTTCTTACGCTCGTCCTAGCGACGCACCGTGTAGATCTCATCTTAGATCCCTCCTTAAAGCCCATCCCCATAAAACTAGTTATTATTCTTATTCTTTCTCTGTCCATGCTGTAAGATTGTGGAACTCACTTCCGCCTAGCATTCGTGACTTGAAAACCATTTCACTATTTAAATGTCGAGTAAAAGAGCATTACCTTTCCTCTTGATTGTTTATGTATTATAATAATTGTTTATATATTTTATCAGTATGTATTTATTTAAGTATATGTTAATTTCCTGCATTATAATATGTGTAAGTATATTGTATTTTAGTTTAAGACGTCACATGTTCATATTTTCTCTTCTTGTTCTCACACACTATTGTCTACATTTCTTTTTCATTTCTCCTTTCGCAGGTCTGCTGGAAGAAATTTCTATAGAAATAAGCAGTACCTTTGTACTCAATTGTTTTTTATGCTGTATTTGTATGTATTTTACTGTGTGTACATAAATAATAAAATAAATAAATAAAATAAATAAACCCTTTTTCGGCGTTGGAGTTTTTTTAATTACACCATGTATCGTATAAAGTCACTTATAGTGATATTTCCAATAGTAAGTGTAAGTAATTTCTAACGCGTCGTTGTTCTCTTCAGCAAAAAAAAAATACTTTATATCACCCACACGATTTAAAGTCTCTCATTTCAAAGCTTTACTTTGAATGGAGTTGATGTGATAAAAGAAGTCGGTAAAAAAATAATAACCCACAGAAATAATAAAATACATTGTAAGTATATCAAAGCCCCAGTCGTCAAAACCACGTGTAGTTTGAAAACTTTTTTTTACTCCCACTTACACCACACAATAATAATTCCTTACAATGTAAGGGTCGGTTAAACTAGTTATATTTATGGCTCAACTAATAAAATAAAGTATACGACCTTCCCAACATAGTTAGCTAAGTTCTAGCACTTTGAAGCAGCCTTATTTATAGGGCAGTAACCTTAAACGTTTCCCTAATTATACCTCCGAACTACTTCACTGGTTAGGATGAAAACCTATCCTATCGTCATAGGATAGGTCATTGTATTTGGAATCGATTTAGTAGCTCAAGCGTGAAAGTGGGACTAACACTTTCGTTTCTTTATGGGCGTTTTATAATCTTGCTCAAAGACTTTGGATGATCTACGACTGGGAATAATGTCCTCTCTATTTGACCGTTCCCGGAAAATCTGTAATATGACACACATCATCTGCCAAGCCTTTTCCCAACTATGTCGGGGTCAGCTTCCAGCCTAACCAGATGCAGCTGAATACTAGTATTTTACATGGAGAGCCCACCTGTCTGACCTCCACGTGCCAGTTACTGGAATACTATACGATAGTCCTTGGTAAGACTGGTTGTCAGAATTTCGGGCTTTTCGACAGCCGGGAAAAGCAGCTTAACTTGCTTTCTGAGGCACGATCTTGGTATGTAAAGATGGTCAACCATCCACGGACCAACTGCGGCAAGCGGAGCTTAAGCTGATTGATCGACCCGTGTGGCTGTTATTATTTATCATACACACATTACAGATTAATTCCTGTAATTGCCATTTTTTTGGACTTCTTAAAAAAAGCTGCTACTTTTCTAAATTCCGCATTAAGCATAAACTGGAAGACCAAATTATATGGTACAACTTACCACAATCTTAACACGTAGGCTTACAGGCTTAACTTCAAAGAATAAGAAAATTATTCTCAAAGACATTCAATAACTAGTAAAGATCAAAGTCACACACACATACACAGAAACACTCTCGTCACACGTCGGAACTATATAATACCAGTATTCTGAAACTGAAACAATATATTTAAATGGGCACAAAGACCACAATGAAAAGTCAACGTCAAAGAACGTAATAATAATTTAAAAAAAATTGACACTTAAACTGAATGCATGTTACAAGCCAGTCTTAATAAAATAGCACACGAATGTATTGCCACAAATATGATCCTAACCCCCAAACTAGGCCTGGACTATTGAAATCACAACTATAATTATGAAGCAACTAAAATAAATATAATGACACTTCTTGTCGAGAGGGGCTCGTGGATCGAAGATTAAGCTACACTTACCACAGTCGGCTTGTGGATGGATGACCATCCAGTTCCATAACATTTATTTATTTATTAACACCAAGAAGTACAAAATCTTACAGTTTCCTAGTAAGTACAACATCTAACATATCGAGACTCCTCCGTATCTCAGAAAGCTCGCCAAGCAGTTGGACCCAGCTGTCATTTGACAGTCGTTACGGGTTACAGAAGCCCGAAAGTCTGACAACCAGTCAATTTTTTTTCTCTTTTAATTGTGGTACCTACCCCACACAAATTCGTAGGTACCTTAGAATAAATAAACTTTTTAATAAATAATTAGACATTTGTAGTACTTAGCTAAGTAATATTCCATGACGTACTAACATTTCGAATAACTTAATCGTCTTCATAGTTCTAATTTATACGTGGATTTCTCGTAAGTCTCGCATTTCTTAGAAGCCCTTTGTAAGCAAATCTCCGAACACGTTAAAAGATTTATTTATCAAAGAAAAGACTAAGTTTTAAATAAGCTGAGGAGATCGCACGAAGTTAATTAATTATGTATGATTTCTTGGTAAAGAATACTCTGTGGTTTCACCTTCTATTCAGAACTTACGATATTAGACTATTATTTTATAAATTATATATTTATATTACGCTGTAAAAAAAAAACGAATATATCAACTTATTGATCATGCTTAGCTACGTTAAAGTGATTATAAAACTTATACTTAATTACTAACTAACCTAAATGACGACCTAAAACTGACCATGGCCCAATTTAAGTGTAAACTTTCCTTCACAGAAATGACGTATCTAGACACAACGCTTCCTCAACACAGCCAAATACAGACCTTCATAACGAACTCTCGTCTTCCATATCCCATCTGACCGTCTTTGTCACAATATTCTTGACACAAGAGCGAAACTGCGCTAAGTACAAAGCGGCTAAGTTGAAAGAACAAATAAGCCAGACTGGGTGGCATGTGGCCCCTACGACTCTCATCAAAGTTGCACGCCGTAGCCTCGTAGCCTCGTAGGCCTCTACGCGGCTACGCGACTTGTGGTCTACGCCCGCTACGCCACTTGTTGTGTACCGTTTGCATACAAAGCTGGTATTTTGGGATGACGTTATTTACGTTTGAGGCGTTTTGTTGGTTGGCAATGTTTTTTACCAGACATGTCGGAAAGTATACGGATAAAAATGTTTTCATAAATATGAGAACTTTCAACACTGATATTAGTTGAAACAAAGAAAACACAAACGTCCACAAATTTTTGTTAAATTATGTATTTTAAATTAATTGAAACGGTACAACACAAATTACATTAATTAACATGGAAATGGAAACAAAATAACATTGCTTGGTGGACCCAAAAATACTCAGAAACCACAAATAATATGTACATACCCGATAGTAAAACTACACAAAATAAACATGTGTGTGTATAAGTCCGAGGCTATTATTATATAGTACTTTAGATTTATAATATACAAATGCTGTTGGTATAACTTTATAAAAACGTCGAGAGGTGTCGTGGAATACCCGGTTGCACCGAAGTTCCTTTCGCTATATATTATGTATTATTTATTTATTTATTTTAAAAACATTGCCCCACACTAGGAATTTCTCCTGTATTGTGGGTGCGTTTACAAACATTTAAAACTCACTTACACAAACAGCCAGACCCGGAACAACTACTTGTAGGTCATACAAATATTTGTTCCGTGCAGGAATCGAACCCGCGACAGGAACAATGAAATAAATTAAAAACGTTTGAGAGTAGTTGTCGGTTTTTGGTCACATATTAAAGGATTACGCATCTTCTTCTGCCCAGCTCTTTCCCAACTTTGTAGGGGTCGGCTGCCAGTCTAACCGGATGCAGTTGAATACCAATATTTTTCTGGAGGGACTACCTATTTGACCTCCACAACCCAGTTACTGGGTAATACCATATTCCTTGGTAAGAATGATAGAATACGATACCTCTAGGTCAGACTGATTGTCAGACAAAGGATTGCGCATATACATACATACATACATACTCAGCCTATAACGTTCCCACTGCTGGGTCACAGGCCTCCTCTCTGTGAGAGGGAGTGAGCCGTAATCCACCACGCGGGCCCAGTGCGGGTTGGTAGATGTCACATGTCTTTGATTTTTTTTGGTTCTAGGGTTTCCTCACGCACACGCACGCACACGCACGCTCTGCGCATATACGGCGATATAATTCATGACGATTTGTGGACGTTGTGTTCGAGTTATTCGAACTTTTACACTATACAGCCGAATAAAAAACAGTAAAAAAGCAAATACAGAGAAGCGATGTAAAGTGCCACCATAACGTGCTATAAGGAACTTCGTTAAAAATTATTCTGCTAACACTACAAAAGAAAATTTCATACCGCTTCAGTTTTCGTCGCGCGCCTTGTACAGTCGACAATAAAATGCATATTAGATAACCATGTTTTGTTGGCGGCACGTGATTGGCTGGCCGTACGTGAGCGGGCGGCGCGCCGCGCCGCCCGCTCACGTACGCGCGCACGAGCACGAGTATTACTTTGGGGTACTTTATGTGGCCTATCATGGACGGAATTATCGTTTATTATTTATTACACCTATTTTAGAACCGTTTTTTTTTTTAATTTTATTTTTGGTTAGTACGGATTTGAATGTTTTACTTAAACATACATAAATTCACGCCTTCGTCCCACGAGGGTAGGTTGAAACTACAAAAAGTCATCTGCTACGATTCTTACATACTCCTTTTGCTTCGTTTACGTTCATACATTTGGTCATACACGCACGCCGCCGCCGGTTGCGAGTGCTGCGCATCTGTACACCTGTTTTAGCTATACAAAAAGGCAAAAATATCAGAAACTGAAAACAGTCAGTCAGTCAGCCCGTTTAGTATCGTGGCTGCTGCACCTATTGTATCAAATAGGTTTTAAATTATTTGCATTTTCTTTATAATTTTTTCTTTACATTAAAAAAAAAACATTATTTTTACTTAACTATTAGAGTTATAGCTTTATTAGTAAAGCTATTTTTATTTATTATTTATTTATTTTTATTAGAGTTATTAGTCGATTGGCACGAATCTACTCGCCCGATAAAGGGCGAATCAACAATCTTAAATAATACTTTATTTTCTGTAGGCGATTAGCACAAAGTTAATTTAATTGTGGGCGAATCGACAACACCAGAAATACGTAGTACGTAATTGGTATGTTTTGAATTTAATGCAATAAAGTTAAGAAAAACGTACTCTTACTTTAAACTAATAGGCAAGAGAAATCTTGCCAATCAAAATGTATGACAAAACTAGCTTCCTCCCGCGGCTTCGCCCGGAGGTCGGAAATTATCTCGCGGGAACGTACTACCGGGATAAAAAGTATCCTATGTGTTAATCTAGGTTATAATCTATCTGAGCGCCAAATTTTATCCAAATCCGTTCAGCCGTTTTTGCGTGAAAGAGTAACAAACATCCATCCATCCATCCATCCATACTTACAAACTTTCGCGTTTATAATATTAGTAAGGATATATTGTTTATTTTGTGTACCTACTAATGATTTGTCACTACAAAAACGTATAAGTCCAACATAGGACTGGTTTTACGATACCATTGTCATAAAACAGTCTTAATTTATGTAATACTTTTTTTATTTAGTCCAGTAAAGTAATCCATGCCTTATGTATGTATATTAGCTATATCTATGTATCTAGGACAGGAATGATTAAGATAACACGTCCGACCTATATGGACAGGCTCAAGGGGCAAGAGGCAAGTGTCAGGGCATAATCCAACGCGTTCTGGACTATTATAATGTCACAGTAGGTATTGTTGTTCTAATTCTAGCTTGTAAAGTGTATTCTTCTTCACTTATCCCATTTTGTAAACAAACATGTGACTGTGGTTGAGATCTTGTCAAGATTCATGTGTTTGTAGTAAAAATACTAACATAAAATAACATCACGCCTGTGTTCCCCGCAGGATAAGGCAGAGCTGTACTTATCGTACACCCATATTTCACCAGTTATGTTTAAGTCATATGTAATAGGGGGGGGGGAGCATATTGGCATCAACTGGACACAAATCCGTATTCCGGGCTACTACTGAGAATTGAAGATGGAAAACCCATGAAGACTTTGCTCGACCCAGGAATCAAACCGATGACCTTATGCTCAGAGGTAGCGCGTACGACCACGAGACCAACGAGGCAGTCCATAGGTATCTGTTCTAATTATATGTGGTAAAGTGTATTCTTGTTCCATTCTGTAAACAAACATGGCATACTGCGATTGAGATTTTGTTAAAATTCATGTGTTGATCCATTTTCATATTATAAAGAGTTGAGAATTTATGAGTCTGTATGCAGGTAATCTTCAAACCTACTAATCCGATTCCGATGGAAAGCTATATTATCCCTGAGTGTCTATATTCAAAAAATAATCACACGGACAGAGTTAACTCAAAGTAGTTCTTGGTGTTATTTTTACGATTTACAAACAAGTGTGTGATTGTTTCAAAAACTCGCGATTTTCTTACCGAGTTGGAGGCAAAATTAAAAATGTTAGAAAAAATACGCTGAATAGCCTAGGTATATGGTTTCATTTTTATCACCATGGAAATTATAGAAGTCTTCATTTCATTCTCTATTAATTAATTAAAGTAATTATATCATCATTATTATTAACAGGGTACTAATAATTATGATCGTTAATGGTTTCAAAATGGTCCTTCCATGGTGAAAGGGGAAATTCCCGTAATTACCTCGCTATGATAAATTTTATTAACTCGCAGATACTTTTGGTCTTGTTTAAACAAGTAACTCCAAGGCCCATTTCAGCATCTTCTGGCGAAAAAATGTATAGTAAAAATACTGATCGAAAAGCAGACAAGTTACAATAAACATTTAAAATAAAATATGGATTCCAACGATTCACCAGAACACAAAACACAATCATTAATAAAATAACACGTGCCACAAACCAATAACAAATAAACATTAACACTTCAAAAAATAATCTACATTAACCAAATAGTCAGATATCAACAGAATCGATCGATTACCCATTTAATTATCGCTCGTCAATAGAGCAACACTATGTAATAATCAATTTGTTAATGGCAACACTATTCAAACCCGTCTATGAACTGTGACGTCACACACTAATGAGAATTAGGTTATGGTTTAATTGAAAATGGTTCGGGGTTTAAGATGGCGGCCGCTTCCGTAAACAAACCCTATTGTGTGTGCATGCTTGTGTGTCATTATTTTGATCAAGGTGAAAGCTTGTGTACTAGTAGTTGTACGCGACTTCGATCGAAAACAAATTCAACGCTTTCACTGTTCGCCAGGCAGACACAATAGAGTTACCTACCCCAACAATTGGCGTGAACCATTTTTTTACTTGCAACGGCCTTCCACTAAAATAAAATGTTTATTTACGACACTACGTAAATATTTTGTTGTCGCCAGTATTTCCTAGCTGACTGATCGCTGAGAAGTAATGCCGAAAGAAACTGAGAGATCATGGTGTGTTTTGAATTTCAAACATTATATTATGTGAGTCAATGCAGGGCCATGTCTGAAAGGGCCTTTGAAGAGAGGGCCATTGAAGCTTTGAGCTGACCTGCCCCAACAGAGGGCACGCTTGCATCAGTCATCACTCTATCCGAAACCACTGGAACTCCTGAAGGCCAGACACTACAGGTATGAATACCAGAACAGCGACGTGACAATGAAGCACTAAATCTGAATTATTTTGAAGGTTATTGCTTCAATCCAATGCTTCATACATTCGAAAAATTTGTCTGCTCAACAGTGTAAATAACGCAATGAATGCTGTAGAACTGTCAAAATGAAAGCCATTCCTACTGCTAGTGTGTCACACGATTGCCCCGCAGGTCTACAGATTAAACAGAAATCAAAATTCATGAGTGTCTTAAAATATTACCTGTAGCTGTATGTATGTGAGCCACAAACTAGACGATTAGTATGTTTCTTGAGGCCCCGAATTTGATTTCCAGAGTAGGGACTAAATGATCCAAGGATCTTGAAATTCACTACGAAATATTAACTTATATTATAAAAAGAGAAAAAAATGTTTTTTTGTATGTTTGGCTGTTACACTTTCACGCTAAAATGGCACATGAGTAGACCATAGCCTGGAGAAGGACATAGGGTACTTTCATCCTGGATCACAGACAAAGGAGTAGACTTTGATTTTACAAACATGTATAAGTAGGTACATTAAAGTTCAGCCATATTTTACCAATCGGCATGCAAACACTTTATTTTACATATACATAATATCACGACTTGTTTCCCCGAAGGGTTAGGCAGAGAAGTACGCTAGGCTGCTACTGAGAAATTGCAGAAGGAAAAACCCGACAACATTCTGTTCGACCCGGGAATCGAACCCATGACCTCATGCTTAGCAGTAACGCTTTGCGACCACTGTCTACACTAACGAAGCAGTCACTTTATATCATCGTTCATTTAATTCAAACAAAAGCCGAATACAGCAATCCAGACCAATTCAGCCAATTTTTTTCTCTGACAAAAAATCAGTCTCTCTTGGCTGTATGTTTCCTGTCAGTTAGTTAAGGCGCGTGCCCTACCAAAACTTCGCGCCAGTCGTCTTTTGGGCAGTTTTTTGGAGCTATCTAATCGTTATTTAAATGAAACATCAACTTAAAAAAAATACATTAAAATCCTACATTATCTTGATTCAACAATGGTTGTTTTCGTTTTTTTTTTTAAGTAGTATTTGTTTAACAAATCTCCTTACAACGATACTACAGAAAAAACTTTTTCCAAAAAAAAACAACCGACTTCCAAAAAAACACTACAAAGTGAAAAATAACTTTAATTTCGGAAGTCGGTGTCTTTGGAGCTGTATTTGAATTTTTTGTCACCGCCTTCCGAAATTAAAGTTATTTTTCACTTTGTAGTGTTTTTTTGGAAGTCGGTTGTTTTTTTTTTGGAAAAAGTTTTTATTTTTCACTTTTTAGTGGTTCACATGTGCTTACCCCTTCACAGCATACAACTGGTGTGGTGCAACTGGTGTAAGCAATAGACAGAGATGAGATTTTAGCAATCCCAGTCCATTTGCTATCATTTATTGAGGAGTTCCGTTGCCTATCTCCAAAGTTCTTCATCAGATCTTCACCAAATTGAAATGGAACCACTCCGAGAAAGTACTCTTCCAAAAACTACCTAAATCGCTTTGTGTGCCTATAAAATTTGAAGAGTTCTCTCTATTTCTCCAGGATCCCATCATCAGATCCTGACTTGATGATCATGGGACCACCTGGGAAGTATACCCTTTCAAACAAAAAAAACAAAATCCAAATCGTTCCAGCCATCTTCGAGTAATGGGGGAACATACATAAAAAAAAATAAAAAAAAAAAAACAAAAAAAAAAAAAGGTTCCGACGAATTGATAACCTCCTCCTTTTTGAAGTCGGTTAATGAGTAACAATGATTGATAACATGCATCTCCTCGTGAAGTAAGCATTATTTTAGTTATGTTACTGACACTAATAGATAGACAATTTAAGAATGAACAATATGCAAGTTTTTTTTTTCAAAAGATTAATATTTGATTTTATAACGATTTTATTCCAACATCAGGGTGTATTTACTACTGTATTCATGCGCGGGGTACAGTGTGACCAGATTCAGTATTTTAATACTTTTTGAGTATATTTTAGTAAGTTTTCCAAGAGTCAGTATTTTTAAAGGTATATTGGCGGAAGCCAGTATTTTTGGGTATATTTTGGAAAAAAGTTATGGCAATACCATAGCCATGTCATAAAATTATTAAAAAAAAAACTGCGTACATTGATGTTCAGGGGAATTTCCGGATTTAATCTATATTTCATTTTGGAGCAAAGATCAGTAAGTTACAGATAGGACATGACAGGTAGGCCGCCTAGAATTACAAATAGTATCGAATCATCCAGTCACAAAATGATTTTCTGTTCTGCACTTGGCTTAATCTTTGAAGGTTTGGTTTCAAACTTTCAAATATAAACTTAGGGAAATTCCCGAATTATTGAAAGTTTCAATGACATTTCAGTGACATCGTTTGAAAATACGGCAGAGTGCAGATTGCCAGTGTAAACATACATTCTATGATAGTAAAATTTATAGAATCGCTCCGGCCCGGCGGGTACACGTGTGATACCTACGTTACAATAGAAAATCAATTGTGTCTCATTAGCCGGTTATGTTACCCTGTCTGTGTGATGGATAACATGAACAATGGTTGACATAGATCGGTATAGGCTACTCACATAATTTTAACATTTCATTCAGCAGGTAATAATTGAGCTTACTAATATTTTTCCAGGTTTCCAAAGGATGTAAGTTTACGAAATGCATGGATTTAAAAACATGAAACTCCAGGATTGAAACTGAACCTCAAATGTCGCAAATATTCCAATCTTATTGGAACCTATATGTTCGGGCTGTTTGGGGTTGAAACTCTAGGGCCATGGGGTCCGAGTGGCAACTTAGTTTTCCGAGACAATTCCAAGCGGTTGATCGACTCTTCACGTGACCAAAGGGCTGGCCTATTTTTCAGCCAAAGAATCAGCATTGCCATACCACGTGGCAATGCTGCCAGCCTTTGTTGGCCACTTTTCCCATTGACAACGATGCGGACGTATTATTTGATGCCCTATGATTATTTTATTTTTTGTATACCTGTACATATTATTATTTTAGGACCAGTAGTTTTTAAATTATGAAAATAAAGAACATTAGGTACTTGTCGTTGTGATCTTGTTCTCGTACCAAACTGTAATAATCTCTGTATAGGCTTTTATTTTCGTTCGTGTTAAATTTTGTATGTATGTATTTATGTATCTTTTATTTAGGATATGTATATATCTGTGTATCTATTTTAGTATATTGTAAACACATTATTTGCACCAACAACGTCCCCATTTTATGTCCAGGCTAATCACTGTCCATTCAATGGTTGCCTGGATGAGATCGCGGAAAGCGATAAGGCCGCCTATTGTATATATAGTGTTTTTTTTTTGTTTATTGTATTTTTGTAGTGTACAATAAAGAATATATAAATTAATAAAGTTTAAAAAAAGTAAAAAAAAAAAATGTAAATATTCATTAAATTCATTGTTTTATTTCAAAATTCCTGATATATTTATAAGCTAGCTTTCAGGCATACCAACACCTTAACTCTAGGTCCCATCAAGCTGGGCATGCGGGTTAATGACTGCAGGGAGAGTTTTTTTATTCGATGCTGATGCCCGTCAACGGTCTGTATATAAATATACCGTTAAAAGGAGGTGAAAGGACTGCCGCCCACCGTCCTCTTAAAATATTACCTTAGTCGCCTTTTACAGTAACCACGGGAACAGATGGGTGATTATATTCGTTAAGACTTTATTGATAAGTAATCTACACTTCATTTACCCAGAGAATATAGAATTTCGCGGATTTTCAGTAAGATTATCGGTCGTTTCAATATCGTTATATAATAACGGCAACCGGCCCTAGTGCGGCCCTGTATCGACACACTCTCTATGTGTGCGTAATGGGTACGCAATTTTTAGCGAATGTTTGGTCTGCTACTGTTTTATATGTCTGTGCGATGATGATGATGATTAATAAATAAAAATATGTTTTGAAAATCAGTATTTTTATTGGTATATTTTCCCTGTGCAAGTTGGTATATTTCAGTATTTTTTTAAGGAGCTTCGGTATTTTTGTAAAATTTAATCTGGTCACACTGGCGGGGTATCGAGATTCAGTCTGCCGTAAGGCCTCGAGGGTGGAGCCCGTGTGGTTTGTCACCGCGTCGGCTGGCGACAAGCGCTTGCTCGCCCACGTCACATTATCAGTAGAAAATAATATAAATCTAATAAGTTTGTTATTGACATTTGTTTTGGTTATAGTTTTTGTGTTATTTACTGCGGAAATCTGACTATTTTTAATCGCGATTAAAAAGGTATGATAAAAAAAGGGTTGTCAAGAACTAAAATTCACACCACACCTCGACTTCAGCAAGCTAAGCGTGACGGTTTTATTTCTACTCTACTGCAGAATAGAAATCGCTTGTACATTTCTCGGTGAAAAACTGTCAAGTGTGTATACGGAAACGTAATTTTTGTCTTCCGACGACAAAATACTTGTCTATGGTTCTCGTGCTAAGTTTTCTAGTGCAAAAACAGTAATGTAACTTTTTTTCTTTTCCTTTGCTTATATCTCGAAAATGGTGTGTCCTATCGCAAAAATAATGAAAATTTCGACCCCTTTTGTGCCCCCTTAAACCTCCAATACCTAACATGTAGGGAATCATTTTTCATATTTACCATACAAAAAGTGAAAAAATCCATATAAAACGCATCGAGGCAGACCTACTGCGCGCCTCCGGTTCTTAAAAAAATCACGGGGTAGGGCAAACAAGTACCACGTTGCGAAGCCAAAAAATACCTCGTGGAGTCGCTATTGTCAAATTCGATTTTAGTTGTGTTGAAATTTATTTTTAAACTAGCTTCCGCCCGCGGCTTCGCCCGCGTGGAAGTCGGAAATTATCCCGCGAGAACGTACTACCGGGATAAAAAGTATCCTATGTGTTAATCTAGATTATAATCTATCTGTGTGGCAAATTTCATCCAAATCCGTTCAGCCGTTTTTGCGTGAAAGAGTAACAAACATCCATACGTACATACAAACTTTCGCGTTTTTATTATGTTTTTTCTGTTTTTTATATTTATGTTTTTTCTGCAGCCGCCATCTTGGATTTTAATTTTGTTCTCATTATTGGCTGTCTTTCTTTGTCTCTATCTACTAGTATACATAATTAAAAGTCAGTTTTTGTTAGCCGTTTCGTGGCGATTTCGGAATGGCGTAAGGTTGGACCAATTAATAATTCAATAATTAGATAATTATAACTATTTTTATTTAATTATTATTATTTAATAGTAATAAAGATTCACTGAATTCAAAACCAAAATGTTTTTATCCGCATTAATAAACGTGTCTTTCTTATTAAAATTATTTTATTTCATTTTAATGAATGCCTTGTCTGTGAATTGTAAGATACTGTGATGTATATGATTTTTACGTGCAATAATAAGTTGTTCGCCAGATGGCGCCAGAAAATTTATGAAGTATTGTAGAGGTGAGGTGCGGCAAAGAGAGAGCGAATGATCAAGGTTTTTTGCTCGGTGAACCGCCTTAATAACAGAACTGGTTTCTGCCCACGTATATTTATATAATATGTACGTATATGCTTTAGACTTTATTTATCTAATACTAGCAGCACTCCAGCGTTTCACTCGCGTAGTTCCCGTTCCCGTAGAAATACGGGGATAAAATATAGCCTATGTCAACCGGGGATATTGTAGATTCCCAACAGTGAAATAATTTTTCAAATCGGTTCAGTAGTTTCGGAGCCTATTCAATGCAAAAAAAAACAATCAAATCTTTACTCTTTATAATATTAGTATAGATATTCAATTTCCGAATCACATGTCGAGTGATATGATTGGCTGATGATGTTTCCGCCAGCTAATCAGAAGCTTGAGGTTTGTCAGCCGATTTAGTAATCAGGAACTTGATAACTACAAGTTGAAAGGTAGGTATATTATTTACCACATTTTCGGTTAGTAGTACTTAAATAAATAGGTTACGCACAGGAAATTCTAAATTGCACGACGACGGCCAAATTCATAATTATATTATCATATATTTTTTTTTAATCCGCGGACTACATTGTAGGAATCACCATAGTAAAGTTTGCAAAGTTCTGACATTCAATTTCTCAAATCAAAAACCGGGTGTTAGAGTGATACGGTAAGTAAAGATAAGTAATAGCAGTTGATTCATCACTGAAAGACACTTACAGTTTGTTATGTGTTGAATGAATCACTATTTATTTTTATATTTTCAGTATGGCGTAGAAATTACCAGATTTTCACAATTTTCTTAACTGCAATCCAACCTTTAGTAGAAACCTTTATTTCTCTAATTGACAAGACACTACACTAAAAATTAAAATAATGAACACTTTTATATGAAAAACTATTCGCGCGTATTTTCAAATTTGGAAACGTCCAAGATGGCGCCAACGCGTTCAGTTACTGTCACAAATTGTAGTGGGTCATTGTTATCACCTTGTACAGATAAATGATAGTGTAATTAAACAGTTTCAGTTGTGACGAGTGTTTCAAAATATGCTACTGATAAGAAGATTTGGAAAAGTAAATAACTGGATACATTTAAGTGTCTAGCTGCATGGTAGTTTAAATTAAATACATGTGTCTTACAGGTGGCCTTGGCCATATGGTACACTTTTGCCAGCTGCTTCGCCCGCGTGCTGGTCGATAATTATCCCACGGGAACATACTATCGTTATAAAAAGTATCCTATGTATTATTCCAGGTTACCAACTATCGGTGTGCCAAATTTCATCCAAATCCATTCTGCGGTTTTTGCGTGATTGTATAACAAACATCTAAATATATAAAATTTCACATTTATAATATTAGTAGAATAGGATTCACGTATATGTACATATGTAGCCGTATGTACTCCTTTTCGTTGAGATTGATTTACGGCGACGCGGTCTGTAAAAAGTAACTCAAGCAGCTAACTTAAAACATTAACATATTGGATTTAGAAAGTGTGTGTAAACTGTTTTATATATGTATGTACCTAAGTTATTTTCCAAATAGGTGAAGCCAAAACGCAAGAGAAAGAATGACAATTAACTCTTTTATTCTTCCAAACTTACTATCTTATGCGATTTTGATCAAGTAATGATTCTGACCAGGCAAGCACTTTACTTTGCACTGCACTGCTCTCAAAACGGTGAAGAAAAACATCGCGAGAAAACTGGCATGTTCTAGAACCAAAAATTCAAAGACATTTGACATCTACCAACCCGAAGCGGCCCGTGGGGTAGATTAGGTATAACCCACTCAATATCTTGAGAGGGTCCCATCAGCGGGAACATTATGGGATGATTATTCAACAAACAAAAACACAAAAATGAACTTTAAATTCTCCAGGATCTACTAAAAACAACTCTCCATAACTAACCTTATATCTTTATTGACGCTGTTAACAATACAGTATGATTACTAAATACTGTCCCAACGTGGTGCGCTAATGCCCCTCGTAACGACAACAAATTACCTTTTGAACACAATATTATACCAAAAACTTTAACAGGACCCAGTGACCCGAAATTATACTATGCGATGCTATTTCATAGAACAATTCTCGTCCGTAGGTAAGTGCCCTCACACCAACTGAATACACGCGTGTCGAGTCTCTCGTGTCGAGTTGGGACTAACCCAAATAAACATGGGTTTTATTGTTGAACTAGCTTTTTCCAGCGGCTTTACCCGCGTGGAGGTCAGTGTATTATACATATAAACCTTTCTCTTGAATCACTCTGTCTATAAATGAAAACCGCATTAAAATCTGTGGCGTAGTTTAAAAGGTCTAAGCGTACAAAGTACAAGTCTTCCACAAAACCCACAGTAAGAAAAGCGGTTGTTATCTCGATTCCAGCTTTAACATGGTACTACCTACGTATCGATCTCTTTGATTCGGTAACCACACGATATAATTTGGCTAACAAAATTGAATCATGCACTGGTATTGGTCGTTAAATTAATTTCTGTACATCACGGGCATCGCTGGCTTCAATTTTTGCCAGCATCGTGTATAAAGGTAGGTAGGCCAATTATTTGATATGGTAACCATGAATTAGTACAAAATGTAAATTATGCTAAGTTAGTGGTTTGTTGAGTTTCGTTGGGTTTTTTTAATGTCTTGCTGGCAAACAAACAGGCGATCCAGCCACAACATGGTAACATGATCAACGCAATCTATACACAAAAAATACACGATTGAATTAAAACCTTTTTAGCCAAAGGATCACCATCGACATTCAACATTCCTATGCTGCTAGCCTTTTGAGCTGTTGTCCCATTGGCTAGGATAGGTCCAATTTTTTTTAAACGTAACACCACGCCTTGTTTCCTCGAACGGCTGGGCAGAAGTGTACGTATAGTACACCCACATTTCGCCAGTTATGTTTAACTCCCATGTAATAGGGGGCGAGCCTATTGCCATCAACTGGGCACGAATCTAGACTTCGGACTGCTACTGAGTAATTCCAGATATAAAAATCCAAAAACATTTTGCCCGACCTGGGAATTGAACCCATGACCTCATGCTCAGTAGAAGCGCTTGCGATCCCTAGAACAGGCAGCTATGCTGTTTATTTACAAGGTTAACACAAGTTTGCTTAACACTGATGAGTATACTTAGCTTTGTTTTCTAGCTACTAAAATGGCAGAATATATCGAAAATCGATTAAGATACACGAGCCACTTGGAAGTCGTTCGTACCACTAATTTAATAGAAGAACAACGAAGCTAGATAATCAACTCTGGACGCTGATGTGTTTCCAATATGGGTAAGCCATTAACAAAGAATTAACTACGAATCTTTTATGCGCATTGCAAAATCTCTTTAAATTGTAATGCACCTATTCTAAGTCGATGTAATTCAGTATAGCTACTGCCTTAGATTTTTTCAGACTATCTATATACTTTTATCACTTACTAGCACTTGGACCGCGACTTCGTTCACGTGAAATTTATAGTTCACGTTACTCTAGAATAATGTAAGTTTCCACAGGTGAAATATTTTTTTAAATCGGTTGAGTTTTTTTGAGTTTTACCAATACAAAAAAAAAAACTAACAATAAAATTTTATAATATTAGTGTAGATGTAGACTTATCGCGTACTAGCTATTACCTGCGACTTTGCCTGCAATCCAGAATAAATAGTAGCCAATGTCCTTACCCAGGTCATGGTCTAAATGTGTGTCAAATTTCATGCAAATCCGTTCAGCCACTTTAGCGTGACAGCGTAACAAAAAAACAAACAAAGTTACTTTCGCATTAGTAATATTAGTTAGGATTAAGATTATAAACTTAAAAGTGGGTTCACGGCAATATACAGTGAGGATCGGAGTCTCTCGCACAGTTTGAGCCTGGTTATTGTGCATTCTACATCAAAGCCATCATTGAAGTCTACGGCCCAAAAATGCAATAGTTCATCACTCACAAACCGTCATACGGTATCGCCCACCCAAAACACGTAACAAGCACTTCCCTACACAGAAAGTACGGCACCAGTCACTTTCCTTTGTCTGTGACAAACGCCATATAGACCAATAAAACGCGCTTGCAACGCTAACTCCAACAAATTCCTGCTTCAGTGCCGAAATTGCTTGGATTCCTGAAACTTCCGGAGTTTTACGGTGTCCCGAATTCCAGGGAGCAACGTGTGGTTGCCTCACAAGCGTGCACCACTTTATAAAAACATACGAACCGTTTTTATGGGCCGAGACGTCGCTTTTACTGCGCGTTATTTTTACGGATAATATCTAGCGCACAAAATAAGAGAGGTTTTTTAAGATGTTCTTATTATTTTTATATTTGTCTGGCGGTTGGCTTCGTGTAGAGACTATTATTCCGTACCACTGAACCGTACTAAAATCCAACTAAGATTTTTACACCAGTATATTCTTAAATTGTTTTAAGCACACGTTTATTTATTTTAGTTTTTATTAAAAATATAGTAGGTAGGTATATCTCGTAATAACAAACGAAAAATACATAAAACTTGCTTGGTTTTGATCACGTAAATTATTTTATCATAGAAACCCACATGTATGTGGTAACGTATTAACTTGTGGAGGTATGGTATCAAATAAACGGATATGAATTCCACGAATAATTAAAAAAAATCTGTGCGTCTGTATGTCATTTAACTCTTCATAGCGGCTGGACCAATTTTGATTAAATTTGCTGTGTGTGTTTGAGTAGGTCCCTGGATAGTTTAGATTCACAAGTGGATAGTAGATGGCACTGTTCACCAGGACAACGTTTCGCTACTAATGTTTAAGATTCGCAAAAATAAAATAAACAAAACACCCAAAGTCAAAGTGTATAAAATACAGATTCAAAACAAAAAAAAACTGTGCAATCTTGAACCGTCTAAAAATGCAGCGAGCGCATCCCTAAATCTACATCGTATATTGTCGCACGTAGGCACATGACCGGTCCGCTCCATAGCGCACGGAGTTAAATACACCGTAGAATGTAAAGTATCTCTTATATTTTAGTCGACGGCCCCGACGAGATCGTATTTCCCATAGGAACTACAATACTGGTATTACAAGGGAACTGCAGAAGGCCAATACTGCTTTTTAGTACTGCTTCTTCGAAATTACCAAAGATTAGTGACGACCCAATAACACATTATTGGATCGTCACTAATCTGTGTTATTTTTTTTTGTCTGCATTGCCTTACTTGTTATTCTTTCAATGTAAATATGTGTGAACAGCCCGCACTAGGCCTAAACCTAAACAACCTACAGCACTCTTTCTCATTGAGAGGAGTGCAAACTTTGTATGCTAATTATGACGGGTATGCGGATGTACTACAGTTACACCTCTGCCTAATCCTTTGGGAATCACAGGCGTGATGTCATGTTATGATAATACCTAAACTTTATACTTTTAATCAGTAAATGACGAATTGACGACGTCGTCGTTGAACTCCGCATTTGTCAGGGACAGTTCTACTCAATCTGTGTGGTTCTTTCTTCAAAAGACCATTTCAGACAACAATCTACATGTTCTTCACATGATCAGACCAAGATTATGTCTGGATTTTAAAAGATACTGTGATGTTTGAGTTAGTTTCAGCCTTTCTTCTCAGAGTAGTTAGATAGGAAACGCTAACCTCATCAAGTTTTAAAACATGATTAACGTGTAAAAGTGTTTGTACAAACCTACTTTAAAAAATAAAATCATTTATCATTCGACAGTTGCTTCAAAAACAAAAGAAAGCCGCAGTTCGATTGTCACATGCATGTCACATTCTCACGTGTTTCTTAGAGTGGACCTTTTGCCTCTCTCTGCGTAGTGCCAATATATTGTATATCTTGAGTGAAATTGTTTTCTGTTAGACGTCATAGATAACTCGTTAGGTTTGGGTTCTATTTGTGTTACGAGTCTCAGGCGACTCTCTGTTAATGTGCTGAAATGTTTTGCTAAATTGTTTTACATGTGTCTGCTGTGGGTTTGAATGATTAGTTTTTGGTGTAGAAGTTAGAAGTTAGGTTGTTGGTTTAAATTTCTAGAGTAGGTTAATAATTGAATATCTAACTGGCCCTTAAAAAAATTTGGAGGCTATTTATCCTGTAACCGCTACCAAAGATTGAAAAGGTCTCCCATGTCAAGTAATTAAAACTTTTAACATTCTAAGCAATATAATGTAACTGGTGAAATGTGGTGGCACTATAAGTTCACCTCTACCCAACTCTTTGGGAATATAAGGCGTGAAGTTATGTCATGTATAATATAAGGCGCGAAGTTATGTCATGTATAATATAAGGCGTGAAGTTATGTCATGTATAATATAAGGCGTGAAGTTATGTCATGTAAAATATAAGGCGTGAAATTATGTCATGTATAATATAAGACGTGAAGTTATGTCATGTATAATATAAGGCGCGAAGTTATGTCATGTATAATATAAGGCGTGAAGTTATGTCATGTATAATATAAGGCGTGAAGTTATATCATGTATAATATAAGGCGCGAAGTTATGTCATGTATAATATAAGGCGTGAAGTTATGTCATGTATAATATAAGGCGTGAAGTTATGTCATGTATAATATAAGGCGTGAAGTTGTGTTGTGTTGAAGCCTACGAATATCACACTGCAGGGCAAAACCCTCTTCTCATACAGAAATCACGAGCACTGGTTGAAGGAATAACAGGGAGGAAACTGAACTTAAATATGGATCAATCAACATGATCTTTAATATGGATCAATCAAAATGATCTTTAATTTAGATCAATCAATATGATCTTTCAATGATCATGAAAGAGTGGATCTTAAAATGAGCATAGATAAGACAAAGGTCATGTCCAATGCCCATGTAACACCCACTCTCATAGACGCTGCACTCGAAGTTGTGGACGAGTACATTTACCTAGGACAAACTGTCCAGTTAGGTAAGTCCAACTTCGAGAAAGAGGTCAGTCGTCGCATCCGACTCGGCTGGGCAGCGTTCGGGAAGCTTCGCAATATCTTCTCATCCCACATACCGCAGCGTCTCAAGACGAAAGTCTTTGACCAGTGCGTGCTGCCAGTGATGGCATATGGAACCGGAACGTGGGAGCTCACAATGGGCCTCATAAGAAGGCTTAAGGTCACCCAAAGTGCAATGGAGAGGGATATGCTTGGAGTTTCCCTACATGATCGAATCAGGAATGAAGAGATCCGCAGGAGAACCAAGGTAACTGACTTAGCTCGAAGAATTGCCAAACATAAGTGGCAGTGGGCAGGGCACATTGCTCGCAGAACAGATAGCCGATGGGGCCGAAAAGTTCTGGAGTGATGACCGCGAACCGGAAAACGTAAAGTTGGGATGCCTCCCACAAGGTTGACCGATGACCTTGTGAGGGCCGCAGGAGTCCGTTGGATACGGGAAGCACAGAACCGGCGAAATGGCAGAGCTTGGAGGCCTATGTCCAGCAGTGGACGTCTTTCGGCTGAAATAATGATGATGATGATGATGAACATGATCTTTAATTATGGATCAACCAACATGATCTTTAATGTGGATCAATCAACACGATCTTTAATATGGATCAATCAACATCATCTTTAATGTGGATCAATCAACATGATCTTTAATATGGATCAATCAACTTGATCTTAAAACAAGCAACTTCTTCAAAAATCCGAAATTGTTGTTTACTAAACAACATTTTACCCGACCACTTTCTCAATTTCGACTAAATATTACCGAAGCAGTCAATACGATTCCTTCACGCTAGAAAAGCCCTGTATCACGGCCAAAAGCCTCAACTTCTGCCTTCTACTACAATTACAGTCCACGCAACTCACAAACCCACCTCAATCACTCCAATCTTAACCCTATTTCATTGAGATAAGAGTCACATGACGCGCGTTTGTGAGTTGCATTATCTAGACCAAGGCGTCGCTACGTCACGCCGAGTTTACGCTGAATCCCTTAAGCCTTTGAACCCTTTTTTACTCGACAGCGCTATTTAAACGCCAACTGTTTCAGTTACGAAGTTCGTTGACACTTTGTGCATAATTTAATGGCGTTTGTGCACATATTTTGTGTATGGTATAGATAAAAAATCTAAAAAACACTCTTTAAAAACCATACTAAAAAAGCAGAAAATTATTTCAAAAAAGCGTGGGGTGCTTTTTGAGGTGTTTTTATAAACAATTAATATCAAGCACCCCACGCTCAGAGAGCAGTGGTGGCCCAGTGGTAATGGCCGCGACTTACGAGTTGTAGATCGTGCGTTCGAACCCAGCCAGGCGCTTTACTTTATGTAAATTATTTCATCACCACTGCTCTCCAACGGTGAAGGAAAACATCGTGAGGAAACCGACATGTGCTAGAACTAAAAACATCGTGAGGAAACCGACATGTGCTAGAACTAAAAATTCGAAGATATGTGACATCTACCAACCCGCACTGGGTCCGCGTGGTGGATTACGGCCCACTCCCTCTCACGGAGAAGAGGCCTGTGTCCCAGCAGTGAGAACGTTATAGGCTGAGAATGTACCCCACGCTTTTTTTTAAATTATTATCTGCTTTTTTAGTTTGGTTTTTAAAGCGTGTTTTTAGATTTTTTATCTATTATTTATTTACATTATGAAACAAATTTATAAACTTTCGGTCCTCGATAAGTCTACAAAGTTTAAATGAAATCTGTCCGTTTGAAGTGGGTCAAAATCAAGTCCAAAGAAGTTGGTTACAAACAAACATGCATACAAACATACGGGTGAAGCGTGTTAAAGCCGTCCCCCGACGTGACAATACTTTGATCAAAATATTACCAACAAGTTAAAGGCCATTAAATGTTATTTTTTTACTTTTTTGAAGTTTTTGTTTGGGTCGGGATTTTTTTTTAAATTTCATTTAACTTTTATTGTATCTGACCGAACTATGTTGGGGTCGGCTTCTTGTCTAACCGGATGCAGCAAAAAAAACCAGTAGTTTACATGGAGCGACTGCGTATATGCCCGCCACATCCCAGTTTTTGGGTAACACGATAGCCCTTGGTAAGACTGGTTGTCAGACTTTCGGGCTTCTAGAACGACTGTCAAAAATCTAAGAATGACAGCTGGGCCCGACGTGCTTACCTCGGCACTGAGAGGTCTAGGTATGTAATAGATGGTCATCCATCCTCGAACGGACCGCGGCAAGCGTAGCTTAACTTTAGATCGACTTGCAACTATTATCATTTAGGCAGGAGCCGTATCAATTAAATGAAAATCTTCATACCAAAAGCAGGGCTACATTTTAGAACTCTGCAGGTTATATATTTTTGGCAGTCAATAGCAGTATTCAAAAGAAGAGTGAAAGAACACTATCTCTCCACATTGTCATAATTGTATTTATTAATTAAATTACATTATAATTATATATATTTTAGTGATATTTATTTTAGAAGTATGTATGTATATTAGTATGTATGTATGTTCTCATATTATGTGTGTATGTATATTTTTAAATTAGAGTTTAATTTGTAATTTTATGATTTTCCTTCTACTGTTATTACACGCGTTGTCTACATCTCTGTTATCTTCTCTCCTATCGCAGGTGTGCTGGAAGAGATTTCTGTAGAAATAAGCATTACCTTTGTACGTATTTTTCTGTTCCTTTCTTCTTGTCTGTTTATATGTGTGTGCATAAATGGTTAAATAAATAAATAAATAAATAAATACACATTAAATGATCAAATTGAAATAAATGGCCAGAACGCATATGAAACGTATACGCCATCTTACTACATATTTTGTGGTAAAACCAGAAGATAACTTAGTTACAGTTTGATCAATGTAAAACAGGTGAAATCAATACAATTAAAAAAGAATAGAAGTGACCTAATTGTACGAAAATAAGCTTTTATAATTACTTACAACGTTAATTCTTAATCAAATCGACCGAACTCATCGGCAGTATTTCATCGTTTGGCGCTAGGAAGATTAATATCGGCATGAAGAGAATGAAATATTCCATCTTCGTCCCACTAATCAATAATCGTTTTCTTTCATTCTTTCTTTCTTTCTTTGGGGTATTGTAAGGGACGTGAGGAGACTAGCAAGAGGACTAACAGCTGTTGGCTATTATTGAGTTAGAGAAATCCTAATAAAGTAATAAAGTCAACATTTCACGGAAAAATATTTGGTCTAATGTTATGATTCTGAGTGGGTGGCTGTCTATTTTCGACGACAACTACCAACTACTACTGACTCAACTATTTCAAAAGATGTCAATGGTGCAAACATGGTGCCAGAAGAAAGACATAATTTAGTTACTTTAGAAAATATTAAAACTTTAATATAGCGTAGACCATAGACAGATCTAAGTTATCGAAACGCCAACTGAGCTAAGCACGCTAATCATTGTTTTAACGATCTAAACCCTGTTTACACAACGAAAAACAAGTTTCCTTTAAGCTAAATGAACCCTGTCAATGACCCTCGGATTAGCCAGGATGAAGCAACTAGACAACGTTTGACACAACCCGATAAACCGGCAGGGCCATCCACCCCCATCAAAATTAATACGCGCAATAAAGATAAACTTCTCAAGGTTCCTATTGGTTCTTGAACGAATAAACATCGTCTTGAATAATGGCGGACGGTGACGTCATCCTCTGTCTCGGCTTGGTCACGCACACTGGGCTTCTCCACGACTCCCGACACAATGTTGCTTCCGACACAGCGTTGCTCCCGACACGCGTTTCTTGCCGACAACGTCAACACGTCGCGCGCAATGCGAGATCATTAGTATCTTCTTACGTGATCGCCTGTTTAGATACTGGGATTTTCGCTACCTCCCTTTTTATATGACCTGAAGAAAGATATGATTTACGATCGTCTTGACGTTGTTGAGAAGTTAAATTGTTCTTGGTAATGCTCGGATTGTTATTGTGGAAGACAAAAGTTCTTGCGATCTACTATTCTTTCAGTAACGAATGGTATCTACTGTGCTGTTGGAATGAATGGAGTCTATTTGATGTTTGTTTTAGTCCAAATATAGGTTACATTTTAGAGAATAAATTGCATATAAATACTGTTTTAGTGAACCCATTTCAACATTTAGATATTACAGCAATTTCAAACGTTCCACACCATTAAAATAAAAATTGAAACAAAATTCTACAATAGACTCGCTCGGCGACCGCTGACCCGTTTCAAATTTATCGTAGTCCAATTTTAGTAGAATAAAACTTATGAGTTTAATGTCGGCAGCACTGGAGAGCACGTGATGCTTCCAGCCAAGTGCCTATTTGTCAAGTCTAAGAATATATGTAAAGCGGGTTACACACGGTGCAGTTGCATTCAACACTCGCCGGGGATTTAAACAATCATTTCGGTAAGTTGCTATAAAACTGAGGTAAACACACATTTGGTGCGCAATTGTTGTGGTTTAAGTAACTTACTGAGATACTTTAAAGTTTAATAAAAACATATCGTTGGTTAGTTTACTAACGCCCGCTTGCGCCACAATAACCGAAATACGAATTTAACACATAGTTCTGTCTCCGTCAACCGGTCGAAGATGATAGAGGCAGAATTATCTATGTGTTAAGTGCGAAACACATTTAGTAGACGCTTATGAACAACAGTACCGTGGCACTGCAAAACAATCCCACGGTATATTCACCGATGGAATATTACCACCGTTCAATCAATCTACATACGCAATACGTACAATTTATCCTCTCTTTCTCTGACTACAATAGTCACAAATTACGTCTTCCCATAGTATTTCTTCCTCAATCACGACCGATCAGTTTCTGAGCCAGCCTCCGCCCTTATATGAGTTGTGTGAAACATACTCATGCGCCCCGGAGAGATCGGTGCCTTTTGTTAAAGAGAGTGCCAAGTATTGTTGCCCAGATTCTATGAATTATACTTAAGGGCTGACACACCCAAGTCGCTTATTGATCAAGAAAAAAAATATATACTACGAACATATGGTAACTAAAATGTCAATGCACTTAAATTGGCACTTACGCGATATGTTCCGTGATTTATGTAACGTTAAAATAGAGTGAAAATTTCGATGTTGTGGTTGTTAAAAACAATAGCCTATTGTATAAAAATATGCACGAGTTTGTCACTAGAGAAACAACCAATTTTGTTAAAATATTTCTACAAAAAAACAATGCATTTCAACAAAGATCTATCAAACAAAATACTTAAATAGAAGAGGATTTTTATAAACTGTTAAAACTTCAGGAATAGGAATAAAATGTAACAAAATAACTCTACAATAGAAGAATCTAAAAGGAAACTCTAATTCAACCAGCTATGTAATTTGTTTGACGAACAAGAGAGTAATCTGGCAAGTAAACTCGTCTCGTTTGTTACTATCCATTCCAGTTACTAACGTTTGTAGCATTATTTAATTTTGTTACAAAATAGCTAGAATATTTACTATTTTTATGTCGTAAATACGAATGTGAAATAAAAATATACCAGAACAATTACTATTTTTGGCAAATAGGTTCATTTTACACTCAACCCATTGCTCAAAACGGTGAACAAAAACATCGGGAGGAAACCGGCATGACCTAGAGCCAAAAATTCTAAGACATGTGACATCTACCAACCCGCACTGGGCCCACTTGGTGGATTACGGCACACTCCCTCTCACAGAGAGGAGGCCTGTGTCCCAGCAGTGGGAACATTATAGGCTGAATATCACGAAAACAAAGCTCCACCGCGTTTTTCTGTCTGTTTGTTCGCGATAAACACAAAATGAATGCGGGTTTTCATACGATTTTCACCAATAGACAGAGATTCATGAGGAAGGTTTAGGTGTATAATTTGTTAAGGTTTTATTTAAATTGGATAACGCGGGCGTAATCGCTGGCAAACACTAGTGCATTATAATGCAATTTCAACCAAACCCCTTAACTTCCTCTTAACTATGACGTACTTAAGTTATTGTATTTCACATAGATAGTTGTAAGTCAGTATGAGCATTTTCTTTCTTAATTATGCAAGTTTACAACCAAACCATTAATTTAAAAATATTACAAACAACCAGACCAGCTTCACAATCATCAACGTTTTCCACAACATTCCTCAACAAATAAAAAGCCCCGCATCTCCTAATTCATTTACCTCGCCAGTAATCCGGCAAGTACACTCTCCTCGCTCACTCGCCTCGTTTGTAACGTGCGCCTCCTCCCGTACTAAGGCTTATCTCAGGGCCCGGATAATAGAGCAAAACAGACAGACGTCTTGAGAAGATGTTCTCGAGAATAATTCGTCGTCCGTAATTTGTTGGCAGTACTCGTCTTACAGTTGCTGATAATGCTCCTTAATTCATTTGTTTTATGTTGCCTGATAAGTTATGTTAAGGAAAAATTGTGTTGAATTTTAGGTGTGTTTTTTTTGTTTTTTTCGTGTATTTAAACTGAAAATGTTTGCAAGTGAACTATCAGATCAGCACAATGCGTGGTCATTTGTAGTTGTGTAGGTTAAATAGGCAGCCGCGTAATTCACCTGCATACGGTTTTTTTTTCCGGGAACCACCTGTGTTCCTTCAGTTGCCTGTGTGCCAGGGGCCACGGTATTTCTTTCGAACAACCCGCACCCCTGGCAAGCATCTGCCCTTGCGGACCCCACCAGTTGGTGCTGACATCTCTTTGAGGCGCGCGTGGAACACAACGCGCCGTCGATCCTGGCTTGGTCCTTACCGGACAACTAGCTACCCATTACTCGCCATCCACCTGCATCCGGTTAGATCGGAAATCGATCGGAATATAGTTGGGAAAAAGCTATGCACATACTATTGGGTACTTTTGACTGCCAAAACTTTCTAAAATGTAGATCTACTATTAATTGTTTTTGTAGACTTCTTCATTTTAACGATATACCTAATTTTTCAAAAAATGTTTTGTAGGACATCTTGATGCTAGTCAGACCTATTCGACTTAAGGGAACTTTCGGTAAGATTGAAGAAGAGCAATTTTTTATTCCCACACACAAAATATGCACATTAACAGCATTTAGTTGTTGCATTGCATACATTTAATGCGCTTGGTAAAAGGCTAGGCAGATGACTACGTATGTTTGAACTCAACATAGTTGAATTAAGGCCAGGATTATAATGGGTCTAAACTACCTAAAATAACCATCAGTCCCTTTTTAACATTACTAAAGAGCTTCAATAGTTTACTCTACTTCAAAAAATCTAGTAATTTACAGTAATTTAGGAACTTCATCAGACTAAATTTTTTTTTTTTTGCTTTTCAGTTTCATTTTACGTCGGTTACATTTTTTGTATTTTTTTTATGTTTTTGTATTTAAGGGACCAACTTGCAAATATACCCTTTCCAATGAACTATTCAATAAAAAGTTATGCGTGGTCAGAAATAATAAAAAAACCCGGTCGACTTGGTCACCTCCTCCTTTTTTTCGTCGGTTAAAAATACTCCTCTATTATATTCGTAACTGCTTACGCCTAATAAGCAAACTCACTACCGTAATATCCTCTAAGGCACATCAAAACCCCTTTTTCAGTTCCCCAACTAAACATGAAAGCATTTATGAAATACATAACATGACATCTTCTTAGTGAAGTCAACGGAAACTTTAAGATCACGACCGCTGTACCTACTTTAACAACAACCCATAAACGACCCATAAACTGAGAGGCAGGAAGATACAGTCAACTGGACGTCAAAGCTATCAAATTGGCATTGGCCGCGTCTTCATTTCCAAGCAGAAAGGACGGTTTTTGTACCATGGATACGAAGTTTACTGTACGTATATTAGTAGAAAGATAAGTGGTCACCGACCCTCTTATCATACGAGTTTATAATAGGTTCGAGTATTTATAGCTATAGCCGATACCTTTGAGAAGCGAGGTGGATTTATGATTTGAGTTTATGGTGTAACAGGAGTTTATTTTTACTCGACTACGATGAAGCAAAAAGGAGGGTTATTATTAAGACCGGTATGTATGTATGTGGGTATGCATGTAGGTACGTATACAATAAAGTAGGTTAGAAATTTATTATGAGGGAGCAGATGAACATCTGTTCTGTTCTAAACTACTTTTCATAATTTGACAAATGAGGTATCGGTTGAAGCGTCTTGATCTGCCCATGTGATGTCACATTAAATTGAATATGGCGCTCTCTAGAGAACATAGTCAAGAACTAAAACAAAAGAACCTCGGCTTTCATATGAGGATATTCTCTTGTTTCATAGTTTTAGGAGCGTGGTTTTTTTTTGCACTGACTTTATCCTATATAGCATGGATGGGTTCTAGTTATAATCCATTTAAAGAGCCGTAAATATTTAAAAAAATCCTGCATATTAATTCTGTCTCCAGGTTAAATGAATAGGGATTAAATGGCATGTTCTACAACTGAAAATTAGAAAACTTGTGACATCCACCAACACACAATGGGCTTGCGTGCCCTCTCGCCGAGAGGAGGCCTGTGTCCCAGCAGTGAAAACATTTGATTGGATTAAGTATGTGTGTGTGATGCAAGGACTCACCTGACCTCACTGACAAAAGACCTCATAAATTCAACACTCATAAAAACTAGTTTACAGAATGCCCTTGCCATATATCACAGATCCCTAATTAGAACGTTACACCACCACGGAACCAGGCCTCTAGGGAACCAGAACCAACGTGCGAATTACATAAAACAATGAACTAGACAAATTTATGGCATATAGGAGCTATAAAGCGTCTCCTATAATAATGTGTCGGCAGGTACTTGATATATTTGTTTGTATTTTGATCCCACGTCGGAAACTGGAGTTTGGCTAATATCGCGTTATAAATCGCCCCTTTTGTGCCATTCAACCATTTTATGTGTTTAATGTATGTGTTTTTGTGAATAATGTTTTGTTTTATTATTAATGGTCCGTTTGTTTGTTAAAATGGGCCTAAAGTTACGAGTTGCATTTACAAAATTTTACATAAAATAACAAAATTTTAATTGATAATTGATTTTATTTCTGTAAGTTGGTTTGTAAAAACACTTTTCACGTCGGTCATATTTTTAAACTAGATGTGGTCGGCATTTCCAACCTGGCTACTTGAGCAGAAAGGCCAAAACAAACTCAGAGGCCACAGTCTCTTGTAAAGTTCAGACAATTTTGCTCAGATCATGTGAAGACCATGTAGATTGGTGTCTGCAATGGTCTTTTGAGGAAAGCAGCACACAGATTCACCTGTCCAGTTAGTGCACACATTTGTCAGTAATAGTGCAGCTCAATTCAGAACATAAGGAACTCAACGATTCGACGACCAATACCAATGAAAATTACTGTTTAATTAGTTTTGTACATTAATTACTGTAATTATACGGTGCATCGCTTATACTTTCTTTATATCAAAATAATCAATGATAAGAAAGAAACAAATATGTTTGTGGATTCACTGTAATTTGCGTCAATTGTGCCGCTTTGATGACGTCAATCATAATACATGACGCCCGTGGAACCAGCCAGCTAGATAAAAGTATAATTTATCACTGAACGCCTATAATCCTAATTCTATTCAAAGATTTTCTGTCAAAAACATTTTTTTTAATAAAAATCTGCCATGAATACTTGAATAACTGTATGATAGATTCTGAAAATAGGTGGGTAGACCCCAAGTATACAAGTAATATAAAGCGCATACCTACAGCGATAGCCAGTGTCCTAAGTGTTCCTGACTGCACCTGAGACGATCTTCACTAATGCCAGTGTCATATTTATTATGTTGAACTATCGGACTATCGTAATAAAGAGCAGTGGTGTTGGTAGCCCAGTGGCAATGGCCATGGCTTACGAGTTATAGGTCATAAGTTCAAACCCACACAGGCGCTTTACTTTGAGTTAATTAATTCATCACAACTACTCTCAAAACGGTGAAGGAAAACATTGTGAGGAAACCGAAAATTCGAAGACATCTGACATCTACCAACCTGTACTGGGCCCGCGTGGTGGAATACGGCCTACTCCCTCTCTCCGAGAGGAGACGTGTCCCAGCAGTGGGAATATTATAGGCTGATAATGCTTTTGCCATCGTGGTTACCCAAAAAGACCACAACGTTCAAATGCTTCGTTAAAAAAATACACCTATACTCCATTTGAAATAAGATTAGACATTTAAACAAACCTTTTTTACAGTCCGTTCAACCGATTCTGACTTCTATACCGTAGGCATAAGGATGGCATTAAAAGCAAAAAAGTAGTTACAATACCAACTGTTTACTGCAGCTGCCATTTGTCATGCCACCAACGCAATAGAAGTCAAAATCGGTTGATCGGATTGTAAAAAGTTTTAGTTAAATGTCTAATCTTATTTCAAATGGAGCATAGTTGATTTCAGACAGCCAGGGTTGTTAACAACAAAATACTAAATTCTCAATCATTTTACCAAAACTTAGCCTACACAAGTCTTATACCTATAAACTACGTCTACACACCCTATCTTTACATTTCAGAGTAAGTAAGTAATCGTGTAATGGTGTAGAAAAAAGTGATACAAGAAAATATTCGTCGACACTAAGTAAAGGATGAAACAAAATGGTGCTACAACACGATGTTATAGGTAAGTGCTGATAAAACTGTCATATTCGTTATTTATCATCTAAGATTAATCGGGGACGTATCCCACTTTGAACTTAGCTAACTAATCATTTTAATATGGTATTAAAAATACACATCGTTTTGGAAAACAGTCCTTTAATAGAAAAAGAAATACAGGATACAATAATTGTAACCAGTGCGCAAAATGTAACCATGAATTCAGCATTATGATTCTAGACTCCCAGGCGTATAAATGTATTTATCCTGTGATTGTATTTCCCTGATAATACAATTAGATACACAGGTATGATAAGAAAATATAGGTACATTCTTGATTGAGAATAAAGGCAGCATTACTAGCGCCATTACGGTGGCAGACCACAATGTCGTCCACCTTTTTTTATCTGTGGTTGAATTAGAACTATCGTGAAAACTATTAAAGTTAGGTATTTGTTTGATAGGAATTTGATATTGTAATTAATAGCATTAAATACAGTTTATGTTATTTGAGAAAAACTAACTTGTGTTTTGATTGACGGTATCATGGCATCTAACCACTAGACGAATACTTTATGTTTGTATCATTAGTTAACACTTACCAGAAAAAGTAGTAAGTACCTGCAGCTATTTAACACAATTAATATTGTCAGCGAGCCCCTGTATTTAGGGGCTCCCTGGCAATATTAATTCGAAAATGATGAATGAAAATGGGACATTAAAAATCAACTAGTTTTTTTTTAAGTCTCAAATTCAAAATAAAAATCCCAATAGTTTTAATATTTTTTCTATTCCAAGTGATCTTCATAAACGCGCAAGCTTTAAACTCTCAAAGGATTGACATTAGAAGGTGTGGCGCCATCTTGATATCATCGGGACACGTCGAAATGGCGGACGTTCAAGATTTTCCGCTGAGCACCGAGCTTCCGACTACACGGCTGTGCTTGTATCGTGAGCAATGTATTTTAGTTCAATGTTTTACTCTCGTGTTTCTCTTCACACAGATTAAAGTTAACTGGAGTTTAGTAAGGATTAACTGTTTTTGATAACAGTGTAATAGTATAATGCAATATTTTATACTGCTTTTATTTAAATTATTATCGGACGTTACAGAACAAAAAATCTCTAACACTATTTTATATTTAATTTAATTCAATTTATATTTTATCTGCAAATGCATGAAGAATATGATGTCATAAGCTTTTATCCTATAAGACTCGAAGTGTAATAGAAAAATGCCATAATGAACACCTTTTACACCAACTTCCACGCTAATAATTACACATCTAGCAATTAGTACAAATAATTCACATTTAATTGCACCTAAAAAGTCAATAAAGGTACCTAAACTCATATTTCACGAGTCCCTACAGCCCTCAAGGGAAGACTGGTCTACTCTTGCCAACCACGCATTGAAAACCTATTTTACTGTTGCGCAATTTAAACTTTACGATGTAAGGACTGTCCCTTGCGGTCTCCATCCACGTGTAGCTAAGAATAATATAGTGGCCGTTGAGATTGCAATAGTGCATGTACAGGGAGTTTGTTAATTAACTTTTCTCTTAAGTCAAGCTTGATCAAGTCTTTAATTAGAAAATCTGTAGTAAAATGACATAAAGTCGGATTACCAGAATAATATAGTAAAATTTAATTGGTTTTAGTAACCTGGGGTATGTTTGGGATATGCTCAATTATAAATAGAAACAGAAAAAAACAGTCATATAAAAATATACTAATGTAGTTTTGTAACTGTTGTAAGTATGGATGTATGCAATTAAGTAATTGATTAACCCTTTTTAAAGGCAAAGGTTAACCATAATTTTAGATCAGACTCTATATGTCTGATTGTATTTAGTTCTTTTTTGTGCCAAAAATTAATTAGTATTATAATAGTGCGTAACGAATTTGGCTAAAATAAAGCTAACAGTCAACAGCGAAAGCGGATTTTCTTGATGCCATTTAGCTTAGCTATACTTATGTAGTTTTATAACTTAGTTCTTTAATCATTTTAGTTAGGATGTTACACTATTTTTTTTTATATTATTTAATAGTTTGTTAGTTAATAAATGCAGGTATTATACTCCATACATATTTCTTCCATTCGATACCTCTGTTTACGTCGCTAAGTGCCTCACGATCGAAGCACACTTCATTAGCGAGTGAACCCATTACGTGTGTGACAATAATTAATGCGTTCCGGATACAACCCGCTATTTTACAGCACTATTTAGATTTAAGATCTTAACTTAGTCCTCAAAGAAAGTATAGTGCAAGCAATTCATTTATCAAACGAACGACTTCTTAGAAAATCTTGTTTTTTGTCCAATGTTTATTCATGACTAGGTTCTGTCCGCGACTTTTTACTCGTGACATTTGTTGCTCTCCCGACCCATAGCATCGCAACGCATCGCCCGCCCACGTTATATCTTGGTTTCGCTTAGCGTTCTTTCTGACTTTATGCTCGGCTCCTAAGGATTGTAGCGTGACGTTAAATATTCTATAACCTTTCCCAAGAATTAGGGTATCAAATGCAAAACGATTTTTTCAAATTCGACAGGCTATTTCAGATATTAGCGCTTTCAAATAAACAAATTCTTCAGCTTTATTATGTTGAATACCTATAGAGAGACAAATATTATTTTACCAAGGTTGATAAACTGTATATTACTAAGGTGCATTAAAAAAGTCTCCATAACTGATGAAATACAAGAAGTACCGAAGCAGCTTTACTGACTCTCCGTTTGTAATGTACGGGTGCCGTAAGAACAAGCACATGAGACATTTTTGTTTTATCTCTAGGATTGTAACGCATCTGCGATACCTCTTGTATATCAAACGTTACGAGCATCTCAGGAATACGTCATGCTCAAACAGAAAATTGCTAGAGGACAACCCATACTTGGTAAAAATTCCCTTTTCTTGGCGTATTAACAAAACTTGAGATTAGTTCAAGTTGGTTCTTGAAGTTAGTTCTTCAAAGTAGATTACTGTAGAACAGAGTACTCTTTATTAGAAAGAAAGATTATAAAAGACTAGCTTCGCCCCGCGATTTCACCCGCATAAGTCTCGAACCCGGGGGCATATCAGGCCATAAAGTATCCTATGTCCTTTATCAGGTTATGGTCTACCCGTGTGCCAATTTCATCCAAAGCCGAATTTCACCACCAACTTCATGATGGGTATTTTTGTACCCTGTAGGTATATAGGATTTTCTTCAAGTCAAGGAACCATGATACTAATATTTGGCCAGACAAGCGAATCGCGACATCTCCACTTTACGACTAACCTAACCTCAAACTATGTCAGGTATAAAAAGGGCATTCGGAACTATTATGAGGCTTCATAGTTTAATAATTCAAAAGTTTGGCCTGAGTAACTGGGTCGTATTAGTTGCGAATTATGTGCGGAACAAGAAATAAACATTCGCTAGTAAGAATAGGTGGAAATCTTTGAAATGTGGTAAGATGAAGTAGTTTATTAGTTAAAAGTTTTTGTTAATGACATGATTATTTTAAGCATATAATGGATTCTTTGGTGCGTGGCCTATATATAGAAACGAAAATGCCATCAAACATTTTGCAATTTATAACATCGATATGTGTATCCTGCCCATCCTAACCTACGGTGCGCAGACCTGGTCGCTCACCGAGTCGCAAAAGTTCCGCCTTGGGGTTTGCCAAAGAGCAATGGAGCGCAGAATTTTAGGCGTTAAACGAACGGACAGAATTCAAAACACCACGCTGCGCTCCAAAACGGGAATCGTAGATGTAGGCAAAAAGACTGCCAGGCTAAAATGGGACTGGGAGGGTCATGCCAGTCGCAGGCACAGTGACCGCTGGGCACTCGTCTCCACACAGTGGGTGCCTGAGGATGGACGGCGCCGCCGAGGCCGGTCCAAGAAGAGGCGGCGAGACGACCTAGACGCGTATCGCAAGGGTTGGATCGAGGTGGCCCTGGAAAAGGATGTAGGCTAATATAAATAACTGTGATAATCGGTTGGCATATCATACGGATGAATTAGGAAAATGTCGCGAGGAAAGTTGTGAGTATGAATTTTACCAAAAGAAGTCTTCTGCACACAGTCCATACATCGTTTCTTTGGTGTCGATGGCTATAGGAGTAGAGAAAGACCTCTACTCCCAAAGATGATATGGTTAGACAGGGTGTGACTACCGAGATGACGACTAATGAAGACGAGTGGAAGAAAAACAAATGTTTCGCCGACCACAAATAAATAGGGATAAGGACAGGAAAATGATGACGATGATGAATGAACTAACAGCGCCTTGTCAATGTCATTCTAGAGCCATCAAATCCAGCAAATTGATGTATGTAGTTATATCACGTAAATCAAAAAATCATTATTAATTTCACACCCAAAAATTAAGGAAAATTTGGCAGTGTTATTTTCCGTGTCTACCCTTTATAGCAGAACTTTTTATGTCATAATATTATTTTGAATAATAGCGAATAGCATAAACTTCATTTTGCAGAAAATCGTTTGGCACACACTCATATATATTTTGTAAGTCAGAATCATCTTTAAACATAAATTTACCATATCCTTAATATTTAAAAAGTAGAACCATCATATCGCAAAAAGTTCACAGTCAGAATAGTCTTTTGGCATAAGTAAAATAGGTAGAATTCGATTGTGGCACTCGCCGGCCGCTGCCGCGACACCGCTTACTGGCACGGGGGTTCGTAGTTCTAACCTAACCTAACCTAACCTTATCTTTTACTACGAGTATTTAACATAATATTATATTAATATTAATATATTTAACCTAAACTAAATAGTTTGGTTCCGGGTAGCCTAAATCGCTCTAAATAAAAGTTATGCTAAACGAAATTATGGGGAATGTTAATTTTGCTAAAGGTAATTATGCCAAATAAAATTCAGCCATCTTAAAAGTATGCCAAAGTAAATTCGGACATATAAACATTCGGCCAAACAATAATTATGTTAAATAATTTTTATGCCTTAAAAATCTTTCTTTCTTTTCCTTTTTTTTTTTTTAAACGTTGCCCCAGTCTAGGAATTTCTCCTGTATTGAAAAATATTCGTTTAAAGAAGATTATACCAAGCGTGTTATGCCAAATAAATTTCGGAGCATCAATATTCTGCCAGATAGAGGAAACCCGTTATTTTCCATCAGGAAATCGGTATTTTTTTCTGGCTAGCACTTTAGTTTCTAGGTATAAAATGTTCGATACATGAATGTCCTTTGTTCATAGACTGAATGTCATGTCAATTAATTTCGGGGTTGTTGTTATTTCTCTCTACCTGCATGAGTTTGACAGCCCTTTCGATTTGTAATATTGCGTTGATTAAATCACTAAAGCCGCTTTTAAAATTGTACCCTATATCGATTTTTCTCTAGTATTTCATGAATATACAAAATAAATTTTTGTTAATACTTTCTGAAGGATAAAACAAAAGACAATCCCCTAAATTCCTCCGCACTTTGCAAAATGCATTTTCACCAACATTCAAAATTGTTATTCACCACTACTCAAATATTCGCTTCGCTTGCCCTCCCGGTACGATCCACAAAACAAAACGTCAGCATTCTAAACCCAAATATTATTTCAAAGCGACACAAAGACATCGAAGTTCAAGATAAAAACGAAGGAGAACAAAACAAAAATGACAAATACCCGGAACGTTATCCGTACAAGTAAGCTGTGCCACAGAGTAGGGGAATCCAGTAGAACAACACTTAAATCTCACTCAAATGGGAAAAGAACATCAGCTTAAATACAAGGAAAAATTTAATTGACTGTGAGACACTGTGTCACAACTCGGTGAGTTTGACTTGATATGATTAAGTTAATTAGGAACTGATTTCCGAAACTATATGTACACACCAAAGAACTTGAATAAATTACAAATTAGTTATAGACTACCAAAGATGACATGATCCCGAAAAATAACCATCGAACCGCTTCTATTTTGAATTTAGTAAAAATTACTATGTTTATGCATGTGTGTAATAAAATAAAACATTCGTAGATTACCGTCTTTTATTTCCATATGTACGTGGTAGCTAAAACAATAGCCCTTCTGGCCGTATCTGTGGCCGTTCGCAATCTTCGCTCGGCGGAATCCCCCGGGAAATCGCGATAACTAGTGAAAGTGGGGTGTTACATCGAAATCTCGGGCGTCGGATCTCACAACCATTACAGACAGGTGCGCTCCCTGGCCGAATTAATGACCCGAGTTCCGACTGAGGTATAAAAAATGTTACCTCACAAACAAACGGGAAGAACAGTTTATTTTGTGAGTTACGAGTTTTTAAAGACATGCGGATTAGTTGGTTTGGAGTTTTATTGGTTTTGTTGACGGCTGAAGTTTTTGTGTTATAAAGTGTTATCGCTGAATGATGGTCGGACTGTCTTCCGAGGATAATAAACGACTTTAACCCGGTTTAATATCTGTGAGGAAACAGACGTAGCGCTACGGGCTACGACGTAGCTATGTTTATCGCTACGGGTGCTACGCTTTCGTAGCAGGTCAGCTACGGTTGTAGTTTCACTTACTATACAAATGTTTCGACTTTATTTTCTTGTTTGTTTTTTTATGCTGTATTTGTATTTTACTGTGTGTACATAAATAATTAAATAAATAAATAACAAATAGACGACACGTTCATTAATATTATAGTTTCATATATATAATGAATATCATGACCCGAAAATAGTCTTTGTGTATAAGTAATCACACTTTTTGTTTCACCACTCCATAAAATACTAAAGGTTAAAACTTGAGTACTAAATAGACATAAAAAGAAGAAACCTTTCATATTTCTTACGATACTAAACACCAGAAAGTATCAAAGAAGGCTGTATATCAAAAAGTTAAGCCTACTGCCACTGGAACATCGTAACTTCGGCCTGTCATTGTACAAGTTCTGGGCCTAGATGTTTTGTACAGACCAACTTTTGAGATCTTCGCAAAAAAAATATTGAGGACATAAAAAAGGCTTTTATTTTGGTAGAAAATAAATGTGAAGGCTCTCACTGTTGCTTTGTTACTGTTTGTAATGTAATGATTAGCATGTGAGCGGGTAAAGTGAATAATTTCAGTTTAAAAAACTAATTAGAATAGAATAGAATAGATCTTTATTTGCTTGGAATGTAAGTAGTTTAATTGATAATTTAATCACGTTTAAGTTATTCAGTAAAATAAATTAAGGATCTATACGTAAATTAGGACTGTGTGTCCTTGGGTAGAAGTCAATAATATGAAGTTGTATTTTGAGGAGTTATCTTTTTTTACCTGATTTACCTATTACGAATCTGGTCGAATATAACTTGCAAAAAGTTATACAGGTTATCAAAAACATCGCACTCTTTTACCATGGATTCAATACAGTAAAAAAAGTGTCGTTTATATTGAACCCAAGGTGGCACAAAAAAAAATCTGCTGTTTTATAGAAAAATGCGGTCACTTTTCTAAATTTTCAGACTTTCTTTTTGACATCTACCGAAAAAATTCTGCGTTAGGTCTAGAATCATGTGCTGAATTCGATGTCCCTGCAACCCTGTTTATAAATATCTATAGAGTCGTTTGGATATCACAGGCAATTTTTTTTGCAGATTGTAGATCACTATAACAATATAAATCACCCAGATTAACACAATTCAGATTCTTTTAATGAACATAAAATACCCACTCTGACCTGCAGAATTCCAAACATTTATATCATTTACAGGTAAAACCAGATAAAAAGTGACCAAGCCCAAAGTACTGAATGCGTAATCTTTAAAAACGAGTTTGCGTTTCTTTACATAAACGAGCTAAACAAATGGGAGGCAAAGCTGTGGGCTTTGGACCCTAAAGACCCTAAGGGTCTGGACACAGCTTGGGACAAACGTGGACGAACTTTTGTGGGTGTGGCTGAATATATTACTAGATACTATTAAAGAAAATATGTTGTGAAAATATAATTCAAGCAAATTGATGTTCGGTATTATATATTTTGTGAATACACAACTAATAAGGTATCTGTAAAAGGCTTTTTGTTTTATTTATATTTTTGTAAACCAATATAAAAAGCAGATTTTTATTTGTTTAAATAGGTATGACTTTGTTTGTAATTTGTAACTCCGAAACATATGCAAGATTTTGTTTTGTGTTTTCAATATTTAATGTACTAAGTAATAGAATTCCGTAATTGAAACACAACAAGCAGTGCCCGAAATAGATCAACCCTATCATGTATTTTTTTGGAGTTTAAATATTATATTAACCTGATTCAGACTAGCCGTTAACCAAAGTATACACACACCCTTACGGCTGTTTCAATTCCCGGTATTTTTTCTACAAACAAACAAATAATTAATTGTTACGCTCATTTGCATATTAACCTTATTTGTCCGCGAGATGCTGTGGAAATAAGATTTCGTATAATAAATCACGAAAGTGTCTCTCTTAAATAGCGGCTGAATAATTCTAGATTTTTATTTAGTCAATGTATTTAGTGAAGTCTAGGACGACTTTACTGCTGGAACAGCGGCCTCCACTCTGAGGAGGGAGAGGGCCATAACCCGGGCCCAATGCAGGTTGCTGGAAATCACATGTCTTCGAACTTTTTATTCTAGAACATGCGATTCCTCACGATGTTTTCCCTCACCGTTGTGAGAGAAATTTAAACAATTATTTAATGGAAAGTTTAGAAATTAATTTTACATATTTTATACCCGGAGTAGTCATATGGTTTAGGTATATATCAAGAGGTTGTGGCTACATTCTTTATTTCTTCTAACTAACTTTCATTATAGACTGTTACTATTAAAAGGAAAGTTATAGTCAAGCTATCGTCTACATACAGAGTCTATGTAAAATGACCATCTTTCCATATATAACTAACACTGAAATGCTGTTCGTTGGTGAGCCCATCACTTGAGGACGGCTATACCGATTTGGCTACGAATCAGGTTTTATGGTAAGCAAAATTCTAAAGAATTACCGGAAAATGATCACATTCGGGAAAAACTGAACGTCCTTTTTTCAATGGGATTCTCGCATGAATATTTGATGACAGGACAACGTCCGTTGGGTTAGCTAGTAAATCAATAAAAACGATAAATGCTAAGGAGGGGACTGAGCCTTCGGGCTTGTGGCTACGATCGAACAGGTTAAGATACGCTTGCCACGGTTGGTTCGTGGATGGGTCACCAACTTTACATACCAAGACCCCTCCGTGCCTCAGAAAGCACGTTAAGCCATTGGTCCCGGCTGTCATTCGTGAATCTTTGACAGTCGTTACGGGTCGACAGAAGCACGAAAGTCTGACAACCAGTCTATAACCAATGGCTATCGTGTTACCCAGTAAATAGGTTGTGGGGATCAGATAGGCAGTCGCTCCATGTAAAGTATTGGAATTCAGCTGCATCTGGTTAGACTTGAAGCCGACCCCAACATAGTTGGGAAAAGGCTGGGCAGACTAATTTCCGACTGGTGGCATTCCCTACAGCAGTCTCACCGAATGCCAAATAAACAAAACAACGCGAAGCTAAACAGTATCTGTTACCTACGATCGTCGTGAAACAAGATGCCAATTTATTTTCTATGCCACTTGCCTTTGTATTACTGAGTATCATGCCAGTATATTTAAAAAGGCTACACACAAGCAAAACTTGACGCGCGATATTACACCAACGATTTCGTCTTGACTTTTATTGCGTGAATAGTAAACAGTCGCGCACAACTGCACAGAAAGTGTACGTACAGTCACAGTTATTTTACATCACTCTCAAAGTCACATTGCTCTTTATTTTCGTTACTATAAGGTCGTTATTGGGTTGCTGCCAACAGGGGTAATCTTAAAGGACCGTAGGTTATGACACATCAAGCTTTAAAAAGACACTGTCACACAGGTATGAGTGACAGAGACGACGCTCTTCAAAGCCGAACTTTTTCCAACATTTTCGGCAGCACACTGTACTCGGGAAAGACATCGCAAATGCCTTCTCAAAATCGCGTTGCACCGGTGTAGTGTTCGGCCTTTAACTCGCATTTAACCTACAACGCAAGGCTCATTGTAACACGAAGAGAAACAAAATAGCTGGCAGCAATTATGTCGGTACGACGAAAATCATTTTAATTACTCAATTTGAGGGAAGAATGGATGCTTTTAACTGACAATTAGTACTGTAAACGGTTTAGTAGGGCTATAATAAAATGTTATAAGGCAATAGAAGGCTTAGGTAGGTAAGTGTTGTCAAAATATGAATGTACCTAGACTGAATTAAATAGGTACTGTTTACAAAAAGTACCTATACAGGGTCTGTTATTTAATTGAACAACACGATTTGGTCGTAAAATATTAACGAATGTATATTAATAACATTTAAAATTTAACTAATAATTCAACACTTTTATCTTAAAACTGTAGTTAACTTCAGTATATCCACTAAAGAAGAGCAAAGGAAAGGAATGCGTCATACAAGCGTGGGTTATTGTAACAGTTATTTCTATCAACCGCTCAATGAAGTCTTTTGCTAGGCTTCTTAGAAGATCTATTTCTATTCAACCATAATTACAGACCAATGATAAGACTAAAGGACGGAGAATACTGGGGAACTGTGTGCGCAATGCTGAACACATCCTTGACTCGCCCTCTCGCCAACAACAGTAATAAAAACAAATTGTGAGATTAACGATCCCCAAAAAAATAACGGCCCAGTATGTGAACGAGCTGTTAGAAAAAAACTGGTCGAATGCGTGTTGGACGCGGTTTAGGGTTCCGTAGCAAATTCAATGCATGATTGTACATGTCAATAATTTTTTATAACAGTTGATCAAAAATATTTTGGTGATAAATTCTATTCACTTCACAGAATAATACAGGCCCGATACTCTTGTATCGGGTCTGAATTCCCCGAAATGGTAAGCATAGTTGTACTAGACCCTACTTTTTAGCCCCGTGTAATAAAGGGCAAGCCCATTGCCACCAACTGGGTACTGTTGGTTCTAAGTAAATACCAGTGTTGATTTGGTTTTAGCTTAATATTGATAACAAAAGACTTATCTATAGCCTGCAGATAGACAGGCTAAGATTCAAGAAACTGCTATCAAGTTTATGAAATTCTGTTAGAGAATCCTAAAAAGGCTTCTAAAGCCGTCTATAGCAAGTTATAGGTATATTTGTATCGCTTACACCCTTATCCCTTACGAGACAAGATAAAGTGGTGTTCCCGCGGTCTATGGGTATCTGTAAACCCATAACAGTGACGTATTATCTTTGAAGATTGCCAGTGAATAAACAGTGATAAGTTGTTTTTTTCTTGAACAATGCTCAATCATGTGTCTCGATTTATAACTGAGGGGCAATTCTCGAAATTTTAAGAACGTTCAAAGTCTGATTCAATCTGTCAAAAATACCTGTAGTTTCCATACATTTTTGACAACTTTTTGACATTTGCTTGTCGCCGAGATGAGACTGAGACTAGATTTTGATCGTTTTTAATTACGAGAATAGGCCTTTAGATATTCTTACGTATGAATTAGAGAATAATAAAAACACCTAAATGATTGATAAATACATAGGTTCACTTTTTTGGTATACCTAAATGACTATAAAATCGTTAGATTTCACAGTAATATCTTACAGATTTTCAATCATCTCTCTGAAAAAAAAATGGATTTCGGAAGTAATATATATAATCATTTATTTCGGATGATTCAGTTATCCATATTTGTGTTGGTAAGTAATTGAAAGCTAAATTAGTAGAAACATACCAATAGAAATAGAAAGAAACGAAATCAATTAGACACGTGGAGTGCAATACAGTGTATAGTAAAAAGGACCGTCTAACCGGTCTGCTATGGTGCGGGTTGTTTGAAAGAGATACCGTGGCCCCTGGCACACATACAACTGAGGGAACACGGGTGGGTTGTATTCAGTAAAAGTCGACACGCCCTCCTGCTCCACCCAGAGCGGGAGAAGTTATTTGATAATTTCCCACCCAAAACAAAAACCGGTCTGCTATTACTTTCAGAATGCTGTAATAAAAAAACCTTTTAGTCTTGCAGAATTCACTTTTCAATGTTAATGATATATCTGATGACTATACAACGGATCCTTTCAACAGGGATTACTGATGACATGCCAAACTGATGACTCAAGTAAGTAAGGACGCTGAACTGCTTGTACTGGCAGTTATCCAAGTTCTAAACACTAATAAAATCAGGTGAACCTCTTTTAATTAGCAAGAAACTTTTACAGCTTGTTTAAGCTCTCAGGTAACCATCCCGTGGAGTAATTTAAACGTATAAAATTAAAAATTATTTTTTATTAATAAGTGCTTATGGTAAGGTTATGAAACTAATATAAGTAATTTCATAACCATTAAAACGAAAATTAGCACCATAAAATGAAAACGAAATTCTAATATTACTTCTATTTTCATCAAATCTATTACTATTTTAAGGTTCGACATAACAGTATACTAAGAGAAAATTTAAAATGTTTGCACGTGCTCTATAAAGTGGCTTTAATGAAAGTGTAACAATATTAAATTTTGCCCGTGAAAGAGCGAGGTCACTCATACCAGTGAGTCCCTGTGATGAAGTGCACAACAACGGATATGATACAAACTGTAGTGCCCTTCCTTTAGAACCTCTAGCTTATTAAATGGTTATGTTATTATATAATCCCTTTTCGCAGATATATCTAGAATTTTCGCAAAATGAGATGATTACCTAATGAAACTCAAAATATTTCATTAGAAAAGAAAACTAGAAGCCAAGTTCTTGTCTTGCTACGCTGGCCACGCTGCGAGTGCTACGCCGTAGCTCCTGTGCTACGATCGCGTAGTCGCTTTTGGTATGTTTTGGGTAGCTTTCATTTTTCAAAAATACAAATAATTTACAGTAAGATATTTTTCTATTTAATGGCCCTGGTTTTATTTTAATGTAACAATATAGAACCAAAAAAAAACAAATACTAAAAGAAGAAAAAGTCGGGAAAATAATGTATGAATATGTTATAATAACATGCGGCTCGACCAGAAATATCCTTATTTGAAGTCCAATAAAAATATGTACCCACATGAAAAAGGGACTATTTTTATGGGCATAAAATTCAAATGATACGAAACACGAGTAAACATAATCACGTCACGGCGAACCAATATTGTTGAAAATGTAATTGTACGCCGTTTGGCCGGATAATCGCTGGGTCGGGTGACTCCGGCGTAAAATTGTACAGAAGGTCGGTTCTATACAAAGCGAGCCGAAACACGCGCACGCACACATAGAGGCATATAGTTCGTTCTAAAAGTATCTGACGTAAATATAAACAAATAGATCAAAAAAACGTACCTGTAATCAAGATATTCAAATAATAATTGTTGGAAAGAGTGGTGAGATATAAGTTAAAGCCTTCTAAATACAATTAAGAATGTAATTCCCTAGAATGAGTGTTTGCCACCATCATCAGATTTTATTGGAACAGATCATAAGTACGGCGATCTCAAACAAATGGCAGTCGCGGGTGCGCTTGCACTCTATACGTGAAGCGTGTCTAAGTGTGCAAGCTATTTCGCTCGTAGTTTGTAGGTGACCTTCTGTCCCTCTCTATGTTGTGACTCCGGTTAACTTCGGGTACATTACGTGAACTGTGTATGTAGGAGCACCATCTGTGTAAGTAAGGTTCCTTGACACATCTCGGTGAGAGTGGTTGGAGGAATATTGTTTTAATGATAATAACATCACCCTGTAACTGTCAGAGTAAATGCACACATGACATACAGGGTAACAGGGACTTGTTACCATGAATTTGGCACATGATTCTACACCCCCTAGCCTTCTTTAATAGCCGAAGAAAAATTGCAATGTAGGGGTTTCAAAATCATGTACTGAATTCACAGTAACCGTTGCGTGTCAATATCTCCCATGCCACCCTGTATACAGACAGGAACAAGAGTCTTGGGTATGAGTTTGGATGGCTAGAAGTAGTAGGAGAAGATCAAAAAAACGATACATAAAAGATAATGTGGCTAGAAAGGGGGTTACCACTGAGATTTCAATTATATTAAGGTTGGGAAAAGTAGAGATACTTAACTAATCCCAAATAAACTGGCATAACCTATAACATACAAATGTTATCTTGAGATGGTGAGATGAGGTCGCGGCAGGCTTTGAAGGAAATGGCGGGGAAATTCGATCATTGCATGGACTTTAAAAAAAGTGAAAAGAAGTAACAAGGAATTGAGAGAAAAAGAGAGTATGGAATTAAGCCTACCTCTGATTTCACTTGAAAACTGTCTTCAATAACTAAAATATAATTTTACCTAAAACTACAAAACCATTTCAACAAGAAAAAAACCGCTTTATAAAACAAAACAGGACTCGAAAATTAATTTAAAAAAATACACACGAAAATAATACTTAAAGGACCGTTCCACGAAAAATTTCACATCAAAGGTTCGCGTTCTGATTACAAAGATGGGTGTAATTAATTTTATTTTCGACGGAACCCTCCCTTCGTCAGTTCATAAGGCTTAGTGTAAACAATTTGCTAGAAAGTAAATACATTAATGTTTTTGAAGGGAATCTTGTGTTGTGTGATTTATTTTTGTAATTATATGAGGTTCTCGTAATATCGACGATTAGGTAAGGGGTTAATTTAGGTTGAGTTTAAATTGAGAGATTTAATTTTATAACATAACACACATAAAATCACGCCTTGCCCTTAGGGTTAAGCAGAGATACACAACTGCCGAAATATAGGGACTAGACCCATATTTTTATAAGACTTAGTTATGTTTATATTATTAAGAAAAACAGATTGTTATTGTGGATCAAAGTATTTAAATAAATTTAACCATGTATATAAAAAAAAAACATTGTGACGCATACATAAGCGATGATAAGACTGTTTATAGATTAATCTAATCTACATAAAAATAAGAAACCAGCCCATTAACCCTTTGAAAAAGCTTACAGTTCACTTCATTTTCAAGACCCAACTGCCAATTTAAAATCGAACCTATAAAAACCTGACTTAACCCTCTACCTGCAAATGCCAATTTAAACACCTTCAAATCGCACATAATCCCGATAAAACCGGGAGAAACGAAAACTACGTTTTCTGCAAAAAAGGCCAAAGCGAGATTAGTTAAAACTAGGGTAACGAAAATACATAAACAACCTGATTACCATGCTCCAACGTACTCATTAGAACTTCTGTACCAACATAAAATAAATTAGAAAAACTTTGTTTCGAACTCTCGCGTTTAGTTTTGTGAAAACCTGTAGGTCGTAACATGAGGAAGTTACGAATAAGTAAAAACTCCCTGTGAATGTCATTTACATTATGTCATTATTTCTATTTTCATAATTTTATTAATTTTGACATACTTACCAAATAATTTATGTTTACCTCTCGCATGATTCATATTTTATTTCGCCTGCAAACATATTTTTACGCCACTTGGCATAACATAGTGACCTATGACTTTAATTTAAGAGCTGTATTCACTACCTATGTTACACACATAGAAAGTTATTTGATTTGATTTTTCTTAAGAGAAACTAAAGCCTATTCTAAAAAATAACTGTATTTTCAATCGTGAGTATGCCTCTTAGATCAAATTTGTCGGTGGTTTAGAGTTAAAATAAGCCGATTTCTTTTGGTTTTCTTTTTTAAACTCGGGATTTACCAATATACGTAGCATAAGCACTTATATCTATAGGCTTTTATTGCTGAACGGGCCTACTCTTGACCTCAATCACGCCTGATGGAAAGCGATGAATGAGGTCCATTTCTTTTCTCGATTTTTGACAACATACCGTAGGTTTCTACAATTTTTCATGTTGTTTTTCGTCTATTCTGTTTCTATGTTGGTCATGCTGTGTGGTATCGCTAATATTTACAGGCGTTTTAGATTGAACTAAGACAAGTTTTCAATTCCCTTCTCTGGTCAGAAAGTTGGTTTCTTAAACCTATAAATATGTTGTTTAAATATCTAAGCTACATAAACCCCACAAAGTAACCCCACACAGCCAACAATGCACGTCTTACCCGTGACATGAACGTTCCGCATCACTAGTTTTTCAATTCGGATGTTTAAAGCCATTTGATTCCCGCTCTATCTAGGTCATCAGTCAGACGTGCTTTGTGTTCGCAGATAAATAACGTTTAGCTGAAAACAAAGTTACGAATGCTTTAGCATCTGTAACAAAGCGGGATGGTAAGCGGGCGGTGGTGGGGTTTGAGGTCCAAGTTGAGCAATGTGGGTAGAATTTTCCATTTTTTTTTGCGATATTGAATCTTACCATTTGCTGGGAAACCAGTCACAGATTTTCTTTCATGATTGTTGACGGGCAAATAATTTTTCCAAAAGTTATTCATCCCAATTGTGCGGTAGGGGTTACTTACTTTCGGATCATATAGTATCGAGAAAGATGACTATAGTTTTGTGATAAAGGGTTGGAACATCGTTCTGCTGTCTATGGTAGAAATAAACTCTGTACACTTGCGTTACGTTATCGTCCTCCTTATAGCAATCAAGGAAGGTTATGGTTGTAGACAAGTATGGTTTGATATTACACGACTCACGACTTTACCTTATTTATTTACCTCAATCAAAACTCTCTTCATTGAACGACTGAACTGTAATGCAAGCAATTCAAGCAATCCCCTATCTATCTCCTGCACACGATAGGACCTAATAGCTGAATTGAATGAGAATTTTGGCCCAAACAAATTTAAAAAACGATACATTTTTGATAGTGTTATTTTTGCCATCGACACACTAAGATGAGTAAAAATGCAAGCTTTATTGTTCAGCAAAACTTCGTAAGTTCTTACTAACAGATATGACGCAATATAAAAATAGATACGTAAGTTCACAACTCAACTGTAAACGTTGATTCATCTAAGATTCCTGACCTGACCCGAAAACCTTGGCATAGTACGGTGCCAACGAAGCCAAATGGCTGGAATAAGGACAAAGTTTCCATTACCGACCTGGCTTGAATTAGTCCACCTGGCAAAAAGGCTTTTTGGACTAAAAATAACCACTATACACTGTAGGTTTTCACTCGGATTTCTGGAACACTAAATGAAAGTGTATTAAGAAGCTGTTGGTCTACTACAGGTTTTAAAATGAGTTTTGCGCAAACATAGGAAGTCTTGGAAGTAGTTTTGTGTTAGTTTTTGAGGATGCGTTAAAGTAGCTTGCGAGATTCAAAATCTAATCTCATTGAATCACTTGATTGGCAATGACCAGAAAAAGAAAGAAAAAATGTTTGTCCTTCACAAATAAGACGTACATTATGAAATAGACATAAAATACATAGTACACTTGTAATACAAACTAGCGGAAAGGCTACACGACCTTTTGAACTTTAAAAATCTATTTTAATTGGATGCCATTTTATCTTTAACGCTATGCCCAATCGAGTAAGCAAACTTCATAACTACCAAATTGGTAATGTAAATATACTACTACTCACAAAATAAATAGCATGCGACTATACCCATTTCATCCACATTTCTTCAAGCAATATATCACGTTCAAAATATATAGACTTTATCACACATAACATTTGTCTAAAATAAATTTGAAAGCGAAAATACGACGCCAGCAAGCTGACGGATATGCAACGTCGTTATCATGGGAAGACTGTAAGGAATGCTTGCCAAAACTAGGGACAGTCACGTCTATAGATTAGTTTTAGAGCTGAAAAACACCTTGTTTGCTCACAGGCACTTTGGGTCGTGTTACTTCGAAAATAATCTAATTTTCTTCGTAAATTTTGTATGTCTAGTGAGGATTTTTTTTTCAGCTTTTTTACGTGATTAGATTACCTACTGTTATTATTCGACTAGATTACTGAATGAAAACTTATTTAGCCGCGTTGAGCGACTTTTATGAAAGGGGCAAAATTTATGGTTTCGCGTCACCGGCATGAAAATGTGACGTGTTACACTTTAATCAAATCAAATCAAAATCAAAATATTTTATTTCACATAAGCCTGCATGGGCACTTATGAAACGTCAGAAGCTAGGTGCACGGTTCCAATTTGTCGTTTCCTATGGAGAAGAGCCGGCAAGAAACTCCACGGTTACTCTTTTAAAAATAATTGGCTTTTACAATGTTTTCAAATTACAGTGATAATAGGTATGGGAGGACAGTGCAGACCAGTCAATAAGTACCAGGTACTTAGAGGAATGAAAATACAGAATAGAAAAACGTCTACAAATCTAGTCTCTAAGGCCTACAACGTTCTCTCATTCAAAATATGTAAAAGAATCTACCTATATAAAATGAATCTATTTGAACCAAGTGACATGATTTCGATGACAATCACTGAAAATAAATAGTAGGTAGTAAAATTGATGTATAATGTCAAATAATGACGAGAATATGTCAGACATTGTAAAAAAAATAATAATAATAAAAAGAATAAAAATTAACATTGCAATTTGGGAGCAGTTAATAGACTTTCACACGGTTTTGCTGTTAATGAGGTACCAGGGAAGCCACATGTGCAGAAGGAATTAATGCCAAACTTCCCTGTCTTCAACGTAGTCTTTTATCTTATAATATGCTTTTTTGATAAGGACACGTTTGATGTGAGTTTTAAACTTTCCATCGCTAAGTTCTGTAACCGACTTTGGCAACTTGTTATAGAAGCGGATACTGTTTATTAGAAATGACTTGCTAGTTTTAGTTAATCTAAATTTTGGAATCACAATTTCATCTTTACTACGTGTATTTAGATTATGGAAATCGCATCTTTTTTTGAAAAGACCTAAGTTTTTGCGAACATACAAGATATTTTCTAGAATATAAAGAGAAGGCAGAGTAAGTATATCAATTTCGTTGAATTTGTTTCTAAGAGACTCGCGAGGCCCCATTTTATAGATTGCGCGGATTGCCCTCTTTTGTAAAATAAAAATTGAATCTACGTCCGCTGCCGATCCCCACAGCAGAACGCCATAAGACATAATACTGTGAAAATAAGCAAAGTATACTAACCTAGCTGTGGCTACATCAGTCAACTGCCTTATTTTTCTTACTGCGTAAGCAGCTGAGCTTAATCTGCTTGAAAGCGCTCTAATGTGGGCACCCCATTGCAATTTTGAATCTAAAGTAATTCCCAAAAATACAGTTTCCGAAATAGCATCTAGTTTCTTGCCATCAAGTTTTAAATTTAGACCTACTTGGGGTACATTTGGTAGCGAGAACTTAAGACATTTAGTTTTGTTCGCATTGAGTAAAAGATTATTAGCAGCAAACCATTTCGATAGAACAGCTAGGCTTTCGTTGACATGTAAGACATCCGTATCTTTTCTATCTATTCTAAAAATAAGAGAAGTGTCATCAGCGAATAAAATTATATCCGAGAAGTTAGCCATCAGATAGGGAAGGTCATTAATATAAACTAGAAATAAAAAAGGACCAAGAATTGAACCTTGAGGCACGCCCATCCTAACTAGAGACCCCGAGGATGTCGCCCCGTTAACGTTTACTTTTTGCTGCCTGTTTGATAAGTAGGAAAGTACAAGATCAGCAGCTTGTCCACGAATTCCGTAGTGGTGTAATTTACAGATCAGTGTATTGTGGTCAACGCAGTCAAACGCTTTTGAGAGGTCACAGAAAATGCCAATCGCATCCTGAGAACTCTCCCAGGATTCCAAAATGTGACTGATGAGTTTTACTCCCGCGTCAGTCGTCGACCTACCTTTCGTGAAACCAAACTGTCGACTATGTAAAATCCCATTTGAGTTAAAATGTGACAACATCTGGTCCAGCATGATTTTTTCATAAATTTTGCTCAATGCTGGAAGCACAGATATAGGTCTATAATAAGAGGGATCACTCTTACTACCCGATTTGAAAATTGGTACTACTTTACTATGTTTCATTAAGTCAGGAAACGTACCGCTGTCTAAACATTGATTAAATATGCCTGTTAGGACAGGGGCAATTGTGTCAATGATATTTTCAATAACCTTAACGGAAATCCCCCATAAGTCTTCAGTGTTTTTTATGTTAAGACTTTTAAATGCTGTGTGTTTAAGTTTTCATTTCTGTCGGCAGTCACCATAACTGCTCATTTGTTTTTAAAAGAGTTTTTTTCTTGCTATGACGACCACTGTGATGTGTTTATGTCAACCTATAGGTTTATACCCCGGTCACAAAAAAATATTTTCCACCCAATAACGGACGCAAAATCGATACACTAATCGGATTTTCATGTTCATACATAATTTTTTGACGTCATCCATAACCGTTTTTCTCTTGTTTCGAAAATAGTAAAAATTAAGTATCACAGAAAATATTCTAGAGATGCACTAAGAATTTATGGACGTTCCCGCAAAATTAGAGAAACCCGGCGAGGTTGCCAAAACCTACTTCCCCGATGTTTATTGTATTATTAATCTTTGAACTCAGCATGTTTCTTTTATGTACGTCGCCTCTGTAGTGGTGTGATGGTTGAGAAGGCTTCACACAGTGGACCTACTTGGCCGCGTTTTGAAGTCTGATCTTATTATGGGATGAACTTTGTACAAGTTATGATGTTCAAAATAGTTGTAGTAGAAATATCTTAAGAGCTACAAAGCTTCTTAATGTTTAGACTTTTAAGTTAATAATTTTGTTTAAAATGTATTTAACCTCGGATATCGTGTTAGTCAGGTGTGCGATAGTACGATAGCACCTGACTAACTAACACCATAACCCACGTAGGTACCTAGGTATTAGGCCGATGATATTGTTGCCATCGCGGGGAGAACTTGAATGAGGCTGACATAGGAACGTTGGGATTGGCACATGAAAAGAGAGGCTTATTAGCAGTGGGTGAAATAGGGTTGTGGATGTTGATGATGACCTAATAGGCCATATATTCTCATTTCCTTTCACTATAAACTGCAATTTCTTAGGTGGTCACCAAACATCATCACTGGTCACGTAACAAAATATCCGAATATCCGACAGATCTAGCTTTGTTGAGCATTCTATTAAATAAAAGAGATCCAACCAACAACGGCCGGCCACTCTCGAGCTATCCGCTCTTGTCAAACTTTCGAGAAAGGTATCGACAACTTGCAAACATCGGTTTGCATATTTTGAGAAGATGCTTTTTAAGTCACCTAGTTTTAAGTTGTTTATAAAGTGTTTATTTAATACATAATTGCTCAGTTATGTGTAATTTTATTGTAAAAACAGGAGAAGATAAGTTTATTTGTGCCAAAAGTAACCGACGTGCCGGTTTCCTCGCAATGTTATCCTTCACCGTTTCGAGAGCACTGGTGATGAAATAATTTACATGAAGAAAAGCACCTGTCTGGGTTCGAAGCCATGACCTACTAGTCGATAGCCGTCCACTGCTCTGAATATAGTTAAATCTGCACAAAACGCCTCGGCCAATTTACACAAAAAAATCATCTTCTTTTCATGTATTAAGCCAAATTATAGGAGAGAAAATCACAGCGTGATTTATACATATATAAACTAACGGTTTCTTCCCATGGCAGTAGGCAGAAACTACAAAACGCCACCTGCCCCTTTTTATTTATCGAGCAATATATAAAATATAACCAGCAATGGGGTAGTGAGGGGTCTAGCTGCTCAAGATACAACGATTGTACCATGTAGTTCACATACTATTATAGTATATATGTAACCAAAATTCTGTCAAAGACAACATTTTGTAAGATATCGCTTACTTACATTGAAATATCCGAGACAACTCAAAGATTCAACCCACAAGGGGCGACTACATGGCGCACGCTTTGTTGAACTTCCTCTATTTAGAGAGATTCTACCCGCGTCCAACTCCTAAGGCGCGTTCACGTTTGATACATGAACCAGCAAAGTACTGGGAAACGAATACTAACTCAATGGTATAAAGACAATAACTGAGAGGACGTTTAAATTCCAAATACTACCAATAAGAGTACCTCCTCTGATGATTATATTTCAGTGCGTCCAGCGCACCCTGGCTCCAGCTCAGCTAGCAAACTGTCTGGTTAATATTTTAAACTGATCTAAATAAGATACCAATAATAATTATAAAGAGGTAATTTTATGTATTTTTAGGTTTGCCCAGGCGGATTTATAAAATTCTCTGAATTTGATAGCCCAAATTTTAAGGAAGATCTTAGATTATAGGCTATTTAAAATCATGCTACGACCCCAAAGCATCCTACCTAGTAGAAAACGAAATCTTATCGCTACGATGCGGCGTTATATATAGGATATATTTTATATTAAAACAAGTTTCACGCGGACGAAGCTCTGGTCACTGTTACACTTTCAATGAGGTTTTTAAAATTTACTTTTTTTATAAATGTTTAAAGATATTTAGACACATAAAGTAAAAAAGTTATGAATCACTCAATAAGTGCTGGTTTCAAGTACCTGCTCTGTCACCTGAACTAGCCTGCTTACTGTCTCAATGTCAACGCGCCCTTAATCTATTCGTACTTTTCAAAGTTTGAGCGAGCATCGACTTGTGAACGTCGTTCCACATGAATGATTTTAAGTCGTGTTTTACTCACTTTTGTGTTCGGATGTGCTTTTGTATTTTTTTTACATAAGTATAAATGCGTGTTAAGTGTTTTCGTTACCTAAAACTGTTGTTAAAAGTTTTTATATCAAACTATATTGCAGAATATTCGTTCTACCATTACGTTTCTAACTTGTTATTTTTTAATCTAGAACGTATCGACGCCGTCCTTAAAAAATAGATGCTATCATAGTATATCAAATAATTTCTCCCGACATTCAAAATCAACATATCCCACATCCATTTATTAACATTTACATTATATTTCATCAATAAAAACGACTAAAAAACCATTTACAAACGTTATAAAAATATAATAAAACCCGTTTATTAGCAGTCGGTGGGATCAGCGGGATGGGCTCGGGTCGGGCGCCGGCGGCCGAGCGATCTTATTAAGCTATACACATATCTCCATTCAACCGTGGATAGCTTGTAATTTGTCGGGAGCGTTACCGAACACCACTACCACTATCCCACTCACTATATTATCACTTGAGTGAAATAGTTTTGACGTGATAAAACGGTTTTTTGAGCTAGTGAGTATGGGCAAAAATGAAGGTAAGTGCAATAGAAACATAGATGGGCCCGTCTGTTTTTACACTTAAAACAAAATAATACTAATGCCTCACATATTTAGCTAAAAAAAAAATAAGACTTAAGTGGAACTAAAACTACCCTACAAAATATGATGATTCCAAATATTTAAACGGCGACTTTACAGATACTTTTAAAACAATAAGCATAAAGGGAATACCTAAATAGTTTTAAACTAGACTCAAAAAATTAAGCATTAATGCAAAAATAAACACATAAATTACACATCACGGAAAGGACACAATATAGGACATATAAATACTTAACGCACAAAAAAAAATATACTTAAAAAACAAACAATAAAATTAAAACAAACACGAGTATTTTAAGCGGGAAAGCCGCCATTTTGAATCAGACGGAACAGCACAGAGTAATGAAAAAGATGAGAAGCCCACCTCGTTTGTTTCACGGTACCGGCATAAAAGTACTTTTTATTTTCTAAATGGCCGGCTAAATGTTCCTTCCTTTACGTCCGGGATTTTTTGGAAACATATCTTCACCATTTTTACAGTGAAGCTCGAACATTCTCTATTGAAACCCGCTCTCATGTATATAATACGTTTACCTCTTTATGTTGTTACAATTTTTGGAGTTTGATATTGGAACTGCGTGTGCGTATGTTTATAGAGGGTGTTGTTTATTTGTTTGTATGTGTGTACAGCGGGTGTTGGTTATGTGTGTGGCTTAATGCCAAGATTTTCTTTGCTTAAAAGAAACTTGTTAACAAGGCCAGTTTTTTTTATTTACTAATTCCGTTATAGATTTTATTTCATTGTACACATTATACGGCCCCACGTTACTGGGTAATATGCTTGTGATAGGATTTGGTATACGTCAATGTAGATAATAGGTATAATGGATGGACATTGTCGATCGGTAGCCCGATGCCTCGAAACAATTGCCGCTTTTACTCGGAGCTTAGACTAGCAAAGCTCTGACTGTTCATGATTTACAATTAATTACCAATCATTTACTGTATGACGTTATATAAATTATTGTAAATGTGAGGACTATGTGGGTCACTGTTTCACTTTTGGTCATGGTCTGGCATGATCATGGTTTGAGGTATTTCTGCGGCCTACTCACTCTCTTTTCTTTGGTTTTGTTCATCGAATCGTTGAGCTCTTTAAGTTCTGAATTGAGCTGCAACGATTACTGACAAATGCTTGCATTTCTGGACAGGTCCCATCAATCTGTGTGGTTCTTATCTCATAGCACCATTTTGGACACCAATCTTCATGGACTTCACATGATCTGACCAAGATTTTGTCTGGACTTTAAAAGAGACTGTTGCCTCTGAGTTTATATATGATAGACGTGGAAAAGTGTTTGTAGAAAACAACTTACAGAAATCAAAATGTTTAGTATAAATCGGATTTTGTCACAGTAAACACAGCTATAATTCAAGTAAGCTTTAACAAATAATCTTCGAATAGCTTATGTATCGTAACTAATAATAATAAGCTTATTATTTACTTATAATAATAACGTATAAAGACTATCCTAACTACATATAAAGACTTCTAAATACATATCCGTTTCTGACTCACCAAACATGCTTTAATCAGAATTTCAAAACAGCGATTAGTCTCTCCACAAAGAGAGATGCATATATGAAGGAACGTTCCACTTCAGTCTGTCTGTCTGCGCTAAATAAAACTGTATACGTCTCTCTTTCATCGTACAGAGTAGTGTCATAAATCAGCGGTATTCCCAGGTAGCTGGCTGAACTACTCGGTAAGAGAAGTATTTATTATTTTTGTTAAATTGAATGGTGTATGTTTTTCGTGGTCTTATGTAACTTAGTTGTGTTATTTGAAGTGTTAGTGAACTTACTTGAATAAAAAAAAGATTTAGGATACTTTAATTGAAGACTGAGAAGAAAAGAGAATTATTTACTACTTTATTTATAAAACGTCAAAATGTATGGTCAAACAGTCGCTAATCATTATGTAACTTTAAGCAACGTTTATAAATATACCCCTAAATGATAAGAAAATACTAAAGGTTGTCTGCAAAATACGACCTCAAGTTGTACAGGCCGGCGATATAGTAACTGTGATCACATTCGAATAGAGTCAATCTAATTAAGAAATGAAATAGCAGAAAAAAGAGAGGGCGTAAGATTTGGCTGACAAGCAAGAAGGGGGAAGATTAAAATACACATGTGGAATTATTTTTTAGGAATAATGATCAAAATTGCACAAGAAATGTGTTTTACTATTCGATACAGAGCCCATGAGGCTCCTACAGTAATATAGATTACTTTCGTTTCGTTTTAAAGTATTCAAATTGCTAGCTTTTATCTTATTTGCCAACACCCTACAGCCTACATTAAACGACAAAACTGCCGTTCAGAGTAGCATAAACATTTATAACCTGATTCAGTAAAACATCTATCATCATAATACCATATTATTGACGCTAAAAGAACCGAATTCCGTTGATACCTAACTCACACAAAGCGTGTTTATTAAATTCATAAGCTACTACTAAAAGCTCCAAGTTTTCACGTTCCACGAAAACTCTCCCCATTATGTCTACATCGCCTTTTTCACAGCTAAATAAACGTAAACAAAAAATAGCTGTTTGAATAACGCATTTTTTGCGTCAATTTTACATAATTTATTACGCAAACATGACTCTACACGAGCATCATGCTAAAATCCTAAAACGTTATTCCACCTAACACCATTTATTGCATCCCTTTTTAAATCAGGAAGCTTCAAAAAAAGAACAGCACTTAATTTCGCGTAACGTATTTCTAAACAAAGGGATTCCAGATTCAAATGCGTGGGGCGACTGCGCGGCCCCCACTAGGAGTTATATAAACTTCAAAAATAGAATTTCGCCGTCGCAACCCGGTTTACGACTTGGCTCATAAAAGAGGGTGGAACGGGTGGCCGTAAGGGGAACGCAGCATATTTTCACCTTTATTTATAAAGGAAATTCGGTCAAGTTTGAGTGATGTTAATTTAAATAATATTTGTTGGATACGTTATCGACGGGTGTATAAATAAGCTATCTATATTCTGCAAATGCACAAGGGAGGAGTTTAACTGTTAATGAATCATCATCGGGCTAACCTTTCCGCAACTATAATAGGGTCAGCTTCCAATCTAACCGTATGCAGCTGAATACCAATATTTTACATGAAGCGCATGCCTATCTGACCTCAACAACCCAGTTACTAGGTAAACCGATACCCTTTGGTAAGTCGAAACGACTGTCAAAGATCCACGGAGGAGGTATGTAAATATGGTAACCCATCCACGGACCAACCGCGACAAGTGTACTTAAACCTGATTGATCGACCCGTGCGACGGTTATTACCAAGCCACAAGCCCCTAATGATTAAAGATTTTTTTTTGGCGTATAGAGAATAAACGTGCCCCTTAATTGCTTCTACATTGTCAGTGATTGCCAACAAAAAATAAAATACACTTCTAAAAATAAAGACATCGGGTTCCAAATAGGCAGTCAACACGTTCATAGGTTTGTCTGCTATTTACGTAATAACTGTCTCATTGAGCCCGTATTAACTTGTTCAGAAGAATTAGTAAGGTACTGGTGAAGACAGTTTTATGAAAACAAGTAAAATGTTCATAGATTATATAATAGAAAGGTACAGTTATCGTGCTTGAAGTAACTGACTTTCATCTTACTAGTAATATAAATGTGAAAGTCTGTATGTTTCGATGTTTGGATGTTTGTTACTCAATCACGCAACAACGGCTGTACAGATTTGGATAGAATTTGGTACACAGATCTTTTATAACCTGGATTAACACAGGATACTTCTTATTCCGGTAGTACCAGTGGGATAAATTTCGATCTCATCGCAGGCGATACCGCTGGAAAATGCTAGTAAGTTAATTTAACTTTATTATATATTTTTAGACCTACATTCATTAATAAAGTTATAACTAGGATAGAGTTTTTTAGCCGATTTTTAATCAAAACTTAAACCGGCCAAAGACAGTTTGCCATTATTTTTTGTAGTGTTAAAACTAGCTCTACCAAGTAGTAGCTCCCTTGTCGGTAGAGCAACGAATTTAGATCTTACAAACTCGGAAAATCTCGACAAAAAAGAAGATATATCGCGTTTGTTTTTGCAACGTCTTGTTCATACGAAATTAAAGAGTACACCTCTGCTGACCACTTTGGGGAAGACAGGCGTGATGTTACATTATATTTTGTCAAGGACCTTGACGATTTTCTTTGATCCCTCTAAAGTCCGTCATTAAAAAGGTTGACAAAGGCTCTCTTTTTTTTTTTGATGGTAGGAAATCATCAAATAACTTCCCCCGCTCTGGGTGGAGCGGGAGGGCGTGTCAGACTTTTATGGACTAAAACCCACCCGTGTTCCTTCAGTTGCCTGTGTGCCAGGGCCCACGGTATCTGTTTCGAACAAGCCGCACCCCTGGCAGCCATCGGCCCTTGCGGACCCCACCAGTTAGTGCTGACATCTCTTTGTGGCGCGCGTGGAACACAACGCGCCGTCGACCCGGGTTTGATCCTTACGGGACAGCGAGCTACCCATTAGTCGCCGTCCGCAAGCCCGCACCTACGGTGCCGTGGTGGCCGGGAATCAGCCTGGGATTCCCGACGCCCAGGGCGTCTCCTGCGGCAACTACGGCCGTGAGGGCGCAAAGATTGTCTCTCGTTCACGTGCGCCGCCTCCCTCTTCGCGATCATTACTGCTTCGCAGCAGGAGGTGACTGCTACCCATGCACTATCGCTCTGTACTATGGCCTGGACTAGGGCTAGACGCGAGAAATCGCCGCCGCCGACCGCCTCCACGAGGACACGGCGGTGCTCCACCCAAGCCGGGCAGACCTCCACCGTATGCTCTACTGTGTCCTCCGGGCGATCTACGCAATAATAACACCCGGGCGTTTTCTCCCACCGTATCCGAAACAGGAACCTCTCGAAACAACCGTTTTCGGTGAGGACCTGCGTCAGGTGGAAGGTGAGGACGCCGTGGCGCCTCTCAATCCACTCCTCAAAGAGGGGACTTACCGCCGCAATCGTGGCGTGCCCAAAAGGCTCGCGTTAACTCATAAAAAAATAAACCTTAGGAGTCATTTGTTGCCTGCCTAGTTGGTAATATAAGTTCTTAGCTTTATTAAATCATTTTTCTCGTCTATATTGAACTAAACCACTCATTCGTAGTCCGCTTCAAGAGAATTTAGTAAAAAAAAGTAGTGTCTAACTAATTAATCATCATCTCCCGAGCCTTTCCTCAAATATGTTAAAGTCGTCTTCCAGTCTAACCGGGTGCACATGGATCGACTACCTATCTGACCTCCACAGCCTAGTTATTGGGTAATACCTCTTGGTAAGACTGGTTGTCACATTTTCGTGCTTCTGACGACCCGTAACGACTGCCAAAGATCCAGGAATGACAGCCGAGACTCACGGCTTGACATGCTTTCCGAGGCTTGGAGTGATCGTGTTATGTAAAGACGGTCACCCATCCACGGATCAACCGCAGCAAGTTAGCATAACCTGATCGATCGAACCGTGCGGCTGTTATTACTTAGCCACAAGCACCTACCCCTGCCTAAGTAACTAATTTATACTATAAAGAAATGCTATAAACAAAAACTACTAAATACTTCTTTCTACCATTCAGTTTCTCCCGCTCATTTGGTATACGGGACTTAAAAGCTACTTTTAATTACTCTATTAAAGCGACCAGCTCTTTGCATTTCCACTATTCTATACTCCTCCCCCGTGCCGTCCCCCCCCCCTCCATCTTCTAGAACTCAATAGCTTAGTTTCGAAAGCTATAAATCTGTAGGAGCTAAAGCGTTTTCTCAAAATTTTACTGCAACAAAATTCATGAAGTCGAAAATGATAAACAACATTTTATGGGTCGCAATTTTGCATAAGTTTAAAATATTTAAGAAAGTGACAAATTTTCCTTGAATTTGGGGTAAAGTTTTGCAATTTGACTATGAGTTGAATCCAGAAGAGTGAGTTTAAGCCTGCTTTCTGTCTTAAGGGACACCGATCCCACTTCAAGAGTTGGTTCAACCATGTCTTTTGAATGACAGCAAATTGTAATCAACTATAGATAGTTTACATTGCAGTTTATTGGAAATCAAAGGTTAATTATCTAAGATAAGTATTGCTGGTCACGCGAATACCAATTATAGTTTTTCTTACAGCATGGCATTGCAATCAGTCAAGAGTAAGGCTTGAAATCTTAATTATCTAGGGATGTTTATGGCCAAAATCACTATGCTTGGCCTACCAAGCATTGTGATCTTTGCCATATATGTTTCAACACTTTCAACCATTCATTGTTACGTCATTAAGAATACCATGCTCTACTTATCATATTATATAGATAGCATAGAGAACTTGTTTGCACAGTATTGATAAAACATGGCTTCTGTAAAGGTCATTCAAATGAGAATTGGTAAAACCATTACTTTCAATTCTAAATACCATTCATGTTACCAATAAACTTTTTGTTCTCACTTTAAAACACACATCACTTAAACAAAAGATTAAATATCCGGAATACAATCTTCGACTAAACAGACTATATACGTAATAACTAGTGACCGATCGAAGCTCTGTTAAGGTCACTCGAATGAGAGTATAGCCGAACCTTCTTTTTCGTTTTTGCCTGAAAAGCTATTTTCAGTCGGATACTAACAATAACCCAAGCATCACACATGAACCTACTGTCACACACAATGTTATTGTTACAAGCAATTTATTAAAACAACATGCGATCCCCTGTCGAATACCTCTTACTAACGAGACGGGCTTGTACAAAGGGTTATAAATAAACATATACATTGTATACAATAGTTAACTACCCGCCGGAGGATATACATGGCGAGAACTATCTACTAAGATCTTATTACATCTTCTGCTCTTTACACAAAATGCTGGGAAAATGAATTAATGAGTTGGTTTCTTCAAATATAGGGACGAAGCTGATATTATTAAGTCTGTGGAGTAATTTTATTTTGTGTTACTAATTAGGTTTCTTTTTCTCGTACCGACATAAATTATACCTATACGTGTTGATGATAGGTCATGCCCTTTGGAAAAAAATGTTTGCCAAGGCCATCCGAGATCTACCAGACATACATTTGACTTATTGACGATAGGTTTTCCGAAGTCACAGCATTTTGCTGAGCAAAGACCTGTTCTTGCACAGATGCGAGGCACTGCTTATTGTTCTTATTATTGTGGTACGTTTGTTTGCAACAGTATTCAATAATGCGCTCTGCAAATTCTGCAATCGGCATTGTGGTTTTGTTTTGATTGATTATTTAATAATTGCCAGTTTCGTAACATCTCTACTGTCTTTGGTCACTAGCCCTGACATTTACAATGGACAAAATTGTAAACTTTCTTACTGGAATACGGGGCTTTCTTACTGGAATATTGTTTGTGCAGAATAAACAATTTTTCTTTCTTTCTTTTCTTTCTAATATCACCACTCTTACTAACTTAATACATCCTTGGTCTAGTGGTCGCTCGTCATGATCAACATGAAGTCCTAGGTTCGTTTTCCAGGTCGGGCAAAATACTATTGGGTTTTTCCATCAGGTATTTCTTGGTCAGCCCGGAGACTGGATTGCGCCCGGTTGATGGCAATAGGCTCGCCCCCTGTTACATGGGACTTAAATATAACTGGCGAAATGTGGGTGTACTGTAGGTAGACCTCTCCTTGACCCTATGGGTAGGTATTACAGCATGATGTTATGTTACATTTATTATAATTGTTTAAAAAAAAAAAAACGAGTGACCCTCACAGTAGTTGCATATGATGTGTAAAATACATCTCACATCACACCTTGATAATAAGCAACATTAAAATTTTATCATGTTGCTCCTTCTCTATTTTCCTTTTTCTTTCTCGTCACATACACGCAAACACTCTTGGCTGACAGTACCAAACTCTTGGAAATGGGTTGGTACCATCTGACGGCCAACTCTACCACCGCGCGCACTCATTGGTTAAATGAAGCGCGCACTGTTACACACTTCCGTCCCTTTTCACGAAATCACTCCCACAGATTGCAGGAAACCGAGAGGAAAAATATTACACGTCAAAAATGTTTCAGTATGAAACTGTCTGATGAATATTCAAACAAAGATCCCAAAGAACTTAGCCGAACCAATTCTTACCAATCAATTCAAACATTTCCATATCAATCCCACACAAAACTAAGCCCCTAATCACGCATCCGAAATAGGGTAACACGAATATAATACGCGAACAAATTGCTACAGCAACTTAGATTGTGTACGCATAACTTAGACTCGTCTGCCTAATATAATGGATGATCCCCGCCCTTCCCGCGGGCTACGGCGGGCTGTCGAAAGTATCTGAACATTAGCAACTGGGTGATAAATGGTAAGAGGATGTATTTGATACATTTTGAGGAGATAGGAGATCTAGGTTAGATATTAAGACTATGGGAAGTTTAGGTCGTATGATGAAGCGAATTTGGATGGGTTGTAAAGCAGGTTCAAAGTTTTATTGATGTTTAATATGTATGTTTTTGACTAATTTTACCCTGATGTTAAGTAGTAGGAACTATCGATGATAAAACTTACCTTAAATCCTGTTTATTTTAGGACGATTGGTCTCACACACACATACTTGTGAAAAGAGATTCATATGCCATGATTTCCAAGTATTAATAAGATTTGTAGTAATTTTAAATACTGAAATATGAAATTGAATGTATGTGATTAGCCTCAAATGATTATTGTATTAATGTAGTCATGAAGTTTGAAAAGTATATATAATTTGACAGGTACCGTAAAAGTACTGGTTCATTAACGAAACGGAATGGAAATATGATGTTTGGAGCATCGCTTAGTTTCTAAGTTAGTTTTCATCAAGCTTCGAAATCAAAAGGCTGTCTTCAAGAAGTCTGTATTGATATTACGTTGAGTACCTTATTAAATAGTTTGTTAAATATGGCTAGAAAGGTTTGTATGAGTGTAAGAATTTACGTACAGAAATAAATATAGTGGAAAAAGTGTGTTTATTTTAAATATGTTTGAATGGGTAGACCAAAGAATAGATAAATGCATTTAGTGAAAGATTATATGACTAGGAAGGAAATAAATACTTAATGACGGCTTATAGAGATTTGGAAGAAAAAGACGTAGGTGCTTCATGAAATAAATTGGTGTGCAATAATAAGTATTCTGTCTGTTAAGGTACTTATGATTGGAAAATCCATAATTCAGGCGCTCTTATTTTGACATGTCAGAGCAAAGAGCTTTCGCCAACAAGATGAAACAGAAAGCCGAGGAGATTTTGACGCCAATTCAACTTGATATTGGACTCAAAAGATTTTGAGAGATTCGAACTTTATTCCGGTTTTTACAATTGAATTTTTGAGATGTATTTTACGGAGGAGAAAATGAGAGTACTGTTCTGGACCTGTTCATATCAGTCCAAAAATAAACTGGCTTACAGTTTTTGGTCTTGTTTACCAGTTTATTTATTCTGGGACAGAAAATATAAACGTAGGTTGTACCTAGTACCTCATCTCATAATATTTTTGCTCGTGACTCAGTTATCAAACATTCTAGAGACAGTTTCATTAAATAATCTACTGAAAACATGTTGTAGTTACGCTTACTAGAATACCTGTCCTGTTACACAGGTATTTTATCTGACTCATTACTTGTTAATATTGTAGGAAAATCATACCTATACTTACTTTTACAATGTTTGTAAATGTGTGAACACCATGTATCTATCACAGAATTAATTTATCTGTATTGTTTCAATTTGATTCTTTTTACCCATTTTGGTATGGTAATTTTATTCTGGGTGCATCGTTTTCACACATAATCATATAATGAATGTAAATACTCGTATTTTACTTGAAACATTTTAAAAGAGTAACGGTGGAGTTTCTTGCCCATTCTTCTCCATACGAAACTACATTTTGGAAGGGGCGACTAGAATCAATTCTATTTTAATGTAAATATTGACGTTCAAAAGTGCCTTTTAAGTGCCTATTTGAAATAAATGCTTTGACTTTGACTTTGACTTTATCCCTTTTTTCACAAAATGTTAAGCTTATTTTGATTTTTTTTTTGCGATGAGAAATTAAATAAATAAATAATTTATATTCGTTATTAAAAAACATATCCCCTTACCTACCTTATCTACCTTTTAACTCAATATATTAGCCATGACTATATCTAGAGGATTTGTTTATACAAAGACGAAAATTAATAAGTTATTTATCATCACAGTTGTAATCCCCAAAGAGGGTAGCAGAGAACTTTAGCCCCAGTCTTAATCTTAGCTTGTTTCCAACTTCTTGGCAGGACCTCCGCCGCGGAATGCGTTTTCGTTGAATATAATACAAGTACAGCATTATATTACACTAGCAACCCGCTCGCCCCGTCTTCGTACGGTTGACAAAACGTCGACATTGCTTTAATAAGTGCAAGTTTGATACAGTAGCGGTCACTAATGTCAATTTCCGAATAAATCATATTATTAAAAGCTTTTCCTGGGCGCATATGCGGAGCTCGCTGTTTTTATAGCATTACAAAACTATTTTTTTATCTTATAACTTTGTTCTTTTATTTAGTAGAGCGCAGATAAAGTAGTGTATGAACTTGCACATAACTACCTCGTTATGTAAATGTTTCATAAACTATAATTTTATAATAAGTATAGAAGTATATAGCTTTATAAAATGTATGAAACAGCCTTAGAAACATATCAGAACTTGAAAGTAAACAAACATCACATGCCTTGGGGAGATTTGCGGTTTAATGGCTTGTATTTACTAATTAAACTATTGTTAGTAGTTCCTCACTCTGGTTAACTAAACTTATGTTACCTATACCTGTCTTATTTAAACCTATGTTTCTAATCCACCTTACGAAGGGTGAAACAAACTCACATAAATCCTGATTAAGGCAAAAACAATTCACCATAAACAAAAATAACGCGCCTAAATAGCTTCATAAAACACTTTTAGCATGGACGTGTACAATCGGCACAAAAAAACACATTCACGAAATATGTACACTATGTACAGTGCGCAAAACGGTCGGCTCCTAACCTCAACATACAGTTTCTCTCATTTTAAAAGGGTAAACTAAAAAAAAATCTCAATTACATTAGCTAGCGCGTTCCATTACACGAAATACGAAAGGCTGTAGTACTCGTACTGGCTGAATAGCGGAGCGGCCTGAGGTTATGCTATGCAAAAGTGATTTTATTTAAAAGTTAATTTATTTTTAAAAGAATCGCGTTCTAGAATGATATTTGAAATTCACATGATATGTTTTTAGGGTTCCCTAGAAAACGGAACCCTTATAGGATCACTTTGTTGTCCGTCCATCCGTCTGTCTGTCTGTTAAGACCCTTCATCTCAGGAACGCGGCGAGGTATCGAGTTGAAATAATAACGATATACTCAAGTCTACAGTCTCTTGGAGCTGCGATAAAATCAAACTTCTAAGTTAACGTAAAAAAAGATACGCACTATGAAATTTGGCAAGTAATACCGTTTTATACTACAAGTATAGGGAAAATCCTGAAAACTACACATTTCTAATTAAATCATAAAAAACAGGATCTTTATGCAAAGGACGGCGGTCCAAATTAATAAAATATGTACAGACGCCAGCACGTCAAGCTAGCCCAATCTGTCAAATTTCTTAGATAGATTTTAATTTTATCACCTAAGCATTAAGGTTCATGTTCAATTGGGAAAATTTGACAGTTTTGGGTAGCTTGATGTGCTGGCGTCTGTACCTACAAATGTGTACGGAACCCTCGGTGGGCGAGGCCGACTCGCACTTGTCCGGTTTTTTTTACATAGTTACTATGAAGGAACGGTATGGATAGATAAATAGAACACTCTTTCATATGTACAACAATATATGGTAAAGCGCACGGTACATTTCCGTCGTGGTTAGTATTACATACAATCCATTTTCTAACTACAGAATCTTTAAATATATAATTAGTATTAAACAAAGTCGCTTTTCGTGTATGTCTGTGTTACCGCGTTGATCTTCTAAGCTACACAGTAGAATTTTGCAACGGTTTAGACAATTTATTCCGGAAGATTTGGGTACATTTTATATTAATGAATAAATCTCGATCTTTTTAAAGTCGATAAAAGTGTGTGAGGCAGACGCGGGTCACTAACCTTTTATAACACCTCAATTGTCATAAGTCTGTCATAAGCCCAGATTTTAGTATTCTAGGTGCAAAAGTTAAAACTGTTTAAAACAAGCTTTTAAAATTTTAAAGGCTATTTGAATATCATGTGTTCAACGTGCTTCAGCGAGACGGAACAAATGACAACAGTAACGGTTCACCTAAAACAGATGCTGCACATAAATTCATAAGAGTGGTTTATAGTTTCAGAGCTCAGTTCAACAACTATTGAAGGATTGTTGAGTATTTGATATTGGTATTTAGATAAACCTAAAGAATAATGGAATGAGAATTAGGACCGAACGGTAAAAACATTACATCACGCCTGGTTTTTGCCAAGGGTTAGGCAGAGATGTATCTATTGTACACCCATTTTTATTCACACATAGTTGTAGCCTATGACTAGGCTAATCTTACTTAACATTTGGCTAGTTCAGTCCCAAGTAATACGAGGGCGAGCCTACTGCCTGCAGCCGGACATAAGAAGGGTGAAATATTAGGTTACAGACAAAATGGGTATCCAACATATAACATAATCAGCCTACAATGTTCCCACTGCTGGGACACAGGCCTCCTCTTTGTGGTAAGGAGTGGGCCGTAATCTTCTACGCGGGCCCAGTGTGGATTGGTGAATGTAACATGTCTTCGAATTTTTGTTTCTATGACATGCGGGTTCTCCAACAATGTTTTTCTTCACCATTTTGAGAGAAGTGGTAATGAAATTAAATACTCAAACTAAAATGACTGCCTGGTTTTGAACGCGTTTTGAACGCTCGACCTACAACTGGTAAGTCGGGGCTAATACCACTGGCTTTTCCAATTCGCTTTAGACATTGGAAGAATGGTCGACATCAGCTTTGTTTGACATATATATAAAAAAACCGGTCAAGTGCGATTCGAACTCGTACGCCGAAGGTTCCGTACCTACCCATTATACCGCCATAATAAAAATGATATGGGCAAATATAGATTTTCGCGAAAACTTTTAAGTGCCAAAATTGCCTTAATTTTCAACTATTTTAATTTTTTGGAATTTTTCCTTTATTTGTGCTGTAAGACCTTGCTTTTTGGCAAATTTCGTGATTCTAGGTCAACGGGAACTACCATATAGGTTTTCGACCCAAAACCTATAGGGTACTTCCAGTTGCCTAGAATTGTCAATTTTGGTTAAAAGCAAGGTCTTATAGCGCAAGTAAGGGGAAAATTCCGAAAAATAAAAAGTTAAAAATTAAGGTAAATTTTGGTACTACAAGTTTTCGCGAAAATCTAAATTTGCCCATATATTTTTATCGTGTTGACTCAGGACCTTGATTTTTATACACCTAATAGGGACATAGACCTCAGTATCTGCTAAAAATTTCAACTTTGCTAGGTACACCCGTTCCTAAGAAAATCGGTGGTGACACACGGATAGACAGACGAACAAGAGAGTGATCTTATAAGGGTTCCTTTTTTACCTTTTGAGGTACGGAACCCTGAAAAGAATAGAAAAACACTCAAATATTAATTTAACCCTTAAACTAAACTTGATAAGACCCAACATTCTGTACACATCAAGACTCAGTAAAATTTTCGGATCCTCAGCGTGTGCAAGCCTGCAAGCAAGATAAAATCTAGCTCCGGGTGCATTGTGCAAGGGGTGGCGAATGATTTTTTTTACTGTTAAACAACATTACGCGGCGCGCTGCGCTTTGTTTTATAACCAACTGTTAAGGTGTATTTGGGCAAATTCGTGTTTATAGTTTGATTGGAGTATGTGAAGAAGATTAAGCTGAGAATCTTGTGAGGTGGGAATTCTAAACTTTTTGCTCTAATTTCGAAGATAATAATTTTTGAGGCACAGGTTTGAATTTTTGATTTTGCTTAAAAAAGACCTCCAGAAGATGTTACAGAGCTCAAATATTTGCAAGAAAGTTGCCGTATTATAAGGATATTAATCATGAATGACGAGCAACAAGTCGCAAGCCCACACAAAAAAATACAAGCAAAACTCCTGATGGCAAAAATTATTGGACTTTCGGTGGTCACTTTGTGATTAACTGATATTGATTTAATCAACACTGTAGGCATATTATTAGAAATTAACAAACCGCATTTTACAAAAAAAAAATATGTCCCATCATCGCGTAAAACTTACGAGTAGGTACCGATGCATTATACCGAAAACCATTTCCAAACCCACGCGATTGGTCGTTCATATAATAAGCTATATAATTATATGAAAACTAGCATCTCAGTTAAACGAACCACTACAACTATAACTATTAAATTACACACGCAAATTACCTATTTCGGCGGTCAGGGTTGGGTCAATACAAACCAACATAAAATGAACCCTAAGTACGAGTGACTCGTTTCTGTAAAAAGGTCTTCTTTTACTGGTCATCATAAAATTGAGTGAAATAAAAATAATTTTAATCCGTAGGAAATTGAACTTTATCACAATACTGTTAGAGGTTTTTGTGAAATGGTTTTGGTATTTATGGTGTGGGCAACGTTTGAAATTATCGAGCTTCCATTCGTGTGAGATGGTTTATTGGTATGTTAAAAAAGGAAGCCGTACGGTCATGTTTTAATGAAGAATCGACTTCAATTGAAGAATAGACTTCGGAAACAAGCAAACAAGAAGAGGTTTCTTGAAATATCTTTTCGTGGAAGCTCGTCAATTACGAGAAGTTAAGAGTCTCTTATTATTCTACCAGCTTACACGAAAAGCTACATATTTATCAAATGAGATTTGAGTACTTACATAGTGACAAAAACAAATGAATATATATAGGATTTTATTGGTATTGCTTTAATGAGTGCCTCATTGGTGTAGTGGTCGCAAGCGTACGCTGAGCGTAAGGTCCTGGGTCAATTCGGGTCGAGCAAAGTGTTATAGGGTTTTTCCACCAGGAATTTCTCAGCCTCAGCTTAAAGTCTGGCTGTGTGCTCGATTGATGGCAAAAGGCTCGCCCGCTAATTACATGGTACTCAAACATTACTGGCGAAATGTGGACGCCTCTGCCTAAACCTTCGGGGATTACAGGCGTTATGTTAAGTTAATTGTTGTTATATTTTAATGCCTGATTATCACACTCCATTTTAATAGGTGACTTTTAACCATTGAATGAAATGGAGACTGAAGAATCAGACACTATCTGCGACCACTTACCTACTTACGATTCGAGTTTGTAAATCTATATATTAATCATCATTTCAGCCGAAAGATGAGGGATGGCCAATGGGGCCGAAAGGTACTGGAGTGGCGACCGTGTACCGGAAGACGTAGAGTGGGAAGGCCTCCCACAAGGTGGACCGATGACCTTGTGAAGGCTGTGGGAATACGCTGGATGTGGGAAGCACAAGACCGGTCGAAGTGGCGGAGCCTGGGGGAGGCCTATGTCCAGCAGTGGACGTCTTTCGGCTGAAATATACATTAATACGTGAAACAAAATCTTTGTACCCCTTTTTACGAAACAGACGCGACGGAGGACGAAATTTGGCACAGTTATAGTTTATATGGGGAAGGAGTGCAGAAAGCGAATATTTTGATTATTGTTGATTAAAATTTAAATGAATTATGGTGGACTTTAGACCTTTGGGCGATCACCAGTAAGTATAAAGTTACAATCGAGACTTAAAAATATAGTTGATTTCAATTTAATAATTAGCCTCAATAAATAAAATACTAATTACAGCCATACTTTCAAAGAGCCGATATGAACTCGGCAAATACCAGCCTACCTGCAAAAAGTTAAACTCAATACAGATCAAATCAAGGCTAGTCTATATTCAATCTAGATTTGTAGCTCCGAACTAGGTATTGCCGACTTCCGCGAACAGTGCCCCCTAGTGAGTGTTTGCTGTCACGCGAATGACCCATCACTGATAAGTACTGATAACACATACTTGAGCGCTAGTCTATCTGTGCTTTTGAATGTTTTAAAGCCGGCAAAGGAATTCCTGAATAATGCCTTTTCTGGGAGTGGAAGGAAATTAGGTGATAACTTATTTAAGTTTTGATTTGTTTTGTCATTGTTAATTTGCTAACCAATACGCTTTATTTTTTAACATATTAGTGTAGTTATTAACTAATATTACCCACAGCAAAAACATGACAATGTTAACTATGTGTTTCTGCGTACTGTCTATTCTACAAATAAACATAATTGATTGATTACGACTCTATACTATTATAATTTTGAAGACAGATAAAAAAAAAAACACTCACTCGATCGGCAATTTATAAACAGTTCCAACATAAGACATGAAACCACACACACATACGAAGTAACTAGCAATATCCATAATTAAAAATTAATAATTACTATACACCCGAGCACAGTAATTAAATTAAATGCTACATAGTAATTGCCGCTACGCTTCTCGTAGCGTTTACGTAGCGCTACGCCGTAGCATCGTAGCACCGTAGAATGGGAAATGCGTGAAGTGGAAGGGTATTGTTGCTGTTGGTTACAGATAGAAGGCTTGCTTACTGAAGTGAGTTACGACTTACGAGTGGTTCAGAGTTACTGTTACCGATGGTTTTCTGTTGTATGATGAAATTTTAATAATTTTAGGATGTTTTTATTGTTGAATCTTAGATCTGTTAATTTTTTTATTTAAACACGTTTTATTTTTAATTTGATAAGATTTTATGTTGCATAAGTTACCGAAATAAATAATATTTCAATATTTTGGTATTGGCCATGTTTTCAAAATAATTCGTCTAATAAGTGAGTAACTTCTATGCAATCAAAAGTACTGCAAGTCCGCAGGAGAACCAGGGTAACCGACATAGCCCGAAGACTTGCCAAACTTAAGTGGCAGTGGGCAGGGCACATTGCTCGCAGAACAGATGGCCGATGGGGCCAAAAAGTTCTAGAGTGGCAACCGCGTACCGGAAGACATAAAGTTAGAAGGCCTCCCACAAGGTGGACCGATGACTTTGTGAGGGCCGCAGGAGTCCACTGGATGCGGGAAGCACAGAACCGGTTGAAGTGGCGGAGCTTGGGGGAGGCTTATGTCCAGCAGTGGACGTCTTTCGGCTGAAATGATGATGAATCAAAATTATACCATCCGATAACACAATATTAACAATAAGTTCGTTCAAATAGATATAAATGTGACATTTTCAATGCATTCTTGGTTATAATTAACATCAGTGAAGGAAAAATTGTGAGAAAACCTGGACTTGTACAGTAAAATATAAGTTTGAATTCGCCAACCCGTCTTGAGCAAGCGCGGTGATCAAAGTTGGTGCCTTTTCTGGACGAGATGAGGCCTTTGCCTTGCAGTCGGACAGTATTTTTTTTTTATAGTATTTCATGTTGTTTCTTTCGATCAGTTTTAATAGTCGACTATTAACTCGAAACCCAATCTCACTTTACGTTTTTTTTTTTTGGGTGGGAAATCATCAAATAACTTCTCCCGCTCTGGGTGGAGCGGGAGGGCGTGTCAGACTTTTACTGACTAAAACCCACCCGTGTTCCCTCAGTTGCCTGTGTGCTAGGGGCCGCGGTATCTCTTTCGAACAACCCGCATCCCTGGCAGGCATCGGCCCTTGCGGACCCCACCCTTTGGTGCTGACATCTCTTTGAGGCGCGCGTGGAACACAACGCGCCGTCGACCCGGGCTTGATCCTTACCGGACAGCGAGCTACCCATTACTTGCCGTCCGCAAGCCCATCTCACTTTACGTTGAATAACAAAAAGCCATTGCGAATGATTTCCCTTCGCGTTTTGTTAGAGCTACTCTTCAAAAGACACACGATATCTTTGTACAGTCGAGTCGGTTTCCATCATTACTGAGTATTCTGATTACTTCCAACTCTTTCATTTTTAGCTTTTCAAAGCTTATGTAAGTAAACCGATTTTAGATAAATTATCCTGTTGTCTAATGCAGTTTTTTTTACATATAATTTATTGTAATTATCTTTTAACCAATATCTATGTAGATATATCATCAGATAGTATCTGAAACAATCAAAGCTATCATAGAAATCTGGGTTAAAAACTCATTCTTTATTACAATGAATGAAAAGTCCTGACTGACTGACTCATCAACGCCCAGCCCAAACCCTTGGACCTAGAAAGCTGAAATTTTGCACAGAGGTTCCGTATATAATGTAGACGAGGAATAAGGAAGGATTTTTCGAAATTCAACCCCTAAAGGAGTTAAATAAGGGATGAAAGTTCCGGGTGTACGAAGCCGCTTGCAAAAGCTAGTTACATATGGGACTTAAACACAACTGGCGATAAGTGCCTGTACATCAGGTACACCTCTGCTTAACCCTTCGGGAAAATATGGTGGGATGTTATGTAATGCTATGTTCACAGAATAAATGTATAATCTACAGAAACCAGACAAACGGATGAGGGTTCGAAATCGATCCCTAACCGTTGCACTATCGACATAAACCCACTCCTGTCACAAGCATACTTAAAAGTTATCCGGTGCCATATATATATAACGCACATAAACTCACGTTGCGTAGTACAAGTTAAGTTTCCAAATTAATCACTACTATTTATCACATTTACTTTCTAATCCTATTTTGTTGTGAACTCCTGCTCCATAAACGCACACCAAGGACTAACAGCAACATCTTTAAGTAGGCGCGGGCTTGCAGACGGCGAGTAATGGGTAGCTCGCTGTCAGGTAAGGACCTAACCTGGAATAATACTCGGAATACTTTTTATCCCGATATTACGTTCCTGTGGGATTATTTTTCGAACTTCACGCGGGTGAACCCGCTACCAAAGGCAAGCTTAAAATATTGTTCCCACACCCCTCTCCTTGAATTTTGTACGTACGATAAATACGAGATAATTTGCTCGTTAAACTAACGCATCGATTTTTCATTATAAAAATCCTCAACACAAACAAACACCTTGGTTTTAACCAAACCTCACCGCTACTGCTGTAGAAAAACGATTTCCCTTTCATTCTATGTTTATAGTACACATCAAGGAGTCCACTCGTCATAGTGTCATCTTTTCTGACGACGCATACATACGCTATCATGACAGAAACTGTAAATATTTGTACAAAGATACATTGTTAACTAGACTGAAATACAGTGCCGACGCGTGTCAGTTGTTCCAGGTCATATTTGTCATAAAATTATGTGGCCTTCAGTTGTTTTTTTTTTATTCTAATTTGGTTATTAGTGACGTTATGTTAACAGCTTATGGTCTCAGGAGAGTTTAGTAGTTTTAATTATGTTTATAGAAATGATTAGTGAGTTAATTTTAACCGTTTGTTAAACTGAGCCGAAACTTGTTATAAATGTAAAAGTTTCGATGTTTGTTACTCGTACGTAAAACGGCTGAACGGATTTGGATGAAATTTGGCACTCATTGTAGTTTATAGCCTGGATTAACACATAGGATACTTTTTATCCAGGTAGTACGATCCCGCGGGATAATTTACGAAAACCATGCGGTCGATTCGATATCGATCAGTGTTCATGTCGTTCTATAAAAAATACTAACTTCTTCAGCCAGTTGCATTCCAAAAAAAGTTATCTCATTAAGACTCAGTAATAAAACAAATACGAGTTTCATCATTACGTGACGTTATACGCGAACCGATAATAATGCAGATGACTTGTTTTTGAACATCATATAACTACAGAAAAACATCTCGAGATTTATATACTCCATAAAAACTGTGAACATAAAAAGTACTAGACTAGTTTTGTCATTCAGGACTGCCTATGTAAAATTAAGGTCAACAACAAAATCCTTAGGGAAAGTAGTTACGAGTTTCCTAAAACATTTTCACTACACACCTATTCCTATGTACGAAGTAGATATGTGTTTACCGTTAGAAGACTTGTGTGCTTAGGTATATTTTTTTGGGTATAAAACGAACCTTTCAATTTAATGTTTGCTTTAAGACATACATAAGTAAGTATCTACTCACATGCCTATCGTTTTTAGCAGAAACTCGTATTTGTTTCTCTTTACAGATATGAAACATTGTCTTCATAACTTACCGTTCTCTTCAGACCTTTCCATTTATTAGAAGTATTTACTAGACAAGTTATTGAAACCAGGCAAAAGTATATTCGATTAAACTGATACAGCAGAAATGTTATGCAAATTCTGTCAGATTTCTTAATTATCTGGAAGATACTTAATGTCATGCTCACTTAAACGTCTCACTGATTTTGGCACGTGTGTTGAATCATTCGGTTCCTTACAAAATGGTTGACTGGATGTTGATATCTACGCCGTTACATTTGGAACTATTTCTTCATTTTTTTACATAATTCTTGCATATAGAAGCAACAAGAATAATTTACCCAGGATTTTGTTATATCTAGATTTAAAGAGTGCCCTTAGAGTTTCTTCTTGCCCGTTCTTCTCCATAGAGTTAGTTTTGGCATAAAAACTAGCTTTTAGGTACATTCTGAATAACTGGCCGACGTTTTTGTCAATTCAAAAGTCCATGTAAATGGTTTAATTGAAATAAATGTTTTTTTTTTTTTTTAATCAGCCCTAATGTCAAACTGGAATACTGAAAATAACAAATTCATAAAATCTTTCCTCATAAAAATACTTACAACAACAAAGTGTCTTATCAGCCAAGAATTGTTTCACTCCTCTACATCAACAAACATACTCATATTTATACCTACATACGTGTTGACACCCAACACTTTATAAGTGAGTGTTATCAAATACACAAGCCAATAAGATAAGAAGAACGATTAACTCGATATTTGAGATAAAACTATATTACATCAGTTGTGATAAGAACCATGTGGTTTTTTTGAAGTATTGTTACTAGAATATTTTTAGCTATTCAATGCCCAGTTCTGGCAAAGTGTTTTTGATTTTTTCCAGCAGGAATTTCTCCGCTGCAGCCGGAATTTGTGCCCGGTTAATGGCACCCTATTAGATGGGGACTTAAAAACATAACTGGCGAAATATGGGCGTAGGTACACCTCTACCTAACCCTTTGGGGAATGCGCACGCCACGATTGCGGCGGTAAGACCCCTCTTTGAGGTGTGGCTTGAGAGGCGCCACGGCGTCCTCACCTTCCGCCTGACGCAGTTCCTCACTGGACACGGGTGTTCCGAGAGGTTCCTGTTTCGTCTAAGGCGGGAGGAAACGCCCGGGTGTTTCCATTGCGTAAATCGCCCGGAGGACACGGTGGAGCATACGGTGGAGGTCTGCCCGGCTTGGGCGAACACCGCCGTGTCCTCGTGGAGGCGATCGGCGGCGGTGATCTCTCGAGTCCGGCCTTGGTCCAGGCCATGGTACGGAGCGACAGTACATGGGTAGCCATCACCTCTTTATGCGAAGCAGTATTGTTCGCGAAGAGGGAGGCGGCGCATGTGAGGGAGAGGCAGTATATGCGCCCTCACGGCCCTAGCCTCCGCAAAAGACGCCCTGGGCGTCGGGAATCCCAGGCTGATTCCCGGCCACCGTAGGTGCGGGTTTGCGTATGGCGAGTAATGGGTAGCTCGCTGTCCGGTAAGGACCAAGCCCGGGTCGACGGCGCGTTGTGTCCCACGCGCGCCTCAAAGAGATGCCAGCACCAACTGGTGGGGCCAGCAAGGGCCGATACCGGCCAGGGGTGCGGGTTATTCGAAAGAGATACCGTGGCCCATGGCACACAGGCAACTGAGGGAACACGTGTGGGTTTTAGTCAGTAGAAGTCTGACACGCCCTCCTACTCCACCCAGAGCGGGAGAAGTTATTTGATGATTTCCCACCCAAAAAAAAAACCCCCCTTTGGGGAAAAATAGGTGTGATGTTATGTTTTTATTAGTCAGGTTACGAGTACGTGATTGTGTTTACCAACGGCAAATTGAGAGTTACCTATACGATAAGCGAATTTGTACATAAAGTCAACAAAACCCTTACAGTTTTCAAACAAATGCTGGGCAAAGGCCTCTCCCCGTGTCTTCAAATGCTTGCGATCCAGTACTAATGTAGCCCACTGGTGGTTTGTTTTCAATCTAATGTAGTTAAGTTAAATACATTTTTCATGTTAGTGTGTCAATTGGATGTAATCAATACTTCGAAAGGGAAAATTGATTATTTTGTTCTATTTTATTTGCTTTTTATAAAATGCCGTCGGTTCTTGTTGTCTTACAGCATTATGCGACAGTCTCTATGACCTTTTCTCTTACTGAAAATAATAGTTTAAAAAACTTGAAAACACGCTTTAAAAACCAAACTAAAAAGTAGAAAACAATTTAATTCAATTAAAAAGCGTGGGGTGCTTTTTGCAACTTTTTAGTTTGGTTTTTCATGCGTGTTTTGTAGTTACAAAAATATTATTTTTTAAACTAAAAAAGTTTTTTTTGTTTTTTTTTTAAACTATAGTTTTTTTTTTTTAGTTCGGCTTACTACTATAGCGTGACATTTTTGTTTATTTTTACATTTTTGTTTTTGGCCAGCATAATGGTACTTATTGAAATGAACAAATTATTGAACTGTCATCGGTCCTTGATAAGTGTGCAAAGTTTCAAATCAATCCGACGTTTTGAAGGGGGTGAAAATCACATTCAAAGATTCTGTTAGATAGATACATAGACATACATACCAAGCTAATAAAGGCGTGTTAATAAAAAGATCGTGAAAGCATACTTAATGCGCTTGTCAATAAGAAATGATTCCTTCCCCATATTCTTTCTGATGAATGATTCTTAAAAAAAAAAAAATCCTTCCCCATATTCTTGCAATATTTGCTTGACATGTTTACCCATTGTTGGGCGAAAGTCTCCCACATATTTTTAATTCTCTTTATGTTATACCTTTTCCAGTCAATCTGGTATGACTAAGTCCAGGTCTTTAGGTACATTTAAATCTCATACTCATGGAAAACCTAGGTAGCCATTGTAAATAGACATGTTATCAACATGTCTATTTAAAAAAACACAACAATAGGGCATCGATACATGATCACTCAAGTATTTACATGAACGCACAACTGTTTGCAAAGTGAACAGTATTAAAACGCCTCATTGAAGGATACTGGAATAGGAACCATATGAACAGACCTATAAGGAAAACATAAAAACGATATTCATATATTTGTATTGTGAATTACGTGTAATATGTGTCCTATATTAAATTCTCGAGTGTTCTCTTCGACAAGAAGAAATGTGTCGTTGCTGTATAAATGGCAGTGTCGATTTAAGTGTATATAAAACTAGCCTATTGTATGTTCCCACTGCTGGACAAAGTCCTGTTCTCGTACAGAGTAGGCACGACGGTTGATCGCCATGCTCTTCACTATATTAGTGCAGGTTTCTTCAAGATGTTTTTACTTCACCGATGTCAGTAATGTCCAAGATAAACTCAGAAAGTACATATGAATTGAAAGTCACGTTAGTACTTGCCAAGATGTGGGCCGTCAAGATTTATAACAATCTATTTAAAGGTGCCCCAGATACTTGCGTAGTTTGGGACCAATGATACCTCCAAATGTAATTTTGAATGTTGAAAATAAATGATATTTACTCTATTTTGCTTTTACTAAATATTAACTAAAGGACAAACAATCCATTGTCCATGTTAGAAGAGTTAATAGAGTTGTCGTTGACATAGGTCAGTATCTAATAAAATGCCTCAAACTGCAGTTTCCTTTATAGACCAATATCTTGTTAGGAAGAAATAATTACATACGTATCAATATGTTTCCCAATAACCACAATCTTCTTGTAAACCGCTCAATCACTTGAACAGTTTATAATGAATTTATGTCAAGTAGGTATTACAATGGCAATAATTTCTACTTTATTAAGTTCAGCTTCAACACACATAACATTATGCCTGTAATCTCCGTAGGATTAGGCAGAGGTATACCTGTAGTAAACCCATATTTCGTCTTGTATTTTTAAACCCAGCCAGCCAGTCCATTTAGCTACAAACCGATGCAAAATTAATTAACTTTCGATTGATTTACACACCTTTTGCACGGATAGTTTGTTTAAGGAGAATTTTTTATCAATCATTTATTTATAAAAAAGTTCCGTTCTTTAAAACTATGTTATAACGAGAAAAGTTATTTAATTTCAAAGATGCATTGAAGCATCGTCAAACATGGGCACGCCACGATTGCGGCGGTAAGTCCCCCCCTCATTGAGGAGTGGATTGAGAGGCGCCACGGCGTCCTCACCTTCCGCCTGACGCAGGTCCTTACCGGACACGGCTGTTTCAGGAGGTTCCTATTTCGCATAAGGCGGGAGGAAACGCACGGGTGTTTCCACTGCGAAGATCGCCCTGAGGACACGGTAGAGCATACTGTGGAGGTCTGCCCAGCTTGGGCGGAGCACCGCCGTGTCCTCGTAAAGGCGATCAGCGGCGGCGATCTCTCGCGTCCGGCCCTGGTCCAGGCCATGGTACGGAGCGAGAGAGCATGGGTAGCCGTCACCTCCTTCGGACGGGAAGTAATATAATAAGCCTGGGTCGACGCGACGGCGCGTTGTGTTCCACGTGCGCCTCAAAGAGATGTCAGCACCAACTGGTGGGGTCCGCAAGGGCCGATGGGTTGTTCGAAAGAGATACCGTCGCCCCTGGTACACAGGCAACTGACTGGGTTTTATTCAATATAAGTCTGACACGCCCTCCTGCTCCATCCAGAGCGGGAGAAGTTATTTGATGATTTCCCGAGCTCAAAAAAAAAAGCATCGTCAAATATTGTAAGAAAAAAACCCTCACATGATTTCCGAAAGTGACGAATGAGAGCTAGTTAATACCGTTTCATATCACAACAAATTTTGTCCCAGAAATTCTTTAAAATTGGAGTATTTTAATAACATTACGGTTCAGCATTTTCCCTTTTAATTCAAGATCGGGTATGATAGTAAAAAGTAACGACACAAAAATTTGGACGCCTGTACTAGTAAAATATACTAGATTTGGACGTGGTCGATAACATGCTATGTCCTCGATTTAGTTATGACGGAGATGGTCTACTTGTGGCATTTTTTTTAAGTTTCATGAATATGGTATAATAATTGCGGAATTAACTACCTAAAAGATTCAGATGATCGGAAAACAAATTTACCTGGGCCGATTTTTTTATCGTCAGATAACATCAATGTATCTGAAGAATAATTATACACATTTTTGTATACAAAACATGTTTGTATTAATAGACACAATTGCTAGACAAAAACTATCAAACCACATTTTTTATTCCACACACTAGTTAACTGAAAATCGGAGTTCAAAAAAACCCAAGAGTAAAATAAAAATTGAGCTGCGCAACGATTTTCAAGTATGGAAATGATGTCATCTTCTCGCATTCATATATTTAAGAACCTACATGAGTAGATTTTGATTTTGTACAGTAGATTTTGTTTATCTCGTTCATATAAATATATTTTTTTCACATCCATGGCTGGCTGACTGATAGACATTTCCCAGGCTAAAATACCGATAGAAAGAAGTAAGTTAGAATAACGTACTTATGTAAATTTGCCTGAAGGGAATATATCAAAAGTTTTTATTTAAGTACTTATCTTATTTCAGAAAATAAGTATACGAAATATACAAATATTATTAATCAGGCTTAGGGCTGATTTTTCAATAGACAGATAATTTTTATCCGAAGATTCGATAGGTATGACAGTTTGACTTATCTATCTATCTACGAGTTTAAAAAGAAAAAAGAAAAGTCCTGACTGACTGACTCATCAATGCCCAGCCCAAACCCTTGGACCTAGAAAGCTGAAATTTTGCACAGTGGTTCCTTTTATAATTTAGACAAGAAATAAGGAAGGATTTTTGAAATTCAACCCCTAAGGGAGTTAAATAGGGGATGAAAGTTCCGCGCGGGCGAAGCCGCTAGCAAAAGCTAGTTTTAAATACAAAAGCTGCGAAATCACAAATTCCTCAGATAAAAGTTATCTGGCTATTGAAAATTCATCCCTTAGTTAATAGAAGTAGATCGTTAAAGTCGGATTATCACCTTAAACCTGTTAAAAGGTAAACGAAATATCTACAATAACGACAAAAATATCTGACTCTGAAAGTAAAATAAAATATCGTTTCCCAGATCGAAAATCTTTCCGGGTTCATTCTGAATATTACAGAATTTAAATATTATTTTCATGAAAGTAATTTCGGCTTTCATGAGAGAAAACTAAAGGAGGAGATTTTTCCGTTGACCATATTATGAAAGTATCCCTTGAAGCGATCGAGATCGGAAAATAAGATTTTGTATGCATTTCCTAGTGTGATCAAATTCCATCGAAACCGTTTTTATTCTTTAAAAAAAAGTTGCATTACATTTGAATTTCACGAGACTTTTATTTACATTATGTTATGTCTTGGTTTCCGTTATATAATACCAGCCTTTTGTTGTCTCACGCCTAGGCCTAGGCACTAGGGACTGGCATTGATCATCACGTATGCTCAACACGGGCTGGTAATTTCTGACTTTTAGAACCTACTAGGTTTTGCCCGTGACTTCGCCCTCGTTGATGTCAAAAAAAAAACAGAAGGCAACGTATTAAAACCCGAATTAGTACCCTATGTGTTAAGCCAGGTTATAAACTATCTATGTACCAAATTTCATCCAAATCAGTTCAGCCGGTTTTGCGTTTCTGCGTAACAAACATCCAAATATCCAAAAATACAAACTTTCACATTCATAATATTAGTAGGAAGTAGAAAAGTAGGATACAACTCCAGGTTTCCTCACGATGTGTTTCCTTCAACGATGTCAGTGATTTCCAAGATAAACTCAGAAACGACGTATAAAATGAAAAAGGCACATCTGTACTTCCCGGCTTCAGTAACTCAAAAGGAAAACATAAACAGTTTTCTATCCGTGTATCTCTGTGTGACGGGCAGTTTTCTCGAAAAGACTAGAATTGGGAAATCTCTTGACAATATATTTCAATTACAGACATATTTTAAATGATTTTTTTTCATTATTTTCATGTACAATGATGAAAAATATCTGTAAGAGTTCCAAACTTTACAGAAAATCCGAATTAATCCGAAGAAAAAAATATTATGCATAGTTTTGGTGCACAAACACATGCACATCTGTTTACCCACGTCTTCAAATCGCGTGATACCAAGTTATCACAACTTTATCTAATTCCAGCGATTTTGATTTCTCTTATCAAATGATGCATCCGTTATTTGATAAGATAACAAAAGACTGAACAAATTAAGGATTACCGTTTCTTTAATCTAGATATTATTTATTTATTTTTAGCTGTCCTTAATTTAATCTGTGGTCTTATGTTCTTATTCAATTCAAACATATAATTTCTAAAACTTAGCCTTAAAATAGATTAAATGATTAAGGGTTTTTCAGGCGTCAAAAAACCGGAATCCGCCCTTAATCGGTCCCGTAACCATGTCTAAAGCTAAAACAGAATCGTATGTGATGTTTCAACTGTGTTATAACTGAAACATGTGACATTTTCACTGAAAAATCGATACGAGTAAGAATTAGTCAGTTTTAACATTAAATTATTGATTTTACACGCACTTGTTGGGCAAAAGCGCTCAAAATACTCAGAGAAACAGTGAAATTCAGTTGAAACGAACCATTTTGATGGAATCTTTCAAATAAGAACACAGAATTTTCGTAAACTAAACTGATACTCGCTAACCTTATAAAACCATCACCTAAAGAGGAAAGTCAACCATTTTCATCAAACTTTCATGGATTTACTTCAAAATCGAGTACATTTTCATAATTTGTAAGGTTATTTGTTCAGTCGGTACAAGTTAACCTTTTCCAGTTCGTTCTCAACGTACGATTCCGTCCACTCTGACGTTTATTCTATGTGGCACGTGGAATGGCACTGACATTAGCCATATTATCCCTCTAATGTCCTCATATTACTCAATTAAGGCAGCTTTTCACACAGACAGCGGCCCTAACACCCATATCTACCCATCGCAAATAAGAAACCACTAAAGTACATACAAACGTGAAAATACGCACCAGAAACGTTGTTGTTCCTCTTGTTGGGCTGTTGTTGTGTGTCAATACGGGTTGTTCACGTGACCCTACTGTCGGCCATCAGATCCGGGGGCACGTGTTAATGTGATATTGTAAACAGAACGCATTAGCGGTGTATTGTATGTGTTTGACGTGACGGTGTAGCCGCGGAGTCGCGAGGGGCCGAGGGAGCGCGCGATCGGAGCGCGGCGCGACTGCTCACTGGCGACGAGCGGCGAGCGAGAGCCGGGCGGCGCGCGCAGGCGCCGGTCGATCGCCGACACTCGGTCACTGGGCCGGCATTGTCTTGTTTCGCGTTCGAAAACAAACCTTTGTCTAGGTGGGGGAGACCGCGAGGCGCCTCGCACCGCCCCAGTCGGTAAAATTAGTTGTGTGTTTCACACCTGTTGGTTTGTTAATCACGTACTTTAGTATTCTATTACTAAATCATTAGTATCCGCCGAGATGCAAGCGGATTACAAAGCGGCGCCTCTAAACTATTGAGTACAACTTTAACGAGATTAACAAGTAGGGGGCGGAGGAGATAAATTTACTTTTTAAACGGAGAGCATCCCTTTTACGAGAACACATATAAAAGAAGGTAGCGAGCTCGTTCTGTAGAAAGTTTTATAGCCGGGAAGGTTCAATTGCCCGCGTTTGCCTCTTTACCACCCGCCGCGGTATTGGAATTTAGGTAAAATGTCTTTACATGGGATATTGTATGGCGGCCCTTGGGGATTCCATGATTTTGGGTTCGGATCTTTACACATCGACAGAGCCGAATCAAGCAATTCGCGAATACAAAACTATTAGGCAGGACCATCGAACTTTAGTAGCTAATGGAACAATTTCACTATTTAACAATATTACACAACGAACTTAAGTAGGTATTTTCAGTGGGTTTCAGGTTTCAGCTACATTTGATGCAACGTGTTGAATCAACAGCTGAAAGCATGAAAGCTGTTGGAGATTAATGGGGCCTACTTAAGTCCTTTGATGTGCCTTCAGGGAACACACAGACACATACATACCTACATACTAATATAGAATTCCCTTAACACATCAGTGAAGATGGCATTATAAGCATGTTGAAATTAACCCATCATCACCTTTTATTGAAAAATCAACAATTAGCCACTGAATTCCGAGATTCACATTTAACTTTGCAATTACCTACCTTCTGACACCTTTATTTCTCTTTTTGTTTTTATTATTTACTGTCGTATATGAGGCTTTTTGTATTATTGTATGTTTATTTTATAATGTGCGCCGATTTTGTGCCGTTTACTTGAACTTTAACTTTTCTGCCTTTCAGGTATGATCTTAGTAAGTCAAGAGCTGTATTTCTAAAAACCCATAGTGCGAATCGAACGCCTTGAAGAGGTCGCAAAAGATTCCAATAGTATCCTTTGCTTCTTCCCAGGCGTTAAAAATGTTCTTTATTAGGGTGACACCAGCGTCAGTGGTACAACGCTCTTTGGTGAAACCGTACTGCTGTTCATGAAAGATGGCATTTTCATTAAAGTGACGTAACATTTGATTGATAGTCAACTTTTCTAACACTTTACTGAGAACTGGCAGAATTGACACAGCCCTATAATAGTTAGGTTCTTTACTATCACCGGATTTGAACAACGGAACTACTTTACTGTGTTTCATGAGATCCGGGAAGACTTCTTGGTCTACACTGGTGTTAAAGCTAAATAGGGTGCAATGGTTTCGATAATAGCACTATAGACTTTTACAGACATTCCCCAAAGATCTTCACTTGATTTAATTTTAAGATCTTTAAAAGCTTTTGTAACAGTTTGGGGGTTGGTATGCTGAAACCTGAACTCCAAGGAGCATGCCCTTACATTCTTTCTGAGTAAGGCAGCAGAACGCGCGGGTGAGGAATTTAAAGCTTCAGTAGTTTTAACAGGAATATTGGCGAAAATGTTTTCAAATTCCTGAGCTATTTCTACATCTGAGTTGATGGAGCCATTTGCAGTCACTAAATTAAATTCAGCATTAAGCTGTTTTTTTCTACCTGTTTCATCATTTATTATTTGCCAGGTCGTTTTTGTTTTATCATCAGCTGATTTTATTTTATTGCTAATATAAAGCGCTTTAGCTAATTTGCACACAATTTTAAAAGTTTTTGAATATTTTGAAATATACTGATATACATTTATTCATTTTCTGCTTTAGGCCATAAACTTAAAAAAGTTTTTCCCTGCTTTTGCGAATACCTGGAGTAGCCCGATCACTAAATAAGAACATTGTGCAAATAGTTTTAGTCTTTAGTGGGAAAGTGTTATTAAATTGCGTGTTTAATAGTGAGAAGAACTCGGCGTAGGACTCATTTGGGTCACATACATTATGAAACTCTGAACAAATAATGTACCGCCCACAGAATTATTAAATATCTCTAAATTTTTACATGTCATTGGCCTGAACCTAATTTGAATTTTTTGTAAAGGCATGTAGGAGCAGAATGTTATTTGTTTGTCCACTGTGATCAGAGGCAACTTATTTACAATTTTTTTGTGTAAGTAATCACAGTTACAAAAAATATTATCAATACAAGTGGCAGAAGAAGCTGTCACTCAGGTTGGTTCATTGAAAACATTTGACAGATCAAATGACCTAAATAGACTTAATAATCTGACAGTATTTGAGTTATTTTCTAATAAATTAATTTAAAAATCACCACATATGACTATTGACTTACTACTATGCCTTGTGCCCTCGTTCCCTGAAGGATAACACAAAATTAATTTTAAAATTAGAATCATAATGAATTTAGTTTGTTTAAGTTAACTTAAATAAATATTGATCCTGGCAGATCTGGACGGAGAACCATTGAAAGTAAGTAGAGAGGCCTTTACCCAGGAGTGGGAAATTAATTACTAATAATAATAAAAAAATACTAGTGAATGTGGGTAAACTTACTTCTTACATCAGTGTTCACACCGCACACACATAAAACTTCATACTTTTACCAATTTATTGGGAAGGTATCTAATCTGCTCTAGGTCCATTGTTGTCGCTCCAGGGATCCAGAAAAATATCAGCGTCAGGTTTACGGAATACCAGGCATATGCTGAGCTAGCCACTGATTTGATGTAATCTTGAGACAAATACCGCAAGTTGGTCATTCCGGCGATACTGATTGATCGATTCATCTGTAAAATTCTAATTTTAAAAGTTTTTTTTCTGTAGTTCACTGTAGAAAAACAAAACACGATACATTGTCATTTGCAGCACCAAATTGCAAATGACAATATATCGTGTTTTGTTTTTCTCACATTTTATTTCACATATTTTTTCCTCTGATTTGTGCACAACGCGCCCTTCCAACTATATAGAATGTAATTATTTATAAGACAAACTCTCAGTGAAGGAAAACATCTCAGGGATATCCACACATATTATTATGGTCTGAAATCACCAAACCTGGAAGCTTGATGATTAATGCTTTTTCCATGTAAATAAGAAAAGGCTTTTTGCTTGTGTAGATCCTGAAATTATACCAGAGGGTTATTTACGTAATACGCTGACAGTAGGAATAGGTTTCATTTTGACAGTTCAACAACATTCGTTGCGTTATTTACATTACTGAGCAAATTTTTTTTCGAACATATGAAACAAAGGATGGAGCAATACAGGATAAAATTTAAACCAGTGCGCAAACTGTAACCATGAGTTCAGCATATCATTCTTGACCCGCTAGCATATAAATTTTTCGTCGGTTAAGTTTACAAAAAAAATCAGCTGTTCCGTACATTTTGACCGCGTAGGTATTGCACTTTTCTATGAAACAGCAGATTTTTTTTTTTGTATAACCGACGAGCGATTTCTACGTTTGGGGGTCTAGAATGATATGCTGAATTCATGGTTACAGTATACGCACTGGTTATAATTTTACCTTGTACAAGCTTCCAAATGATTTAGATTCGTGATTTATTGTGAGTTACGCAATGGGGGTGCAGGATACTTTTATCATATGTTTCCCAACAGTGAGACATTACAGGCTATATACATAGATATACTTTAACTATTTTGTAATAAGAAGTTTAATACTTCCAACCTAATTTCAAAAGATCTACCAAACCTATAGCTTACTTCGACAAAGTTGCTTGTTGTAACCGGTGGTCCAAGTTCGCGGTCACGTCGAAATCGTAACAGAGAACTTTGTCTCACCAACACGTGTAGCTGGAAACTTTCATTATGACGGAACACTGTTGACGTACAATATACGATCACTTTAGTATTTTCGTATAAAACTTGTACTAACTTTGGATACAATGTGTTGGAGGAATGAGAACGAAGATTGTTGAAGATAGGGATGGAGATTCGTTCAGCGCAAACTGCTTTTATTGATACTTACTTAATTTATAGCACATTGACAGTTTGCCTTCGGTATCGTGTTACTGAACTGACTTGGTTGTGGAGGTCAGACAGGCAGTCACTCCATGTAAAAACTTTAAAAAAAACAACCGACTTCCGGAAAAACACTACAAAGTGAAAAATAACTTTAATTTCGGAAGCCGGTGACTTTGGATATGTTTTAAAAAAAATTGTCACTTCCGGAAGTCGGTTGTTTTTTTTATTTATTTTTCACTTATTAGTTATAGTACCTACCCCACACGAATTCGAAATTTCATCATCCTTGGGGTCAAAACAATGCATACTTATGCGATAGCAGCAATCACGGTTGAATTGCTGTCATTTTTTGAAGAGTTCCGCTGTCTGTCTCCGAAACGCATCATCAGATCTATCTGAAATTTAACCATTTCGGAATAAACCCCTTTCGAACAAAAAAAGAATTTTGCAAATCCGTCTTTATATCACGGAGTTATGCCCGAACATACATTAAAAAAAAATACATGTCGAATTGATAACTTTTGAAGTCGGTTAAAAATACTGGTATTCAGCTGCATCCGATTAGGCTGGGATGCGACCTCAGCATAGTTGGAAAAAGGCAGAGGATGATGACACCTGTCCTTATTTAAATACAGCCGCTGATGAACCACGGCAGGCTGGAGGCCACTTCCATATTGAGTATCTACCATCTCAGAAATGTTCAACTTATTTTTTTTTTAACAAATTATTTATTTGCATTTAATACAGGTAGGTTTATACAGATGTTACAAATAAATAGAAAGTATACTGTATAATTATTCTACTGTACTGTGTAATAATCTAATTGTATAATTATTAAAATAACATTACAAAATTATTATAATCAAATAAAAATAAAAATAGAATTAGTACTACAAATGTCAAAAGATTAAAAATATAAATTGTCCGATGAATTATAATTCCTGCCATTAAAATAAAATTACATAATGTCAAATAAAATAATTACTGCATATCACATTATTCCTAAATTCCATTTAACCATTTCCTACCAACCTTCTTCCAATGGGGGTCAGCAGAAACTAGAGCGCCACCTGCTACGATCCTTACCTACTCATTTTGCTAAGTTTGCGGTCATATGTACATCTGAAGGGTAATTGCGAAACACACAAACAGTAGGAATGGGTTTAATTTTGACAGTTCAACAACATTCATTATTATAAGCGGACAACTTATTGGAACATTTGTAGCAATGAATTAGGAACATGAAGGATATTGCTAATTCATTGCTTAAAAGGTTCGGAAAATGCCGATCATACATGCACGTTGGTTGGGAGTACTACGCACCGGACCTTTGTGAAGAACATCACAGCTAATAAAGTCACTATAAGTCCTCCCGGAGTTTCCACAGATCAACACTTCATCCATTAACTGACTTTAATAACCTAGGAACACTCTCAAACCTAGTCATTTTAATCACCTCGGTCCTACACTCAAGGCCGTCCTTCAACTTCAGAAGCCGGGTAGCGCCTCAAGTGACATTCCACCGGTGATTGATGAACTGTCATACAAAGCCTAGCTTATGCCTAGATTACTTACTAGGTAATTGGCATTCACTCTGCCATTTTACCTTTAGATTTGAATAATTACTTGACGGTTTAAGCCTCACAATCTATTTCAAACCTTATTGTTCGAGGATGGAAATGTTCTATGAGTATTATGTGTAGGTACGTTGTGTGTGTTGATATTTTAAGCAACAATAAAAAAAAAACTTTTTGTTGTGTGTACGCCGTCATCATCTGTCTAAAGCTTTCCCAACTATGTTGTAGTCAGCTTCCTGTCTGACTGGGTGCAGGGTGTATTTTACATGGAACGACTGCCTATCTGACCTCCACAACTCAGTTACTGGGTAACACCATGACCCTTGGTAACACTGGCTGTCAAACTTGGGGGCTACCGACGACCCGTAACAACTGTCAAAGATCTACGACGAGGCATGGAGGTGTATTGGTATGTCAAGATGGCCACCCATCCACGGACCAACCGCGTCAAGCGAAGCTTAACCGACTCGACCCGACTCGACCCGTGCGGGCCTTGTTACTTAGCTACAAGCCGCTCCTGTGTTCTACGTATGACTACTATGTTGGTTCTTTGACATGGTCTCTTAATACCCTAGAGTTATGGGATATCAAAAGGAACAAACTGTATACCTATCTGTTGTTTTTATAATTTTTGAAATGTTGACGTGTAAAATAGTAATGTCTATGCTTTATGCACATAGTACCTACATAATGGTTTTAAGTATACCTATCTATGCGAGTTTCAATTTATATTAGGTCATGGCTCTAAAATTCGGCACTTTTTGCACTGTAAAATTGGGCATGGTGCTGTGTCAGCCAACCAACAAAAAAAAAGTAGTAGTGTATATTTAGATAATACCTACACAGTGGCAGGGACATCGACGCAACCTGTTAACATAGATTTAGTACATGATACTGAACTGCACTTTTCTATGAAACAGCAGATTTTTTTTATAACCGACGCGACGTTTGGAATAACCATGGGGTCTAGAACCATGAGCTGAATTCAAGGTTACAGTTTGCGAAGTCCCTGGCACCCTGTATACCTACGACTTTCTGAAAGTCGAGTTAGTAATTAAAAACTAATTAATTACTCACGATGAATTTAAGGTTGAATGAAGGCTTCAATTATTCAAGCTTTCGTTATGAAGCCGGCCCACCATACCCATAGGTAGTAATCGGCCCAAATCTATCGAGTTCATCGTAACCCTAACCAATTCAATTAAAACCAATTTCAAACCACATTTCGCCGATTCATCAATCATAGAAAAGTGTCTCAGCAAGCGTTTCCTACCGGTAGCGTCTTCAATAAAATCGGTGTGGAAGTGCAGCCGACGTGCGGGGGCCACTCGAGTGCAAATAAGTCAATGAGAGCGCCGGAGGGCCCTTAACAGGTGTTCGATCATCGATTTCAGTTTGGTTAGGCGATTCTAGTGGTGGGCTGGTATCGATAAGGAACTGTATTTATAAACGTTGTTTGAAGTTAAGGGACGTATAAACGGAAAAAATGTATGGCTAAACAGTCGCTAATCATTACTTTACTTTATGCATTTTTTTTTTAATTAAAAGGGGAAGAAGTCTGGGTTGAAGATGACACGGTTGGCATGCCGGTTTCGAAGCAAGTGTTCAATTCTTCCTTCCAGGAACACATATGTAGAGGTAGTATAATTTAAAATTGCACGCCCTTTCACTGCTTGTTGTTTACACATTTCAAATATTTACCTGTGGACTAGAGAAGGGGCGTACAATTTTAAATTAGACGATCTGTACGTGTACTTGTGTAGGCTACAGATCTGTAAGTGTACTTGTGTAGGCTACAGATGGTTGTTCCGGTCTAAGTATTAGTACAAGTGAGATATTTCATCTTTGTAAACGATATACTGTAAATAAAAAGAAAAGAAACTATGGCCGGAGACGAAACACGGCACGCAGTAACTGGGCTGTGGGGTCAGCTAGGCAGTCGGTTCATGTAAAATACTGGTATTCAGCATCATCCGTTTAAACTGGAAGCTGACCCCAATATAGTTGGGAAAAGGCTCGGCGGATGATGATGAGGTAGGTAAGGCAGGCACTTTTGAACTGTCAAGGAATCGGTCAGTCAGAAAGATGAAGCTAATTGGCCATTACGAAGCTTAGGATGGGGAATAAACTTCATGGACACTCTTTTTAAATCAATACATTGTTACAAAATATTAGTTAAATAATTCATGTTGAAATTGCATGTGAGACCGATGTGAAATAAATAATTAAAATAAAGAGAGGCAGCTAAGATATGACCAGTCCATATTGACGGCGCCCGTTCACGAACCTGACGTACCTCTGTATAGATCAGCACCATTCCGCTCAAACATTTTGAAGGGAACTCAATGACCCAGCACACACGCTACCATCAGCAAGGCATTGACCACTAGCTGTGCCCACCACCCTAATTGCGTAACACACTATAAATCACAATCTGAATAATTTTGATGGATATTGCTAATCCATTGCATCATGTTCGAAAAATGTGTCTACTCAACAGCGTAACTAACGCAATGAATGTTGTAGAACTGTCAAAATGAAAGCCATTCCTACTGTTATTGTATTACGCAATTACCCCACAGGCCTCCTTCTACAAGTAAACTGGGTTCAGACATTAGATCATAACCATTTTGATGATATCTCAACCACAAATCTTTTGAAGAAAAGTCCTTTAAAAAAAAAAGTTGATAAGCGGAGGAAAACTTTCAGATTATCTTTTCGCTTGCCTACTTATACCTAATCTTTGGAAACTTGTGATCTGTAAAGATACCTAATAAGATTTTTACTTTTATGATGAGGGTTCTATTTTATCTTTTACTTTACGGTAGAACATAGCACTTTCACTTGAATAACTTTGGTTTTAATCCATGTTTAACACATTCTTAATTATCTCGATTTCCTAGAAAAGTTATGTACACAATTTTTTGTCACATATAATTTTGTCATTACACTTTGGACTTGCACTTGTATACAAAATGTACTTTTTCTGTAACTTTAAATGAAAATAAGGAGCCACCTTCTCCCTTCCCCATTTTTCTTTATGGCGTCAACAAAGTAAGAACCTAAATAGGTTTACCTTTAATTTAATCGATAAAATGCCCGTGTCCCATCCCTAGCACTCGAAGCGAAGACGCCACCGTCAGCCCCGATGTCGATGCACTCGTACCGAAGATTAAAACAGATCCTATTATTGTGGAGATTGCAACATCATGCTACATCGAATTGCATATTATTTTTAGGGTTCCAGACATCTTTATAATTTTTTCTGAAGATTATTTGATTTTTAAGAATGCTTATGGGATGGTTTTACTACGTTTCTTGCTCGTTAATGAGATTATGGAGAGAGCTTGCCAATTCGCTGACTAATCTTGGTGATTTTCTAACCGCTATCTTTCGACTTGAAAAAAGGTTTGAGGTCTAGGTTTCTGAATGTTAAGGTTCTACTCCAAAACGTTTGGTGAAAGTATTATAATGATGTTATTCTGCATTTTGAAGGCAGCTGACGTGCTGACTATCCACTCTTCTTCATCTCATTAAATAAAACCAAATTCAATGAAAACTCAACAATATCTGTGTGCCAATATATTCCCAATTCAGCATGAAGGCGCATTTTAGTCGAAGACGTAGGAGCACTCGCAAAATACGAGGTACTAGAAAACATGTTACTTAATTATGATGCTCTACTATAGTCACACTGCAATATCAGCAAAATACGTAGCTTAAAATAAAGGCAGAAAATAATAATCTATTTCACATATCTTAAAATACCCACTTGTTACTAAACAAGCAGCCTACCTACTGAAAGAAAAATCTATTCAATCTCCAGACGGTTGCTGAATACTCCGTCTATTTCTATTCCCGCGATGAATATAAACAAAATCATACAACAATATTCACCATACGTTATCCGAGATTTACATAAAATACACGTACAGAACCCACTTCTGTATTTACATTTCACTACAGTCGCAAATCTTAAGATTTCCTCCGGCTTTTTGTCTATATTCATCTCGAATCTTCCATTGCATTGGCGAGCGATTCCAGATTTGTTTGCAAAAACGAAAATGATTTTATATTTTCATTTTCCTACTTCATTACTTTGATTTGGAATTGCTAGTGGAATATTTGAACGGTTTAAAGAATTTTCTTTTATGTTTATAGCTAGATGGTACACTTTTGATTTGATGGAGTTACGGGCTAGGTACTTATGTAGGTACGTAACTGACGTATCTACAATAACTATGATTTTTTCAGTACATAACTAAATCCATTTTGGATAACCTGGCTTATAGTTAGGTAAGGAAGGTACTGTTTTCATTTGGGCCTAAACCCTTAACAGCTTCATTTCCAAACAAATTAATGTAGCTATCGAAAACTCTCTGGCACATTATCATAATAGAAAATACGTATCGCCGTCACACATGTGATTTCTTACAGGCATCACCGGATATTACATTTCTTCAGGTAGATAATATAACTTTTAGGTCAGCGTCTAGGGAGTAACCTGGAGCCGCTATGCCGCTAATCGCCACGTCTCGCAAATGGATTGTAATTAATCGCATTACCTACCTACACTTAGGTAGACCGTATTGAGCCTCAAAAAGATGTATGTATTCATCAACTAACTATAATACATTTAATTGTCTAGGTACAGTAAAATATCGGCTACGTGTGCCGTTTCACATCACGGAGCTGTTGTGTAAAACAACATTTGCGATATACATATTTTTGTGGCTGACTGTACCAATCCGTGGTACCAACCCTATATTGTAGTCACAAGATATGAATGTTACAAACTCCCGATACAAACCCTTGCATAAGTACCATTAATCCCGTTACTGTTTGCCGAAAACAGTCACTGACGTAAATATTTAGGGTGTAATATTTCAGTAGGTTTGATTACCGTCCTGGGCCTTTGTTTCTGTCAAGTCCTATGAGGAAATCAACAAAAACTAAACTAAGTTAGCATCGTATGCCCTAGATGGTGCGCCTTGCGAGCTAGAACAAATACAGGCGCCGCTACACAGCCTCGTAATTAATTCATATCAAAGTTGAACCAAGTCGCGACCCAAGAGACTGGAAACTCTTAATTGTACTTCACAAACAAACGTTTATTGTTGCTTCGTTTAAATTATAATGCAGACATAAATATTTGTATTATTTTCGTAAGTTAGAGGAGAGATTTGAATTTTAGTCCCGTTGGTGATGCATAAGTCCCAAGATGTTTGTCAATGGTTTTAGAACTGTAGGTACCTAAACAAAGTAATACTCTACGTCAGAAGTGCGCAGTAGGTAGGTAGAGGAGAGGTTCTACCTACTTACTTCTCACTGCAACGTCTTGAAAGCACCTAACTATTTAGAGCTTTTTCAAGAAGTATAGATAATCTATATAATATTGCTCGTATGCGGTACCTATTAGCTGTCCGTGGTGTACAGTTTTAAATTAGTTGATCTCTTGACCAATGTTAACCTTTGTTATGTGACCAAACTTTGATTTAAAAGAGTATCAATGGAATGTCTTGCCCGCGCGTCCTTCTCCATAGGAACCTACTACACTTCAACTAGCTTAATGATTCTGACTGACCGACTCCTTTATTAATCAAAAGCGCCTGTGATAATGATTTAATAAAAATAGGTAGGTAAATGGTAGAAGTTTGAGACGACCAAATTTATTTCTAAAGACGAACTGTCGTGATGCCGTCATACCTCACATTGGAAGCTGCAAAATTGTAAATATTCTGCAACACGGTTTTTAGTTGGTATGTATGTAGACTATGTAGTTTCTACCTAGGCGAGTGCACTATATATTGATATAAGTTCCGGGCACGATTGTTTCCAGTCCGGTCAGCTTTTTCATCTTGAGAGACGAATTAAACGCAAGACGTCAAGTTAGGTATTCGTATCAAGTTAGTTGTCACAAGCGCGGCGTCGTGGGGCAGTGTTCATTAGGTTTCTTTATTAGGAATATCTCAGAAGCAACCAGTCTGTATTCGTGCTCGCCTGACGGTAATAAGCTCGTTCCCTTTTACAATTTGAATTGTGGGTGTCCTATTAATATCTGCTTACACCTCGAGGAACAGATGCGTGATCAGTGGCGTAACTACAGGGTGGCAAGTCGGCAAAATGCCACGGGCCCCCAGCCGGAAGGGGCCCCTGGTCAGAGGAGAATCCCAACTCCCAACATTTATTATTAAACTCTATCAAGTAAAACTGTATAAATAAGTCTTATAAAATAAAAAATACTCTTATTGTTGGTTCTGCTTCTTTATATTGGGGAGGGCATCCGATGAATTTGCCACGGGCCTCGAACGGTATAGTTACGCCACTGTGCGTGATGTTTTGTTTCATTATAATACAGACGCCAGCACGATGCTAACATGCAGCCTGCCGCTACCATGTATTTTTAAACGGTTTTATTTATGAGTACAATCTAATCAACTATACGTATTATTATAAATTAAAGACGCTTTACATGCCTGTCTCTATAGCAGAGTTTTTCTTATAAACTGCGCCACAGATTTTGATGTGGCTTTCATCTTCATTCAGATTATTACTTACATAATACCTAATATTATAATAAAGAAATCTCGATATTTTGTCAAGCTGTAAAAACCGTGTGAGGCAGGGGCTGGTCGCTAGTAAAAAGTAATACTAATGTGTGTCTGGAAATCGAACCTGTGATCCGTGGCACAGAAGCCAAGCACTACACCAATCATGCTGTTCATAGTATCGAGTTTTATTAGTAGTTCTGCGTTTCATGTAAGATCGACTTTACATCCATTCAGTACAGTCGATTTTGTGCATGGTAACTGGTAACCTTAATGTATAGAGCTCGAGAGTATAGAGGGGCCCGTGGTGGTGACCATCTTTTCATACCAAGACCCCTCCGTGCCTCGGAAATCACGCTAAGCCGATGGTCCCGGCTGTCATTCGTAGATCTTTGAAAGTCGTTACGGGTAGTCAGAAGCCCGAAAGTTTGACAACCAGTCTTGCCAAGGGATATCATGTTATCCAGTAACTGAGTTGTGGAGGTCTGATACGCAGTAAGTAAATTTATGTAAAACATTGGTATTCATCTGTAGACTGGCAGCCGACACCAACATAGTTGGAAAAAGCAGGGCAGATTAGAGCTCCTGTCTAGTGCAAGAGCCAGCAGAGATGGAACAACTGCACTTAGAGAGGCCATAGTGGAACGTTTGAATTTGAACTTAAATCTTGTCTCCCAGTGGGGTAACGATAATCTGGTAAAATTCTAAGTTCAGAAAACACAGGAATGTCTTTTTACTGCCAAAAGGAGTCAGTTCCGGTTATCCCCAACTTTCCGAGGTGCATCTGTACCCGTTACCGACCGCCTAACGCTATTGGGCATGGAGTTGACGCCCGATCTCAACTTCGGCTCAACCATCGAGTCAAAAGAGCCTGTATAAAGCTCAAGTGCGTTCTTGTATGGAGTATTGCAGCCACTTCTGGGATGGCTCAGCAAAATACCAGCTTGCTGCCATTGACTCGGTGGAACGCAGAGCAAAAAGGCTCATAGGCGACGAAACGTTGGTAGCTAAGCTTCACAGCTTGGCTCACCGGCGTAATGTTGCTTGCCTGTCGGTCTTCTATAGACTGTACCTCAAAGTGTGCGCATGAGCTCCACGACCTGATCCCACCATCGCCCTTTTACTACCGGACTACCAGACGCACTGCAGGGTACCATCCGCACTTGGTTGATATCCCGACCAGTCATACTCGGCGCTACTCCTCCACATTTATTATGCGCACAGCCAAAGCGTGGAACTCTCTGCCTGTGTCTGTGTTCCCTTCTACATTTAACCTGTCTACCTTCAAAACAAGAGTGAACAGGCATGTTCTGGGCACGCTCGATCCATCATAGACCTCATCAAACGCTTTCAACGCCTGATGGATCAGGCGTGATTGAGGTCAAGAGCTGGCCCATTTAGTAATAAAAAAAATAAAAAGCTCCTAAGGAACCTTTTTTGAGAGAACTGCATTCCAATCTCTTTTTTAGAGTGATGGCAACCTAAAAAAAATTGGCCCAGATTAAGGCGCCTTCGGTACCGTCCATTAGGTCCTGCAGACAACAGGACATGCTGGACACCAAATTAACCCCGTCGTTTGTGGAACAGCACCACATAAATACTTCAGGGCGGAGTCATTTTGAATCTGCACTGAGCAGTTTGAGTTGTCCTGGGTCTGGAGTCTGTTTTAAGACTTCCAGGTAAGCCTAATGAGGTCATATCCAGGTCGGAGATTTTCAGCAGGTGGTGTTTGTATGGATCAGATAGGTGTACCTATAAAAAAAATACAACATATTTTTTTACCATTTATTGTACATTGTTTTTGTAACACGATACATAATAAGCATTTCCTATAACAACACGCATAGATACTCGCGTGCAAAGAAAATGACACAAACCTATTTACAAAGATAATCTGATTAAAATATATGAATGAATGTGAATTTTTAACAAATATTGTAAATAAAAGAATACTGTTCATTTCAATGATCTTTTTTATTAGATGATGATATTGTTATATTTCGTTAGAAAAAACTCACTGTGTTCTAACTCTAGTGACCACGGCATTTTTTAGTTTTAATTTGGATTATGAGATAGAATAACTTAGTGTTAATAGCATAATAACATAATCAGCCTATAATGTTCCCACTGCTGGGACACAGGCCTCCTCTCGGTGAGAGGGAATGGGCCGTAATCCACCACGCAGGCCCAGTGCGGGTTGGTAATGTCACGTCTTCGAATTTTTGGTTCTAGGAGATGCCGCCGGTTTCCTTACGATGTTTTCCTTAACCGTTTTGAGACCAGTGTGATGAAATAATTTACAAGTTAAGCGCCTGTCTGTGTTCGAACCTGCGACCTAAAACTAATAAGTCGCGGCCGTTACCACTGGGCCACCAAAACCAACATGAAAAAAAAAATATGGTAAAAAGTCGAATTTCTTTGCACACTAGCTTACATGAACAATTTCAAAACATTGTACCAGCTTTAGAAATATTAACTATGAATTCAAATGTTTGCCTTTCATTCGTAAATTCTAATATTAGGGATCATACACAAAATATGTGAGACGGCACTAGTGTAGGTTTACATTATATTGGTCGTTTTTGGGTTAATCTCGCAAAAAGAGTTAGTTATCGATAGGTAAAAAAGCTATACCCAAGCATTCCTTGAAAATAAATTTTTGAAAGATGTTTCTTGCCCGTTCTTCTCCATAAGTGCCTACTACGCTTTGGAATGGGCAACTAGCTTCATCTTTCTAACTAACCGACCCCTTGACAATTCAAAAGTGCCTGTAATTGGTTTATTTGAAATAAATACTTTGCGTTTGAAAGAATATGGTCAGGATAATCCAAATAAGTACTAATAAAGATATGTTGTAATATGTCATTGTATGCACACAGTTTATAATTATGATGCACTTACTGAGTTTATCTTGCACAACACTGATTAACGATTAAGTAATGGATCGTACAGAAATCCGCATTCACCAACCATGGTAATCATTATTGGTTCCTTCTCAAACTTTTTCCCAACAGTGGGATATTTACGGGCCGATAGTATTCCCCGTCTTCGTCACATAATTTGTAGATGATCCCTTTATCTAAATCTAATATTTAATACTATTGATTACCTAATATTACATAACTTCATAACATAGTGATATTCTAATTGTAGAATATATATTATTATATTATTTACTAAATATACATATATGTTGGAACAAAGCATTTAATGTCGAGGAATGGTTTAGTTAATCCTTTGCGTGCTGATTTTTTTAAACAAAATATTGTAAGAGTTCATTAAAAAAATTGTTACCGTTTTTGTTATTTTATTCAAAAAAAATAACCGTAAATAAATAGACAATATGATCTTTGAAAAAACAGGATTTCATTATGGACGTACTTTCAACAAAATGTCAGAAATAACCATTTTAATATGAACATAATTTCTTTTATTACAAGCCATGTTGCCCGATGGGATTTCCCAAAGGCAAAAATGACGAACTTCTATACAAACTTTAGTCCCCTATTGTGCAGTGCAGTGCAGTGCACAGTGCTCACCTTTGCTACATAAGTAACTCTTGTGCAAAAATTCATGCTTCTTGAAGTTCTAGACCCAGCGGTTCAGGCTGTGTGCGCTATGTAAGTTTTTTAAATAGATTCCATTATTATTTCAGCAAACAAGTCATCAGCACGCAAAAGTGTCTTTGGAAGGGGCGAATATTACAAGCGAAACGGTATTATAGTGATACACGAATGAGATTCGATAATTATATTGTACAAACATAAAAATATAAAAAAATGCAGCCTATTTGAGACTTAACAGTTTAATAAAGTCATATAGTTCGATTATTAATTGTATTTATTTAAGAAATATTAGATGAAAGGAATCAAATAATGGTCATAATTCACCAAAACTTAGCCAAAGGCAAGGTTATTGCTTGTATTTTTTCTGTAAGAGATTATATTTATGTTTTTTTTTTTATTATTTCATCATGTTCCACATATTTTAAGCTAAGTATGGATTCCTTCTGTTTAACATTTCTCTAGAATAACCCGAAAATAAATTTCAAATGACGTAATAAAATGATATTTTCCATAACTTATAATTTTTATATTTTTATATAAAATATTGCAATGACTTAAAACCTCGTATTGTATATGTAAGCATACATAACTGAGCATAAAATATTCTATACTTAGTTGAAAAATAAAAAAATAGAACTCATTGAAGGAATCTCTGGAGTGATGTGAAATTATATACAAAATATTTTATGTAACACGCCATTACTATTTCAGTTGAACCACTAGCTCGTGCATTTCCTGTAAATATAAATACATCAATTAAATATAACTTGAAGCGAAATAATAATCTAAGACCCATAGCATAAAGCAATAGATTGAAGAGACAGGAATTTAATTAATCTGTGTAGCAGACATAAAGCACATTGATGGGAAACAGGGAGTTATTATAATGGTGGTATTTGGAAAATAATAATAATAGTCCTCCATACCGTATTTCGGCTATGGCGGCCAATCTTAACAGAAACTAGCCCCTTGGTGCGGGAAATATTATGGTGTACAAGTGTATGCGCGACACAGGTGCACTCTGTTCCCTCACTCTCATGGTCGGATCCGCGGCAGTCAATCCGACACGAAAGGAGAGAGATCAACAACTACTCCAGCAGTACCAACAAACGAATAATTTTCGTTATAAGGAAGGTATGTATTTACGTGACCAGGTTTTTACACCAGGTATTTGCTTCCAAGTACACACACCAAGTCGGTACTTGGTGTGTACCCGAAACACTTGCAAGACTTCAAGGTATTTTATACGGCTACTCGCTCAACTACGTAGCTACTCAATCGCGTTAGTTTTTGCTGCGATCATGTTTCTTATCAGTAAGAGACTACGGAACAATTTCCTATGCAAGTATTTTTTTACTTTAATGGTTTGTAAGTATTTATTTGTAAACGCGATTTGGCTCCTTATTGGCAGCAATTCACGGGTCAATTTCCTATGCAAGTATTTTTACTTCCAACAGGGCTTTTGAATACGCGATTGTGCTTCTTATTTATATGAGGTCATGGATCAATTTTCGATGCAGATAGAAAATACTTGAAAGTATCTCGAGCCCTAGTTTTAGGCCCTGGTTTCTTAAGGTGGACGTAGTTAGAAGCCCTGGTACTCGATTTTGCAAGTACGACCCATGTGTATTTCGTTATTCAGAAATCTCTAGCTCCGTTTCTGAGCCCCCTTGCCTCTTGATGGAATCATATTTGGGGGCCGACACTTGTTGGAAATTAAGAGCAGAGCGAAGGCGTAAGTAAAACCGCAAACATTAATTATATTAATTACTCACAAAAGTAATAATAATGAAAAGGTTATGAAGAACTAGATAAACATACTCACATTGTTACCGGTATTCGTTTAGCATCTCGTTTCGTAAAGGCCTGAGCGTCCGATGTAGCGCACCCATTTGATGACGTCGTGGTCCGAGTAGTTCAGCTTGGGCTCAAACACTTTCAGGTAGCGAACCTGAAGACAGATTTGAAATACGTTAATAACATAACGCCTGTATTCCACGAAGGGAGATGCAGCGGCGGAGTCACATTTAATTAAATAATTATGCTAAATTTTCCATAATATAAGAGGCCTCAAGCCAATTAGCCCCATCACATGGCTGCCATTGCAAATTTCTTATTGGTAAAAATCCAACAAGACGTTGCTCGACCCGAAGATTGAACCCGGGACACCATCATCTTCATATAGAACTTTGCTGTATTTCGGTCTTTTCCAATTGTATATTTTTTTCTTTTTAAATACAATTGGAATGGATTTTTTTTTAAACCAACTTAAAATTTCATTGCTGGTCTAGAATCATGTACCGAATCCATGTTTTATGTGTATATTTCCATCGTGTATAAGACTGACCTTGAACCCTGAAGGTGCGAAGGGCACCTCGAATCCCATGGAGATGGGTGGCCTGGTCCACTTCTTCTTGGTGTCAGTCTCCAGCAGCTCTATCTCAGCAGACAGCTGGGTTTCCTTCATACCGGCCATGCGCTTGATCCTGTCAGCAATAATTTCATCAGCGTTAGGCAAGTTGATAAGATTTTTTTTGTTTTGTTTTAGTGACCTCAATCTAATCAATCAACCTGTCTAGCCTTTACCTAACTACGTTGGGGATGGCTCTCAGTCTGACCGGATACAGCTGAATACCAGTATTTTACATGGAGCAACTGCCTATCTGACCTCTACAACCCTGGAACTACGTAATACGATACCCCTTGGTTTTAGTTGTTACTGGTTATCAGACCTTAATCAAATAAGATATTTTATATCAGGAACTGAGAAAGTTGTGATAAGATGAAAATTATTTTAATTTAGTAAATTAAAACCAGCACTTTAAACGTCGAGTCTTTTTAAAAATAATTCTAGATGAGACTAGTTTTACTTATTGAAAAAGGCTTTTGAAGAAAGATCTTTGAAGATTTGTGTAGTCTTCCCATCTACGACTACAATTTCTGTAGCCTTCCCAACTAATTAAAATTAGCTGACAATACTTTACCCACGTGTCGGGTATCGATATCGAAAACCAATCATATTAAAAATAAATATTTTTCGTCATTCCAACTATGATCCAAACTTTAAATGACACTAATGTACATGTATTAAGGTAACCAAACGACATATGGCTGTTGGAAATTCATAAAAAATATCTAAGTTCCACGAAAATGACATTCGAGATCGCCTTTTTGCGATTATATGATATTCGTATGCTTTTAAAGACGGTAACGGTACGGTACGATTAAAGACTGATAACCTACTGCGGTTTGCGGAAATCCGTTATGAGAAAAGATATACAACTTACTTCCAAACAATAGCATTCTCCGAAGCCTTATACTTGGCTTTCCCCTTCAGACAGATGAGCTGCACTCCGCTGGTGTTCAGCGGTGTTGGGATCTTCACTTCGATCTTCTGGCCAAGCAGGGAAGGCTTGAAGTTACTCTTCAGCACTACTTTGACCTCCATCTTGGTGCGGCCCACTTCACGGACGAGAGGGATGACGCGGAATGGTAGGGATATGTCCTTGGTCGTGCGGTATCTGTTAGTTAATTATTAGATTAGTCTGAAAGATTTTCTACATTTCTACAATTGCTTCATAATTAGGTTACTAATCATACTGCACCAGTTCGACTCGCGACTTCGTCTCATGATGAGCTCCTAATGGAGAACTCAAACATTTTATTGCATCATTTATTTTACTCCATTCGAAATCGAAACTAGTCGTTCCACTCGCGAAAGTTGTAGATACAAAGTTGTAAAATATTGTTTCCTATCCGATCCGAAAGACTTCGTCTAGTTATTATTTTTGTACAACGCAATACATTGTGTAACAAAAAACCTGTCCGATCCGAAAGAGGCACGTAGGTACCACAATAATTATAAAATTAATACATATTATTTAAACTAATAAGTTGTTACTATTATTCACGTTTTTAGTACCAAAATTATCGCAATTTAACTGAAAATCAGCAAATTTTCATCAGCAGTCACAAGTTATGGCTTGTCCACTACACGACGGCCTCCCGGGCCCCATGGTTCCCACCACCATCCACCACTATTTTAGCCGAAAGACGTCCACTGCTAAACATATGCAAAACCCTCCCCCAAAAGGGAGGGTTTTGCCATAATCGCCACGCTTGGCAGGCGGGTTGGCGATCGCAGTAAGTTCGTATTTGTACTAGAAGAATGCTGCTGCCCATCTTCTAGTTTTACTAGAGGATGCATACTAGAGGAGGCAGCAGCATTCAAGACGCAGCAGCATGCAAGACGACTGGGATTTATCCCATAGTAGTCTTTTGCGACACCCACGGGATGAAATGGGGTTTGGTATATATAACCAGGCCAAATTCCCTTTTTTTTCTGTAACTGTCTTAGCAAGATACTTAACAAAACCCTCACGGATCGGACAGGACAGGGTTGTTTTACATGTTGTATAATCGTTTTGTTTCAGCAGGCACATACAGCATACTAACCTCATAAGTTCGAACTCTCCATCGGGCGGTATGAAGGAGATGGAGTGCTCCGTCTCGAACTTGCTGAGCTTGACGCACTGGTGGAACTGGCAGTCGTCGATCACCACCACCGGCTTGCCCGAGCGCGCCGGGTCGCTGTCCGTGTTGCCGGAGATGCCTCCTGCTCGATAGCCATACCGTACTATTAATTACAGCATTTGATCATACATTCTAAGTAATGTGTGAGTAAAAATTTCATTTATTAGAAAACACTACAAAGTGAAAACTGACTTTAATTTCGAAAAATACCAAAGGCACCGACTTCCGCAATGTTTGTAAAGAAGTAGGTAGAGATCAACCAATTTAAAACTGCACGCCCCTCCACTGCTTGTTACGTACACATTGCAAATGCTTGTATATAAATTTTAGTGGAGGGGCGTGCAATTTTAAAATAGTTTATCTCTATCTATATTATTTTTCACCTTTTAGTTGTGTTACCTACCCCACACAAAGTGTTAGTACAACTACTTTCTATGTAAATAACAGTGACAGAAAGTTATAACATCACAAAGTGGATGGAAGCACCAAGATAGCCCGAAAAAGTTTCTTCCATTTAATCCCATTTAATGTCTGTTACATGAAAAACGCATTCACTGGGATTAAATGAACTTGAGTAAATGAACCTGTAAAGCCGTATTTGTTACGCACGCAAATCTTATTTTAATCAACATACACATACAGTCTGACCTGCCAATTGCAAAAAACTTAAGAAAATTAGAATTTCGCGGGTTACCTGGCGCATTCATCTTTAATGCGTATTATTGAAGCTAACTCAAGCAAAGTGAATAGAATTGACATGGGCCACCGCGCGGGCTTTCTCTACCAAATAAAAGAAGAATCACGTAAATGGGCCCAATAATTGTGTGATAAATAAATGAAAAAAAAAATACTTGCCGAATGAATAACCTCCTCCTTTTTCTGAATTTGGTTAAAAAACACAAATTGCTTTAATTTTATAATTAATTATGAAAAAAAAAATTAACAAAAGGGATTTGGAATCATTTATTAGCTTAAAACTTGCTGACTGACTTTATTTTCGTAAAATTATCGAAAATTAAAATCCAGTTAAATAAGTTATCGTGAAAGCGGGCGTATGATCCCAGATTTATATAAGAGTCTGGAAGACAGATAAGCAGAAAAAGTTAATAGACAAAGCAAATTCATTTTATCAAAAGCAAAAGTAATGCTCAGATAAATTGTCTTAGAACTTGGATTAATCTGTGGATCTTTTTCTGTAAGAGAAAATTATAATCAATTTGTAATGAGAAACAGACACTCACCATTGCCCTTGCCCTTAGCTTCCATGACGATCTTGTCATTGATACCAAACTTGCATTCTGGCATACCAGAGAGGTAGGACTTCATCACCACCTTGCCTGCAACGTGGGCTGACAGTACCTGACCTGGGAGACAATAGAAATACACCATTATTATTAGCTCTTATTTACAATAAAATTTTAGGAAAATTATTAGCTATTGTATTATAAAACATTAACCATTGTTGACTACATATTTTAATCACACAAAAGGATGAAAAAAGTATTGTTGTGACTTACCTTGTGGTGACATTAACAGGTTCACATACTCCAGTACATCTAGGAACAGCTCATTGCGTCTGTATTTGATGCCCTCGCGACGCCAACCAATCTGGCCTGTCACCTGCACAAGATGAAAATAATGTATTCATTATTTGTAAAATAATCTTCAGAATTGTAGTAGTAAATGATGCATACTATATATATTCAATATAAAATCTCGACAACCCTACTGATAGGTGAAGTAAAAATGCTGAAGTAAGTCTAGTGCATCCGAGACATAATATAGTCCCACTTCAGGCCTTTCTATTTAACACAATATGGGCTACCTAGTATAGCTCTGCTGTTACATAAATGCTGCTATACCGACCTGTGAAGTGATTTGAGCTTGTTCCTCTTTGGAGGCAGACTTTATACCTTGCTGGGTAATGAAAGTCTTCAGAACACCAGTGTCCGAGTTCTGAGGGTAGCCAAAGTCAAGGATTTCTGAAAATTAATGAAGTAATTAGTCTATGCTTTCTTATGTATATTTTTAAAATACTAACGGTGGAGTTTCTTGCTGGCTCTCAGCAAAGAACCAATTGGAACCATGCACCTAGCTTCTGAAATTTCATAAATGTATATCTATGTAGGTTTGGGGGAAATATAATATTTTGAATTTTAATACATGTAGTAAATGGCATTTTGTAGGTCAACCTAGGAGATTGACACCTGCTTCCAGTGCTTGCCAGTGGGTGCCTCAATAAAATAAGGCCTCCAGCCATGGTTTGAAAACTAAGTGATTACACACTAAGGGAACCCCTGTGGGATATGGACCTCGGCTTAGGACGTTGCTTGGGTATGGCAGTAAGGGACAGGCTGGATCATCTGCAAAGCATTTTGTAGAGTATTTGGTAATACAAAGTCAAAGTGACATCATTTATTTCAACTAGTTCATTAAAAGGCACTTCTAAATATCAAATTTACAAGACAATAGAATTGAATCAAGGTAGTTTTATATGGCAAAGGCTATATATACTTCAAATAAGAAAAAAACCCTAATGATTTAACACATTAATAAAATTGATTAGCTCTTTTCAAAGGTTCTTGTAGGTATGCATGAGGGTGACTGAGTTAAGTAAATTATATCATATGCCATTGTAAGGAACAGCTCTCTGCACTCACCGTCAAGCAGCTCATAGATAAGAACAAAGTTGTTCTTGATGTTCTCCTCGGAGATCTTGCCGAAGTAAGACTGCATCACATCGATGATCTTGAGCAGAAACTCAAACACCATAGCTGCATTCACATTCTGCTTGGTAACAGCTGCCAGCCAGATGTTGGCCCGCTATAGAATAAAGTATTGTGTGAAATGAGATAGTAGATAAACTGTGGTGCCTGATTGATCATTAGAATGAGTGAAACAGGACAAAATAGATTGAGAAAAACTATTAAGGTAATAAATAACATACTTTTAATTTAAAATAGGTAATAAAAATGCAAGAGAAATGTGTAAAAATGAGAGTAATAATATAAGTAAAAATACGCCCCTTTTTTATATTACTTTCCAGCCATTTCTTGTCATAGCTACTTGATTTTTATGTAATTGTAAATTTCGTTACAAATAAATATTCTCACTTACCAAAAGTGCATTTCTATCTCAAACTTTAGTGATAAAATCGTGCCAACTTGCATCACTTACCTTGATGTGAAAGAAGGAAGTTCTGGCAATGTTGGTGACGGGCGAGCGCACTTGCTGCCTCGCATGGATGACATTCACTCGAAACGCGTCCACGGCATTCCGCCCTATATCGTCGCGGTACACCCGTGAGATCAGGACTTCGCCCTTGTGGTTGTACACGAACAGGCCCCCAATCATCTTGATTTAGACCTGGAAACATGCACAGCCGCTTTTAAGTTCCAGCTACTCACAAGATTCCTACCTCGCCTAAAAGAAACGTAATAAGTTTTCGGTCTGGTGATCTGCCAAAATCTACCCGCAAATCATAGTTCACATTACACGTCAAAAATCTCAACCATGCAAAGGCTGAGATAGTACTCGAAGAAATTGGGATGATTATGAATCAATAGGACAGGATACGGCCAATAAAACATCCGATTCGATACTGATTACAGAGAAATGCCAACGTCAATTGAACTCACCTACGGCACTGCAGATAGTAACATTAGTTTAGTAAATTATTTTATTAAACTCGAACTAACGTAAAATACGAAATTATCTCATTTTGACTAAAATTCGCTTCAATAGTAAAGTGACGATACCCGCCCCCAAAATGAAACGTCAATAGAATTCTGCAAATCTGCACAGATAATTATTTTTTCTATTTTTTACAGCAACACAAGCGGCAGCGACAGTGATGTACATTTTAGTATTTATAAAACCGATACAACCGATAAAAACGAAACTGCCAATACAAACCTTAGAGCATAATACAAACATAGGTCACTATTTAATTAAAGAGTTTATTGTTTTTTTAAGCTTGGTGATTATGGTAAAAATCACGAATGTTTTTGCGGACTTTGAGAGGCTGAAGTTCCATTTTGAATGATTAATTTCGGACTAGACCATTTATTCTATTTAAGGTTTTGGATCGTTTGTATCACTTGTCTTTATTATATTTTTTATTAGCTTATTTTTTTTCGCTTTATTTTAGCTTTATTTTTTTTCAAATCAACAGCTCCCAGCTACACGTCGAAGTTTGACAACAAATTGTTATTGTCATAACAAATAACACGCCTGTAAATGGCGAAGGATTAAGCAGAAGTGTTTTAAAGTAGACCCACATTTGACCAGTCCTGTTATCTATTGCATTGTTTTAGGTACAGGTATGCCGCATAATTATGATCCCGAAATGGCATACAGTGCAAGAGATCTGTTGTAACAGATTATAAGCTACGCGGGTGATTTAAGGCCCATTATGCGACATATTTTGATAATAAAGAAACATAACCAGCCTATAATGTTCTCACTGCTGGGACACAGATCTCCTCAAGCTCAAAGCATTTATTTCAAATAAACCAATTACAGGCACTTTTTGAATGTCAAGGTTGGTGAGTTAGAAAAATGAAGCTAGTTGCCCATTCCAAAGCGTAGGCGCTCTCTGTTTGATACTGGCGAATAAATCAATACCTTTATGGATATTTCCCGTTAACCTTGAATCATCATGAAATTGGGCAAGAGTCTTTCTAACAGGAAAAAGGTTTTCTGATAGAAATGAAAATTATGATTGACAAGCTCTACGAGATTTCCATCGGCAACTTCTCTTGAGCCTTACCAGACAGGCGAGTTTCGAAAAAACTATGATACCTAGAAGTAAGTTTGACTCATGAACAGAAGTTTATATAACAACATACATTTCTTACTTCAAAAATGACGAACGTGTATGTGGCGTCACGTATCGTGCATTTGTGAACGCACCTCAATTACGTGACGTCAGCGTTGCCTGCCTCTAGTATGATAGTTCGTAGACAGAGAATGCTGATAGTTTAATTAAGTTTTTGTAAGTTGGTCATACTTGTTATGTGGCTACATGGCTACAAGCTACAATCCGAGGCGCGTAGCGTTCCTAAGACTTTTTCATGAAAAAGTCATTCAATGGAATTAAATTAACATAAAGGGTTGTTTTGATGATTTATATGATTGTCATTCTGAAAATACATAAAAAAAAAAATATGATGAAATAAATCTGAAAATAAATCATATTTTAATCAACATACAACCTGGCACTGACTTGCAAATAGCAAAAACGTATGAGAATTTGAATTTCGCTACCTACCCTGGACCTTTCAAACCTTAAGTAGGAGCTCCAGGTTCCACCTTAAGTACAGACGCAAGCACATCTACCTACCCCAATTTGTCTTTCTTTGATAGATTTTCATCTTTATAACATATGCGTAAGGTTCATGTTCAATTTGGAAAATTTGACAGTTTGGGGTAGCTTGATGTGCTGCTGTCTGTACCGTCCCTCTGTCGTGCTTGTGAACCGTCATCGTCACGGGACACAGTAATTTATCCCTACTAGTTTAATTAGTTCTATGACTGTGCTAAATAGTGTACCTAGTTCTAAAATATAATACGTGCGGCAATTATAGATATTTATCCACAAGTTAGAGTTCACTTCCGCTCTTCGATCGCAACCTGTATAGAAAAGTAGGTATCAACAAAAATTATGTGCAATGTTGCAAACCACATTTTATTTTCAAATTTATTAAAAAAGAATATGTACTAGACAACGTAAGTAATCAGATTTTATTTCATATCTTGGAATAAAAGACATTACAAGACTATTCGTGATTCTTGTTTCATTCATGCAATGCAAAATCCAGGTCCATTTGGAGGCTGAGCGTTTATACCGCGACGATTCATGCGACAGACATGTTCTTCGAGTCGGCAGCTAGCTTCACGTTTTCGGTCGTTATAGGACTGATAGGTCTGCATATGCTCGTCCAATCTCATTACATCGGTGTATCCGCTCCATAGTGCTTCAGCTACTGCGCTTGCACGAGGCCATACCCTGTGAATGTTAAAATATTTTAAATTTACATCAGAGCATACCCGAAAGTCTGACAACTAGTCTTACCAAGGGCTATCGCGTTACCCAGTAACTGGGTTGTGGAGGTCAGATACGCAGTCGCTCCATGTTAAATACTGGTATTCAACTGCATCCGATTAGACTGGAAGCTGACCACAACATAGTTGCGAAAAGGCTAGGCAGATATGGCATCAGAGCATACACTAGCTAAGTATCTACTGCCCGAGGCTTCACCCGCGTGGCTGTCGGAAATTATCCTACAGGAACATGCTACCGGGACAAAAGCCTCGTCAAAATCGGTCTAGCCGCTTTGTAGATTTTATCCGAAACAAACAGACAGACACACAGACATTTTTTTTTAATTGTTGTTTTGTTATAAGTGAGTAGGTACCGTTTATAAACTATACATATGCATTTAGTAAAATGCTGTTATTTCGACATTACAAACAGCACCCTAATTGCGTAACTCTAGATTAATCATAATCTGTTTCGTTTTGAAGCAGAGTGCTAAATCTTTGCTTCTTAGGTTCGAAAAATGTGTCTGCTCAGCAACGTTAATAACGCAATGAATATTGTTGAACTGACAAAATTAAACAGATTATGATTGATCGTGAGTTACGCAATTAGGGTGCAGGTTAATTCCACATTATTAATAATTCAAATTTTATTAATTTGTACCTATATATGTATAGATAACCTATATAATCGAGCTTATGATGGTACCACCGTCTTTGCATGAACAACCTACCTGCTTATCATATTATTGTCGTCGACAACTTCGCCCCACATGCAAGCTTCGCCTCCCAGAACGTCGCTCTCCTTTGCTTCTGGGACATGTCCAGTGACTATTTCTCGAGGATCAACTTCGTAGTATTTATACCAGTCGCCTCCTCCACTAATATGGTCTAAGTACCACGAAGAAGAGTAAATGACTTTGTGACCGGCTACCAGGATCTGTAATTCAGAAAGTCTATGTATTACAAAGACTGATCTGCGTTTAATATTTTATTTGGATTGGAATATTTGACATAATTGTAAAATACAGATTCAGCTGCATCCGGTTAGACTGGAACCCGACCCTAACTTATTTGGGTATTTTACTCTTTATGAGAAAAATCTAAAAATATATTATAGAAAATAGCTTAGGCAAAAAGCAGTCGGAAAATGTTGGTAAAACCATTGTTTGCAACATGTTCATGACATAACAAAATAAATTTTAAAATTCAATTCATAGATTTCAGTTTTTGTTAATCTGTTTTTGAACACTATGAAATAGTAGCCACCATGTTACTACGTCATACCACTGTATAAACAATCAACTGAACAACTTTGTACTTTTATTATTTTCGTAACCAAAGTAAATTTTATTAAAATATCTTACATTCAGGAACAGCAAGGTATTTTTATAATTAATTAATGTCAAGCACCCCACACTTTTTAATTGAATTAAATTATTTTCTACTTTTTGTGTTTTATTTTTAAAGCGTGTTTTTTAGTTTTTTAAACTATTAGTAGTGTAGAATTGGGGCATCTGGATCACTTCGCTTCGCTCAGATCGTGATCCAGATCGCCCCAATTATACTTAGATCAGTAACTGGCTGCTCACTGTCTATCTAGAATGTAATCTGGTCTAGAGTATTTAAATTAATAATGTAACTAATACTTATTTGTTACATGCGGGAATCAAACCCACGACACTTGACACATTTATAAGTAGCAGCATCTGTTTAACCCATTCGCCAAACGTGTAGTCAAATTTGTTTTAAAATATAGAACTACTTTATGAGCTTTACTCACTTTACCAGCGAGTTAATTCCTCATTATAATAATAGAGGTTGTGACTTGGTGAATTGCATGATTAAGATAAGTAAAGCTTGATTATAAAACGATCCCACCTTCTCAATACAGTTGCAGGAATTGAATGGTGCATAATGTCATAGTAAACAATTTATAATACTCGGCGCTCCGTTGATACCCATAATTAGGATTGGTTTGCGCTAGCAAAAACAAAAGGTGAAGTTAAGATGACACCTATGGTTGTGTTTGTGATTGTTTGTTTATGTTGTGTAGATGTGCTCGAATCTTTCCAAATGAATTTAAATGAAAAAGAATTTAAATAAAAACCAATTTAAAAGTTTCAAATAAGTATGCATTTATTATTTCATTACGTTTGTGGGAATACAACACAATTACATAGTTTCTATACATTCTAGCAAAAAATACAATTTAACAAGTCCATGTATTTTATGAGACTACAACATTATTTCAATTACTTACTTACAATAAAAAAGAAAGGGTAGTATTAAGTATACTATTCCCTATTCCCAGTATACACATAACACCATTTTTATTACAGCATTTGATGGGCATATAAACTAACCACAATAAAACATATTAAACTGTACTTACTAAATAGTCTTAAACAGATAACCACATAACATCACCGTTTTTTATATGAGTAGGGATAGCATTTGATAGGCTTACGTACTAACCACATTAAAATATATTTACTTAGCTATATAACTAGGAGTTCTCCATGTTTTCCTGAATTTTATTGATTAATTCCTTGGTGCTAGACAATATGTCATCCATTAAAATGCTTTTAACGACGTGTTGAGCACAAACTTCTGCTTCACAATGATGATTACAGAATGAACCATCCTTCTGATCGAAATTTTCTGCATCAATAATTTGTATTCTTATGATTTTCGAAGGCCTCGTAACGGGTTTTTTTATGTAGGAATATGCCATTCGTTTATTCTTTGATATTTTGCGAGATGCTTCAGCAAGACCCAGATATTTTTGATTTACTGCGTGTGTTTGAGCAGGAACCTTTTCTAAAGGTATGAAGTTAAACAGCTCCTCCGAATCCTGAAATTATAAAATATTGTGATTAAAATAATATATAAGAATGCTTTGCGACTTATGTAACAAAATTCATTAAAAAAAAAAACATAACTTACCGACATTGTAGAGCACACGATTGGGTACGTACGGACCACTGCAGTTTTAAAAAACTAATGTTGTTTCGAATAAATGTGAGCAATTTATATAAAAATTGTGTAAAAAAAATAGTGTTCATAAGGTTGAAAATAATAGCTTTGTTGTGGAGATTTCTTCTGCTATCCAAAAATGGTTAGATGAAATCTAACCCTTGCTATGATCTGACACCTACAGTTGCATTGTTGACGTTACATTTCTAATAATACTTTGAAGTTGGAATGTCTGTTTGTTCTACTGATTACACTTACCCGATGATAAAAATTCGAATAAAAATAAGGCATATAAAGTTGGGGTATGCGGTTTATCATACGGATAGAGTTATTTGCTAGCTTAAGCAATTTAATAGAGCAACAAATACACACAATACACACAAACAACACAACAAATACACACAAATACAATATTACACTACTATAAAATTTCAGATTTTAGTTCGTTGTTAAAATACTTATCTATTTTAATAGCTGTACTCAATAGTAGTCTTTGCTTATATTATATATTTTTATATAAATTACCATAGTTTTTGTACAATTCGTAAATCTTAATTAATATGTAGGTACGAAAGTAATAAAATAATGAGGTAACGCCGGGTCATTCGGTTAGTATATCAATTTGGTTTATCTTTGCAATATTTTGCTCTCGTGTTTGCGTTTACCATTTTTGGGCATGCATCAATACATCATGGAAAGGTATTTAAATCATCGATAGAAATTGTGGAGCACTATTGCGCCCTCATCCTTCGAAGGAAGATCAACGCTGGTTCTAAACTGTGAGGAATCATCGGATTTATCTTTTTAAAATGTAAGTATTTTTTTCCTGGTTTATTTTACAGTACCTGTATGCCATTAAGGGCAGGCAGAAGCGTGTTTTTGTACGCCATAGATCGCAGTTGTCACAAAGATCGTAGTTGTCGCAGTTTTTTGTATCAAGTCTGACTCCATTGTATATTATTTATCTTATTATCTACCAATATGTAAATGTATGTTATGTAAATTATTTTTAATCGAATATTTCTATGATTTCAGGTCCAAGACATCCCAGCTAGCGGACGACCTGTTCCTGTCAGAGGACGACTCTCCAAGCGTGGGGGTTCCTGAAACGCTTACTGAGGCCGTTTCGGTTGAGGTACCAACTAAGAAAAAGCGAAGCAGGATGCCTACTGCGACTCCTGCGACTCCATCAACATCCAGGCACTCAAAATACAAGAAACCAAGAATAAACCCTGCTAAGTTGCCGGACCTGCCCACAGCTGCTGAATTATTCGGGAGCGACGACAGCGAGGATGAAGACCAGCCTAGCACTTCATCAGCACCGAGGGGTAAAAAAACGCCAATATATTCATATATTAGCAGTAGGATTGCCAACGGCTATAGTAGGCAAGCGCACACTGCTAAAACTGGTTCGCACTATGTCGAAGTAAAAGTATATAAATGTGATGATATAGATAAAGTATTGCCTATTAATAGATGGCAGCATTCTGTTATTACAGTTAAAAACCAAACTGATGTAAGCACAGAAGCATGGGCGCACTTAACTAAATTCATTAGCGCTACACGTAAGGAATTCAATGGGATTCCAAAAACATTGATTAGTAATTATTATTAATGAAATTGTTCCTGATATTTATAAAAGTTACTTAAACATTTATTTTTAACCATTGTAATCATATTTTTAATTAATATAAATAATAGTGCCTAAAGTTATTAATCATTTACTGTACTCAAATAGGTTTTAAGATTTCTTCTAAAGTAATAAAATGTCAACAATATTGTTTCTTGTTTTCTTTCAGTTGAACCATCGAACATTGCATCAGCTTATGAAATAATAATGAGATGTGATAAATGCCTTCTTGAAATACCGAAACATAAATTTAAATATCATATGAGAACTAACTTACACAAGTCAAACTGTTTATTGAGAACTGAATTTGATAATATTAAAATAATAGCGACTGCTTTTAAAAACAGAATTGTTACTTACCGTTTAAGTCCCGCTCAGGAAATAGATTATCTTACACCTGAAGCGTTCTTGAATGACTCACAAAGTGATATTAGAAAAGTTATTGAAATATCGTTGGAAAAACATAATTGTATTAAAATCAATTTGGAATTATTTGCTTACTTCTTATTAGTAAAAACAAATGAGCAGTTATTGAAATCTTTTAATACAAAATTGATAGTAATTTATAAAAACTCTGATCTAAATGATTTTCACAAGAATTCTTTAGAAGTGCTAAAAAGGAAACTAACCGAGTTTGAACAGCGTGACTCGGGTTGGTCATTTTTTACACTTAGCCATTTAGAAATTAATATAAATAAATACAATCCAATGAGAGGAGGTACCTTTATAGAATTACCACCAAAAATAAAAAATAAAAAATGCTGTTTAAATATTCAGAATAATGATGATCACTGTTTTTTGTGGAGCATTATTGCTGCTTTATACCCTGTTAAACATAATTCATGTAGAATTTCTTCCTACCCACACTATTCAACAGTTCTGAATACACAGGGTATGTCATTTCCACCATCGATGAATGATATAAAGTTATTTGAGAAATACAATCCCAGTATTAGTATTAATATATATGGTTTAGATAGTAAATGTACCATAACTGGACCTCTATATTTAACTAATACTAAGAAAAAACATCACATTAACTTACTGTACATTGAGCGTGATAATAAAGGACATTATTGCCTGATTAAACATCTTTTGCGACTAGTCCGAAATCAAATAAGTTATCATAAAGGTAAAATTCACTTTTGTGATTCCTGTTTGCAATTTTTCTCGAGTGAATTGAAATATAGTACCCATCATTGTACTAATATACTCACAATACTACCTGAAATAAATAGCATGATACAATTTAAAAATTATGAGCGTCAACAAAAAATAAATTTTATAATCTATGCTGACTTTGAAAGTATGTTGCAAAACTATTCTGAACAAAACACTGAGAACCATAACACCCAAAAGTTTAAATTACATGTTCCAGCATGTTTTGCTTATTATATATGTTGCTCATACGATCCAAGTTTAAACAAATACGTTACTTATAGAGGTCCTGATTGCGTTGAAACTTTTATCAGTTGGCTGGTTAAAGATGTAACTTGGATAAATACTATATTATCCGAAGTTAAACCTATGAAACCATTAACTCATGAACAAAAAACTAGTTTTGAAAATGCTACCGAATGTATTATATGCAAAGAATTATTATTTGGAGATAAAGTTCGAGACCATGATCATGTTACTTCCGAATACAGAGGTGCAGCACATTCCCTGTGTAATTTGAAATACAAAATGTGTCAATTTGTACCCATTGTTTTTCATAATTTATCAGGTTATGATAGCCATTTATTCATTAAAGAATTAGCAAAATATAAAGGTCGTATTAAGATAATTGCAAAATCGAAAGAAAAATACACATCTATAACTAAATTTATTCAGTCAACAAACACAGCACGCCCTATTCAAATGAAGTTTATTGATTCATACCAGTTCCTAAGTTCAAGTCTAGATGAATTAAGTAAAAGCTTGGATGTTAATGATTTTATCAATCTATCAAGTATAATAACTGATAAGGAGGCTTTGTATTTATTGAAACATAAAGGTGTTTATCCATATGACTATATGGATTCATGGTCAAAGTATGAGGATGAGCAACTGCCTCCTAAGGAATATTTTTATAATTCAATTAAATTAGAGCATATTTCCGATGATGATTACAGACATGCACAAGCTGTTTGGCAAGCATTTAATATACATACGCTTGGGGAATACACAGATTTGTACTTAAAATGCGATGTGTTATTATTGTGCGATATTTTTGAAAATTTTAGAAATACAAGTTTACAACATTACTCTCTTGATCCAGCCTATTATATATCTGCTCCTAGCTTAAGCTGGGATGCCATGCTATTATATACTGGTGTACGACTAGAGTTAATAAATGATTTGGAAATATATCAATTGTTAGAGAAGGGTATACGCGGTGGATTAGCCCAATGTTCTGTTCGACATGCTAAAGCTAATAACAAGTATGTTCCACATTTTGATGATACAAAACCATCTAGCTACATCATTTATTTAGACTGCAATAATTTATATGGTTACGCAATGACAAGAAAACTGCCAATATCAGAATTTATTTTCTTAAGCCAGAGTGATCTTTTAAATTTTGATGTAATGAAAATTCCAAATGATGGTGATTATGGATACATTTTAGAAGTAGACTTAGAGTATCCAGATTATCTGCATAACATTCATAAGGATTTGCCTTTTGCATGTGAAAAGTTTATTCCTCCAAACGGAAAATCTGTGAAATTAATAGCTAATTTATATGACAAATACAAGTATGTCATTCATTTTGTTAATTTAAAAGAATGTTTACATCATGGTCTAATTTTAAATAAAATTCATCGTATACTTAGATTTAGACAAGAATCATTTCTTCGAAAATACATTGATTTAAATACTTGTCTACGACAGGCTTCTAAGTCACCCTTTGAGAGAGACTTTTTTAAACTTCTAAACAATTCCGTATTTGGTAAAACTATAGAAAATAAACGAAAGCAAGTAGACGTGAAATTATTAACAAAATGGAAAGATTTTAGTAATACAACAAACAAGTGCATTGGTGCGGAAAAAATAATTTCGAAACCTAATCTGAAAAGTATTTCTATATTTTCCGAGAATTTTGTTGCTGCCCAATTAAGTCCTGAAAAACTTATATTAGATAAACCAATTTACATAGGATTCACAGTGCTTGAATTCGCTAAACAACATTTGTATAATTTTCATTATAGTTATATTAAAAATAAATATGGCAACGATGTAAATCTCTGTTACACAGACACTGATAGTCTTTTGTACCTGATAAATACAGATGACTTTTACAAAGATCTAAAGAATGATATTTCTCGGTTTGATACGAGTAACTTCAGACAAGATAATCCGTTCGGAATACCGAAAATAAATGCCAGTATTCCAGGGTTGTTTAAAGATGAACTTGGCGGATCAATTATTACCGAGTTTGTTGGTTTAAGAGCAAAGCTATACTGTCTAAAAAGCGTAAAAACTACAATAAAAAAAGCGAAAGGTGTAACAAAGCCCATAACCAAACGCCTTAAAATGTTAGACTACTATGAAACATTAGTTAATAATAAAGTTATCAAACACAAAATGAACATGATAAAATCAATTAAACATCTCTTATATTCACAACAAGTTAATAAAGTAGTTTTAAATAGTAATGATGATAAAAGAGAAATACTTTCTAATCAGATCGAAACACTGCCTTGGGGGCATTGTGATAGACTGTACTAATAGGTACTATGTGTCTGAAACAATTTATTGATTCCTGTACAATTTTTATTTTATAAGTTTATTTTTTGTAAGAAATTCTATATAAGGTTTTATTAAGATTGTTATTTAATAAATATTTCTGAGAAACTTAATTAAGTTTTTGATTTATTTATAACCCTTTATGATAATATACATTATCTCATCGTTAAATAATATACCCATTATAACATAATTTGAGTTATTTGTATAGTTATTAAATCATAATATTACAATGTGATTATTCAGATAATTACTTTTAATTCAGGAGACACCGTGGCAAACATTATAAATACAAGTACATTTGATTTTTCTAGCAGATGCAATCATGAAGTGGATTAAGCAACCAGTATCTTTAGAAATTAAAAATATTGAAGTAACGGAAAATAAACCACATACTAAGCATAGTGTACTTCTACCGAATAATATAAGATGTATAATATGTGGTCCTTCAAATTGTGGAAAAACTAACGTTATGATTAGTTTGTTACTCCATGAAAACGGTTTAAAGTTTAAAAATGTTTACTTGTATTCCAAGACTAGCTTTCAACCAAAGTATAGATATCTTAAACTGATCTTGGAAAGAGTCCCGGAAGTAAAACTTTTTATATTTAATTCTGACGATGAGGTCATTCATCCTAACGATGCATTACAAAATTCTGTTATTATTTTTGATGATGTGGTTTGTGAAAAGCAAATTAATATACGAAATTATTATACAATGGGTAGACATAGAGATATAGATTGTTTTTATTTATCTCAAACGTATTCAAAAATACCAAAGCAGTTATTACGTGATAACGTCAACTTTTTAATAATTTTCAAGCAAGATGAAGTTAACCTGAAGCATATATACGATGAACATGTTAGTTCTGATATGGAGTGGTCCAAGTTCAAAGATTTGTGTTCTAAGATCTGGTTGCACACCTATGATTTTTTGATTGTTAATAAGGATTGTGAATTAAACAAAGGCAGATACAGACAATATTTTGACAACTTTATATATTTTGAGTGACGATTATATAAATAATAAATATTTTAAAAAAAATCATTTGCACGTAAATAGCGCTAAGTATAAGTCGTATAATGGATCACAAAATTACAGATCAATTAATAAAGTCTGCGGACGCTATAAAGAATAAAATAAAACAAATGAAAGATGAGGAGTTTAATACCAACACTCATCTAAAGTATTTTTTTAAGCCTCTCGCAGACCCTCTCAATGTGATAATAGCTAACAAACAAACTGACCAAACTCAAAAGACTAATATAGATTCAAAAATATTTTCACAAGATCAATCTTATGATGCGTACAAACATGAATCTTCTGGTGAATCAAACTCTTTAGATAAATTTTATTCAGAAGACGAAGAAGGCGACACATCTGATTTAGAAAATTTTAATAATGTGTCGTTGAAAAAAGAAGATGTCTATGAAATTTATGATGATATAAATATACCATTTGGAGTACGTAGCGAGAATAATAAGCATATGATCGGAAATACAGAAGTAAATTTTTCTACCACTTATGAGAACTCTGATAAAGTATACAATATTTGCATAGCCAATAAACGGTATAAAATAACACCAGGTCTTAAAGAATTGTTACTGCGCAAAAAGCCTGATCTAACGGTGGTTAATTTAAAAGATAAACTCATGTACAAGGAAATACTCGTCACAACTAATGCTCATAAAAGAGATTTCGACTCTGCAGGTCAAATTAGAGGAGATAAAGGATTAAAATATTCTCAAGTAATCAAACCATTATTTTCGGAGTTTAGTAAACGCTTACAAGAATCTACAGACACTAAATCTGACCAAAAGCAAGGTGCTGGTCTACCATACCTTAAAAAATATAAAACAAATACTGAACTTGTTTATTGGGATGATCCGAATGAATTAGTAGAGAGGCTTAAACTTTTGATTGCATCTAAAACTGCAGGTAATACTAATGTTGACAACGAAATCTTATCAATTATTGAAGAATTAAAAGAAGCTGACATAATAAAAGGATAAAAGGAGTCATCGTGTGAATTGTTATTTAGTATACTTTTGTAATTCAGAAGTGACTGTTTAAGAATGAGCAAAGTAAAAAGAGATATTATTAACGAAATTCATAGAAGTGCGAGAATCAATTTTCCTCGTAGGCATGTGATATTAAAAGACATTGATGATCTTTGGCAAGCCGACTTAATGGATATGCAAAGTATATCCAAATACAACACCAACTGCAAATATATTTTAGTGGTTATCGATGGATTCTCTAAGTATGCTTGGGCTATTCCACTTAAACGAAAAAATCAAGAATCTGTTTCGAAGGCTTTCAATACGATATTGAGTACTGAGAAACGCATCCCAAAAAACTTACAAACAGATCTAGGAACAGAATTTTACAATAAAAGTTTTCAAAATATTGTAAAAAATAATTCTATCAATCACTACAGCACTTATTCAACCAAAAAGGCCTCCATTGTAGAACGACTTATAAGGACGATAAAAAGTAACCTTTACAAGGTTTTTAGTATGAAAGGGAATTATAAATGGACTGACGGAACACTTGCTAAAGTAATTAATAGATATAATCAAACAGCACATACAACAACTGGTTTACCACCAGCTCAAGTCAATCATAGTAATAAAACTAAACTACTAAATACATATTTTAATCGAGAACAAAATAAAACAAAAAGTCGTAAATTCAGGACAGGCGATTTTGTTCGAATAAGTAAACACAAAGGTTGTTTCGAAAAAGGCTATACTCCTAATTGGTCAACAGAGATATTCAAGATTAGTAAAGTTCAAAATACAATTCCTGTTACATATTTGTTGCAAGACATTAAACAGCAACCTATTTTAGGAGCATTTTATGATCAAGAATTACAAATTACAATACACCCTGATATTTACCTTGTCGAAAAGGTTTTGAAACGAAAAGGCAGAAAAGTTTTCGTGAAATGGTTGGGGTTACCACCATCAGAAAATAGTTGGATTGATGATACAAATGTTTTATAAGAGCTTTATGAATATAATGTTATGATCGACGATATAGGTTCTATTCTGTTTGCATACATGAAGGGAGAAGGACTTGTGAACAATTTAATTAATAATTTACCATTGGAGCTCCATTTACCGGGATATAATTACTGTGGTCCAGGTACTAAATTACATGAAAGATTGGCTCGTGGTGATAAAGGTGTGAATAAATTAGATGAATGTTGTAAACATCACGATATCGCATATAATAATTCCAAAAGTTTGAAAGATCGTCACAAAGCAGATATAATTTTACTTAGGATGGCAAAGAAGCGCGCTCAGTCTTCAGATGCAAGCACAGGAGAAAAATTTGCTGCTAATTTGGTTAACAACGTAATGCTATCGAAAGTGAGTTCTGGATATGGCTTGAAAGACTTTAAAAATATAGTCGCCCATACAAGAAAATGCATTAAAAAATTAAAGCCAATGTGTAAGAAAAAAATGATAAAATTGGCATACGCTGCTGCTAGGGAGTTAACTCGTGATTCATCTGCGAAGCTCCCCCGCATCATACCTATTCCTAAAACGGGCGGTGTTTTACCTTTAATTCCAATATTTGCTGGCTTATCAGCTGCTGGAAGTATAGCAAGCGGAATTGCTGGAATTGTCAAAACTATCAACGAATTTAAGGTTGCAAAAAAGCGTTTGGAAGAGATGGAACGACATAATAAGAAAGTGGAAGGTGTATGTATTGGAAACGGATTGCGGTTAAACCGTTACAAAAATGGACTTCGATTATATCTAAATTTAAAGAAAAAAAACTAAATTGCAGGCTACCTAACCGTGCTCTTACTAATATAGATATCATTCATTTTACGGAAAAAATCCCATATTTTCGTGGAGTGTTTATGAGAGATACCTTGCCGAAATCGCCATTTTCCCGAGAGTGTGGAATTATTAATTTAGATATTTCGAAAAATGCCGGTACACATTGGGTAGCCTACGTAATTTTAAATCAATATGTTGAATATTTCGATAGTTACGGTAACTTAAAACCGCCAATAGAATTTATTCGTTATGTGGGTTCTAACGACATCCATTATAATTATAATAACTTTCAAAATAGTAACTTATTTAATTGTGGACATCTATGTATAAAATTTCTTAAAGAGTTTTGGAAAAAGCAGTCTTTTTAAATCATTACTTTAAAAAAAGATGTCTTCCTCGTAAGTCAACACTTTAACATTGTCGGTTACAAGAGACGAATGTCAATCAAATTATAGTAAAAAAAATGATAGTGTATAATATAAAATCAAGCGGAAAAGTGAAAAACTTTACTCGTTCACGTATCGTCAGAAGACGCAGACATACACAAAGTATTAAAAAAATCACTAAAGAGAATAAATTATTTCTTCAAGCCTTGGGATTTAAATTATGAGTATTCTTGAGATAAATGATTCACCACAATTCGATAACTCTATAGTGAGTTACGAATATCATACTTATAATCCATACAGCAACAGTTTTAAAGAAAATGATGAAATACGAATACCCATAAATCAGCAAGATATGTACATATTACCTTCAGCCAGCTTCATTTACGTTGAAGGTCGAGCCACTGTGTCTTCTAAAGATGCTTCAGGAAAACTTACTCGAAAGAGTGTTAATTTCACTAATAATCCTGTATCATTTCTATTTCAAGACATTCGATATGAAATCAATGGTGTTGAGATAGATCGAATAAAAAATGCAGGAATTACTATAACTCTAAAATCATATGTGTCTATGAGTGAGGGGGAAAGCAAAGCTGCTGGTGTTTGGGGGTGGAATTTAAATGGGTATAAAGATAATGATGGTATATTTAGCTTTCTTATACCCCTGAATAAAGTTTTGGGATTTGCGGAAGATTACGATAAAATTATCATTAACTGTAAACATGAACTTATACTTAACAGAAGTAGTTCCAAGCTTAATAGTGTTGCCCTTGATAATAACGACTCGATTGAAATAAATATAGAGAGATTGCAATGGCGAGTGCCTCATATAAAAGTTTCAGATCGAGAAAGATTAACTTTACTGAAACATTTAGAAAAAGATCGTTCTATTCAAATAGCTTTTAGAAATTGGGACTTGTACGAATACCCTTTATTACCCAAAACTACAAAACATTCATGGGTTGTTAAGACTGCTTCACAACTCGAGAAACCGAGGTATGTGATCTTTGGGTTACAAACAAATAGAAAAAACACGAAATCAAGAGACAGTTCAATATTTGACCATGGTAAATTGACTAATGTTACTCTTTTTTTGAATTCTCACTATTATCCATACGAATCCGTTAATTCAAGATTTTCAGAAGATAAGTATTGTATATTATATGAAATGTATACAAAATTTCGTCAGTCTTATTATAACACTCGATGTGAACCGATGCTTGATCTGCTTGAATTTAAAGAAAAGGCTCCTTTATTTGTAATTGATTGCTCAAGACAGAACGAGGCTTTGAAGACTGGAGCTATAGATGTGAGACTAGAAATAGAAAGTTCTGAAGATATTCCAGAAAATACATCTGCTTATTGTCTAATTATCAACGATCGCTTGATTGAATATAAGCCTCTGAGTAGTATTGTAAAGAAATTATCATGAACGCTATAGTCGATGTGCAAGGGTTTAAGATGGAAAATAACGAGTTTATTGTCAAAGAAATAGCAATCGCCTGCAACAATCGAATTGTTGTGTTGTTGATCAAACCACCATACCCATTTTACAATCTTACAAAAAAAGAAAGATTACAAGTAAGCTGGATAGAGAGAAACAGAAACATTTTCTGGAAAGAGGGTTATATACCGTACTTAAACTTACACCAATACATTGTACCTTATTTGAAAGATAAAAACATTTATGTAAAGGGATGTGAAAAAGTTTTGTGGTTAAGAAACATAGTAAAACATGACAAGATATATAATTTAGAAAATAAAAACTGTCCTAGTTTAAAAAATATATTTGATGATTATGGTACGTCTAGTAATATATTAAGCTGTGTGTTTCATTCTAATGTATGTGCTTTAAAAAATGTTACATGTTTAAAACAATGGATTGAGAATAAAGGTATTTTTAACTAGATTGAGGCTTTTTTTTTTACTATTCACCAAGACACAACCTTTATTACTATAATGAGGAATTAACTCACTGGTAAAGTGAGTAAAGCTCATAAAGTAGTTCAATATTTTAAAACACCTTTGACGACACGTTTGGCGAATTGGCTAAGAGGTCATTTTGTTATATCACAAAGTAGGTTAAACAGATGCTCCTACTTATAAATGTGTCAAGTGTCGTGGGTTTGATTCCCGCATGTAACAAATAAGTATTAGTTACATTATTAATTTAAATACTCTAGACCAGATTACATTCCAAATAGACAGTGAGCAGCCAGTTACTGATCTAAGTATAATTGGGGCGATCTGGATCACGATTTGAGCGAAGCGAAGTGATCCAGATGCCCCAATTCTACACTACTACTATTTTTTTCTATTTTTTTCTGCTAACTACAAAAGCGTGATTTCTTTTTTTTTCTATTTTTCTCTATTTTTTTTTATGATTGAATTGTCATCGGTCCTCGATAAGTTTACAAAGTTTAAATGAAATCTGACCATTTAAATTTAAAGTGGGTCAAAATCGCGCCCTAAGGAGTCGGTTACAAACATACAAACAAACAAACAATACAAGTGATGCTCATATAAAGCGTGTAAAAATATCTTACATTCAGGAACAGCAAACCAATTTAAAAAAAAAAATTCTACGTATCGTACGTAGAATAATATTTTTTTATTTTTATTATAAAAAATGATCATACAAAATATCAGCGCATTTGTTTACACAGCAAACTGACGTCATATATTATCCACAGAGCAATAAAATGGCGTCCACTGCGTCCAGCGTTTTCGTCAAAAGACGCGCGAAATATGAAAATGTAAAATTTTAATGCATTTTATGGGACTTATCGATTCAATAAAAATGTTGCATTTTTTTTAGTGGTTTGTTAGTATTTTAGAATCTAATTAAGACACATTTCAAATGGGTGTAATACCCTATTATGAAAAGGTTAGGCAGATGATGATGATTGGAATATTTGACAATTAATTAAACTCACGTCCCGTATTTCCCAGTATTCTGTATTTTTCCACACTTGTACGATAGTCCCACTTGGCAAAGATACACCCTCATCAAAGACTTCCTGAAATTAAATTAAATTGTTCAAACAAAACATCTTGCCTGTTTTTTTGTTTGGACAATAGAAGCGAAAATAAAAACAACCAGTAGGTACAATATTCATTTGTTCTATTTTAGAGTGTTTTCTGCTTTTAGAACCTTAGACAGATTGGCAAAGAAATACTAACGACACCAACCCAAAGTTATTAATCTATGTATTAAATCTCTTTGGGTCTCATCATCATCATTTCAGCCGACAGACATCCACCACTTGACCTCTAATTCGACCGGTTCTGTGCTCCTTGCATCCAGCGGATTCCTGCGGCCTTCCATTCAGGAGTGGTTTCGATTTTATGAAATTCAAGGGTATTCTAGGCGTTAAGGCAGGCAGTGATTAGTCCCCCCCGGTGGGTTCCCGCATTGTCGTTGCGGGGGGGCTCAGTAGCCGTGGTCTTCCCCACCCACGGTGAAGCGAAGAGGAACCCGAGGAGGGGCCGCTCGTCAGGGCTTTGTCCGCTAAGCCGACGACGTAGCGGCCAACCAGTTGCGGTGCCGCGGGGCGGCATAGCAACTGGTGCTGGGGGTAGTGGGCCGCGGCGGGAGAGGAGTGGTGTATGGAGATCGCCACTTTCCTCACCTTCCGCGGTCTGGACGGAGCTGCCATCTTTAGATGGCGGACGCGGTGGGGCCGCAGGGGAGGAGGAGTGTCGGTATTGCGTAGGCCGCTCTCCCTATCCCCTGCGGCCGAAATGTGGTAGGCGGCGGGGCCACTATTCTGACCCGCCGCAGGGGGACCAAGGGTGCCATACACGGGGTCGTTTGGCACCCATGCGCTGTCTGGTGCCCGGGGTGGTCCGGCGTGCCGTGTGTTCTGGTGCGCCGGTGATGGGGGTCATTCCCCAAAGAGGAGGGTCCGGTGACGGACAGCCGCGGCGGGTTCGCGGATGGCTTTCGCGTTCCCGTGTTCCCGCCATAAGCGGCACTGGAGGACACCGTGGAGTTTTAGCGGGTTAGAGTCCCACATAACTGCGCTATCTCCCCGTGGTAGCGCAGTATGCATGAGCATTTCTCCACGATAAAAAAAAAAAAAAAAAAAGGCAGTGATTAGTACACGATAGTAAGTTAAACAACACTTACTTGCCACACGATCGGTTTCGACCGGTCACCCAGCAGTGGTATAACTTTGCTCATAAACAATGAATGTAGCTCGCTAGTATGGGTCAAATTATGCTCCGCCATAAATTTTGTAATCATCCCATTTGAGCTCCTGAAAAGATTACAGAATTTTTCAGTGGCTTGCGCTAGTACGAAGTTACGGACTTCTATTACAGTATTTAATCTCACGAAGCACAGGAGCTCTCGCTAACGTCCGAGACAATGGCGAAGTCGGAGGCGTGTGTGTGTGCTTGGATGTGAGGATATATGCGTGTGTGTGTTATGTGCTGACGCTACTCGTGTTTTTACACATGGTTACCACAAGTAAAGCGCGCGTCGCTTGGTGAGATAGAATTACTGAAGGCCAAATACTTCAGTACAATGATGTTTAAAGCAAAGTGGAACTTACCAGCAGTCCAGTTCGACCTCATCACCACCAACATGGAAATACTTATCGGGGAATCGATCCTGTACCTCACGAAACAAGTCATTGATAACTTTGTAAGTCATATCATTCGTTGGGTCCATCGGTCCCAAGCCTATACTTTGGCCAAACCTATAGCATGTTGTCAGGATACTCGGGTACGCAATGCCCCAGGAACTGGTGTGCCCTTAAAGAAAATATTTATGTTGTGAGTGATTTACACGGTTATTAGTTAATAGACACAAATCTGTGGACCCCAAAACCTGTCCAATTTTGGGGTCCACAGATTTGTGAAAGTTTTAGTTTATTTATTTACTATCCTACAATTTATAAATTGGTACTATAGGGTAATAAGGACAGTAAGGGTAATAAGGCCCACATAAATAACAATGGTGGTTAGCCTCAATCGTGATTTATATGGCCCTTAATACAAACACATCTGGGCCTTAATTCACTATGACCACTTATCGATTCCTTACTTCGAAACCACGTCAATTCCTTAGACCACACACGACATCTGCTAATAAATATCGACAAATTGTCTTGGAACATACAGAATATGACATTTCGATTCCTTACCGTTACATTGGTTTCTACAAAACACAATGACGTAGTAAGAACGTGTAAGATTCCGCGTGGAATCATTATAACCATTCATAATTGGGCGTTACCAATTATTCCTTGAAAAATACATGAATATTAAAAGTACCTGGCACGTCAAATTCAGGTAGGACGCGTATGCCTCTATCTCTCGCGTAGTTCACAATCTGGTTGATGTCTGCTGCAGTGTATATCATTGTAGGATCGTACGCAGCTTTACTGTAAATAAAATGAGATAGAATAAAGATTGTTTAGCTTGTTGTTAGAAATAATGGAGACGGGTAATTGCGCAAGACACTAAAAGTAGGAACGACTGCATGGCTTTCATTTTGACAGTGCAACAACGTTCATTGCGTTATTTACGTTGTTGAGCAGATAAATTTTTCTAACATATGAAGCAATGGATTAGAAATACCCCAGTTTCTGATTGATAGTGTGTTATGCAATTAGGGTGCTGATATTGAAATGGTTTTTAGTACCTATATTACTATTGCGTTATTCGTAGCCACTTTCTTCCTGTGATTATTGTAAAAGGCGAACTATGAGTCAGTGTACCAAAAGAGTATGATATAAATACCTAAGAGTTATCAAAATCAAGTATGATAATGGTGAAACAATATTATTACCTCAACTGAGGAAAGACCTCGCTATGATAAGGGAAACTCTGGTCATCGACAATGTGCCAGTGTAAAACATTCATCTTGTTCATTTCCAAAGCGTCCAACGTTTTGAGTATGCTAGCAACTGAGAGGTAATGTCTTGAGGTGTCAATAAGAAGTCCTCGGTGGGTGTATTTAGGGTAATCAATGATTCGTGTTGCTTTGATGAACACGCTCTGTAAATACAATTATATAATTAGTGAGTGTTTTTGAGATCTCGTTGGTCTAATAGTCGCAAGCGCTACTGCTGAGCATGAATGAGGTCATGGGTTAGATTCCCAGGTCGGGCAAGCCCAACCCTTCGGGGAAACAAGCCGTTATGTAGGTAACTAGCGCTATGGCGTAACTAGTACGGAAAATTCTTCCGTGATTGTTAATGCACTTAAGAAAGATCTACTTAGGTATGACTTATTGACTACTTATAAGATAGATGTGGCTCCGAGTCTTACATCGTATCCATCAGAGATATAGAACAATTGTGCGAAACTCTCGAGTCCTCTCAGAACACCCCATATGGAGTCACTCTTGAGTGTCGACACCGCCGCGACATCAAGGCTGTCTGAAATCAAAAACGTATTATTTATGTAATACAAACTTTTGACCTTTTATGTTGGTAAATGACCTTAGACAAGGTTGATTTTTAACTGGTTTAATTACGTAGAGATGATGCTGACTGCAGTTTCATACCTATCGATCGATGTTTTCATTATGTCTGTAGCACTATGATTCTCCGAAAAAATAATCCTAATTATATAATTTAATTCAGTTGATGCTACACTTACATTCCAACTCCCGCTAACTAAGTAAGTGTATCGCTTTAGGTCACGATGCCATTTCTTATCAATGACCAGCAACAATCTCTTTGCTCGTGGGTAAAAAGATTTTTGGATACATTATGATAACGTAGATGATGCTTCTGTCAATCAACATAATATTATGTATTTTATTGCAGATCGTCTTAAACAAGAATCAGCTCAGGTCATCCGTAAAAGTTTAACCACTCTAGGCCTATCTCTACTGCCTAGGTACCTACGCCTTATAAATAAAATAATTTGCATAATCAAACTTTATTGTTCCCACTGCTGGGACACATGTCTTCTCTCTGTGAGAGGGAGTGGGCCATAATCCACCACACTGGTACAGTGCGGATTGGTAGATGTCATATAGCTTAGAAATTTCGGTTCTAGGATATGCCAGTTTTCTCACGATGTTTACCTTCACCGTTTTGAGAGCGGTAAATGATAAATGATTTTATTTCTGTAAGCAGTTTTGTACAAACACTTTTACACGTCAATCATATTTTTTTGAACTAGATGAGGTCGGCGTTTCCTATCTGACTACTCTGAGAAGAAAGGCCGAAACAAACTCAGAGGTCACAGTCTCTTTTAAAGTCCAGACATAATCTTGATCAGATCTTGTGAAGACCATGTGGATTGGTGTCAGAAATGGTATTTTAAGAAAAGAACCACACAGATTGAGTGGACTTATCCATTCAGTGCACGCATTTATCAGACAGCATGCAGCTTAACTCAGAACTTGAGGAGCTCAACGATTTGACGAACAATACCAAAGAACGTACATTTGGGTAGGCCGCATAAATTACTCAAACTGCCAGATTAACACTAAAAACTAACTGAGAAAGAGAGGAAACACAAAACAAAACAAGAAAACAAAACATGACCCACACAGCTAGTCCTCACATTCACAATAATAATATTATACTTCTCAAAGTAAATATTCATGTCAAAGTGTATATAATAATAATCAAATGTCGAAGAGTATAAGTTTACAAAAAACACAAAAAAAACAACATTCAATATGCAAAAATTGCAGCAGGTCAATCCCAAGCTTTTTTGTCCTCAATATAATCCTTAACGGTATAAAAGGCTTTCAGGCACAACTTACGTTTAACGAATGATTTAAATTTATTGAGACTTAGATCTTGAACATGGCTTGGAAGTTTGTTATAAAAGCGTATACATTGACATCTGAATTTCTCTCTGAGAGAGTGTCTCGGATTTAATTTATAAATTGATCGAACAGCTCTTTTCTGCAAGACAAACATAGTTTTAATGTCGGCGGCATTTCCCCACAACAGAACACCATACGACATTACACTATGAAAATAGCTGAATTACACTAAACGGGCTGTCTCTATATACCCTAATGACTTTCTAACTCTTTAACTGAAATTACGAATTTTCCTAACTGCGTATGCTGCAGGGCTTAGCTTTTTCGACAGTTTATCTATATGTGGGCCCCTCTGAAGCTTGGCATCCAAAGTTAAGCCCAAGAATACAGTGCTATCTTCAGGATTCAATTCTTCGCCCTTTATCATCACATTCATTTTCACCTGCCTAACGTGAGGTAGCGTAATCTTAATGCATTTGTTTTTTTTTCATTAAGAAGTAAATTATTAACATTGAACCAGTAAACTACTTTTGAGATTGCGCTATTTACATCGTCATTAACCAGCTGCTGACGTTTAAGTTTAAACAAAAGTGAAGTGTCATCCGGAAACAACACTATGTCATGATTATCCTTTATGAGGTAAGGCAAGTCATTAATATAAATAAGAAACAAAAAAGGACCAAGAATTGAGCCCTGTGGGACTCCCATTGATACTATGGATCCGGGAGATTTTTTTCCACTTACATCAACACACTGAATTAACTATTACTCCAGTATGAAATAAGAAGATCCAGATCGGTGTTCCGGATCCCGTAGTGGCGGAGTTTCCTGATTATAGTTTCATGAAGCACGCAATCGAATGCTTTAGATAAATCACAAAAGATGCCCAAGGCATCGTATTTATTTTCCCATGCATTGTAAATATGCCCTAAGAGTTCAACACCGGTATTCAATCGGTAATTGAACGACCCCTTGTAAAACCGAACTGTTTGCTGTGTGAAATTATGTTTATTAGAAAATCTTTGCAGTTGGTCTAAAATTAATTTCTCAAAAATTTTACTAAAGGTAGGTAGTACTGAAATAGGTCTATAATTAGAGGGGTCTGATGTACTACCTGATTTAAACAAAGGTATTATTTTACTATTCTTCATTAGGTCAGAAAACTCCCCAAATGGTGATGAAATTAAATGCACAAGTAAACCTCCTGCCTGGGTAACTCGTGAGTTGGGAGCGATGCCACTAGGCAGTAGGCCACTATACTGCTCTACACAAGCAGAGACTGAATATTCGGGCAAACTATTAAAAAAAAAATTCTTTAAAACTCACATTTCTCATCCATATCCAAGTGCGGGAAACTTTCGCATGGTGCACTCAAGTTAATTTGTAGTTCTTGCAACGTTCCCATGTAGTTTTCGTCAGTACCGGGGGCAGTAGCGAGATGATTCGTAAGCTTCTTTGAATGTCTTTCTGCTATAAGATACGTGTTCTTCAGTGCATTGGTGTAACGTTCTATTGCCTTTTTTAATACATCACATGTTTTTCCTTTTTCCTGTTAGAAATAGAAATAGTTTTTTTTAGGCTTAATTGTGGACAGGCGGTAAATCCCTATTTTTTTAAAGTGGTTTTTTTTTTAACCAATTATTTATTAAAATAAAACAAACACTTTTGTTAGAAATAGATTTTTAAATAATTTATTGCTCACAGGCGGTAATTCCCTGTTTTTTTTAAAGTAAGTAGGTACCTAGCTTATTTATTCAAATAAAACAAACACTGCTCGTAACTTTTTGCCACCGGGCCGGACTATCTGAAGGCCAAAATAAAGGCACTCGATTCGTGCATCTTTAGATATATTTTTTTACCTATTACTAGTAGGTATCACGGGGCTTCTAGTGAACTGACCAAACAGAACTAGTAGTGTCAAGGTCATGTCAGGATAAAGGTAAAGGTGCCTGATTGCCTGCCTACCTATACTTATCTTCTATATTGGTAGGTAAAAAACAATCATAACTTCTTCAAACAAAGCTCAAGAGTTTGTTTGTTTGAACGCGCTTCTTTCTGGAACTGCTTGTCAGATTTGAAAAAGTAATTTTGCATTAATAGCCTAACTGTAGAGAAAGGTTATAGGCTATTTAACATCACGCTGCAAACGTTAGGCGCCAAGCAAAAAAGAAAAGAAGAGTCGAGAAGAATAATGAGTCAGAAAGAACCCTAAAAAACGCGAAAACCTTATAACAGCACCGGCAGGGGATGCTGTACGATATATTTTATTTTAAAACAAGAAACCTCATGCGAACGAAGTCTTGGACAGAAGCTAGTGATAAATAAAACTTTGATGCACGGTCTCCGATCCTAATACCTATCTAATTTATAACAACTACAAGCCTAGTATATATCTAAGTAGTATAGTAAGGTAGTAAATAGTCAAATAAGACTTCTAATCAATCGATAATATTATTTTTACAAAAATCAAAAATCTTTTTAAAATTTTGAAACTTACCGTAATAGTAAAAGTAGCCGGTATGAATTTAAAATAATTATCCGAATTTATTTGTTCATGTGGTCTTGGCCATATTGCCCCCTTCGTGGGCGGATATTGAGGCCCGGGAACAACAACATTTAAACTTGCCGCGAAAAAGACACAAAACGCATTAAAAAATAAAATATGCCGCAACATTCTTCTGGCAATAATTATACACGATAGTGCCTCGTCAACGATGCCGCGCGAACTGTTTTCTCACTTGTGTTTTTATCATTTTATACGTGGTAAGGTCAATATCGATAAGACAATTTGATTTTAATGTGTTACTATCTTTTGCCCGCAGTTTCGCCCGCTTGATTATCGGTATAACTCCACGGGAACGTAGGTACTACAGGGATTATAACACTAGGTACCCTATGTGTACTAGATATCCCATTTCTTCCCGTGGGTGTCATAGAAGGCGCCAAGGGACTTACTAGAGAAGGGGCAGCAGCATTCTCTATGCATTTAATGGAATTATATTTTCCGAAATCTTCAACAATCATCATCATTTCAGCCCATTTACACAAAACCTTAAAATCCGTTCGGTACTTTTTGAGCTGAGCAGATAGACAGACGCGGCGCGGGGGGCTTTGTTATACAGGGTGTAACAGAAACCCTATAGCTATACTTAAGCACTAAAGATAACAGCTGGTATATAATCACTATACCTACATAGTTTCAACTAAATTTGACTGAATTAAGTATTATTTATAAAAAATTCAAAAGATATTAAATATTTTTCTTTCTTTTTGGAAATCAAATTTGATTAATTTCTCAAATACATTGCAAACTATATTTTTGTATAATTTAGAAGCATTTTGTTTAAACTTTGTAAATGTGAGTACCATGCATCCGTATAATAATTATATTGTTTTGATGTACGTTGACTTGAAAAAGCGTGGCAGTTGAGAGTATGTCATGCTCACTTAAATGTCTCGCTGATGGTGGCGCGTGTGTTGGATCATTCGGTTCCCTACAAAATGGTTGAGCTGGATGGTGCTGATCCACGCGTCAAGTTCGTGAACGGGCGCCGTCGGTTGAGACTGGTCATCTCCTAACTTCCATGGCTAATTTTAAATTTTATATTTAGAATTGTTTTTTTATTTTTTTTATTACGTTGTCTCACATATAGAAGCAACAAGAATAATGTTCCCAAGTTTTTGTAATACATAACATGATTAAAAAGAGTGTCCATGGAGTTTCTTGCCCGTTCTTCTCCATAGAGATCTACGTTTTGGAATGGGCAACTAGCTTCAACTTTCCAACTGGTCGACTTTTTGACAGTTCAAAAGTGCCTGTAAATGGTTTAATTGAAATAAATGCTTTGAGTTTGAGTTTTGAGTAAAAATAAAATACTCTAAGAATTATTGATACCAAATTTTCGGTTTCATATGTTTTTTTAAATTCAAATCATAAAAAACGTGACACTGCACTACGTTGGTCAATAACTTTCCACGTTACTTGCCAATATCACGATAAATCTCTTCTGATTGATGTGTTTATTTCAATTTGAAAAGATCGGTTTCTGGTATCAATGTATTAAAATTTCTTATAACTTCCGAACATGTAGAGATAGGATTAAAAAACCCTTCCAGTATCGTTTGATGTCATCCAAAGAAGCCGTGCCCTTGGTATGTATATACCCTTTCCGTTACACGTTGTATATTATAATATACCTCCATACATTGGTGATTAGTTTTTAATGACCTAAGATTGAAAAACTTCGACGTTTAGGTAACGCACCTATCAATTAAATATTTAAATGCATACATACATAAACTCACGCCTTTTTCCCATGGGGGTAGGCAGAGACTATAGAACGCCACCTGCTACGATCTTCAATCCAGTACAAAATTACGATTCATAACTACAATCTTCCGCAGAAATGTTTTCACCATTGTCTAATGGCAGATTGTATGATTGTATTCATCATATTGAACTGCCTGAAATAGGTTAGGTTAGGTTAGAACTGTGCCCCCCCGGTGGGTTCCCGCATTGTCGTTGCGGGGGGGCTCAGTAGCCGTGGTTTTCCCACCCACGGTGAAGCAAAGAGGAACCCCGAGGAGGGGCCGCTCGTCAGGGCTTTTGCTGCCAAGCCGACGACGCCGAAACGCCAACTGAGGCGGGCCGCGATGTCGAATGGGAGACATCGCGGCTAAGGGTTACGGGCTGCGGCAGAGGAGAAGTGCCGGTGTTTCTGAGCAGTGCTCTTCCCTTCCGTGGCCTGGACGGGGCCGCCACCGTTTGATGGCGGACGCGGTGGGGCCGCAGTGGAGGAGGAGTGTCAATATTGCGTAGGCCGCTCTCCCTATCCTCTGCGGCCGAAAAGTGGTAGGCAGCGGGGCCACTATCCCGACCTGCCGCAGGGGGACCAAGGGTGCCATACACGGGGTCGTCTGGCATACATGTGCTATTTGGTCTCTGGGGTGGTCACGGCGTGCCATGTGTTCTGGTGCGCCGGTGATGGGGCGAGGAGAATCCGGCAACGGACAGCCGCGGCGGGTTCGCGGATGGCTTGCGCGTCCCCGTGTTCCCACTGCAAGCGGCACTGAAGGACACCGTGGAGTTTGAGTGGGTAAGAGTCCCACATAACTGCGCTATCTCCCCGTGGTAGCGCAGTATGCATGAGCATTTCTCCAAGTAAAAAAAAAAAAAAAGATTAGAACTGTGACCAACCGCGCGTGACCCGAGCGAACGTAGCGAGCGGAGCCGCGGCAGCGGCCGGCAAGCGCTACTTCCAAGTTGCTCGCAGAATTTATGTCACCATTTTCTAATTATCCGGGTTTTCGTAATATCCGAATTATCAAATTACCCTTTGACATACATAATAAATAAATATCGATATTTAGGACATTCGAAACTGTACTTCGATATTTAGGTCTTTCGATGTCACTGTTGTAGATAATTAGATTTTAGATATATTTATCTAACCATTCGATGATCTTGGGCGGAGCACCGCCGTGTCCTTGTGGAGGCGATCGGCGACGGCGATCTCTCGCGTCCGGCCCTGGTCCAGGCTATGGTACGGAGCGAGAGTGCATGGGTAGCTGTCACCTCCTTCTGCGAAGATTAGAGATTTTAAAGTAGGTAATTTGGGATAATCCGCTTTTAGTTTATTTTTTATTTATTATTTGTGTTTAATATAATGTGTTCTTTATGTACTGATTCGTGACAAATGATTCATGTGTAAATAAAGTTCTGTTTATGAACACAGTTTGAATTATTTATGTTCACCCCATATACAAAATTGTTCAGGAAAATTTAAATTATTCATATCTTTTGAAATACTGAATGTAGAAGAATTTTGACTAAGTACGCCAATATTTAGTAGAAATTTCTACTAAATATTGGCATTAAACTACGATTTGATCAACTATTTTAGTAGCTACGTACATTTGTTTTTTATAGATCGTCAGGATTGAGGAGCCACATATAACGTCCTGTAACTTTGAAAGGGTTTTACTACAAATTCCAGGATCGAGCCTACAAATTCGGGTCAAATACTACTAAATATTGGTAAACAAACTACTACACACTACTACTAAATATAAGACATGGCTCCTCAATCCATACGGACACGATACCGTGGTATCAGAAAACGCGTCAAATCATCAAATGGATGGGCATACGTATAGCCACTCTATAATGCGTCAGCTACTGCACGAGGCAATACCTTGATAACATGAAATATGTTGTTTTATTTTTATTATTATGGCATTCTTACTTAGTTTAATTCCAAACTAATGTTCGTCGTCACGGCTATGGAACCGCCATCTTTGCATGAGCAACATACTTTCTATTAATAGTACCTAAAGTGATCGCAGTCACCCTGGTTTTTCAAAATTCGTAAAAAGTATCTACGTTTTACGAAAATTTACAAAAACTGGTGATCCATTACGGGGGCATTGAGCTTCGCCCATCGAGTGATGAAAAAGACTTCTTTTTTTTAGTTAAAAACTAAAACAAAAGAAGACATTTTCACATGGCATTTTCCGTACCCCCTTTGGGTACGAAAAATGTCAACGGGACCGTACTTATTACCTATTAAACTTCCGCTATGCGTCCGTCTGTCTGTCTGTCATCTAATGATCCAGGTAGAAAGTCCAAATTTTTAAAGAATGTGTACCTATTTCTGTTGCCGTTATAACAACGAATAAGAAAAATAAAAACAAAGTAAAAATTAAAGAGGTGTCCATACAAAAAACCTGTTTTTTTCGGCGTTTTTTTGCCAAGAGGAAATTAAAAAAAGATACTTGTTTTGAAAATTTAAAACATATTTTTCTGCGTTCTTAACTATTTGTTCACCGCCTAGTACCTACTTTTGAAATATAATCAATTTACGATACATTGTTTTTTAAAGGTTTGTACAATTATTTTGATTATGAATAATTAAAACCTAATAGAAAACCTATTATTCAAAGTTGTTATCTGTAAGTTGATACAAAAGTAAATGCAACTTGTTTATCCAAAAGACTTCGTTATGAGTCGGTTCTAATAATAGGTCCACAACTGTGCCTAACTATGAGACATTGCGTACATTACGGAAAAAATAGTGTTAATCTGCGTTCAGTGCACTACAGGGTGAAATTGAAAACATGCGACAAACCGAAATAGGAGATTGTACTCATCATTATGAACAACTTTTACTAAGGGACCAATGATGCAATCCCGAAAAAAAAAACATCTGTTCCCTACATTTATGTTCGCATAACTCGTCAAAATGTAGGGAACAGCTGTTTTTTTTTTTGCGATTGCATCTTTGGTCCCTCAGTAAAAGTTGTTCATAATGATGAGTACAATCTCCCATTTCGGTTTGTCGCATGTTTTCAATTTCAACCTGTATATATGTACTTGTTCTTGACCTTACGATGGCTTGAGCTAATCTAATCATGTCATTGACATTTCATGATTATGGGTGTATTTTTATTTTTTTGTACTTACTTTGCATTTTTTCACGTGTCACCTCATTTGTGCTATTATTATTTTTGTGATAATTATTCAATATTCAAATTATATTTTTATGATTTTCTGAAAGTACTCGTAACTATGAAAATGTGATGGACTTATAATAAAAACGTAACTCACTAAATGTAGTGGTTTAATCCTTACATTAACATCACACCCCCCCCCCCAGAGGGTTCCCGCATTGTCGTTGTGGGGGGGCTCAGTAGCCGTGGTCCGCTCCCACGGTGAAGCGAAGAGGAACTCCAAGGTGGGGCCGCTCGTCAGGGCTTTTGTCTTCAAGTCGACGACGTAGCGGCCAAAAAGTAGGTTGCGGTGGGGTGCACCGCAACTGAGGCGGGCCGCAACTGAAGCGGACCGCGATGTCAAATGGGAGGCATCGCGGCTGAGGGTTACAGGATGCGGCGGAGGAGGAGTGCCGGTACTTCTGAGTAGCGCTCTTCCCTTCCGTGGCATGCACCCTAATTGTCTGTAAAAAATCTGTTTCGTTTTGAAACAGATGGCTAAACCATCGCATTATATGTTCGAAAAGTGTGTCTGCTCAACAACGTAAATAACGCAATGAATATTGTTGAACTGTCAAAATGAAACCGATTATGTTAATCGCGTGTTACGCAATTAGGGTGCTGGACGGGGCCGCCACCGTTTGCAACGTTTGATGGCGGACGCGGTGGGGCCGCAGGGGAAGAGGAGTGTCGTTATAGCGTTGGCCGCTCTCCCTATCCCCTGCGGCCGAAAAGTGGTAGGCGGCGGGGCCACTGCGCTGACCCGTCGCAGTGGGACCAGGGGTGCCAGACACGGGGTCGTCTGGGGCCCTTATACTGCTTGGTAACTGGGGTGGTCACGGCGTGCCATGTGTCCTGGTGCGCCGAACTGGTGGGGTCCGCAAGGGCCGATGCCTGTCAGGGGTGCGGGTTGTTCGAAAGAGATACCGTCGCCATCGCCCCTGGCACACAGGCAACTGAGGGAACACGGGTGAGTTTTAGTCAGTAAAAGTCTGACACGCCCTCCTGCTCCACCCAGAGCGGGAGAAGTTAATTGATGATTTCCCACTCTCAAAAAAAAAAAACATAAAAAATTCAAAGTTTTGGCGGCAACAGTGATGCTGTTGCCGCCAAAACTTTGAATTTTTACTGACTCTTAAGGCAGTTGTAGGTATATTTCTGAACGTTCAAAATGCCTTACACGGAAATATCAACCGTAAACGACCGTTGACGGCACGGTTGGCGCAGTGGTTAACCGAATGACTGCTGCACTGCGTGTCGTGGGTTCGATTCCCGCACGGAACAAATATTTGTATGACCTACAAGTAGTTGTTCCGGGTCTGGGTGTTTGTGCATGTGAGTTTAAATGTTTGTAAACGCACCCACAATACAATTCCTAGTGTGGGGCAACGTTTTTTAAAAAAGAAAAGAACCGTAAACATTGCAATATAAGAGTTTATTTCTCGTAACTCAAATTGGATCTAAGTGGAAAGTTCCTACTGAGTTACGTTGATTTAAACCATTTTTTTTTTTTTTACCGTGCTGTCAGCCATTTTGTATACCGTGACGAGAAGCTAATTTAGATGTGTGGATGTTAGTTTGGTGCAATTCAAATTTTCCACTGATTTACGGGAATATTCAAGGCAAATTCAAGGTAAGAATAATTACCTATAAGTACTCCATTTACAATAGCATTAGACAGAAGTTAATAAAGGTTATTTTACACGCTTTATATTAGCTTCACTTGTATGATTGTTTGTTTGTATGTAACCGACTTCTTAGAGCGCGATTTTGACCCTCTTTAAACGGTCAGATTTCATTGAAACTTTGTTAACGAGGACTTATCGAGGACCGATGACAATTCAATAATTTAAAAAAAAAATAGAAAAATTTATAAAAAAGAAAAAATAAACTAGTTAGCAGAACTAAAAAATAGAAAATAAATAATAGTTTAAAAAACTAAAAAACACGCTTTAAAAACCAAAATAAAAAAGGAGAAAATAGTTTAATTCAATTAAAAAGCGTGGGGTGCTTTTTGAGGTATTTTTTAACCCCACGCTTTTTAATTGAATTAAATTATTTTCTCCTTTTTTAGTTTGGTTTTAAAGCGTGTTTTTTATTTTTTTAAACTATTATTTATTTAATGTACACTTTGTAACAAAATTACATTAAACTTGTTGCAGTTACGATTTATGCCAAATTTATTACAATTTTAAATATTAGTTGTCACAGTTTATTGTAATGATGTGTAACTATTTATCTTATGAAATTATGTGGCTTTCATTTACATAATTATTTCATTTCAATTTAAAATTAAAGTGTCAATGCTAAAAACCTAAAAGAAGCAGGAGTGAACAATACCGAGTGACTAAATTAGCTGAAGACGACGAAGTTTTACCAACGTATTGTGGGTCTGTTTCATTCATTGGTTTTGTTGTAGGTTTGTAATGTGTGATGAAGATGTTAATAGAACATTATTTAAGTGCAGGTGTCCCCGAATCAACCTATTTTTGATTCAGCGGGAAACAATCAAATATTCTTTGTTTTGTCTCATAAAAATATATGTTGTAGTTAAATTAACATTCTTGATTCTTCTACTGTTCAAAACACGATACTAATAGTTTACTCGATCATAAAAAATCGCGAGAACAGTGCATTTCTTTATCGTTTTTGAAGTCTTAATTGAAGTAGACCAAACTTTAACTTCCAAAAAATATGTCAAAAAATAGGCAATGACATTTGCAAGAACATTCTAGCGTTACTTTTTTCCGGCCCGCGCGCTTCGCTTCAGTAGTACGCCGGGCGCTCCGAGGCAGGATCTGTGTCGATATATTATACGAGATGGAATTATATAATCACACATACCTACGTGTATCCAACCTAAGACGACCCACTGACCCAAAAAAGCCGAGCATAGATATTGTTGTTAATCATCATCATCACAGTTCATAATATTTCGGGTCAGCAGCGTAGCATAACTTATTTATTTATTTGCTCTCATGCACATCCCGCATTTTACAATATAACTGTCGGTTTTTGTACATGAACCCTGTCAGGGCACTGCAAAGCACAATGTTGGTTTGCTATTGGGTTAATGAAAATTAATTAACATAAATACTAACACATTATTAACGAAACTAATATTATTACGAATTATTAACTAACACAACGAATTATTTATTAACAATACATTTCGGTAATAAAAATAAAATAAAAAAGTCATTATGATATCCAATTAACAGTAATAAATAACAAACAATAACACACCTAAAGTCACATATAGTCATTTGTAGTCAGATTGTAGTAGTACGAGTAGATAGGTAGTAAAAACAGTAGAATAAAATAATTTATGGAAAAGGTAATACATTATTAATATGTAGTTACAATCATGTCATGTCAAGTTATTGATTATGTTGAATTATGGCATGTAATTTTACAATACAATACAAAATAAATTTTCTTCTTTAATACCTCATAAAGTAAAATAATAGTCGATATCGATCAAATGGATTATAACATTATAAACAATACTCAATAAAAATCATTAATATTTAATCAAAATCAGTCAATTACAAAAAGAAAAACATGTATCCTGTCATTATTGATTTTTTAAATGAATTAATTTGGTATAAATTATGTTATTCGAATTAAAGTTTTAGGGTCCTGATTGTTCTTGGTAAAAAATTATAAACGAGCGTATACATACATATTTCTGAATTTTGCATCTTGCTAATTGAATCAAATGATTTGTTGATTCTATTATTTTAATTTATTAACCAACTTCAAAAAGGAGGAGGTTCTCAATTCGTCGGAACCTTGTTTTTTTATGTATGTTCCCCGATTACTCGAAGATGGCTGGACCCAACAAACCCTGAGAAGTCTCCTATAAGTTTGGGCGCCACTTGTAGGAGACTTCTCAGGGTTTGTTGGGTATTAAATTATTAGAACGCGTTTACTAGTGTTAAATGTATATTAATTAGAAACAGGCTTATCATAAAAGCACAAACAGGTAGAAATGGAAAAAACAAACAAAACTAATTAGAGCGGGTCGCGAGCGCGGCGTACTAACTCGCGAGCCCTCGTCCACTGTCGGTTAGCGCGGGAGTGCTGGCGGTGGTGTATGCCGCCCGTCGCACAGTGGGCTGGGATTACAAGGTTGGGTCTTAAGAGATCAAATGTATTTTTTTGGTATCTAGGCATAAATTTAAAACGTTTTTATTCTTTGACTTTTTTTAATTTAACGAGTACTTTCGGAGATATAGCCATATCAAATTTGTATGAAGAGTCATGTTATTTTAGTTAAGCAATTTATTCCAATTAAATTGAAATTGAAAATAATGTAGGTATACTAAACGGCCTGAAAACCTCAATACCTACTTAGTTCTTTTAAAAAAAACAATGTTCGACATTTTCCACCACCATAGATAGGTAAGACGTAATTTGTTTTGAGACTTATTTCCGGGAATCAAGGGATAGGAGTGCGCGAGCGCAACAACAAGTTATGACGTGTCGTAACGTGATTGGTGCAACGATAGGGTATCTACGGAATGTTCGGTTGCATTCAAACGTACTTCAGTGTTCTATTACCCACCATAATAGACGCACTACCCCCACACATTCATTACTTACTTATTTGTTATTTTGTATTTGTGGAAATGTTTGAAAATTTAGTGACAAACCTTGATCTTTTCGTTATTTTAAAAAACAGTGGCAGTATTAAAAATAATGACAGTTTGTGTAGTGTGATACTTCATCTCAGAGATGCGACATTTGTAAAGCCACTCCAACAGAGATGAATAATTTGCCCTTAATTGTATCAAAACCGACTGATCTAGATCTCTGTAAATACGGATTGTCATCATTGCATACCTGGATACGAATGATGGAATGCATTCTGCATATAGCCTACAGATTAACGATACAGACATGGACAGTAAAGGGAGACAACAAGTGCATCATGGAAAGAAGAAAGAAAGACATACAAGACGCTTTTAAAAATAGAAGGGGACTTCTGATTGATGTTGTTAAACAAGGGCACGGCTCCACGAATGACGGAAATACTGCTAGAAGATTTTTTGCAAACCCAAACATGACTGCCGAGATAACTGGTGTTAGTGAAGAATTAATAAGGCGATTTGCAATCATTTTAGAGGCAATTTCATCAGGTTACCACATTGACACAGCGAAATTTCACGAATATGCTCAAGTGACCATGCAACTGTATTTGGAATTATATAGCTGGTATTATATGCCTTCAAGTGTTCATAAAGTTCTTATGCATGGTGCAGCTATTATTGAAAGTTTTGGTCTAATACCAATTGGACAGCTATCTGAAGAAGCTGCTGAAGCTAGAAATAAACACTTTCGTAGGTACCGCCAACACCATTCCAGGAAATGCAGTAGAAAAACTACAAATGAAGACATTTTAAATAATTTATTGACCAGCTCTGATCCACTCATCTCAGCGAAACGTCACGAACTTCGCAGAAAACATAAAACTTTGTCAGTAGAAGCACAAAGTTTATTAGTAATTGAACAAGCGGAAACATTTGATGATGACGAATACGAAAATTTTGCATTCGTTAATGTGGATACCCTTGACAGTGATTAAATTAAAACAGTGCAGTGGCCAGTAGTAATTGTGATTTTTACTTATTTATTTTATTAGTCCTTAGTGGATTAGGCCTAAAGGGGAGACCACTACATAAAAAAACGCGCCTAGTTCTTAACCTCTATGGTGGTGTGGAATAGAGAACAAAATTTGAAATTGCGACCAAATCGCAGAAAATCGCAACCCGAGAATAGGCGCTAAAATAGGACAAATATACGTACTATGCATACGTAGAGTCAATTCTTTGAGAAAATTTGAGAATATCGAGATTTTCACATTTTTTTCTTTTGCTTCATACAAAAATTACTTTGGATATTTATAACTCCGAAAATACTAAGTTATCTGAACGACCCTCATAGAAATAATTACTTATAATCGATAGATAAATCCAACACAATATTTAAAATTTCAGAAAAAGAAACTTTTTTTTTTTAAATGCAAAGTCCTTTACCGGCCCGTTTCAGCCCACTGTGCGTCGGCGGCGGCGCGGCGTCGCGCGTCGCCGCGCTTAAGGCACGTTTACACACAGTTGCTGAAGGCCGTGCTACATTTATTTATTTATTCATAGGAGAACCAATAGCTATAATAAAAAGATAACAATTGTATATGTAACATTAAGACAATTACAGGTTCCCACGGATAAAAACAGAAAAAAGTAGTATAAATCTTATGATCACTAACAAGCACGATAAAAAAGAATACAATATATAAGGTACAATAAGCACTATGCACTTTTGAAAAAGTCAGCGTTCAGCCGAGTGCTAACAGAATAGGTTTTGGTGGTAAATGAGTCAAATGAGAACTCTTTAGAAAGAATATTGAAGTCCTTACTCGCTCGCACCATGTATGAGTTATGCCTGTAGTTAGAAGAGGAAAAAGGAATGGAGATAGGTGGATTAAACCTAACTGATCTTTGAGGGATCGTTGAAACGCAGTTTGTGCAGGCGATCTCGTTAGATTTAATTTTTAAAAGAAAAGTGCAATCCGCCAATCGACGACGATTTATATGTGACTGTAAATGAAATTTCTTGCAGAGATTTATGTCATTTTCAGAATGGTATACGCAGGCGAAAACATAGGAAACGAATAAATCTTTTTTGTATGTTCTCAATACGATCAGTGTTTGCCATAATACGGGTTCCAAATTTGTGACGCATATTCAAGATGACTTCTCACATAAGAGCAATAAAGAATATTAGTAAGGATAGTAAGGATCATGTACATATGTAAGAAAAACCTAAGTACATCTTTTTAATAGAATAAGTGATAGACATAGGTAATTTTAATACTAGAAACAAAGACAGATCAACCATTTTTCAGATTAGCTAAAGTAAATACCTACATCTTTTATGGACTGTGTTAAATTTTATAACAAAATACCTTTTGATTTAATGCAATTAAATTAAAGGAAATTTTAAACTCATATTAAAAGTAAACTTTGTAAACAAGCGTAGTTACTACAAATTAGAGGATTTTTTTCAAGATAAGAATGCTTGGAAACACGCTGGTCCTGCTCCATAGGACAATCTAGAGTCTAGACAAAATCAAACTGGTTGCTAATTGAATGCACGTCAAGTGTACACCATGTGTTCCGATAACAATAGAATTTATATAGCTAATTAGACGCGCGACGGGTTAATTAAATTTATGTCATTGATGTACACTCAGTGACTACTTTAACTCACACACTGACTTATTACTTGTTAATATTCTAGGAAAATCGTATACTTACTTTCACAATGTTTGTAAATATGTGAGCACCATGTATCTATCATAAAATTATTTTTTCTTTATTGCTTCAATTTCGTTGTTTTTACCTATTTTGGTATAGTAATTTTATTCTGGGTGCATCGTTTTCACATATAATTATATAATTAATGTACTATGTTAAATATTGTACTTAAAACATTTTAAAAGAGTAGGTAACAATGGAGTTTCTTGCCCATTCTTCTCCATACGAAGCTACATTTTGGAAGGGGCGACTAGAATCAATTCTATTTTAATGTAAGCGTTGACGTTCAAAAGTGCCTTTTAAGTCCTTATTTGAAATAAATGCTTTGACTTTGACTTTGAAACTCAAAACTTCAATCACAACATTTTCCTTATTTCTCCGCATCACATAACATAACAACTGTATCGTGACCCCAAGAGATAAACTCTACAAAAGTTGGACTAAATAATTAAGTAGGTATAATCCAAAACAATTAGGTACGTAAAATAGCGGTACCTAGGTATTTAATAGCTGATAAAGTAAACATTTGGCTGGACTTCGAAGCTTCCACTTTACTATGCTGCATTGATATCTGCATAAAGTTACATAAACAAAACAAATGCTAACAGTTTATTACATGAACTATAAGTAGGTAGGTACATATTTTATTTCAGTCTTGACGTAGCGGGCGGACTCGTAGCGCAACAGTGACTCCATATGTAGTTTCACACAATTGTTCCATATTTCTGATAAATACAAAGTCGGTGCCACATGTCACGGGGCCCCAGCTGGAGTGGGCCCCCGACCCGAGAGGACCGTGACCACAGAAAGATCCTAGCTAGCATAAAGAAATGCAAAAAAAAAAACTTTGCAAGAAATTGAGCGCAGTGGTAGCCCGCAGTGGTAAAGGCCCCGACTTACTAGTGGTAGGTCGTGGGTTAAAACCCAGACAGCCGCTTTCTTAGTGTAAATAATTTAATCATCACTGCTCTCAAAAACGGTAAAGGAAAGCATCGTGAGTAAACCGGCATGTCCTAGAACCAAAAATTCAAAGACATGTGACATCTTCCAACCCGCACTGGGCCCGCGTGGTGGATAGCAGCCCTCCCCTCCCACAGGGAGGTTGCCTGTGTCCCAGCAGACGGAACATTATAGGATGATCATGTTGTGCAACTAATTTATATTTTTTTAAGGCATAGTATCATAATGGAACACAACATCATGCCTTATTTCTCCGAAGGGTTGGCACACCCACATTTCGCCAGTTATGTTTAAGTCCCATGTAATAGGGGCAAGCCTATTGCCATCAACCGGGCACAAATCTAGACTCCGACCACCTGCTGAGAAGTTCCAGAGAAAAAAACCCAATACCTAACACTTTTTCCGACCCGGAAATCGAACCCAGGACCTCATGCTCAGCAGTAGGTACCGTTTGCGACCACTACACCAACGAGGCAGGCATAATAATAAAACATGGTAGGTACAGACGCCAGCACATCAAGCTACCTCAATCTGTCAAATTTCTTTGATAGATTTTCGACTTTATACCAAATCATACTATCTATTTCATGTTCAATTGGGAAAATTTGACAGTTTTTGGGATAGCTTGATGTGCTGGCGTCTGCATACAATCAAGTTTTATGTCTAATCTTCGTTCTTATATCTATGTGTCTAATAAAGAATGAGGTCTTGGAAATCTTCAATTTCGGTAACATTAAGTCCATAGCCATTAGATATTATCTTTGATTAAAACCAACTAGATCGGTAAACGTTACGATGCCATTTTTGCTTTAAAAGTTCAGTTCGGATTACGTTGTATTCGGCTGTTTGGATGTCTGTGGGCTGACCACTGAAAATCGTGCTGTGGGTTCCATAAAGGTTCTATAGCACAGAATCATGCTGACTGAAAGCCTTCTCGTCACTGTCGCGGCGTGCAGCTGCCGACTACTTATGTCCTGTGTAGTAGGTGTAAATCACTTTTGTTTCCATTTTTTTAATGTATCTTATCTTTTTGTATGTGGGCATGTTATACTTTTACGTGTAATACGTGTTTCTGTGACAAATAAACCTACTATTTTTCTTTTTTCTATCGTTTTTCCCGCATCCCACGGACTCCTATGGCCTTCACAAGGTCATCAGTCCACCATGTGGGAGACCTTTCAACTCTACGCCTTCCGGTACGCGGTCGATGCGCCCGCGCCTATCTAGAACCTTTCGGCCCCATCGGCCATCTGTTTTGCGAGCAATGCTCCCTGCCCATTGCCATTAATCTAGCTTTTTTTTTTGTTTACGGGGGATATCCTCATGGATGTCCCGGAGGACATCCCATCCCAGACCCCTCCGCCCTCCCCAGGGCGGACCCTGGGGAGGGCGGAGGGGTCTGTCAGACTCTTACTGACTAAACCACCCCGGTGTTCCGTCTCACACTTGCACCGGGGATCACGGGATCTAATGCGACTTCCGCGATCCCCGGCTAGTGCCGGCCTGCCTCTGCGGGCCACCTCGATTTTGGGGGGGGAGTGAGGTGTTAGACTCCCCCCCTTACATCATATGGAGGCGCGTGTGGAACACTACGCGCCGTCATCTCGCGTCCTAAGAAGTAGGGGGTGGCGGATTTCCCCAGATCCGTCACCCCTGAACCTATTTAGGGAGGCTGGAAGAGGGCGTTGTCCGCCCTCCACCGACACCCGGTGCTGTGGATCGGGTTAGCGGAAGCAATCTCGCGCTCCCGCTCTGCAACCTCCTTCTACGAAATTACTGTTTCGCAGAAGGATACCACCGCGTCCCAGGACTCCTCGTTGTCGACCATCGAGTCGACACCGGCCGGCAGTGACAGGTCGCTGCCTACTCCTGAGATGAGGGCACGGCGCGGCTTCTCTAGACGCCACTAATCTAGCCTAAGCTAACCTTTTAAATATCATCAAATCGATGTAGTCCTGTAAAGTTGTTGGTATGATTGGGATTTCTAGGACAATCACCGTCCACCGACGGTCACATTCTGCAGTTTTTGCTCATGGCGTCCAATAAGGGGGACATTGCACGGTCAGTCTGAGATCAGTTATTACCGGATCAATCTGTTCTTACATCTGATTGATACGGATAAAAAAGCAGATATTAGCGTCAATCTATCATTATACGATCACTCTAAATCACGATCATGAACTGACCTAATGCCAGATTGAGATTCTAAGGTGCCCTAAGCATTGTCTAAAAACCGGTAAGTTACTAAAAGTTCGTTGGACTTCACTAGTAGCATATAAAAATATGAAAGGAAAAGTCTGTTTAGTTTATGGCACGCGAATTGGGTCGATTATGTCATGGCGGGTTAGATGTTTTCGGCAGTTGATTTTTATTGAATTTGTTTTGAATTACGCCGTCAATGATCTCGTTTGAACCACTGTCGTTTAAAAATAAGCTTATTTGTATATTAGTGATCTTTTTATAAACAATTCAAATGCTGAAACGGTTGCAAATGGGCCTTCGCGCGTTCATGCTGCTCGCATCTAAAGTATGGAGTTGTTTTTGTTATATGTTTAAGAAGCAATATCGAGCGGTAAATATAAATAAATAGTGTGCCTTAATCAATATTAATATAATATAACGCAGGTCTATGAAACTCTCACGTGGCATTTCATTTTCAGTTGGCTCAATATCAATCCGTCAAATATGAGATGTATCCACTTTCGCCCGTATCTAGACACAGGCTGAGTGAGTATTTACTATCTTTTTTTATCGCATTTATTATAACGATATATCGCATGATTTGTGACCGTCGTATTTATCATAAATATGTAAATATTATCATTTGTCCTCCGCCTAGAAGATTAATTTTAAATGTAAACAAGTCTTCTCTAATGTTTTAACATTTTTTTTAAATCAATGATCACTCTCATTAAAATGCATAGTTGAGTTGAGGTGTTCATCAAGATAATTAGAAAATTAGATCTGCATCATTTCAATATTCATCAATTTACGGCTGTATCAGCTCTAATGCTCTGTTTACTGAGAAAAACCAAGTACTTACCTATACAAGTGTTGGAAAATATAACATACAAAATTGATACCAGTTTCATTCCCATTTTTGGGTTGTTCCATTGTGCTTGACTACTAAAAGCAAGAAAAATGTTTTTCAGTATACATATTGGTTTTTTGAAAAAGCATTTATCAGCTTAATATAATTATCGTTATAAGTCTACTGTACAATACATGTCTCTCACAGACCACTTAAGTACCTGAAAAATTATACCCATAAACCCATCACTAAACGATTTAATTAGATTATTTACATGATTGTAGGTTATAATTGCACAATAGGATGCTGGGACACACTCCTTGAAATTAAAGAGTCTTTAGAATTACTGAAACTTTCAAGTAATGATAACTACTTTAATCCTGTCTCTTTAGTACTTAATAACATAGAAGGGAAAACATAAAATTACAAATTAAACTCTAATTTAAAAATACACACATAATATGAGAATATACATACATAGGTACTTCTAAAATAAATATCACTAAAATATATATAATTATAATGTAATTTAAATGATAAATACATAAGCAATTATGACAAAGTGGAGAGATAGTGTTCTTTCACTTTTCATTAGAATACTGCTACAGTTTGGCAGTCCCTGTCAGGCGGAAGTGAATTCCATAACCGGACCGCATGCACAGTGAAGGAGTATGAGTAGAAGTCGGTTGAGTGGGGAGGGGACTTGAGGAGATTTCTAAGATGCAACCTGCAAGGTGCATCAAAAAGACGGGCGTAGGAGAAGCGATCCCGCAGATAGGATGAGGTTTTAGGGTTATGGAGAATGTTAAATAGCAAACACAATATCTGGGAGTTTCTGCAAAGTCGAATAGGGAGCCACTTGAGGATCTTGCAAAAGTTAGAAACATGATCGTATTTTTTAAGGTTAAAAACAGAACTAATGCAGATATTTTGCAAACGCTCAAGTTTATTTAAAAGCTCCTTGGTGGCATCCAAATAACAGGCATCAGCGTAGTGACTGATGGGCTGTATGAGAGTTTGAGCAAGGGAGATTTTGGTGTTCAAGGGCAGGGAGCTCTGAAGGCATTTTAACGAATGGAACGTGTAGTGTACTTTACGACTGACTTGAGAAATATGGGCAGTCCACGATAAGTAAGAGTCCATGGTCACCCCCAGATTTTTAACCGTTTTTGCGTATTCTATCTGAACTTCATTCAAACAGAGTGGAGACAGCGACGCAACATCAAGCCTATTCCGCATAAACCTGCCACGAATAATTATGGCCTGGGATTTCATAGGGTTGATCAGCAGTCCAAAAGACCGCGAACACTCGCTAATCAAGTCCAGGTGTCTGTTCATAGCAGATACGGCGGCATCCGCATCTTGCATTGAAAAATGATTGTAAAGCTGCAGATCGTCGGCATAGAGATGGAAGTGGGAAGAGATGACTCTGGTGACAGAGTTAATAAAAAAAGAAAAGAGAAGGGGAGAGAGAACGCCACCCTGAGGTACACCCGCGACATGAGAGCACCAGTCAGAAGAAGACTGATCGAGACGAACCCGCTGCGAGCGGCCTTTAAGATACGTGTCGAACCAAGCAGTAGTAGAAGATAAATTTAAGGATTTAAGGATCCCAAGAAGGATATCGAAGTCAACAGAATTAAAGGCACTGCTAAAGTCCAGAAGAACAAGTAAGGTGAAAGAATTGTGGTCCCCAGCGGATGTCATCAGTAACCTTTAACAGAGTCGTAACTGTGCTATGACCAGGTCGGAAACCAGATTGAAAAGGACTCATTTGAAGATAAAAAGGCAGAAAGTTGCTGATGATCAATGTGCTCAAGAACTTTTGAGAGAAATGGAAGGATAGAAATCGGTCAGCGAGACGGGATCGGGAATTTTCGGTAAGGTGATTATATGGGCTTGTTTCCAGGCATCAGGAAATGTACAAGAAAACAAGGAGAAATCATTCTTGAGCAAAGATTATCATTACCAACTGCAGTGGAGGAGGTAGCACAAATAGATTTTTTGACCTCACTTTCACTCACGGGACTGAATTCGAAAGAAGGAGACTGCGGCACTGGCAAACAGAAAAGCCTATTTAAAGTAGCTGATTTGACACGTGGGTCCAACGTAACAAGGGGATGAGAGAAATTTTGTTGAACACGTCAATGTCACTACTGGAAACAACTGGAGACACTTACCAATGCCGACAGTTTTTAGAAATTTGCAGACTTCTGAAGAATTACGGGTGTCTAGAGAATTATGGAAGTAGCATCTCTTTGCATCTCTACACATACGACTGTAACGATTACGCAGTATCTTAAACCCATTCAAGTTGCGCTCGGAATAACAGCGTTTCAACCTCCTTTTGGCTCGGTCCCTACTTGCCATCGCATCTTTAATGACTGGAGTGAGCCAGGAAGCCGGAACATACTTGACTTTTACTCGACGGGTGGGGGCGTGACGATTGTATATGCTGAGTACTGTGCTGTTGAAAATGTGAACCATATTGTTAAACAAGCGCTTGGGAGGGCGAATCCTGTAGGACATAAAGATGAGGTCGTGATAAGAATTAAGTTAAATTTAAAACACCCCCGACCCATACAAAAACTCTAAAAAGTAAAAGAATAATATTTATTATTGGACTTATAACTTGTACGTTATATTTTGATCAAGGCATTGTCAAGTCGGGGGACGATTAATGATAACGCTAAACAGAGGAGGCCTAGCATTCTCATTAGCTGTCCCCCGACTTAACAATGCCTTGATCAAAATATTTCCTACAAATTGAAAGGCCAATAATTTATGTTTTTTTTTACTTTTTAGAGTTTTTGAATGGGTCGGGGTTTTTTTTTTTTTATTTAACTTTTATTTCCTGCTTTTCAAACTTAATGTCTCGCTCAAATCTGCGCAGCGTTGCGTATGTTTCCCACAGTGAAGTTTATACTAATTTATCCTTATTCCTCGTCCTGATCACCATTTATCCATAACCTATTCATTGAGACCTTTTCAATGAGCCCAAACACGATACTTCTGCTGTTTATTGGTGTGTGACTTGGGTATCCTGGACATTCCAGGTGTTGCTCCAGCATTAGTTCAAGGTTACCTTGTTCGTCTAATATCATTGAAGTAATAAAATACCAAATTTCGACTTGATCAGACCTGTGGAAGATGCTCAAATCCCTTCATCAACCAGAAAAGAGCTGATAATTTTCAAACGGCTGAACCGATTTTGATGAAACATGTCTAAGAACACTCACGACTAATTTACCTTTCAAACACAAAAAACAAAATCGGTTCATCCGTTCTGGAGCTACGATGCCTTAAACACACACACACACAGAGAGAGACACACACACAGACACGTCAAACTTATAACACCCCGTAGTTTTTACACGCTTTATATTAGCTTCACTTGTATGTTTGTTTGTATGTAACTGACTCCTTAGAGCGCGATTTTGACCCACTTGAAACGGTCAGATTTCATTGAAACTTTGTAAACTTATCACCGATGACAATTCATAATTTTTTTTTTAAATGAAAAAATTATGGATATTTTTTTATTAAACAATCACGTTTTTGTAGTTAGCAGAACTAAAAAATAGAAAATAAATAATAGTTTAAAAAACTTAAAAACACGCTTTAAAAACCAAACTAAAAAAGGAGAAAATAATTTAATTCAATTAAAAACGTGGGGTGCTTGACATTATTTGATTATAAAAATACCGTTTTTAAAGCGTGTTTTTTAGTTTTTTAAACTATTATTTTGCATCGGGGGTTTAAAACAAGCAGTAGCTGTCCGTGGACATATACATTATTTGGATTAGAGACAATCATCAAGTCTAAAAGAGAAGGGGTGCAGTTAGGGAAATGATGAGTGGCAGAAAGAGGCAGAATAATAAGGTTAAAAGCCGATAAGAGTGATTAAAGTTGGTGAGTACGACAGTCATATTTAAGAAGGCAAGTTTTAAAGTCGACCATCAAGACTACGCGGTCATAGGAGGGACAGAAACCATTTAAAAGCGGATCAAAAGAATCAAAGTAATCTATACCTACTGAGGTTAGGACTGTATACCACTCCAAGAAGCATTTTAACATGATGCAGAGAAATTTCAAAAAATAGATGCTCCGCTGATCCCGAGTAGGAAGGTGAGGTACTGATAATCTTGTAGGGAATATCAGTACGTAAGTAATTGGCAACACCACCACCACCCTTCCCTGTTCTATCATGTCAGTATTAAATCAGTAAACCCCTACCCTGACCCTGAGATTCATCTAACCATTACTAATAAAAGGAACTTAGTGCTAAACATTGTCAATGCGCAGCATACAAGTTCATTAGTATTGAGACGAAAGATGAAATAGGAATTTATAACTATATTATAATCTAGTTCTGCCCGCGACTTCGCGTGAAATTTGTTGTTCCACCGACCCTACGCATCGCATCGCTTCGCCCACACGTGTTTTTTTTTTTTTTCTGGGTTTTTTCTGCTATGCTCCTAAGTATCGTAGCGTGATGTAAAATAGCCAATAATACAAGAATTGGGCTATTAAATGCAAAAAGATTTTTTTCAAATCTGAATATCCGGTAAGTGCAGAGATTAGCGCGTTCCAACAGGCTTAGCATGACGCTTTCTATATCTACTCTACCGTAGAATATAAGTCGCTTGTCTACATTTCTCGGTACAAAACTGTCAATTGTCTACACGGAAACGTCAGTTTTGTCTACTTTTCCGTCGACAAAACGCTTCTCTACGGCTCTCGTGCTAAGCCTGCAACAAACAAGCAAACTCTACAGCTTTATTATACCAGCATAGATTATCAACACTATTATCTTTTCAATCTTTTTATTAGATTTCTTATACTGATTGGGACAGTACATGTATTCCCTAGATAGAATACTTACAAACTGTACCACTTTCCACATAGTATCATATTTCATCTATTCTATTAAGATAAAACAAAAGAAAATGTTGTTGAATCATGCTGAACAAGCCATTCAGTGTCGGTATTAATTTTATGGCTTTGATAAAAAAAAATATCAACCAAAGTTTAAAGTACAGTGTCTGCCAAATATTAACAGGATCTTCAATTCCACACAGTGTTCACGAATCCTCGATAGATACTATACTTTTCTCCAAAACTCCCAAAATACAGATTCTCAGCTTCAACCTTAACTTAACATTTGTGGTAGGTTATGTTATCAAATCAGTACTGGCTTATCAGTTAAAAATATTTGTCATCATTACTTGCAGGATTTTAATCTTTAACATTATAATAATTTTATCACAATAATATCTACTTTATTAAAATTTTAGAGGTATTACAATGTTGTAGAAAATACCTAAGTTGACGATGAGTAAACTATGTATTGAATAAAAACCCTATGACAAATCAGTCTGTAGTTAATCACATAAATACCTAGAATAATTGCCTAGGTTTCCATAACAATTTCTGTGTAATTATTGAGTATTTTCGGATAAGCAGACTTACTTTTGGGGTATTGCATTACCCAGTAACTGGATTGTGGACGTCAGATAGGCAATTGCTCCATGTAAAATACTGGTATTCAGCTGCATTTGGTTAGGTTAGGCAACATAGCTAGGAAAAGGCTAGGCAGATAATGATTTTATTGAGTCTATTTCAGTTGATTGCCCTCTGCTAAATCTAAGTTTCTCACTGAGATGTTTAAGTACCAGATTGGGCACACAGATAACATAATTATTGAGTCTATTTCAGTTGATTGCCCTCTGCTAAATCTAAGTTTCTCACTGAGATGTTTAAGTACCAGATTGGGCACACAGATAACATAATTATCCAAATTCTTGTCAGTTTCTACACTGCATTTATATTGTATGTAAACAACTACCTTTAAAATGAAGCAGTTGTTTTGAAACCTGTTATCATATTGATCAATCAAATCAGCTTATCAGTCCAAAGCAACCAACTACCTCTGCTTGTTTACTGATAAATGATAATAAAAGATTGTGTGTTATCAAACATTATAATGAACGAAAGAAACTTGTATTTTAAGATGAGGAAACTGTTGGCAAATGATAAGATTATCACATCCAGTTTGGGACTTTGTTATCAGTTATTACATTATATTTTCAGATGTGAATTTTGATTACAACAGTTTTAGATATGTGTGTATAACACTATATTAATTAATTAGCATTGATAATTTACATCTCACAACATCTTAAGAACGAAGCAGAGAAGTCAAATGGGTTTCCTATTTATACATATTTCTAACTAGCGTTTGCCCGCGGCTCCGCCCGCTGGATGTCGTAAAATATTACATGAGAATTGAGAACGTACTACCAGGGTTAAAAGTATCTTAAATGTTAATCCAGGTTATAAACGATCTGTGTGCCAAACATCCAAATCCGTTCAGTCGTTGGTTTTGCGTGATTTAGTAAGAAAGATCCATACATACAAACTTCCACATTTATAACACAGTAGGAGTAAGATACCGATAAGTCTCATGCCCAACATCTACAAGGTCTTTGCAAAAATAATATTAAACCGCATAACTCGAGTCCTGGACGAGAACCAGCCAAGGGAACAAGCAGGGTTTAGAAGTGGATTATCAACAATTGACCACATTCATGTTCTTAGACAGGCTTTTGAGAAGTACAAAGAGTACCAGCTAACATTAGATTGCTACTTTGTAGACTACTGTAAGGCATTTGACTCCCTGGACCACGAAAATATATGGCAGGCTCTAAACATCCAAGGAGTAGAAAGTAAATACATAAGATTGATCCAAAACATTTACAAGAACAGCACTGCCCAGGTTAAACTAGAGAAGGAAGGAAGTGATTCAGATTCAAAGAGGGGTTCGGCAGGGCGACCCGCTTTCACCAAAACTCTTCTCGGCAGTCCTAGAGGACATCATCAGAGAAATGCTGTGGGAAAAATTAGGCCTGAATTTCAACGACGAAAACTTAACCTTTTTCGTAAGATTTTTTCCGTCTAGCCCCTTTTCACAACGCGCGATAAGGAACTTCGTTCCAAAAATATGATTAAAAAAACATAAACCAGCATAGTCAGAAGCTAGGTGCATGGTTCCAATAGGGTATTTTCCAATTTTATAAAAACTATTTTAATTTGAAGATTGGGACGATATATTTAACAGAAAAATAAAAATAAATTTATTTATGGCCATTTTCTCCATTAAAATCAATTTTATTTTTCGTAGTTTTGAATTTACCGCCAAAACGCTCCTTATGATGACTTTTTATCACGTGAAATCGTGACGTCAGCTTTGTGTAAACAGCACCGGTACAAATACTTAGTTTGGCGCAGTTTTAGAAGTATTTGTGCACAGAGGCACCGCACATTAGTAATATCACTTTCTATCCATTCAAAATCTTCTTAATTATGAACTCGACATTCACTTGTTTAGTTACTAACTACTTTAGTTTACACAAAGTTGACATCACGTGGGGTCACGTGATAAAAAAAGGCATCGTAAGGAGCGTTTTGGCGGTAAATTCAAAACTACGAAAAATAAATTTGATATAAATCGTTTTTAGTTGAGAAAGTGGATATAAATCAATTTACTTTTATTTTTCTGTTACATATTTCGTACTAATCTTCAAATTAGAATAGTTTTTAATAAATTGGAAAATACCCTATTTGTCGCTTCCTATGGGGAAGAGCCAGAGAGAAACTCCACGGTTACTCTTTTTTTAAAATAATTGTCTTTTACAATGTTATCAAATTACAGTGATAATTTCAAATAATGTTGAGGATATGTCAGAGATTATAAAATATAAAAATAATAAAAATTTACATTGTAATTTGGGAGCAGTTAATAGACTTTCACATAGTTATGCTGTTAATGTGGTATAATGGAAGCCACATGTGCAGAAGGAATTAATGCCAAACTTCCCTGTCTTCAACGTAGTCATTTATCCTATAATATGCTTTTTTGATGAGGACAAGTTTGATGTGAGTTTTAAACTTTCCATCGCTTAAGTTCTGTAACCGACTTTGGCAACTTGCTATAGAAGCGGATACTGTTTATTAGTAATGACTTGCTAGTTTTAGTTAATGTAAATTTTGGAATCACAATTTCATCTTTGACGTGTAAAAGTATTTGTACAATCTTGTGGACGCTAATTCGACCATTTTTTTTATCAACCAACACTGAGCAAAGATCATCCCCCATATTTTTCCAGTTCGGTTTTGTTATACCTGGCCAATCTGTCAAGAACAAGTATAGGTCGTCACGTCAGCGTTTCTTACGCTTACAATCAATAACATAACTTTTTAATTTCCAGGTCTAGTAAAAAGAAAAATGCTGGTCCTTGATCTAGACGAGACCTTGATACACTCGCACCACGACGCGATGCTGCGGCCGACCGTGAAGCCGGGCACGCCGCCAGACTTTGTGCTCAAAGTTACTATAGACAAACATCCTGTGCGATTCTTCGTACATAAAAGGCCGCATGTTGATTACTTTTTGGATATAGTAAGTACTTTTTGACTACTTGATCGGAATCAGAACTATTTCTCTTTTCTTATTTCCATGAAATATTAGCCATTTATTAGGGTTGCGGCTGACTGACCCGTCACAGCCCGACAGTATCCTTGGTACCGTCATTTATGGAATCTTTTTTATTGTAACTCATTCTGGAAAATCCAGTACGCGATAAATATCCCGCCGCGATATTTTTACGTCCCTGCGAACGTGGGCTTATGTATTGGAGACCACTCGCATGAAGTTGAGTGCATGATCGTTGCATACTCAACATTAGCACAAACATTTATTTTTTATACAGTTTGACAGGGACATCGACACACTACTTGTCACCATAGATTCAGTACATGATTCTGGACCCCAATTGCGTAGAAATTTTTCGTTAATAAAAAAAAACCGCCGGAAATTTTTCATTTTTCGCCAGTTTAAACAAAATAGCTGATCCATACATTTAGACCGCGTGGGTATTGCATTTTTGTGGGAAGCAGCTGATTTGTTCTTATAAAACCAACGAAAAATTTGTACGCAAGTGGGGTCCAGTATCATGTACCATGGACTATGGTAACAGGTATCGCTTCGATGTCCCTGCCACCCTGTATATGTAATCATGGTTAGCATCATTCCTTATCTGAAGGGTACCAAGGTCGATTGGACTCTGAAAGTTGACTTGACAAGAAACACAGATCACTGCGTCATCCACGCATTTAGCATCGCATCGTATGCAGATCGTAATTGGTCGGTAATCCAGTTTCCTTTGTGTTGGGGATAACATAACGTAAATATATACGTTGGAAGTAATAATACAAACAAATACGTTCAGTCTTGACCACATGTGACGCATGGAAACCACATGTTTACAACCTAATTTGTTCTGTGGCTATGCCCGTGTTGGAATTCGCAGGGAATAATGTTTTCGTCATCAGTTATTTATACATATTATTAATTTATTATCGATGCCTAATCAATAGTGAGGCTTGTAGCTAAGTAATAATAACAGCCACATGGTTCGATCGATCAGAATAAGCTACGCTTGCCAAGGTTGGTCTTTGGATAGGTCACCATCTTTACATACAAGAACCCTCCGTGCCTCGGAAAGAACGTTAAGCTGTTGGGTCCCGGCTGTCATTCGTAGATCTTTGACAGTCGTTACGGGTCGTCAGAAGCCTGAAAGTCTGAGATCCAGTCTTACCGAGGGGTATCGTATTACCCAGTAACTGGGTTGTGGAGGTCAGATAGGCAGTCGCTCCATGTAAAATTCTGGTACTCAGCTGCATCCGGTTAGAATGGAAGTCGACTACAACATAGTTAAGTAAAGACTAGGCAGATGATGATCGATACCTAACCAAATTGATCTAATTATCTTTATTTATATGTGTTTAATAAACATAAAAGTTTATCTGAACTGTCCATTAATGATACAGCTTACTTATATTTTATCTTTTATTAATTTCCATGATAAAACTCTTTGCCTCTTTCAAATACCTACTACCGCGCTGTTCAATACCGAAAAACGTATTTATTTACAGCACAGTTGGCGCAGTGGTTAAGCGATTGACTGCTGCGCTGCGTGCCGCGGGTTCGATTCCCGCACGGAACAAATATTTGTATGACCTACAAGTAGTTTTTCCGGGTCTGGCTGTTTGTGTATGTGAGTTTAAATGTTTGTAAACGCACCCACAATACAGGAGAAGTTCCTAGTGTGGGGCAACGTTTAAAAAAAAAATACATTAAAATCATATAGACAACTCGCTAAGTTCATTTAATCCCATTGAATGACTATGTTATTAGCATCTTATACTATACTACTACTACAGCCAGACACTGACATACAAATTGCAAAATAACGTAACAAAATTTGAATTTCGCGGGCTATCCTGGTTCTAACCCTTTGTTTAAACTTTTCGGAAAAGCTATGGGAAAATAATATCATGGTTTCACCCCCATTTTTGGTTTTGCTTCGCTCACGTAAAATTTTACGTTGTCATATTAAAACGCTTAAATACGGCACATACAGACTCGCATACACATTATTTTTTCATTCGCCACATAAATATACAGTGTGCCACTGCGAATATTTCCTAGCGACTTATCTTCATTGCTAACTTCCTGATTATTTTCATCAGATAATTACGGCATTAACTTGATACGCGAAACTGGACTGTGCACGTGGTTTCTTGAATAAATATTCATGCTGCACGTATTATTGGAACTTGTGAATTAAATGAATATGAAGATTTTTGATGAGTCATTGTTATAAATTATCGTGAACGTGTGTTTGCGCCACTCCTTATAAATAAACCTGAATTTTATAAAAAATAGAATCGTCACTGGCGACAACCACACCAATACAATTATTCAACTGAGCCTATCGCATTCCAGTGCTGGTTAGCCTCTTCCGATATGTCACCCGCTTCTCCGCCTTCCGAATCCAGTCCGTTCCAACTGCCCTATTAAGGTCGAGTGTCGACGAAACAGCAAAACCACTAAGTAGTAGTAAACATGTAGACTTGTAGAGCATGGGTAGACTGATATACGGGTGGACGTGGTCACGTGGTGGCTCCAAAAATCAACTACTAATTAAATTTAACGTTCTTGATGATAGTAAAGGACAGGTTTCATAACACTTTAGTGCTGTAAAAATAATTATAGCATAAGTCGACAAAATAAGTTTTCCTATAGCTGTATGAATGGTTAAAGGAAAAATCTAACTCATGAAAATACCGCATGCAGAGCGCATAGTACAAAATGCACTATGCAATTTGTATTGTGCGTTCTCTTATTTCATCGAGTTTTTTTCCAGAGGCACTAGTATTTTTTAAATCGAAGATTTTAACTTACGCACACCCGCGCGTAAGTTAAAATCTTCGGAACTCCCACTTTATGTCCTCTAGAGGGTGCCATATTCAATTTAACGTGACGTCACAGCTATGAGGGAACAAATGAACATACATACCCACACACGCACACCGGTCAAAATCATAACCCTCCTTTTTACTTCGCTTTAGTCGGGTAAAAAAATAAATGTACTGCAATTTGACAGGTTTTTGACATTTTCCGTTAGTACAAAAAAGCTCGTTGTTGTAGGTATCACAATGGTATGAGCTGGTGGTGTTCACGGCGTCGATGGAGATCTACGGAGCCGCGGTTGCCGATAAGCTCGACAACGGCAGGGGCATACTGCGGCGGCGGTTCTATAGGTAGGACTTATGTACCTTTATCATTTACATAACTACCTTATTGAGTTACTGAGATTGGGTACCTTGGTTCGATTTCTAGGTCGGACAACGTGTGATTGAGTTTTTACTTTAGGAATATTACAATAGCAGCCCGAAATCTGGATAAGTTGCCGCTATGTGGGACAGGGTTGCCAATAACTGGACACATATGGGCCTTAAAACATAACTGGCGAAAAGAGGATGTACTTGTACTCACCTCTGCCTTACGCTTCCAGGAATGCGTGATGTTTGACAGCTAAATCGTCAGTTTGCGAAAAGGTCAATCCTTGCATACCTTCATAAATATAACAACTTTACTCCACACAGCGATCGTGAGGAGTATTACTTGTGGTAATTACCAGCTCACGCGAGCTGTGATGGCTTCCACTCACCGACGCTGTACGCTCATATCACGAGCAAGATCGTATGTTAGTACGGTAATGCTAATAAATCACAGAGTGGGTAATAACTGGAGCGTTCTTAAGCGTGGGAATGGATGTCCTAGAAATCTGCACGAACTCCACAAAATTTAAGACTAACTCGGAAATGACAGACTATCCAATGCTTTAAGAGAACCCGAATGTTGCAAAGAGTAGATTAAAAACCACTTTTTCGGTGTTTGGACAAAAAATTGTTCATTAAACTGTCTTAAAATAAATATTATTAATCCATTTTTTATGTAAATTATAGGTTATACATATTAATATTTGTTGTTAATTTGTGTGTTGACAGACAACACTGCACAGCAGAAAACGGTTCCTACACAAAGAATTTGTCGTCCATATGCGACGACCTCAACAGAGTGTTCATATTGGACAACTCGCCTGGAGCCTACCGGGACTTTCCAGGTGACACACAGACATTTTTTTTTTACACGCTTTATATTAGCTTCACTTGTATGTTTGTTTGTATGTAACCGACTCCTTTGAGCGCGAGTTTGACCCACTTTAAACGGTCAGATTTCATTGAAACTTTGTAAACTTGTCGAGGACCGATGACAATTCAATAATAAAAAAAAAATGAGAAAAAAAAACACGTTTTTGTAGTTAGCAGAACTAAAAAATAGAAAATAAATAATAGTTTAAAAAACTAAAAAACACGCTTTAAAAAACAAACTAAAAAAGGAGAAAATAATTTAATTCAATTAAAAAGCGTGGGGTGCTTGACATTAATTGATTATAAAAATACCTCAAAAAGCACCCCACGCTTTTTAATTGAATTAAATTATTTTCTCCTTTTTTAGTTTGGTTTTTAAAGCTTGTTTTTTAGTTTTTTAAACTATTATTTATTTTAATAATGTATACTTTCACTTGGTAAGTAAATAACAGTGACAGGAAGTTAATATTTTCACCATCAACAAACACTCATTGGAAAACATACGTATTATTGCCGCTAACTCAAAACCACTACTCAGAACTTGCCCAAATGAACACGATAAGTATACCCTTTCAAACAAAAGAACATTTTTACACGCTTTATATTAGCTTCACTTGTATGTTTGTTTGTTTGTATGTGTGTAACCGACTCCTTAGGGCGAGATTTTGACCCACTTTAAACGGTCAGATTTCATTTAAACTTTGTAAACTTATCGAGGATCGATGACAATTCAATAATTTCTGACCGTTTAAAGTGGGTCAAAATCGCGCCCTAAAGAGTCGGTTACAAACACGGAAGAGAAAAAACATGGAATTGCAAAGTAGGCGTGGCACGCGTGCCACAATTAAGCGTTGTTACGCTAACTTGGTCCCAGTCGTGTTCTAACATCGCGTCGAGTTGCTAGTCTCGCGACAAATTTATTTTTCCGTAGCTATACCGTATTGTTCCATTTTGGAGCGCAAAAATGATAGTAGGAGAATAAATCTTAAAAATTGAGGTGTTTCGTACCATCGATATGTACGGTTTTATTTGTTTTCTAATAAAATCTTAGTTATTTTCAATTTACTAATAATTTAATATAACGTCTGGTTAAAATCAACCTTACATGATTAAAATAAAGTTTATTTTAGATTGATTGTATTCTCTATTTCATTCTGGAAAGTACTTCGCTACTCAATTAGTGATGCAGTCGGGTCGGATGTTGGTTTTATCGATGGATATCGATAAAAGAAAATTAGTCATTTAATATTTATTGCAAAATAACATTACAATACCACTATAGGTCGCTTAACATTCATACACGAAATTTATTTTAAGAAGTGTATTATGTTGCATAGATGCTTTATAGCAAAAATGTAATCAAACTTTTACATAATAGAGTAATTATTATAATTTTAATGATGCCTGAGACGTTGCATTGCATTGACTAATCGGTCATTTCGGTGTGTAAGATCATTCAGTCATCAAACCGCCTTAATGACAGTACAACAAATATTTCAACGCCACTCCAGTGCCACTGAACAGTTCACCGTTTTCGAAAATCATTAAGTTTTTTAATCAAGTCAGTTATCATGTTTTATTATTATCACTTAAAAATATGGATTGAATTGAAATTAAATTAAACACAGTAATATTTTTTTCTCCTGTTCATTGTTTTATTGGTATTGTTTTCAATAGTATTATTTTTATTTCAGTTATTTATTTTGTTTTCAAATAACACTACGTTATTCTTCCTACAGTTTTATTACTGAACTCTCAACAAGACACCCAATTTTTTGTTTAATTCAAAAAAAATATCTATCGATATCGATAATGTAATTAAAATTCAATGCATGTGCGGCATTGATCGAGTAGCAATAGATATCGACCTATGACGCGAATGTCGACCTTATTTTTATGCCAATTAAGTTTAAAATTGGGACTACTGAAAATACTGCCATCTATGGTCGAGTAGCGGAATTTACTTGGCAATCAAATCTAGTTTGACTTTAGATTACAAAACGTTGTAAATACTTTCTGAGCTAAAGTAAAATAAATTCTATCTACAGAGCCTGAAGGTTTATTTCCAGATGTAGGATCTATGGCTTATGCTAGTTTTGACTAAAACGAAAACGACAAATCAAACGAATTGTTTATTTGTAGTGCATTATATGATTATCGGATTATGTGTGTGAGTTTGGCGACAACGGTTCCTATAGTAATTTTGTTGCATTGCAGTTCCACCTGTTTTTTCTCTTCCGTGGTTACAAACATACAAGTGAAGCTAATATAAAGCGTGTAAAAAAGTCATAGTGAGGAGCGTTTTGGCGGTAAATTCAAAACAACGAAAAATTAATTTGATTTTAATCGAGAAAATGAATAGAAATCATTTTTTTTTTTCTTTTAAATATCTCGTTCCATTCTTCAATTTAAAATAGTTTTGAATAAATTGGAAAATACCCTATTGAGAAACGCCTCCTATTTTTTAAGTCTGTTAAAAATTTACATACGGAATTATGACTTTATATAATACGTAAGTAGTTTCCATTACAATAAAAACCTTACTGATCAAAATCGTCATGGAGTCTAGAAGATTTTTAAAACTTTTCTTCAAATAGGAATTATATTGACTAGCTAAGTGCAGGAAAAGATTTGGACGAACTACTATTTGTAGTCATGCCGCGCTAGTTTACTGTAAATATTCCATTAGTTACATTATCTATGGCCCTGGATAATCGCGATTGTTCACCTAACAAGATAGTTTTAAATGGATTATTACGCTATTTAAAGTAATAAGTACCGTAAACGTCCCCAGATAACGCGATACCAATAAAGTCGTGGTTCTCTGAGCCACTGGACGTGGCGCTACTGAACCTGCTGCCGGTGCTGGACGCGCTGCGCTTCACGCACGACGTGCGCTCCGTGCTGTCGCGCAACCTGCACTTGCACCGCCTGTGGTAGTACACAACACGTGAGTATACACACGAATTTACAAGTTCTGTAGTGCTATTCTGTCATAACTAGAGACCGGATATTCGAATACATATTTACCTAAAGTTAACTTTTAGCTATGAAAGTATGGAAACGGAAGTATTGCAGATATTTAGTGTATGACGTCGTGTAATTGTGTAGGGTAAATAAAAATTTGTGCATCCTACCATTGGGTTGCTATTCAACAAAAACTGTTTCCGCTGGAACTACGTCATCCTAGCACATTTTTTTTCCTATGGACGTACAAGAAAAAAAAACCGGACTGGTGCGAGTTGGACTCGCCAACTTAATTGGCGTCAACTATGTATGTATGGGGTACCCATTAATTCTCAACTTTTTTTAATTTTTGGAATTTTTCCTTTATTTTTGCTGCCAAATTTCGTGATTCTAGGTCAACGGAAACTACCATATAGATTTTCGACCCAAAACCTATAGGGTACTTCCGGTTGACCTAGAATTGACAATTTTGGTTAAAAGCAAGGTCTTACAGCACAAGTAAACGGAAAATTCCGAAAAATAAAAAAAAATGAAAATGAAGGTAAATTTTGGTACTTACAAGTTTTCGCGAAAATTCAAATCATATCTTCTTATCGTGTTGACTCAGGTCCTTGATTTTTATACACCTAACAGGGACTATGTAGACCTCAGTATCTGGTATAAATTTCAACTTGCTAGGTCCACCCGTTCCTGAGAGAATCGGTGGTGACACATGGACAGACAGACAGCCGGACAAGAGAGTGATCTTATAAGGGTTCCTTTTTTACCTTTTAAGGTACGGAACCCTAAAAATACATTCAGTAATTAGTCTGTAACGAGATGTAAATGTGTATGTTTAAAAACTTGTGTGTCATTAAACTGCGGAGATAATCGAGTTTCCGCTGCGCTAACGTTTGGCTATTTGATGAAAATCATATAAAACAGTTTAGTGTAGTGTTGTAATTTTTTATGCACGTTGCTTTGAATTAGTGTATAAAACGTGTGAAAAGTAGGTAATTAAAATTTTAAAAAAGAACAACATTAGTAACAAAGTATTATTACCATTGACGTTATAAGTTAGGCTCTAGACTTCCTATTTTAAGTACTTGGATCTAATAACCTTATTTTACTTTTACGTGTATATATATCTTCTGAACGGCATATTTTTCCAAATTCTGTTTTCACGCACTTTATACACAAATTCAAAGCAACGTGCGTAAAAATTACATTTCTGCACTAAACTGTTTTTTATGATTTTCCATCAAATAGCCAAACGTCAGCGCAGCGGAAACTTGATTATCTCCGCAGTTTAACAACACACAAATTGCATTTAAACATACACATTTACCTCTCGTTACACACTAATTATTGAATATATTTTGTTCTTGTACGTCCATAGGAAACCCACCCGTGTTCCCTCAGTTGCCTGTGTGCCAGGGGCCGCGGTATCTCTTTCGAACAACCCGCACCCCTGGCAGGCATCGGTCCTTGCGAACCCCACCTTGGATGCACAATTTTTTATTTACCATGCACAATGACACGATGTCATACACTAAATATCTGCTAAACTGAAATGAAGAAATTTGTAATTTATCCGCTGCGACTACGCACACCTAAGAACTCGAGTGTATAGTAAGGAATAGAATATTAAAAAAATATGTATAAAAATCCATGGGATTCTTGGATAGCATAAATACTATTTAGCTGCATATTTATTTTAATATAATTTTTAACCCCCGATGCAAATAGGTGTAGATACGGACTTTTTCGATGCAAAAGCGTATTCCATATTAGCCAACATCTCAACTTTAGGTGAATATGCATCTGAACATCCGATCTCTAGTCATAACCTCACGGTGAAAACTTCTGCCAGGGGTGCGGGTTGTTCGAAAGAAATACCGCGGCCTCTGGCACACAGGCAACTGAGGGAACACGGGTGGGTTTTAGTCAGTAAAAGTCTGACACGCCCTCCCGCTCCACCCAGAGCGGGAGAAGTTATTTGATGATTTCCCATCCAAAAAAAAAAAAAAAACGGTGAAAACTTAGGTGAAGTGAGCTTAAAAAAAAAGCTATGATTCCACCTGATGCTTCCACTCAATCACGCAAAAACGGCCGAACGGATTTGGATGAAATTTGGTACACAGATGGTTTTATACAACCTAGATTAACACATAGGATACTTTTAATCCCGGTAGTACGTTCCCCTGGGATAAATTTAAACCCCCACGCGGGCGAAGCCGCTAGCAAAAAGCTAGTTATTTATATATTATTTAAATATTTCACTGCCTCGTTGGTCTAGTGGTCGCAAGCATGAGGTACTGGGTTTGATTACCAGGTCGGGCAGTGCTATTGGGTTTTTCTATCTGGAATTTCTCAGTAGAATCCCGGAATCTGGATCTGATTTGAGCCCGTTGATGACAATAGGCTCGTATAACTGGCGACATGTGATTGTACTATTGGTACATCTCTGCCCGAGCCTTCGAGGCACGAATTTTGACTCCAGGCTGGTACTGAGACATTCCAGATAGAAAAACCAAAACTAAATACTTGTGTTTTGTGACTTTGGTGAAACTGGTTGCCTATTTGTATAAACCGCTAAAACCTTTATTTTTCTATTATTTCCAGATACAATACCGGCTTTTGTACAAATGATGGACGCCACAGGCCTCCTGAACTTATTTATTATTTTGTCACGCGTTAGGCGGTTCAGCTTCTATTCATATAGATTTAATATAGTTGAATATTTTTTTTTAAGTTTTGTTTTTACGTAAATAAAAGTGATTATCCGGTGTGATGTACACACACATTGTGTATGTTAGTAAGTTACCTACTTATGTAGGGTGGAAGCGTTTTTAAAACGCTGTTTTTGTTTATTTGAACATAATTTAAGTGCAAAAATGAGGGTGCGGTCTCACTGCGAGCGGTAGGAAATACGTTATAGATGTTCCTAAATTGAGCTTCAGTTTTGTAGTGCTTTACCATTACCCTTTAACATTAAAAAATATACATATTCTCACTTAGCTAATGAAATATCTAATAATGGTGATGATTCTGTTGTGCACTAACTAAACTTTATATAGGCTATTGCTATCTTTTTCATTTTAATTAAACAAAAAAGAGACAGAAATAAATTAGCGCTGTAAAAAAATTATTAAACTAAGATTTTCTTCTACGCAACTAAGACGAACTAAATTCATCATGCTTTAAATCACGCCAAATTCAAGGCAATCAGGACGTAATTCAGTTTGACAGTTTTAAAGCGACGCTTGTCTTTTTCTTTCGTATTCTGTCAGTAAGAGATAGTAATACTCTTATTCTAGTTTAGGTGGTGAACAAGACAATCTGCACCAATATGTTTTAAAATACATATATGAATTGTATAATCTAGTTTTGGTATATATATTTATGAGTCCCATTGACTTTCCCCATGACATTTATTTATTCTGAACCTTGCATTGACTCGAGTCTCTCTTAGGTCCCTATTAACTAATATAAACATGGTACCTAATCTATAATGTGTTCATTATATCCGCCTTATATGACACGAATTAAAATTTATACAATACTCGATTTGTGTAGCTTAAAACTTCCAATTCTTTTTTATGCAAAATATGTCTTTATTTTATAAGCTCTTTAACTTGCCATATGCCTTTAAAGTTTTCAACGAAAATTAGGGATACTTAGAATTAAATTTACAACTACCTTGCTTACAATGGGGCCACATCTGTTTCTAACAGTGCTGTCTCGTTTCGCTAGTATAGCAAAATGCGAGACAGAAACTATCGTCGAAGGGCGTCATTTTTGCACTTTTAAGGGCTGTCTCGAAATCTTTACACTTTTTTGGTTCCAAAAATAAATTATATAAAAAGCTTTGGTAGTTTATTTTCTAAAATGTACTGATTACTAAACTTTTTTCTTTAAAGCCAATGTTTGGTAGTTCATTTTGTATGGTGTACTGACTACTATACTTAAAATGTATGACTGCTATTGTAATAAGAATTGTGTTGTGAGTTTTGATATCCATGAGTTAATTGTACCTATAAAAAGTTTTCAAAGATACATTCACTGAAATTGACGCTGTTGTGTTTTTAATCAGTTGTCTATGATCTAAATGTCTTCAGCAGTGGGTGAGCTGCCAATAACAGCAGTTTAAAATCAAAGATTTTTGTCAAATAAAAAGGACTGAATAAATATCTTATTAAAAATATGTATCATTCAATTTAATTATGTTTTTTTCTAAATTTCCAGGCAGCCCTGAAATCAAATCATATCTTTTTTTAGACTTATTTGAAGGGTTTAAAAGATACGGCCTTAATTTTTATCACTGCTCTTTGTATATAGAACTTGAAGCCATTATGGTTCCTGCAATTTAATTTACTTAAAAGTTACAAAACTTTTGTTTTAAAATGTACATATTTATAACAAAGATAATTATCATCATAACTGAATCCAATCAAGTTATATTGAAAAAGTGAATTACGGCCATATCTATTAAATCTGAAAACTTACTGCCCACCAAAATATAAGCTTGCAAATTAAGAACCACTTTTTTTTATGTAACCTCACTTTCGTGAAATCAAATTAAAAAATGAAAAGACATCTCAACGTCACTGACAAAAAATCCGATGTTGCCAGGTTAAAAGAATGTAATAATAATAAAACCTTTTAATTTTGACTATCGAAAGTGAGATGTTTTGCTCAAGAGTCATATTCAAAATTATTTGTACCAATTTTTTATTATTTAGTTTACTAATTATTGTGACTTCTAAAAATTCAATCTCTACATGGAACATGAATACATATGAAGTGAAAAGGATTCTTTAATAAAAATCTATCAATACTATAGTGTGATGTGTTATGATTTTTACGATTAACTTCTTTCATTTAAATTATTGTTTTATAAATTATACTCATATTACAAAATTCCTCTTCCTGGCAACACCTAATTGTCCACTTCCCCGCGTCTTCACCCAATTGAAACCATTTTATTCCCCATAGAATAAAGTTGGTACAAATAATCGTATAGTTTCTTCCAGTGGAATAACGAATGCATGTAAATATAATTATTTAATGGACAGTCTTGCGTGATTTGCCTATTTTTGAACGCGCAACGTTGATCTCTTAGGTATAGTTTTCGCTTTATTTTGCTTCTTGGAAGCCCCTTTTCAAATACCGAATTATTTTTAAACTACCGTCATTACTTTGTTAAAAGTAGCAGGTATTCTTTTTCAACATTGACTTGGGAAAAATAAATGTATGGTTTCACTGAAAACTATGAAGTAATTGGCAGTTTAGTTTTGATTCAAAATATACGTTTTACTCCGTGTGAAATCTTAGGAAAATGTTTCTTCTAACAATAATTTAAAAATCGGCAAATCACTAAGGGTGCGTTTACACCGACTGTATCTACGTAATACTCTGCGTAGTGTAACGCATCCTAACTCTTTTGTACGTCACACGCTGTGGACCTCTTAATGACAATAGAATAGTGTACGTTACATATACTATCTGGTACAAATGTATGTCGAATCAGTTACAATTACATTTTTGTTTTTGTAAGCGCTTCATGAAGTTTCTAAATTTTTGAATCAATGATTATGTCGACTCTAACCGTATTAACGTCGGAATGTTGACGTATGATCACAATCAGCATTCTGCTGCAAAAAATCGCAGTAAATAACCATGTGATCGTATCTGACAATAGAATATACAATTATACATGTATTAGAAGATTTGGCTGCTAGCTTTTTCACTTTCAAATTCAAGTATTCGTATTTTTTGTGAATAATGTTTTTTTTTGTATTTTTATGAAGCGATTATAGAAAGTAAAAGTTAATAGTTTTAACACATGATTGTAACGTCGAGACTCGGTAAGTCTTCTTAGTTTAATCCCATTAAATCGTGTATAATTAGTTTATATTGAATTATTTCTAAATAGAAATAAAAGTTCTTTTTAAAACCAAATAGTTGAGATAAATAGTTTTTAGTAATAAAAAAAATGATAACCTGTTAGGACTCATTTACTGATGGTGTGTTTTTGCAAAAACTTGGTATAATGTATTAGCAAAATTATTAAAAACGATTTTTCACTTTTATTAAAAAAATACATAAAACATTCAAATTACGCGCCTACCTACATACATGAGAAAAAAAAACCATTCAGATGAGACGGAAATGAATGAATAGTAATTATATCTCTAGACTTTTCTTGTTTGTTTTTGCAAAAATCACATAATTATGTCTGCCTCGAAACCGGACTGTTTACTAATTTGTCATACTTTACCTACCAGTTAAATCGTGATGCGTTCGGACGCAGCAAGGTTGCAAGATCTTCAGCTATACCTTCTTTTTTAGTTTCTAAGGTTGATTTATCATTGATTGTGTGATTTTAGAACGGGTGTAATGAAGTTTTGAAGGGTCTCGCCACATCGGAAAATAATGTATGGGGAAAACACATGTTGCAACGGTCCTGTAGTCGACTGAGAATTACATCAATGTACAATATTTTAAGGCTGTTTGTTCAGGATACCTTAGAAGTGACGTAAATAGCACCTGAAAATGAACCTACAGGCTGTCTTCCGAATATTATACACTATCTCGTCTACCTACGCATAGACATCTCGACTGGGTACTAAGCCAATGTCTGTTGCCAAAGTTTGACCAAGCAAAAACGATCAAGTCAGTACAATCGTGCTCGAGTCTCCATGCATTTTGCTCTCAACAAGCAACTTAATTATAATCAGGATAAATGTTAAATTAAGTTTCTAATAACTAGTGTGCCCAAATACAGGGGCAATGTAATGCAATTTAGTTTTCATGTAAATAATATAATTTATCTGTAGCATATCATAGATCCATTTTGGTAAATTCACAGGGTCATTCGTTTTACAGTGAGATTAAAAGTAATTTTCTCTTTGACAACCCAGTAAGACGTGTTTCAAATGTTTTGAGTGAATAAGCTTACAGATAGTGAAGCAGTTGCAGTTTTATATATCCACGTCGAATATAAACTACTGAATGTAGGTACTTTCTTATTACCAATATAATACACCAATAGTATTTGCACGAACCAGCAAAAATATAATGTGACCAAAAATACATAAATAAAACTATACACACAAAACATTTGAAACATTGAGCTATCGAATATAATTGTATTCACAAACCACATAGCACAATTTATAACTGTAGGTACCGAATACAATTCAAAATTAGCTGTTACTTTTTCTAAAAACAATCCCAAATATCTTTTATTTGTAAATACCGGAATGGCGAAGGCGTAAGGACACTTAAATACAAGCAATCATAGAGATTCGCGTGTAAAATTCTAATGTATGAATTTAAAGTCGTTTTTAGATGTTTTGACTACGGTGGCATCATAACTAACAGTATTCTATAAAGTATTTTTCACCATTTAGAATTAAAGTGAAGTAAATTTATGCTACACAAAAACATTTTTATAAGCACGTATTTTGAAAAAAATACTATTTAGAATTCTCATAAATTACCATCAACGAACAATATTTTTTTTCAAATCATCCTTTGGTTTAATAAGTACTTTCATGTGAGTACTTACTAAGTGTCACTGTAGTTAAAATATGTTAATACGGCTGCTGTAAAGTTTGATAAATGTTTACTGTTAAATAGAAAACATGGACAATCCAAAGTCGGCGATTAAAAAATATTGAAAGCTGTAATATTGCAGTCTCAACTGGTTGTTCAAAGTTCAAAAGCGATTTGTAATATAGCAATATTAAATCGATTTCAACAAAGTTATTTGTTTTACTTATGATCCTGTTTCATCCCGCTCTAGCAGCCACTTTTTTGTGAGTCTAGATTTGCTAGCTTTCATTTTCAACAAAACTACACTTCAATTATGTTTAACACAGTAGGGTATCAATTCAAACTAACAGCGCCATTCATTAAATGAAGTTTCCACAAGACACTTCTGTCCACCCCCAAGTTCTCAAATTATGTTCAACAGCCGTATAGGAAGCCTGATGAACTTCTGTAATCTGTTGCAGTTCACAGAAGTTTTGTGTTATGCCATCTTTTGCCAACGGGATAGTAGGTACCCAGAACGGCCGAGCTACGCCACTGAGCCACACAACGAACTTCTCTCCAACCTAAAATCCTTAGGTACTAATAAACGCAAAAGTTTGAATGTTTGTTACTCTTTCACGCAAAAACTACTGAATGGATTTGGGTGAAATTTGGCACACAGATAGATACCTAGATAATTATAACCTAGATTAACACATACGATATGTACTTTTATCCCGGTACCTAGTACGCTCCCGCAAGATAATTTCCGACTTCCATGCGGGCGGCAGCTAGTATACTTATACTAAACGTATATTGCTTCCGATGTAAATTGTAGACCCATAAAACTTCATCACACTCTTTGGGAACTTGGAAGAACTAGATTGGCCTCAAGATGATGCGTAAATTACCTATCCTATAGGTACTCATACATTCATTAAAATTCCGACTTTTATGGGGCAGGTACAAGCTCTATAAGGCCGATATTACCCACATAAGTTTGTTATTATGCCTCATAATGTGTGTTGGCTCCATCTTGGAATGCAGTATGAAGAAAAGGTTGTCAAATAAAAGAAAGCTTTTACTTCGATGAACCCTTTAATTTGAGACTATTTTGATGATAACATTCTAACTGAAAATTGACAAAAACTATTATCGCCTGAACTAAGTTTACAAAATATTTGACAGGATTGTGGGAGCATTTCAAAAGTAAAACGGTTTCATAATCAAACTAATTATATGTACAGGATCAATGTTATGTAGGCCTAATTAGTTTTCGTCAAAACACTCTGCTCCCTTAAAGTAATGAGACGTAACAAAAATATCTCCACACAACATTAATAGCTGTCCAAATTTATAATTTTCTTAAAGATAACAGTTAAAACATCATCATTTAGCATAGCTTATGAGATGTAAAAGCACTTAGATGGTTTAAAATTTTATAGACATTTTCTAAAGTGTTAACGTTTTTTTGTCTTATTCATGTTTTATGATTTACAATTAACACAATGGTCGTCGATTTAATTCGACCATATTGAAAGGTGATTTTCAATAGTTTGGCAAAGTACATAATCCATTTCAGATTTGAAATGGTGACTTTTAAAGGGGGTATATATGGTAGATCCCCTTGGAAGTTTCATTATAACTTCCTAGTATTTGAAATTATATAGGTATTAGTCAGTGTGCCTAGCACAGTAGCACAACACACCATCCTTAGAAAGTTGATTCTTAGGAGAAATATAACTTACGAAATTATTTACTCTCCCTAAACAAGTGACTAAATTTTACATCTTTAAAGAAATATATTTTTAACCAATATTATCATTTGATTTCCCCTGTATCTAATGTATATTAAAGTCTTCTGTTTTATATAACATTAAATACACATACTAAAATTTTACTGAAAATAAGATATAAAAAGAAAATAGGGACAAATCTTACTAGTGCTACTGACAAAATTTTACATGAAATAAAAACATTTAACATATAATAAAACCTAAAAAATCTGATGCCTATGCTGTAACTGGTAAGAATAATTGTTGTAAAGATATATAGCAAATTTTTGCAGTCCTTATAATATTAAAAGAGGATATTTCCTCTCAAAATTATGAAAGTATTAATGCAGCACATCATGTCAATAAAAATATCTCTTAGAAAAGCGTATTCGTCAAAGTAGTCATAGTATTGTCTTTTAAAATGTACATATTATAATATTGCAAAGTACTCATAGTTAACCTAAATTGAAGGTTCTTATAGTTCAATTATATTGGATTTTGAATGCAACCTTAAGCTGGAGCCAATATAAATATCACAAGTAGCGGCTTAAGGGACCTTCTCAACGTCTGTCCAAACTAAAAGAAGATCAGTCACTAAAATTCATTCTCTGTACAGGTTACAGTCAAAGGTTTAAAACTTATTTAAAAATACTCCAAACAATGAGTCACTACAAAACTAGAGGGTCTACACAACATTTTTAAGAAGATTCAGTTTATACTGTTTACATTCAAATTACGGCTGTACATTTTATACTTTATATGACTGCAACTGTTCACAGCAGCCACTTATTAAAGAATCAATTTTATGACACAGAGAATGCCTTTTCTGAAAAGGATTTAACATAAGCCTCATGCAATTTGTTCACAAAATCAGCATCATGTTTCAGCAGATAATTGAAAGCTTGAAGCAGCTGGTTCCTAGTAAGAGGCTCAGGGGAAGGCTGGACATCTCCACCCGTGCTAGCAGTGAACATTGTGGGCGGCATCAGTGCTGGCTTCTGCTGAGTTGACACGTCAATCAAAGGGTATATACCAATCTCTTCCAATTTGCTACCGTTAAAAGAGCTTACCGTATGGTTGATGTCCTGTGACTGATTCAAGTACGTGGCCAGGGGAGACGTTGGTTTTGGTGATGATATATGCATCAGATTCAAATCATTCTCCAGTGGTATAATGCCATTGGTGTCATTCGAATCCAACTGACCCTTCTTCAGACTAGATATCCTCTGCTGATTGGGCTTGTCAACAGGAGTTGACTTTAATGGGAACCCACAGTTTTGTCTCATGTTTGAATCCATGTTCATGCTGCCGTTTGAACTTTGAGCCTCTTGAGGTGTCACAGAGCGCTGCTGTTTCTCTATATGTTCGACAGAATGCGCTGGATTGCTCATGAGCCGCTGCAGCAGCTGCGGCACCTCCCGGGCGTCTGTCGACCGCGGCCCGAAAATACCCGGCGACGGTAGCGATGACACCGCCGGCATCTGCGCAGCGGCACCGCTCCCAGCTTTCGCGAAGAAATCCATCACGCTTTGCGAAGTCATGTCGGGCGCACGCGACGGTATCGAGTCACACTTGTTAGCAACGACGCCCTTATTGGAATTGAAGTCATCCTGGGCCTTGCTCAACATGCTGAATATATCGACGGGCGCACTAGGTGTGGACGTACTATATACAGCGTTCTGCGACATGTTCTCGCCGCCTGGAACTTGCTTGATCGGGTCTTTGATGAGAGAATTTAATTTTGTCGCAACTCTAACGCACTCGTCTTTATCATAGAACCATATGCCGTAAATGCGACACTTGGCGTTCCGATACAAAAGGAAAGGTTCCTTCAATTGCAATTCTATTCCTTTCGATACTGGTTCGATTAGGTTATTCGTATTCAATCTGTTCATAATCACTAAACTATGGTACGGTTCACCATTTCTACTGTACACAAACAAAGCACCCTCGATGTTAGTTTTCTCCCATTCGTTCTCTTCGAATGTATATAGCGCAACGTGGGTAGCACTGTCGATTATTTCTCTAGCGTATGGATCTGCCCTCTTTAGGGCAGCAAAATTCATACGTAGTCCGGTGTCAGCCATTTTATAACAACAAAATACAAGTTTTTATACAGCGAGCAAGCATCACAGCAAAATGACAAGAACGAATAAATTCGCCATTTTCGAACCGTTCCATTTACTCACTCATTGAATTTTATTTACTACCTCCGAATATAAATTAAGATAATAAAAAATATTGTCAGAATTTCTTGAAATTAACATTGAATCTACCCGAATTCCAGTTACTTCCCAAAGCTACAATACGGCAGTAAAAATAGAAATATTTGACTTTTGAACTGTTTGAACATCACTGGTTCTGATTGCAAAGGAACGTTCCATCATTGAATGAAGTGTGCGGTGGGGTGGCGGCAGTCTAAAAAATATATTTTTGCTTAATTAAAGTACACTTATGTTTTAAAACTTTAATTAAAACACATGTTTTGGTTTGTAAATTAAGTTGGTAGCTATCACTTGCAGGTAATTAAAGTGCAGATTCAATTAAGTTCATACGAAATTGGATTTAGGCACCAATAATTCGACTATGATTGGATTGAAGCATCGATCTCTATTGGAAGCATTTATCTGCATTTGGAGGGTGTATCCTACCAAAATGGCTAGTTACTGATAGGTATACCAGAATGGCTAGTTACTTAATGGGTATCGCCGACTAGCCAACGGCCAGGTAGGACCCTGATCACTGACTACCGCATGATCTCGTACATTCACAAATTGTTATTGTTTTAATGTGTTAGGGCTTAGGTAGACAGTATGGTACCAATAACAAACAGGTTAATAAAAAGTACACAATATCGTTAGGTACTTCAAAAACCAAGGGGTCCAGATAGCACTAGCCACTAGGTAAAAGACCTCTACGTATCATGAATTTCGAGGGACATGGCCATCTTAGGACACTCATACCGGATTCCCCCCACAAATCGGGCCAGAAGAGGCCGTTTGATCTTCAGCACAATGAATAAATTATTATTAATACATGCATGCAAAGGCGAAAAATAAACTTTATTAAGTACTTGACGAATTAGAACCTAAAAATATCCTAGTATTGGATTTCATTGTTTTCAACTAAATGATGTAATTTTATCATATTAAACAGAAAAATTTGACCTCTGTCATTTTGCACTTGTGGGAATTGAGTAAGTTATTGATAAATAAACCGAATGCGACATTTCCACAAAAGTACTTCATCATAGTGGTGCACCTACATTGGAATGAATTACTCGATAACGCTAAGGTCGCTATGGCAATTTGGCTTGGTTGGTCATTATCGTTGTGATTACTAAAGAAATTTTCAAATTTCAAATTTATTTATTGATATTATGTGTTAATATTGTATGTACAGATGCCAGCGCCAGCACATCAAGCTATCCCAAAGTGTCAAATTTTCTCAATTGAACATGAACCTTATTCTTATATCGTAAAGTTGAAAATCTATCAAAGAAATTTGACAGCTTGGGGTACCTTGATGTGCTGGCGTCTGTATAACAAAAAGATCCCTACACATAGTAGTCTATGATGACCCCCAAACTAGGCCCGACCGACCCTTGCTCGTTGAAGCGCCAAGCCGCGCCTCAACTGAGCCAGTAGAGTTAAATTCCCCGTCTAATAATAATAATGCAAATATTTTGATCCAGCCTGTCCCCACTTGCTATCCCCCTACCAGTGACGCCCTGAGCCGAGGCCCGTACCCCGCAGGGGGTGCCCTCAGCGTGCAGGTGTCTAGTAATTTAAGTAGTTTTAAGCCCTGGCTGGAGGCGTTAAGTTTATTCTTAATGGCAGCCCCGGGAAAGACCGGTTAAGCAGTCACGGCCTCTCAAGGCCAACTGCGAGATGCCCGACAAAAAAAATACCCCAAACTAGGCATTTGCCTGTATCTTGGGGGTCGGAATTGCGACATTTTCATAGTGAGGTACACATAGTAGTATTACATAACAGGAAAAAATAAACTAAGGAAAAAAATAAACTAAACTAAAATCAATTAAAATAAAATAAACACAAGTTTAACTTTCTATAAGCGTGAGATTACACAAGGCAAAATAAAATAATCAATATATGATCAATTAAATAAAAATATGAATAATTTCGAAACAAAAATATTAATCAACAAAAATCTAATTAATTAGGTAGAATCTTTAGGTATTTATTTAGGTAAAATCTATATGACAAATTTAAATGTGAAGTGTAAGTGTGAGTATATATTAGAGTGTGAGTGAGATTGGATTAGTGTGTGTATTTTGAACGTAATATAATTTTAATTAACTACATATATTATAAATAATATTTTCCGTTTCGTCGTAGGAGTGAGTATCATTTCTTTATTTGTCTTTTGTACAGACACTTTATAGCTTTATTGTAAATGTATGAAAATAAGTAAGTAGTCTGGGGAACGTCAAGCCATAAGGTAATTTACTTGGGGAATGGGAATCCTGATTGTGCGCTTTGACACTATTTCTTGGTAATCGGTCCTGAATTTAATTTTTTTATGCATTATGAAGGGTTGCGTTGAGGATAAACAGCTGACGAACACGGAGGACCGGGAAGTCATTGTGGAGTTGGTTGGTTGAGTACAAGAAAGGCTTCTTGAGGATTACTTTAATGACGGCTCTTTGTGCTCTTTCGACTTGGATAAATGCAGTTTTACCAGCACCACCACCCCAGACAGAACTTCCATATTGAAGGACAGACTGGCAAAGACCAAGATAAATAGTGCGAAGTATAGGAATAGGTGTACAGTCACGTAGTTTTTTCATTATATGAATAAGTTTTCTGACTCGGCCGGAGACTGAGTGTATATGTTCATTAAAGATAAGTTCTTGTCTAAAGTAATTTCTAAATATCTCATGGAATGAATACGTTCGATTACAGTACATAAACAGTTTGTGGATTGGGGGTTAAGGCTATTGTTGCAAGTATGAAATTCGAGACTAAGGTGTTGACTGCCAGGGGTGCGGGTTGTTCGAAAGAGATACCGCGGCCCCTGGCACACAGGCAACTGAGGGAACACGGGTGGGTTTTAGTCAGTAAAAGTCTGATCCAAAAGATTTCATGTGATTACACGAGATGGGCAAAGTTTGGGATTATTCCTACAAAGTTTTTTGTTCCTTGTTTACGTGAAAATAATGTAAGTGTTCCAGTTATCATGCTGTACTAACAGCTGACTCAATGCTACTGGCATACAGTTTGGTGCTAATGAACTTTGCAGGCAGACCATGGTGTCCACAGTTTATGACTTGTGAGTTTGTTATAAAGCAGTGAGCCCTCCCGCTCGACCCAGAGCGGGAGAAGTTATTTGATGATTTCCCACCCAAACAAAGAAAAAAAAAAGGTGTTGAGGGGGGGAACCGATCACTTTTCCGATTTTTTTTGTTCGAATTTATTTATTTATTATTTATTTATTGAGAAGGCACTTCAACGACTTATTCACTACGACAAACACAAGCAGGAATCACAAACAGTTTAAGGAATTGTGAAATTAGTCACTTACAGAAGTGCACAGCGCTAGCAGAGTAATTAAAAAAACACGCAAGATATAAAAGAAAAGAAAGAAAAGAAAGAAAATACATTTATTTAGCACAGACTAAAAAGGATAGGATATCGCTAGTTAGATCACTTACATGAAAGTAATAAAATAATATAGTTAAAGAAATGAGCTATGTTCACAACTGAGATTGGAATACAAAAAACAAAAAATATTCTGACAAACAAGCAATGGAAGTTAATTAGGAGGCGGATCGTGACGTACTGACGACTCGAGTCTCCGAGCTGGTTAGAAGTTTCGATCGGAATTGTCGTAAAGGGTTAGAGAAGATGTCGATGCTATTGGTTCGTGTGGCAATTTTATTGTAATTTCCCATTAGACGGTTCATGGGTGCGGTGCTACCAAGGTTAGTACGACTTGCAGTGGTGGCAAAGGTAATAGTTTCACGATTAGATCTAATAGCTTTCTGTCGGGGTACAGCTATACTTAATTGCATCAGAAGATCGGGAACATTTAGAAAGCCGTTTACAATTTTATAAAGAAGGATTTGGTCCGTCACGTCTCTTCGGTGTTCAAGAGAACACATTTAATGACTGAGCCTTTGAATTTCATTTTACTGAAAACTATTGACCGACGTCTTTTTTGATAAAGCCATTATTTGACGTATTTTTAGATCAAGGAAGTATCATGTGTCATTGGGTATCATTTTACCGGACTATATTTCGCCTATTTACAAAGTAACTTTTTTCTATTGGCCGTAGCCTCTTTTGAACTTTTTTCATTTACCAAATGATTTATTTGCCATATTTTCACCACACCGAAACAACATTTTACGGAATATTATTTGGTCACAAATAAATAGCCGGTTACTTGGTAGCATTTTCAATATTAAATTAAAATAGTGTCATAAAAAGTAAAAATGTTGTGCTATAAAATTTAGTGATAAACGAATCGCTGCAAAATCGACTTTACGCAGTCTTGTCTGCCTACCCCTAGAGTGTTATTTAAACCCGCGTATGCGTGGAGGGGCTGGGTGGCGTGGGGCAACACAAAACCCGCAGTGCCGGAGCCGTGACAGAGACAATGCTTGCTGCATGTTGCATGGTTGTTTGCACGGTGCATACTTGCTTGCATGCTGCATGCCGGCCTGCACGCTGCATGGTTTGGTGGCAATTTGGTTTTTTGATCAGAGTGTCGCTGTACCTTACTTGACGGAGTGCTTGCTTCGCAGTCACTAATTATATGAATTGGTGTTTTGTTTTTATTAATTAAAGCGTCTTCTTTAGTTTTATTTATAGCGGTGTGTACCTGCAAAGATATCCATAGGTTAGGTTAGGTTAGAACTGTGACTAACTACGCGCGAGCCGAGCGAGCAAAGCGAGCGGTGCCGCGGTAGCGGCCGGTGAGCGCTACCTCGAAATTGGTCGCGAAATTTTTCTAAGTATTTTTTTCATAGTGCCCCCAAGACGACATTCTGACCCCAAGACTAACCATGAAATATGACCCCGTATCATCTGGGTAGAGCCTACGCCATAGGCTGTTAATTCAGCATTAGCTATAGTTAGAAATAGATTTAGGATGTAGGATTTAGATGTTTACCTGGAAATCCTAGTAAAACTAATATCCTTTTTGTCAGTATGCTTGAGCTAGTTTTTATCTATTGAAGTAAAAGCCGGTTATTTTGCGAACATATTTTACTGTTTTTGTTACAAATAAATAAGCTATCGATGTGTTTTTAATATGAAACTGATCATGCCTCAGTTTTGGACCAAAAAATCGACCGTGAGCTTACATGTTTACACCTATGGTATGTTTATTGCATATTCCATTTTAATTATTGCACTAAAAAAACATAAGCATTCAAGTAAACTTATATTGTTATTACAATAACAATATTTGTTAGTACAGACAATTGGTTTTTATTCCATCGACATGTAACTTAGCCCATCACTAGTTTCCGCATCACAACTAAACGAAACGTCAGTCGTCAACAACGTCATTCATTTAAAAGTTTGCGCGTGTCAGAGACGGCAGTTTACAAATAAAATAAATATTTTTCGTTAATTAAACAACTGCGTCTTGGTATATATAGTACAGTTAAGTACAATCAGCTCTGGCTTAAACTAGTAAATATTAGCTAGAAGTTGTTCTAATTGTTTGTAATTTGGACACGTGACGTATAGGCTAAGTTTTAGTAAACAACAAGGTAGAATAATGTCTGGTGGTAAAGTTCTGGTGATTGGAGGCGGCGGGCGGGAGCATGCTCTCTGCTGGAAGCTGGCGGACTCTCCCTTTGTGCGCCAAGTATACTGTGCACCCGGGAGTGTCGGCATCGCGACCACCAACAAAGTCGAGTGCGTCGAACTCGACATCAAGGATTATCCCGTAAGTTTCATATATGTATGTTCGACTATTTTGCGCATATTAAATCTCAGATATTCTGAAGGCTAAGTCTCCTCATCTAGAAATAATTGATTGGCTTCAGATTGTCATTCAATTGTTTTATTATTAAATGATTAATATTTTATAATATCCATACGCAAAACATAAAAGTATATAATTGGGGGCTATGGGTATCTCGTTTTTCTGATGAACTAGCTCATGCAAAAGTAAAATGTAAACTTAATATTTTATGTAGTACAAAAACGGTTATGTATTTTGTTTTTGACACTATGTTCCTATTAATAACATTATAAAATGGTACTAAAAACGAAATACTATTAAGTAAGGCAGTTCTGTACATTACAATTGGTTTAAGCCACATTAAAAACCTCTCAGGATTTAAAGTGCTTATGGAATTCTTATATTCTTGACAAAATTAACTCACAACCACACTATGGGATAAGATATTACTGTATAGATAGTTAGATACATACATACATAAACTGAAAGCGAGCTCATCTTAGTGATGTACCTACAATGGCATTAATTAATTGAAAATGTTAAAGTCATAAATGGGATAGTTCCCAGCCATAAAAGCCTTAGTAGGCTTGATTGGTCCCTATTACTGTGATTATTTAAGAAAAAAAAATATTACCTGGAAATCAATGTAAAATTAATAATCAGCATACTTTTCATCTTTTGAATAATTCTTCATCAGCTTTGGTAATTTTTCCAACTATATTGGGGGCTGCTACTTTCTTCCAATGGGGGTAGGCAGAAACTACAGATTACCACCCTACCCCTTCTGCTTTGTTTTCTAAACAGATACATCTATTCAAAACCTGTTAAAGTAATAACAAAAGTAGTGAACTAAGAAGAATATTTTATTTTATCAGTGTGATTGAGTTCATCGTCAATTAGAGCATGCGTTAATTGATTCAGCTTAAACAAATTATAAGATTATCATTAGTGTGTCTATCAGTATGTTACATAATGATAACTGACTTAATTGTTGTATAAAATTATAATAAACTTGTTATTGGATAATCAAGTCATTAGTTAGTTCTAGTAGCTGTTCATGATCAGCATTGCCTAGACAAGCATTTGACTGGCCATAGTGGCTATCGTATCAAAAATGATACAATTTGATAATCTGATTTGCCTTGCCCCCGACAGCAAATAGCTGTTGGTAGAAAAGCAGTTGTCTATTTGTTTTAAAGAGACAACATTTTCGGGTTTTGGATTTATGAACAGTGCGGCAGTGTTTATTGGACTCCTATGATGACATTGATTGATGTGCGATTTTGTATGGAAGCATATCAAATGGTAGTAATGTCAATAGCTATGCTGGAATATAACAGTTTTTCTGATTATAAGTGCTAACTTAGCTTTAGCTTGACTGCCAGAAATATGATTTTGTATGAAAAATCAAAGTAAAATGGCTCAATAAAATCTTGCATTGCACAGAAAAAGACAGCCTTTAATTTAAATGATTTTTCAGGTTTATTATTCATAGTTTTATCTTTTCATGGATTCTATTTGTTTTTTTTTTACCAAATTGCCAACATAGGTATTATTATCCTCAGACAAGCCTCCTTTCAAACTAAAACATACTTGGCCTCAAAGCCTGAGTTGTTGTTAAGTTGTGGATATGTGATCATTTTACTATGGTCCTTTCAATCACAATCTCAAAGGGCTTGGTGCTCCTTCAAGTACATTTAATCTTGTCAAAAACCCATCAAGGAGCATGCACACCCACCTAATAATTGGTTGTGAAAATATGAAACTTTTTTCAAGATAATTAAAATGTTTTTGGAAAAATAGGAATAAAGCCATTTCTACACCAGAAAACAATTTGAAATATAATATGAAATATTTTTTTTATAAAGGCACATTTAATCAGAGTTCAGTACTAGAAATATTGGTCCAAGGTGTCTACATAATTTATTAAAATCTTTCTTACAAAATAATTGGTGTACAATGGTTTTCAGTTTGCATACACTCAAAATAATAAAATCTCTATGGTATTGCGAAAACCACCAGGGAAAGCGGTGGCTTTGTTATTTTAATTATTACGTAATCAAGTGTTTTAATGTCTGAGTCAGAAAAACTTTTTCCGGAGATGTGAATAATAATCTGTACTAACTGAGACTATTAAAATAATAGGGTATTTTACTCTATACGAGAAAAAATCTTAAAATATATTATTGAGATAGCTTAGGCAAAATGCAGTCGGAAAATGTTAGTTTTAGTTCATGAAACAACAAAATAAATTTTAAATTACAATTTAAAGATTTCAGTTTTTTTAATCTGTTTTTGAACACCATGAAATAGTAGCCGCCATGTTATTTCGTCATACGGCATGTCAACTGAGCAACTTTGTACTTTTATTATTTTTGTAACCAAAGTATTTTTTATTCAAATAAAACTCTGCATTCAGGAACAGCAAACCAACGATAATTAGAAAAATAACTATTTTTTTTAATTATAAACAATTGTCATACAAAATATCAGCGCATTTGTTTTTAGCAAACTGACGTCATACCCATAGAGCAATATGGCGTCTACTGCGTCTAGCGTTTTCGTCAAAATACGCGCAAAATTTGAAAATGTTAAATTTAAATGCATTTTTATGGCATTAATCGATTAAATAAAAATGTGTTTTTTTTTAGTGGTTTATTAGCACTCTAGAATCTAATTAAGACACTTTTCAAAAATGAGTGTAATACCCTATTAAATACTCTTTTCGACATACACTACTTGAATTAAGATTTACAGGATTGATACCTGCATTCTTGTTTGTCTTTCGCCTGTAATAGAAGTTTAGGTAAGGTTATTAATTTCAGTACTTAGGTACCTAAGTGTGAAAGCAACTAGAAAAAAAGTTAATAACTTTAATACTTGTGCACCCTAACCTTCTCCGGCGATCTACTAGATAGATATAAAGTCGATGACCTTAGATTACTGTCACATGTACGAAATGTGCTTATAATGACCATTATCAGACGGCCGGTTGCTATTCCGTTCGGTTGGTAACAGGGAAGTACCTACTGCGATAAAAATTTCGGAAGATGTTCTTTAAGAAATTGGGAGTGAGATAAATAATAATAAATAAATAAACAGTAACTAGTATAATACTTGCTCATAGTTATAAATAGTTGTTGATACACTGACCAGTGCCCAGCACGCCTACCTAATACAGTCAAACTTGGAGGAGCGAGAACTGGATTAGAGAGGAAACTCTACAAGAGAGAGTGATTGCCAGGATCCGACATTTTAACATACGAAAACCTCTAAAAGTCAGAAACATAAACCTCTGTATGGGAGAGTCGTTTTTCACGCTTGGACCTCTATAACTGAGACTGCCACTTGCCCTACCAGTATAAGCGAGAGTCGAGTAAATTCCGTCGAATATACCCACAAAATGAGCATCTTTGTGTCCCAGGCTTTCCACTACTTATGTACCGCATTCTTTTAGAACGGCCAGATGTGTCTGTCTGTACAGACCTTTTTGTCAATCTTATTATAGTTGATGAGTAGGTATCAATTGCGCAGAAAGATTCAATACGGAAATATTAAAGGTATCTATATATCTCCGTAAGTGAGAAAAACCAATACTGCATTTCTATAAGTGAGGAGTTTGGTAAAGTGAAGAACCCCTTACGCAAGAAAATATCTGTCCTTTGAATTCTCGCTCATCCAGGTTTGACTGTAGTCAGTTATTGTTGATGTATTTGTGAATCCAAGTCTACCTAACTACGTAACTCTTGTCTACTGTCTAGATCTCTTTGTGGATGATCCACAATGTATTAATTTATAGCCCAAACTTACTGCTTATGTGTTTAGTTCGTAAAATTATGAGATGTCATGAAGGATTCAATCGACAATTTATAATCGGATACAAGATACCTACAATATAACAATGCATGTGGGTATGCATAGGTGCATCTGGACTAGACATATGGGTAGCTCATGAGCGAGTGATAGAAAAGAGCTAGATCTTTTCGATGGACGTCGCTCTCGCCCGACGCCCACTCACTTGCTCGCTAAATAGCTCACTACCTCAGTTAGCTCACTCTGACTCACTAGCTCAGTACTTCAGCGAGACACCGATACCTGAACGAAGTCACCGGCCGAACGACTATTTCGGCTCGCTTCGGAATACTTCGGATCGCATCGTCCGATCCTCCAACAATAGCTCTCTGGTATAATACGTCATTTTAGAATATCATACGACATTAATCATTGTAAATATATCTTTATGGCGATGGACTTAAAGTAGAAAATACTTTGGCACATTATAAAAAGCAACCGCATTGTTAACCGACTTCAAAAAGGAGGAGGTTATCAATTCGTCGGAACCTTTTTTTTTTTTTTTTTTTTTTTTTTTATGTATGTTCCCCGATTACTCGAAGATGGCTGGACCGATTTGAATTTTGTTTTTTTTGTTTGAAAGGGTATACTTCCCAGGTGGTCCCATGATCATCAAGTCAGGATCTGATGATGGGATCCTGGAGAAATGGAGAGAACTCTTCAAATTTTATAGGCACACAAAGCGATTTAGGTATTTTTTGGAAGAGTACTTTCTCAGAGTGGTTCCATTTCAATTTGGTGAAGATCTGATGAAGAACTTCGGAGATATGCAACGGAACTCCTCAATAAATGATAGCAAATGGACTGGGATTGCTGAAATCTCATCTCTGTCTATTGCTTACACCAGTTCATAACATAACATCACGCCAGTATGCTGTGAAGGTGTAAGCACATGTGAACCACTAAAAAGTGAAAAATAAAAACTTTTTCCAAAAAAAAAACAACCGACTTCCAAAAAAACACTACAAAGTGAAAAATAACTTTAATTTCGGAAGGCGGTGACAAAAAATTCAAATACAGCTCCAAAGACACCGACTTCCGAAATTAAAGTTATTTTTCACTTTGTAGTGTTTTTTTGGAAGTCGGTTGTTTTTTTTTTGGAAAAAGTTTTTTTTATTATTTTGCTTGTTGTTTACGTAAAGTCATAAATGTCATAATATAAACAAACAGAAAAACTTATTTAACTTAACTCCAAACTTCCAAAGAGCTACTGATAATGACTACTGAGCGAGCCGAGCCGTTTCCTTCGACGTGCGTGCAGCGTGAGTCAAATGAGCTAACAGTCGCCGTCTGACTCACTGAGCTATAGAAGAGCTAGTAAGCTAGAAGAGTGATATATCTCTTTAGAGTGAAAGAGCTAGTCGCTCTTTTTCTTTTCAGTGAGCAATTTCGCCCATGTCTAATTTGGACGTATTTGCAGGAAAGATCTGGCCAGAAATTGAAAAATGTAGACGAAGGGTTCCAAAGGTTGTCTTTGCCTATACATGAATAGTAGTCGTACGTCGTACGTCGAACTAGGCTACCAATAACAAATGTGATTTACTTCAATAGCCCGTAGCTTATTTTATTTAAATATAATTGTGACGTTCATCTTTCGTGGGACTTTGAATTTCAAACCCACGACCTGAGTCTGGTCAATTTCAATCCATTATATCATTTGTCGGTGTCTCGCTTACAGAGTCAGGTCAATGACGCCGACGATGCCCTTCTTAATGTTCCGTAATCGAAGATTTCGGTTAAATCGTCCTTTGCTCATGTTGTTACTTACCCCCCGAGACAAATACTTATGATGATGTACAACTACGCACGGTAGTAATCTGTGATGTTAGTTTAATCTGTATTCCCCGCGGTATTCCCATTGGCTATTTCCACTGGAATACGGTTTGCCCCATAGACTTCTACATCTCCTTATCTGAGTCGCCTTTTCTGGCCAATGATTACCAAAGAAAAAGCACACATTTCATTTGTATCCTGGCCCTGAACTAAGAACTAAGCTTTAACAAAAAAGATACCTAAAATAAAAAATAAATTGAAACGTGCCTGCAATACGATATTTTTGCAACTGAAATAAGTCCTCGGTGCGCAATGCAACGCTGATTCTGACCCGACTATCCTGATTTAGTACGGCAAAAGGAGGGTAATAATTTACTAAAGGCTTCCTAGGAACAGAGCACTGCCATATTTTCGATAATCATATTACACGACAAAGTAATTGCAGACTTCTGGGTCAATGATGCAAACGGTCTGCAAACGGCACGAAGTTTACTTAAAATCTGTACTTAACATTATCACTTATTATGATTATTTTAATTGGATGGACAAACATGCAATATCGCCTATAAGTTAAATACAATAGTACTCTATAGTGACAGAGGGGCCATACGAATTGCGCGAGCCGATAAGAACTTACGTTATGTTTTTTCTTTAGTTATCAACGGCGGATAGAAAAATAAGATGTTTTAACGACGATCTTAGGAATTTCATTCTTGATTACCTAACATGTTTTCAGAGAGCAGTGGTGGCCGAATGGTATCGGCCCCAACTTATGAATGTAGGTTCTGAGTTCGAACCCAAGCGATCGTTAACTTTGTGTATTTAATTTCATCACCGCTGCTTCCAACACGGTGAAGGAAAACATCGTGAGGGTTTTACTCACGATGGGCATGTCTTAGAACCAAAAAGACAATAATTCGAAGACATTTGGGACATCTATTAACCCGCAGCTGATACACAATGATGAGCCAAATCAAATGATTACACACGACACATACCTTGCGATAAAAAAACAACTGCTTATAGATTTTAAGAGACGCTCGTGTATGAGCGATAACCTCGGTCCTTTCATATCGTGAAGTTCAGTACTTCTCGGGGCAAGTTCACTTGTCGCTCGAAATGCTGCGTTGAGAATACGTGGCAATATAAATGTTTTGAAGGGTTTGAGGGGTAAGCAGATGTCTACGTCATTGTTAATAGATGCAAAGGGCCTTAGGTACTCATTAGCTTCAGAATGTGTACTAGTTGATAATTGTGTTTTAATTCGAGAGAGAGAGAAAAACCAGATTCTAAATCTTATGTCCAATCTCAGGCTCACGACTGTGTTGAGCACAGCAGCATGCAGCTCCGGGTTTAACGCAAATTGAGGTTCTGAGATCCTTACAATGCTAGACTGAAACCTTACAGTAATTGTCTTCGAAGGCCCTGGTTACACACTTCCCACCTACTTTACACTCGAAAACATCTGTAGTATAACTTATCCTGGAAGAGACTCGCACAAACCAGAGAAGCATGGCTCATAACGGTTGAGGTCTGAACTCAGCAGTAGGTGGAACAAGCCTGCCCATAACGATGATGATGATCAGCTATCCCAAGTTTGAAAACTCACTTTAACCGCCATTTCTTTAACAGGCAACAGCAAAATGGTGCAAAGACAACGACGTAGACATCGTGGTGATCGGTCCAGAGGATCCCCTTGCCAACGGCATCGTGGACAACCTCACCCCCCTAGGCATCAAATGCTTCGGACCCACGAAGGCTGGGGCTCGCATCGAGGCTGACAAAGACTGGTCCAAGACCTTTATGAACAAGTACCAGATTCCTACGGCCAGACACAAGTCCTTCACAGATTCTGCTGCTGCTAAGGAGTTCATAAATACGTGAGTTTCTTATTTTTTGGCAAATTTAGGAAAGAAATTAAATATCTGGCGGTTTTGTAACATGTCTAGCTTAGCTTGCATAGAGCATGTAGTATAAGTACACAGTATACCGTCTTGAAGTACTCCACAAGTTTACTATCTCCGTATTTGAGCAAGATGTATTCGAGAAATATGATCTCTGATATAAAATCTGTCAGTTTTAACTCGAGGATCACGCTTCGTCTTGTTGTACCGAAAAACCAAAAATATACGGTGCGGGATAGTCTTCATATTTAAGGCTCCCGCAGACTGGCGTGACACGACTCCGGTTCCAGTTGAACAATTTCCATGACGTTTTCATAGAAATTGTTCCACCTCAATCGCGTCGCGCTCGTCTGCAAATGTTCTACCATGACCAATTCGATAAATACCAGATCTCATTTCATTTCGAAACATACATACATAGCTAGGATACATAGATCTAGAAGTCTAGACTGGATGTCGTCCCTGGACTAATGAAGTCGTGACATGAGACGTCCTTTGTTAAATGCACTTTGGAACTGCATTAAGTCACTGATAAAATTAATTATTGATATACCTATTAATCATTTTGACAAGAAGCGACAATAAATCATCTACGATCATTCGCTTCAACTTCGAATTGTATATCGTTAACATTATTACTCCGTATCGCTTTTTCTCAATTGTCTGGCTCTTCCAAACCAAACCAAGCTATAATTTTGTCAGTGAAGTGTTCAATGCCGACTTACTGTTTCACCATCAGCCTAATACCTACATCTCTACTTTACTGCTTCGATTGCCTTTAATTGTAAGATGACCGTCGGTAGTGGACCAACTAACTTTTTCATCATATTTAGGCATCGTAAAATTACCACCCAAAAACTTGGGCATAATTTATTAATTTGTTGCCTCAGCCAAGTATGTCATTAATATCTACAATGTACCTACAATCCGTCATATATCAACACACTTTTCTATCACTACACGGAAAATGTCGATCACGGCACTCTTGTCTGCCTGCACGAGGGGCTCGACACGCTAGACAACACTAGATTATTCTTATTCAACCCTACATATGTTATAATAATTAGGTACCTACTTTCGATATAATAACCTTACACAATTAAGATTACGGCTAGTTAACTTGTGACTATCGGCTACCAAGCGTTGCTCAGTAGTGTACAGTTAGCGTCAAAAATATCAAGATGAATAAGCTATTCAAAAAAGTATAAACAAGTAAGAAAATCTGTGAGTGGTATAAAATAAAGCCGCAGTTTTTGTCTGTATGTACGAGTATGACCGCTTAGTTCTTCTGAACTACACATTCGATTTCGATGCGGTTTACACCATCATTTAGCGAATTCATTCTGCATTGTTTATATGAATAATACACATAAATAATATTAGACTTATATATTGAAAAAAAAAAATCATGGTGTTTAGTCTTATTTGTAAAAACCGTGCGAAGAGCCGGGTCGCTAGTGAACTACTCGTATAATCTGAATAAAGGTGTCTTTCAGATGCATACCACACACAAGTATTTGACAAGAATTTGTTCAATGACATAAAGTTTTAATTTTCTTAGTAGTAGGGGCCCCTGATCTTTGCCGAAATTGACAGTCTACAACTACAACAGGCGATAATCTGACAGTCAGAAAGTTTTCCTAGTCCTTCGTAGTTTTCTGCTTTACTATATTGAAATTGTGTAATTTTTGACATATTTTATCGACAAAAATATCATTATTAACCTACCTACATATCAAAGGGGCACTGGTCATTCATTTTGAACAGTCTGTTCGACTGGATATTCTTGACGCTGACTGTACAAAGCGGCCAATAGCTTTGTTTATAAGGCGTGTACATTCGGAACGATAAGGTGATAGGGGAAAATGTGGATACGACTAGTTCATTCTAGTCATCGTATCCGTATTTAAATGAAAACAAATACTGAACCCTACCTAGAGAACATAAATAACTAATCATCTGCCTAACCTTTTCCCAACAATGTCTAGTCGGCTTCCAGTGTAACCAGATGCAGCTGAATATCAGTATTTTACATGGAACGACTGTCAATGTGCACTCTAATTGCGTATGCACACTATCAATCGCAATCTGTATCACTTTGAAGGATATTGCTAATCTATTGCTTAATATATTCGAAAAATTTGTCTGCTCAACAACGTACCTAAATAACGCAATGAATATTGTTGAACTGTCAAAATGAAAGCCTGTCCTAATGTTAGTATGTTACGCAACTACCCTTCTGACTTCCACTGACCAATTACTTGAGTAACATGATACCCCTTGGTACGACTGGTAGTCACAAAGAACATAAATAACTGCAGAATTAATAAAAAAATTGGGAAATCTGATAAATGGTTCTTAGAGCACCGACATGTATGAGGATTTGAAGAGGCCTTAGTAGATAGATACCAACTGAGTCTTTGTTGTTCAGATAATTCTAGCTGCAAACTACATATAGATAGAAAGAAAGAAAAAACAATATTTTTCTGATTATTTGGTGTAAACATGACGCAGAGAAAGAACATAAACACAAAAAAGAACAAGTTGGGGGAAATATGCGTCACATCCACGCAAAAAGGCCATCGCTCACCATACTGCTACGACCCTATAACGAAACAGGAGCCAAGGCTGGTTTCCAGCGACAGCCGGCGTTGACGTAAAGACTTCAACCGGTACAGCATACGATATGATAAAAAAATAACAAACAATTTAAATAAAAACAAAAAAAATAATAGCTGTAAATTATCCATTCATGACTTCAGGCAGTGTCCATGCGGTGGGGTGACGGAACAGTTTCCGGTAACCTCACAATGAAGATAAACTTAATTAAGTGAAAGGACATTATTTCAAGGATGTCTACAGCATATTAATTATGTAAACAATATAAAAAATAACGTCTCGTCACAGCATTGGCCTACTTAATGTAATTATAACGACGGAGAAAGATAGTAACTCTTTTATAATTAAGATTGACTTTAAAATAGCCGGATGAAGTCATTTTCAGGGATGTTTTTATTTGATAGAGGTCGGACAGTCTCGTGACTATGAGTTCTCAAATAATAATCAATCAGCCGGTATTGTCCCACTTTCCTCTTTCCACTCAACTTGATCATGGGCCAATACGGTCCAATCCCTCATGTAAGCGACAAGTTCGTCCCGCCATCTACGCCCCAAACATAGAGAAATTGAAATTAAAATGCCTTCGTTAAAGATTTGTAGTTTCAACGGTATACATACCCTTAAAATTTTATACTAGAAAAGACCAACTTAAGGTTGTCTTACTAGCAAAAATAGGTACCTACTGTGGTGGTGACTGGTGGTAATCCCCGGACTAGACCATTTATTAGAAGCTTTTACAGCAAAACTTTTTATTGAAGTAGATCCCAAAAGAAAATAATATTTTGTCTATCGAGATTTTTGTGCGGTAATCTTGGTTAAACTCATCATCATCGTCATCATCATTTCAGCTGAAAGACGTCCACTGCTGGACAAAGGCCTCCCCAAGCCAAAAAAAATGGTGACTGTAAAAAAAAATGCTAAATAAAAAATACTTGGTTAAATTACTTAATTATAAACATAAACCTTCTGGAATAATGCTATAAAATCGAAATGACAATAAAAACGCACAATAACAAAATCTGCTGTTTTATACAAACGTGCAATACCTACCTACTAGGGCTTGCAAATATTCGGAAATGTTTATATTGGAATATTCGATTTTTTTTCGGGTAATATTCGAATAATAAAAAATTTAATAAGTTGTTTTAACAATCATGTCTTTATTTGCCAATGTCTTAGATACAGTAAGAGTCTGAGCAATATCACGGAAAAAATCAAAATTTTACTGCTTTATAAAAGTACTACACGAACTTAAAGGCCTTTAGATGCAAAAGCGATCGATATGTTACCGGCCAAACCCGATTTCAGGCCAAACTAGTTTGTCCTAGGCCAAACTGGTTTATTAAGCCGGGGCACTCCGATTAAATGGGTTAGATTAGGTTAGAACTGTGACCAAAAGGGCGCGAGCCGAGTGTTACCGGCCAAACCCAATTTCAGGCCAAACCCAATTTCAGGCCAAACTAGTTTGTCCTAGGCCAAACAGACTTAATCCTACGCGTGATATGTCGCAGCCAACTAGCTTAATTAGCCGTTTCGTTAACAGCCTTTGGAAGTAACGCTCGCCCCATTGTTCTTCAACATAATTTCGTTTCTTTTTGTAAATATACATCCAACACTCACATTGTATACCATGTGCTATAACATAGTTGATAGTAAGAAGGCACTTGTCGACCACACAGCACACATACAATTTGCATAAACTTAAAAAAAAAAATATTTTGTGCACATCAGGTTTCGCAGTCCGGTGTTATGGAAATTGGTCGAATATTCAAATATAAAATTTTTTGTATTCGAATATTCGAAAAAGTTTTTATTCGAATTATTTGACTATTCGAATATTCGAATGCAAGCCCTACTAGCTACGCGATCAAAATGTTTTGATGAGCAATTTCACGGTAACAGGTTGCACGTCGTTGTCCCAATAATTCCTCTGCTGATCATCATAACACCTTTACTTACATTCAATTTCTTTCTTTCTAGCGCTACATACCCAGCCCTAGTAGTGAAGGCTTCAGGTCTGGCTGCCGGCAAGGGTGTGGTGGTCGCAGCCACTAAGGAGGAGGCTTGCCAAGCAGTTGACGAGATCCTGACAGATGCCAAGTATGGGTCAGCTGGACAAACTGTCGTCATTGAAGAGCTCCTCGAGGGAGATGAAGTTTCCGTAAGTAAAACACATTTTTTGGGGTTCAATAATTTGAATGTAGTCCGTTCTTTGAAGTTGTTCCACAGATCGTAAGTTGTTAGAAATCGAGCTACCCACAAATCACTATCTATCTGTAGGTCGTGTCATATTCGAAATTAAGCTAAGTGATCAAAACTTGTGTGATTAAGTGCACGTTGTTCACATAGTCATTGGCGATCGTAAGCTTTATTACGCGATGCAAATTATTGCACATGCCACGTTAAACTGAGTATGAATATGACTTTTAGCCTTCCAATAAGGCCCGCTGTGAGCGACAACGTTTCAGTGCCATAGGTCATCACTGCCAACACGCACTGATCAAAGACTTTCGTCTCGAGACACTGCGGTATTTGGGACGAGAAGATATTGCGTGCGATATATCCACAAGGTGGACCGATGGACTTCTGAAGGCCGCAAGAATCCGCTGGATCCGTGAAGCACAGAACCGGTCGAAGTGGCGGAGCTTGGGGCTTATGTCCAGCAGTCGATGTCTTTCGGCTGAAATAATGATGATGAAACAATGGCGAATTATATTGGCTGAATGTATTTATTTGCTCGATGGCAACACAGGCTAAAAATAATACATCAGGTCATGCCCCTAACTACAATTAAGACAAAATTAACTATGCTGGCTGAATTTTATACATACCTTGTCACAAATACCCAGAAATGTTGTTGCTTATTTATTTTAATATTGATCGAGATTTATTTTAAGTATCTTACCACACCAACATAAGATAACGCAGGTCAATTCTTCACATATTTTTTAAGCAGCCATTGGGGTTCTGATAACGAATGAGTTAAGTACCAATTGTAATTAGTCAGTATTTTTGTTGATAAACCTCTTAGAGAGAAAAAACAGAGTTGTTTGTCTTTCGATACTTTTAGAGGTCACAGAAGTTAAGTTAGACCACATGAGTTTTGTTGATAGTTATGTAACTAATGATAGTAACATTCACGAGGTTCTTGCACGTGAATAGGAGTAAAATAATTTTGAAAAGTGTGAGCTGCTTGCCATGCAACAGTAAGGATTAAGTTCCAGTTGATCGTTCGTCTAGCACTGAATTACAATTCCGATCCGAAATCAACGCGCAAACTGAAACTACGAGTTCAGCACATGATTGCTTGCGTAAAGTTTTCCGTTGGTTAAAAAAAAACACAAGTTTTTATTATTACTTGTTAATAAAACGAACTGTAAGTTAAAAATCTAAAAAAAACCTAAACCACTGAACCGATTTTGATGGTGGGTTTTAGTCAGTCAGTAAAAGTAGTCACCCAGAGCGGGAGAAGTTATTTGATGATTTCCCACCCAACAAAAAAAGTTAAAAAGAAAATAATCTCAATTATTTAAATAAAAGCGTGTTACATATTGACGGTTAGAAATAAAGAAGGTGTAACATGCTAATAAATGTTCTTTATTTCTCCTGCCATCAAAATGCACATGCTTTTATTTAAATAATTGAGATTAAATTATTTTTTACTTTTAGTTCGTTTTATTAACTAGTAATAATAAAAGATTGTTTTTAAAAAGTTTATATTTTCTTTTAATTATTTTTTTTACTTTTTAGGATTTATGATGCGGGATTTACTACGGCGTAGTTCGCAGAGTTTTTCCGTTATGTAGCTCGTAATAATTCGTAGAACCCACACATATTTATGTGTTGTTTTGAGCACTAAAGTGTTATGTATTTTATATTTAAATAAAAGCTTGTAATAGCGTACTTCAAAAATGTCAGCTCAATCGGAAACTGGGAAGTGGGTCATTATTTAACTTACAAGATTTAATTACAGACACCGGGACAGGTGAAACTAAATAAAAGCTTCTAAAAAAACAGTTGTTCCTTAGAAAAGTGCAATACCTACGCGGTCAAAATGTAAAGAACAGATAAATATTTGTTTAGAATTATGTACTGAATCCTCTCACAAGAGGAATTCTGTGTCCCATGTACTGAACCCATGGTACACAGTTTGATCGTCGATGTCTCTGCCACCCTGTATGCTCCGGCTAATAATTTGTACCACGGCATGAACTCAACTTCTTGAAAAATTAATGGAGTTTGTGCCGATTCGAGACAAGAAGATCAAGACAAACAAATCTTATATTTTAGCTACCAACGTTTTAAAACCAGGTCTTCATTCCAGGTCCTGGCCTTCACAGACGGCGAGACGGTCTCCATGATGCCGCCCGCCCAGGACCACAAACGCGTGGGTGACGGCGACATAGGCCCCAACACCGGCGGCATGGGGGCCTACTCTCCTTGCCCACTGATCACCCCTGACCAGCTGCTGGATGTCAAGGAACAAGTGCTTCAAAGAGCTGTCGATGGTTTGAAGGCTGAGGGGATTAAGTATGTTGGTGAGTGTCGCCCTAACGCTGTCACTATTATGAGTTTAATGTAGGGACTCCTATGTTCTGTGTTATTGGGTTTGGGTTCCGCACTTCGTCCTTTAAGTGGACCATTGTGCGTGAGCCATGGCGGCCAATGTAGGGACTGGATGTTAAAATTAAAGGGTTTAATTACGAAAATTTAAAATAAGAAATAATGCGTTTATTTGGACACAGTTCGTGAAACACAATACAATAACAAAGTAAAAAAAAGTGAAAATAAATACAAACAACAGTGTGCCCCACGGCTGCAAAAGGCGGTTAGAAACGAGTGATTTTAGAATGAAGCAGTCAGTCCTAGGCAAAAATCGGTCGTCCAAGGTGCATTAGAGAAACTGTTTAGTCCAGAGAAACGAGACTATCGGAGAAGTGCTTAAACCGACGTAGGACTATTGAAAGTTTAGTTAATAGCAAGGTTAGGTGAGGGAATAATATTTTCACCATGCACGAACCGAGCGCACAGAATGAAAGAATAAAATCTTTTGTCCTAGCGAGTCATAAGTCATTTATTTCATAAGAATATACATTGTGTTGAAATTAATACAGTGATCATAAGTCAAAAAATAATAAACACTTATTAAAAATAACCCATTAAGTAGGTACATTTACATTTAAGATTAATTACGCATTTCAATTAAAATGTAACAATATCTCTAATCAATAAATAAACGTCATTAATTCAGTAACTATACTATAAATTAAATAATCACTAACATTGCAAATAAATTTTAAATTAAAAAACCAGTAAAAAATCTCAAAAATAATTCACCAATCATTTAATTCTGGCTGTCTTTTGTCATCTATAAACTCATCAATGCTGTTATAGCCCTCCCTCATTAAATATGTTTTTAAATAAGTTAATTCTGTAAGTATATGCTTTTGAATTCTATTGGCAACTTGTTCTATACAAAGACAGATTGAACAACAAGCTCGTTAAACTAAGGTAGCTAGCTGAGTTTTGAGTCTTACTTTCCCTGTTTAAACAAAGCTGCCCTGTTCTATTCGAAAAATAACTAATACCATATCAGCAACGTATCTACCGCACACTTGCATTATGTATATGAACCGATATAAACAGGTTCTCGCTGCATTGATGCACCACTCCGTGCACTCTGCCATCTTTGAATCGTTATCTATGTTTTATACGCTATGCCGATGCATCGCGTCTTATTAAGTATCGCTTTTATTTCGAGCTATAACAGGAGCTATGCAATAAGATAAAAGCATATTTGACCGATAGGCCTGATGACGGGATTATGGTGATCTCGCCAAATAAATGTGGGATCAGGCGGTGAAATAAAATGGTCAATTTTACTTGTATTGCTATATTTTTCCGAAATTAAGTATAAATTTAAAATAAAACTTAAGCACATCGTCCGTGTCCGTTCATCATTCCACACAACGTCCCTCAAACGCCATTTCTCTCTTTTCTCGCTCTCTCTCATAACCTTTCAGTCGCACATCTGCATACGTTCTCTTTTACTCAAAATTCATTCCACACTCGGTCATCCTACACACTGTCTGCCCTCAGACACAACGTTCCAAATAACGTAAATCCCATACAATCCTAACACTTAACATAAACAATCTTGAATCATATATAATACTTTAAATTAAGTCTTACTTGTATTACAAAAACATAATGAAGTTGCAATCTTAAACAATATAATTTCGACAAACATTTTTTTGTAATAGAAACGTTTACTAACTCTTATTACTTAACAACATCTGTAATTAGTTAACATCTTAATATTTATTTTCATAGGAAAAGAAATAAAACATCATGACTCTTACAAACCTTAGTTACATTCACACATATCTTTGCGTAGCAGCGAAATACAAAACACCTTAATGACATAATATGACCAGTTACAATTTACTTGTAATGCTGCTAGCCCGTAACAACTCTGCGTAACTATGTATCTAGAACATAACAAAATAAAGAAAACACATTTAAAAAATAAAACATTTCCTAACACCTATCATTTTCATGCAATCAACACACAACTAACATGCTTCATAAACCTCACATACTGAGTAGATCTTATGCCTTGTCATCTGGCCATTTCTTCATATGATCTGCAGATGTTGTGGTTTTGACTGGACCTTCTGCCATCATATCTACTTTTTCTACATTGTATCTGTCATATCGTTTGCTTTTTGTTACCTGATAAGGTCCCAAATATTTAGGTTTGAGTTTCAGTCCTGGCCCAAACTGGGTTCGTTTTATAGCAACTAACTCTCCCTCTACATATTTTCTACTCTCCTTTCTATGCTTATCATAGTTCTTTCTATTCTCCTGTTGTACTTGCAGTATTTGCTGTTTGGCTCTCTTCCTTAAATCTTCTCTATTTTCTACGTAGTTGTCCCTTCCTTCTTGTTGTAGTAGTTTATATATTTCTATATCCTCTTGTCTCTTCATTTTCTTTCCTATTAGCATCTCAAATGGAGTAGTGTTCACGCTTCTCTGGTAAGTACTGTTTAATGCCATCTGCACTCTTCCTACATGACGATACCACAATCCTGGTTTTTCAATACATAGCTTGGTAAGTACTGGTATAATAGTTCTGTGAACCCTTTCCACCTGACCATTGCTTCTGGGTACTCCTGTAGTAATATGACATAACTCGATTCCCTCCTTCATGCAATACTGTTGAAATTCGTTGCTAGTAAAAGCAGTACCTCTATCTGTAATAAATCTTTCTGGACTTCCAAAAGTTTGCTTTAATATCTCCAATCTATTCAACACTTCCCTCGTTGTAGTACTTTTACACGGAAACAACCATACGAACTTCGTAAAAGCGTCAATAACAGTAAGTATATGATTATACTGTTTATGAGTCTCTGTCAGGGGTCCAACATGATCCAAATGCAGCGTATGCAGCGGAGTGTCTCCCTTCTCAATTGGATTAAGGTAACCTTCCTGTTTTCCTTCCTTTCTATTTGTCAGTAGACATGGTATACATGATGCTATATAGTCTTCAACTTTCTTTCCAATCTTTTCAATGTAGTAATCCTTGCTTATAAGATCTAAAGTTTTCTTCTTTGCAAAATGACCATTACTGTGTGCCCTCTTTATGATTTCATTTTCCATCGTACTAGGTATAACAAGTTGCTGCTCCGGTCCTTTATAAAGTAATCCTTGTTTCAGAGTGTAATCCTTAAATGATATTCCTTCTTCCAAAATTTTTATTATTGCACTAAGACCCTCGTCACACTCTTGTGCGCGTTTTGTATCCTGGTGTAAGCTAGATGTTATAGCTGCTACATATGGGTTTCGACTCAATGCGTCGACATGCCTCATTCCAGTACCGTCACGGTGTTCTACTGTAAAATCGTAATCCTGTAGAAATAAAATCCATCGAGCAACTCTTGTTGATGATGCTAAATCTTTCTTATTTAGAGTCATTTGAAAAGCTTTACAATCAGTGACAATCTTGAAGAATTTTCCATATAAATAGTGTCTGTACTTCTTCACACCTTCAATTATAGCTAGCGCTTCAAGCTCATAGCTTGTGTACTTGGCTTGCGCGTCCGTAGTCCTTCGACTCAGATAATGAACTGGGTGTAAATTTCCATCATCCCCCTTTTGCATTAAAATAGCTGAATAAGCAATGCCTGATGCGTCAGTACGGAGCTCCGTCTCTGCTCTTTGGTCATAGATTTTCAACACTGGTTTAGTAGCCAACTTCATCTTCAATTCGTTAAAAACATATCTATGTTCATCATTAAATTCAAACTTGCATTCTTTCCTCAGCATATCTGTGAGCGGCTGTGCTATCTGAGCATACTTAGGTATAAATTTCCTGAAGTAGGAACAAAGTCCTAAAAAACTAAGCAGTTGCTTCAAATTCTGAGGCTCAGGGAATTTTGTAACAGCATCTGTTTTCCCTGGCGACGGCATTACTGCACCACCTTCAATAACATGTCCTAGGTATTCTACCCTTCTGGTTAACAGCTGAGACTTCTTCCAGTTGATATGTAACCCATATTCCGATGCAGTATTTAGAACTTCCTTTAGGCGCTCAAAAGCCTGATGCTCATCTTCTGCTGGAATTAAAATATCGTCAATAAAAACAATAACAATACCTCTGGTTATCAATTCTCTGAATATAATTGTGATAAATCTTGTAAAAACCTTGGGGCAAGTAGCTAGACCAAAAGGTGCACGTAAGAATTCATATTGTCCGGTTGTTGTCACAAAAGAAGTATACTTAATGGAATCTTCATGTACGCGTAAGTGAAAGTAACCATCTTTCAAATCCAAAGCACTAAATATTCTAGCCGAGGACAACTTGTCAATATGATCATCTATTATAGGGAGTGGGTATTCGTCTTTAACCATTTTACTGTTAATCCTTCTATAATCAACACATATTCTTAAAGCACCATCTTTTTTCCTCACTAATACCAATGGACTAGAGTATTCTGAGTAACTCACCCTTATAATTCCATCGTCAAGCCATTGTTGGATTTGGCGATCCACATCCTCCTGTTCTTTGAATGAAATTCGTCGTGGCCGCTGAGATACAGGTAAGTCATCTTTGAGAACAATTTTCAACTCTATTGGGACTTCTTTATTTTTCTGTGGCAAATAACTTGTTACTAACCTTGTTACTTCTTCTTTTACAGTGGGATTACTTACGTGAGCTAAACAATCAATAGAACTAGAGAAACATGCAATATCTCTCAACCATTCATAGTTAGGGTTCATCCAATCATCTTTCGGCAATAACCAAACCATACAATCTTTCATAAACATCGTAACATTTCTTAGGAAATCATTACCAATTATCATTTGGAATGGCACAGAGTTGTTAGGCATTACATAGAACGTAGTGTCATGGTACAAACAATTATCAATAGTTATGTTGAGCGTAACAACACCACATGACTTTACTTGGGAATAACCTAAACCGGTTAACGTAATGTTGTTTTCGTTACACTGTATTACAAAATCTAACCTTTTCAGTTCATCGTAAAAATCCTTTGACATCAAGTTCACGTCACAGCCCGAATCAATTAAAGCATTACCCGTTATACCGCACACAAACACTTTTTTCAGTGGTTTTATACGACTTGCTAGGCTTACAACCGGTATCGTAACATCAGGTTCCTTGTTTTGTTTACTTTCATTGCACGTGTCAAACTCCACAACATGGCCGCTGTTACTACAGCCAATCGCTGTCCTGCTCCACGGTTTCATGTTGCCAACATCGTAACACAAATCATTCGCGCCTGTGTTCACATCAGTCGTTGCTATGTAAACATCGCCCTGAATTTCGTCATTCGCGCTGCTGGTGGCGCCCTCTTGCATCAAGTTGAAGAATGCTTTCTTCGACATCTGATTGGTTGATCTTCGTTGTTCTTGTTCAGCAGAAATGCCAACCTTCGGAAGTTGTCCGTATCCTCCGATCGTACCCGAAGTCTGCCGAATGTCCGATTTTGACGTATGATGCGCCGTTTGGTTCAAAACCGAATCCGAAGTCGCCATCTTTTTCAATGGGCAATTTGGAGAAATGTGACCAAAACCATTGCAATTGAAGCATTTTTTTCCTTGCGACCGATGAGGACAATTCTCCGACATATGCTTTTTGTCTCCGCAGTTAAAACATCTCATCATTGCAGCCGCGTTTCTCCTATCATTACTAGTGTTCTGCGTGTCATTAGACGGCTTACCACGTCGAATGTCCTTAGCGGAATTTTTCTTGAACATAGCGTACAACTTTAGTTTTTCTTTCAGGTCCGTGTAAGTTGTGACACCATACAACATAATCTTGTTTATCTCATCATCTATAATGCCTTCCACAATATATTTGATAGCTACGTAGTCCGGTATTCGTCCACGTTTGCCTAACTCCTTCATTATCAGCATGTAGTCAATACATGATTCGTCCTTCTTCTTACGTCTTGCGCTCATCAATTCATGTATCTTCTTCGCATCTAAGGTATCGGCGAATTCTTTACCGATAGCCAGTTTCAACTCATCCCATGTTCTATATGCTTTCTCGCTGCGTAGCCATAGTGCTGCTGTGCCAGTCAGCGAACGTCGCGCCACTAGCAATAGCTGAGTCGGACTCCATTTAAATATTTCGCCGTTTTCTTCAATGTCCCGTATCCATACTGATACTGGATACGTCTCATCTTGTGCACTGAATGATCGGATGAGCTGTTCCGTAAGATGCAGCATATTATTTTCGTGTGCCGTTTGTGCCGACATAATGGCCGCCGCGTCGTGAAAATCTTGGTCGGATTTCTCCGTCATCATCGTAATTCCTCGTAATTATAAATATCGTCGTAAATGTCGTCGTTGTCCGTAGATTTTACGTAATATCAATCGGCGTAATGGTCGGGGTTGGGCGTTGTGCGTCTCAGCGTCTGAGTTGTTCGGCGTTCCTCTTTAACTCCACTTATTTCACCTCGATCCCGGACGAGCCCCCAAGTTTGTGGGATCAGGCGGTGAAATAAAATGGTCAATTTTACTTGTATTGCTATATTTTTCCGAAATTAAGTATAAATTTAAAATAAAACTTAAGCACATCGTCCGTGTCCGTTCATCGTTCCACACAACGTCCCTCAAACGCCATTTCTCTCTTTTCTCGCTCTCTCTCATAACCTTTCAGTCGCACATCTGCATACGTTCTCTTTTACTCAAAATTCATTCCACATAAATTTTCTGTTTTTTGTGGTCCCTCTGACGGAGAGCATAGGTTTTAGTCTCAGCAGTTGAAATATTGAAGACACCCCATTATATACATACATAAGCAGCCTATAATGTTCCCACTGCTGGGACACAGGCCTCCTCTCTGTGAGAGAATACAAGATGATTGTACACAAGATGAAAATCATCTATCTTGAGCCACAAATAAAGCCGTGCTTTGATAAAGGACCATGTCAAGGAGTGGAGAAGAGCGCAAGGCGTGTTTGTATAATTGACGCCCAGGGTAGCCCGGTAAAATCAAATTTGCTTACGTTTTATGCAATTTGCAGCTATGTGTCATGTTGTATGTTGAGTAAAATATGATTCGTGGTCGTAACAAGCATGTTAAGTAGCGAAACTTAGGCAACTTGATAGTAGAAGATGTGAGACTTAACGTGAATCTATATAGTCGACATGTTTCCCATATAAACTTTGGGTGTGTATTACTCCACTGTTCAACAATGTACAGACGCCAGCAAGTCAAGCTATCCCAAACTGTCAAATTTTCCCAATTGAACATGAACCTTATCTTATTGTAATAAAGTTGAAAATGTATCAAAGAAATTTGACAAATTGGGGTACCTTGATGTGCTGGCGTCTGTACATCAAAAACGAAACATGGTATGGTTTTGTCTCAATATTATTATTGTCTGTGCGGAAACAGAATACTATAATAAAAAACCATTCAAAATATAGGAGCTAGAAAATATTCATTTTACTTGCTAATTTAATCTAACTTTGGACGTGTTTAAGTAATAAAAGAAGTGTAAAATCTCCGAAACCAAGGTGCTACCAGTAAATATAATCGTTACAGACAAAGCTCTTATATCGAAAAGTTCAATAAAATTTATTGGTCATTGATTTATGCAGTGGTTTTGTTCATAAAACCCGATCTTCTGAAGGACTTAACTTAATTTTTTACGCGTTGGTTTTACTATAAATGATCCTTCATCTCACTCAATAACGTTGTGCGTGTAGACTGACGTCTAACTGCTCATCACTGATACTACCTTTGTCGGACACGATGCCTGGTGAGACAGCGTGCTTTTTAGCCAGGCCTACCAGTGAGTTCGAGCCCGCGACTAGATTCCCCTTATGAGATTTAGATATAAGGCGTGAAATTGTATGCGACCATATTTAAAAATATTGCACACGTCCAATAATAATTTTAGATAACGTCATACAAGCCGTCTTATCGCAAATCGAATGAAAAATTCTTTTACACACGAATTTCTATATTATAAGCACTATCGACTTAATGAATAACAAGCGTATTGTTGGAAAATTCCTATGTTTTAAACATAAGTCATAGGTTATCCGTAAGGGCGACAGCAGACAATTTTGGAACTTAATCCTTAGGTATAGGGTTTTTATTTGTAGGTCTTATGATTAGTTCTAGCTAGAGGTAGTGTTTTAAGATAGACGAAGTCAGTATTAAATGATTTTACCATTTTATAATACACTAAAGTACATAACCAGTTTTTGAGTTGAGATTGCAACTCCTTTTTTTAAATTGACAACTTAGTCTGGTGCTAAGTGGTCATTTTTGTATTAAGAAGTTTACCCAAATCGAAATAAAGTTTGAAATGCAAAATCTAGGCTCAGAGCTTTAGGCTAGAACTAAAGTTAGATCGCGTTTCGTAATAAAACGGTCTGTGTCTAAAAATAGATTTCGATTAAAGATGGAATCTATTCCAGAAGTGCTATTGTAAGTTGTAACTTAAACAAAGATGAAAAGAGGGCATGCGGCAGAATTGCTGCTTATTTTAGTAATAATTTTATAGTCGCCCTTGAATTAGGTATTATCAAATTGTACTCCTTCTATGAATACAATTAAATGAATAAACGATTTTTTTAAAATTACCTATCCTGAATGAGATCAGCCCTGAATCAATTAAAGGGACTCACCCTTAATTGGATCTTCCTAGAGCTATTAATGGGTTCTACCCTGAATTAGGTAAAAGGATCTACTCTAAATGAGGTTAAGAGATTTACTCTGAATTGGGTAAACTGATCTACACTGAATTAAGTAAAGTAATCTACACTGAGTTAAGTAAAGGCCTCTACACTGATTTGGGTAAAGGAACCGATTCTGAATTAGGTAAAGAGACCAAGTCTAAAATAAGTAAAGGCATCTAAATTCAGTTAGGTAAAGGGATCTACTCTCAATTTGGTAAAGAGATCTACACTGAATTAGGTCAAGGGATCTACTCTGAATTAGGGATCTTTTGAAGAAGGTTGTTGGACTTACTCTTAACTATGTGAGTGTGTTTCTTTGAGGTAGTCAAGTCTAAAAATATCGTTAGATAAGATTCAGGAAACTAATCGATACTTGATAACTTGCAATATCGCGGACGGGGGACTTCACTAGTAGTAACTGTAGGGTCAAAGTAGATAATATTGTTATATTTATAGATTGACCATACAATGGCTTATAAAACTATCCTGTATCTAGGTTTATTGAATACATTAAGTGTCTATACAGGAAAAGTTTTTATTCAGTGCGCAAATGTAACCATGAATTCAGCAAATCATTCTAGACCTCCCCCGCCGAGAAATTTTTCGTCGGTTATACAAAAAATAAATCAGCTGTTTCATAGAAAAGTCAAAATGTATGCAACAGCTGATTTTTTATGGTTACAGTTTGCGCACTGAATAAAAACTTTTCCTGTATCACTATGATAGGCTATTCTTTCAATAGTGTCCATAATAACCATTCATGATCTTTGTGACTATATTGAGATGAGGTATCTTGTATGGTATCAATTTAGAACCTTATCGGGTACATTAGTACAGTTTAGCCAGAGAGATATATACCTTTATATTAAGACTGATTTACACGGTGCGATTTCATTGCTTGTGGCGTAGGTACCATAAGTTGAAGCAACAATAAGAGTTGATCCAAGTTGCTCCAGTTGCTAAGCAGTATTTCATATGTAGACGATGCAAGTCATGTGTAAATCGGGCTTAATTCTCAAACAATATTGACATAATTATGTTTCATGACCATAAGAATCAAGCGTCATTAATTTAGCCATAATAACAAATAGCAGTTTATAACATCATAAAAAACAAATCTTATCAAAACACATCAGGCAAAACAATTTTGCCTCAAAACTGAACACTTTTTACGTCACACAAAACGTATTACGTATGTCAATGGCATTTGACCCATCATTGTTTACAGTTTACACCGACCACGGACGCACAATTACCGCTAGATAAATACTCAATAAACAAGATTTCATCTAAATTAACTACTACATAAAACGATAATACGCCCTGTTGTTGTATAGATAAGGTCGCTTTTTAATTGGACGATCGGGGATAGCAATTGTTTTGTAGTATTGCGTTTGTTTGTTTGCCCGTTTTCCAGTTGCCAAGGCGTTCCGTTTCAGATAAATGTATGGAAGAGGATTTTTTTTTCAATTATTATGTTGAATGAAATTCAGTCTTACGTTTCATTCAACGTTACATCATGAAATGCTTGTTTCTGATGTTATAGGTCAAACAGAAATTGTAGATAAAATTAATTATTCTTTATTTTCGTCAACACATTATTTTAGCAAATCTTAAAATGACGAGTGATGCTCGATTGAAATGCATTTTATATGACTCGACAGGTCCCGATTTTTATCTATGAAATGGCGCTAGTTGATGATTGTGGAGAGTGAGAGTGGATTATTCTGTAAAAATATATCACAAGTGAGGCGAAAATTAGATAAAGAACGGTTTCGAGCTCCCCAGTGTTCACAATGAGAGCCAAACGTATTTTTAAGCTCTAATTTTAAGTTACCAAAGACAGAAGACTAAATCGACAATATCTATGCTTCAAGTTTAAATATCTTCCTGAACCTAGGAAAGATACGAACAACCTGCTTTGTTACCGTGGTGATTAATTAAAAATTTGCAGTTTCAACACTATTACCACCATTTAGTTAATCAGAGATTACCTTATAAAACTGATTTTATTGTTGTAGTGGTCACAAGCGCTACTGCTGAGCATAAGGTCGTAGGTTCGATTCTCGGGGCGGGAAAAGTGTTATTGGGTTTTTAGCAGAAGTTATAGAAGAAGCCCGGAGTGATTTGTGCTCGGTTGATGGCAATATTCACGCCCGCTATTACATGGAACTTAAAGATAACTGCTGAAATGTGGGTGTACCTACCACAGGTGCACCTCTGCCTTACCCTTCGGAGATTACAGGCGTGATGTTATGTTACCTTATAAAACTTACCTATTTCTCATTATTTCTAGGTGTCCTATACGCCGGCATGATGGTCACAAAGTCAGGACCAGTGACGCTGGAGTTCAACTGTCGGTTCGGTGACCCGGAGACACAAGTGCTCATGACTTTGTTGGAGACTGACCTGTACAAGGTTATGACGGTGAGTTTCAGACACTTATATTAAAAACTAGCTGCTGAGCTGTGATGCCGAACGGCGGGGAAGATGGGCCCATGACCTGGTGAAGGTCGCGGGCATCCGCTGGATACGGAAAGCACAGGACCGGTCGTCGTTGTCGGAAATTATCCTGTTAAAGTGCTACCAGGACAAAAAACAGCCGTTGTCCTTCCCCAGGATGCCATCTTTTAGCCAATTATATCGAAATCGGTTCAGTGGTATATGCGTAGAAAGGTTACATACAGACGAGAGTTACTTAGTTAGTTACTTTCGAATTTATAATATTTCTGGCTATGCCCGCGACTTCGTCTGTGTCCTAACTCAGATCATGGTCTATATGTGTTTCAAATTTCATCCAAATCCGCTCAGCCGTTTTAGCATGAAAGCGTAACAAACATATTTACTTTCTCATTTGGGATATTGGTTCGCTAAGATCTAAAGATTTAGCACTAAGACTACATTTCCTTGTATATTTTCTAGGCATGCGTGGAGGGAACGTTGAAGCAGATCCAAGTGACGTGGAACACCAAACTGTCTGCTGTCGGCGTGGTCATCGCATCCAAGGGATACCCTGAAACATCTACTAAGGGCTGCGTTATTAGCGGTAAGTAATTTTGACATGATTTGATTGGTTTTATGATGGTATTTTTAGGATATATTTTTTTTGTTCCGCATCTGTTAACTAGAATTTTATTTCTAGTTAACCGAATTACTATATCATGATGCGGGCTCGAACAAACTGGTGGGTCTGGCTAAAAATCACGCTGTCTCACCAGGCTTCATGTCCGACAGAGATAGTATCAGTGTGAGCAGTTAGACGCTAGTCTACACGCACAACGTTATTGAGTGAGATGCAGGATCATTTATAGCAGGGATGTTGCGAATATTCGCATCCGCATCCGTAAATGCGGAGCTTCCGCATAGATTTGGACATCTGCATCCGCATCCGCATCCGCAATAATTGATGCGGATTTTCATGCGGATGCGAATGTAATACAAGTTTCGACAAGAAAGAAATTGGGCGGGACCGGGGAATGGCGCGTGCCGTTCGCACGAGGCAATGACCAATGCATGGGAGCGAAAAAATTGGTGAGACAAGTTCCGACGCGTTTGTTGTGGTGCATCATAGGTTTTAGGTTTCTTGTAAATAAATCATTACGTGTTTGTTTGTTTGTCGTGTGGATTACTTATCGTATAGATAGATATTTTTAGTGTTATTGTGATACAGTGATCATTGTTTGTAAATAATCGTTTATTGGGAAATCTTTATATTAGTCTTAACTCAGCTTAATAAATTAAAATCGCCAGGTATATGCCATTATGTTACATCGGTAATACGTTTTATTGTAGGTGAAGTTTATCGTTTTATAACAATATTCTTTATTTTTCCAGCGAGTTTCCCGTTATTTATAGATTATATCTAACAAGTTAATTAACAATGTCACCACCGAAACAAAGTAATTTAAGGAATTATTTTGAACCAAATATAGAGGACCATCATAAGGCTGATTTAAAATATGCAATAAAAGCTACTCTCGCAAGGGCCGAACCACCTCGTCCTTAAAAAATCATTTAAAGTCGATGCACCCAGAATAATTTTCCATATTTGAGAGCATGAGTAAAGAAAAACAATTACAGAAGATAATATTTGACGCAGGCAAGTTTCATCATATACAATTTTAATTAATTAGTTTTTTCTTGAGGCATTGTTTAGTTAGGGTGTGGTCAAGGTGATGTTTCCACTCAATATTATTGTTTTTTGCTGCCACATAACTCCGTCACTTGTAAAAAGAATGCCTAGTGCTAATGCCTAAAAGAGTGCCACGACGAACGATCTTGGGCCCTAAGCATCCACCGACTTCCCGCGACCTTTATTATATCGTCAGTCCATCGGGTAGGGGGCCTGCCCATACTGCGTCGTCCAGTACGTGGTCGCCATTCGAGAACCTTTACTCCCCAACGGCTATCGGTTCTACGTGCTATATTTAAAAGTCTTATAGAAATGTTATTAAGATTGGTTCAATTTGTTTTTATATGACAGTAAACGAATTTGCATATTTCGCTTTTTTAGCAAATAATAATATAAAAATACAAATCTTTCCCTTTATATTTTTATTAGTATAGACTAATTTTTATTAATAAAAATGTTAATACTTTTTCATTGCTTTAATTCTTCATTCATACACTATATTTATATGAGATCTTAAACATCCGCATCCGCATCCGCGGATGTGAGCCCTCAAAAATCCGCATCCGCATTCACATCCGCGGATGTGAAAAAATCGGCATCCGCAACATCCCTGATTTATAGTAACAAATTCGCGAAAAAATTAAGAAAAGTCCTTTGCAAGGTCGGGTTTTATGAAAAAGCCAATGCATAAATCAATGACCAATAAAGTTTATTGAACTTTTGGTTTGGGAGATTTTACACTTCTTTTATTACTTAAACACGCCCAAAGTTAAGTACAATTAGCAAGAAAAACGAATTTTTGTTGGTTACTAATTTTATAATGGGTTTTTATTTTAGTATTTTGTTTCAGTACAGACAATATTAGTAATGAGACAATACGATATCATATTTTACTTTGGATGTGCTATGTCAGACAGTAGAGTAAAACACTACCGAAGTTTGTACGCAAAAAATGTGGACTAGGTTCACCTTAAGTGAAATCAAACTATAACATGAAATAGTCATTCAATGGGATTATATGAACTTAAGCGTTGTTTTGATGATTTTAATGATTATAATTGTGTAAAGCCTGACCTTGTAAATTGCAAAAAATGTAAGAATATTTGAATTTCGCAGATGGCCTTTTTTCCTTAAGCTGTCTTCTGTGTGATTCTGATTCTTCTGTTTTCTGGTGTTTCTTAGAAATAGTTTAGATTGTTGTTCTCCCCGTCCAGGCCTGAGCCAGGTGCAGAGCACGGCCGGCATGGTGGTGTTCCACAGCGGCGTGGCGCGCGGCGCCAACGGCTCGCTGGTGACGTGGGGCGGCCGCGTGCTGGCGGTGTGCGCACGCGCCGCCTCGCTGCGGGCCGCGGCGGCCGCGGCCACGGCGGCCGCGGGCCTGCTCGACTTCCCCGGGGCGCACTACCGGAAGGATATCGCGCACAGAGCTTTTACCAAGTATGTCTAATGTTTTAAAAAATATTAATGTATTATAAAAATAGCTGTTTTGTAGAAAATTATTAACCAAAAAAAACAGGTGCTTTTTCACAATTCTGCACATTATTTGTAAATTCCAATATTGACATTTTCTTAGTGGTCTTCACAACTTAAAAAAACTTAATTTAATATTGCGACTTAAATGAAAAGAGCACGTAAGTAATCACATGACTAACATCATATTATTAAATATACATATAACCAAAATATCTCTGCACCAAACTTAAAATTTTGCATGTCTTCCTAGAAACGCATAAAAATTAAATGTATTTTGTTTCAGCATGTATGCCTCCGACAAAGAGCGCGTCATATAAATACATTCCTGATATAAATTGATTAATTATTATCAAACATTCCTTATTAACTTTTGCATTTATCTTAATTCGCATTTATAATGGGATGAAGTGGGTAAGAATCATTTAAATTAAATTAAATAGAACCTCATTTTGTACTTTTGTTTGAGAAACATTTTTGTACTTTTTATTTTGTAATAAACTTGTGGTTTGCATTTTGCTTGTTTGTTTTATCATCCCAGTTTTTCACTTGCATTGCATGACCAAAAATTAATAAACGGAACAGCATTTTGAGTTTACATTTTTGCATCACCCGATAAAAATATCACAGCAGTTCTTATGAATACCTAACTCAGACACAACACTGAGGGAGAAAGTAAAATATGAAAATAAAGCTCTATTTTATAAGAGTAAGTAATCCAGTCTAACCCGTAGTCAAGAGATTTCATTAGTCGATATTATGGATCAAAAAAGATCCAACTTTTGAATCAGATATCCTTGCCACCAACAAACAAAATAAAAATGTGATATGGCTATAAGCTAGGAGGGCGATCACATGGGGCGGGGCATGCATAGAATAGAATAGAATATAAATAATTTATTTGCTTATAATGTAGGGACATAGGTGGACTTTTTTTTATGAAATAGTCATTCAATGGGATTCAATGAACTTAGAGGGTCGTATTGATGATTTTAATGATTATATTTCTGTAAATACATATGTGTTACAGTCGCGAATCCTATTGTGTCCAACATATAACCTAAACTGACCTGCAAATTCCAAAAAAACGTAAGAAAATTAGAATTTCGCAGGCTTCCCTGTCGCTTTTCTCTAAAGTAAATAGTCTGAAAACATTTTACTATACGGCATGCCTCGATCCACTTACAATTTGATATTTTACATTCAACAACAAACAAAGCATTTATCGATACTTCACCACTTCTTACCCAGAATCAACGGGCTCTCATACCTGCAAAGCGGTGTGGACATAGACGCGGCCGCGACCCTAGTCCGGCAGATAGAACCTATCGCCACTGCCACGCATAGGAGAGGAGTGTTGGGCAGACTGGGATGCTACAGTGGGCTGTTCCAACTGTCGGCCATGGACCCTAGTCTGAAGGATCCGGTGCTGGTGCAGGGCACGGACGGCGTTGGCACTAAGCTCAAGGTAGGAAGAAGAGGTCTATATTATAATAATCATAGAAGAGGTGTTTTGGGTAGACTGCATAGTATCATATCGATCATACTAAAACGGCATCGTAGTGTAGGTACAGATTTTGAAATATCGTATTTTGCGGCCAAATATTCTATTTTGCAGTTCAGGTCTTCCTGATTTTCCATTTCTTTTGCCAAATTATCCGACTTGTCTAGTGTGTGATTTAGCAGCCTTGATTACAGTTATGTTTCTAACTGATACTTTTTAAAAGTTAGAATAATAGCTAACATTTGCCTTGGTATGACATGACTGGTTGTCAGACGTTCTGGCTTCTGACTACACGTAACGACTTTCAAAGATGTACAAATAACAGCCGCGACCAGCAGCTTAACGTGCGTGGCGAGGCATGGAGGCGTCTCGATTTGTTATGGATAATGGCAAAATAAATACGTGTATCTATTATTCATCTTCTGAAACATTTAAATTTCCATTGCAGATAGCAGAACTAATGCAAAAATACGACACATTAGGCCAGGATCTTGTCGCGATGTGTGTGAACGACATCCTATGCGCAGGCGCCGAACCGTTCGCTTTCCTCGACTACATGGCGTGCGGCAGGCTGCAGGTCGACGTGGCCACTACGATAGTGAAGGGCATCGCCGATGCTTGTCTACTGTCGGGATGCGCTTTATTGGGTAAGTAGAGTTTTTAAGGTTAATAATTTATTTAAATTAGGCTAATTATATTTTTATAGGCAAAGATATAAAAGACATCTAATATCTAAAACGTCTACCTAACTTTTTCGTCGGTTTGCGAGTAAAGGGGACGATTTGAGTGAATAATGTTGCTGCCATCGACGTTCTAACTGGCAGAACAGTATTTGCGGATTTTTTTTCGAAGACTAGGGTAAAAATAAATGCCGATAAGTTGAAATAATAATAATAAAAATGTTTTCACGAAAGTATGAGAAAGATAAAACCCATTTTTTACATAGTAACCACTTTAAAATCTATTGTAAATTTATAAATTTTATAATAAAAAAAAAGAAACTTATTAATATATAATTTAATAATTTATTTAATAAAACGTAACAAAATGATTACATTTAGTCAACAGTAGTAAATTTTCCATACAATTATAGTGCGTAAAAATAAACTGTTTCTAAAATATTTTATTACAAGTGCAAGTGATAATGTTTCGGAATTAGAATGTTAGGTAGCGACCCGTCCGAACTAGGTTTATTCAAACCTGTGTTTCGGGCCATCACTCTACATTTCAATTAAATTGGCACATTAACATTGAAAAAATTCAATTGATATAAATATAATCTATTAACAACTATGAGATAAAGCATATTGGCAATTAAACATTAATACCTATAACTAAGCCAATGTAAATACTACAAAAGTAAATACTTACGAGGGAATAAATTATCGTCATGGGCTCATGACATAATTTCTAGAAGTTTTTCTGTGTCTGTGAAATTGAGTAACGCTAAGTATTCTGATAACATAGTACTACATTTTGTATAGTTTAAACAATAGATGCTCATTAATTTGTTAGGTCTATTATAATTATACAGAAAAGGACCATTAAAACATATAAAATCGATTAGCAAACGCATGTCTAGTTTGAGGCTTAATGCAAACTACATCCTTCCTTCTCTTGTCGGAAGGTACTGGGTCAAAAGGTAGTGCAGTGTGCTGGTGTAGTACTATGCTTAGAAAGAATAATTGCCGAACTGCTTAGTACATTACATGCAATGTAGAGCTGGTGCGTAGGAAATCTAAATGGGCGAAAGGTAGCAACTTTTAGAATTTCTCTTTGAGCACGCTCTAGAGGGAGTAAAATTGTTGTTGCTGCACCACCCCAGGAAGTTATACAATAGCTAAGAATGGATTGACCTGTTTAATTAATTTATAGTCGGCCGTGTTCCGTAAATTCTTAAAAACATATATTAATTTGCGCACTCTAGTACATAGTAAATCGATATGTTTATTATAACTAACTATTACTTTTTTTCACCATGTTAGGCGGCGAAACAGCGGAAATGCCTTCAATGTACGAGATCGGTAAATACGACCTCGCGGGCTTCGCGGTGGGCGTCGTGGACAACACGAAGCAGTTACCGCGCGCGCGCGACATCCGCGCCGGCGACGTCGTGCTGGCGCTGCCCTCCACGGGCGTGCACAGCAACGGGTACAGCCTGGTGCAGAAGATCATGGCCGAGACGGGCCACAGGTCAGATTGCGCTTAGCATTTGTCCCAATTTACCACTATTTCCGACGATTAATAAAAAATAAAATTCGTTTAATTAAGATTATTTAAATTTCCATATTTTGTTAGTATTACATTATCTTAAAACCTATTTGAGTCATTATTGTTTTAATAACAAATTTAATATTATAAATTTGTAAAATCATCAACTAAAATTGAGGTTGTAAAATAAACTTTATATGTCTAATGAAGGTGATTTAAAATATAGAATTTCAGGTTTATGTATTCAAATAATAAAATCAAGGTCCTCAATTTGTTAGTATATAGCAATACAAATTGGCATCCACAAGTGCCTTTTGTTATCCATCTGTTGACAGTTTCATCAGGTACGTTTTGTACTTTAATACAGACCATAGGTACTTAACCCCCAACCCTCTTACAGATACAATGAACCAGCAGCCTTCAGCACCACAAACAAATCCTACGGCGAGGAGTTCCTAGAGCCCACGGGCATTTACGTGCGCGCCCTATTACCAGCCATCAAGAAGGAGCTGCTCAAAGGGCTGGCCCATATTACTGGCGGTGGCCTGCTGGAGAACATCCCCAGGATCCTGCCTCCAGGGATCAAAGTGAGGCTGGATGCTACTAAGTTTAATATTAAGCCTGTATTTGGGTGGTTGCAAGCTAAAGGTGAGTTTTACTCCTTATAAATTAATATTAACTGATAAATCTTTTAGTTTCTTGATTTAATGTTACCACTCACAATCTATCAGTAACAAAAACTCACTCTCATTTGTTCAAATAAGTGTCTAATGAGTAAGTCTCCTGTCAAATCAGATTTTGTGATTCTTTCATATTTAAAAAAAATCACCAATAAGTTGAAATAAAACCCGCTTTCAGAAAAGCTGGAACACTGATTTTATTCAAAGTAATGCAAACTTGCAATATTAATTACTTTCTACGTACATTTAAATAAATATTACTATCGCGTGGTACCGGATTAAAATCCTACACATTAGTCAGCATAAAACACATGTCTAATCAAAATAACACTCTACAGCTCTAAACATAAAATTTACCATCGTAGGTGTGGCGGTCCTAAAACATTTCCATTCAATCAAAATGCCTAACATTACTAACGTAACGTCTATTATCCGCAGGTGTGGTTTCGGACTTCGAGATGCTCCGCACCTTCAACTGCGGCGTGGGCATGTTGGTGATAGTGGACCCCGTGTGTGTGAAGGAAGTGTTGGCGCTGGTGGACGGGGACATCGCCGTCGTGGGCACGGTGGAGCAGATGGGGAAGGAAGGTATGTGGAGATAAGTTATATTTTTATATATATAATGTAGGGTCGGTCGTCATAATGGGAGAGAAAACTGCCAAGTCTCACCACTAGTGGCGCTAGCAGCACAAGCAGTAAACAAACACTGTTTGAAAGAAGGAAAATGATTTATTTTTTCCAGGTTTTCTTATAGGATGTCAGATAATTAGATCGTATTTGATATTTTATTAATGATTGAGGTAAACTTCAACACGATTGCATCAGTTCTGTTTGTTCAGATGTTCGGTATTCACAAAAAAAAATGTGCGCTGCAATTATTTCAGAAAAAGTTTTTTTTTTTTTTCTGAATAGAAAGCGTTATACTTCAGTTCTAGCAATCTTATTAAACGTTATTTGTATTTGTTCCACCAGGAGGTCACCAAGTCGTAGTAGAGAACTTCAAAGAAGCGATGCACCCGCTTACATCTCCGTACGTGAGCGCACGCGCGTCTCCGCAGAAGTCTCTCTCTTACAAGGACAGCGGAGTGGACATCGAGGCGGGAGACTCTCTCGTGTCCATGATCAAGCCTTTGGCGAGGTATTTATTATTACAGGCCTTCAAACTAAATCACATCATACTAAATTAAAGCTTCCTCTGGTTTTCGCCAATTCCCTTGCATACGAATAACACGCCTTAAAATGATATTTTTATGCAGATCTACCTCACGTTCTGGTGTGCTCGGAGGTCTGGGTGGGTTCGGAGGCTGCTTCCAGCTGAAAGCTGTTGAAGAAGAATACAAGGTATGAAAACTATTCAAACATTAGTTACCTAGCTTATTTATTACAAGAATAAACTAACTCTGTCACTTGAATTAAATATATTTACCTACATCGAAGCTTTCTACATGTCACAATATTTTTTTTGTAATCCACATTTTATTAGTTTCTGTGTTGTGGAGGTCAGATAGGCAGTCGCTCCATGTAAAATACTGGTATTCAGCTGCATCCGGTTAGACTGGAAGCCGACCCCAACATACTTGGGAAAAGGCTAAGCAGATAATGATAATTATTATTAGTTTCAAAAAGACACAAAAAAAACAAATCGCTCTCAAAGTACAGTCCCGGACTTTAATTGATAAGCCACTATTAAACTGTCCAATTTTGCAGTTTTATACATTCACGAGATTACACGATTAAACACGAACTTAAACCGCATGCTCGTAAACAAGATGACAAATTACTTATAATCGGAAATAGTCTTATCCATAGAGGTTGACTAATAAATTGTCAATGATCGCATAAGTTTATCCAATCTATTTGATACTGACCTCCTTTGAATAAGAGCTCATTAAATACTCGTTATTTCTGAAAACCTATCCAAAGACAGTGACAGTTGAAATGTCAGAGACGATAATTTCGAATTTTGGTGAATCGTAGCCGTAACTATTTATGTTTATATGCAACAGTTATCATATTTGTCATGAACGTCTCTTGGACGCTACGCGTCCGGATAAAATCGTGAGTGCGAGTTTTTCCGATGTCGAAATGACTAATCATAACGTTACCATCGCTACGCTAAAACAATTGTTGCTAGGTTACGGTTGCTAGGCCTGCAATTGGTTGACTTTGGGTCGTAACTCTGGACATGTACGAGTATAACCGACTAAGCCCGATTTGCATTACATGGCTAAAATAGGAACTGTGGCAAGTGGCTTATCAATTAAAGTCCGTGACTGTACATACAATTCTTAAACTTTGAAGTACAATTAAAGTGAAACCGCTAAACATGTATTCCGCATCTGTTATTCTTATTTTTTTACAACGATTCTCCTTATTACCATTAACCTAATCTCCTTTGTCTTTGCTACAGGACCCCGTCCTCGTGCTAGCCGCAGACGGCGTAGGTACGAAGCTCAAAATAGCCCAAAAAATCAACCAGCACAGCACCATCGGCATAGACCTGGTGGCCATGTGTGTAAACGACATCTTGTGCAATGGCGCGGCGCCGCTAACGTTCCTGGATTACTTCGCGTGTGGCTCCCTGGATGTGCATGTGGCGAGGAATGTCGTGTCGGGCGTCGCCGAGGGGTGCAGGCAGTCTTCTGCGGCTTTGATTGGTGAGTTTATTATAATACTAACTATTGCCAGCGGCTTCGCCCGTGTGGAGGTCGGAAATTATCCCGTGGGAACGTACTACCGGGATAAAAAGTATCCTATGTGCTAATCTGAGTTATGATCTATCTGTGTGCCAAATAGCATCCAAATCCGTTCGACCGTTTTGCGTGATTGAGTAGCAAACACCCAAACATCCCAACATCTAAACATCCAAACTTTCACATTGTTGAACGTTAACCAATACGTTGTAAATTTCAATTAGCGGAACATAGCACTTCTTCTTCTTCTTCTTCAACCTTTGACCACCCAATGCTGAGTGTAGGTCTCTTCCAAATCTCTCCACTTTTGGCGGTTTTGTGTCGTGGCTAACCAGTTTCTTCCGGCCACTTTAATGATATCGTCTGTCCACCTAGTCGGTTGTCTTCCCACACTCCTCCGTCCCGTTCGTGGTCTCCACTCCAGCACTTTTTTCCCCCATCTCCCATCCAGTCTACGACATATATGGCCCGCCCACTTCCACTTTCTTTTTGCTATCACTTCCGCTATGTCTGTGAGTCTCGTCCGTCTCCATAGCACTATTTTGTAGTTACTGTTGTATGTAAAGTTTTTGGTATGTCTTTTCATGTAATGCTTATGTCCCGACGTTACAGCTGAACAGCCATTCACAAACACACACTGTTAACAAGTGAGACAAATTATGATTCATATTTTTATTCTAATATCCCTACTTAAGGGGAACCTAATCGCGGGCTCGGAACTTACTGGTGGGCCTGGCTAAAAATCACGCTGTCTCACCAGGCTTCGTGTCCGACAGAGATAGTATCAGTGATGAGCAGTTAGACGCTGGTCTACACGCACAACGTTATTGAGTGAGATGCAGGATCATTTATAGTAAAAAATTCGCGAAAAAATTAAGAAAAGTCCTTTGGAAGAGCGAGAGTGCATGGGTAGCAGTCACCTCCTTCTGCGAAGCAGTAATGCTCGCGAAGAGGGAGGCGGCGTATGTGAGGGAGAGGCAGTATATACGCCCTCACGGCCGTAGGAATCCCAGGCTGATTCCCGGCCACCGTAGGCGCGGGCTTGCGGACGGCGAGTAATGGGTAGCTCGCTGTCCGGTAAGGACCAAGCCCGGGTCGACGGCGCGTTGTGTTCAACGCGCGCCTCAAAGAGATGAAAAGTCTGACACACCCTCCTGCTCCACCCAGAGCGGGAGAAGTTATTTGAAGATTTCCCACCCAAAAAAAAAACGTAAACCACTGAACCGATTTTGATGAAATTTGCTCCAAAATAGCCTAGACCTTGGGAACGGATATAAGCTACCTTTTGTTGTAAAAAAGGCATGATGGGGTTGAAGTAGGGGATGAAAGTTTGTGTGGGATTTCGTCTTTATCGATGATAAAACCATGAAACTTTGAATTTAGGCATTTGATAAGAAGTAAATAAATATTTGTTGTTGCATTAAATTTGACGCGGCCGAAGTCGCGAGCAAAAACTAGGATTATAAATATATCTATGATGAAGAGACAACAGCAACTGTACTTTCCAAGCTGTTAATTGCATTTTGCAATCGTTGAAAAAAGTTATTTATTATTATACACATCAGACAGATTTATTATAAACGTATTTCTGTCAAAGCTATGTTAATTATGCTACTATTATTTTGTCCTATAAAGGTGGTGAGACAGCTGAAATGCCAGGCATGTACGAGCCGGGAGTGTACGATATTGCGGGCTTCGCACTCGGCGTGGTCGAGAGGTCGCAGATACTGCCCAAGATCAATGATATCGCTGTATGTTCAGCACTATTACTTTATTCATTAATTCATTCCCCAAAGCAGACTATTGAATGTTAACTCATTGATACTCATTCTTTCTACCCGACTACGGCGAAGCAATAATTATTGTGACCGGTATGTATGTATATTTATCTGTTCCCTCATAACTTCTACACTACTTATCATAATTTGACAAATGCGATATCGTTGGAAGCGTTTTGAACGTCCATTGTTTATAGGTTATGTGACATCACATTAAATTAAATATGGCGCCCTACAGACATGCCTACAGATGTCATAAAATCATGGAAAAAAATATATTAGGTGGTGCCGTGTTGGGTATCAAATGAAAGGGGACTTTATTAACACATTTAAGAAAAATATAGATTGTTAGCTAACCCCAGAATTATTTAAATAAAAAGTAAGTTCAAAAACGAAAACCCGACTACTGAAAAATCACGCTCTAAAAAGTATGAAACAAGAAAATATTGTCATCTGAAATCCAAAACCCTGAGAAAAAAAAAAAAACAATCCATTCTAGCAATAGTACGTGATCATAAGGTTTAGGGCAAAGTGGCATAAGACTACGGCTTTCTGATGAGAACATTTTCATGTTTTATTCTTTTTAGAGCGTGATTTTTCGATATTCAGGTTAAAGTTTTTGAACTTACTTTATTTACTACATCATCAGTTACAAATTCGGAAATACTTTGGATAGCAATGCTGATTTTTATCCTTAAATGTAAAAAAAATTAAACAGGTGGGTGACATAATCATCGGTCTCCCATCTAACGGCGTGCACAGCAACGGTTTCAGTTTGATCCACAAACTGATGAAGAAGACTGGACTCGCGCTCAATGATAGAGCTCCCTTTAGCAAAGAAGGATTGACACTGGGTATGTTTATTAGCATATAAATAATTAATAATGTTTTCATCATCAGCCTATAGCAATCCACTGCTGGACATAGGCCTCTCCAATTTCACGCCATTTAACTCGATTCTCGGCAACTCTCATCCAGTTGCTACCAGTAACCCTGCGAAGATCGTCACTCTACCTAGCTTGAGGGCGTCCTACCTTACGTTTCCCGATTCGCGGTCTCCACTCAAGAATACGTCTACCCCACCGGTCATCGGTTCTACGACTAATATGGCCGGCCCATTGCCACTTCAGCTTGCTAATTCTGTGAGCTATGTCGACAACTTTGGTTCTCTGCCGGGTCACCTCATTCCGGATTCTATCTTTCAGAGATACTCCGAGCATAGCTCGTTCCATAGCTCGCTGAGCGACTTTGAATTGATAGACCAGCCGTACCGTGAGTGTCCACGTTTCCGCTCCGTAGGTCATAACAGGTAGGACACACTGGTTGAAGACTTTAGTCTTCAGGCTCTGCGGAATACGCGACGAAAAAACTCGACGAAGCTTCCCAAATGCTGCCCAACCCAGCTGAATTCTTCTGTTAGCCTCTTTCTCAAAGCTGTTCTTACCAAACTGCAGAGTTTGCCCGAGGTAAACGTATTCTCGAACAACCTTGAGAGCACCGCCATTGACAGCGATCGGTCCCGGAGCAACGTGATCGTTGAACATAACCTGAGTTTTGTCCAAGTTCATCCAGAGACCAATGCATACAGAAGAATCAACTAGGTCGTTCAGCATCTGCTGCAAGTCCTGCAGCGATTCAGCTAGTATGACAATGTCATCTGCAAATCTGAAGTGTGAGATGTACTCGCCGTTGATATTAATACCGCGTCCTTCCCAGTTGAGCGTCTTGAACACATCCTCCAATGCGGTGGAGAACAATTTTGGGGAAATAACGTCCCCTTGTCTCACTCCTCGACGCAGGGGGATATGTTCAGCTCGCTTGTCCTGAGTTTGGACGGTCATTGACGCGTTTTCATAAAGACATCTCAGCACTTGGATGTATCACCAGTCGACTTGGCATCGCTGCAGAGACTCCAAAACAGACCAGGTCTCGATAGAGTCAAAAACCTTCTCATAGTCCACAAACGCAAGACATAGCGGCCGATTATACTCGTCGGACTTCTGTATAATTTGCCGCACTGTGTGGATGTAGTCAATGGTGCTGTATCCTCCTCGAAACCCGGCCTGCTCCGTTGGCTGAAACTCGTCGAGTCTCCGCGCTAGACGATTCGTGACGACTCTTGAAAACAGCTTATATACGTGGCTTAAGAGCGAAATGGGTCTGTAATTCTTTAAAAGGGTTTTATCCCCCTTTTTAAAGAAAAGTACGACCACGCTCTTTCGCCACGCTTCCGGAGTTCTCCCAGAGAACAGGACAGAGTTGAAGACCTCCTGAAGCTTTTTCAGTAAAGGACTTCCTCCCGCTTTCAGGAGCTCGGTCGTAATCCCGTCCTCGCCTGGGGCTTTTCCATTTTTAAGCTGTTTAAGAGCCGCCTCGATTTCGTCCTGGCTGACTTCTGACAGGTCTTCCGTGAAGTGGCGGGTTAAGATGGCTCTGGAATCCTCAGTTTCGGGATCAGGTCGAGATGCATGCGATGCGTACAATTGGCTGTAGAAATTTTCAACTTCCGAAAGGATCTCCGGCTTCGAAACGACGATATCTCCACTAGATTTGTTCAACTTCGTCAGGTGGCTCCTCCCAAGTGATTGGACGAACACTTTTGACCCCCGATTTTGCTCAATCGCTTCCTATAAAGCGTGTATTGGAGCGTCGGAGGTCGCGTCGTTCCAATGCCCTAATATTATTGTTGAGTGCCCGTTGTTCTGACGAAGTGACAGGTGGGTTTCCACGTCGTTCCGTCATAAGCTCCAGAGTCTCTTCCGAAAGTTTGGACTTCTTGCCCGTACGCCGCATTTTGCAGAATCGCATACTTTCCTCCCTGAGGATTTCCACCATTTGTTCGAGTGCCTGGTCGACGTCATTTGTGGTTTCCACGGCAGCGAATCGGTTCTCCAGGTCTGACTGAAACGCTTCAGATCCTAGCATAGTTTGGAGCATATTTGGACGGACCCTAGACTTCATCAAACGAGTTCGCTCGAGCTTGAAATTGATATTCAGAGAGCCTCGAACAAGTCTGTGATCACTGCCAGTAATGAACCTGTTGATCACCGAGACATCTCTGAATATATGCTTCCTATCAGTTATGATGAAGTCTATCTCATTTTTCGTCATAGTGTCGGGGCTTCGCCACGTCCACTTCCTTTGGGGCTGTTTCTTAAAGAAGGAATTCATCAAGAAAAGCCCGTCTTTCTCAAGGAAGTTGATGAGCATTTGCCCCCTATGATTTCTGCTTCCAAACCCATAGGATCCGACAACCGATTTTTTGCAATTCTGTACTCCCACTTTAGCGTTAAAATCCCCCATGAGAACGTTGTAGTGGGCCCTTGTGGTGGCATGCAAGGCCTTGGAAATATCCTCGAACATCTCCTCCACTTTATCATCCAAGTGTGCCGAGGTCGGTGCGTAAACCTGAACCACCTTGAGGCTATACCTTTTGGTTAGTTTAATCACGAGGTACGCTACCCTGTTCGAGACACTGGAGACTTCTACAACGTTATCACAAACGGATTTGTGGACCAGGAACCCGACTCCGCCTTGGGATAGCTGGTGTCTCTCTCAAAAATATAAAAGGTGGCCCGATTTAAGGGTTATTGTGTCCTCCTCCTGTCTTCGGACTTCACTCAACCCAAGAATGTGCCACCTTATTTTTCCGAGCTCTTCTTCTAGCTTCACCAGGTGTTCGTGGAGCCGTAACGGGCGTCCGTTATACGTCGCCATGGTCATTGGTCAGTTGGGTTTGGCGGCCGTTCGTAACCCGGGGATTCTTCGCACCCCCTACCATGCCGTTACCGTGACCGCCGCCATAATCAGGAATAGCAAGGCGACCGGGAACTGGGGGCCGTGGTTGGATTTGGCTTGCCATTGAAGGGTTTGCCCATAATCGCCACGCTGGGCATGCGGGTTGGCGATCGCAGATCCCAGCTTTTCGCACTAGTGACGCTGCTGCCCGTCGCTAGTTTGCGCCATTTAGCTGCGAAGTATCACGAATGGTTATCCCGCCATTTGTCGGTTGTCAGAGCCTCGTTTGCTATTCAGCAGGGTGGACCACGAGCAGGTGAGGTTGACTTGGGGCACTGAGATGGTGAATGTGCCCCCTTACCCCCCCCCCCCCCAATAATGTTTTATTCATTAGATACGACGCCCACAAACAGGATTGGTCCACAGTAGCTCAAGATAGAGAGGAGTAGAAAGTAAAAAAGGACGCCTTTGGAATGAACACAATGAGCCAGCGGGACCCTATCACCAAGTCTCCGCTGGTTGTCGGTCCATCCGTTTGTCAATCAGTGGGCTATATTTCATGAACTGTAATAGGTAGACAGTTGACATTTTCACAGAGTGTGTATTTCTATTGTCACCATAACAAACAAAAAAAAAAAAAGTTAAACATAATAAGGATTCGTTTCTTGTATTGTCATAGTACAAGAAACGTGTCTTTTATGGCGTTTTTTGCCTTGTGCGCAAGGGTTCCGTTGGTCGGTTTTTTTACAGATCTTAAGATCTACCCATTTATTTTGTTCAGGTGAAGAGTTAATAAAGCCCACCCGCATCTACGTGCGCAGCGTGCTGCCCGCACTGCGCAGTAACCGCGTGAAGGCCGTGGCGCACATCACGGGCGGCGGCCTGCTGGAGAACATCCCGCGCGTCATCCCGGGCGGCGTGCGCGCGCGCCTCAACGCGCACTGGTGGCACGTGCAGCCCGTACGTACGCCGCGCCCACTCTACTTGCTCTTACATATTTTTTTTAGATCACTGCCATGCGTTGCAATGCCTTTTTGCCCGATTGCGCGGCAAAAAGGGTGTGTTTATCAGACTATGTATGTTTGTTTTTCCTTTATGGCACTCTTGGGACCAAACGCTTGGGCCGATTTTCATGATTCTTACGTCAATCGATTTGTTTATGACAAATCGATTGACATCTTGTGAGTGTCCCTAAAGATAGTATGAAAAATTCAATATAGCGACAACCAGATGCCATATTGTCAAAAAGAAAAAAAATAAGTCGACGAATTAACATTGAATTATCTTATCATTGAATTAGTATTTGATAACATCCTTCTTTTTGTGTTGGGGGTTAAAAATCAACAAAATCATGCCGTTTGGTCTCTTCCCAAAGTCACGTACCAAGCCGTAACGGTCCTAATACCGCTAGTACGCGACAGTTACCTACATTAGAGGTGGGCAAAGTGTATCATTTTTGCGATTGGAACATTTGCATCTCGATCACTGAAATGATCCGAAACACTGTATGTTTAATTTGGCTCATTTGGATCATCGGCTCAAAGGATATAAAATATAGAATGTTACGTATTACATTACGTTGCGGCCGCGGGCGCGAGTTCACTAAAATGGTTCCACAATGGACTTCTCTTGCTTATTGGAGGCATTTTAATAATAGAATAAGAAAATAAATATCTTAGGGTAAGTATGTTAGTACCTAGGTATACCTTAGAAAGTCATTTACTACGAAGTACGAACACGTAGAATTATTATTTACACCCACATTAGTCACAGAAAGAAAGTCTCACAAATACTTAAAATTAGCTATACTATCACTAAGATAATACTAGCACTGAGTGTCTGAGACACGTTACTAATCTAGTAAACTAAACCATTTACGTGATTCAATGTCTATTTACACAAAATTCTCACGTAAAGTCTCTGAACTCTAACTTTATGAATAAAAAGGAAGAAAGTAAGTCACGATAATCACTACGCAAAGAAATCGAAAACAGAACTATAATATTTTCGAAAGTTAGTGCGAACGAACATAAACAAACAATCTGCCGCGTTTAGTGCAAACATTATATGCAAAAAACGACCGTATAGTATTTGATACGTAAGCGCCTTAGTGGTCATTTTTACATGCATAAATAACGACAGCGAAAATCTGTGAGAGTTGAGTGAGACACATCTCATTTGGTATCTCTTTCTGAGTTGTATAAATTGTAATTGTGTCGCCCGCTCACTCGCGACTCGTGTCTCAGTGGCTCAGTGTCTCAGTGGCTCAGTGTCTCAGTAACTCAGTGTCTCAGTCTTCCTCTCTCGCTCGCTCACTGCTCCGTCGCCTCGCGAGCGACGCGTCAAAGAAATGATTCAGATCCAAATGATGCGTTTGAAACGTTGTTACTGAACCAATCTTTTGAATCACTTCAGTGATCCGGATCAGTGAGTCGGTTCCCTAAAGAGTTACACACCTCTAACCTACATTATTATTAATTATTACCATTGAATTACTAACAACTTATATTCCGTATGTTAACTAGTACCTTCTGCTCTTTTATCTAGGTGTTCTCTTGGATCGCGGACGCCGGCGCAGTCCAAGACGAGGAGATGCTGAGAACATTCAACTGCGGCATCGGAATGGTACTGATCGTGTCTCCTGAAGATCAGGCCGAGGTGAGTTACGACTTATTTGTTTAAAATGTCTCGCTGACGGTGGCGCGTGTTTTGAATCATTTAGCTCCCTTCAAAATGGTTAAGATGAATGTTGCTGATTCATGTTCGTGACCGGGCGCCATCAGTTGGGACTAGTCATCTCTTAGCTGCCAACGCTTATTAATGGTTTGATTGTTTTTTTTTTTTGTTTTTATTTAGTACTTTGAACGGTTTTAAAGTGTAATCACAATAAATTCAACATGAATGATGCAACTAATCTTCCGAGTTCACATTCGAACCAAACTTTTTTCAATAACATTTCGATGGAGCGTCAAACGCGATGAGATATTACTATATGACACCAAAGTTTTAAAATGTTTTGCCAGGAATTAAGAAAGCATAGCAACGTACAGTCGAGCGGAAATATGATGCTCCGACCTTTGGATAACGATTGTCACACTATGAGTGAGAGAGATGGCGCTATGAACTGTTTTTGTAAAGGTTGATGTGCCTTTTCTACGTTCGGATAGTGTACATATATAATCAGCCTATTTTATTATATGCAATATTCGCACAGCTGCGACACCGGTTGATAAATGTCTCATGTCTTCGAATTTTTGGTTCTAGGATATGCCGATTTCCTTACGATGTGTTCCTTCACCGTTTTGAGAGCGTGGTGATGAAATAACTTACACAAAGTGCCTGAATGCAATCAACCTTTAATTTGCATTTCCCCCCAGGTAATGAACACAACCCGCGCGTTCGGCGCCATGGTCATCGGCACCATACAGAAGCGCCCGGCGGGCGGTGCGCGCGTGCTGGTCGACAACTTCGCCTCCGCTATGGACTTCACCAGGAGAATGCCGCTGCTGCCTAAGAAGAAGGTAACGAATAAGATATTCCTTAGATAAGGATATAATTTATTTGGAAATTGCATTTATTTATAGGTCGATCGATCAGGTAAAGCTACGCTTGTCGCGGTTGGTGTGTGGACGGGTCTTTACATACAAGGCCTCTCCGTGCCTCGAACAGCACGTTAAGCCGTTGGTCCTGTCTGGCATACGTGAATCTTTGACAATCGTTACGGGTCGTCAGAAGCCTGAAAGTCGACAACCAGATGAAAGAGATTATATCATTTATTACTTAATGCTGCCCAAATTCTTCAAACAAATTCAATGTTTAATACCAGTTTACAGTATTTTTATTTCACGTAGCTAAGCGCGCTTTACAAGTGGTAACAAAAGTGTACAAACATGTTGTGAATGTGTGAGTAAGCGCAGGAGCTTTCGGCACACGCAACAAATCTTGACCAACGACACTGCTGCGGAGAGTTTGCATGTACGCAAATCAATCATGTCTTGAGCATACTCATGCATACAAACCTCTTTTATCTCCGCAGGTGGCAGTCCTAGTGTCGGGCAACGGCAGCAACCTGCAGGCGCTCATGGACACCACGCGCGAGGCGGCGCAGTGCGTGTGCGCAGACATCTGCCTCGTCGTCAGCAACAAGAAGGACGCGCATGCGCTGCAGCGGGCGGAGAAGGCTGGCGTGCCTTCACTGGTTAGTTAACATGGATTCGAGACATTCGTGGATCTTAGACAGTCGTTAAGGGGTAACCAGGGAGTCTCGTATTACCCAGTATAAACTGGGTGGTGGAGGTCAGATAGTCGCTCCATGCAAAATACTGGTACTCAGCTGCATTCGGTTAGACTGGAAGCTGACCCCTGGGAAACGACTAGGCAAATGGTGATATGTTTTCATAATTGCAGTGGCAAAAAAAACAGAAATATTCTTAATAGACCGTTCAACAATCAACCCTACATGACATCACCTCTAATTTCCAGGTATTCAACCACAAAGACTACGCGTCGCGGGAAGAGTATGACCGCGCGGTATCTGAAGCGTTGGAGGCGCACAAAATTGACATCGTGTGTCTCGCTGGATACATGAGGATCCTGTCAGCCGAGTTTGTTAAAAAGTAAGTTTACTTTACTTTCCATGCGAATATTATTTGTTATATGCGAATATCGCTAAGCCAGTGTGTTTTTTTTTCTAATACAGGACGGCAAGAACAACGGCGCGCAACCTGTTACTATAGTTTCAGTACATGAACCCCCCTTGCTTGAATTTTTTCCTCGGTTACAGTTATTTTAAGGGGCTATTTTCTAGAATCATGGGCTGAATTCATGATTTGAGTTTGCGCGAGTAAGCTGGTAATGCCGAAGTATTGCTGCTCGTAGATGCTGTGATAATGCATTCAATGCTATGCCTATGTATTCACGAGGCTTATATTGATACCGATGATCAAATTGTTTCAGAAGTGATACCAATTTTTGATATAACCCATGCTATTAAAGAAACGAATTTTAAATGGCGGCGATGATCATTGCTTGTAACTCGTTTGTTATTCTGTGCTATTAAAACGGATATGCGCCTTTGTTTGGTCGCCGTTTTCAATTCGATTCGTTATATCACACGCCGCGTGTTATATCACATACTCTTGTCTATGTAACGTAAGCTTTGATAACCTGATGTATTCTTCTTTTATAGATGGCACGGTCGGTTACTGAACATCCACCCATCCCTACTGCCTCGCCACCCCGGCCTCAACGCTCAGAAGCAGTGCCTCGATGCCGGCGACCGGGAAAGTGGCTGTACAGTGCATTTCGTTGATGTAAGTATCGAGGGCCTACACTCATACAGTGAAACACTTTTCCCATGGGGGTTAGCAGAAACTACAGGTAGTCATGTGCTACATGCAAACTACGCACAAATTGACGTCACGAAAAAAAAAATCCTGCTTCGCGCAAGCGTAGTTCACTGCGCAACTAGCATATAAACAACGTTCCAACATCAATCGTTGGGCAGTGACCCACCAGACACAACACCCGTCTGGTAGGAGGATCCTCTCTTTTCTATAGAGGATGAGTGAACTTTACACCCTGTTTTTCCCACCTCTATAGATGCATGGCCGATAGTTAAAAAAATAGTGTGGGGTTCACAAATTCTTATATCGATATAAATCACATCACATCCATCGAATTTGTTTTCTCTCTTACGCGTGTAGATCTTTAGATAAATAATCTTGCAGTCTGTGGTAAAGTACAACGACTCTTATATACTTTGTTTAGCGCTCCAAGCCAGATTCAGATATACTTGTCCAACATCTGATCCCACATCCCACTGCTGGGCAAATTTCTCCCCATACTTTTAGAGTTTTCCTTATGTTGTGCCTTCTCCGGCCAATCAGCCAGGATCGAATCAAATCGTCACTATCGATATTACGATTAGCAAATTAAAACGATGTCTTTTTCCTTTACATCAGCTTATTTCTCATTATTTGTTCCTTCTCCAGGAGGGCATGGACACCGGGCCAATCATAATCCAGGAACGCGTACCAGTCCATCAAAAGGACACAGTGCAGACCCTCACAGAACGCATCCACGAAGCGGAACACCGCGCGTACCCGCGAGCTCTGCGCCTTGTGGCCACTGGTAGGGTAAGACTCAACCATCAGGGTACCCTTATGTGGTACTCTTAGAGGTGTATCGAATGAATTACATGTGGTGCAGTGAGGAGAAAACTAAACTAAGCTGGGAGTATGAAAATACAAAAAAAATATGAGAAGTTGAAAACACAATCTTGATGACTTACGAGTATTTCCACATAACCAGCTATCTACTCTAGCATTGATGTTGATTTTTGATTGACCGTTTGTACTTTGTAATCAAAAGGTTTTAAATGTTTGGTTGCAATGGAATTTGAACTTCGTCGCTATGACATTGAGTTTATGCTTATTGTTCCAGTTTTGGTTTAAAAATCGAATAGCTCCCTACAAATTCTATAATTTCTTCTTACTGTACCATTCAGAAAGGTTAAGATGGGAGTCATATCTTAGTCAAAACAGTCACTTTATTATTGCACTGTTTGTTTTTAAATACATCTTGTATTTTATTTCAATAATGTCTTCCAGCAAAATATTGATAAATTATTATCAATGTTTAATTTAATTACGTACTAAGATTGCTTCCATATTGCCTAAAACGAAATGGAATATGATTAGCGTAAGATCCTTAGGTAACTATTATCAAATAATTCGAATATGTATATGAAACTATAGACTTGAGCATTTTAATCTCAATATATGGGACCAAGTGTATGTAAATCTACATAGTATACTTACATTCCTACTCTGGAATAAATAGTACTGTTTATATTCCTATTAAATATTTAGGAAATTTAGAGTGAGTTTATTCATTATGTAACACTATTTTGTCATGTTATTACTTGGCATTAAATCAAACAATCTTGTGAAGAAAAGTAATAATAGTGAAAGTCTCGAATTTTGATATGAATTTGTATATATAAGAATAACGTTATCACATTATTAGGTAAGTATATATATATTGCTCTGTTAGTCACAGTTTTGAATGTTGAACAAAATGTTAAAAAGTTTTATTTAAATTATGTTGGCGAATTTTGTCTGATTTATATTGTTAAAATGTCAGTTAGAGCACAAAAGCAAGTAAACAGTTAGCAACATGTTTTATAGCAAACTTATATTAGTTGCTATATATTGTTATATGCACTTATTTTTTATAGTCAGTACATAGATCCATTTAAATGTTTCTGCGGCTATAATGCATGTTTATGAAATGCCATTTAAATGTAAGTATGTTAAGTTTTACAGTGTGTTTGAAATAAAACTTTTGTATATACTTGAAGTTTTTTTTATTACCCTGTTAACAATTCAAAACATCTATAATAATTATCACAGATACAAAAATAAAAGTAGAAATATATAGGGTTTCTTATTCAATGAAACTTGTATGTAGTCTCCTGCTTGTTATGTATTTTTCCATCTTACAAAAACACAAGAAGGGTTTAAGCACAGGTGTGTCCACAGTACAACCATTTCGTCAGTTATGTTTGGCACAAATCCAAACTCCAAGCTGCTTCAGAATGTCCGTTTCAATGGCGCGGCCACGGCGATATAAAAAAAAACCACCAAGATTTAGTAAAAGTTGATTCCCAAAACCATAAGTTTGTCAAAGTTATAAGAGTGTGAACGTGTCGGCGCCATTGAAACGTATTGCGATTCTATATTAGGGATGATTCTCATTACACGGGGCCATGTCCGGGCCGGGGCCGGAGCGGAGCTCCTGAAATATAAACCTAGGATTTTTTTTTTGTGTATCTTTAAAAGTTTTGACAAATTAAAATCTAGGTTTTACAAAAAACTTCAGACCTGCAAATTCAATCTATCATTTACCTAAATTTCAGGTCTCTTCGTTTTAAAGATCGCCGTGGCCACGCGGTTCTCCCCGTTTCAATGGCGGGCCACGTTCAACCCTTATAACTTTTTAACCATAACTTTGACCAATCAATGGTTTTGAGAATCAACTTTTACGAATTTTGACAAAATCTTGGTAGATTTTCTTTTTTTTAATAACGCCGTGGCCGCGCCATTGAAACGGACACGCTTCTGAGAATATCCAGATGGAAAAACCCAATAATACTGCCCGGCTAAGGACCTCAATGATCAACAGTAATGCTTGGGTGTGCGTTACCCAGGCCAGATGTTGTCGAAAATGGTCATTTGAATCTAATAGATAATTAGTTTTGCGGCTTCTGTAATTGTTGCGCACATTTTTAAATTTGTTGCGCTTATAGTTTTTTAATTATTTCACAAAAACAATTCCTGCTGGGGTAACGTTATCCCAGCCAGACCTTTTTCTTTCTAATGGGAATATTTAAATAAATACTAGCTATAAAATTAGTTGTCTAGATGAAGTAAATGTTGTGCCTTATTTTGTATTTGTTCTTTCATCGGTTGCGAAGTTATTCGAGATTTTGCTGGGGTAACGTTTTTGGTTTTGCTAGATCTTTGAAACGGTTAAGCGGATTCTTATCATATTTTGTACATGACTTCTTAGGAATTAGTTTAAATTTGTTCTGCAATAAAAAAAAACAAAATAATGCATAGTTTAAAGGTTTTTTCATTAAATAGAAAAACACTTCAATTGGTTCCAGCACTCTCAAAAAGAGGTCTAAAGACTTACTTTAAACGTTATTAAGCTTGACTGTACCTTTCTCTAAGCCATAAATTGAGATAGGCGTATCCGGTTCCGGTACGGTGAAGCGTTTAAGCCCCGCAGCGTCATATCCGCCCCAATCCGGCAGGTAGTGGGGATGCGTTTGCGCAACGCATGACAGTATCTATGAACCTCATTGGCGTTCGGAATTCTGAACGGTGTAGTCGTGTTTAAAAGTAACTCGTTACTTTTAAAAAGGGTGTCCTGTCCTACTTTTGAGTATTAATATAAAATTAATTTGTGTTAAAAATGAACTCTTTGGACGAAAATATTAATAATGTTAGTATGGACAATGCCCCACGTGCTCGGGCGCAATCTTGTGGTTCGAGTAGTAGCAGCGATTCTTCTTCAACGGCGCGTAAAAGGAGACGTCGTAGGCGAAAGGAGCGGCGCCGCCATACAAAGCTAAGTAAATTGGAGGACGCTTTTGTAAAACTCACAGAAAAAGTAACCTCTTTGCAAGATCTTATAGTTAAAAATAACACTCAGTCGTGCATGTCTGATAGTGAGTCTATTCTATATATTCCGAGCCCTACTGAACTGGAAAATGAATTAAATCAAGAAAAAGGGATTGATTTTAAAATTCAAACTACCCTCAAGTCGCAGACATTACAGACAGATAATAAGCATCTCGAATTGCTTAACAAATTGCAACATTTTAACTCGCCTGACTGGTCTCAAGTACGTTATTCTGAAGTACAAAAAGTTTATAATTCTACCCCAGGTTTTGTAGAGCTCGAAAGTAATGATGTTTTGAAAAATTTTGAACGTAATCGTTCGTTAGCGGTTGTTGAAAATTCTTTAGCTGCTATGTCACATGCTGTTATTTTGCAAAACGAAGCATTTCAAAAAGGCTTATGCCAATTCATTTCGTGGGTATCCGAATTAAAAAACCCAACGACCACTGAAGAGATTACTTCCAAAATAAATGAAATTTTTGCCGACGGGGAATACCAAAAAATACAATCGGATTTATTACAAATGATATGTGGCAAACGGGCTGATATAGTGCAACAACGTCGCGATGGAATTTTAAATTCAGTAAAGGAAAGTTGTTTAAAGGAAACGTTAAGAAAAATACCCCCGTCCGCACATAATTTATTTGACGATGCAAAGCTTACAGATTTTGTAGGAAAACAAGGGGGCGTCTTAAAAGTTTTTCAAACCGCATCCACAAAATTATCCTCGCAGGGTAGATCGTTTATACCTTCTGGCCAAAGAAGGGACCCACATGGAGGTAAGAAATATATAGTGCCTGTGAGCAAAAGTGCAAACTATCGCCCCTCCACTAATAGTGGCTTTAATCCTGCGCAAGGACGAAAGAGAAGGGCAGAAGAGTTTTTTCGTCAAACCGAAGATACACGATACGGTAAGAAACGTAGTACACTGGGACGGCGTGATAAACGAGTCGATTGACTATCATCAACGTTTTCAAGCCGGTGGAATCAAACATCGGGTAAGTGTCTGGAGGAAGTTGGGGGCACCTTTATATATACTAAAAATAATATCAGGCTATCGGATCCCGTTTTTAAGCAAGCCACCGCTTATTTATCCCTTGAGGATTCCCAGAAGATTTCACACAGTAAATTCAAAAGAAATTTTAATCCAATTAAAGAAACTAGTAGATCAAGGTGTGTTAGAAAAAGCTTCATTGACTCCGAGCTTTGTATCAACAATTTTTCTGGTAACAAAAAGGAGGCGACGTTTTCGTTTCGCCCGGTCTTCAATTTAAAATTACTAAACAACTATGTCAAAATAGACAAATTTCGATTGGTGAACATGTACAAAGTCCCCGACTTCCTCCAACCACAGGATTGGTTAGTGAAAATAGACCTGAAAAATGCGTATTTTCATCTGCCAATCGCGCCAGGACACAGACGTTTCCTCAGATTAATAGTATCGGACCGACTTTGGCAAATGACCTGCCTCCCCTTTGGTTTGGCAACTGCTCCGAAGGTTTTTGCCAGCCTGACGAATTGGATCGCGCAGATCCTAAGAGACCAAGGGGTGCGATTGCTGGTATATCTCGACGATTTTCTTCTGGCGAATCAGAATCGAGAAACTCTGCAATGTCACGTGCACTTAACGGTAAGAGTATTGCAGTCCCTTGGCTTTGTAATAAATTTTCAGAAGGCTGTACTGACACCTCAGCAATCAATCGAGTATCTGGGGATATTATGGGATCCTTGGCAAAATGTCAAATTACTACCACCAGCAAAGATTCGCATACTGCACTCGAGAACATTGAAAATGACAAAAGCCACCAAGGTAAGTTTAAAAGAAGTCCAGAGTATACTAGGACTTTGGAATTTTGCCAGCTTCGTAGCCCCGCGAGGACGCTTGAATTCTCGTGCAATGCTGACCTTCAGCAATTCCCTATTGCGAAAAACTTCAAAAGGTCGAACACAGATGCCCGTCAAGGTAATTGCAAACTTGCAATGGTGGATACGGAGTCACAACATGGCTTCTCAACTGCACGGTTCACCTCCAACCCATTTTCTTACGACAGACTCTGCCAAGGCAGGTTGGGGTGCGCAACTCAACAACGAGACCTTAAGCGGCAATTGGTCAGTACAGGAAAGAGACTCTCACAGCAATATCTTAGAGATGTTGGCAATTTTGCGAGTAATTCAGGTAAAAGGTCACCTAATGACCGATACAAGCTTATTAATTCAGAGCGACAACCAAACTGTAGTTTCTTACCTGCGCAACGAAGGCGGCACACAGTCACAACCCCTCCTAAACCTAACATACGAAGTCTTAGACGAAATAGATCGTTATCGGATACATATGTCGGTATATCACCTCCCCGGTCGATACAACTACGTAGCAGATCGGCTTTCAAGGAAATCTGCCCCGACAGAATGGCATTTGCTCCCCCGCGCTACCGGGAAAATTTTTCAGCATTTCGGAGTTCCCGAGATAGATCTTTTTGCGTCACGAACTGCTCATGTAGTACCCAGGTATGTGAGTCTGGATTTAGATCAGGCGGCTGTTTTCCACAATGCTTTCAGTCGCCCTTGGCACTACAGGTTAGCATGGGTATTCCCACCACCGTGTCTAATACCCAGAGTATTAGCGCACCTGAACCAAGTGTAAGAACGTGTAATATTATGCGTCATATTGTGTCATTATAAATCACATTATTTATTGTTGAATTATTATAGATTATTATTGACGTAAAATCGTTACTTGGCTGCAGGGTAATTTTAAAATAATTGTAACTGTCAAACTCGCAAACATGGCGCCATTACCCACCTTTGTCTATAAAAGAGCGTGCCGCCATTGTTGCGAGTTCAGTTTGTGTCCGACGTTCGTGGAGTGATCATCACCCCTTTACCGAGTAAGTTGAATATTGTAACGTTTATTTTGGATGATGCTTAATTGTATTTAGTTTGTGTTGGGAATTATTAAAGAATGTTATTTTATGTTAATACATGCAATTTACCGAGTGATATTATGAATATAAGGAGTAAATAAAACAAAATATACATGGAATGGTATTTTAAGTCTTTTCTTTTACAATTCAGAAGTGGGATAAGTAGCTCATTTTAATATGTGTATTTTTTTTTCTTTCCGGTCGAGAAACATGGATAAACAAAGAGTGCTTGCCTCTCCAATTTTGGGAAGTGATCAAGTGCAATCAATCGAAAGTCCAGATGACCATAGACACCATCACTCCCTGGAGCGACAATCACAAGGTTCAAGACAAAGTTTGCAGCAGACACAAGGTGGCATGGACCTGGATTGCCATCCACAAAGCAAGAGTCGATCACGCAGCCCTTTGCGCAGCGGCCAGCGGTGCAGCAGCCAGCGGCGCAGCAGCCCGCGGCAAAGTAGCCAGCGGCCAACCAGCCCGCAGCGAAGCAGCCAGAGGCTCAGCAGCCCGCAGCGAAACAGCCAGCGGCGCAACAGCCAGCGGCGCAGCAGCCAGCGGCGCAGCATCCAGCGGCGCAGCAGCCAGCGGCGCAGCAGCCAACGGCGCAGCAGCCCGCGGCGCAGCAACCAACGGCGCAGCAGCCAACGGCGCAGCAGCCAACGGCGCAGCAGCCAGCGGCGCAGCAGCCAGCGGCGCAGCAGCCAGCGGCGCAGCAGCCAGCGGCGCAGCAGCCAGCGGCGCAGCAGCCAACGGCGCAGCAGCCAGCGGTGCAGCAGCCAACGGCGCAGCAGCCCGCGGCGCAGCAGCCAGCGGCGCAGCAGCCAGCGGCGCAGCAGCCAGCGGCGCAGCAGCCAGCGGCGCAGCAGCCAGCGGCGCAGCAGCCAGCGGCGCAGCAGCCAGCGGCGCAGCGGCCAGCGGCGCAGCAGCCAGCGGCGCAGCGGCCAGCGGCGCAGCGGCCAGCGGCGCAGCAGCCAGCGGCGCAGCAGCCAGCGGCGCAGCAGCCAGCGGCGCAGCAGCCAGCGGCGCAGCAGCCAGCGGCGCAGCAGCCAGCGGCGCAGCAGCCAGCGGCGCAGCAGCCAGCGGCGCAGCAGTCAGCGGCGCAGCAGCCAGCGGCGCAGCAGTCAGCGGCGCAGCAGCCAGCGGCAAAGCAGCCAGCGGCGCAGCAGCCACCGGCGCAGCAGCCAGCGACGAAGTAGCCAGCGGCCAACCAGCCCGCAGCGAAGCAGCCAGAGGCCCAGCAGCCCGCAGCGCAGCAGCGAGTGGCACAGCAAACCACAACACGGCACGAATCGCAGCGTGCAAAATCTTCCCGCAGTCATACAAGATACAGGTAACACTGCTGCTTCTAACGGAGGCAGTGGTGATTTCAATATTTTAGTTCAGGCATTGAGGTCTCTTGCCCCGGGTCATGAAAACATTGGTTCTTTTAACAATACTATACCCGAGTTTGACCCCGCACGAAAAGAGCAAACGATGGGTATGTGGTTGCACAAAGTGAATGAGTGTGCAGCCATTTATTCATGGAGTGAAAAACAAATAGTGCATTATGCACTCCCTAAACTGCAAGGTATAGCAAAACGGTGGTATGAAGGATTACCATCGGTGCTCTTTTCTTGGGACGAATGGCAGACCAAATTAATATCGGCTTTTCCCTCTGAAGAGAACTACGGTCAAATGTTAGCAGATATGTTGGCTAGGCGTGCACGTTACGGAGACTCCCTTGAAGATTATTTTTATGACAAAATTACTCTTATTAATCGATGTAGTATAAGTGGTAAACGAGCAGTAGAATGTGTTCTACATGGCATAGATGATCGCGCTGTTAGGTTAGGTGCCGAAGCGGCTCAGTATGAGGACTTGGATAAATTGTTAACTTATTTAAGAAATGCAAGAAGTCTAAAACAAAATATTGACCGAAAATCTAATATTAAGAATCAGCCTGTAACAAACTCATCGGATAATAAAGCAAAGAATCCAAGCGCCAAAGACAGAGTCCTTCGTTGCAATAATTGTAAACAGGAAGGTCATTTTGTAGGTCAATGTACTCAACCAATCAAAAGGTGTACTAAATGTATGAGAATTGGTCATGAGGCAGAAAATTGTTTTTCAAAAATAATATCGGCTCAAAAATCGGTCAATAGGGTTGATATCAAGGGTACAACTTCAGATAAATATTTTAAAACTGTGCGGATCAATGACATAGAAATGAATTCATTTGTTGATCTTGGTAGTGAATGCTCGATGCTTAAACAATCTGAATTACCCAAATTGGGAAATGTACAAGTAAAAACTAGAGATCTTCCTATACTTAGAGGGTTTGGTAATTCTGTTGTGCATACATTGGGTAAAATCAATACTCTAATTGAAATTGACGGGGTGAAAGCTGAAGTCGAAATATTAATTGTTCCAGATTGTGTTATGCAGGTTCCCCTTATGATAGGTCAAACCTTTACTGAACAACCTCATGTATTAATTCAGAAAACAAGTAAACATTTTGAAATTTTGCAAAATCAGATGGATAATACCCAATACCAAAAGGTAAACATTTTTAACCGTAAAAATATACCATTATTAGGTTTAACAATTTTAGAAGTTAATACAGAACCCAAATTCACTGGTGACCTTTACATTGAGGGAGGCTTGCGTAGCAAAAATAACTTTTTCTTTTTTGTTCTAACTGGAATTTATCAATTTAACTATGACGGTTACGGACAAATTGTTATTAATAGTCTAAATTCCGAGCCACTATGTTTAGAACCAAATACTTTAATTGCTAGGGGTATCACTGCTTATCAAGAAAATGACAAAAAAGTTCTGCATATTGCCCATTCTAAACTGCCAGATCAACAAATGAATCTAATCTGTCCTTCGGACTTAAACATTTCTGGTGAGCTAAGCCAAACTGTGATTAATGACTTGCTTTGCTTGTTAAATAACTATCGACATTGCTTTGCGTTTACTCTCTCTGAGTTGGGGCATTCCTCGGTTTGTGAAATGAGCATTGATCTGCACTGTAATACACCTGTAGTCTATAGGCCTTACAGGCTGGCAATGAAAGAGAAAGAAATAGTCAGAGATATGGTAGAGGAACTAGTTCAAAACGATATAGTACGCCCTTCGGTTTCCCCTTTTGCTAGTCCTATTGTACTCGTACGGAAAAAAACTGGCGGTCACCGCCTGTGCATTGATTATAGAGCTTTGAATAAAAATACTATTCGCGAAAATTATCCGATGCCACTTATAGATGACCAGATCGACACGTTAGCTGGTAACCTGTATTTCACAGCTCTTGATTTGGCATCTGGATACTATCAGATCTCCATCAGAGAACAAGATAGGCATAAAACAGGGTTCGTCACGCCGGAAGGCCATTTCGAATTTAATCGAATGCCTTTCGGCCTGGCGAATGCCCCAGCAACGTTCCAACGTATGATGCATCAGGTTCTAGGCAAGTTACGTCATAAAGAGGCATTAGCTTACTTAGATGACATCATCATCCCATCAAAATCAATACAAGAGGGTATGAGACTGTTAGAGTCAGTATTGATTTTGCTATCAGAAGCAGGTCTTACTCTTAATTTGTCAAAATGTGTTTTTTTTGGCCGTTCAATAACTTACTTAGGGTTTAATATTTCAAGCGAGGGTATCCAACCAGGGTCTGCTAAGATAGACGCGGTTGAAAAATTTCCCGTACCGAAAGATCAACACAACGTAAGACAGTTTTTGGGGCTAGCAAGCTTTTTCCGTCGGTTTGTGAAGGGGTTCTCAATTATTGCAAAGCCATTGACACAGTTACTCAGAAAAAATGCTGTTTGGGTATGGGGGCCCGATCAACAAAATGCATTCAATACTTTAAAAACAATGTTAGTTCAAAAACCGATATTAGCCCTTTATGATTCAAAATCCATTACCGAATTGCACACTGACGCATGCAAAATAGGTGTCGGTGGTATACTATTCCAAAGGAATGAACAGAATATTTTAAAGCCCGTAGCTTATTTTAGCAGACAAACTAGCCCTGAAGAACAAAATTATTGCTCTTATGACCTAGAAACCCTGGCAGTAGTAGCCTCGTTACAGAAATTTCGGGTATATCTAGTAGGAATACATTTTAAGATCGTGACCGATTGTAATTCATTAAGATCTACTTTCATGAAACGTGATATGATTCCTCGGGTAGCCAGATGGTGGACCCAAATGCAGGAATTTGATTTTGAAATCGAGTACAAAGCGGGATCCTCTATGGCTCATGTGGACGCTTTGAGTCGCAACCCATCTATCAGTACTAATAGCTCCGAAAAAAATGTTAATTCTGTAACAGAAACAGACTGGCTCTCAACAGTACAGAGTTCAGATTCAGAACTTCAACGGATTATTGGGATCTTAAGTAATTCAGATTTTAACGACGTTTTAGAAATAAAAGAAAATTATAAATTAAAAAATGGCAAGCTTTTTAGAATCACACCTAGTGGAGATAGATGGGTTGTGCCAAAAGGCGTTCGATGGCAAATTGTCAAACAGAATCATGACGACATCGGCCACTTTGCTTTAGACAAAACGTTGAGTAAAATAAAAACTCATTATTGGTTCCCAGATATGCGTGCTTTTGTTACAAAATATGTATCCTCTTGTCTAGAGTGCGCGTATAGTAAAACACCTGGTGGGAAAAGACCAGGCTTTTTGCACCCTATCCATAAAATAGACGTGCCGTTTGATACGATACACATGGATCATACGGGTCCATTTGTACGTAGTAGTAGGGGTAATGTGTATATTCTTGTCCTGATTGATGCTTTTACAAAATATATATATTTGAAACCTGTGAAAAATACAAAATCAAACACTACTATTAGAGTTCTGCGCGAGTTTATTAGTCTCTTTGGTGTTCCGAAACGAATTATATCTGACCGAGGCACGTCATTTACAAGTGATGTTTTTAAAAAGTTTGTATTAGATAAAGGCATCAAACATATATTAAATGCAGTTGCTACTCCACGGGCCAACGGTCAGGTGGAGAGATATAATAGAGTTATTGTTGATTCTCTAACAGCTAAATGTATTGGTTCATCTGAAAGCAAATGGGAAGACCACCTGCCCGATGTCCAGTGGGGTATCAATAATACTTTCAACAAGGGTATCAATAAGACACCTGCAGAGGCTCTTTTTGGGATAAGGCCACAGGGCTTAAGTGATAGTAGAATTATTTCTGCAATTGATGACGATACCACTTCGATAAACAAAAGTCTCGAAGAAATTCGTACTGAGATTTCATCTCATATTGAATCCACACAAAAGTCTCAAAAAGCAACTTTTGATAAATCTCGCTGCAAGCCTATGAAATATAGTATTGGGGATTTAGTCAGAGTTGAACGGCAAATTCCCTCTACGGGTGGTAGTAAAAAGTTAATCCCAAAGTATCAAGGCCCTTACAAAATTACTAATGTTTTCGATCATGACCGTTATCAAGTAGAGGACACGCCTCTTACAAGAAAAGGAAATAAAAATTACTCCAGTATAATTGCAGTGGATAAATTAAAGCCATGGATTTGCTTTAATGGACCACATGATGACGCCTTAACCGAATAGTCGTATTGCGGAAATTCTAATTGATTTATTTTTTTCTTATAGCTCTATAATTATATAGACCAATGGGGTCTATATTTTAATGAAGACCAATGGGGTCAACACATTAAGACCAATGGGGTCAACACATGACCAATGGGGTCAATACATTAAGACCAATGGGGTCAATACATTAAGACCAATGGGGTCATATATGGTTATAAGGACCAATGGGGTCATATATAGTTATAAGGACCAATGGGGTCATATATAGTTATAAGGACCAATGGGGTCAAATCTATTTATAAGGACCAATGGGGTCAAATCTATTTATAAGGACCAATGGGGTCAAATCTATTTATAAGGACCAATGGGGTCAAATCTATTTATAAGGACCAATGGGGTCAAATCTATTTATAAGGACCAATGGGGTCAAATCTAATTCTAAGGACAAATGGAGTCAAATTGATTAATTACTAGTGTCTGCGGTTAATTAAGACCGATTGGGTCTATCTTATGTTTGCTTATAATTCATACACGTTGTTATTATCATTAATTGTTTTGATCTTATTCTTTAATTGATTTGCAGCTAAGTACGAGGACGCACTTACACTTTGCTTGGATGGCCGACTGTAAGAACGTGTAATATTATGCGTCATATTGTGTCATTATAAATCACATTATTTATTGTTGAATTATTATAGATTATTATTGACGTAAAATCGTTACTTGGCTGCAGGGTAATTTTAAAATAATTGTAACTGTCAAACTCGCAAACATGGCGCCATTACCCACCTTTGTCTATAAAAGAGCGTGCCGCCATTGTTGCGAGTTCAGTTTGTGTCCGACGTTCGTGGAGTGATCATCACCCCTTTACCGAGTAAGTTGAATATTGTAACGTTTATTTTGGATGATGCTTAATTGTATTTAGTTTGTGTTGGGAATTATTAAAGAATGTTATTTTATGTTAATACATGCAATTTACCGAGTGATATTATGAATATAAGGAGTAAATAAAACAAAATATACATGGAATGGTATTTTAAGTCTTTTCTTTTACACAAGCATCCGGCATGTACCTGGTGATAACGCCCGATTGGGAGAAGGTCTTTTGGAGAGCAGATCTGGTAGCTCGCTCCATGCGCACTCCCTGCCAGGTGAGGGATTTGGACCAAGTCTTAATAGACACAATAACCAATCGACCGCCTCCACAAGTTCATCAATTGAATTTAAAGGCGTGGTTAATACAGGGTGGTCATCGCTATTAGATTCTTGGGAAAAAGATCAGATAGACATTTTAGAAGGTAGCTGGAGGAAATCGACCTTAAATACGTATAAGCCGGCATGGTTACGATGGTGTAAATGGTCACGTGACAATAACGTGAGAACTATAGATCCATCCCCTGAAGATGTAGCTCGATTTCTAACTGATTTGCATCTCAAATTTAAATTTGCCTATAATACCATTGCAGTACATAAATCTGTAGTTTGTACCTTTTGTCGTCCACCTAGTGGCTTCTCCTTAAGTTCTCACATTATTATAAGGCAAATACTAAAGGGTATAGCATTAAAACAGCCACACAAAGCTAAAAGTCCTATTTGGGATATTAATGTTTTAATTAGATTCTTAGTGGAAAAAACTCCCTCCAAAATGTCATTGTTCGAAATTTCTAAAAGAACTGCAATTCTCCTCTTATTGTGTTCCGGGCGCAGATTCCATGACCTTACATTATTGAGTATAAATAAAGAAAACTTTGTAAGGAGTGATGATTCTATAGTGTTTTGGCCGATATATGGGTCCAAAACTGACAATATATCTTATAAGCAATCCGGTTGGCGTTTACTTAAATGCGAGTCAAACAATAACATTAACCCAATTTATTGGATTGACAAATTGCTAGAGTACTCTAAAGGTCGAAGAGGTAATATTGAGAGCTTATTCATTAGCACACGTGGTGAACCCAAACCAGCTACCCGCACCATCATAGGGGGCTGGATTAAATCATTGTTAAAGCAAGCTGGAATAAACACTAGTCCAGGTAGTGTGCGATCAGCAGTAGCCTCGGCTAGTTGGTCAGATAATATTCCCATTGATCTTATTCTGGAGAGAGGAAATTGGCGCTCTGCTTCGACATTTCACAAATATTACAAAAAAGAAATCAAGGATTACAGGTCCACTAATGAATCAAATCAGATCAGTAATCTGTTTCAAACAATGAGATGAATAACTTGATTGTATTATGGATATAGTGTTATAATTAAAGTCATAGGAAATAATTCTGTTGATTTACTTTAAGTTGAACTATCAAAAGTTTAAAATTAATAAATAACTTTTTTGATCACATTGGCGTTCTAATTTAGTCCCAATCCAGCAGTCGATAACAAACACTTCTCAATTTATGGCTTAGAGAAAGGTACAGTCAAGCTTAATAGAACAATTTTACCTAAAAATAAAATTGATATTAAGCATACTTACCTTTCTCTAAGCCAATTTATATTTCTGTCTGCGGATTCTTAATTATAAATGTACTTTGTGATTGATACTCATATCAATCACTGTAAATTGAGCCGCAATGAGGTTCATAGATACTGTCATGCGTTGCGCAAACGCATCCCCACTACCTGCCGGATTGGGGCGGATATGACGCTGCGGGGCTTAAACGCTTCACCGTACCGGAACCGGATACGCCTATCTCAATTTATGGCTTAGAGAAAGGTAAGTATGCTTAATATCAATTTTATTTTTAGGTAAAATTGTTCTATTTTAAAGCTTGAAATGACCATTTTCGACAACATCTGGCCTGGGTAACGCACACTACTTGGACCCACTAGACCAACGAGGAAACATAAGGGTTATTGTGAACACTGTGATGCAAAATAACTGTGAGTGCTCTTGGCTCAGTGTATGGATCGCGTCCACGCGCCGTAGCTTTGTTGCGGCGGCAACAACGAGAACTCTTATGGGTATTTTAACATTTTCTTTTTCAATAAATCTGAGTAATGTGTCATTTTAAAAAAAAAAAAAACAAAGTTGTGCGCCTGTGCTGCTGGGGAGTTTGTTGCGCTACTTCTTCCCAGCTAAAGCACTAGGAAGTGGTGAAGGGCACGCGTTTAAAGGGACTGTCTTATGTAATTTTGACGTTCAAAAAGAGCTGACTCAGCCTTTTTTTTTTTAAACGTGCGCATGGGTATTCAGTTTACTAAACCATTAACTGGAACACTTATTTCATGAATTTTTCTTTTCTTTAAAAGTTACTAAATCACCTAATGCTTTGAAAAACACCCCAAACAGGTCCACACCTTCGCTAGTAGTAACATATTCAGTTTTGACTACATTTATGTTTTTCTTCTCAGCCTTTATGACAGAATGGACACCATTCTTCAAAATATCTTCACATATTTTATCAAATTGTACATGAAACTTCTGTTTATTTAGCAGAGGAACTAAAAGGTTATATTTATTTATTTTCATGTTAATTGATGCCGCTAATTCTCTATTCATTTGGCATATTCTCTCCCATTTTGAAACATCTTCCTCGGTCAATGGATAAGGACCTAGTGGCATTCGGTCAGACCCAATTTCTTCTTTTAAGTTGTCAATCTCTTGATCTATTTCTTTGGCTAATGTTATCCATTCTGGTGTAAAACCATTGTTGATGAGAACCTGAAAAATTAATATTAAATTATTTATAATAGCAAGCCTTAAGGCATTCCACACTTTCAAGAAAACTATAATGCCGAAATATTATAATTTTGCATCCGAATTTAGATGATTAGCTATTTCAAGGTAAGATCAAGTACATCAAGGGCGTATTAAACTACCTTATGCTTACCTCATTTAACTTATGTGTTGTAAAATCCACATAGGGGTTATTATTCTGACTTTTCAAAGGCTTTCCTTTGCCACTTAGATTCTCAAACTCTCCCTTAGACATTGATTCCTGTATTAAATCCTCAACTAGTCTATCAAAACCATACTTTGTTTTAATATCATGTTTCTTGCCATATCCTTGACCTTTCTTCATCAGGGTTTTGTCAGAAGCAACTGCTTTTTCAAGGCGGTGTTCCATGACGTTGATGGCGGCTTTGTGTGCCCGAGCCTGGGTGTATTGTTTTTCTCTTTGAAAGATAGTTCCATGACCATAACCTTCGTAGCTAAGGTACTGTCTATGTTGTGGCGCTGTATGCTGGAATCAAAAGGATTGATTACATAAGGTTTTTCTAGCAGGATTTAACAGAGAAAAGTGGGAGGAGGGTAGAGAGGCTATTGCCCTGCAGTGGGACATCACAGGCTTTTAATAAATAAATAAATAAGTTAATTATCTTTGGAAGTTAAGTTTTGACATAGGCATTTTATATACATATAAATAAAATAAGAATAGAGAACAGTTGAGTACAGGGGTACTTTCAGTCATTTCCAAGAAAAAATCTACCAATACAGAACAGTAAAGTACAGCAATGTAGCTTAATTTTACAAAAAAATCTAGCAGACTTGCAATAGGAGATTCGGAATAAAAGAGAAAAGTTGGATTATCAACAAAACATGCATGCATAAACATGATAATAGGTAGAATCTTGGTGTACCATGTGGAAAAGGACACAGGTCTAATCCATTAACAAGCGAGCTTGTCAATACTCACTCTGATATCATGCACCACCTTCTCCACCTCTTCCTTATGGCTAACTCCAGTGTTATGTTTAGTTAGCGTCCTGAAGGCAGTGTCTACAGCCACAAACTTGTCCATATCAGCTTCTGGTGACCCAGAATCTGGGTGGTATTTCTTGGCAAGATTCAGGAAGGCTTCACGGACTGCATTTTGCTTTGAGTTTGGTGGTATGTTCAGAACACTATAGCATTCCTGGAGTAAAATTTTGAAGTATAAGGTTAGTGTGTTCAAACAAACGTAAAAGTATTACAAAGTTTTTTTTTTTTAGAGTGTAGATGCTGTTTTTTTCCTAGCAATCTATTTCTAGTCTAAGCTTTTGCGATTATTTTAAGAGAGATTATTTAATTAAATACAAACAAAACTAACATTTTTTTTTTCAGCCAGGCACTAGATTGTTGTTATTTATAATTAACTCCATTAAAAACATTTAATCATACTAAGTAATGCAAATACAAAATAATTGACGGTATGTCGATTTTTATAAGTAAATACCAAAATGACAGTAAAAAAAACTTTTTCCAGCAAAAAAAAACCGACTTCCGGAAAAACACTACAAAGTGAAAAATAACTTTAATTTAGGTAGTCGGTGACATTGGAAATGTATTTGAATTTTTTGTGACCACCTTCCGAAATGAAAGTTATTATTCACTTTGTAGTGTTTTTCCAAAAGTCGGTTGTTTTTTTTTGGATGATGTTTTTTACTTTTTAGTTATAGTAGGTACCTACCCCACACCAATCCGAAATTTCATCATCCTTGGGGTCAAAACATTGCATAATAAGCGTTAGCAGCAATCGCGATTGATTTGCTGTCATTTTTTTAAGAGTTCCATTGTCTCTCCAAAACGCATCATCAGATCTATATGAAATTTAAATGGGACCATTTTGGCATAAACCCCGTTTGAACAAAAAAATAATTTTGCAAATCCGTCTATATATGACGGAGTTATGCCGGAATATACATTAAAAAAAAACAACAAAAAATATAAACATGTCGAATTGATAATCTTCTTTTTGCAGTCGGTTAAAAAATAGCATACAAACTTGTAAATACCAAGGATCTAGTGCATGGCTGAAAAAAATGTTTACTTTTGTTTGTATTTAATGAAATAATCACGAAAACCCACCATAAATGCGACGTTGCCAACCTACGTGGGATGAACACTCTTATATCTATTTATGCAATTACAAAATTAAACATTGAGAAACTTACGGCGATCTTTTTCTCTTCTGCTTTTGAGCTTATTGTTTTAGCGGCTATAAAAGTAGGCCGAAAGTAAGGAGCCGTTTGATCTAGGTGCCCTAGACTGATACATAATAATGCCTTGCTCATTTTATTTTATTTTTAACAAATTTTTTTGTATTTGTTACGTAAATAAACCGTACTTTTGTTGCGTTTATCATCTGTCATTTTTCAATTTGTCATGATAATTTTCCCGTAATTTTTCTCTGCAGTAATTTTTCCTATAATTTATGTTTACGAAGACAGTATCGTTTATGGAATTAATAAAGTCAACTCAACTCGATTCAAAATAATAATATTTTGAATCGAGTTTTATTTACTCATCGTCATCATTCTCCCTCCCCCTTATCTCAATTTATTTGTGGTTGGCGCAACATGTCTTTTTCTTACACATTTGTCTATTAGTCATCATCTCGGCAGTCACACCCTTTCTAACCTTATCATTATTCACACAGTCCATTCATCGTTTCTTTGGTCTCCCCCTCTTTCATTTCTAAATTAGCCATTCATTTTTAAATTACTTTTCAGTTACCAGTGCCATTTTCTAACTTCCTCTTATGGAATAATTTCTTATTCTCTCTCAGCTGCAATCAATTGCATTTCATTCATCACTTTTGTGGCCCAAAATTCTGGCCCACACAAGACAGTAGGTCTAACCATGGTTTTGTTTAAGGAGAATGCGGACGTCGCGGATCGTTCCGGTGACCTGCCGCCATTTCATCCATCCAGGGTTAATTCTGTATTTATCCTGCTGATCTACTTCGCAATCGCCATTATTTTCCAAACAACTTTAAAGGATCAGCAAAGTCATTTAAAATAGCGCAATATTTAAAATTGTACGCACACTAATTTATTTTTACTTTTTCTTTTATTTTATATTAAAAATCCAGTTAAGCACACAAATTTACTTTTACCTACTTGTATTTTATAAATTTAAAAATCCAGATATGAGTTGCATGACAGTGGTGCGGATTCTCTTGTACACCGTACTAAACTAAAAACTAACTAAACTATCACTAAAATTCCTTACTTTTGGCTATGAGAATCTTAAAGCTATTCTGCAAAAACAAAATATCTAAACTTAAAAATAATTTTGACACAACTAAAATCAAATTTGACAATCGCGACTCCTGCAAGCATAACACGACGCTTTCTATTTCTACTCTACTGTAGAATAGAAATCGCCTGTCTACATTTCTCGGTGAAAATAATATTTAATATAATTGATGTATATCTCTTATTGTGCTACTGTTTGTTTTTCCATAAATAAATATATTTTGATCAACCATGGTTTGAAAAAAAAAATACATGGCATGATGCCTGTGATACTGAGTAGGTTTTTACTGAATTGAAAACTGATTTCTTACTAGTAACTATAATTTCACCTACATCTACATATCATATCGATTCAAACTATGACATTTTTTTTCAGAATCCGGTATAGAGTATCGATGCATACATTAACCTTCAGTATCGATGTTTTACTACGAGCTCATCGCCAACCAGTCCAATGTCCAACACTAAATCGTTGCAGCGTTGCCAACTTACTAACTCTATAGCGAGATCTAGCAATTTTTCGGTGACAGGCAGCTACACTTTAAAAAACATGTAGCTAGATTTTTTAGCTACTTTTCGCATGACGTAGGCACCTAAATCCACATCAAAGAAAAATTCATTTGAAACCGCAGCCATTGACATCTCCCTCTTCAGCTATTTTCATTGATTAAAAAACATTAGTGTGAGTTTATATTTTAATAATTAAAATATTAGTTACTTGTTTTTAATCGATTACAATTCAAACCACGATAGTAATAAAAAAAATTGCATTAGGCTACTACTACCAACTTTATTGGGTAAAAAAATCTGACAATCTAGCAACTTTTTGAAAATATCTAGCTACTGGCTAAATGTAGCACCGGTAGCACTGTCTGTCTGTCTGTACTTCTACTTCAGACGTAGCAGTTGGTAACGCTGATTCGTTGACATTTTCGGTGGTGAGCGTAAATAGGCGAACTTTTACGTTTTAATTGCAATTAATTAATGCGCCCAGTGCGACTACGCGTAATAAGGTAGTGATATGTGTATAGTGTAGACTGAGACCTATTTATTTGTGTAAGATAATTATATGTGCTGACATTATGGCATTTACTGCGGACGATGTCGCGAGACGCTATCCAATTCACTGGTTGGTCTGGAACAATCAGTTTGAGGAGATTCGGACCAAGTACGCCGCTAATAAGGTATGCTGCGACTGTTTATTATGCGTTTAAAATTATAACTTTCTTATAAATCGGCGTCATTTGAGGTTATACCCCGGACTCGCGGGCCCCGGCTATTGAACTTCAGTGGGTGTTTTGCGAACGAAGGTGTTATCAATCATTTTTATCGAGCTCTTTTAATACTAATCGAACGCTGGCTGGTTTGGTGCCTTCGCCTTCTTGGTTTTATTCTAAGCAGTGAATGATTAAATTGTACCTAAGTTTTTGAGAAATTATCTGAAAAACTTGCAAATACAATATTTGTATTATGCTTGTGTTACATATATCAATTAACAATAGTATAGCATTTATTACTTAAGGAAAACCTCATTGTTATGATTGTATCTAAATGAGTTCCAAGTTCACACATTCACAACAGTTATGAATCATGCATTAAATTGACTCATTCACTAAGCGTTCCTGAAACAAACCTCTTTTGTACCAACTTTCTTCTCATGCCTTTAACATTACCAAAAATGAATGCTTCCTAATTGGAATTTAATTCCAAGACACATAAATTACCTAAACCGCTTCTCAAGGTGATATGAAGCCAAACAGGACAAAATCAATCTCATTATGTGGAAGCCTTATGACTTAAATTGAAGGTCGAAAACTGATAATGATTTAGTTTCTACATAATATTACTATTAAGTTCCGACACCAATAGCAAGCTTTAAAAAATACACCTGCTTACTTAAAATTGGATTATGAAAGCCAAGTACCAAATTTTGAACCTTATGTTCTTCTTCATATGATTGAAAATAGAATGCATATTGACTTACCATGTTTACGCAGCCATAAATACATTTAGGTTCTTTTTAAGAGTTTGCAAGTGTAGTAACAGTTAGATGTTTACATAAAACATGTTTACATTCTAGTTATGTTTCAAAAGAGTTGTTTTATTTACAATTACAGTTTCTATTGTCGGAATTATTTTTGCAATTAATTCATGAACATCTGCTACCCTAGTACCTACTAGATAATTATGTTTACAAAAATGATTTTGTATACCTTAGGTCTGAAATTCTTCAATTCTTCGAAATTCTTAGTATTAGATATTTCTATGAGTAAGCTTCTGGTATCAACAGCTTATCTTATTAAGGATTTTTCCTTATGACGATAATTTTATTAAAACTCAAACTAAACAAGATCATTCACTGTACATTTTTGGGTAAACGTGAATGTGCCGAACAAAAAAAAAAGTTATATTCCGAAACAATATATTTTTCTTAATTATTTTTAATATGGGACCTAATCGCTAGGGTCATTCTATTTCCATAAACTAGCCCAAAATCTTTGCATTCATATAGTAATTTTTTTATTCCAAAAAAAAAACAACTGACTTCCAAAAAAACTACAAAATGAAAAAAACTTTAATTTCGGAAATCGGTGAAATTGGATATGTATTTTATTTAATTTTCATGTCACCAGTCACCAAATTTCGAAAACACTACAAAGTGAAAAATAACTTTATTATTTTTCACTTTGTAGTGTTTTTTGGAACTCAGTTGTTTATTTTTTTTTTTAAGTTTTTATTTTTCACTTTTTAGTTATAGTACCTAACCCAAACCAATTCGAAATGTCATCATCCTTGGGGTAAAAACAATGCATATTTATGCAATAGCAGCAATCGCGGTTCATTTGCTGTAATTTATTGAAGAGTACCGTTGTCTGTCTCCGAAACGCATGATCAGATCTATATGATATTTAAATGGGACGATACGGGAAGCACCAGCTTTCAAATAAAAAAAGAATAATCAAAATCGGTTTACCTAGTCGGAAAGTTCTGAGCCAACAAACAAAAAAAAATACAGTAAAATTGAGAAACTCCTCCTTTTTTTTGAAGTCGGTTAAAAAACAAGTCTTTTATTTGTTCTGTAAAATCGATAATCAAAGGTATTTTTATGAATGCAGCATTGATTTGTTATCAAGAGACACATGTATGAATTACAAAAGTAATCTAATCTGACAGCATATCATTGTTATTATCTCCTGCACCTTGACATTGGGATACAGTCATTCAGACCATGCCATGTTATTTGTCAACAGAAGTAGGAGGAAAACTATGAAAACTTTCCTAATCTGTATAATCTAACTATTTTCCCACTGCAGGGCCGCTTGATTAACGTGCAATAAAGAAAACGAATGTCACTTGGGCCCTTCCGTTTTCTACACAATTCTGTCTGTCTGTTCTATGGCCTTGGCTATTCCCAGATTATCAATAAAGTTATCAGTCTAAGGCCCGATTTTGTAAGTTTCAGATAACTTGTAACTGACGAATTATGTATATAATATCATTGGTTTAACTTATTATTTTCTATCTATAGGTTCTGTCAAACCACAATTTTTACTCCTCAGATATAAGTTAAACGATGAATAAAAAAATGGGCCTTAAGTTTATAAATACAATCTCAGACTGATAACTTTTGATAGGTCATATTGTACAGTTTATTGATGCAAAAGCAAGATTATGTTTCTTATCTCCGTGATTATGACCCTTAGGCGGATCACACTACACCGCACCACGCGACGGGGCGTGGAAAAGGGTGCCTAATCGTTTTTATTGAGTTTGTATGTAAAAAATTACACACGGGCGTGCGTTATCTGCCCTCCGCCGACGACATCGCGTGGCCGCGTGTGTAATCCGCCTTAGCCATGAGTCCTTACATGTTTAAGTCCATGGTAAACATAGAATTTCAGAGAATGATAAAAAGTCGATAAATATTGTTTCAACTGACCATACTAAAGTCTTCATCAGAATGATCTTGCAGCTTTAGACTACAGAACAAATGAAGAAATGGACTACTGGTTAAATAACTCAGTAGTTTTAAAGCACTTTGCATGATAGAAATTGTATCTAAATTTCAGGTGACACAAGAAGAGCTAGAATCCAAAGACTGTAGAGGACGCACCCCTCTACTACTAGCAGTGACACTCGGTCACTTAGAGACGACGCGAGTTCTCATAGAGGCCGGTGCTGATGTCAACTGTGAGAAGGATGGCTGGACAGGTACAGGAAGTTCTTCTATGCGCGCTATTTAACGCATCTAAACAATAAGGGGCTTATCCACAATTGCACACGTTGTTTTAAATGCGTTGTCCTCCTTGCTTAACTTGATAAAGTACTGTTTGCGGCGCGTTTAGGGCGATAAAAAGCATCGTGTGAATTAGCCAGTATTAGCCTTACAAATGACGTATAATCTTAGGTACCCGCCCCATTTGTAGATCCTGCAATAAATTATAATAGAGAAATAATTTCTATCTGCTGACCACCACACATGACCACACTGAATATCAAATGCTGGTGGGCCTATGTTAAATTTATTGTTTTAGTAATTGACAAGCCAATCTACTAGGCCTCTATGACAAACAGTCACAAAATGCTTATAAGGCGGAACTTTTGTGCTGATACAATCACGAATGAATACAATGCTCACAAAGATTTCACTTTCTGATAGTGGAGTGATCAAAATCGTACCACTGTAGCATACAAATTAGTTTACAGCATCGGTAATGTGTGTTTGAAAATTATACTACTTATGTAGAAAAGCAAATTATTTATTCTCCCGCAAGTCCGCGTTTAAGAAACATATCCTAAGCAATTGTTTCGCTTTCCATCACCGTAAGAATTATTATAATTGGATGAGTACTTCCAGATATTACTTCTTTTAAAAAACAATTTTACCTCTTTATAATATTAGGTACTTTAGATTGAATCCTTTGTTAATCCTTGGCTATTCATGAAACTGCAAAATGACGATTTACACCCAAACTCATGCCTTTTTCCCATGGAGCTTGGCAGAAACTAAAGAACGCCAACTAATATGACCTTTACGTAAAGGACGTAAGATCATGTTAGGTGGCGTTCTTCATAAATGGCGATTTCTTACAAATAATTTCATTTTAGCGGTCCAAGAAGCCACAGCGACGGGAAACCCGGACCTCTTATCAGTGGTGCTATCACGGAGAGACTATCAGCGTCATATGCTCCGGTCTGGCGGCATACCTGACCTGCTACGACGGTTGAGTCTGGCACCTGACTTCTACGTGGAAATGAAGTGGGAGTTCACTAGTTGGGGTGAGTTCATTAGTAACTATAGTTACGAGTACACAGATCCAGAATGCAATACAGCAATATTAATAAAGTGAATAGTTGCACAGATGGTCAACTTAGTTCAAGAAAACGGAATGTATAGGTAATCAAAAACAGCCTGTATTAGCCAAACCGAAACAAATTCACTCTTTACGGGTGCGTTGTGTGAGGTGTTGTTTGTGACATAATACATAAATAGGATGAGTGGCTGTGGCGTCCTCCCTTGAACCTATTACGACATGCTACAATCATAAAATTGCACGATTTGTATTAATCACAGTGATCAATCACAATAGAAAAGTTATGAATGCATATTGGCCATGATTGTGTGTGGATCAATAATATTTATTCAACTTTTATTCAGGGTCTATTACCCATATTTTTGTTAGTATTACTCAATCAATCAATAGCTCTTTTCTCCTGAAACTGCTTTCTTGTGCTAGTTTAATTTCTGTTATTTTCTTTTCTGAGTTATATTATATCTCGGAGTTCAGTGTGCCTCTTGGCAATGGCCTCCGCTGCGATTTCGCAGCGGAGGCCAAGAAGAGTTGCAAAAAACAGTAAGCCATGGAAATCCATGGCTTACTGTTTTTTGCAACTCTTCTCCAGTTGGGCCTACTGTGAGATTGAGTTCGTCCTCCCATCTTTTACGCTGCTGACCTCTATATCGTTAAAAACGAATCGAGAATAATATAACTATGTTCTTATAATAAACTAAGACACATATGCATTCTTAGTCTGACTATTATCTGGGGATGGTTTTTGTTGGCTCACTTCACTTGATATCAGCAGGAATTTTCAATAACATGAACTCTTATATCCACAGTGCCTCTAGTATCCCGGATGTGTCCGTTCGACACGTACAAGGTGTACAAACGCGGCGGCAACGTGCGCGTGGACACGACGCTCGTCGGCTTCGATAACAACCGATGGCAGAGAGGGGATAGGACCTATATATTTAGAGGACAGGGTGAGTTTATATCACAGTCAGTCCAATCCAGTCTGTCCCTTGCTGCCCTCTACCAGCGATGCCCTAAGCCGAGGTCCGTACCCCACAGGGGTGCCCTTAGCGAGCAGTCGCTATAGTTTTAAGTTTTTAGGCCCTGGCTGGTAGCCTTAATTTATTAAGGTGATAATAGGCAAATCCGGTTAAACAGCCGACAACCTCATAGGTTGACATGCGAGATGTCATTCCAAAAAAAAAGAGATTACATAAGTAACAGTTTTCTTGTTAATCTGGAGAAAGGTAGTTTTCTTTCCACTCACTGTCCTGCATATTTCAGTTAAAGTTACTATCACCGTTTTTGCTGAATCTTTTGAGATAATGTTGCAAATAAGCTGCCATGGTGGCATGGTGGTAACGGCCCCGCCACACAGTTGTACGTCGTACCTACGACCATACTACGATATTTACACATTCGCCTTCGAACCTTCGACTACTCGTAAATGGATAGTCGTCTCTTAATACTTTTGTAAAAAGTATACAGCTACTAGTTGCGCAATAACACATCTAGAACAAAAAAAATTCCACACAGATGCATCGACATGGTACTACTTACCAATCTGATTAACAACTTCTCTCTTCCATGTTTTAGAAGCTCTCTTACGAATGTTCCTAGCAACTATTAAGTATAGCGTAAATTTGTCCAACAGGCCAATCAGCAAGTCTAATGGAGTTAGATCACGAACTAGGCACCTCATGGTGCGAGTTCCTAGAGCCTATGTCTGGAGATAGGGAGTGGCCCGCGCCGCCCCCTCATGTTATAAACCAACGATTAGCATCACCACTAGCCATCAACTATTTGGACACAGACAAGATTAGCTTCGAGAGGTAAGTGTATTAGCCCACGCTCCCACTTTATGTAAGAAAACAACATTCCACGCTCATGTTGCCTTTAAAAGGTCACAACGAAATTCAATTACAACTGACATTCGTTTTCATTTTTGTTCTTTAATGAAGTGGTTCTGTTGTGGTACTGTGAGTCAACATTCACACGGACATAATAAAATAGCGGCGAGATTTTTTTGCTAAATGGATTTTCCACGCACTGCTTAGAGCCGAAAGTTGAAAATCGAACGTTGTGTTTTTTCGACGCGCTGAGACTCACTCGCGTTGCACTCTGGCGGCGAGATTTTATCGCACTGAATTTCCAGGTCTCGCTATAGAACCTAGCATTGAGAATCCAACAAAATGCATCCCAGCGTAGCGAAAAACACAATGTTGGATTTTCAAAATCTCGGCGCTAAGCAGTGCGTAGAAGATTAGTGCGCGAAAAAATCCCACCGCGATATTTTTACGTCTGAATGAAATGCACCGATCCCAGCGTGGCTTGACAGACTCGATTAATCGAATGAACCCCAAGATTTGCACTAGCCCCTGGAGCCTCATGCTTCATGGTGTTTTATAGGCCATTGCATATCAAGTAGTAGATCGGGCGGCGCGGTAATGGTCAGGTAGACGTACCCTTCCTATCCGGAAAGGATTGCGAAGCTACCGGATATCCATCCTTGAGTAACCATTGGACTAGTGGAGAGACGGGTGGTATTTATTTATAGTAGGGATCTTTTCACGACGGCGTCGCCGGCATTTTGATTCAGGTCGAGCTCTTTTCTATGCCGTTGCTTCGCTATGTTCTGTGTTGTTGTTTTCATAGTCGTCTTCTGCGTTCTCGCTGCTATCAGTTTCTGTTTTTTTGTAAATATTGCTAGCCGCTTTCTTGATCTTATTTTTGTCTCCAGCCATGTCCTCCCAAAACTTGATTCCCATGTCGAAGTATTTCATGCCGTTTTAGGTTGTCGTTCCATGTGTAAATAGATCGTCCGACCAGAAGGTCGAGATAAACCACATCTATTGCATGCAGCCATGCAGTATCAGGCTAAATCTAAGAATTAGATTTAGCCTGATACTGCATGGCTGCATGCAATAGATGTGGTGTATCTCATCTGAAGACGTGTGCTAAGTAAGCACACCCTGTGGTTCTTGTTGTGTTTTGTTACGGTTTTTTCGTCCAAGATTTGGTGCATTTTCTTAATTCTTGGTTTATTCCTGGCGTGGTTAATCAAGTCTCTCATGTTAACTCGTTCATATCTTCTGAGTCTTGATCTGTTCGCCTTGATGAGCGTCGATACTTTTAAGCCATACATACAAAGTACGATAACCATTCGATACATAAGTCTAGCTAACTTCCAGTTAATTTTTGAGTTTAGTATGAATGGTAGTAATGATTTGGCGTTTCTCGTGGCCTGTTGGCGTCATTTTCTAATTGTGCTTTTTCCGCTTAATGCAGATGTTATGTATGTGATGCTAGGTATTTGATTTCATCCACTGCTGGTATACTTATTCCGTTGAGATTCACGTTGGTCGTTTGCTGTGTGATGTTATGGGGTCCCTAATTAGAATTTTTGTGTTTGTTGTGTTTATTTGGAGGCCTACGCTATTTAGAAAGGGTTTAATGTGGTATAAGATGCGCTCTAGTCCTTCTAGATCATCTGTAATGAGGATAAGGTCGTCCGCAAATGATAATACCAGGGGTAGTGAAATTTCGCGGTCCTGATCTAGTTTGATTAAATGGGTTTCGTCTTCAAGGGTTCTAAGGACTTCGTCGATGACCAATGTAAAAAGGCCCTCGCCTTTTTGCCCCTGTCTCCTGACAGGGGGCATGTTTCGCATTTTATTGATGATTACCATTACTTCTTCTACCGTCGGTCCTGCGCTTTGTGCTTCGATTATCCGCTTTGTTACTTTTAACAGTCGGTATCTGAAGGCCCTATTTTTTTTTGTTTCCCCTTTGGAAACCGGTTTGTACGCGGATCTTTAACCTTTTGGAGTGTTGTCTGGCATTCTTTTTTATGCCTATTTGGATTATCCTGTTCTGCTTTGTAGGAATTGGGCCTTTTGTAGGTTAGCAAGAGCTAAGTGATATTAAATTGGCTGAAGAATCAGTTTCTTGAGCAGCTCAGGTCAGTTTTAATACCTCCGTTATTGTGTTTCAGGGTATTTCGATGTTTTCATTCGTTGGGGTGATTCCTTTTTTTGCTAGTTTTTGCTATGCAGTCTTCGTATTTTGTTTTGGTAGAATTTCTATTGAGAGTAGCATCGTTGCATTGTTTATGCTTTACCTTAGCAGTTCCCAGATTATTTTATGGTTTTTCAAAATCAAAATCAAAATATTCGTCGCGGCACCTTCGCCTCCCCAGAATGCTACATTAAATTGTCCGGTTATTTATTTTGCTATCCTTTGTTCCTAGAAGAGAATGTTGTTGGGGAGAAAATCATGTACATTATGTAGAAGTGCTGGGCGAATTCTATCATCGTGTCGATCTTCCAAGACATATGCGGCGAGATCTTGACAAACATTTCCTGATCAAATGTTAAGCCCATAAAATTATTTATTTGGCGGGCTATCGCACTGAACAAACAAGTCCCGCCTTTTGATATGGTCAAAATTTAAATACAACCCATTGTAAACACTATTGTTTTTATGGCAACTCAGACACTTGCAAAGGGTCTCACTTTACCATTCTTTTTTACTTTTTTGTTGATTTGTAGAACAAAACGGTACGATGTAAACTTAAAAGTTAAGGGTACCTTTTTTGTACACTTCAGCACACGTGGACCCTCTAGCCGACGCAAATTCCGGTAATTGTGGCGTAACAATGTTACATTATAATTTTTTTTGATTATGATACCGTGTTTCGTGCTAGAATAATAGCGTAAATTAGTTTATCTCGCCCTATTGTTAGTGTTAGCACACTGGCCCACAACGTTTGCTTAAAATAGGGCTGGGCGCGCGCGCAGAAAAACAAGGCCGGTCGTACACAGTTTTAGCAAACAAATCCCTGAAATATTAGGAACGATCTCACCAGGTCAGCCGCCAGGGTTCACTCGTCCTCCAGCATACCGTCTCTACTGAAGGCTGAAGCGCACTTATGTCACTTTTGCTCCCTTGTTTTATATTACTACCCAATATTACAAATTGCGACACAGACGAAGACACACACAAAAACTCGGTTTGATTTCGAAGTCAGGCAAGTAAGTCAATATCTGCTGCGCGCGGGCAAACGCGACCGTTCCCTTGGCGGCCCAACTTGAACTCCCACCGCGATATTTTTACGTCTATATATTTATTACAGAAATAAAAGCGGCATATGGGGCTGGCGTCAAGACAAGACGGAAGCGGTAAACGGGTATGAATGCAAAGTGTTCGGCGCCAACAACGTGGAGCTCGTGTCCAAGACAAGGACGGAGCACATCCCGAAGGGGGAGAGAGAGAAGCGTACGGCGCGTGCGCCGCTGGCGGGCCTGCTGGCGCTGGCCGACGCCGACGTGCAGGCCGCGCCGCTACTGGCGCCCGGCAAGGTGCCTTCACTGCTCTGCTAGTACTATCGCTTACCTATCATGATCACTAAAAAAAGTCGATCGTGGCTGCCATTTATTTAATAGTTTAATACTAATTTTTAATGTCACTAAAAATTTGTATAAAATTATTCGTATATTAACCAAAGTCAAGCACACTTCCAACCAGTTTCTTATAAAGCTAAGAAACTTGTTTTTATACGAGCGACAAGCGACGGCTGCATGTATGTGTATCTTACAGCAGGTGAGGTATAAAACAACATATCTATACGTAGTCTATAAATAAAATTTTTGGTTTTAAAATGTTCGTAATGGTCCGAATTAGGTATCTAGGGGAAAAAAAATTGCCCGGAAAATTGGAGAAGTTTTTCTAATCTTATCTTGTTTATTTTTTATCCTGATTTTCTCACGGGATCGAGAGCTATACGGGTGAAACCGCAGCGAGTAAATAATAAAGATAAATCGATGACGTTAATATTTTTACACGCTTTATATTAGCTTCACTTGTATGTTTGTTTGTATGTTTGTATGTAACCGACTCCTTGAGCGCGATTTTGACCCACTTTAAACGGTCAGATTTCATTGAAACTTTGTAAACTTGTCGAGGACCGATGACAATTCAATAATTAAAAACAAAATTGAGAAAAAGAAACACGTTTTTGTAGTTATCAGAAGTACAAAATAGAAAATAAATAATAGTTAAAAAAAAACTAAAAACACGCTTTAAAAACCAAACTAAAAAAGGAGAAAATAATTTAATTCAATTAAAAAGCGTGGGGTGCTGGACATTAATTGATTATAAAAATACCTCAAAAAGCACCCCACGCTTTTTAATTGAATTAAATTATTTTCTCCTTTTTTAGTTTGGTTTTTAAAGCGTGTTTTTTAGTTTTTTTAAACTATTATTTATTTTCTATTTTTTTCTTGGTTGCATTTAAACCGACGCGCACCGTTGTAATTTCATTTCTTTTCTTAATATGCATGTTATTTAGTCCACTCACCTTTTGCTCAATCATCAGCCTGCTCTAAAACTTGTGGACAAGTTCACACCGTTGTACTGTATTTTTTTCTAAAAAAAGGAGAAGGTCATTAGGCGATTTCTTTTTCAAGTATTGTTATAAATTTGTATGTGATGATAGCCATTACAGGACGAGTCTCCCAGTCCGCAAAGCAGTAGATCAGCTGAAGACCTCACACACGTTCCAGTGACGTGGGAGGAATACTTCTCCGACGAGGAGTTGGACAGAGACATCGGCAAGCCGCGGGAGGTGTCCACTAAGGTGCAGAAGTTCAGAGCGACGCTGTGGCTCTGTGAAGACTATCCACTAGAAGTAAGCATGCGTAGGCATACATACGATTATTCCAGGGTCAGCATGCATAGATATACATACATTAATATAGACATCTGCCTGTCAGACTTATCTGGCTATGTTTAGAAGCGCTATGACTTCTCTACCGTTTCATGCTCTATACGAGTGAAGGCTTCCTGATTTCCATATGATTTTTTCGTCAACAAAAGAGACTGTTATTTTATATTACAAAAAAGTAAGGCACAATTCGGAAACTTCCTTTTCGTAAAATATGTGTTCTAGAGCGTATTTAATTAAAGAAACCTAGTGTTTCAAAGATTCTTATTGATGTGTTTCAGTTACAAGAACAAATAATGCCGATCCTGGACCTAATGGCAGCGATATCCTCGCCACATTTCGCCAAGCTAAAGGACTTCGTTCAAATGCAGCTGCCAGCTGGTTTTCCTGTCAAAATTGGTATGTTGAGTGGATGAAATGCACCGACCCCAGAGTGGTTTGACCAGACTCGATTAATCGAATGGACCCCAAGATTTGCACCAGCCTTTGAAGCCTCATGCTTCATGGTGCTACAGAGGCCATTGCATGTTAAGGAGTAGACCGGGGTGCGCTGTTAGAGTACGGAAGACGTGCCCCTACGATAGGAAAGGATTTGTGATATTCATGCTAGAGTTTAAGTAGGCAATGGACTAGTGGAGAGATGGGTGATATTTGTCTACAGGTGTATCTTTCGAACTTCATTTGTGACTTTTTTGGCGTGGTTAAATTGCTTTCTTGGCTGTTTTCTATGTCATTTCTCTGCTGTGTTAAATGTGCAATGCGGGTACAGAATTTACGCAACATACGTGCGTAAATTCTGTAACCCATATTACAAACCGATATGCAGCGATAGTCATGCGCCTCTTTAGGGTTATTGTTTTTCGTAATGGGAACCTGCACGGTCTCCAGCCACGTGACGGGCGCTTCGTTCTGTGTCCTGGCTTTATTCATGTGTGATGGCGACCTGTAATATTTGGGGCATCGCCTTATAAAGTTTGTAGTGGGACAGGTAACTGATTAATCGAGTGGACGATGTATGGTGCTCAAATAAAGTTTATTGTCACAGTTGTTAATGGTTGTAAATGAAAATCACAGTACGAGTAGAAAATTATAATACGTGACTGTATGCGACAGCGATGCGAGCCGGACTGGCGCGGTGCGGCGGCGAGCGGTTTTGTACCTACGCTCGCTGATAAGGTAGCGCGGGCATCTTGTTGCTATGTACTCCTACAAGCTCGATTATCGTTAGGTCCGTTCCGGGAGCTGTCCCGTTTAGCATTTTGTTAATGATTCCCATTACAACATCTGCACTCCGCAGTGAGTCATTCGTATTGTGCTTGATTATCGGCTTTGTTATATTATTCGATGGTATAAGAAGGCCTTTGGTTTCTTTTTTGTATCTACTCCCGTTTGGTCATCAGCATGTACTTACGCGGTTCTTTTTCGACGTTTTGTTTGTAGTTTGTTTCTCCTGTAAAAGAGAACAGCATCTGCATGTGTTTTTGAATTCGGTAGAATACTACAATAATAAATTCATGAGTTCCAAAATCAGGATGATACCGTATTTTCTGCTCGAATAATAGCCTATATTGGTTTATCTCGCCCTATTACATTTAATAAGGCCACATTATCCTATTATGATAGCTTAAAATTATTCTTTAAATAATTCTATTAACAATTTATTAAATTGACATTTTTCATTTTTTACAATATGGAATGTAATAAATGAATTTGATTATGAACATTTTCAGAAATCCCCCTCTTCCACGTCCTAAATGCGCGCATAACATTCGGCAACATATTCGCCACCGAGACTCCCGTCCCCTTCATCGACGTGATCCCGGAAGGCGACCGGCTGGCGTGCCTGGTGGACGACCAGTGCTTCGCGGTGGGGCGCGGCTACCGCGACTCGGCCGGCCCCGACGACAGGCTGGGCTGCGTGGACGACGAGGAGGGCCTGCTGCAGTACGCCATACAGCAGAGTCTCATGGAGACTGGCACGCAGGACGATCAGGTCAGTTCCTATACATAGTCTAATTAAAATAGCTGGCAATAATTTAACCACGTGTTGGGAATGGTTATCGAAAACCGATAAAACAAAAACAAAAAAATGAGGCGAATGTCACCGCCTGTAATCGTTCAGCGAACCGCGACGGAACAGGTATTTTTGTAATTCTTCGTGGAAGTTAAATATTTTTACGAATTTCCAAAAACCATAACATGACAGTCGTTTGGTTGCCCTAATGTACATGTCACAGTGTCATTTCAATTTTTGAACAAAATTCAAATGTCAATTTTTTTTTCAGTAATTTTTGATATTGATATGTAACAAGGGGGTAAAGTATTTGCCAGCTAATTTTATTTTACCCTGTAGGTATGTGCAGTTTTCGTGCTGTTTAGTCTAAACGTTGGGACGTTATGCAAACTTCTAAATAATCCAAGGTGGCAACTGAAACTTAGTCATTATGAAAAACTGTCACGAAAATAAGTTGCGTCCTTCCTACTGAAGACTTTCTTTTGTCCCGCAGTATCACTAGTGACCTCTATACAATATGTAATATAGTGAACACAAGACTTCACACAATTAGAGAGTATTGAGATAAAAGCATAATATACAATGACCAAAACTAACATTTTAAAGCTAACTATTATTATTTAGAAAATCGTATTGACCTTAGCCATTACTTAATGCATTGAAAAGGTCTTATTGCCTTTAAATAAGATTTAATTTTCTTTGGTTCAATCGGCTGTCAGTATGGCAAAAAACATAATTTAAATAAAAACCTTTATTAAAAGTTTTCAGTAACTTTTAATAAAGGTTTTAATTTAATTGTAGTCAATTATGAACAAACTACATTCAGGACTTGTGTTTATTCTGTTACACCTTGTACCAGTATAATGTCACGGTAAACATATGGACAGTATGGAAACTATCGGAGCGTTAGGGTTGTCACTCTTAGTGTTTTTAAAATTGAAAAGTGTTTTATTGGAATGATGTTCTTAGATGCGGTTTGCGGTAGGAGCTGACTGGTAGAAATCGTCACGCAATAAAGCGTTCATACATGTTATGCCCCCTCCATGTGACTTTCGTCTTTGTTCATGACGGGGTGCTCCCGACTAACCCTCGTATTTTAAACAGAATTTAATCTAACTTTATAATTATTTAATAATACTGCAATATTAATATACAGGGTGTTTGGTGCATCGTGTGCCAAATTGAAATGGTCGACTGAAGGGGTCATCTGCTAGCCTTTTAGACTCCTTAACACCTCTCATGCCCTGTGGTTTTTTTATCGACTTTTTATTGTTTTATTAAAAAGGAGCCGAATTTTGCATTCAAATACAAATAAAAAAAAAAGTATAAGTCATAGACTCTGAATTTTAATTTTATTTAGATGTGTATTGTTTTAGAGTACTTATAGATACAAAATTAGTGACATTAGTCATCTAGTTTTTTTTTTAATTTACTCGCAAAGGTAAAACTTAATTAAAGCTGTACATTTTAAAGCTGTTTACATAGCTACAAAAAAAAAAAAACTAAAGCGACCGGGATCTTCCAACTCTCTAGTCTATCCTCTTTCTAATGATGTGCCGTATGCCATAAAAATCTTTTAACAACTTTGTGAATTCGCTAGAATTGTGAATTGAGTCAAATAAGACTAAATTCCAAATTCTAATGAAAAATGTCTTATTGCGTAACTGTTACTTGAGAAACAGGTAAAATTTGTTTTCTCACTCTCACGCCCACTCGTCTCGACACGGCACCTGCCATTATATCGTAGTCTGTGCCCCGCCACTGAGAGCACTGCGATCTTCGAGGATGCGCGGGTCTGTGTGAGTGTTCCGTTTCGACTGTTTCTTCGTAATTTCTCTACTGTCCATATTTGTACTGCGGTTATAGTCTTCGTAGATTGTCCTCGTTTGTATTTTGCGATACCTGTGCCGGCCTCATACCAGCACACAGTAACCGGCTCGTCCCGCCCGCAGGTGGACGTGTGGGAGGCACTGCGCGGGGCGCGGGCCGGCCCGCCGGCGCCGCCCCGCGAGGCGCAGCTCATGGCCAGCGAGGAGCGGCAGCTGCAGAGGTAAGGCAGAACTGTCTCTTTTTAACTACCTACTAGTGTTTTTGTTTGAAAACTGTGCTTTTTCGGCAAAAGAACGTTTAAAAGTAGCTATCTGATGTAAATATCGAAGAAAGTTGGCGGAATTGTGCATTCGTTTTGACGATTCGGTTGATTTCACATTTTTCTTTTGATATTTTTTTCTGGATAATTCCTTATTGCTTATTTTGCAAAAAGATACAATAATAATTAGAATAGACTGATAATTTTGGATGCTTGTTTGTAGACCTGTATGTCTAATGATCGGGAAAATATCGATACCTCCACTTCTTCCAAGCTACAATTCTAGCAAGTGGTGAAGGGCAGGCGTTTTGGGGGAGTGCCTTGTATAATTTTGGCGTTAAATAAATGCTGTTTGCATTTTAGAAATAGTTATGAACATTGTCTGAAATATCATCGTGGAAAGTATGACTATGTTATTTATATGGACATGGACTAGGTACTCTAGATATCGGCCTCGGAAAACAAATTTTATAGTTAAGTTATATAGATCTTTATTAAGAGAAATCATGCAATTGGACTATAAATTAAAATCAAAAGAATATCCAAACCTATTAATGATACACAGTAAAAAAAATTATGAAGTAAAATCTGTACAAACTGACATTACGTAATTATCATCATAACAATAAAATAGGCAACAAAGATTTCCAAGTATGTAATAATAACTCATCTCGGGATAATAATCAACATCTCGAGAATAACACTGTGTAGTGATCTTTTTCGTGAATAAACACCTATATGTTCTACACCAAAATATAGCGGGCCTGCTTAACAAAGCAGACTCGCTCTCTATGTCTTAATGAACTATCAGCAAAGGACCAGTCTGTTGATGTACTATGCATAACGGAGCATTTTATGATGGCGGGTCATGAAGACCGCCTTGTCGTACTGAATTATAGACTGGCTGCATGTTTCAGTAGACAAAGTAGTAAAAGAGGTGGATCTTGTATTCTGGTCCGGTTTGGTCATTTATGGAGGGAGTTACTAGAACTTTCAATATCTAATATTGTGGAATGCTGTGCAATTGAATTGACAAGTTATAAAGTAGTTATACTCGTAGTATGTATTTATAGAGTACCAAAGACGGGGAAATTAAATATATTTTTTAACAAATTAGAGCAACTGTTAATATTAGAGATGGGTCGTAACAGGTTAAAAACGATATCTGTTATCACTGTTACTGTTACTCATAAATAACAGATCCAAATATCTGTTATTAAATAACAGCCTGTTATTTTTGTAGATACAGTCGATAAATACGTATTAAAATCTCAATTGAAAATCGTCTTTATTTCGTTTCATTGTAAGTCGAAAATCGTTTCCAAAGTATTGACTAGGAAAGAATGACGGGGTAATGAGAAATTATAGAATCACGTTTATTAATATTTATTTAGAAAAATTAGACATCTGGTTAGTCTGGAAGGCGACCCCAATATAGCAAGGCTAGGCAGATTGATTGTTTTTGATTGACAAATTCGCTTTACATAAATTGCAGGTGGCATAGTGATCACCTATGTTCACGAAAGGGTCCCACACAACACTAACTCTTCTATTTACATCAAACGTTTTTTGATATAAACATTCACAAACTAACTACCAAATTTTAAAAAAAGATTACTGCTATAACCTACAACGTATACTAAACTAACTAACTAGCTAATTATAAAACGAATAACCTAAATTAAAAACTATACTAACCCATACATCGAATATAAACACTAAAACGCCGTTAACACTGACAAACATTTTCGAAAAAATTACAATTACAATTCATCAGTTCACCTTTCGTAATTTCTGACGAAAGGTGCTTTCTTTCGAAAGCAGAATAAAAATTTCAAAAACTCAAAATTTTAAAAAAATACTAACAGATCAGCCAAATTACTTTCAATTGAATATCATTTTTATAACTTTAAAGATAAAGTCGTACATACATGGAACATTTTGCGACCAATCCCGTCAAACGTCAAACCAAAGACATTGTAGATAAAAGGCGTCCGTACACGATCACTGTAGTTTCTCTGTCTACGATCACTGTATTTTTTCTTGGTTGCATCTTTTTCCAAAAGATTATGGAATTAAATAATTGTTTTATTTCAAACCTGACTAATTACTCTCAATTAAATTGATTTCATCTTTGTTGGGCTATCAAGAAAATCGTATAAACTTGGAATATTTCGCGATGAATTCCGTCAAACCAAAGTTAATATAGGCATTCGGACAAATTGCCATAAAGAAAAATATAATACATTTTATGTTTTTTTTTTATAATGGTCACTGGAGGTAACAGATAAGTAACACGACCAAATTTAGGAGTCACTTTTTAGAAAATGTTGGTTCTTATCAGACCACCTACTGTATTTTACGGATTATAAATACTAAGTGCTTCTCTTTTTAGCGTAGTTTAACCGCTTTAGTAAGAGTGAGAATTAAACATATTTCGAAGTAAATAAAAATAATAGGTGTGTCTCTTTTCAGCAAGGGTCATTCTTTAATGAGGAAGAGAGAGCCCTGGATATTTTCCTTCCTTTGTGTGCGTGAGTGTGTATGAAAGTAACAGCCGTGGTAACAGTATGTTACTGTGTGGAGACTGATATATTGAAATAACAGTAACAACCGATGTAACAGTCTTCGAGGGTCTGTTATTTTAAGTAACAGATAAGTTATATTGGTTGGAACAGTTGTTATTTGTTATTTTTAAATATCTGTTATTTATATCTGTTACGATAAATACGCCTCACTCCTAGTTAATATTACTAACAAGGAGTTGTAAGAATAATGTTATAGCGGGCGATATAAATATTGATGTATTGAAAAATAATAATATGACTTCCGAACTAAAATATCTCTTAACAAGTTTTAACATGACCTTAGCAATAGAGAAACCAACCAGGATGCAAAGCCAGACCTGCATTGATAATTTTGACTACAATTTTGAGAAGAAATGCAAGACGGAAGTGATAGAATTTGCCCTATCGGATCACACTGCGCAACTGCTGAAATGTCCCGTACGTTTGAACTGTGTTCTGAAATATTGGTATAAATCACAACGACATTTTAGCCCAGGGAATATTATTTTTAGAACCTGCCTAGAAAATCTAACATTCTCTGAAATCTACGACAAAGATGATCCAAATGATGCATTCAACTTGTTTATTGATCAATTTAAATTATTTTATGACCTGTGCTTCCTCCATAGACGTATTAAAATACCAACAAGTCAAAAACCAAAATGGATATCGCGAGGACTTAAACTATGTAGCTTAAAAAAAGGCATTTATTATGGACGGCTAGACTGAAACCTACTCAAATAAACAAAACAAAATATTCAAATTACACCAAGATACTTAAAAAATATTTTATCTGACTTAACGATCACAAAATAACCACAATATTAAAACTTCTGACAGTAAAAGCAAAGTGACATGGAAAATAATAAAGAACTCTAAATTACATCTACCTAATGACTCAATAAATACTATACAAATTGACTTGATTGATTAATTTCTGAACAGTTTAACGACTATTTCATAGAAAAAATGCCAATACCCGGAGCAGGCAAAAGATCGAATGCGTATATCACAAATAAACAAAAGTCAATGTTCATGCCTCCATGTCAACCGATACAAATATTTAACATTATAAAATGCATTCAAAACACTAATAGCGTAGGGTATGACGAAATTGCTACTAAAATTATAGAACATGTTGCCGACTTAATCTCTAAACCTTTGAGTCATATTCTTAACCTTTGTATCAGCCACGGTGTTTTTCCGTTTAAGAGGGGACGGGGCCTACGAGGTATTTGAAAAATAGGTATTTGAAGAAACGATTGCCGTCGTGCTGTCAGTAAGTCTGCCCCCGTAGTGTTTGATAGGGACAGCTGCAGCTCAGACCTAAATTATCACAAAAATTTTGACGAGATCGACGCTTCGTATTCCCCTTTTTTCTCCTCGAAAACTGAGGCGATTCAATAATTTTTTACGTTAACATTTTTAGAAAGAGTATGTTAAGGTTCCTATTATTTTCTTAAATGTTAAAAACGTTTCTAATTTGTCTGGTAGTCCTCTAATCACGGCGGTAAAAATAGGGCATTTTTTTGTAATTTTTAGAGGGTCATATTTTCTTTACTAATTAGTTGCTGAAAAAAAGAAAATGACGGACGTGTTTACAGCAGACCTTGATTTTATGAAAAAAATAATATTGCTCTAGAGGCATTCTTCAAGAAGAAAAAAGGGGAATACATTTGTATGGAGAATCGCACGCCCTGTTCCCTCTTAAAGATCCGTTTTAAGGTCTCCATAGTGTAACGTATATTTAAAAAAGCTAATAAGAACCAAATGCAAAATTATAGACCTATTGCGCTTTTGCCTATTTTTTTCAAAATATTCGAGAAATATATTTCTAATGAGCTTTACACATACTTAGAAAAACAAAATATTCTCTGCAACGAACAAAAAGGTTTCCGTAAGAACATGACAATAAACATGGCTAATTATGACTTTTTAAATAAAAGTATGACTGATATTGATAATAAGACACCTGTCTGTGCTTTGTACTGTGATATGACGCAAGCTTTTGATTGTGTTGACCATACTATCTTAAGAAACAAACTTGAATCCTATGGTATAAGAGGTAACGTTCTGGACTTATTAAGTGCTTACCTTTCAAATAGAAAACAATTTACCGTAATAACAAACTTAAACTTAAATACTAAAGAAGAAGTAACATAAATAAATACCTGTCCAAAGAACGCACAGTATACTTTGGTATACCACAGGGCAGTGTATTGGGTCCGCCACTGTTCCTAATCTATATTAACGACCTGCCTAAAGCTATAGACTTCCCAATAACACTATTTGCTGACGATAATACTATAATAATAGCATGTGATAAACCTCAATCATATTATGAAGCTGATGTTAATAACGCGGTAACTTCAATAATCTCTTGGCTTGATAATAATAATTTAAGAATTAATCTTGGCAAAACACAAATAATGCACTTTGGATATAACGCAGATGCACTACTTACAGCGTATCATGGACTTGTAGCATCTGTACTAAGATATGGAATTATATTCTGGAGTAACTCTACAAATAGAGAAATCGCTTTTAAAGCACAAAAGCGATCCATCAGAGCCATATTCAGACTATAAATAACGGACAATTGTGTACCACTTTTCAAAAAATATAAAATTTTAACACTACCGTCTTTGTATATTTATGAAACTGCTTTATTTGTTAAGCTAAATTCATTCCTGTTTCCCAATTTATCTGATACAGTTAAACGTAACAGGCGGAATGATATGTTACGAGGACGTAGAGCCAAAACAGCATTAATGTGGAAGAGCATATTCTGTATAGCCCCGCAAGTTTTTAACAAAATCCCAAAGCAAATCAAAAAGTTAAATTTAAATGGGTTTAAAAAAGAACTTAAAGAGTTGCTATGTAAAAAGTGTTATTATAATTTAAACGACTTTTTGAATGATACTTTGGCATCCTAATTTAATTGTAATATTTTATACTTTGAAATCTCTCTTTTATAGTTAATAGTTTGACATTGAATTATATTTTGACATTAATTAGACAATATTTTTAACTGACATGTCTCTTATTGTAATATTAATTCGTAATTATTTATTCAATAGTATCAATATTAACCTAATATTTTAATTTAGTACTGTAATAATTTTATTTTGGTATGTACCTGATATTTGCGCGCCCCACGTGGCAGAATATGATGAGAACATTTATTAATTTAAGACCATGTAATGTACCATGTTCGGAAAAATGAATGAATTTGAATTATTCCCAGCATAATAAAAACAGTAACTCATATCTCAACATTGGGAGACGGTTGACGGAATAGATAGACTTTACAACAAAACATTGTTAAAATATTATCAGTCAGACATATACCTTAATTAAAAGAAACAATATCATTTACAGGCGTTGGCGTTTCAATTGGTAGAACTATCTTAGTCTGTGTGCTATAGAATAAGCTGTTGTTTTTTTTAATATTATTGTTTAAGTACTATGTAGGTACAGCGGTGTGTGTTGTTATTGCTTAAAGTAAATTGCACATAATAATTCATATGTTATAAGAATGTACCATAGGATTTCAAGACCAATTTCTACTTTAATAAACTGCAGTTGAGCAGTATCAACTGGACGCTTCCAGGCTAACATCATAGGGAAAATAAAACGCAAAGTATAGAGCGAAGAAAGAAAGAAAAATAGATTTATTTGTCACAGAAACACGTGCAAACAAGATAAGACAAATAAGATCTCATACCAAAAAAAAACATGAAATCAAAACAGATTTATACCTACTTACGAACATAAATAGTCGGCAGCTGCACGCCGTAACTGTGACAAGAAGGCTTCTATTCAGCATAATGCTGTGCTATTGGACCCACAGCACAGCGCTGATTTTCAGTGGTCACCCGAAAAAAACGTACGAAATTTAAATCAGGATTTTTACAGATTAGACAAAACAAGTAATAAAGTGAAATAAAATAAACAGTACTTAGAATGTTATTATCAGAGATCGGATATTCGGATGCATATTCACCTAAAGTTGAGATTTTGGCTAACATGGAATGCGGTTTTGTATCGAAAAAGTGTTAATTTAGGTAAGTAATTTGTTTATTTTTTGTTTTAACTAATACAAACCACCCCTCCTCCAGTACATACACATATTTGTATCGGGTTAAACATAAATTTTAAATTAATACACATCTGAATAGTTATGCAATCCAAGAATCCCGGGGTTTTTAATAAATATTACAAATAATTTATAAAGCCGCTTCCATACTTTCATAGCTAAAAATTATCTTTAGGTAAATATGCATCCGAATATCCGATCTCTGGTTTATCATGTAAAAAAAACATAAATAACCATAATACAAAACAGGATTCGTGAACTTAATTAGCAAAACAATTTTGTAAAACATAAAACCTAATCTTATGCTATCAAACACAGGGCTTGCATAACATTGCATTTACATAAATTTGTTCCCTTTGCGGGAGTAACGGGTGTCGAAATTCTAAAAATAATAGTTTAGCTATTTATACTTGGAATCAAGTACGACTGAAAAATAGCAACAATTCTATGCTTAATCATAAAATCAATAATATTTATTCAAGGTTTCAAGTACTCGTTGAAACAAGTATAGAGGCGCGTACTTGCCCCAAATGAAGTCTATATGGTTCCACTTTTTGTAGGGCATGACGTAGTAGTCTACGTGGCCGGCGTTGGTCAACCCTTCCCTTAGAAGAATTACATCCTCAATGGCCGACAAACGATCATTCTCACCGACAAACAAAGATAGGTTAAAAAGAACCTTACTTAAATCATATATCGGGGGCTGCACACTACCGTACTTAACCAAATTCCCGGCGCCGTAATCGTACTTTTGAAACCTCTTCGATGCTACGATTTGTAATAAATGTATGGTGTTCTTCATCGATGAGCCGGAAAGGAAGCGGCCGAAAGCTATCGGAGCGAACGTGCGCTCGAACTGTGCCGGGTCGGGCCCGAACAGCAGCCCCACCACGCCCAGGCTGCACGCCTCGTAGCCCACCAGGCTGCGCGTACACGCGGTTCGGATCAACGCCACTAGTTGCGAAGAATTACTTAAAAACTCCCCGTGCCCTAAAAAGCCTATTGCCCCACTAAGGAGCGAACCTCCTGCTGAAGATAACAGAGGAAAGAACGGTTTCTGAGCGTGATGCAAATACGCTATCGGAGCTAAACATATAACATTCTTGATTTTCGAAACGTATTCTGGTATCATCGCTCCCAAACTGTAGAACAGTGAAGTCCCTTGAGAGTGCGCGATCACTTGAAGTTTTTTCTGTCCTGTCTCTTTTAAAATGAAATCGATCACGGCTGGCATGTCGTATAGAGCCATCTCGTGGAAGCTGAAGTCCCAAAACTTCAAATGGTCGGGATTTAATGTTGTATGAGCTCGGGAAAGCAGGTTACCTCTCGTGTTTGCGAGCCAAAGATCAAATGTGTTGTTGGATAGCCACGCTGCTAGAGAATGATGTCCCCTTATTACCCAGGTGAACGAAGAGTCCAGAAAGCCATGCTGCATGAGGACTGTTTTTTTCTTATCTCCAGGAATATGAAACACGGTCAAATTGTACCCGTCTTTCGTGATTACTTGGTATCTGACGCACGGGTAGTTGTATTTTTTCACGAGCGGGCAGAAGTCCAGTCGTCCGTCTTCGGGAATATTGGCCGCAGACAATGTGAGTTCTCGTAACGAGAGATCTGCTCTTACGCATTGTAAATATATCAAAATCACTGGTACAAAATACCTAGTTAACATTTTTTATTTTTCACTAAAAACTTGTCTCAAATATAGAACGTGAAGTTTAGTGTCGTTTTTAGTTCTGCGTCCTTCAGCGTGTGTTTCGATATTTATAGGAACTTTATCAAGTAAATTTTGCATAAATTATCTTCGTTTCAACATCTGAGAGGTCGAACCAATCGAAGTATCATGAAAATAAACTGCATAAAGTTAACTCAGATGTGTTTTTCAGACATTTTGTAAAGTTAATAAATGAAAAATTAATAATTAATAGGTATCGATGAAATCATTATTATGAACATCTTGGAAATGACATGCCACACTTTCATTGTGTTAGGTTAAGGAAGCACCAGGGTAGAAGCGAAATTTATTTTTTACATGATATAGTCATTCAATGGAATTAAAAGAACTTAGAGGGTTCTATTGATGATTTTAGTGATTATAATTCTGTAAAGCCATATTTGTTAGGGTGTGTACAGATATGGCGAATGCACGTTCGCATGCAGCTCCCGTGCACCATGCGAGCGTTGTGTAAGTTGCATGTGAGAGGCGAAACGAACAGTTGCAGTAGTAGCACTCGTGCAACACGCGCGCGCGTGTTGCACGCGGCGCATTTGCCAGATCTGTACACACTCTTACGGTTGCGAATCATATTTGAATTTACATATTTTCAATTACTTACATTTACAGTTATTTTTTTTAACAAAGAATTAACTTTTCACTAGACGTTACGCTACCTTGACTTTCCAATTATTTGTTGGATAGATTAGAGCCGTTTTGATAGCTAAGCACCACGTTCTATGCACTTTAGGAACAAAAAGGTTAAGCATTTTTAAATTGGCAACATTTTGATTTATACACAACATTTAAGTTATAGAACGTTTATGAATGCACAATTTTATTGAAGGTTTTACAGGCTTATTGAGCACTTTATCTAATTAATGTCTTAAATCTTCAATAAGCTTTTTTATGAATAATAGTGTAGGAAGTAACAATAAGTCAAAACCAGATTATCAGTATTACCAACATTACAAAACAAAAGAGGCTACACAACCCCGCACTTTGAAAAAGAAAGAGTGCGAATCCTTTTTGTCCCTAACATATTTAGCCGCACATAGTGTAGCTGCCACGCTAGATGCTAATTGGCTAGTTACTCGCAGAGCGATAGAGGCGTCGCTGGCGTCGGTGTCGCTGGACGCCGCGACGCCCGACGAGCCGGCGGAGGAACACGTCGCCGCCGCTGCGGCCGAGGCGCAGTTGCGCGCGGCGCTGGCGCTGTCGGCGCGCGAGCAGGCGGCGCGCGAGCGCCAGCTGGCGGCCGAGCAGCGCGCCTTCGACGAGGCGCTGCGTCTGTCGCTCTTAGACAAGTGATCGGTGGGTGTATGGGGCAGTAGGCACACTTGGGTTTACTAAACTTGTCGGCGCGCGAGCAGGCGGCGCGCGAGCGCCAGCTGGCGGCCGAGCAGCGCGCCTTCGACGAGGCGCTGCGTCTGTCGCTCTTAGACAAGTGATCGGTGGGTGTATGGGGCAGTAGGCACACTTGGGTTTACTAAACTTGTCGGCGCGCGAGCAGGCGGCGCGCGAGCGCCAGCTGGCGGCCGAGCAGCGCGCCTTCGACGAGGCGCTGCGTCTGTCGCTCTTAGACAAGTGATCGGTGGGTGTATGGGGCAGTAGGCACACTTGGGTTTACTAAACTTGTCGGCGCGCGAGCAGGCGGCGCGCGAGCGCCAGCTGGCGGCCGAGCAGCGCGCCTTCGACGAGGCGCTGCGTCTGTCGCTCTTAGACAAGTGATCGGTGGGTGTATGGGGCAGTAGGCACACTTGGGTTTACTAAACTTGTCGGCGCGCGAGCAGGCGGCGCGCGAGCGCCAGCTGGCGGCCGAGCAGCGCGCCTTCGACGAGGCGCTGCGTCTGTCGCTCTTAGACAAGTGATCGGTGGGTGTATGGGGCAGTAGGCACACTTGGGTTTACTAAACTTGTCGGCGCGCGAGCAGGCGGCGCGCGAGCGCCAGCTGGCGGCCGAGCAGCGCGCCTTCGACGAGGCGCTGCGTCTGTCGCTCTTAGACAAGTGATCGGTGGGTGTATGGGGCAGTAGGCACACTTGGGTTTACTAAACTTGTCGGCGCGCGAGCAGGCGGCGCGCGAGCGCCAGCTGGCGGCCGAGCAGCGCGCCTTCGACGAGGCGCTGCGTCTGTCGCTCTTAGACAAGTGATCGGTGGGTGTATGGGGCAGTAGGCACACTTGGGTTTACTAAACTTGTCGGCGCGCGAGCAGGCGGCGCGCGAGCGCCAGCTGGCGGCCGAGCAGCGCGCCTTCGACGAGGCGCTGCGTCTGTCGCTCTTAGACAAGTGATCGGTGGGTGTATGGGGCAGTAGGCACACTTGGGTTTACTAAACTTGTCGGCGCGCGAGCAGGCGGCGCGCGAGCGCCAGCTGGCGGCCGAGCAGCGCGCCTTCGACGAGGCGCTGCGTCTGTCGCTCTTAGACAAGTGATCGGTGGGTGTATGGGGCAGTAGGCACACTTGGGTTTACTAAACTTGTCGGCGCGCGAGCAGGCGGCGCGCGAGCGCCAGCTGGCGGCCGAGCAGCGCGCCTTCGACGAGGCGCTGCGTCTGTCGCTCTTAGACAAGTGATCGGTGGGTGTATGGGGCAGTAGGCACACTTGGGTTTACTAAACTTGTCGGCGCGCGAGCAGGCGGCGCGCGAGCGCCAGCTGGCGGCCGAGCAGCGCGCCTTCGACGAGGCGCTGCGTCTGTCGCTCTTAGACAAGTGATCGGTGGGTGTATGGGGCAGTAGGCACACTTGGGTTTACTAAACTTGTCGGCGCGCGAGCAGGCGGCGCGCGAGCGCCAGCTGGCGGCCGAGCAGCGCGCCTTCGACGAGGCGCTGCGTCTGTCGCTCTTAGACAAGTGATCGGTGGGTGTATGGGGCAGTAGGCACACTTGGGTTTACTAAACTTGTCGGCGCGCGAGCAGGCGGCGCGCGAGCGCCAGCTGGCGGCCGAGCAGCGCGCCTTCGACGAGGCGCTGCGTCTGTCGCTCTTAGACAAGTGATCGGTGGGTGTATGGGGCAGTAGGCACACTTGGGTTTACTAAACTTGTCGGCGCGCGAGCAGGCGGCGCGCGAGCGCCAGCTGGCGGCCGAGCAGCGCGCCTTCGACGAGGCGCTGCGTCTGTCGCTCTTAGACAAGTGATCGGTGGGTGTATGGGGCAGTAGGCACACTTGGGTTTACTAAACTTGTCGGCGCGCGAGCAGGCGGCGCGCGAGCGCCAGCTGGCGGCCGAGCAGCGCGCCTTCGACGAGGCGCTGCGTCTGTCGCTCTTAGACAAGTGATCGGTGGGTGTATGGGGCAGTAGGCACACTTGGGTTTACTAAACTTGTCGGCGCGCGAGCAGGCGGCGCGCGAGCGCCAGCTGGCGGCCGAGCAGCGCGCCTTCGACGAGGCGCTGCGTCTGTCGCTCTTAGACAAGTGATCGGTGGGTGTATGGGGCAGTAGGCACACTTGGGTTTACTAAACTTGTCGGCGCGCGAGCAGGCGGCGCGCGAGCGCCAGCTGGCGGCCGAGCAGCGCGCCTTCGACGAGGCGCTGCGTCTGTCGCTCTTAGACAAGTGATCGGTGGGTGTATGGGGCAGTAGGCACACTTGGGTTTACTAAACTTGTCGGCGCGCGAGCAGGCGGCGCGCGAGCGCCAGCTGGCGGCCGAGCAGCGCGCCTTCGACGAGGCGCTGCGTCTGTCGCTCTTAGACAAGTGATCGGTGGGTGTATGGGGCAGTAGGCACACTTGGGTTTACTAAACTTGTCGGCGCGCGAGCAGGCGGCGCGCGAGCGCCAGCTGGCGGCCGAGCAGCGCGCCTTCGACGAGGCGCTGCGTCTGTCGCTCTTAGACAAGTGATCGGTGGGTGTATGGGGCAGTAGGCACACTTGGGTTTACTAAACTTGTCGGCGCGCGAGCAGGCGGCGCGCGAGCGCCAGCTGGCGGCCGAGCAGCGCGCCTTCGACGAGGCGCTGCGTCTGTCGCTCTTAGACAAGTGATCGGTGGGTGTATGGGGCAGTAGGCACACTTGGGTTTACTAAACTTGTCGGCGCGCGAGCAGGCGGCGCGCGAGCGCCAGCTGGCGGCCGAGCAGCGCGCCTTCGACGAGGCGCTGCGTCTGTCGCTCTTAGACAAGTGATCGGTGGGTGTATGGGGCAGTAGGCACACTTGGGTTTACTAAACTTGTCGGCGCGCGAGCAGGCGGCGCGCGAGCGCCAGCTGGCGGCCGAGCAGCGCGCCTTCGACGAGGCGCTGCGTCTGTCGCTCTTAGACAAGTGATCGGTGGGTGTATGGGGCAGTAGGCACACTTGGGTTTACTAAACTTGTCGGCGCGCGAGCAGGCGGCGCGCGAGCGCCAGCTGGCGGCCGAGCAGCGCGCCTTCGACGAGGCGCTGCGTCTGTCGCTCTTAGACAAGTGATCGGTGGGTGTATGGGGCAGTAGGCACACTTGGGTTTACTAAACTTGTCGGCGCGCGAGCAGGCGGCGCGCGAGCGCCAGCTGGCGGCCGAGCAGCGCGCCTTCGACGAGGCGCTGCGTCTGTCGCTCTTAGACAAGTGATCGGTGGGTGTATGGGGCAGTAGGCACACTTGGGTTTACTAAACTTGTCGGCGCGCGAGCAGGCGGCGCGCGAGCGCCAGCTGGCGGCCGAGCAGCGCGCCTTCGACGAGGCGCTGCGTCTGTCGCTCTTAGACAAGTGATCGGTGGGTGTATGGGGCAGTAGGCACACTTGGGTTTACTAAACTTGTCGGCGCGCGAGCAGGCGGCGCGCGAGCGCCAGCTGGCGGCCGAGCAGCGCGCCTTCGACGAGGCGCTGCGTCTGTCGCTCTTAGACAAGTGATCGGTGGGTGTATGGGGCAGTAGGCACACTTGGGTTTACTAAACTTGTCGGCGCGCGAGCAGGCGGCGCGCGAGCGCCAGCTGGCGGCCGAGCAGCGCGCCTTCGACGAGGCGCTGCGTCTGTCGCTCTTAGACAAGTGATCGGTGGGTGTATGGGGCAGTAGGCACACTTGGGTTTACTAAACTTGTCGGCGCGCGAGCAGGCGGCGCGCGAGCGCCAGCTGGCGGCCGAGCAGCGCGCCTTCGACGAGGCGCTGCGTCTGTCGCTCTTAGACAAGTGATCGGTGGGTGTATGGGGCAGTAGGCACACTTGGGTTTACTAAACTTGTCGGCGCGCGAGCAGGCGGCGCGCGAGCGCCAGCTGGCGGCCGAGCAGCGCGCCTTCGACGAGGCGCTGCGTCTGTCGCTCTTAGACAAGTGATCGGTGGGTGTATGGGGCAGTAGGCACACTTGGGTTTACTAAACTTGTCGGCGCGCGAGCAGGCGGCGCGCGAGCGCCAGCTGGCGGCCGAGCAGCGCGCCTTCGACGAGGCGCTGCGTCTGTCGCTCTTAGACAAGTGATCGGTGGGTGTATGGGGCAGTAGGCACACTTGGGTTTACTAAACTTGTCGGCGCGCGAGCAGGCGGCGCGCGAGCGCCAGCTGGCGGCCGAGCAGCGCGCCTTCGACGAGGCGCTGCGTCTGTCGCTCTTAGACAAGTGATCGGTGGGTGTATGGGGCAGTAGGCACACTTGGGTTTACTAAACTTGACTGTAGTTTTACAGTAATGCAATTAGGCCATTTAGAGCATTGATATACAAAAAACCCAAGATGCACAGTTTCGAACAAAAGAAGGTAACACTCAAAACTGTACCTACCCAATTATACGTCAGTGGTTATAGTTATGATAAAACACTTTTTTTTCCAAATTCAACGTTACACGTATGGCTTAAAGTGGTTTTTACAAAGCAATGTCCAAAAATGCTGACTGAAAGATGACTGACGATATACTAGTTGACACCTGCACATATTGCGCCCTATTTATGCGGACGTTTTTGAGACGCTGATGGTGTATCTTAGGATTTTTGAATATCAATGAATTAGAGACACTCTTTGGAGCTGTCAAAAAGTCGATGAGTAAATAAGAAGTAAGTTTCCAAAGCTATGAGTCTTATAAATTCTCTCTCTTTGCAAGAACAGTTGTTGTCCGTAAGAAAATAAAAACTACGTTTTCAGATATGTTATTTATAGGAATAATCCAAATGATCATTAATTGTCACCATTTTTAGTTAGGCTTGATTCTTCAGGTAAAGTATTTGTGTAAAAAATATCTAATACGATGATTATTTCGCTTTCAGATCTCAATTCAACAAAAGTATGTATGAAGCGTCCAACCAAAATAAGACTTACGCCTAATGTACTTCTAGGAAGTAGCTAAATTTTATACTTCTCGGGCCGGTCTAGATATTAAGTGTCTCGTCCAAAATAGAATAACAACAACGAATAAAAAAAAGTTGATTCTAATTCAACCCACATTTTTACGGAGTCGCGACTAGGTTATCTAACTAAAGTAGTACAGCGGTAATTACAATTCCTTAACAGTCTGTTAAATTAATAAAATTATCAATTTTATTTAAAATAGAAAACTAAATTCTTCAAACTAAAGAAAGCATACAAATTGGCATGAAATAAACCACCCCTGGTATCAGCGATGGTATCAACAATTCAACACAAACTTTATGGTATTGTTACCAATTTTTTTTTTTTTTGTTAAATACGGTACTAAAACGAAAAAGGTCTCATGGCTAGAATGTTAATGGTTGTTAAATATTTAAATTAAAAATACGTAATGTAGAATACGTGGTTTCAATTAATGTGGCACCTTTTATCCGGTTTTTTTTGACCGTGAACCTTTTTTGACCACGTTTTGCTGGACAGTTTGTCGTGATACCGCTGTACATCATTATTTCTAGGAGAAAATAACATCTGGGTTTCTTAAGTACGCCGTACATAGATGGCATTTAGAGTTCATTACAGAAATGATGGACTTGAAAATTTTGAATAAGACTTGTAACATCTACCAAACAGAACTGTGCCCGCGTGGTGGATTACAGCCCACTCCTTCTCTCAAAGAGGAGGCCTGGGTCCAGCAGTGGGAACTAATAGGCTAAATTTTCCTGAGCTTAGCTTAGAAAATAGTAACTTTCTGTATTTCTATCATTGATCGGGCACTTAATATTTGGTTATACAGATTAGTGACTGAAACAAGAATTAATCAAATACTACTAGTATAATTTTGTATAAATAATTTTGTAGTGTCAAAAATGTAAAAAAGAAATATTGTGACTGCCAATCTATGTTTATTTACTCCATAAGTTACGATATGATAGTCGCAAATCTGTAAAACTAACCTTCCTGAAACCCTGATGATGTCTCTGATCGGTAAATCTGTTGTCAAATCTCATTTAGGCGGTTGAAATTGGATGACCGAATTAACAACGGGAAATATTTAACTGGTCCTCTATTATTGAGGTCCTAATGATGCACGCTTTTATACTTTAATGAAGCACTAAGTCCACGTACGCAAGGACGTTCAAATGTCGCGGTGGTATATTTCCCCGCACTGGAAATGCATCGCTCTGCTTAACGGCGAGAGTTGAAAATCGAACAGTGTGTTTCTTCGACGCGCTGGGATGCTCTCTGTTGGATTCTCAATGCTCGGTTCTACACAGTGAGTTCTAAAATCCAGTGCGCGTCTGTGTGAACGAGGTCTAAAAACGTGAGGCTTCTAATGATACACTCATTGAAAAAAAGTGCTTTATAGGTTTAAGGCCTTTTCTCACCAGCTTTCTTTACTAGCTCAGGCTAGTCCACCTCGACCATAGGGGTTAGGTTAGGACAGAGACAAGCGGCGCGCGAACGCTTTTATGACCTCAAAATATTAGTATTATAGTATTTTTATGACCTCAAAATAGGAATTATTAGAGGTTCTCAAAAAGTGGTGCAATCATTATATTAGAGTGATCAATAATATTTTTAGGAAAGCAAAATAGGTATTATTCGAGAGTGGATTAATTACTGGAAGGGATTTGACAGCATGAGTTTCTGACAACGGAGGCGTGTAAGACCGGCCCTTAGATTTTTGACTGTAGAATATTTATTCATTGTTATTAAATAGTTATGATAATGTACATTATTATATTATATAGTTCGGGTGCATATACACAAAGTTAATAATAATAATAATGTATGTTTGTGTTTAGTATCGCTATACGAGTGAGATATAATAATAAATTAATAATATGATTTGATAACTTCATCCAAAAGGAATTGTTCAGGTACATATTTAATAAAGTATTGAGGGATTAAATAAGTTACAAAACAAGAAAATAATTTATGATTTAATGTTAACTTGCGATTTTGTGGTAATAACAACCTTCTTTTCTGGAGTCGGTTATAAAGGCCTTACCTCCGGGCGTTCTCCAAAAAACTCTCAGTTAAATAAATCTGCCATCGACCCTCATAAAAATAATTCAAAAATTTAAAATCGAATTCATTGAATTATTTATTTATCGTGATAGACATTTTAATCACTTAAAAATGAAGTTCTACTTTAATTAAAAAGCGTAGCATGTTTTTGTTGTTACCTGTTATCAATAAAGCTAAAAGTTTATTTACATAAGCTAAAGGTATACAGGGAAACCTTAATACAACAAACTTTTTTTACATTTAGCATTATTTACATTTTGGTCAGAAACTGACTCTGGTTACAAACAAGCCGTGGTCACATATTGACTATAGTCACAATCTGACCCGGTCCTGATTGACCTTGGGCATTGAATAGCCATGATATATTGGTCCATATTGACCACCATTTTTTGCTTTGGTTGTAAGCTGACCCTGGTCACATTTTGACCTCATTGTAACTTACTTGTGGTGTAAAAGTGGAACTTTATAATTGATTAAATTAAACAAGTATTTATGTACTGTCTCAATTATTATTATTACTAAATGTTAGTTAAAAGTTTAGACGTGGCAATATTTTGCCTAGGATTTCCTTTCCTTAGTCCCAGTGCAATAATTCTATTATGTAATATTTCAATGTTTATATTTTACACTATATTGATTCCTATATGTCTGCGTCCCTGCAGTTAGGTGAAATATGACCTTTATTGTAAATGCTCGAAGGTGGATAATTGATAAATAAGTTCACAAAATCTCTTACACAACTGAATATTTAGATTTTTGACGTGACTAGTATAATCTGAATGAAACTTTGTATATTCTCCTCGACTAATATGAAATATAAGAGGTTTTGTGATACAAATAATTGTAATTATTTATACCTATAATAATAATATAGACTCTGACTGCCAAGCAAAAATCACCCTCCGTATTTATCAAACTTTCTTGAAACATTAAAGTTGATTTTTGCTTGGTTATGTTATTTTTACACACTATGTTGTGTATTAGATGCATTAACATTACCCAAAAGGAATTGTGTTTGTGTTGTAATAATAATTTACTGTTTTCATATATTGTAATGTAGTAATTAATAGCATTTGTTAGACTCTTCACACTAGGAAATAGCACCATAGAGACACGACAGGAACTTTTTAATTTTATGAGTGGTTACAAGTGAAAACAGATCCTTATTATTGGTGTGAGTAACGTTTTAAACATCACAAATTTATAGAAAAGATGTCTTAAATAAAAATCGCGACAAATTTATGTTATAACTAAAGGGTTGACTTGTTATCTTCAGCAACCATCACACTGCTCAGAAGGCAGTCGCCCTGTTTGGATAATGATGACCTACCCAAAACAATACGACGTGTGACAGAATAAACGCATGACCTGAAAGTAGTTTGTTCCTAATTGACTACTGAATCGATTTCAATAACTTTTTTTAAATTATGACTTATTGAACTAAAGAAAATTCAATCTTATTTCAAGGCTATAAGACTCAATTTGAAATTAATAAAGTAATTCTTGGAGCACCAGTTTTTTCTTAATATTGACAGGTAGCTTACAAAAAAAACAAATAAGGGCCTTCGTATGATGCTTAAAAGTCAAAACTAATCTAATTGGGGTGCACGAGGTCTACCGTTAATTATGTTTCACGTGGCATACTTGACATACTTACGAAACGTTTAAGCTGATGCCAAACTAATCGTGGAACGAAGTAATGCCTCGTCTGTCGTTTCAAAGGTGCTTATTATCATGTGTCACTTGATGACACCATTTCAAACAAGTTTGATGAAAGGAATCCTAACACACAGCAAATCGTACCGTCTTTAATCTAATATTTTTCCTAATATAGGCTAGAGTTGTGTTATTCTTCTCAATATGAAATTTGGTAAAAAATAAAATGTAAGGGATTATATTTAAGCGCAGAACACGATATACTGAAAGATATACTTACAGGGTAAAATTAAATTATCTAGCATAATGACGCAGTAAGGCATCGATATGTAAAAACTTAACTAATTTATTAGTATTTTTACCTGCGGTATTCGTTTTTTTTTGTTTATCTTGTTTAAAAGTAGATGCTCATAACATCTGAGAAGTTAACACAAAAAATGAAAATTTACTAAACTTACTCCAAATAAAACTCATTACAATAATTTACTTTTGTTTTATCATGTACAGCCGAGCTATTTTGTTCAAATCTCAAGGTGTGAACTCAGGTGAAGTGATCTTGAAGTGAGCTGTCGGTAGTGTCAATCCCTAACATTCATCTGGGTAGAATGACAGCTCACTTTAAGCTCACTTCACCTATGTTTCCATGGTGAGATTTGAACAGAATAGCTCTGGTATAGATAACGACACCCATCACGTTTGCATAGTTTAGCTAGCTAATTTAATTTGACCCTGTATTTTTATTTAAATTTTTCAAAAGTGTTTTCTCTATGACTATGAACTCTGATGGATTGATCATCCAATAACGGAGATCCTTTGACTTGTTTGATACTGATGCAATAATCTGCGCTTAATGTTACCCAATAGCTTATCCTATAATTATAACCATAAGCTATACTTTCCTACGACTGTAACGATCTAGGTATACCCACTAGGCCACTGTTAAGGCGTTGTTGTATATTTGGCGCTACTTCGCAGCTGTGATTTTATATTTAATAATGTATTGAATATTTTGTATGGTCTCTAAACATGTGATGTACTGCTGTAGTCTGAAATTGCTTGAAGAATGACCATTTAGGTAGCTGATGCACTATGTACCCATCCTGACGAAAAAACTTTTTAACTAAATTCGATCTCAAGTAGTATTATTATATTGTATAAAAAAGCATAATAGCAAAGTATTATTCATGTTGAACACGCGTCGCCGGATTTATAACACTGCCATCTATTGCGTGTTATTAGAACTAAGTAGTGGAAAATTTGTTTTAGCGCCATCTCTTGATGGGTAGGAAAAACAAGCTATTGACGAAGTCCATTCAATTAGTATTGCCTAGTTTTTGTAATATGACGTGTGTACAAAATATTTAATACATGTTCACACGTATTTATATGACTGTATACATATTGTACAAAGCTATTTCAATTCTATACATTTATGATCCTAGTTAAACATTGTACAACCCTGTCGAAATGTGTAAAATAATGTGTTATTAAAATTATATTTTATGTATATTGATTTTTAATCATTGTTTCATTCGATTCTTTATCAGAAACTATGCCTACCACATTTTTCAGCGCCGATTGATGCATAGCCGACTTTATCATCATACACTACTAGTTATGCTATCGTCTGTGCTATGGACGATGTACCTACATCGCTTGCTTGATATATTATTGGGATAAGGATAGGAGGTATTTTAGGAATATAATAAAAGAAATAAATACGCACGATGTTATCTATGTATTTAAAATTTAATTTTCGTTACTTATATACAAATTACAACATTCACTATCAATAATAGGTATTAGTTTTTCCTATATTTACATACGTAATACACTTTAGAAGCGTAATTTCATTATTCAAGTCAATAAATTACATCAGGAAAATTTGGGAATAGTGAGTAGTTACGAACAAGAATAACCAACAACACTGCGTCTTCCAAACGGGGATGGAACCGGACAATGCCGGCAGTAACCGGCTAATACGGGCACACAATAATAGTGACACCGGAATAGAAAAAATGGAATTGTACATTAGAAAAGTAGTTTTTATATCAATAATAATTTTCTTATACTTAAACACACCGGCATTCGATCCCCGTTGTTACATACTGCGCGAGAATTGTACTTACTAATTACTACAAATTGATAAAGATTCCCAAGGAAAGTAACGAGAACAATTAAAATCATCGAAAACTTAAAAAATAACGAAATAAATAGATTTTTTTTAATAAAAAGTCATTATTTTATAATTTCTAACATCGAGTTTGTGTTCTTATAACTTGAGGACGAATACTGCTTAATGTATAAATAATATAATAAATATCCACTTAAAATAATTATGACATTTGCCATCAGTTCTCAAACATAATTAAATACTAGAATAAATTGCACAGTGAATTCTATTGTAAATAGTTGTAACAAATAAACTGGGTTATTACATATTACTAATATCAATAAATTCCTTATTCTTACACATATTAGTTAGGTACATTGTTACAGGGCTTACCAAAAATCCTAATTACTTTAAATTCATTCATAGACCATTACAATATTTTTACAGAGTCATCAATGAGTGCAAAAACTGCAACGGAAAGTAGAATTTAAAGTTTACTTTATTCAGTGGTCACAAAGTTTATATTATTAAGATTATTCCCATACAATCATGGAGAATGTTCGATTTTAAGTCATAAGAACACGAATCGACATCAATATTACGACGCTAACACAGACTTACACTGGCTAAAATGAGAATATTTTTTCTTCACTACAGATATTTATTATATTACAATTAGATATTATATTCGGATTATTATGAAACTCTTGAAGCAAAACATCACATTGATTGACACAAACGAACATTGAGATATTTAAATGCTACAACTGGTTAATGTCCACACTGACTAAATTGTGGTTTATGTGCAACAGTAAGATTGTTGATGCAATTATATTATTTGTCCGCAATCAAAGATGCGTTGCAGACACCTAAACTTAAATTATGTGAAATCATTTGCATTTCTACTATTACTTATTAAAACACTGAATTATAATTTAAACATGTTACAGCACTGTCTACTTTAATCCATTTAGGTAAATGTTATTCTATAATAAGTATAATAACCATATTTGACAAATTACATTTCTTCAAATGTTCATAGCCAACAAAAGTAATCGTCTCTAACTCATCTCGTTTCTGGGACTATGTTATTTGCCTACTCTCATTTTAACCAGATTTAAGACGCCATGCCGACTGTTGTTAGCCTAATTGTCTGATCGACGCTAACAGTAGTCACCTTGAGGTTCTGTCTAATAATAAAAGAAGCTGATGCAGGTCGAACTGTTACTTATAACTAAAATACTGAGTTGAATATTACCGTCGATAGATGGCGTTGGTTTAAGGATATCGAGATCACTTTTCATCTGATAGAGATGTGCACATCGTTTGTTCATCGGGAGACGCGTTACATTAAACAATGATTTGAATAACAAATCCGACCCACACAAACCCCTACACATAAATTAAATGCATCGTACCTCCGCTTAACTTTTCTAACTACGATATACAATTATACATGCAGTCCGACTTGGATTGCACTTATTTGGAACTAACGCCGCTCCTCGGCGCATGTTGTATCATATCACAACTAAACATAAAGTATTATGCACTACGCACGTACTCTGTAACTGTACTTATTGACGCACCATCTTATAATATACGGATATGGTTGGCTGAGCATCCACAATTTACTGTATATCACTCGTAAGTGACGAAACATATGGGCATGGCTAATGAAGGCCGTCGGTTGTATATGCCTTTTCTTACATACTAAAATGAGAAACAATCAACCCAAAAGGGGAATATACAACATAAAACGAACATCTAATAAGTGAAACAGCTTCCCTAGGCACGAGAAAATGGCGGAAATGACCGAAGCGTGTGTAATCGATTTTGATCAAATGTCAGAATAATGTGCGCTGACTACGAACATCCCTGCGTTCGGATTTAACGGCTTTCAATGGTTGTCATGGCAGCCGACGGAGATCTATAGTTATACGTGATATGTAGCTTTTAATTTGATGAAGCACCCACCATGCAGCCATGTACATACGGCTACACATCAAGCTATACATTCTCAGTTTACGCTGATCTCGCACTGTACGGAAATCCTATACAATGCGAGATCAGCTTATACTGGAAATGTATAGCTTGATGTGTAGCCGCGTGTACGTATTTACGGGAAAATGCGTCTGGCTGGACAAGGGCGACGAATTTTCGACTGCGATAACTCAGTTGTTTTTTTTTTAGGCTGTTTGTTTACCCACATATATACAGCTTTTTTGTGATAGGTAACTACTTCAACAAAATATTTGCGCTGAGATATTATGTAAAATATCTAAAAATAAATTAATACAATAATAGGAAAAATATACAGCCAACTTCCATCCATCCAGCCCTGTCTTTAACAAAAAATGAGCACATGATCAATGTAAAATATTTTATCGTAAATTGTAGATGCTCCTAAGAGGTGGGTTTGCAATTCCGTTCCAATGAACACACATAGATAATGTGAACTTATCTGCATTAAGCAAAATCATAAACAGGTATATAATAATATGGCAATTAGGTGTGCGCGGATTTGTCATGTAATTGAAAGTCATTTGTCACTCCCGGTAACGTACGAGTAGTTTTGATAGTAGGTAATAAGTAACCGTTAATGGAGATAGAATTTTATTTAAGTAGGTAATGACTACACTAGCACTTTTGTTGCTGGAATTCTTGGCCCTTGGATTTTGGTGGTACGGCGGCCCATATTTAAGGCTGCGCAAAACGGGCCTAGTTGCAGGTCTGATAAAAGGTGTAGAAAAAATTATGTTGTACGTAGGCATTGTATTAGTTAAACTTTGATCAGGAGTACGCATAAAGTAAGTCCTGTGCCCTGAAGACAGCCCAGTAATTGCGTCATGAACTCATGACATAGGAATTAATATTTCAGTTGTAATTGCTTCTAGTTGTGTAGGGGAGGGTCTCGGTCCCGCTCTCAATTGCCTGGCCCTGCCGCGGACACCTAAATGACATCAACGTCACCGCCACGTCGCTGAGTCAATTTATGCAGATGTACCCACTCCAATTATGTACCACTCTGATGTACTTATCTTTTGAATTTTAAAATGTCAGAAAGTGCCTCAGCTAAGTGACGCGTAATTAACACTAAAAATTAAAGCTTTATACATGATCGGAACGAGCTAACCGTTCCCTTGGCATCATCATAAGAAAGTTACTATACAGATCAGTTCACAGGCTATGTTGCCGCGTCCCCCATTCGCGACAAACCGTGCATAGACGATATACATCGACGGCTCCATGCACATATGGATTAACGATTGAGTTATTGAGGTGTCGATATAGATGAAAGTGCGCGATTTGTCGTGAAATGGTAACGGCCTAAAAGAGACAGTCCACGGTACGGGACTACCGCACCGAGCGACGACACGGGGTTTTCACAACATCGGACGGATCAATTCGTTCACCATTCGGGCTCAGGGGGTTTCCTTTAAAATTGCACCTTAAATCACTAAAATAAAGTTCGCTATCGTCTGGCTGTGGTCACGTGGCTGTGAGGAGAATTTATTTCTACAAACTGTACCGCTAGATGATCTAAAAGAAAAGAAAAACGTAATGGCGAGTCGTGGCTCTAATAAAGAGTTTCTTACTGTGAATGGAATTTAATGTTTTCGCTGTACAGACATATACAGGTGTCGCATCAAAAGGAAACTTAGAAAGACGTTAGTGCTAGTAATTAATAAATGAGTTTTGATTTTGATTTTTAAGCACTATATTCAGCAAAAACATGATTAACTATTGAAAAAATATTTTTAGGAACAAACTATTTTTTCATATTTACAGAAATCATCATTACCATACTCTGTATACTGTGTACCATTTAAATAAAAGTATTTTACACTAGCTGTGCCCGCGACTTCGTCCGCGTGGAATAGTGACTTTTTGGGCAGCATATTTTGAATTACATAATAATATACCGTCGTTTGGGTAGCAAAAAATTTACTTTACAGTAATGCTTCTCTGTATACGATATTTGACGTATGGCCATCGGGGATGAATGATTAACAAATGTTCGCCGTGATTCTTTAAATTGACATAACTTTTTTATTTATGAACCGATTGACATGAAATAAACACTAAATGTTAAGTGAAGCTTACTACAATATATTAGTGAAAACCGCATCTAAATCGAATAAGCCGTTTCTGATATTAGCGTGCACAAACACACAGACAAACAGACAAACAGACAAAAAAAAAATTAATTACAATCTCGGGTTCAGCATCGATATAATAACAACCCCTGCTACTTTTTTTTTATATATTTCGATTGTACAGACACCACTTTTCTACAATTTTATTATATGTATAGAATATAGATTAGAATTAAGGCCATCGCCTGACAAAAAATAAAAGAAATTATAGTTTTTACGGTTTGTCATGGCTTTAGTTCCGGTAAAGGAAAACATCATCAAAGTATAAAAAGGAGCGTACAACAATCAACCGTGGATATGAAACAGTATTTAATATTTTACTTTGAATTTACGTATTATTTTAACGAATCGATTATGTGGTGTGACCGTGGATGGTTATGGATGTTATAAACTTGAAATATAAGGGCCTATGCCCGCGACTTTTTTGAAAGCATCGTCTACGCGCGTATTCGCGCTGTAAACGCAGGCAGAAACCGCGTCTTCGAGGCGTACCTAAACGACGCGCGTTTCATGGAACGCGCGTAAGTATAAGAAAAACGCCTTGTCCATAGGCCTTAAGAAATTTTATAGGCAGGAAACACGCGTATGGTTAAAGCTTCTTCAGATAAGCGCGACGAGATAGTTGTAGAAAAATGTATATGAAAAACTTTATATACATTCTTCTTCAACTAAGTATCGTAGAAATTGTTTTGCCAGTGTCAAATTATATGTCAATGAAATGTCGTTTTGTGATACCTACATTCAGAAGTCAAAGTGTTTCACAACATGTTAAGATAGTTTGGCTGCACTTACATAGCTGTAACCCAGCCTTATGGGCCTTAGGTACTGCCTTAAACTTGTTAACAGCCAAGATTACAAGTCCTTAAAACAAATTGATGATGTTTTCCCACAAAAATCTAAAAGTCAGGTCACGTAAACGATGACAATCAATTTGCTTATAATGATTTAGGTAGGAGCGGTTCTTAAAAATATTTAACATCATTTTCGATTTGAGTCTGACACCTGTCTGAGAATAAAAATCTGACTAAAAACCATTTTGTGAAGATTTGAAAAAATCTAGTGTCAGTTTTGGTGTTAAGATTACTTAAAAATATGTGACGATAACGAAGTCAGAAGTCGGACAAAGTAAAATTACCGAACTATTAACTTTATAGAACTAGAATATAACTTGGTCATGGTAAGAATATTCTCTGCCAAAGTCTGACAATAAAACTATACACATACCTCTATAGAAATAAATAGTATCAACTTGTGATTATAATTTTACAGCTCAACATTGGTTTCATATTGAGAATTTAGCAGTGCTGTTCAACGTTTGGCTAGCTGGATCCATATTACGTAGAACACTCGCAATCGCAAAGACATTTTGACAGCTAAACGATGTCATTGCGATGATATAGTTCGCAATGGACATGAACTGTCGAAATAAAAGCGATTGCGACTGTGAGAGTGTTACACAATCAGTAAATAGCAATACTTAGATACCAATACGGAGCCAATGAAAAACTAATTAACATAACTACACTGTATCAGATGTGATAAGGGCTCCCGCAGACAGGCGTGACGGGACGTTGAGACGTGATTCTGGTAGAACAAATTCCACGACATTTTCAAAGAAATTGTTCTACTAGTGTAGCGTCGCGTCTGTTTGCGGGAGTCTTTAGTCCGAAATACAACACATTCATATTCATTACAACTAAATATAGTGTCATTCATAAACTAAACTGTACCAGCTGGTGATTTAGGTCGTCCAACTCTAGTGCTAAGTGTCTTTAGGTGCGTTCCCCCGGCCACTGTTCCCCAAGTCCCACAAATTCCCCCAATTTCCCCGTTTGCCCATAGTCCCCCGTCCCCATGCGTGCTCAGCGCGGGTGCGCAGGCGGCGGTGGCGGCCCGCGCGGGTACCTCGGTCAGTCGCCGGTCGCCGCCACCGTCGGCGCCGCCCAAGGGCCGTTCCAAGGGTTGTAGCCCTTGTGGCTGAAAAGAAAGAGAAAAACACATGTTAGATGATAATACTATGCTTATTGGAAGTATTGGAGGGTCTTGACGAAGATTAAGAGAGAGAGGAAGGATGCTCTCGCTCGTTTAGGGCAGCTTTTGACATACGGCTATTACTATTAAGTATTTCATTTCACTATTAAGTATTTCGTTTAGTATGCACGTGACCATGATCAGAAAAAAGGCACTTCGAACTGCTCTCTACCAAAAAAGAGACCACGTACGTTAAAGAGGTAACAGATCATCATCTGCTTAGCATTTTCTCAACTATGCTAGGGTCGGCGTCCAGTCTAACCGCATACAGTTAGATACCAGTATTTCACATGAAGCGACTGCCTATCCGACCTAGTTACAGGGAAATACGACATCCCTTGGCAAAACTAGTCTTGCTAAGGGGTATCGTATCATGATCATGACAGACTGTCGGGCTTCTGACTAGCCGTAATGACTGTCAAAGATCCACGAATGACAGCCGGGACCAACGGCTTAACGTGCTTTCGGAGGCTTACCTAGATATCAGTATAAAAAATCACGCCTGAGGCAAAATCTCTGTCAAAACGAATAGTGTGTCCGTAATAATGCGAGAGTCTGTGACAGTCTACCTTGACCCTTCGATGCATTCACGAAGCCTTACGTAGTTCCATGGCAGACACGTGCCGACGTGCCAAGATGTAGTTTGACCATCGTTAGTACTTGTTACTTATGCAAATGCACATAATGGCGAGTGATTTGCTGGTCCACTCTGACACATTACTTGGCAAACTTATTATTTTTTATTAAAAGTCCTACTTACTGCTATGAAAAAGAAAACATACTTTACAAAAAAAAAGATCATATCGTTCGCCCAGTAACTTGGTTAGTCGGCCATGGTGGCAGATACACGCAAAAACATGCGCGCACGCATCAGACTACTCAAGAAGAATTGTTTTAATTAATTCCAAATTCCAACAAAAAGTTTGAGCAGATCACTTGATAAATCAGTAAACTTGTGATAAAGAAGTGGTGTGAGGAGTCACGCTAATGTGGGCCCAGATTGTTAGATTTTGTTTATGTGGCGCCAATTTTTTCATAATATGAGCCATTATATAAAGCGCGCGTGCGTTTAGCAAGCAATGTTGTCTAGACTACGGTATTGAACGTGCTCGGTACTCCTGAATAGGTCGGTATCTTTCTTATATTTACGGTTCGTACTAATAGACCTACTGCCGAATGGTGTTAGTAAATGCAGCTCACTGTTGCCTTTTTAGGCGGAAGCCTTCTTTAAAGATCTAAGTGAAAATGAAAAGGAAATTAAAACACGGGTTATGATTATTTAGGCCTGTATCGTGGGGAACGTAAAAACAAAATAAAGGTATACAGGTGGCGACCCGCAAACTGTAACCATGATGAATTCACATTGCACATGATTCTAGACTGCCTAGCGAAGAAATTTTTCGTTTCGGTTATCAAAACAAAAATAAAACAGATGTGTCATGGAAAACTACCTTCGAGGTCAAAATGTATGGAACAGCGAAGGTTCAGAATCATGTACTGAATCCAGGTAACAGGTTGCAATTCGATGTCCCTGCCAGCCTGTTTAAAGTTAGAGTATATAGAGTCGTAACTACGGATGGTAAATTAATATATTCACAAAAGTGAAATGCAGTAGTAGCTCTGCACTATTTAGCAGACCATGGTATTTAGGTTACCTCCACTGACTCTACATATATTTTGCTAAGAATTTTTCTTTCTCGGACTATTTGTCTCACTGTGGGTATCAAATAACAGGACTACCACGCCTGGCATAGAGTTTGCAAGTGTGACTAGGTGTGAGCGTATTTATACTGTGCCCGCGGCTTTGCCCGCATGGTTGTCAGAACTTATCCCACAGTATCGTGCTAAGCGGGACGTAAAGCGCAGTTACTACCTACTTAAAACATCAGATATCTGCCAGTGAAAGTCCCGGCAAAATCGATCCGGCGATTTCGGAGATTAGCCGGAACAAACAGAAGAGGCAGACAGACAAAAATTATAATGTTTTTTTTTGTTTCAAGTACCGTACCTTTATACTATCTATAGACAATTTTTTTTTTGACGGTGGGATGTCATCATTTAACTTCTCCCGCTCTGGGTGGAGCAGGAGGGCGTGTCAAACTTTTACTAACTAACCACCCGTGTTCCCTCAGTTGCCTGTGCGCCAGGGAAGACGATATCTCTTTCGAACAACCCGCACCCCTGGCAGACACTTTTTTATTTAATTCGCTATATACTTACATAGAGTAAGAGTATAGATTCTCCGGGTTCGGAAAGGCGTAATTAGGATCCTATTAGGAAAGACTTAGATGAAGTCCTAAGTATGAGTTTTCCAGGTTCCCTGTTGGTCAGAAGACGAGTCTATGGCTTAAATAGAAGTCTATTACCCCAAAACATACCTTAGACAGATGATAAAACTAGCTAAACGCGGGCGTACTAAACACCTATTCAAATAGCATCAGTAATCGTTAATCGACATCCATTCCCGGTGCCCAAACAGTCGGTACTACGCTACAAAGGAGGTGGGTACCTACATGTTTACATATCGGAATCAATAAGCCGTTACCAACGCATAATTACTTGTCATCTCGCGAGATTTCTCGATTCCAGCGTTGCAGAATGTTCGATGCATAACGTAATTTGTGGTGGCTGTATAATAATATGAAGTGTGGCTACTGTGGAAGCGAAGAGCGACTACCTACAGCAATCTATTTAAATAAAAAGAAAAGTCCTGACTGACTGACTGACTCATCAACGCACAGCCCAAACCCTTGAACCCAGAAAGCTGAAATTTTGTACAGCGGTTCCCTTTATAATGTAGACAAGGATTAAGGAAGGATTTTTCGTAATTAAACCCCTAAGGGAGTTAAATAGGGGATGAAAGTTACGCGCGAGCGAAGCCGCTGGTAAAAGCTAGTGTAGGATATAAGTACACTATTATTACTATAACTATGCTTAACTACACTATTGTATTAGAGGTAAGTCTGTGATGATAGTTGTACTTATGTGTTTTGTAAATAAATAAATAATTAAATTTCCTAATCGTCTATGATTTGCAGTTTATCATCATCACCACATATTATATTAATTTATCACAACATAAATAACATCACAGCTTGTTTCCTCGAAGGATTGGGCAGAGATGTGGTTCAGTCCCATGTAATAGGGGTGAGCCTATTGCCATCAATCGGGCACAAAACTAGACTCCGGGCTGCTACTGAGAAATTCCAGATGGAAAAACCCAATAACACTTTGCCCGACCTGGGAATCGAACCCGGGATAGGTACTCAGCGATAGCGCTTGCGACCACCAGACCAACGAGGCAGTCAATACTGCTGGTCTGAAACTGGTGTCCTAAGGTTTAATAACTAGATCTTGAATAAATAAAATGAATGCTAACCATATTATGAATTGCACGGCATGAGGTAATTCTTACAAAACTTTTTAGGACAAATAAAAATGTCGAAATTATGCTGCTACCTATATCTAGATTTTACATCTAAATGATTGATTTGGAGTTTTGTAAAGTAGGTAAAATTATTGCTCAGCAGCTTATTATCAAATATCAATAGTTATTTATTCAAACTAGGCTGAAAATCAGTTCTTTTTACACGCTTTATATTAGGTAGCTTCACTTGTATGTCAGTATGTCAGTATGTAACTCTCCGTGGGTAATTTGCGCGCCTGCGGCCTTCCTTGGTTCTGGTAGCCGTTTCTCAGGCTCCCTCTCCGAAATCGAACTCTGATTCCCCGTATTTATAATATTTATAAATAATTATTTTATTCTCACTAATAAATAATTTACACGCTTTATATTAGCTCGGGTTGTATGTATGTATGTAACGGAATCTTTGAGCGCGATTTTGACCCACTTTAAACGGTCAGATTTCATTGAAACTTTGTAAACTTGTCGAGGACCGATGACAATTTACTAATTAAAAAAAAAATGGGAAAAAAAACACGTTTTGTAGTTAGCAGAACTAAAAAAAGCGTGGGGTGCTTGACATTAATTGATTATAAAAATACCTCAAAAAGCACCCCACGCTTTTTAATTGAATTAAATTATTTTCTCCTTTTTTAGTTTGGTTTTTAAAGCGTGTTTTTTAGTTTTTTAAACTATTATTTTTTAACGTCAAACGTCCCAAAATGCTCGTCCTTCGCCACTTCCTAGTGCTCTAGCTGGGAAGAAGTGGCGCAACAAACTCCCCAGCAGTTATATGTTTATGATACTATTTAAATATTATTATATTAAAATATTAAAGCTGAAGAGTTTACTTATTGTTTGAAAGCGCTAATCTCTAGAACTACCGGTTAGATTAGGAAAAATATTTTTGCATTTGATAGGCCATATTTTAAGGAAGACTATTTAACATCACAGTAGGACCCTTAGCAGATGAGCAAGAACGAATATGAAGAAAGCACAGCCAGGTGATTCGATGCGACGACCGGTTGGGTCGGGTGAACAAGAAATTTCACGTGGACGAAGTCGCGAGCAGTAGCTAGTAACGAAATACGTATTAAAAGTTAAGTACCTAGGTATTTATTACACGGTCCATAGTTAATTAGAAACTTCAATGTTTCTATCTAACTCAATTAATAGGAACTTTAGCTAAATAATTATTAATCCATGGAAGTATCTTTCCAATAGCGTCCATAGAAAGTTAAACAATGTCTTTCAATTAATTTTAATAAAGCGATTATTGTTTTAATTAAACTTTCTGATTTTGCAGCAGTTTCTAAAGTAATCCTGTTAATTTAAGTGCATTAGGTTGCATGGGGAGGAAATTAATCAAGCTTACTTACGCACTGCTCCATTCACAGAGTGAATTTTCGATGCGCTGGGGCATCCTACTCTTGGATTCTCAATCATCGAGAATTGAAAATCCAGTATAACATAGAATCGAACGTGGTCTAAGGATGAATTTAACCTCAGAAAAACATGAACCCCTTAATGGTTTCCTTTGCAAGTGTACCAGAAAGCAAACAATGCTTGAGGAATGACAACGTAGGTATTGCTTAGCAAGATACAGGCGATCACGACCACCCACTCTGCCAAGTCTGTAACAATGAAGAAGAAGAATCATACAGACCCTCTCCTCGCCATAACTACCACCTCACCCCATGCATAATGACTGAATTTAAACATCGCCAACAAAACGTTGCGTGCCAACGTATACGGTAAATAATTCATAACTTCCAACAAGTGGGTCAAGTTCGTGCGTGTGCGCATCTTTTCACGCTGTCTGCGAGTATCGGCGAAAAAATGGGTTCCAGGAAATGTGGCTGATTGATGCATCATTACAGAGTCATGGACATGTGGGCTGCATTCATTTGAGAAGAAAATTTGTGCGTTAATGAGGTGTCTGTTGGCTTTCATTCATGTTTTGACGGAGATGTGTTGTTTGTTGTGCTTCATCTTTCAGGTTTGATGCTAGGAATCGATGAATTGTGGGCGGTTTTGGTAAATGTCTTTTGTCACAATATATCAGTTTCGAGTAATAGGGACTCATAGCGTTACTAACAATTTACTTACAAACTATGTTATTTCGCTATGATAACATTCCGAAATCCGGATTATACCCATTTTATTTTTGTAACTTTTATACTTTGTATCTAAGATAGCTTGTCGGGTAGCTCAAGACATGTAATACCTATTTAGTCTAGAATTTAGATAAAACTAATAGCAGTAGTTTCAGATAGTGGGCATAGCATAATGTTCAACTGCTCGAGTGCAATGTCTTAATAGCAAAGTGACAGGCAAAACTGAAACCTTATGAAGAAAAACGAATGTTATTTGCGACTCTATCTTTTCCTTACTCTCATTATACAGGGTGGCCGGGACATCGACCCGCATACTGTAGGCATGAATTCAGATCATGAATGTAGACCTCTAAGGTAGAAATTATTAATAGGTTTAAAAAAAAATCTGCTGTTTCATAGAAAAGTATAATGCCTACCTACGCCGCCGCCGTCAAAATGTATGGAAGTGCTATAAAAAACCACCGAATAATTTAAACATAGGGAGGTTGAGAATCATACACAGAGTCTATGGTAGCAGGTTGCGCGTCGATGGCTCTGCCACCCTGTGTTTTCTAAGTTAGAACGACACAGGTCTCCTACATCCCCATAGGTAGGTACAAAACAGATACTTAGATAAGTACGAGCAAAACATTGATTCTCTATTTTATTGCCATTAGGTTCATCTTAAAATAAATCCACGTGTTCAAGCGCCTTTGATTTACCTTCGATTGAGGAAAATACCTCGAGGAAAATCGGGAAACATCCTTGTTTACCAAGGTCGCCGTAAAAATAGGAAGTAACTTTACAAGTCAACACAACACTTAACTAATAGCAAATTGTGTTTATAAGCGAATTATAAGATATCAAGGAATACTTCAAAAGAGATTATCAGTAGAGAGTTTGGGAATATGTCTACGTACATTTCTGTGCGTGAAGTATTAAATAAATAAATAAATAATAACGGCTACGTGGGTTCTATTCTACGTAAAGTTTACGCGACTGCTACGCAATGTTGGTACACAACGTCGACGAAGTGGAAATACATTCCAGGGCCCTAATTCACTATGACCACTTAATCATTCCTTACTTCGAAACCACGTCAATTTCTTAGATCACACACGACATCTGCTAATAAATAGCGACAAATTGTCTTGGAACATACAGAATATGCCATTTAGATTCCTTACCGTTACTTTGGTGTCTACAAATTGACGTAGTTTGAACGTAGTAAGATTCCGCGGGGAATCATTATAACCATACAGAATAGTTGAGGCCCTGTTGCGGTGCCATATGATGAAATGTGGTAACATTAAAAACATCATATTTTTGTTGTTGTAAATGTTGGTACAATGAGCTCCACGTTTTACCAATAAATAATAGGTTGGAAACGTGTTCAGAATAAAAACTTTTCCAAATCGGAAATTGGTGATTTTGAATATGTATTTTAATTTTTTGTCACCACCTTCCGAAATTCAAGTTATTTTTCACTTTGTAGTTTTTTTTTCCGGAAGTCGGTTGTTTTTTTTTTTTGGAAAAGTTTGAAGTTTTTAGTTATAGTACCTACCCCACACCAATTCGAAATTTCACTATCCTTGGGGTAAAACAATGCATATTTATTCGATAGCAGCAATCGCGGTTGATTTGCTGTCATTTTTTGAAGTGTTCCGTTGTCTGTCTCCGAAACGCATTATCAGATTCATCAGATCTATATGAAATTTAAATGGGACCATTTCGGAATAAATCCTTTTCGAACAAAAAAAGAATTTTGTAAATCCGTCTATATATTATGATGGAGCTATGACCGAAAAAAATATTCATCACATACAACTATCATTACAGGTACAACCCAATACAATAGTGAAGCCAACATAAAAATGTATATAAAAAGTTGTCAAACAAAAAATATATACAGTGGAACATAGAACCTCCTCCTTTTTTGAAGTCGGTGAAAAAGAATCAATGTCCCATTCGACGAATTTCTATCGAAACTGTCATACAGCTATTCATTAATTTTATTTTCCATTGAAATAACTTTCCTTACAAACTTACAAAATAAACAGTTGAAGTAGTCTGTACAAAACATATAACATTCCTCAACTAGTAAGGAAATGAGTACCGCACGCGATTTTCACTAATCAGTAAAAAAATCGGTATTTGCGTGCGACATTTTTGTAATCGATTACGTTTCGCGTGAGACATCGAGAAACGATTTATGGCTATAGTATCGATTTTGTTTTATTGCTGTTTTAATTGTGAATTCTTATATAGCTTGTAATTAGACATGTTTGTCGTAAAAAACGTTGTAAAACACGCGAACAGTTAATTGGATATCATAAAAGGTTTTGATTCTAGTGTTTTGAATAAGAGTTTGCCAGTGATTGCTAAAAACGGCATATATACATTGGAGCCGATTCTTCTGTTTACCACCTAAACTAAAATGAGAATATTGCTATGTCTTACTGACAAACCACGAAAGAAAAAGACAAGTAACGCTTTAGAACTGTCAAACTAAATTATCTCGATTGCCTTGAATTTGGCGTGATTTTAAGAATGATGAATTTAATTCGACGTAGTTGCGTCGAAGAAAATCTTAGTTCAACTAAATTTGGCTGCTATTATTTAATTCCATTTATTTCTTGTTTCATTAGAAGGATAAGATAGCAATAGTCTAAATAAAGTGAAGTTGGTGCATATCAGAATCATCACCATTATAAAAAGAAAATATATTTTATACCTAATAGGTATGTTAGGAATGCAGCTGAACACTATGGGAGGCTTTTTGGTAATCCACCCCCTAAAGGAGTTAAATAAGGTATAAAAGTTTGTCTTGGAAGTTCGCCAACTTGGTTGATTGGAAATGCCACCGCACACGACTTGTTTTGTATAAGACGATACAACGCCAATAGGTAGAATCACCAAAAGGGATAAGTAACCAGGGTAAGTAATCGAATAAAGTTTTGTAAGAATCCGATGGATTTTTTCGAATGTTTTAATAAAATATTTTATTGCCTAACGGGCCTGGTCTTGACCTCGAAGAGCCAGTTAACTTAATACAGTAATTTATTTCTGTAAGTAAAATTAAATTATATTCAACCCTGGTATAGATGCGAAGCAGTAATGCTCGCGAAGAGGGAGGCGGCGCACGTGAGGGAGAGGCAGTATATGCGCCCTCACGGCCGTAGTCGCCGCGGAAGACGCCCTGGGAGTCGGGAATCCCAGGCTGCTTCCCGGCTACCGTAGGCGCGGGCTTGCGGACGGCGGAGCTCGCTGTCCGGTAAGGACCAAGCCCAGGTCGACGGCGCGTTGTATTCCACGCGCGCCTCAAAGAGATGTCAGCACCAACTGGGGGGGTCCGCAAGGGCCGATGCCTGCCAGGGGTGCGGGTTGTTCGAAAGAGATACCGCGGCCCCTGGCACACAGGCAACTGAGGGAACACGGGTGGGTTTTAGTCAGTAAAAGTCTGACACGCCCTCCTGCTCCACCCAGAGCGGGAGACGTTATTTGATGATTTCCCACCAAAAAAAAAACCCTTGTATGTACTCGTACTCGTATAAGTAAATCTCTTTTGGTGACTGTACAATGTTCCACACGCCTACCGAGCTTCCATCTTTCAGGAAATCCATTACAGCTCTTGTATGCGACATTCTCCTCAAAACACTAAGTGATGGAGCGATGGACGTAATCCCATAGACGGTTAACGCGCTAGCCGAGCTAAGTCTTCTGTGTGACAAGGATTAGGTCTGAGTGATGGTACGTAAATGGGTTAGTCTGGGACGCCATAGTGCAGGGGGAATTATTGGGGCGCTCACTCTTCGTTTACGGGTAGGTTTCAGACTCGGAGCGTGGATGGGATCTGTGTCGAATTGAATTAAGTCTGGGCTGGTAGTGCTAGTTGTGCACGGTAGGTAATGGATTTGGATGATAACCTTTTAATCAAATTACACCCACACTATGTTTTGAGCGTAATTCACAAAATCATAATAACCAGTGGTCACCCAGTGGTCGAAATTCGACCATAATTCTTATAAATTTTAATCATGAATAATAAATCTCCTTCTGGTCTCCTCCATATAAACTTTAACTATGCCGAATTTCATACTCCTCTAGCCACGTAATTTTCGTTAAAAGACCCTACAAAATGTTTGCTCCACGTATAGCTGATATAATGTTTTCATCGGTCTTTGTCATCGATCACTAATATAGAACTTATTAGTGACCGATGGTCTTTGTATTTAAATTCAAAATAATTATATCTCCCTCATACATAAACCTAGCGTTAACTTTGGATGCCTAATTTTGTTTGATATAAACGTATAATATATTTTATTTTACCTCCGTATACGTTTTATAACATTTCTCCCACCATCGGTTATATAACCAGCAATTCTTAAATAATTGTTTTTAATAAAACTGTTTTATCGTCTCGGCTATTAATATTTTATCGGCTATTGGCACTGCTACCGTCACTGTATTATGGGTATGACTCAGTTCACGTAAATACCATGCTAGATGTTGTTCGCACCTTTGGAGGAATAAAATGGTAAGTTGAGATACCTATGACTTTTAAAACAGTCAAATTATACGTCTTTTCAACGATGGAGTCGTCCCCGTATCGTGAAAAATTGCGAATTGATTTTCAATTTCATTTTTATTTTTCCAGTTTTATTACTGAAGCGGAAAATCGTACTTGCGGTTTGTCGGTTGAAGTCAACAACCTGCTTTTGCGTAAAGTATTCACCACATTATAAACTTTTAATAAGTTTTTTTCCGCAGTGTTGTTTTGTGGAAAAAATAACGAACATAATGTCTAAGTCAATTAAATAAATCTATACGGGAAAAGTTTTTATACAGTGCTCAAACTGTAACCATGAATTCAGCATATCATATCATTCTAGACCCCCAGCGCAGAAATTTTCCGCCGGTTATACAAAAAATAAAAAATAGCTGTTCCATACATTTTGGCCGCGTAGGTATTACAATTTTCTATGAAACAGCAGATTTTTGATGCTGAATTCATGGTTAAAGTTTGCGCTCTGAATAAAAAGTTTTCCTGTATATATGCATACATTAATAGCTAGCTGAAGAGTTTGTTTGTTTGAACGCGTTAATATTTGGAACAACTTGTCGGATTTGAAAAAAAATGATATCCCAGTCCTAGAGGAAGGCTATTGGACTCTAAGAAGTCGAGCAAAAACAGAAAGAACGCTGAGCGAATACGAAGTTATAGCGCGGGCAGGCGGATGAAATATCTCTTTCATCTGTTCTGTGGATGAAATCCTACGGGGTGGGTCGGGGAACCAAGAAATTTTACGTGGACGCAGTCACCGGCAGAAGCTATATGTTTATAAATACCTTTCCGTGTAAAGTACATTATTGCATACTTAATACTTAATAACGCAAGATTACTGACATTTAGTTACTGCATGTAGTAAGAATGTTGTCGATAAAATCTTCAAAGTAGAATTTATTTTGATGGGCTTTATTTTTAAGATCTTCAGAAGTAGATAGGTACAGAATGCTAATTTTAATGGCAATGTCGAGAGAAAAAAATACGCATAAAAACAATAAAAACGGCCTTTCATCATCATCATCATCATAATTTCAGCCGAAAGACGTCCACTGCTGGACATAGGCCTCCCCCAAGCTCCGCCATTTCGACCGGTTCTGCGCTTCTCGCATCCAACGGATTCCTGCGGCCTTCACCAAGTCATCGGTCCTTCTTGTGGGAGGCCTTGTAAAGCTACGTCTTCCAGTACATGGTCGCCACTCCAGAACCTTCCAGCCCCATCGGCCATCTGTTCTTTGGTTTGAAAAAATATTCATTGATATAGTTTCCTATTTTATTTTCTAAGATTAATATCCGCAGAGCTGCCATGTTGAAAACTCGCATTGGAACATACGTCATCACCAACATACTTCCAACTAAACTTCAACACGTAAAGGCTTCTTTAGAAACACGTGGTACTACTGCAATACTCGAGTCATCAAGGATGCGTGGTGTTGTGGTGAAGGGCTTAGGGCGCGCCTAGGTCGAACGATCATGAAGCATAAATTGTGCTAGAGCTGCCATTATTTATTCATGTACACACAAAACAATTAATACAGAAAAACACTTAAAGATAGAAGATAACGAATGTAAATAACATCACGGTAGGTATTAGCGGATATCGATTTAATGCGTGGCTTGTTCTGTTCTTGCTCTCTCATGAATATTAAACTAAACAGCAGAAGGTCTTTCAGAAGAACTCCACTTTCAATAAAAACGACATACCTATCTTGCCATACTAGAATTACGATCCGTCTGAATTTGACCGGCTTTTTGGCTCTCTGTCCGGACTTTGGCTGGCCCTGACATTTTCCCGGACTTTTCGATTTAAAGGGTTTTAGAAATTAAAATCAGCTAATGAGTTGTAAAAAAAACTTGAAAAAGCGAAATATTCGGACGTTTTTTATAAAAGTCTTTTGATCCGAACTTTTCGAATTTCAAATGGTTACCCTACCCAAAACATTAGTGGTACTTTAAATTAAATGCTTAACTTTGAATCATCAATTCAATGATAATTTACAAGAACCAAGAGGTTTATTAATCATTCCTTTTAGGCTCTGCACGTTTGAGAAATCATGAAGCCCATGCATTAGTCTGTTATCTAAAGTTGTAAGATCCGACTGGCAATATAGGTTAATGCAAACTTCGTGAGCCATCGGCTGTTGGCGGTGCTTCGTCAATCCGTGCAGTTACTATTACTTTAAGGTGAACTATGAAAATAACTTTGAAAGGTGAAAACCGTAGGTACGACTGTAGTTTACTCTTGAACTACAAGAACCGACGTTACTGGTTCGAAATAAAGACGCCGTCAGAGTCGAACTATTTAGGTACTTTGATGTGCGGTTGGCAGTAGGTAATAATTAAAGTAAAAGGAAACGAAATAATTATATTACATTACATGTTATACCTACAGCAATGAATGGGTGGTACAGAAACTGGGCCCCTTTTTTCCGATGGAGAAGTGTTAATTTAGTTCATGGTGAAGACACAAAAGGCAAAATTAAGGATCAAAAATAAAATAAAGGTAGGTACCTTAATTAATTAATTAGGGTCGACTTACGATACTCATTTTATTTAGGGTCAAATTAACATACAAAGTTCAACCTCCGGGTCAAATATACCGTATTGACATCGCGTAATTTATCAGCAAAATAAAATTAACCGACACGTGTGAAGTAAGTAGTAGGCAAGGTATTTACATGATGAGGAGTTAGTTACTTACAGAAAAACGTTTCGTTTTATAACAATAAAGCCAAAGGTTATTCTTTAAAAACAGTAAATACTATTAGAAGACTGCGGTTTATCGTCTCTACTTATTCTTTTATTGATGGTTGGTATGGCACATGATGTAGGTTCGATCGACTACGCGTCAGTTAACGAACGAAGTAATTGAATATTGTTTAAATTCGTTCATTTCTGAACGCTGTGCTTGTTTGAGCACCAGACACGGTGACCATGCTACGTCCATGTTGTCAAACTAATCAAATTGCATATTGAATATCGCACGCGCGCTGCGTCCAGCACGCATTGATGAATTAATCCATTTATCTTCGTCGCTGAAAATCAGTTTCGCTTGACGGCTTTGGCGCAAAATATGAGCTACTATTTCGACAAACTACAGTTCATGTATGATCTTTGTATAATGTACCTAGTCTATGTCCTGTATTTTATATCTTCTCGACGAATGATTATTATCTATTTAGGTATCTACCTAAATCATAGATAACGTCAGTCTTGCAATTTGGACAATCATTTACCTTTTATTAAAATACCACTACGGATGATTGTAATTATTTATTTACACCATAAAATGTCTCTCGTGTCATAATTTAATTTTCAGTTTGTTTTAAAAAATAAACGAATGCACGACATTAATGATTTAAAAACATATTGTATCGAGTTGAATAATGTCGCAAGATGAATGATAAAAAACCGATGTCTCCATTCTTACTTGAAGAATTATGTATCTGTGACTTATGTAAATATAACCGCTTTTCAATATGCAAACCTTAAGCATTATTGATACTTGTAATAATTTACGTTGACTATTAATATAAAACGCAACACAATTTGTTGATTAAAGCTTGCAGAAATCTGCGTCGATTGTCGTGTTTGAATATTATAATGTCTTGAGAGTTATTATGATGCTAATATTGGCACATTTTGAAGTCCTATTGATTGTTCACACTTCATTATACACATTACGTAATATATCATCACCTGTCTAGCCTTTAACCAACTACGATGGGGTCGGTTTCCAGTCTTATCGGTTGCAACCAATTTTTTACATAGAGCGACTACCTCTCTGACCTCCACAACCCAGTTACTGGGTAATCCGATAAGTAGAAATCACTTTGCCCGACCTGTGTCTGCCCAACTAGCAAAAAATATCGTATAGAAGTCAGCAGCACGTTTCTATTTCAGCTATGGGTGGTGAGACGGATCCTCCAATTGTAGAGTGATTGATCTGTGCACGTGCACAGAACGTTGAGAGAACGTTCCCTCAACACTATTTGGGCGCACTTCTCTCTGCTTTAAGGGATGTAAATATCGTAAGATTATCATCTGAATAGCCAAATAGTCGAAAGATATACCTACACCGTGAAATTTAAATGGTTGTTTTCCCGCGGCAGAACAGCTTGCCATAAGAAGTACTTTCGAAGCATAGAGTAAAAGTAAAAAAATTAAGATGATTTTTTAATTTTGATTAAAAAAAAAATTCATAAAATCGAAAACGTGAGAGTCAATAGTAACACTAGAGGTAACTTGTAGGTACTACTCGAATCACACGCGCCGCCGACAAGGGAAACAGCGATCCATAAATGTTTAAAGCAAAATAAACTCTCGCACGTGGTGTTTTTCACAATTATTAATCTGCCGTTTTTTGTTTTTAATATTTTAAGTATTTGTTTATAAAACGATTGTATTACCAAGACAAAACCATTTCGCTGCGGGAAAACAACCATTAAAATTTCACCGCGTAGAGTAATCGCAACTAGAATGTTACTAGTACTAGGTATAATATACATCAGAATAGCATTTTTCCACACATCAGCTTTTCCCAAGTCGGTACAACCTCTTTCATTCGACTTATTTATAGTAATATAGCAGTGCGGTTGCAATCACTCGACTCTTTGGTCGTATGAATGCAACCAAGCAGCACTCTTAGACCGTTTAATTTATCTTAAAACGACAGCGCGTTGCTGTTGTGTTTGTGACAATAAATTAGAATGAATTTAAGTATTCTGCCATATTATACCATACAATTTTACAGCCATAGTGACAATTTGTGAACTATTAAAGTTAGCTCATATGTCTTACTTTCATATGCGGCAATTTTTTTGTCTATATTCCTTACATTTTAGTTAATATTTTCATGGGCCACCAGATTTCTCAGTATACAGGTAATGAATCACAAATAATATTAATTTAATTGTTAAAATCAATTCGCCATTAAATAGCAACTCACGTATCATCACAAGGCATTCACTCTGCTTTTAGCCGAGAAATAGAAATGAGGTTTCCATTTTACGACTTCTAGGAGCGCCATTGTAGTTAGTTTAGGGTTTCTTAGCGCAAAATGTTAAATAATTATTAGAACTTCGGACTCTGAACTATCATTGTCTTCAAACTCTGATCTGTCGTGGTCATTATCGCTACTATCATTATAATCAGATTTACCATCAGGATCTGAATTTTGATCAGCGGGGATATTTTTGGAACGAGAACACACTTTACTAGTAAACGGTTCACAAATTTCGTAATCAGTTGAAGCGTGAATATTTCCTACAGAACCCACACTTTATTACTTGATCGTTCTTCATGCGTGGTTACAGTCAGTGTAGATGTTGATTGTTTCAATCGTGTATACATCTTATTTACTTTTCGTCGGAATCCTCCAGTACTTTGAATTTTTTTCCATCGATTATAGTCCATTTTCTCAAAATTCTATACGGTTATTGTTATGACAAAATGGCGTTTACAGTGCTGTAAAAGGTTTTGTTGAACTTTCATACCACTATTACGCTGTATGATAGCTAACAAATAATGTTTAGAGCACCTTTAGGGCTGTAATAGATAATTTTAAAGCAAAACGTTTTAAAATTATCTATTACAGCCAACTTCAATAGTAAAGTCGAATGAAAGCCTTGCAGTAATCTATCTTATGACATTAAGTGCTGTTATAGTAACCGAGATGCTATTTTGTTGAATAAACAGCGTTTACTCCACAATAATGCTGTATTCATGAAATGTCGAAAGATTGTGCTATAAAAGCTAGTTTTAACCTTTTTAGCGCAGCCATGTGGCACACACTGTTGTACCTAGTTATTTATATTCACTTTTTTATATTTATTTTGCTTCACGAACTGTGTCCAAATAAACGGCATTCTTTCTTTATGACAAATTAGTAATCGAGTTGCTTTCAAAGAGCTTTTATAAGACTCACGGTTGCATGAAGGCGATCGAGAGATATCTTTATATATAATTATTGTGTAAATATGATATGAATTCGTCGAATCCAGGTTTACTCGACATGTTTATACAGCCAAAAAGCGATAGTGCTAAATAATCTAGTTAGCTGCTTTTATACGTCTTATTGAAACAATAGGATCTTTCATACGAGTATTTTTCGATCCATAGTCGTGAGAGTAATATACGATTACGACGCATATACGATCTCTTTGCTAGTTGGGTGCGCATACACATGTGCACCATAATATCTCCCGCGCCGAAGGCTAGTCTCCGTTGAGATTGGCCGCCATGGCCGAAATACGCTCTGGAGGACTATAATATGATAGATACCCCCTTGGTGTACCCCTTACTGTATGTCAAACTTCCGGCTTCTGACGACCCGTTACGACTGCCACAGGAATGACAGCCGGGACCAACGGTTTAACTTGCGTTGCGAGGCATGGCGGGATCTTGGTATGTAAAGATGGTCACCTATCCACGTACCAACCGCGGCAATCGTAGCTTAACCTGATCGATCGACCCGTGCGGCTGTTATACTTAGCCATACACAAATGTTATATTACAGAGAAAAAATGGTGAAAAGAACATTAAGATATCATTTAGCTATTATAAGTACCTAATCATCATTTATGATTTTGAAAGTAAGAAAAACTGAGTTCTAAGAAAATTGCAAGCGAGTGTAACTGCAGGGTTAATGCAACATCAGACCTTAAGGCCCCGCCATTACCATTAAGGGGCATTAGTTATGAACATCTGTAACATGAACCTAAATACCGACATAGGAACAATATCGAATTATAATGTAATGTTAAGTAAAACCGTCCCATAATTTAGCAGTTACCCGTAAGGTCGGCTTACGATCGTGTACGGTGGTATTTCACGCGAATGTCATAATAAAGTCATAGGCTGGGTGAGGCTTCTAAAATGTCAGCTCTTTGTCTCTTGACTTTTGTGAAACTATGTAGAAATAGGGCCTAAAAGATTATGGGTTGAGTTTAAAGATGACGTTTCATTAGGCTATCGTTAAATGTTCTGTTATTTTAAAAGTTTTCAGTTAATGTTCACTAACTCAACAGCAAACCAACATTGTGTTTTGCAGTGCTCTGACAGGGTTCATGTACAAAACCGACAATTTATGGACATATGTAAAATGGGTGATGCATGAGAGCTAATAAATAAATGCCAATGGAGTACATGTTTTCTATTGATAACTGCATCGTCTCATTCAACAATACTATCTGCACTTACGACCTTGTTCTCATAGAAACCTATGAAAATGTTTTATTTTTAATAGGGTTCCGTACCCAAAGGATGCCACCGGAACTCTATTACTAAGGCTCCGCTGTCCGTCACTCCCATACCGTGGTCCCTGGCACACAGGTAACTGAAGGAACATGGGTGGGTTTAAGTCAGTAAAAGTCTGACACGCCCCTTCTCCCAAAGCGGGAGAAGTTATATGATGATTTCCCGACCTAAAAAAAAATCCTAGTCCGTCCGCCCTCCATCTGTTATACGGGTGTTTATTTTGTACCGAGACCGAAGTGTCTACCTATAGACACTTGAAATTTTCATAGAGTGTGCTGCTATGGCCTCAAGTCGTCATCATCATCATTTCAGCAGAAAGACAACCACTGCTGGACATAGGCCTCCCCAAGCAGCGCCACTTCTACTGGTTTTGTGCTTCTCGCATCCGCCGGATCTTACGGCCTTCACCAGGTCAACAACAAATCAATCAATCAATCATCAATACATATAATAAAAATGTAACGGATCGCTGTCTGCACAAGGAAGATATATGAGAAAAAAATTATTGGGACCTTTATCAACGCAAATAGCACCCAAAACAATGATTGTTAGAATTTTTGTCTGTTTGTATGTTTTTCTGTGCGTTTGTGCACGCTAATCTCAGAAACGGCTTATCCGAAAAGCCGGATTAAATCGGATAAGCCGCACACCACAATATATTAATATTGTGGTAAGCTTCACTAAACATTTAGTGTTTTTTTCATGTCAATCGGTTAATAAATAAAAAAGTTATGCCAATTTAAAGAATCACGTTAGTATAGATTGCAAGGAAAATCAACAATTTTATTCTCCTATACAAACAAGTAAGAATACACAATAACACCTTACATAGATATGTCAGCTAGAAAACGCTTTATGCCTTCGAAGTACCAGGTTGTCATAACTCGGTGGGAACTCACCTAATAGCATGGGTATGTCAACTAGAAAACGCTCTAAGCCTTCGAAGTACACACGGCGACACATCAAGCTATACATTTCCAGTTTAGGCTGATCTCGCATCGTATAGGATTTCCGTACAGTGTGAGATCAGAGTAAACTGGAAATGTATAGCTTGATGTGTACCAGGTTGTCATAACTTGGTAGGAACTCACCTAATAGCATGGATGTCAGCTAGAAAACGCTTTATTCTTTCGAAGTATTAGGTTGTCTTAACTTGGTAGGAGGTCATGTGCAATGACTCAAGATGTTTTGCTGATTGGTTAACCAAGTTATGTTAAAGGTTATGTTAACATAACATTTATTGATTCTGAGGCGGTACGAAGTTCGCCGGGTCAGCTAGTAATAAATATATGTATTTCGTTTTCAATATTGGAAACCCTTAGTCTGCGAGTCCGACTCGCACATGGCCGCCTTTTATGCAACAGTATCTTCAGTTACAAATTTAATAACTTTTATCCATCACTTTATCGACGCAAAAAATGGACAATTTTTATCTCTTACCTTAAATTGTCACAAATTGCCGTGTAGCAAAAATGAGTAATTTCCTACAATTTGCTTTAACAAAATGGAATATGGCGGTCGGTCCCAAGTCCCATGCCAATTGGAAGCAATTGGACTTCAACCCTGAGGTCGGGACCCGCGCGCCGCGCCGCCGCCGCGGCGTTTGATGTCAATCGTGTTATTAGCTATCGCCGTTTTATTGACATAAACCTGAGTTCAATCTTTTATGTTGCGTAGGTAACTTGAGATTTTGTTAATTTTTCATTTTTGATTTCAAAAGAATAATTAACATATAGGGTCAAATTGCATTAGCTAGCTAACCTCCGCGGACTTGAGGGGTGAAATGAAAAAGAAATTAATATGATGGGCTTTTTTATGGGGTCATCAACCACAGTTAGTCACTTGAAATAACAGATTTCTTTGTGTAAACTTTACAGACGTGCTCGGTATCGATGTCTAAACAGACAAATACAGGTTTTCTCAATAACACCAAAAAACTAATATATTTTTTTAGATTCCAATCTCGTCTGCGGAGTTTTGCTAGCTAATTTAATTTGATTTTGTATGTATTGATTTGGCTTTGTAGCAAAAAGTCACCCTAAAAGTTTACTTTAGATGCTATTGCTGATTGATTCTGGGCAAACTAAAGTACCTATTATACTTTCGTCTGCTCTATTGCTAGTCTAAAGATCGTTGTATCGAATCATTCATTTCGGTAATGCTGATGTGAAACAGATGTAATTTTGGAGATGGATGTTAAAGTAAATCATAAATGAGAGATAACGAAAATAGAGGCAGCCATGACTTGTATAGAGCAAAAAGCTGTTCCACATTTCATGAGATAAATTATTGTTAATACGTGTATTGGCATAAAATATTTTATTATGCCCAAGAGGTAAAGTCAGTTTTAATAAGCCACACCTTTATAATGTTTCACAAAAATTGAGCATAGAAGTGACGACTCCAAAAAATAGAGGTACACAAACACCAAAAGTTTTTGTACCTACTTTATTCTCCAAAGCAAAAGAGGAATCACAACATTCACAATCCAAAATTTTACATCACTAACAACGTAATAACGAACGTCACTGTCGGATGAAAGCCGCACCGCACCGCCTCGCATCGCTCCGCACCGTACCGTTGCGTATCGCACCGAACCGGAATCCGTCAAATTACGGAAAGTAAAAACGCAGCGAGTTTCGCTTTAGCAGGAGTGCTCGCAAAATAGATGGGGTACGGAGTAGGGATGGCACCTGGTGCTTTTAATAAATTAACTATTAGTAGGTACTGTATGTTATGTGAGCATGTGACTGTCTAGGTGGATGTGTACTATCTATTTTGCTGACAGAGAAGAGAAAAATATGTTGATGTTTTCGACATTTCTGGTTGGAAGTGAATAAAATATTTGGAGTAGAAAATGTTACATGACAGTTGTATGACGAATACTTGCACCTTGTATTTTACTGTAAACACCACTCGGGGTACAACGTAACACCGTACTAGTAGTGGTGCAGTGTTGGTTAAGTTAGGCAAATAGTTGATTTCAGAATATTTTAGTAACCAGTCATAATTCATTCACATTCCAGTCTTCGTTTCTTTGGCCTCCCCCTTCCTACTCTTATAGCCATCGAAATTCACAATAGAGCTGGTTTATAGTTCGTAATTGGATTTATAGTAATAGACACGTGACTTAATTATTTACCCCGTCCATATTTTCTGTCTTATTACAAAACAAGGTTTTTCTTTAGATCAGAAGGCTAATTCTCGTAATTAAAAACGTTCACAATCTAGTCGCAGTCTCATCTCAGCGACAATCAAATATCAAAAACTTGTCAAAAATGTATGGAAACTAGAGGTATTTATGACAGATTGAGACTGAGATCAGACTGTGAACGTTCTTTAAAATTACGAGAATTGCCCTCTGATTAAAGCCACCAAGCCAGTTATTCAATAAAGAACCTAGCTGTTGTAGAAATGCAGTTCTTTTTACCAAATCGACAGCTTAGTTCGGTGCGGTCCTAGTGAGTTATCATCAGTATTAAGAACTTTGCCTTTAATCGAAATACACTTCAAAAGACAAATACTGGCTCAAAGTTTAAGGTTAGAACTAAAGTTAGATTTCATTTTGCAATAAGACTACGAAGAAAAATAAACAAACAGACTTTGCATTTCCAATTCAAATTCATTATCTATTTCCCCCCTTCATTACACCCATCCATGTAAAAGCGTATCAGTATTCAAACAACTAACTTTACACAAAGTTAAAGCAAAGTTAAGTTAATGAGAAAGTTAAGAACACAAGTACGGAGACATCCCTAAGGCTGGGTGAGGAAGGGCGTGTGAAACTTTTGGCCCATGAATTGTATTGTTGACGTTACTTGCCAAATGTGTGGGTGTATGTGCGTTGTGTGTGTGGGGTGTGTTTGTGTCAGTATTGATTCACTGATAAAAATGTGTTAAGATGTCTTTGAGCTGCTTTAATTGCTTCGTTAGTACGTAAGTAAATAAATGTGTGGGTGTGTTGATAAGAATGCATTAAGACGTTTTTGAGCTGCTTTGATTGCTTCGTTATTACACGTAGTGTTCCTAGTGTTACTTTTAAAATGTTCAAATGCTTGGGTGTATGTGGGTCAGTATTGATTCACTGATATATGGGGTTAGACGATTTTGTGCTGCTTTGATTGCTTCATACGTTATATAATATCGTTGACGTATTTATTTTATATTTGTGTGGGTGTGTATGTGTCAGTATCGATTCACTGGAAATTCTTGAGCTGCCGCGATGACTTCGAGTGTGTAATTGTGTGTAGGCAGGTAGAAACTTTCAGTAAGTTATCAAAATCTACATTGAACTAACCAACTCCATATAGTATTGTGGACATTGTGGTATCTCCTCCAATCGTTACTGTGTTAGTACCGTCACATGCACAATAACAGTTTGATTTTGACCCTCAGAGACTCCTGGAGAATATGTATTTTGTGCTCAAAGACTACAACACTTAGATCTTATAGCAGAAAGGGTTGCTTTCGTAGTTCAGGCATTACTAAACTAACGTGCCATTGATGATGATTATGTTCGTAGGTTTCCTCTAATACCCACAACAATCAAAGGTCCTGGACGTCAGTGTAACTGGCTCGTGTTTGGCTCCTGTGTCGGATTGTAGACCACGGGACAAAGTAATTACTAGCATAGGTACATTAGGTACTGGTACATAGGTGGTTAGGTGGTCGCGTCATAGGTACTGCCAATTGCTTAATACGGATGTCGGGTGCCTATTAGTGCGGTGGGGTGTTTGTTGTGGAAATGGCAGCTAATTAATGCACCATTGCAAGTGTCCTTACACATGTAATGGTGCATTGTTGACGTTGTTTACTTGTGTATGAAATTTAAATCAATTAAAACCTTTTTACCTTGGCCGAAGTCTGCCATACGACGACGGCGATGACGCCGACGTGGCAATGCTGCCAGTCTCTTGCGGATAATGCCTCTGGACGGCGAAGCGGAAGAATTTTTTGATCCCAATTTTTAGTTTGTTAATAATTTTAGTTATGTTTGCATATTATATTTTAATTTTATTTATTAAGTAGGTATAAGTTGTTCTGTACATTTCATTTTAATTCTAAAGAAATTAATAACCTATCAAAAACACATTTACAGGTTTCTGTTCTAATCGATTGCCCTTTCTTCAGTGATAAATGCTGTAGACGATAGCATTTTACTTGAGTTGCCTAAAAAAATTCATGAAATTGATATGCTGCATGTTTTTTTCAACATGATAAGTAGCAGCGTAGAGTGGGAAGGCCTCCCACAAGATTGACCGACGACCTTGTGAAGGCCTCGGGAATCCGCTGGATGTGGGAAGCACAAGACTGGTCGAAGTGGAGGAGCCTGGGGGAGGCCTATGTCCAGCAGTGGACGTCTTTTGGCTGAAATGATGATGATGATGATGATGAAGTAGCAGCAAATGGTTTTTTTTTAATAAACGGTGCTTAATGGTAAGAGTCGTTTAAATTTGAAAAATGTACCTATGGTTAAACAGTCGCTTATCATTTCTTAAGCTAAGCAAGGTTTACAAATAAACCCCTATGTCTGCATATGGCCTAGAATATAAGTACCTACATCGATTATCTATTTCAGCAGAAACTCGATCTAAGCAAAACACACTTAGAAAGCTAATGTATTTAACTTGTTCGAAGAAATAAGAATGTCATTAGTATTTAGAACAATAGCCTTCAATTCTACGTAACAATACTTAAGTGAGGAGCTCTTGGTAGACAACAGTCGTTTGACAGCAACTTAGACTTAAGCCCAAGTCTGACGAAGCTAATTAGACGACTAGACGGCGACGAAATGTTTTTATCTTAGTCCAAAATTAGAATCGAAATAAGATATTCAATACTATTGTCTGTAGAGTAGTCGACATACTGTTTACTTTATAAACTATTTTAAGGCCCATAGTATCCTCATCTCCCGTTTGTATGCTAAAGCACGACTGCCGCCCGCGCCCGCGCAGGGCACCTCTGAGTCTTTATCTCAAAATGGGGATATTCCTTTGATTAATTTACAATTGTGCTTCGGCGATTCTGTGGTACCTCTAATTATCTATTTTTCAGTGTATTTTTTTTTCCAAATAACGAAGCCGTTTAGTAGGAGTATGGAATAGAAGCCAAAATATTGCGTGTTGGAAAATATTTTTTTACAGCAAAAGTATTAACCATACAAAAAAAGTACTTCGGGCAAAATGATCTATATGAATCTATAGCAAAATCATATATTTTTCAAATCTTCAAGACAAGCCGTTAATGAGCAGTAGGGTTCATAAAGTGACCGTGTTACGCTACCAAATGGGACGTAGGCCCTTAAGTAAAAATCAGTCGTCTCAACGTGCCGTTCGGCAGAAACTCAGAATACACAAAACTAATTGCACAACTGGAGAGCGGAAAACTTTGGCTTATTGGTCGATTCGCACGAATTTATTCGCCCGGTACGATACGGGCGAATGTACACTTTTAAATAATCAACTCGCACGAAGTTAATTTATTTGCGGGGGAACCGACTACCTATAACTCCAGAAATACGTATTAGGTAATTGGCACATTTTGAATTTTATGCAATGAAGTTATGAAAACGTAGGTAGGCCTAACTTTAGGTATTCTATTAAACTCTACTTTTAAAATATAATTTTTATTTAATTCCTAACTAACCAGAACGAAAATGGCATTTTCTTTATTTATTGAATACGGGAATCGTCCATATGTTTTTCTAAAAGGTATCAATTCTGTAGGTACTTAAACCTACTAACATATTTAAAAGGGATGACACAAAATAATGAGAAAGTAAACACACTGTTTGATTATCAACTCTTAGCGCTAAGCAGTGCGCAGTGCGCGAAAAACAATTATTAGGTCCGTGTAAACGTCGACTAAAGACTGAAGACTGCCTTTGGCAGACACCGAATCCAAACAAATCTAATAACATTAGACATAAACGAAAATACTTTTATCTCATTCCCAAATTAGAAAAGAAATCTAATATTCAATAGTACTGTCTGCTAGGCATAGACAGCTTTTAGTAAATTCTCAGTCGTTTGGCAGCGAACGGATAGCTAAACTAATTATTCGTCTAGGCTTTCAGCCAACGACTGACAACATGTGCCTAGGCAAAACATAGGGTGTGGCTTTTTACGTACGTCTTTTGTTTTTATTGTAATTAGGTAGGTATCTCGCCGGTTTTTCTTGACTGGAGCCATTTTGAAAGGAAATCGAACTTGGAACTGATTTCTTTTCTAGATTGTCTTTTTTTTTTGGGGTCTTGAAGATTGGCTTCGTAAAAGATTGAGATAAATGAATGGAAAATGACTGGATTTGGAAGGCACAGGAAGGGTGTTGTGGCGCAGGCTGGGAGAGGCCAGCAGTGGGCTGCGATATGAGAGATGATTGTTGATTAAATTATTGATTTATCTTCCTGAAACATTTATTTTCCAAACGGCTGATTTTCTAACCGTACTATTATCTGAGAAATAAATATGATGGTTTGACATTTTTCCTATAGGAAATATATAAAATCGCAATATGTATGTATTTCTATCTCAGATTATTATATGACGATTGAATAATTGGTCCTAAATCGATCAGTAAAACACACACTACGATCATCGTTATCTAAATAACTACCTATCAGGTCATAAATCTAAATGATGGTGTAATAACAGACTACTATCTATAATTCAACCAACATTTAGGGCAGTAGCACACTCGGTTACCTCAAAACATTTCCTACACACATCTTCCTACCTAATATTCTACATTATACATGAATATGTACATTGACTCGCCGTACACGTTTGTTTTACTCTAATCACTTTATCCTACTTCAAATAAGCGAGGTAATGCGCGTTTAGTACGTAATTATGGAAGGTAAATATTTGCTGCAAACACTGAGGACTTTGCTCTTGCTTTCTTCTAAGTCATATACAAGGTGTAACAGAATGGACGCAAGACCTGGAAGTAGTTTGTTCTTAATTGACTACTGAATCGATTTCAGTAACTTTTAATATAAGTATTTTTTTTTAATTATGTATTTTGCAGTACCTACCACTGATTAAGCCAAAGAAAATTCAATATTATTTCCGAAGAAATAAGACTCAATTTTAAATGCATGACGTAATGCTTGGGTCGACACGTTTTTCTTAATAATATAGCTAGCTCTTAAAAAAAATAGTTTTGGTCATCCTTTAAGCTTTTAACTCAATACTCTAATTGGGGTGTATGAGGTCTTGCGTTAATTATGTTACTCGTTGTATATAAGCTTCTGCCCGCGACTTCGTTCGTGTGGAAGTCGCAAGACACCACAATATATAAAAATAACAGCGACATTTTTATAAAACTTTCCTGTTTACTAGTAGATTTGTAGTTTTGGTCTCAGCATGCTAAATACGAAATGAAATTAAATGTTTATTTATGTAAGTAAATCTTTTATGACGTTTTTTTATACGTCAATATTTTGTTGGAGCCGGCCTTTTCTAGCTGGCTGATCCCTGAGAAGAAATGACGAAACAAACTCAGAGGTCATGGTCTCTTTTAAAGTCAATAACACCATACATTCTATTATTAGAATTTTATGGGAGTCTATCAATGCAGTGCCACGCAGAGTCAGGACTACTAGTGACGCGGGAGCAAGCGACGTACTCCCGGCCAATTTCATAAAAATGACACGTAAAGTGAACTGTCAATTGTGTCAATTTACACAAAATAAAGCTCCTGGGTTCGAAACCACGACCTACAAGTCGTAAGTCGGGGGCGATATCCCTGTCACCACTGCTTCCATTAATTAATCCATCACTAACACATTTCTGCTAAGACGGTCCCTACCCCCCTCTTTGCAAAAATTAAGTATAAGTAGGTAATCAAAATCAAAAAATCAAAATCAAAATATTTTATTTCACATAAGCCTGCATGGGCACTTATGAAACGTCAGAAGCTAGGTGCACGGTTCCAATTTAAATTACCTATCTTATATAAGATTAATAATGGAGCTAATTTAATTATCTAGACAGATCTGGGGCGTTATGGGCTTAGCCATTATTGTTTCTGAAATGATAAACTAGAAGGAATACAAATGGGTTTTTCTTTTTCTGTCACGTCACGTTTGTAGCGAGTCTCATCTTGAGATAAAAATGTCCGACACTCATCTAATAAAAGACGGTAATAAATGAGAGACAGACAGACATTACGAGTTACTTTTCTCTTGAACAAGGTAGGTACTTACTCCAACTAAAGAATACTTGAAATTGAAATAAAAAAAAAGATAATTTAAACTGAAAATCGCTTTAATGAGACTCTCATTTAAGAACTAATTTAAAATGCTGATTTAAAAATACCTTATATTTTCCCAAATTAATTGATTTAATTCTATGTATTTTGGTATTAGGTATGCTCTCAATATTGAACATTATTCAAATAAGTCTAAGCGACATAAAAGCTCGTCTTTTATAAAAATAACCTCTAATAAAAACAACAGAAACAGAAGGTCTCCTATTTATACTAAAAACAAAAGAAGTCAATTAGTAACGAAACCCCTTTTCCCATTAAGACCCAAACGAAATATGTTCCTTAGTTCGAAGCAAAACAAAAAAAAAATACAAAACTTTAAGAGAATCCTAAAATATAAAAAAAGCTAGGCGCGAAAGTCGCTCTATTGGTACACACACAGGGTGTTGCCCTCCAACAGGGGGTGGTTAGGGTGGCCCCACCCCCTGTGACCCAGAAACCACCCGGTGCGTACCCCGCCTTACGGCTAGTGCATGCCGTGAACAAAAATAACAAAATCTCGCGGGTTTTTTATCAAAACCCGACCTTTTGGAGATGGTGACTGGTGATTGTATTGTTTTAGTATTTTTTTACGAGTTGTAGCTTTATTATTTTAAGCTCGAAAGTTTTATATCAAGATTGCCTACTGGTTCCGCGTTTATTTTACATTTTTTCCGGGATGAAAGATATGGTACAGTAGAGTTTTTAGCTGCGTAATTATCATCTGAACCAGTTTTTAGGCGTAATAATGCCGCGGCGGGATTTTCTGCGCACAGGATTTTGAACTGTCGGTGTAGAAACGAGCAATGATAATGCAGTAGAGTGAATCTCAGCGCGTCGAGAATTGAACAGTGTGTTTTCTGTTCGATTAGCAGTGCGTTGAAGATCCATTAAGCAAAGAAAACGCCGCGATTTTATTCCGTTCATGGGAACGTGGGCTTACTATGTTATTAGATAAGTGTCAAAATAAAATATATACCTAGTTTTGTCCCTTCCATCTTCTTTACATAGTATATATAAAACAAAGTCGCTTTTCGTGTCTGTACGCTTAGATCTTTTAAACTACTCAACGGATTTTAATGCGGTTTTCATCAATAGACAGAGTGATTCAAGAGGAAGGTTTATAATTCGAGGTCAGTGTATTATACATATTATGTATAATACACTGACCTCGAAGCCGCTGGTAAAAGCTAGTATTGAATTAAATTAGAAATGTTTAAAATTCAATTGTGACATCAAATGTAACATTTCATAAATTATTTGGTTGAAATATGTAATTTAATCATAAATAATTAATCAAGTCATTAATGTATTAGATTTTTTTTTTTTTTTTTTTTTTTTTGAGGGTGGGAAATCATCAAATAACTTCTCCTGCTCTGGGTGGAGCAGGAGGGCGTGTCAGACTTTTACTGACTAAAACCCACCCGTGTTCCCTCAGTTGCCTGTGTGCCAGGGGCCGCGGTATCTCTTTCGAACAACCCGCAACCCTGGCAGGCATCGGCCCTTGCGGACCCCACCAGTTCGGCGCACCAGGACACGTGGCACGCCGTGACCACCCCAGGAACCAAGTAACAAAAGGGCCCCAGACGTACCCGTGTCTGGCGCCCTTGGTCCCCCTGCGACGGGTCAGCACAGTGGCCCCGCCGCCTACCACTTTTCGGCCGCAGGGGATAGGGAGAGCGGCCAACGCTATACCGACACTCCTCTTCCCCTGCGGCCCCACCGCGTCCGCCAACAAACGGTGGCGGCCCCGTCCAGGCCACGGAAGGGAAGAGCGCTACTCAGAAGTACCGGCACTCCTCCTCTTCCGCAGCCTGTAATCCTCAGCCGCGATGCCTCCCATTCGACACCGCGGCCCGCCTCAGTTGCGGTGCACCTCACCGCAACCTACATTCTGGCCGCTACGTCGTCGGCTTGGAGACAAAAGCCCTGACGAGCGGCCCCACCTTGGGGTTCCTCTTCGCTTCACCGTGGGAGCGGACCACGGCTACTGAGCCCCCCCGCAACGACAATGCGGGAACCCACTGGGGGGGATTAATGTATTAGATTACTCCCACATATGGTGCTTATTGTGCGGTTAGTTAATTAGCCAATTTTGTAATTAATCTAATGATAATTTCATACGTTCAAATAGTAATTGCTATTAGCAATTAGTAGCAATATCGTTTATAGACTTTTTACAGTTTTATTGGCATCTAAAGGTAATTTCTTCTGAGCATTAAATTAATTAATTTCTTTATTACATAGCCATAAAATAAACGTTCTCAAAATACAGTATAAAATTCGATATTTTTAAATCAATTCCTGAAATAACTGATGTATATGCAAACTATGAAGCAGAAATTAACTTCTAGGCACAGGTTATTATGCTCTGATATTTAAGGACCTACCCTATAAGACCCTCGGCCTCGCTTTTCCGTGACAGTTGAAGCCAGGCATCCTTCTTTGTAGAAACTTCTTGCCCACACTCTATAAGCCATACAAAAAACAGTCATCTTTTGCTTCCAGTCTAACTGATTAAATGGTTATTCCAAAACCTTAGCCTCTGGGTGATTAGCGTTTCCAGTTTAAATATTTGGGAAAAGGTGCTACGCTAGGCGCTACGCTAGGCGCCACGCTAGGCGCTACACTAGGCGCTACATTAGGCGCTACACTAGGCGCTACACTAGGCGCTACACTAGGCGCTACACTAGGCGCTACACTAGGCGCTACGCTAGGCGCTACGCTAGGCGCTACGCTAGGCGCTACGCTAGGCGCTACGCAGATGAGGCAGATGCCTCATCAGCGTAGCCTTTTCCCAAATATTTTAGGGTCAGATGCAGCTGGATACCAGTATTTCACATGGAGCGACTGCCTATCTGACCTCTACAACCCGGTAAAAATAATATCCTGACTATTAACAGCTCTAAGTGCCATTAGTTTCCTTATAATTTTAATTGGAATCGGGATAAAAGTTTACCCCCTCCAGTTGTCTAATTAGCTTTGTTTATTCTGAGTTTCTGCCAAACGACTCGTTACACGGCTTAACGTGCTTTCCGAGGCACGACAAAAAATACAGAGTTTAATCAAAATAATTCGTTTCTGAAAAATAAACCTCGTGAGAAAAATGAGTGACACAATTTCAAATATATTCGTACTTGCACAAGATCTTACATAAGGCCATAATACCCGGGAGCCGTCAATGTCGCGTTCCTAACAGGATTACTTGTAAACCCGCACAGCTGTGGTTTAATTAATTATGTACTGCGCCCTATTTATTTAAGCACCGTTATTTATGTAGGAATCTGAGATTTGTACTACATTATACATGTTTATGAAGCCGGTCCTAGAACCAAAAAAATCGATGTTATGTGTCATCTACCAACCCGTACTGGGCTCGCGTGGTAGGTTATGCCCCACTCAGTCTCAAAGAAAGGAGGCTTATACAGGTTGATGGTGCTAGTGCCACTAATTATGAATTCGCGAGTCTTTGAAAGATGAAGTCAAAATGTGAAGTCCCCTGGGACTACTATGGGGTAGTAATGTTGAGTAAATGAAATCAGTACATGATTCTGAATCCTCCTGCGTTGAAATTTTTCGGTGTTTATTAAAATAAAAAAGAACCTGGCAAGACAAGACAATCTTTTTTTTTGCACTGGCAAGCTTAAGTAATTCTTTGTGGATCTCGTGTTTTTAGCTCCCCTCTCATACTTAATTGTTAATGCCTCACGAATTATAATTACAGCAAAGGGAGAGTAATGTGGTCAGCAGGGAAATGTAAAGATGTCTGCGGGCCAGAATTTTGTACCACGACGAGCTACTGAGAAATATCTTTAAAAAAAGCGACTACAGGCAATGATAGTGACTTCATCTGATCCACAAATGAATAGGAAAGCGAACAATATCACGTGTATTTTGAAAGTGTATTTGAAACTAACTAAACAAGTGTGGATGTGAAGCAAATTGGACAAACAAATTGGTAGCAGAAGCTTTTTTTTTGTCACACTGTATCGAATTTTACAATTTCTGGCTAGCGAAAAACACGCCACAACAACGTCACATCGTTTCATTTATTCGTGCTTTGGATATGTAAACGAATGGTAGTCCTCCATTACGAGACAAGACCATTCAATAAAGTAATTATGAATGCATCAATGAACGTCCCATCAATAAACAGTAGACGGTAAGTATAGTATAGTCCGTAGTAGCTACATCTCTGCCCTTCCCCTTGGAACTCAAAGGCGTGACGGTTATGGACTGGAAGTGTCTCCATTGTTACGACGGCCATTATGTCGCTGTTGTAGCTACTTATATTTCAGTGTTAATATAGAGCTAAGGGTAAGGTTACACTGTAGGATTTCGTTCTGATTTGTAAGAGAAGAACGAACTGAGATTTTTCCTGTAATTTATTCATAGGTATCTACTGTCAGCCTGCCAGTGCAACACAATTAGTGGTCAATATCGCCATCATAGTCAGAAGACTTTTACATTTTCATTAAGTCTCTAACATATACGTACAGAACATATCCGAGATTCTACGTCGATGGCGTCTAGTTAGCTAACAATTTTCCAATATTACTGGTACCAGCTTCGCAACAAGCCTTTTAAGCTGTCAAACGCCAGATGACATGCACAAACAAGACACTTTCGGAAAAGCTGGTTAGTAATAGGCAAGAAACATGTAAAATATCGTAGAAATATTCATCTTCGAGAAGTTTTTAATAGATTATTGGTAGGAAAATTAGAATATGTAATTAGATGAGGGCAGAATTTATTACTCTCAGAACACATAGATACCTATAGATAGAAGACATGAATAAACTATACATGACAAGTAGTATGACAGGTGAGTTCTTTGACAGCTGACACATACAGTACGGTCAGTGACATTTACAATCTTCAATAGTTTTATTGTAAATCCAGATCATAGAGAAGTTTGGAATAGAAAAATGGAAGATCTTAACCAGCAATGAAACATCACAAAGTCTCTTCTAAAAACCTGATTAGCAAGCTGTGCCGAAACTGATACTTAACATCCCTTGAAACCTGGTTAAACGAACTGAAGCATAGTACCTACACTGCCAGGTAATAATGCAATGCTTCTAACTGTGCCCAATTTAGATTTGCAACGAGACGCTACGAAGAAACACAGAGCCCTGCAATTTGGACCGTGTTGCAGAATTCCGAATTTACCATTGCAGACGACAAATGCTACTGATTAAAACAACGCCGCACTGCACATACCAATACCGACCAAAACAACACACGTTCGACACGCAAACGATACTATAGTACCAAAGGGACGAGTAAACCGCACGGTATTAGGGCCTCACAGTCTGGCGGCCTATCTAAATGACGCCTTTGTCCGGCCACGTCACGTCCGCACTAACAGGATTACGTGAGTGACGCGCAACGGATAGTGCTAGAACCTAGCTTTATATTTGTAATTAATTTTGCTGCGTAGTACGCAGCGGGAATCATGATTTTGATTTTGTGTAATTGGATTACCTGCGGCCAGCGATAATTAATAAAAATTGCTACAAGAAGGCGGAAATGCAGTCAACGTGAGACACTGAGTTACTAGAGTAAAAAATAAGACTGAAAGTTGTATGAAAAACATTAAATATAAAAACAAGCGAAAATTTACCAATGCGAAAAAAGAGACTAGGCTAACAGTAGTAACACATAGGACCCTGCACGCTTATTGCGTACTAGTATCTAAATTTTTCTCATCCATTCATTCATTCTATACTGAATCATTTTGAAGGATATTATCGTTGCTTCATATGGTCGAAAAAAAATCTGCTCAACAACGCAAATAACGCAATGAATGCTGTTGAACTGTCAAAATGAAAGCCATTCCTACTGTTAGTGTGTTACGCAATTACACCGCTGATCTCGCCATTGCCACGAAAACATAAGCAAAGGATAATTATTAAAGTGCATATTTTTCCGATCAACTTGTCTTGGCTGTATTAATCTTTCTCATATCCTTTCCAACCTTTCAACAAATGTACACATAAATATTGAATGGACATCTGAAAATATTTACCTTAAAAAAGGAAAAAGGTTCCATTCAATAAAGAACACATATGGGAGAGAGGAAACATCTACACACGTATAAATATTGTAGAAAATGTATAGCGAAATTCTACCAAACATGTCAAAAGCAGTTCCCAAGTTCGGCGCAAAACTTGTTAAATTAATGACGTCACGACACGTCATCCGAAAAACGTTTTGCCCGAGTGCGGCCCTGTGGCGAATTAATCCGACATGTTTTGTAGGTCATAGCTTGTTACGCGAAAAGCGGTCATACGTCACACGTCATAAGAATTGTTTTCCAATGTGTCGGGTGTTACAGTGATGTATGTGGCATATATATGTTTTATATATCTTGTCGGGATCGATAAGACCGTTCGTAGGGATGTGACTATGTTTGCGGAGCGAGTGCGAATTTTAAGTAGAATACAGACGTGAAGCTTGGAGCCGTTCGTTCCTGTTTACCAAGCTAGAAAACCTTGCTAGGCTTTGATGAATGAATTTGAATCTAGCCTCTAGATTCAATAGTCTCTTTTGACGTCTGTAGCTAGTAGAATGCCAAATCGTTCTTTGATGTAATTTGAAAAGATTTCTTTTGCTTTTCAGAGGTTCGTCGCTGGTAAATTAATTAGGCTTTGCCTTGGTTTTTCTTACAATAATTGGACCATTCATAAGAGAATCGGCGCACCTAAGATACAACGATGATTTGATGACATAGCATAACATCACGCCTTGTTTCTCCAAAGGGTTGGGCAGAGGACCAGGTGTACCCATCTATAGTACCTACACCCACAATTCGCTAGATATGTTTAAGTGCCATGTAATATGGAGATAGCCAATTGGCATCAACCAGACATAAATCCAGACTCTGGGCTGCTACTGAGACGTTCCCGACCTGGGAATCGAACCCAGGACCTCCAGCTCAGTAGTAGCGCTTGCAACCACTAGACCAACGACGCAGGCTGGTGATTTGATGAATCAAACTAAAAACCAAGCCCAAACACACAAAGGTACTTATCTAAAAAGATCACAACACATATTTACTTTACTTCGTTTCTTCGGATAACCACAAAAAGATAACAAGATGAATCACTACAGTGTTCCTTTTCTTTCATTCCAAATGAGTAATACTGTTATCTGTTAGAGCATCACGTTAATTACATTTCCCATTAGCTCTTCGTTTTCTCTAATAATTACTTCACTGGTCGTTATTTTCGCTGACTCATGATTAAACAAACGTATTAACATGTAAAAGTTATTGCGATTCGTAACGGAGTGTGTACAGTTAGTACTTTGAACTGCAGATAATGTACTCCTGTTTAATGTGTACACTGTGTTTCAGGCAGTCTATTCTGTAAAAAAAAATCATCTTGAAAGTCTAGATAAAGTGAGCTAGAAGTGCGCCGTCATTTCACCTGATGCTAGGCATTAAAGTTAATGTCCAAATGTCCGTTGTTTAGTATTGTTCCTCGAATAGTTGAGCTTCATAAGTTCTGAATCGAGCTGCATGATTATTGTCAAATAAGACTTTACTTTCGGTCTTCTAATGACCCGTAACGACCAACGGGTTAACGAGCTTACCGAGGCACGACCAACCGACCGACCAAATGACCCGTGCGGCTGTTATTACTTAGTCACAAACCCACACTCACATACCTATGAGCGAGTAATCGCTTCTCGCCGTCGCGCTCTCGCTGCTGGTTGCTCGCCAGCACGTTTTTAGTTGCTAGCTCTACTTGCTTCTCGCAAATTGCAGTTGCCTAAAACACGACTTCTATTCTCGCAAAGCTCGTTTCGACTCTCTATTCCTCAGTGGTTGGGTTGACTTATGAATTTGTATCTTGGTACTTATTCCGTAGAGCAATTCAATCAATCCAATATCGAAAGAAATGAAATCAAAGTCTAACACGAATGTGAAAATCGAAAGGATTCGTAAATTCGCAATTCGTTTTGCCACATCACTAGTTATAGGCACGCTGCGTATATCTGCTTATATACTAGTATACGAGAATATATACGTATTGTACCTAAATATATATGTATATGTACGAGTATATACGGGAAGCGGATGTCGTTAGAGATATGTTAAGAAAGATGTTTGGATGATTAATTGAACGATTATGTAGGTCGGTTTTGGCACGCAATAAATGTTCTTTTGTTTCATGTTTGTGGTTTATATCTTCTCATATCTGCGAGTATAGCGTCTCGTCTTAAAGTTCGTGGGACTATTGCCAGTGGCATATATAGCAGCATGTGTTAGAAACAACATACAGCATACAAATAATCAGCCTATAAAGTCCCCACTGCACACAGGCCGCCTCTCTGTGAGAGGGACTGGACCACGCGGGCCCAGTGCGGGTTGGTAGAGGTCACATGTCTTCTAATTTTTGGTTCTAGAACACGCCGGTTTCCTCACGATGTTTTCGTTCACCGTTTGAGAGCAGTGATGATAAATAATTTACACAAAGTAATGCGACTGCCTGGGTTGGAACCCTGTCAAGTCTGCTGGCCCCGTGGTAATGACCGCATTACCACGGGGCTAGAACTGCTCTCAGAAAGGTGTCGTCATATTTAAGGGTGTGGTACAGACCATCAAACTGAACAACTTTCGCCATGGGACGAACAACACAAAATAGATCAACTATCCCATAAAAAACTTCAATACCTACTTGAACCAAACGTATGGGACATGCTGTAGATCAAAGGGTCCTAAAATAATAGCTGTTTGATTGAAGACGTCCATAGCATATACAGAGCGGCTAGGCTCTGTAGCCGAAACAAGTGACGATTGGTTTTCCCATCGGCACATGACAAAATTCTATACAAACATTCATTCTAATTCTATTATATAAATGCTATCCTATCCTAATGCTTACGTTATATTAGGAACTCTTGTGCTTTACAATAATATATGCACCCAGCGGTTAAGGCTGGGCGTTATCTGTCAGTGATTTTTTTATTTTTATAAAGGAGACTATCCATGAGCCCGATGGTACTTCCCATCGGCAAAATTGAAAATTCCATACAGATTTTTGTCCTCTATTTAAACCCATTTGGGGGTAAATTTTCAAAATTCCTTCCTTAGTGCTCACTTTCGATAAACAATGTATAAGGAAATCTTGTGATAGAAACATAGACCCAGCGGTTTAGCCTGTGCGTTGTCTGTCAGTGAATTTAAGACCTTTATTAAATAGATTAAGAATATTATCAACACCACGATATGACCTTCTTAGACCAACTGTCGTTAAGCACGTGGTGACATGATAACTTTTGTATTCTCCCATTTGAATTCTGACATAAGCGCTCGAACGGTTACAGCTAGAGGTATACGGTCGTAGGCGCAGGGTTAGTAATTTAGAGATTTCCGTGTACTTCCTAGATTTCTTAGCTACTAGTTCATATTATGAATATGTACGTTCAAACTTATTTGCATAAATTAACGATGTCCTATGGAGGTAGGCGGAATCTAAAAAACGCCAGGCCAACGATTTTAACATACCTATTAATACTCCTTTTCCAGTGTCCATGTCTCGTACATTTATAATATACCAGTATACTTCCTTAAATGTATTTGTTAATCTTTAGGGCAAAGCTTGGCTAAACTAATTAAGGACATAGTGTGGTCGGTGCGGTCTGTTAGATTAATAAGATCATCACGGCCTTGTGTGTGGGTGACTTCAATGTTGAATGTATGATGAGTGTGTCAGACAAGGATCTGTTTGTATGGTGACTTTATCAGCTCATGTCTTATTAAAATTGGCGGCATCAGAATAGGGTATTACACCCATTTTTGAATAGTGTCCTAATTAGATTCTAAAGTACTAATAAACCACAAAAAAAACACATTTTTATTTAATGGATTAGTGCTGTAAAAATGCATTAAAATTTTACATTTTCATATTTCGCGCGTAATTTGACGAAAACGCTGGACGCAGTAGACGCCATTTAGCTCTGTGGGTATGACGTCAGTTTGCTGAGTAGACAAATGCGCTGATATTTTGTATGATAATTGTATATAATTAAAAAAAAAATATTATTCTACTTATCGTTGGTTTGCTGTTCCTGAATGCAAAATATTATCTATTTAAATAAAAATTATTTTCGTTACGAAAATAATAAAAGTACTTCAATTGACATGCCGCGCCGTATGGCGTAATAATGGCGGCTACTATTTCATGGTGTTCAAAAACAGATTAAATAAACTGAAATCTTTGAATTGAATTTTAACACTTATTTTGTTATTTCATTAACTAAATCTAACATTTTCCGACTGCATTTTGCCTAAGCTATCTCAACAATATATTTTTAGATTTTTTCTCATATAAAAATACCCTATTACTATAAAGGGATAACATTATTTGTTTGTATGAGCTCTAGACCTGCCGATCCGATTCCAAAGATTCTTCCAATGATAGGTAGCTACACTATAGTAAAGTAATAACATTAGTTAATTTTCTCTAATTGTTTCTTTAGTAAAACTTACATAACTTCATATATTGCATGAATTCAAAACGTGCCAATTTCCTAATACGGAGTTGTCCATACGCCTCACAATTTAACTTTGTGCGAATTCCTCGTTTTGCGAGTAAATTCGTGCGAATTGACTTCTTCGCGGACGTAGTCGCGAGCAGAAGCTAGTTTTATTAAATAATATAGTATACTAAAGTTTTTATCGCTAAGCCACCCTTTTGTACTTAGCTACCTTTATTTGGCAGAATTGCTAATACTGCCTAGGACTAGGTATACAAGGTTTTAGGTAAGCTTTCCTAATTGTTTCGTCCCTTTTATGGACTATACTATTTTATTGTAGTTCTAAATGTGAGTTTTTCAATTAGGTTTATTTTTATCCCTTCACCTTTCAGCTAATGTAAACCCTGAACTAAAAAACAGTCGGAAATCTGGTTACGTAGTTTCACCATGATTTATGTTTGAGCATATACAGCCTATAATATTCCCATTGCTGGGATACAGGCGTTCTCTCTGTGAGCGGGAGCGGGCCATCATCCACCACGCGAGTCCAGAGCGGATTGGCGGATGTCACACGTCTTCGAATGTTTGGTTCTAGGACATTCCGGTTTCCTCACGATGTTTTCCTTCACGGTTTTGAGAGCAGTGGTGATGAAATAATTTTCACAAAGTAAAGCGGTAGTCTGGGTTTCAACCCACGATCTACAACTCGTCAGTCGCGCGTTACCAATGGGCCACCACTACAAGGAGGACTATAGGAGGTATGTTTTGACAGGGAGCACGGCACAAAGCTCGCAGAACAGGTGGCCGATGGGGCCGAAAAGATCTGGATGCCAGAAGTACAGAATCGGTTGAGGTGGCGGTGCTTGGGGGAGGTCTATGTCCAGCAGTGGACGTCTTGCAGCTGAAATGATGATGATGTTTTGATAGTCGGTGCTCTTAATGCAAAACTAACTTTGGTATTGGTATCTAGAGCTATTGCGTAGTTTGAAATGAAAGCATTTCAATCACAGACCGGACAAACGTTTTCCAAGTAAATATTAATTACAAATAAGGTTAACTCCTAATCACGCTGCCTATACAAATAATACGTGTTTCCCTTCACTTTCAAGCAACTCCAAGTACAAAAAAAGATTAACATTTGAACATAAAATCACGCTTTGCAACAGACAAGTTATTTAAAACTACAATTAGTGTAGCCCGATCCCCGGTAGATTAGCCTACCCCTTCTCCCGAGGGTGTCGTGAAGGGCGATCAAAAGATTATGCTGTTTGATTGACTGTAATATCCTTTTATCGTGATAACGTTTTAGTTTAGAAACTGGGTCTCTAAGGAGTTATCAAAAGTCAAAACACCGTGATTTTTAAACGACTTAATAAAAAGGTGGAGGTTTTAATTTTTTTTAAACCTCACAACTCCGTCATTTACAAACCGATTTGATAAATTCTTCTAATGTTTGTGAAAGGGTATACTTGTACCCAGTTACTCATAAACACGGAACAAAGTTATACCAGGAATAACTATACATTTTCTTAGGTTTAAACTTGTAATAACTTTATTCTGTGTTTATTGGTAAGAGGGATAGAGTAGTCCCATTTAAATTCGGTCAAGTTCTGAGTAGTGTTTTTGAGTTAGCTTTAATAATGTGTATGTTGATGATGTTATAATAACTTGCTGTCACTCTTATTTACTTAGCAAGTGAAGGTACATGAACTTGTGTGGGCAAAAAAGAAACGAGAATACAAAACCAAATACACCGAATTCCGAAATTAAAGTAATTATTCATTCACTAGTGCTTTTAACTACTTACGTCTAGAGAAATATTTATGCCTTCAGTCTAGAGGTTGAATAGTAGCAACTATCAAGCGCTAGCAAAATATTTCTTAAAAAATAATGCAACGTATTTAACTGTAGGTTTTGATAAACTCAAACTCAAAGCATTTATTTCAATTAAACCATTTACAGGCAATTTTGAATTGTCCAAATATGAAATCTTTTGCGCTTGCACAACGAATTTACGATCTCAAATACGGCCATATTCAACAATTTCATAGAAAAAACAATAATATCCCAAGATAATGAATCATAAAAAGAAAATAATTTCCTAATAGATCTAATGGGAAAATACTTTTCGCTCATTTCTTGTTTCCGTTCGACATGGAAGGTAATTAGCTTGATTACCGTAACTAATGCAAAAACGTGCTCGCTACACGACTCTATGAGAACATACTAATTAATATAAAACAAGGGAAGCTTCATGTATTACGCCTTTTATTATTTACGGGATTAATACAACTAAAGAGTATTGTATGGTCTTCATTTTTATTTACCTATGTACATACTAGCGACTCGCCCCTGCTTCGCACCGAAAGTTTTATTATTATTTGTATCTTTAATATTAATATTGTATACACGTATTAAAACTTCCGAAATCAATTTTCTAAATCCACATCCGCATGGATGTAAAAATATCGCAAAGGAAGTTTTCCCGCGTCCTGGATCTTGAACCCACTACGCCAAAAGTTGAAAATCGAACAGTGCTACGATGCACTCTGTTTGATTACTAATGCTCGGTTCAACACAGACGGTTGAAAATCCAGTGTGCTTAAAAACCGAACGTGGTTTAAATGATGGTGGAAACCGCATCAAAATCAGGTGCGTAGTTAAGAAGAACAACGCGGTCACACAGAGGGATACGAAGAACGACTTTAATTCTATTGTCAATTTTTCTATCATCTGATTCGCTGATTAGATATTTAATCAGCCTTTCAAAATCCGGCAAAGAATTCTTCTACTTTTCTTCTTTTTCCTGCCAGAGGAACTCATTATAAACGAAAGAGACACGACAGCAGTAATGTTTCTTTCTGTTTAGGACGTCAAACTGTGATTACCATCGCATGCGCACGTTCATGATCGCTAAAGATATACTTTGCCAAGAGTAGGAATTTTGATAAGGAAAATTATGGTGTACCACGGTTAAAGAAGTTTATGGGCTGATACTATGTAAAGAAACAAATGAATAAACAAATATAATTAAATTTTTTAAGGTCGGTATGAGCAGAAACGCCAGGAGAGGACCCCCAAGAGGACATATAGTGACCTTATTGATGATGTTCTTCAGATAGGTCAGGTGCGTAGTACTCGCAACCGGCGTGCGTGTATGACCAGCAGGCTTAGCACAATAACAATAGAGAAGCGTTTTGTCGACAGAAGAGTAGACAAAAATGACGTTTCCGTGTAGACAGTTGACAGTTTTTAACCGAGAAAGGTAGTAGATGTATGAACGTAAACGAGGCAAAAGGAGTATGTAAGGATCGTTGCAAGTGACGTTCTGTAATTTCTGCCTACCCCAATGGGAATTAAGCGTAAGTTTATATAGGTATGTATGTTATAATGTCTTAAACAGATTATTTTTACACGCTTTATATTAGCTTCACTTGTATGTTTGTTTGTTTGTAACCGACTCCTTTGGACGCTATTTTGACCCACTTTAAACGGTCAGATTTCATTGAAACTTTGTAAACTTATCGAGGACCGATGAGTATTAAATCATTTAAAAAAAAAAATTGAGAAATATTATAAAAAAGGAAAAAAAAAACACGTGTTTGTAGTTAGCAGAACTAAAAAATAGAAAATAAATAATGCGGTGGGGTGCTTTTTGAGGTATTTTTATAATCACTTAATGTCAAGCACCCCACGCTTTTTAATTGAATTAAATTATTTTCTCCTTTTTTAGTTTGGTTTTTAAAGCGTGTTTTTTAGTTTTTTAAACTATTATTTATTTTATATTAAAAACATTTCGTTACAAAATTCAGCTTGCATCAGCTGAATTTTGGAACTAAATTGATGTAGGTAATCAAAATCTATTGTGGTTTTTAGAGTATTCTCAACGGACAGTTGGCTGTTAGAAAAATATTTACTACAAGCATCTCTTTTCAGCCGCATTGTTATAAGAAAGTTGCTTAGCTATCCGTACCCTCCCTTGCAAGAAGCGTACTTATTTCAATCCAATTCATATACAACTACGACAACACAACAGATTGTGGTTGATCCCAGCCAATTGAAAACTATCCCTTCTTATCCCGGGACGATCGATCCCCCGGGATCGCAAAGCTCGGGACACGGGATCTCAATATCCCGTGGTTGCACGACGTGTATTGTGAGGGCTGGATTAAGTTCAGCACTTTCATTTATTTTGGGATTGACAGAATTGTAAGGGGTATTCTAGGAAAACTGCTGTTGTTGTGATCGAATTATTTCAGAAAGGGAGACTAGATGAAGTGGAATTGATGCAATATGGATTCCCGAACAAGTTCCACAGGTACATCAGGCAGGGTGATTCTGTGTGGTCATTCCTTTTTGAATACCAGGTTAAGGTACGGTTGCCGCAGTCGGTACGTGGATGCATGACCATCTTTATACCAACACCCCTCTGGGCCTCGAAAAGTGCCTTAAGCTGTCGGCTGTTATTGGTTGTCAGAAGCTCGAAAGTCTGACAACCAGTCTTACCAAGGTATCTTATTACCCAGTAACTGGATCCTAATTCTATCGTTTGGCACAGAGATCGTGGTCCTTTTTATGGGTACTTAGGAGAACACCTGGTACAGTCAACCTCTTGTTTATTGTAACAGTTCCACTTTGATCGTGTCTTTATTTCGTAGCAGGCGGTTTTCGAAATTCAACTGCTAGATAGGGGTTGGCAACTGAGAAGACGAGTAATAGAGAAGTACGGAAGAAGAAGAAGAAGTGTTGCGCCTACCACAAATCAATTGGTTTAAGGGCAGGAGCAAGTGAATGGATAAGCCTCAGCAATGGTGGCCAAGCGTTAACGGTCGCGACGGCGTTTTACTTTGTGTAAATTATTTTATCACCACTGCTCTCAAAACGGTAAAGGAAAACATCGTGAGGAAAATGGCATGTCTTAGAACCAAAAAAATCGAAGACATCGGTGACAACCAGCAACCAGCACAGGGCCTGCGAGGTGGATTACGGCCATCTCCATCTCACAGAGAGGAAGTCTGTGTTCCAGCTGTGGGAAAATTATAAGCTGATTACGCAAGGGCATGACAATTATTAAGTGTGTATAAACGTCCAGTTGATCGTACATTTTTTACCAATGAACAAACAATAAGTAGACAAAATGGTTGTCTTTGACTTTTCTTTGATTCCAAACAAATCAAAGACCATCGAATGCTAGTTTAGTATCTCTTAATCCCGATCGCTAATCGCACGTCGCCGTCGGTAGTAAGTGCTCAGATGATTACAGTTATAATAACCGACAGCTGCTGTACAGTTACTGTGAAATGAACGCTGAGTTACCAACTTTAAAATGTGGTAGTGACAATGACTGGTTACTCGTGTGTTTACAATGTCAGGTACAGCTGGCTAAGGGCTCCTTCTCGTACAGAAAAAGAATGACAATAGATCCTCAAAATTGCTGATTGTATGAGAATAAGTTAGAACGGACGTAGATATATCGCGAGCGTTTTTTCGCGCGCTAGATCACCAACGCACTGTTTAGGGACGAGAGTTGAAAATAAAACGGCGTTTTTTTGCACTTTGTTGGATTCTCAACGCTCGATTGAATACCGAGAGTTGGAAATGCAGTGCGCGATAAAATTCCGCTGCGATATTTTTGCGTAACACACTATCTAACAGTAGAAATAGGGTATTTTACTCTATATGAAAAAAAAATGTTATTGAGATAGCTTAGGCAAAATACAGTTGGAAAATGTAAGTTTTCGTTCACGAGATAACAAAATATTTTATTTAAATTCAATTAAAAGATTTCAGTTTTTGGTATCTGTTTCTAAACACCATGAAATAACCATGTTATTACGTCATACGGCGTGACAACTGAACAACTTTGTACTTTTATTATTTTCGTAACCAAAGTAACGTTTAATTTAAAAAAAATGCATTCAGGAATAGCAAACCAACGATAAGTAGAATAATAGCTCTTTTTTATTATAAACAATTATCGTATAAAATATCAGTGCATTTGTTTACACAGCAAACAGACGTCATACCCACAGAGCAATATGGGGTCTACTGCGTCCAGCGTTTTCGTCAAATCATGCGCGAAATTTGAAAATGTAAAATTTAATCGCACTAATCGATTAAATAAAAATGTTGTGTTTTTTTAGTGGTTTATTAGCATTTTAGAATCGAATTAAGAAACTTGTCAAAAATGGGTGTAATACCCTATTGCTTTCATTTTGTCAGTTCAACAACATTCATTGCGTTATTTACGTTGTTGAGCGGAGACAATTTTCGAACATTTAAAGCAATGGATTAGTTATATCCTTGAAAATGATTCAGATCGTGATGATAGTGGGTGACTCAATTTGGGTGCAGATTTATTTTAATTGCAGAATTGATACGTCAGATTATTTCCTATCTAAAACTCGTCAAAGAGTCATTATTTATTCTTCTGATAAATGTTATCTGACGTTTGAGAAATCGGCCCTATGATTCTTATTTCAGCAAATATATTATTTTTCTTTTTATTTAAATGACCGGTTACCGTAAAGGTGACTGATAATACGATGTCTGTGCTGTCAACAAAATTTGATTAATTCATTAACTTTAAACCCGTCTGATATTAGCATGATAAAGATACTTAAAATAACTGCTGCTCATATTATTGTAATTCCATTTTATCCCAGGGATCAGACTTGTAATTACATGCAAGTATGTAAATTTATCTACCGCCTTTTTCACTTTTTTCGTGACGTCATCCCCTTTGTAACATTATGCACGGTCCCTTCCGGCATGATAAGTAACTTTGGCATCATTAATATTAATTGCAAAAAACGAATATAAGTTCAGAGTATAATAAAAGGCATTATCATCGTAAATAACCGATTATAGCGATGATAGTAGGAGGTAATGTTTTCCACGTGTATGAGTCGGTAGTTAGGTACCTCCGTAGGGTTGGCGAAAGATAAATGAAAAGGTGAAGGTCAAATTGCTCCGATGCCGAAAATTCCGTAGATTTTTTGTGGCTACGCAGCGCTACGAACTTTTTTTTTGCGTAGCGCTATGCTTTCTCTGAATAATAGAAGAAACTGCGTTCATCTCGTTGGTGACTAGATATTTCTATAATCCATAATAATAACTATTGGAATCCAATGCTGAAGAAAACTCATGACTTCGAGCAAATTATGTATTTTTTATAACATATAATTGTTAGACTGTTTGCAGTTCTGTGAGAGGACTAACTTAATTTAGAGTGATAGGATAACTTCATTTAGTTTTAATGGGTAATTTGCTGTACTAAGTAATAGATAAAAAAAATCCTTACTAATATTATAAACGCGAAAGTTTGTATGTATGAATGTTTGTTACTCTTTCACGCAGAAACGGCCGAACGGATTTGGGGCATACAGATAGATTATAACCTAGATTAACACATACGATACTTTTTATCCCGGTAGTACTCTCTCGGGGGATAATAGTTTAAAATATAAAAACAAATAAGAAATGTTAACTCAAATATGAATATTAGGATATTTTATTTCTTTAAATAAAAATCAATTATAATACTAAATTTAACTACACCTAAAAAAATAAAAAAATGGCGTCGAAAAATTCATCCGCATCGCTGTCGACTGGTAATGTTCCCAAGAGACTGGTGGCATTACCACTTATTATGACAATGCTTAGCCGCTGGCCAAGGTAGAAACCAGCCCTTGGGTCACGGGAAGTGTCAACCAGCCTTTTCAAGATTTCCTTGAAGAGACCATAAATAAGTAGATCTTTTGTAAATTGGTATTCTGAACGAAGTACCAGGTTGTCATAACTTGGTAGGAGCTCACCTAATATAGTTGTGTCAGCTAGAAAATGCTTAATGCTTTCGAAGTACTAGGTTGGCATAACTCAGCAGGAGCACATTTAACATAGTTATGTCAGCTAGAAAACGCTTTATGCCTTCGAAGTACCTGTAATTCAACTCAAAAGGCAAGGTTTGGAATGCTTGCCAAGAATTTCGCTTGACAGCCCTACCCACAAGGCCTCCATTGGATTAGGCAAATGAGATGTCATTACATTCGTATTATCGGTGTCATAGACTAACATCCAAAATGGCGACGCGGTTAGCGATACCATAGATTTTGCTATTACATAGTTTAATGTCTTACATGTTGGTCACAGGCCTTGGTGTGTTTTCCGATAGGAATCAGCCGGTCTATTCTGTAATAAATCTACCGTCAAAACCTATGTGAAATGAGCTGCCATTCCACCTGATGCTTGGACTGAATTGACAGCTTACTTCACCTAGGTTTAGTTGAGATTTTTACAGAATAGACCAGCAGGTCAGGTTTGGGAGAGCAGATCTTTTAAAAGAACTGTCTTCATAGTAAGTAGGTTTAAGCGAAGTGATTTTAAAGGCGAACGACTCTTCAATTTAAGAGTAAATGTAGATTTTGTTAGCATTATTCAGGATCTATTTTATGATGGATTGCAGGATAAGCCATTTTAATCGATGCGTGCAATCCTATATAAGACTAGTGTTTTAATTTATCGATATTCGCTTCATTTAAATTCTAAGTCTACTTTGGATGACTGGATTTCATTTAACTTCTTTATTAAGTTCTGATATTTCTATTTTATTATCAATCAACTGCGCAAATTAAAATGTGAATGCCTCGCCACGTCACTGCCTCACCCTTAAATTCCACAAACAGCAGATACTTAAGTTCGATCATATTCTAAGTTAATGTAAGTTTATAACGAAGTCAGTCGTGCATGCAGTCTCCTTGACCTACTAGCTTTGTGGTTCACATGTCGCTCGCTAACTCGGGGTCGTGGGTTCAAAGCGCTGCTATACGTGGAGTTATGCCATTTCTAATTAGATTACGCATGCAGTCTTTGGTTTATTAGAATTAGGTATTCATGAAAGCTGCAGTAGGTAAAATAATTAGAACATTGCTAACTGCTTTTTCTGAATAGATTAATGAGCTCGATATGCTCTCGAGACTCCAAAATTTATTTTATTTCCCCTGAATACCCAGTAGAAACAGAAATAAACACGAATAAAAATAAATTTTCACGAAAATCTCCGTGAATACAACGGAATAGATAGGAGCAACGTTCTGAAACAATATATTTAACGTAACACAACGAAATTCGCCGACACCTTGGCGCGAAGAAAATCAATACTCTACAGGAAGACGAACGAGGGCTCGGTCTCAAGATACGAAAATACGGAAGCAAAGAAACCCCTTAAAACTACACATAAGAGGCTTTTAAAGTCTTTGAAAGTTTTGCACAATAATAATACGAAAAGTTTATTACTTATGTAGAATTCCTAAGTACGATGAATCGGCTCTGCGGCCGCGCGCAGGGGGTCAATGACCGCGCTCGGAGACGGCTTGTCTCCATTGATACGGTACGAGATGACGTGACGTGTTTTGTTTTTTTTGTACTGTTTTTGTTGAACAAATTAGGTTGGTCTAGTTTTGTGTTCGCGGTATTGGTTGTGACGCAATATCGGGTTCGGCGTTCACGTATCTATTGTTTGTGCGGAAAATGAAACTGTTTTTTTATAGAAAACGTTTGTGTGTAGAATGTGGCTAGTGACTATTTGTGCAGAATATAAATGTTAGGTTTCAATTACTTTTTTTAAACTCGATACTTTACCTGTATTTAGGAATAGTAGATACGAACAAATTATTTTGATACATAATTGAAATTAAGCAAAAAACATCAAACTAACTAAATTAACAACCATTGCAATTTGCAAGTAACAGTGTTGCTATACCGAAAAATATTTTCTACTATATACTTATTTCCATAACTGCTACGTGTGATCAATTACCTATAGTAAGTAAGTATTCACTTTGTCATAAAATAGGTATGGAAAGCTAGTTAATATTTATTTATGTTCCTACTTGTACACTAACTTATTACTGCTTTCTAATTAAGAGAGAATCTCCTATGTATGTGGTAATAAAATTAAATAGGTTACGGTAATTAATTCCCAGCAGGCTTTCAACGTTTTCCTCTAAAAGGGAACGTTCCTATTGTGCTCATGAATTTTATTGTATGCATAGGTATGTACATGAATGTACCTAGGGAAATACATAAACATTATGTAAAAGGAAAGCGAATTCACTATGAATACGGTCTATAGGTAACACAGTTTTTTTATAGAATTTATCCTACGGAAAAAATACAAAAGCGTTAACAAAATATGAAATGGAATGGAAAAACACATTCTACAAATAAGATATAACTAGTAGCACCAGAGGCCTCATTATCCGCTGTTTAACGTTAAAAAGTAGCAGAAAATAGTTTAGAAATCATTACTGTGGAAGCCTCACTTCCTTTTACAACTATGTAGTGATTATGGCCCATAAACTACAGTGTTCGCCACCGCGCTAGTGTATTATTTAGTAGAACATTTCTGTCTGTAACCACAACGGGTGTTCGGTGCCCATTGCGCGGTTAGCACTGCCCGGCCCTCTGCGGTCACGGTCGGCAGGCGCAATGGATGTGTCGGTTTTATGGACAAACCGACGCGTGTTTTATTATTTTGTTGCATGTCTTCACATGTTGTTATGGGATGTGAATATGACGGAGTTTAATGTGAAGTGTATTTTATGGATGGGCATTTAAATGGTTAGTTTTTATTTTGCAAATTATACTACGTTTTTAGTTTATTTTTTATTAAATAAACACAGAAAGAACATAACTTAGAGCCAGTATCTATATTTGGCACTAGCTGCCCGTCTCGGCTTCGCACGGGTGGGATCCCAATCTTTTTTAGTTCTACCGTTTTTTTAAGTTAATATATAGCCTATGACACTCACAAACAAAGTGGCTTTGGTAAAAGAATTTTCAAAATCGGCTCAGTAGATCCAGAGATTTCCCCTACAACCTCACAAACTCATAAACTTTACCTCTTTATAATTTTAGTATAGATTTAATCAAATAATTTAATCTTAAATCAAAAAAACAAAAATCGGCAATCAATAAACACATCTGGCCAATAAAACAGATCTCGTTGTTACCAAATAAACACCATGTTACCCATAATAGTGCAGATGTGAGCATTATTACTATTCAATATGAAGATCCAAACGTGTGATACATTCAAAACTATTAACATAAATTGGTTTTATGGCCATTTTATCACCACAGCCGACATTCAATTTAAATAAATACAATTGAAAATTGTCATCATTTTATATTATGATCTTGTTCTGTACTTGTACATGGATATGATGATGGGTTAAGGTGCTGTTATAGTTAAACTAAATAGTCGTTGGAATTATTTAGACCATTACTTGTAAGACTGGTAACTATCCCGCCAACCTTGGCTTGTTGTATATAAATATTTTATACCCCAGAGAAGACATAAAACATCGCTGATAACTACTTATAGTTAGAACATTAATTCAGTTTATTAGTCTCATTTCCTTTCGGTAATATAAATTTATGATTCCCTTACCCCTTTGCCCGGTTTCTAGCACATGTGACACGTGAAATGAGGTAGTCTAATTAATTGAATTATGCTATAGAATAGTTACTTACGTAACATTATTTTCTTTACTCATTTATTTACAAAGGAAATAACTTAAAGAATGTCAAAAGAAACACAACAATCAAGTTTTGTAGAACTTCCAAATAAAGCAAACTAAACGTAACTTATAAAACGTGCCGTGCGAACAAATGGAAACCATACGAAAAAACTTTACGATCAAGCAAAGACCTTTTACGTTATGTAAGCAAGGAATATTATGTCTACAGCTACTCAGCCACCCCATAGCTACAATTAATAACATCACTCGCCCACTATCTGGGTTACTCGCCATTTATAATAAAATATTCAGAATACTCCACAGCACTGCCATAAAATATTTATATGAAACATAAACAGGAAAAGATTTTACTCAGTGCGCAACTGTAACCATGAATTCAGTATATCATTCTAGACCCCCCAGCGCAGAAATTTTTCGTCGATTATACAAAAAAATATATCAGCTTTTTCATAGAAAAGTGCAAATGCACCTACGCGGTCAAAATGTATGGAACAGCTGATTTTTTTTGTATAACCGACGAAAAATTTCTGCGCTGGGGGGTCTAATATGATATATATGCTGATTTCATGGTTACAGTTTGCGCACTGAATAAAAACTTTTGCTGTATATTTGATGAATCATTTGTTCGGACCTCGTGCTGCGAAAATAACAGTGATAAATGAATGAAACTTTCCAGTTTGAATTTTCTGTAAAAGAAAATGACAGATAAGACAAATGAGAAATTATAATAACAAAAACTATTATGTTTTGTCTAAAGAAAATGGTTGTTAACTATTATTAAGTTTATAGTTTATTGCAGAGGAAGAAAGGCTATGATGCATGGTCATTGAAATAAGTGTGCAGTTTGAGATCGGTCTCGATCGTAGTATAATAGATTTATGTTTATAATTATAATTTGAATATTGTTCTAATGTCTGTCGTTCTGAAGCATGTTTCCCGAGTTTAATGAAGACACATTTGCTTGAGGAAATCCCGAGAGGCGGAAAGACGCACTTCGACATATCCGTTAACGAGCTCATTACTCTTGGATATATTTTATGCTTATATTCTGGCTATATTTTCGTACCCTGCGAGCAGCAAATTCAAATACTCGCTTAGATATTCTACGTATTTATGTGCTGTATAAAACGGAAATTCGTACTGTTTAATTTGACAGCATGACAGGGTAATGACGGGTTGTTAGCCTAAATATCTCCCCTGGGTCGGTTCACATGTCCCCTGTACATCACAGTCAATTTGAGCTACACTTCAACGTCTGTTAGCTACTAAATACGGACAGAGAGGGCTGCTGGACACGCATCGAGTAATGGACAATGACAAAGAGGGTCGTCTTGCTCAGCAACCATCACTTCAACGGGATATTAAACAGACACTGTGTTTCCCAGAGCAGTTTTACAAAATTCATAAATATATATATTGTTTAGTACACATTATCATACACTTTATCACAAAGATTTTTAAAGTACACACACCATAACATCACGCCCTGTTTCCCCGAAGGGTTCGGCAGAGGTGTACAAAAGTACACCCAAATTTCGACAGTTATAGTTAGGTTTTTCCCATGTAATAGGGGGAGGGCCTATTGCCATCAACTGGGCACAAATCCAAACTCCGGGCTGTTACTGAGAAATTCCAGATGGAAAAACACAATAACACTTTGCCCGACCTGGAAATCGAACCCAGGGCCTCATGCTCAACAGTAGCGTTTGCCACTAGACCAGCGAGGCAGATTTTTAAAATAAAAGGAGCCAAAGAAATTTGTAAAGATCGTAGCAGGTTTCTGTAGTTACTACCTACCCCGATGGGAAGAGGATAAGAGTTGGGCAATTATCAATAAAAAAATAGACGTTAGTTTATGTATTTATGTATGGTACGGTATTTCAAAGAAGTACTGCCTCGTTGGTCTAGTGGTCACAAGCGCTACTGCGTAGAATGAGGTTCTGGGTTCGATTTCCAGGTCGGGCAAAGCTTTATTGGGTTTTCTGTCTATAATTTTAGCAGTAGCAGCCCGGACTCCGGAAATAAATAAATAAATAACTGGCGAAATATGGGTGTGCTATAGGTACACCTCTGCCTACCCTAAGGGAAAACAAGGCGTGATGTTATGTTACACTTTGTATTTCAAAGTAAACAAAAACTATCAGTAGCGAAGCGCGAATAAGCAAAATCTATTTTAAATTGCTGCACATGTCACTTGGTCATACGCGGCTGTCCACGTGTGCTAATGCCTTCGCAGTTAGTAACAACTAACAACCTTGGGCCGTCGCGTTGAACTTAATGCACCACCACATACATATGTATGAATTCAGACGACTTCACTAAGATCGTGCGAAGAAGGATATGTTAAAAGCGAGCTTTTAATGTCAGTTGGAATAAAAAATGGCGGGCCTATTGTTTTATTGTGTTAAGTATGGATTTACGAGTAATGCTGTTTCGTAGGGAATAAAGCTTTTAAAAGTGTTTTAGCATAACGTCACTTTGAGAAGGTGAAATTGTAGAGGAAAATACCCTGAAAAGTAATCCCAGGGTATTTTTCACCATGTTAAAATTGTTTTCTACCAACCAAGACTTGTTTTGACTGCTCCGTGTCGGGGGAATTATGCGAAAATGTAAATGTGGGAATTGTGCAATGGATCGTGAAATACATAGCAAATAAAAAGTAGGCTAGATAAGATAATACAACAAGTACCCACCTACTAAACGAGTAAATGTAGTTTGTGTTTCAACTTCATTTACATTCGAGTATAAAGGTACTAGAAATAATACCGTTATTCTATTATGAATTAAATTCAAGATGCCAACAGAATAATTAAATTCAATCAAATGTTAATATTTGCTATGTCCGCAGCAAAATTCTTAATTGATATGCAAAGTAAAAATATGGCTGAAAACGTTCAAAATATTGACAGAACACTTTGCTCAGTAAACACATTTATTTTCCGCCGTCTATTTTTTATAGATCAGTTGTCCCGTTTCTAATTACATTTTCATCAAAAAGGGTTCTACTTGATGGATCGCTTTTTCAAAATGTTATATTGAAATTATGTTAATAAAAAGCCGCCATAAAATTGATAATTCCCTTGTTTAATTTTTTATAGCAACTGAACAGGGTCTGCGCTATGCAGCCTGTTTGCGACAATGCCTTCACAAGCTCGCATTCTCAAGCCTAATTTGTAAAATAAATATTACCCTCATAAATAATTGAACTCCGATATATATCATTACGGTTTTAATAAAGAAGTGTTGCCGCCTGCGGAGGAACAGTTTTTATTCATTCCCTCGCTTTCGCTAAGAAAAAATAAATGATATTAATATGAATGGGGAAGGTCTTACGCTCATAATTTTCGATTTAAATGCTGGCACACGTATTTTACACATTTGCTGGTTTAGAAAGATTGGCCACAGTACATTTCCAAGCTGATTTTGAATGAATGAAAGACTGTGTTTCCGGTTGTTGCAAGATAAAAGTGAACGATTCACCACGGTGCTCATAGCAAAAGAGCTAGTAATTTTCTACGTGTGCAGTATTATTAAATCCGACGTGTTGGGGCTGCTTGTTCCGTAAAGTTCTTCCACACAATGGGCCACGTTGGACACACTTCAGCGTCCATCACTCCATTTGTTAACAAAAGAGCCATTAAAGTAGTTAGTCGTCCGGTAATGGATGTTGAAACGTGTCCAACAAACGAGCCATTATGTACAGAAGTCCTGAGAGAACAGCGAGCGTAACTACCATATACTGAGTAGTTAATACATACTGTATAATCTTTACATAGACGATATTTAAGTCTAAGATAAAAGAAAAATCGATGCCAAACAGCCTGCCGCAAGTAAGTATCTGTATCATAAATTCATAACCAATTTCTTAAGTAGAATACGTACTTACTACACACCCAGAAAACATTATTTATTCATCAATAACAGAAAGAAAGAAAAAAATATCAAAGACACAGAGAGCCACTAAAACCAACAAACTGAACATAAAGTAAAAATAACTTTTTTTAGTGGAGCCGCCATCAAAGAGATTACAGAACAAAAAAATATGCGGCGTCATGAAATGACTGCTGGGAAAAATGTGCTGTGATGTTAATCCTCTGGGCTTCGTTAGCTCTGCTGTGGCCACAGGTTCTTGCGCAAGCTTTTATATTATCGGGAATCTGCGATTTACGATTATGTTGCTTTTTTTCTGTACTTACGCAGCCTTTTTTGTACTTACGTAGAGCTTTTAAGACTTCTCAAATTTAAAATTGCTGTAAAGTTCAATAAACTTATTGTTTTTTTTTTGTCTAACAGCGGGGTTTACTGTAAAGAGCGTGATTTAGAACAGTTAATTGTGCCGTTAAATAAGACAATTCCAAGTGTAATTACTGTAGTAATTGTCTACTTAGGTATTAACAGTATAGTTTCCTTCGGTATGAAAATGAAATTAACTATTCGGTCTAAGCTGCAGTTTTTATTGTAAAGATGTAAGCTTTGAACCTTACAACTAAACTTGTGGTTAGCCTTATTTCAAATTCAAATCTTATCCACTGTTTAACAATTTAAAACGCCATAAACACGCTCATCCAAGTCACGAGAAAGTGCTATTTGACTCCTGTCGCACCGTACAACGGACACGCGCACCCTCTTACTACAAAACACTACAAATGACTCATTAATTGCTGCCCATTTAAACTTTAACACCTTGACGTAACGTTTAAATTCCTTTGACGCGATGACAAATTGAATTTTGTTTTGTTAGAAACAAAACAAAATTTTGTATGCAGTTCACACAGTCTTTATGCCTTGATCCTAAGGTATAAAATTGATTGTTTTTATGTTGTTGGAAGGTCGTTGCATTCCTATAGAGCTTGAAAGGGGAGTCTCGGTTTAATTGATAAACACATAGGGTGAGTGCTCCAGTAGTGCGGGACACTTGTCGTGTTATTCCTTAGTGCTTAGGGAGTGTTCACCTGTTATCGGTTTTCAAGGTCGGAATTTAAAATAATACGCTGGTGATATAAAATGTTGCAGATAGAGACAGCTGTTTTTATGAATTAATTCCGCTTGCAACTATTTTATAGGTGTTCTTAGGAATAATTAATAATTTTTAACTGGTTGGCCTACTTCAATAAGAAAGTAAGTAACTACCGAAATGTTTTTGGAAAGACTTGGGCAGAAGATGTTAGTAAGTGCTAGTAATTTAATGGACCCATCTTGGCTTGACAGGAGTTTTTCAATGGTTGTTCCTCTTGAACACAGCGGCACTAGACATCATAAACTGTCAAAGCTTGTAATTCTTCTTGTGAAGAAAAGTCCAGATATTTTTTTCCTGTCAACGAAATTCTTCTATTGCTTGAGAACCAATGCTTTGAAGGTGGAAGTGTCAGGGTAGCACGCGCTGTTCTAATTTTCTTACGTTTTTGAAATTTGCAGGTCAGAGACAGGCTGTATGGTGCACAAACTGTAACTATGAATTCAGTATATCATTCTAGACCCTCCAGCGCAGATTTTTTTGTCAGTTATAAAAAGAAATCAGCTGTTTCGTAGAAAAATGCAATACCTACGGGGTCAAAATGTATGGAATTGGTGACTGTTTTGTGTATAACCGACGAAAAATGTCTTCGCGGGGGGGTCTAGAATGATGTGCTGAATTCATGATTACAGTTAGCGTACTGGTTAAGAATGTACCTTGTAGAATTATAATATATAGTTAGAATCATCAATACAACCTTCTTAGTTCATTTATTCCCAGTGAATAACAATTTAATGAAAAAAAAAAAACGAATTAATTGATAATTTTTAATGATTATAATTTCGTAAAGCCATATTTGCTAAGGTCGTAGTCATATTTAATGAACATAAAACCAGCAGATTGCAAAAAACGATAGAAAATTTTAATTTCGCGGGTACCTTAATCATTCACCATAAATGGTTTCACTACATGTGCATTAAGTGAACGTCTAATGACATCATATGTATAAGCCATTCCCACAGTCACAGTGTTTCCCCGCCATCGCCAGGCTGCCAAGCACAGTGTTAATAGTATTAACCCCCCATCGCTCGCTCCATACACATGACTTTAAAGGGTTGAACATGATCGTTGTTGTACAAGTCCAGAAGTCCAGAGAAGGTAAAAACTGTGCAATACATTATACATTAAACTATTGCTTTGTTCAAGGAATTATCTGAACGTGAAACTCCGAGGGAGGTAAAGTTATGACCGGATCTTGAGAACTCACGAGGAAAAATTTATATGGAGTCAGGTATTAGTGCCTAGATATTATAGCCAATAGAATTCTTGTAGCGAGTTAATGTTTTTGATGCTAAAATGACAAGAAATGGGACATTTACCGCATGACCTGTCACCTGCACACGTGAGGACTTAGACCAGAAGGCCAATTCTCGTAATTAAAAACGTTCACAATCTAGTCGCAGTCTCATCTCAGCGACAATCAAATGTCAAGAAGTGGTCTAAAATGTATGGAAACTCGAGGTATTTTTGACAGATTGAGACTGAGATCAGACTGTGAACGTTCTTAAAATTACGAGAATTGCCCCTCATATTGCTGAGTTTTGACGCGCTGAGGTGCGCTTTGTTGGATTCTCAATGCTCGGTCCAACACTGAGAGTTGAAATACAGTGCGCGATAAAATCCCGCCGCGATATTTTTACGTCCTTATGAACGTCGACTTAGAAGAAGCATTAGTATAGGTCCACTTTATGGGTTCATTTGGCTATAAGTACTCAAATTGCGTAACTCACTTTCAATCACAATCTGAAGGAATTGGTAATCCATTGCTTAATGCGTCAGCTCGGCAACGCAGGTACACGCAATAAATATAGCTGAATTATCAAAATGAGTGGCGTTTTTTTATGCTACACAGGTTTTAATCTCCATGAGGGCCTTGTGGCTGAGTTATAACGGCCGCATGGGTCGATTGAATAGGTTAAGTTACGCTTGCCGCAGTTTGTCCGTGGATACCTCGGTCCCGGCTGTCGATCGTGGATCTCTGACAATCGTTACGAGTCATCAGAAGCCAAGGCTGACAAGCATAGTCTTACCAAGAGGTATCGTCTTACCCAGTATCTGGATTGTGGAGGTCAGATAGGCAGTCGCCTTATGTAAATTACTGGTGTTCAGCTGCATCCGACTCCAACATAGTTTGGAACAGGCTATGCAGATTATGACAGGTTTTCATCTTCAGTTTATTAAAACAATTAATTCCTTTATCTGCATAACATAGGCCACTCAAACCCATCACAATCGGATATTTTTCAATGCAATATAAAATGAACAATACATTTTTCTCTTCGTGAAGTTTAAAAATTTTAAATCTCGCATTCACGCCGTTCGCGCCACGCTACGAATTTCATATAAAAATACCTCGACATACAGCATATATTTGTATGTATGTGTGTATGTTCGGATGAACGGAATCCTCTCTTTGTTAGTAGGGACAAACAATTGAAGTAAAACCCGCTCTGCTGGCCTTTTGTGTGACGTTATATTACATGAACTTAGGTCCATATAGCTTTATTTGGTAGGATTTTAATAAATTTTCTTATTTTGGTTAAGTATGTGTAGGAAAATTGTGATATGAAGATAGATCATGGGTAAAACTCTTGTATTTAGCGAGATACACAAAGCTAGGTAGGTAAATGGGTGACAATAAGAATAATTTATTGGTCCACTAGCTTTTGCCAGCTTACGTGTACGTACTACCAGGATAAAAAGTATTCTATGTGTTAATCCAGGTTATGAACTATCTGTGTACCAAAATGCATCCAAATCCGTCCGGCCGTTTTGGCGTGATAGCGTAACAAACATCTAAACATAGAAACTTTCACAATTATTATATTCGTAGGATCATATTTTATGCTTTACTGTACATAAAATATTTAACTTAGCTACTTGAACAATGGTCCCCAAATTAGGTAGCGCCTGTAACTTGTAGTCAAGGTAATCAAGGAGTATTTAAGGATCGTAGCTGATGGTTTTCGGTAGTTTCTGCCTACCCCCCATGTGAAGAAGGCGTGAGTTTTATGTTTGTATGTGAATAGTAAAATCTAATAGATTTCTAGTCAGTTTGCATTTTTCATCGCATTAATCTTTAAAAAGTCTTAAATATAATTATTTAAGACTTTTTATCACATATCGTGGTCTTTAGTTTAAACCGAAAAAATGCAGAATTATTTAAAACTAAGATTGACCGTCAGTAAGATTACTTCAAAAACGCATGAAATTTTAACACAATGTTTTTAAAACCTCAATTTTCACTAACCAACAAAGCGTAAATAAGAAGTGGGCCAACCAGTGACATAATAAGATTGACACCATAAATAATACATTATTTATTCGCCCTACTTCTAGAAATAACAGCGGAGAAGTGACAGGGCCAAATACAACATTTAGGTTGGTGACGCCTGACAAACTAAAGTGTCAATATGGATATACAGGGTGTTTTAGTAATAATCGTTTCATGAAATGTTTTTCGTGATTATCTTGATAATTTGAAGACTTGGTACTGGAGTGTGTTTGGTAAAATTATTTGTTTTGACAATCTACATCTTCTCTGTAAGCATTGTAATCGTTATACAAATCACCTTGTATGAATATTGTTGTTTAGTGTGTAGAGGGCTTGCGGCTCAGTAATTACAGCTGCACGGGTCAATCGATCAGGTTATAGGTAGTTAGGTTAGGATAGGTCAGGATAAGCTACGCTCACTGCGGTTGGCCCGTGGATTGGTGGATCTTTACATATCAAGACCCGTCCGTGCCTCGGAAACCACATTAACCAGTTGGTCTCAGCTGTCATTCGTGGATTCTTTGACAGTCGTTACGGGTTGTCAGAAGCCCAAAAGTCTGACAGTCAGACTTACCAAGGGGTAGGTATCGTATTACCCAGTAACTGGGTTGTGGAGGTTAGATAGGCTGTCACTTCATGTAAAACACTGCTATTCAGCTGCATTGAATTAGACTGTAAACCGATACCAACATAGTTGAAAAAAGGATGGGCAGATGTGTAGGAATAAAAAAAACAGAATGATGGCATGAATCTCGTACGAAGTGCTTTTTTATACTTAAACCCTCTTACTAATAAACACAGAATAAAGTTATTCCAAGTTTAAACCTACGAAAATGTAGGTATAACCCCCCCGCCCCTGGTATCACTTTATTTCGTCTTTACTAGTAAGAGGGAGGGAGATTAATGATTTAACACAGCCAGCCTCAGTTTTCCGGGAAGTACTCTAAACATGACTTAGAAGAAAAACTTTTCATAATTCTTTATTTTTATCATTCCCAAATTTCCAGCTACAATGCTTAGACAAACGAGTAAGTACTCCACAAAGTGCTGAAGTGAACTTAAGTAGGCTTATGTTCTACTTTTACATTTAAGGCGAGTACACCGACAAGGGATTTGTCTAAAAATTTCCCGGTAAAATGGGACAAGAAAAGAAAAAAATCCTTTCAGGAAATTCTATGAAAATATTAAGTACCTACGGAGAATTCGGACGAGAATTTCAAAAGCAAAGTGGGTTTAGGTGCAAAGGATAAAATCATGAAATTATTTTGAACGAAAATATATGCTGGATAATGTTTAGAAGATATGAAAGCCGGGCTCTCATAGAGTGACCAGATTGTAGGATGTAATAAAATCATAACAACCAGGGGAAGAATCCCCATGGGTTCCGTAGTAGCAATAAAGATGTTGATCGTAATACTATCTTATATCGCGATCTATAAACGCTACATTTTATTAGATTTCACACCTCTGTTACCACACCTACGGGAAAACACCGATTTTACTATACAATCCAAAATGCCTTAAGTTGAATTCTCAATGACCAACATTGAACCTTAAAACTTATTTCTTAAGGTTCAAAATCGAACAAACCAGTTCCGGAATTAAGTCTATTGCAATATGATTTGGTGGGGTCCGCACACTATATTATATTATCAGATATCGGAATTATATCACATGGGCAGTAGCCTCTGCCTACACACTGATAAGATAATGATAACAACTGTAAAGCCTTCCATGTAAAGGTCAACAAGAATGTTATTTATTATTAGTGGGTTTACTGAAAATATGGCCAGGCAATCGCTCCAGGAAAAACAGGAACTAAACAAAATGATAAAGAAAAAATAAGCCGTATTGAAATGAGTTAGTAGTACGCTGCCACAGATCTACATAGGTGCTCTATTTAGGCTACGGGAAATAGGAAAATATGGAAACAACGATTAAACATATAAGCATTTTCATTAAAGATGGATAAGTCATTATCTGCCTAGTCTTTTCCTAACTATGTTGGGGTCAGCTTCCAGTCTCACCGGATGCAGCTGAATACCAGTATTTTACTTGAGGCAACTGCCTATCTGACCTCCACAACCCAGTTACTGGGTAATAAGATACCCCTTGATTAGAGTGGTTGTTAGACTTTCGGGTTTCTGACCCCTCGTCTTAGTATGTAAAGATGGATAAGCAATAATTAATCATTTATTTATTTAAAAATAAACCACGATTTAAACAATAAGATGATACACTTTGTGACGCTTTATTCTATGAACAGATTTGAGCAACGGAACGAATAAACAATACAAACGTTATAAGGGCCTGAAATGATACCCTTCAAATTGGAACGTAGCTAAAGCAAAACCAATTGCTTAGCGCCAGAAATAGATATGGCGAAAGTACTAACTCGGGGCAAACATACACAAGGCTCTCAACTAAAGGTTATAAATACAGCAAACACACAGCCCTTACAACTTCACCCCATTAGTATTGTAACAATACAAAACAATGCGATTACATACATATGTATGTAATAATAGCTAATGATAAGAAAGGCCTTGGCGTAGTTAGAACTACTAACAACATTACATGATGGTGGTATTTGCGACTGTAAAGGGTAACTTTTGAACTATCATGTCATGGTTTTAATGTTTGTAAGGCTGGCTATTGACGTGAAGACAAATGTTGAGCAATGCTATCTCGATGAGAGATAGAAAGAAAGATTGAGCCATGCGCCCGATGCGATTTGCTATCAGCTAATATTTCGATCTGCCATACAAAATTTCATTCCATGATTAATCCCATAAGAGGATGAATTTTCAAAAATCCTGATAGTCCTAATATTACCAAAGATGGACATTTCGTTAGGCCATTAAGTACTGAAACTGTCAGACAAACATTTAAACTAACCAGAGAAAGAAAAAGATGTCCCAGTGATTACTGCTCACTTTCGTTTCAAAAGAAACTCTTGTGCAAAATTGTATGCTTCTAGACACAGTGGTTTAGGCTCATCGTTGTCTTAAGTCTTGCGCCCTCGCGTTCCTGGCCGCCACAGGAGACGCCCTGGGCGTCAGGAGTCCATAGCGGACTTCTGGCCACCGTAGGCGCGGGCTAGCTTTCAATAAATATCTACACACTAGTGTTTTAGATATGGATAAATCCCACGAAAATGTATCTCCCTTGGCCTCGGTATCCAAAAGCCAAAAAGCGTCTCAGATCAATAAATCTGTCTTCCTTGCGTTAGACATTTTTCCTATTTTTCATATTTAAGAAAACTAACCAGTTTTAGTATTACCATGTCTTTGTTGCTAGTGATACTGACTTGCGACGCGGACGTTTGTCGTCTGCGATTAATCGCATAGTGAATACTCGTCTTTATCTCCACGCAATTTTGATATACGACTAGCGTGATATTACATTTTCATACTCAAATATGACTATGAATAGCCACTATTTTTGGGACATTTCAGTGCGGTTAACATCGTAAAATATTTGCTTGATTTGTGGCCCTACTTTTTTATAGGATAATGAAAATAAATGGTTTACTCTGCTAGGAGTTTAATGGTTTCATTTTAGGTTTTATGGGTTACATTTGGGAAAATCTAGATTTATATGGTCCTATTACTTTTCTTCCTTTACTATACACAGTGTTTTATTAAGTGCAAAATATTGAATTTCGGAAGGGCGAATCGACTATTCCAGAAATACGTTAATGGTACGTTTTGTATTTTATGTTCCTAATAAAGTTACTGTACATTTAAGTTGTTTCGTTAACATTTTATTCAAAACGAGCCAGTTGCCTTATACATATTTCTGGAATTATCGTTTCGCCCACAAATAAATTAACTTCGTGCGAGTCGTCTATAGGAAATACTAGCTTTGGCCCGCGGCTTCGCCCGCGTGTATGTCGGAAATTTTCTCAAGGGGACGTACTACCGAAATAAAAAGTATCCTATGTCCTAACCCAGGTCATGGTCATAACCAGAGATCGGATATTCGGATGCATATTTACCTAAAGATAATTTTTAGCTATGAAAGTATGGAAGCGGCTTTATAAATAATTATTTGTATTATTTATTAAAAACCCCGGGATTCTTGGATTGCGTAACCATTCAGATGTGTATTAATTTAAAATTAATGTTTAACCCGATACAAATATGTGTATGTATCTACTGGAGGAGGGGTGGTTTGTAATGTTAAAACAAAAAATAAACAAATTACTTACCTAAATTAAGACATTTTCGACACAAAAGCGCATTCCATGTTAGGCAACATCTCAACTTTAGGTGAATATGTATCCGAATATCTGATCTCTAGTCACAACCTTTCATCTAAATCTGTTCAGTAAGGTGTGAAAATATAACAGAGTTAATTTCGCGTTTAAAATCATGGTTTGCCCTCGACGTCATCTGCATGGAATTACAATTGATGAATGACGTCTAAATGTATGTAATTGTAGATGTGTAAACTTATGATACTCGATAGACTTGAACAACCAAATCCGATTCCGTTTAGCCGTTTTTACGTGATTGAGTTGCCAGTGGCTTCACCCGTGTAGATGTCAGGAATTGCTTCCCGGGAACCTAATGCCGTTATAAAAAAGTATCCTATTAATCTGGTTTATAACATATCTGTGTGCCAAATTTCATCCAAATCCGTCCGGGTAGATATCGGAAATTATCCCCCGGGAACCGACTACTGGGATAAAAAGTATTGCATGTGTCAATCCAGGTTATAAACTATCTACGTGCCAAATTACATCCAAATCTGTTCAGCCGTTTTTGCGTGACTGAGATTATAGTTGGATAATGTCGTTGTAGTTGATTGCTTTTATTTTAAATTGTTCTCAGAATGACTAAGGTGTCTTTGGTGATGGCGAAACTTGGGCTTAGCGATGATGAGTTAGTAAGGGTTTTTCAAAATGATGGATGATTTTACAAAAACGCCAAAAGACCAAAAATCAAAATCAATCAAAATCAAAATATTTTATTTCACATAAGCCTGCATGGGCACTTATGAAACGTCAGAAGCTAGGTGCACGGTTCCAATTTGTCGTTTCCTATGGAGAAGAGCCGGCAAGAAACTACACGGTTACTCTTTTAAAAATAATTCCTGGCCAAGACCAAGCAAAAATACCAATTTTATGGACTAGCTTTTAAATTTACTACTTTCCTATACAAATTTTTCATTCCCTATTTTACCCTCTTCTGGGATGATTTTCCAAAAACGCTGATTCATGTATTTATTAATTACCAACCAAAAGACTAAATACAAATTTTCATGGTTTGAACTACAAAAATTACGATTTTCCATACAAACTTTCATCCCCTATTTAACTGCCATAAGGGTTGAACTTCAAAAAATCCTTCCTTATTCCTTGTCTACATTATAAAGGGAACCTCTTTGCAAAATATCAGCTTTCTGGGTTCAAGGGTTTGGGTTGGGTATTGATGAGTCAGTCAGTCCGTCAGGACTTTTCTTTTTATTTATAGGTATAGATTATTATATTATTTAAAGGTGACGATTCGCCCGATTCGGGCGGAGTAAATATGTGCGAGTGGACTAGTGCCATTATTCCCCTGTCTTGGTGTACTCTGAATGTACAGGGTGGTTTATGCAGTGCAAAATAACTTCCCCTACCTTGATCGATTCTGACCATACGTTGATTTTTGATTTACTTCTTCAGTTTAATGCTAATAGTATTTCCTGGCTCTAACTCACAAGGCTGGCGAAAGGGTGGCGGCACGTAATTGTATTATACTGTCAAAAATCTCAGTGATAGCAGGGGATTCGATTTGCGCTGCCCCATAAATGGCCGTGGGCTCACCCCCTGTCCCCTGGGACCACTTCGACGGCAGGGTGATTCATAAACCTTTTTGTTTATGCTGGATATTTTATCTAGATAACCGAATCCGAGAGCTACTGGTATATTTTTCAGGTGATAAATAGTCAATATTGTATAGTTTAAAATGTTTGAAAAAAAAATGAATTACCATGTATTTCTACTCTTAGAAAACTAAGAAATAATCATTCTAGCATTGAACAAAATCACACATGAATGTTTACAAATTTTCATAGTTTCATATTCGCATTGAAACAAACAGATTAGCTCGTTAAAAGTTTTTGTCGTTACGGTTGGCAACAAAAATAAGTACAACGTAACAACGTCCGCTGTTTTTGCTGTCCGTACGGTAACAGTGTTATTCTGTAATGATCGTCTGAGGGCAATCTCCAGGGATGGAGGATTTTTTGCAAGAAATTGCATAAGAAAATGTAATGCGTTTTTTATCTGACGCTACGTCTACGTTGGCTAGATAATGTAGTTCGTTGTTAGAGAATTACGTAAGTGTTTTCTTTGCATATTGTCTTTCAAGCGATAAAGTAGGAGATTTGGTCCCGAGCAAGTGAGACACTTGAAGAAGAAGCGATTTAAGCAAAATATGTAGGCGCTGAAGCGATTTATTCTGTTTTAGGTACTCGTCTCACATCACTTATTTATAAATTAAACACAAGATGGCAGGGACATCGACGCGGAAATTGTAACCATGGATTCATTCATCATTCTGAACCCCCTAAAAAATTTATTTCGATTATAAAACAAAAAAAGGCTATTCTATAAATTACTAGCTTTTGCAAGCGGCTTCGCCCGCGTGGATATGTATTATACATTTAAACCTTCCTCTTGAATCACTCTGTCTATTGATGAAAACCGCATTAAAATCCGTTGAGTAGTTTAAAAGATCTAAGCGTACAGACACGAAAAGCGATTTTGTTTTACACTATGTAACTAAAGATGAACGCGTAGGTATATCTATCGCATTGCACCTTTCTATGTAACACCTGATTTTTTTGTTGTTAAACTACTAATAATTTCTACGCTAGGGGTCTAAAATAATTTATTAAATTAATAATTTATTGAATAGCAAATTAAATTTCATTCGAATCAATGGATGCACCGGCTTCTTACTAAATGTCAACTATATCGGACGACCCTGGTTACGTATCTCTTTTGGTGACCGTACCTACATTCATATTTCTCGTTATAAACACATTTACGTAACGAACACCACAAAGACACAAATCACAAGTAAATTGCACGAATAATGTCCTTCGCACGTTTGGCTGCATCTTCAAAGGATGCGCAGAGGATGTTACGTCACAGCTTATATTGCGCTTTTTATGCCGCACCGGATGGGCAGGACTGCAGGCCCCGTGGGAGGCGGCATGATATATGTGTTGTTACTGTTGGAACTTGAAGGTTGTGGAGTTACGAGTATTGTTAAGGTGAAGTGTGTGATCTGATAAGGGTTGGTTTGATTTCGAAGATAAATTTGGTTTTTTTTGTGTTTTTATCTGGGTTCATAGTTGTGCCAGTGTTGAAAGTATGAGCATCTTGAACTTCTTGTAATTAGGTTATATATTTTTGTCTACAAGAATTATAGCCACAAGAACAAAATCGATTTGTTATTTTGGAATAATGCTGTATCAATCAAATCAAAATCAAAAGTCATATTCAAACTAGGTCGAAAGTCAGCACTTTTTGAACGTCAAAATTACATAAGACAGTCCCCCAAAACGCCCACCCTTCACCACTTCCTACTCTTCCTAGTCGCGAGCTTATTAATTAATCCCTAATTATTTAAACATACTACTTACTAGGTAAATGCCCAATCAGCTGTTCCTACTTTTTGTATACATACATATAAGCTATGCTATGTATATGCAGCTTAACTAAATGTTTGTAGAAACATCGATTTGGTATGAAGAACACGCTATCTAAGACCCTGTTTTTGATTGTATCTTTTAAAGAAAAAAACGTTAAAAACGAAAAACTTACAATACATGCAAACCTCTCACTCCTAAATAGACCACATAAACCCTGTACAATTGTACATCTATAAAGATATATGTACAAGAGTAATAAAAAAACCCTTTCCCTCTTTATACAATGAATACCTTATCGCAACAGTACCTCCCATCCTCTTCTTATGAAGCAAGAAAACTTTAATAAGAAATAAGAATGCTGAGTGAAACGGAAATGAAGAGAATATATCTTTTTATCTTTTGTAGTCGACGTGAAGCCACCTCTATTCATGAACACGAACAATATGAAGGAACCTGCAGTTTTCTAGGCCATTGGAGCTCTAAAGTGAATAATAGGGCTGTGTATTGGTTTCTTTCAAAAGTTAAAAACAGTGTATTTTTTGTATGATTGTTTTTCAGGGTAACATTTTGACAAAACGTTATTTTTGTTGAAGATTTCGTTTCATACACAGAACCATTTACCTATTAACCTATACATCCGTACATTTGTATACAAAAGTACATAAATAGTACATAAGCAAATAAATAAAATTGAAGTGTATGTTTGTAATGTCAAAATAACAGCTTTTTACTAAATGCATATAAAGTAGATACCTTTAGGGTACAGTAAGCAAAAGAACCATTTTTATAATATTTGTCTGTCTGTCCGTCTGTTTGGTTGATCCGGCTAGGGCTAATCTCCGAAACGGTTGGACCAATTTTGACGGGGATTTTACTGGCGGATAGCTGATGTTGCTACTTGATAATAATTACTTGGCCGTAGATTGACCCTTATGTTTTTACGAGATGTATCCAGTAAGTAGTAGCTAGGTACTCACAACATCTTTATAAACCTCAAATACCTTGGGTATTCAATATCAGCTCGAAGAAAAACGCAAGAAAATAATTATAAACTACACAATCACTTCATTTTCTCAACTTCACATCCCTCCTCTCAATTGAATCGAAAGAGGTCAACAAATAAGATCTGAACGGTATTCACTAATTAAATCAATTAACTGTGAGTACATACACAGTGCTTCGATAGTGCACTTTCCTTGTAATTAATTATTTAATGAGTATCGTGTTACGTAGCGAGCTTTAAGCCAACTGTGACGGGAGATAGGTGTGTTATGGTTGTACATGTGTATGTTATGATGAGAATATTTGATCCTGGAGCAGCTTAGAGCAGTGGTGGCCCAGTGGTATGAGCTGCTACTTACGAGTTGTATGTCGTAGCTTCGAACCCAGACAGGCGTTTTACTTTGTGTAAATTATTTCATCACCACTGCTCTCAAAACGGTGAAAGAAAACATCGTGAGGAAACGAGCATGTCCTAGAAGCAAAAATTAGAAGACATGTGATATATACCAACATCTACATAATTATAGTCATCTCGTACATGTATCTCCAACCTTTAATAAACGGCACGTCGACATAAAATTGCCGTAGCTAATTAGTTAAATTATTAAAAAAATAGCTTAATTTTCTCTAAAAATGAGGTTTTAATTAAGTAATAAGCACTTAAAATCTAGCACTTGGAAATAGGGAGCTATTACATGTATTTAATTTTCGTAATTAATTAAGTACCAACCTTTTAATATAAATTACTTTGTTGAACAATTTTAATCTAAATAAAAGTTATTACGTTCTATAGGTAAGAAGGACCTAATATTTATTCATAATACACTTTATGGAATAATCATATTAATAAAGTTATTCAGAATAAATAATCTTGACGTTATAATTGGATCAATACATCAACTTTTAATTGCACAATTATATGTTAATGTTCTATTTAAATTTATGAAGTGAATTTATTGGCGTAAAAATATTTTCCATTGTTTTTTATTCATGAATAATAATATTATTACGGGTGGCAACATTGTGTGATATAAAAAACCTGGTTAAATGCGACTCGCATATAAAGGGTTCCGAACCACCGTACAATATTTAACACTACAAATAAATAAATAAAAACACGTTTCTTGTATGGGGAGGGAGACCGCCTTTAATTTTGAACTTTAATCTATTTTTATTATTTATTGTAATAGCGGCAATACAAATCCACAGTCAAAAAATTTCAACTTTGCATCTATTACGGTTTATGAAGTACAGCCTGCTGACAGGCAGACGGACAGACAATAGGCTTAGTAATAGGGTTCCGTTGGCACCGTTTGGGTACGGAACCCTAAAAAGTGCAGTTGTAACTCTCGAATCAAACTCTCTACAGAGACGGAAAAATCCCCGATCATTCTGATTTCAGTTTAGCATTGATACGTACGAGAACGGCCTGTGTCTGCTCCTAATCCTGAATCAGCCTGATGATGTCATAAGAATAAGTTTTTAATTACGTCACTGGACAGTCTGAAACTCATTTGGCAAATGGGTCACTTCTGTCAGACGCAATCCGTACAGCTTAACAATTTTCAACGAATTACCGCGAGCTGTCGATACTGTGAAGTGTCCAATTTGTTGGGATATTGGAAATTTATTATTTTTAATTAATTGGGTCAGACATTTCATTTTTTTTACACACACACGGCAGAATCGCGACCTGTGGTTAGATGAGTAACTGCGTAACACACTTTCAATGGCAATGCCATTCATTTTGGACAGTTCAAAAGTGCCTATATGGTTTAATTGAAATAAAAGCTTTAAGTTTGAGTTTGACAGTTCAACAAAATTCATTGCGTTATTTACGTTGTTGAACAGACGAATTTAAACATATGAAGCATTCGATTAGGAATATTCTTCAAGATCCTCCGGATTGCGATCGAAAATATGTTAGGCAATTGGGATCCTGGCTTGTCACTGGCCACTAGAGGAGCCTTAGAGCTTTGCAAAGAATAGTTATTCGAGAGGAAATTCACTGACAGAATGAACACTTACGTCCAGCAAAATGTGTTAGGCTGATAGATGGCGTGGTTATAATACCACCCCTGCGCATAATGATCAATATTGGCGTAGGCAACATTAGATCAACAATTCGACGAGTTTATTTTGATGGATCTTGAGTACGAAAAGAGCGATGGCCTAAGTGGGTCGTTGTATGCAGGGGCCGTTATCCAAACAAGGAAAAGGAAGTACGCAACCTATAGTCATTTATCATTCCCATATTTTATAAGGTTATAATTATGTATACTAGCGAATCGCCCTTGCTTCGAAAGGAAAATCCGTTACGTATTTTAGAAGTACAATGCTGTCACTCAGGCAAACACGAAAACCGACTGTGGAAGACAAGGAATGAAAAATAAAGACATAATTATGCACCTAGCTTCTGACATTTCTTAAGTGACCCTGTGAAATTTCATATGATATTGGATTGGTTTATTGGTGTGTGTAATTTTAAATTTGAATTGAATTTAGATCTCCAAAATAAAGAGTAAATAAAACAGTCGGTTAAATTAAAATATTCTCTACAGCAATCGTTGTATTGCATTGTATAAGCATTGTATAGGATTTCCGTAAAGTGCGAGATCAGAGTAAACTGGAAATGTATATCTTGATGTATAGCCTAGTGTACACGCTTGCTGTAGAGAATATTTTAATTTCAATCGCTTTATTAGGCTTCAAAAGGTCCGTTTAAGTAGCTTCTAGTCACTAATCCATCAACGAACGCTGAAGTGTGTCCATCCAACATGAGTTACTGATGAGGGAACCATTAAAAGTCGAGAAGTGTTGTCAAAAATGGCGTCTAATTGGTGCGCATTTTGTTTTTTTTTTAAACGCATTCACAGTAACTGCTCATACAGCCAAGTTGTAGCCCTATTCTGCCATCTACGGCATTTTTGAATTACGCTCAATTATCTTGATGTACTACATCTATTATAATACGTATATGGCACAAATACAGAAGGAGCACATGTAATGTTATTTTATTTATGGTAAATTAAACATGTTTGCAGAAAAGTATTCTTGTCCTCAAGTCATTATTCTGCACAATTATGTCGCAAATGGATGTCAACACATAATTTTGACAAAAACGTCGCCATATTTCAACGTTTTATCGTTTTCGCGTAATTAACGAAGTTGAAATAACTTGTGAAATAACATATTCATAAAAAAGCCTTCCCGTTGACTTCCTCACATATTCTACGTGGCAGTTTTTTACGTTTTAAATTGCGAGGGAATTTTTCATAAAATACTTTATAAAGAAAGGAATGTTGGACAATTTTTATACAGCCATAATTGGCTGCATAAAATTGTATATATGTATAGCTTTTTTTGTTATTGCTACAATTTTGTGACATTTTATTTTAAATTTTTATGCTGATAATTTATTCTTCTCTGTGGCAACTTTGTGAAATTTTATTTTATTTTTTATTTGTAATATGGGTTTTGCCCGAAAAAAATGAATTTTATTTATTTATTTTTAAGGTTATTGTTTAGTGAGATACGCTGAAATATGTGCCCTTAACATACATAACATCACTGATCTTCCCAAATGATTAGATCTCTATCTAACCACCACCCACTAGAGGCGATCGGCGGCGGCGATCTCTCGCGTCCGGCCCTGGTGCAGGCCATGGTACGGAGCGAGAGTGAATGGTTAGCCGTCACCTCCTTCTGCGAAGCAGTAATGCTCGCAAAGAGGGAGGCGGCGCACGTGAGGGAGAGGCAGTATATGCGCCCTCACGGCCGTAGTCGCCGCGGGAGAAGCCCTGGGCGTCGGGAATCCCAGGCTGATTCCCGGCCACCGTAGGCGCGGGCTTGCGGACGGCGAGTAATGGGTAGCTCGCTGTCCGGTAAGGACCAAGCCCGGGTCGACGGCGCGTTGTGTTCCACGCGCGCCTCAAAGAGATGTCAGCACCAATAGATGGGGTCCGCAAGGACCGATGCCTGCCAGGGGTGCGGGTTGTTCGAAAGAGATACCGCGGCCCCTGTCACACAGGCAACTGAGGGAACACGGGTGGGTTTTAGTCAGTAAAAGTCTGACACGCCCGAGTTATTTGATGATTTCCCACCCAAAAAAAAAAAAAAAAAAAAAAAAAAAAAAAAAAAAAAAAAAAAAAAAAAAAAAAAAAAAAAAAAAAAAAACCACCCACTACACCTCTGTATACCTAGTTACCTACCTGCCAGCCTATAGTAGCTCACACCTATATTTCACACATTTATGTATAAGTAGGTAATACGGGGCGAGCCTATTGCAATATCAATACTCAATACTCAATACTCAATACTTTAATGCATTCCATAATGTGTACATAAAACAGTTGGTATGATATTATAACATCGAATCAATTATGGACCCTGTCGGGCACAGCAAAGTTAATTTTTATTGGAGAGAGGATGAAGGCGCTTTTTGTTAAGAAAAAAAAAAAATTTTTATTAAAATAGGTAGTAGCATTTAGTTACATTCGTTTTTATAGTAGTAAGTAAGTATTTATATATTTGGTTTTAAATTATATTTATATATTGTTATATTATTTATTATACGATTTATATTATTAACACCATAAGTTATAATAAACTAAATATGTATTTACAATTTTATTCAGTCTTGAAGGATGTTATTATTATTAATTGTGCACTGTTTAGTATATACATTTCAAAATAAATTTAAAGTATTTTAGTGTTTAAAAATAATATAAATTGGTATTTTTAAAGTGAAGTTTAAAATGAAATGTAGGTATTAAGTAAAAAAAAATGTTTTTATTTTTGTTGGAATTTATCTCTAAAATATTCGTCAATAGTGTAGTAGCTTTTGATTATCAGAAATTGTTTTAATTTATTGATAAAGATATTATTTTTATTTATGTTTTTTATGTGTTCCGGTAACTTATTGTATATTTTAATGGACATAACAAATGTACTAGAAGAGTGCATTTTTAATCGTGAAGTGGGTATGTTTAATCTGCTTTCATGTCTTAGTGCAATTTTTGTTTGGATATCTCCTCTTTTGGTATAGAATTTCGGATATTTTCGTACAAATTTACACATTTCAAGTATGTAGAGGCACGGCAGGGTTAATATTTTTAGGTCTATAAAGTGGGGTTTACAGGAGTCTGTATCTTTGATGTTCATTAAAATTCTAATCATTTTTTTCTGTTGAGTGAATAATATAGGCGCGTCCGTACTATTTCCCCATAGAATAACTCCATAGTTGAGCCATGCAAATGCGTACGCGTAATAAGTTACTAGTGCTGTTTTGAGGTCTGTTGTTTTCTTAATTTCACGGAGAGCGTATGAAAACTTGGATAATTTCGTTCTTACTTTATGAATATGTGATTTCCAATCTATGTGTGAATCTATGTCTAGGCCTAAAAGGGTGAATTTATTTACTGCTTCTAATTTTGATCCGTTATATTTGAAACTAATACATAGAGGTATTTTTTGTCGCGGGTGGAAAGTTATTATTTTTGTCTTATTGTAGTTAATTTCAAGGTTGTGTTCGTTCATCCAGTGTATTGCAGTGTCAAGTATAGAACTCAATTTTTGGTTTAAATTTATATTATTATCACATGATGTTAAGATAGAGATGTCATCGGCGAATAATACGCATGACTCATTGATGTGGTCAGGGAGATCATTTATGTAAACAAGGAATAGCAGGCACCCTATCACACTTCCTTGTGGTATAGAAGCGTTTACGGACATGTTTTGGGATCGAATTAATTCTATTTCTTTTGACATATGATTGAAATGTTCTATTTCTACAACTTGTTCTCTGTTTTTTAAATAAGATATGAACCATTCGTAACTTTTTCCACGGATACCGATGTTATATAGTTTATTTAATAATATATCAAATTGCACCTTATCATAAGCTTTTGTCATGTCTAATAACAATCCTACAGCATATTTTTTATTATTAATTATATTGAGGGCTTCTTGTATAAATTTATAAACAGCCAAAACGGTAGATCGGTTTTTCCGAAAACCATTTTGACTATCATTGAATATGTTATATTTTTCACAAAATGCATACACACGATCGCACATGGCTTTCTCAAATATTTTTGAGGCTGTTGGTAAGAGAGCAATGGGACGGTAGTTATTTGGGTCGGTTTTATTATTTTTCTTGTGGATCGGTTTTATAAGTGCTTTTTTTAATAAATCGGGAAAAACGCCTTCTTCAAAAGATTGGTTAAGTAATATGTAAAATGGCAAGGTTAATTCGTCAGCGCATTGTCTAAATAGAGTGGGGGGGAGTTCGTCAATTCCATGGCTTTTCTTGTTTTTTAAATTTTTTATTATTGTATTGACTTCGTAAGGATCTACTGGGCTAAGATATAATGTATTTTGTGTAGCTGAAATCGTCGGGGGTCCTTTTGATTTGCTGCCGGGAGGTATTGTGCTGTCCCCAGCAATAGAAGCAAAGAAACTATTAAATATGTTGGCTACCTCTTGGGGTTTTGAAGTCAAGGTATTATTTATTTGTAGGGTTATGTTGTGTTTAACACTTTTAAGTTTCTTATTTGTGCGTTCATTGATTATTCCCCACATTGTTTTAACTTTATTGTTAGATTGCATCATTTTATTTTTAAAGTGTAGTTTTTTTGCAACTGTGACGGTTTTCTTCAATGTTTTTTCATATTTTTTATAATATTTTGTTAATATTGGATTTTTTGTTTTTATTATTAATGTCTTTAACAGTCTTTTATTTAAACACGATTTTTTTAAACCTACAGTGAGCCAATATTTTTTATATTCTGATTTTAATTTAATTTTACGCAATGGTATACATTGATTTAGAATAGAGATGAGTATGTCATTAAATGTTTTATAATTTATGTTAATGTTATTATCGGTTCTCAGAATATCATTCCAATTAAGTTTTTGTATTTTCTCTTTGAACTTTGATATATTTGTGTTATTAAATAGTCTTTTCATTGTGTACCAGTTATATGTTTCTGATTGTTTAGGTATTTTTAAATGTAAAATTGTACTATGGTGGTCGGAAAAACCTAGCTCTTCTGTAGTTGTGTACATGTCTTTGTGGCCAAAGTTTGTGAATATTAGATCTATGCACGTTGCAGTGGTTGGTGTAATACGTGTAGGGCTTTTTACATGTTGAGTAAAATTATGTTCCTGCATAAAATTTAAAAATTGGTTTGTTTTTAAATTATCCGATATTATGTTAACATTAAAATCGCCGCCTATTATTATATTAAGTTTGTAGTATTTATTATTTATATATTTTAGAATTCGTTTTAATTGCTGATAAAATACTTCTTCCTCTCTTCTATTCCAGTACATAGTTACTATCAATAAATTTTCTATTGGTAATTCCGTGGCGCATAGTTCTATTATATATTCTATGGACATTTCTGAAATATCATTTCTATTTATGCTGTCGATATGTTCTTGTAGAAGTGTACAAACACCGCCACCCGTTCTAGTACTGCGACAGAAGGAAGATGCAAATTTATATCCACTAAATTGAATGAGATCAAGTTTTTCTTGAGTTAGCCAAGTTTCCGAAATACATATTGCTTTATACAATGGGTTTTTATCAATGAATGCTTCGAGTATATCTTGTTTGTTGTTAAGGCTTTGAATATTTTGGAACATTATTTTAAATGGTTGGTCGTTGTTTACGAAATGTCTGGTTCTCTGCCTCGTTTGACATATTTGTAGGGCAAAGTTGGTTAGAGTTGTTCAATATTGTATCATTTTCTTGGGTGTTGTAATCGTATTGATGTTTGTTGTTTTCTATGTTAATCAGTTGTCCGTCTATATATAGGTGGTTGTTTCTTATAATTGCATGAGATCCATTTTTCCTGGCTTTAAATAGTTCTTCTCGCATTTGTGCTCTATACTTTCGTGTATTTGCGTCTAAAAATTCAGATATGAAAAGTCCGGTTCCTTGAAAATAAGTGTTATTGTTAACAATATATTTAGCCATTCTCTTGCTAATAAATTCGATGACAAGTGGTCGGTTCTTAGGTCCACCGGGTCTTCCAAGCCTGTACAGGTCTTCTATATATCCTGAGACGTCTATGTTGACTATATCACGGAACAGTTCTATTAATCTGTTGTGAAGTGCACTTTCAGGCTCTTTGTAGTAATCGGCCAGGCCGTAGAGTACAATTTTTCTTTGGTTATTCTCTTGGATATTTGGAACTTTTGATGCTTCTGTAGCTAGCTTTCTTATTTCTTTCTTTAACTTTTCATTTTCTGTTTGAAGATTTTCTAATTTTTTATTAATGTTTTCTATTTCTTGCTTTCTTTGGTCATTCTGTGTTGTTAAGGCGTTTGTTTTATAATCTAAATCTTGTCTTAGTTCTGTAATAGCATTATATATTTCTGTGTGTATTGTGTTTCGTAATTCTTGTATAATAGATTTGTTGTTTTCTTTAAGATGTGTGATTATAAGTTCACTTAAACCGTGCATTGTTAAATGAGTATGTGTATCATTCATTGTCTTAACATTTTCTTCTGTGTGGGTAATAACATTTTTTTCCGTAGGAATGGTGTCGCCCAAAAAACTCACGTCGTCGTAACAAGTTGTTTCGTTATTTGGATTTATTGTTTTTTTTCTCAAAGTGACAAAAGTTTCTTCAGGTGATGTAGGTGATGTAGATGATAGCTGATTGATGTCAGTGCCTCTAGGGATACGTAAGGGGGTGTTTGTATTTCCAGTCTTGGGTATTTTACAGATGCAAGTCTGACATTTCCACGTATTTTTAATTTCCAGTGTCATCTTTTTAGTGTAGTAGTCTTTAGAAACACCTCCGCACTCTAGATCGTATCTGCATTTACATAGCACACAAATAAGATTTTCTCTTATGGGTAGCTTATTTTTACAGCCAGCGCATACAGGTGTAGATGCCATTTTGGTACTGCTTCTGGACACTTTTATGAGGTGTAAGCTAGTTTGCTGTGATAAAAATTCGAATAAGCGACCTCTAGCGTGTAGTAGCAAAAGTTCTTCTTTGAACGATTTTTGTGATACGTAGTGTCAATGTTCAGCGATAGATGGCGCTATTTTACAGTATCGAAGAGTATGACTAGCACTTTTAAGGAATTTATTTTCTTAGGTGTTATTTCAATAATTATGTACCTTTTCTGAAGGTCCCTTTCTTCTTTTTAGTATATCTTCCTATTTATCACTTTTCCAAAACAGGAGACAGGAGACAGGAGCAAATAAATATGGTTTATTTTGAGACGCAGCAAAATGGGAAAGCAGTTAAAAATGCAATGCAACTCAATTTAATTAAATATCGACATTTTCCTTTGTAACTAGCGCCCTCCAGAAGTTTCAAGATAAACTGGTCACCCCTTAATTTGAATCACGGCATGTTGCATGCAAATGTTAATTATAATAAGAATACACCTTTACATTTCTACAACATCAAAATACAGCTGTATTGTAATACTAATTAATTATCTTAATCGTTTATTAGTCTGTTGATAGGTAATTTGATGGGATTGCTTGTAATTAGCAATAGCAAACCGATGTTGTTCGCAGAATTTAGCGGCCATTTTAATTGGTAAGATGACACTATAATAAATAACTGTGCTTGCTTAGTAATTACATATAGGTTTATAAGTGCGCATGATGTGATGTAGTAGTGTTTTAAAGGATAGTTGTTTCCAGATTCCGGATATTCGGCTACCCTTAAATTCGGATAGTCAGACGTCCGGCCGAAGATAGCCTGATAAGAGCTAGCCCGCACCTTTGCAATTCATTAAAATCCAACGAAAATTACCTATTATCTAGTATTCGACTGGATAGTAAAATAAGGCCAGATAGGCCGGATACCGGATAGTTACTGAATATCCGTTTCATCTCTAATGAATGTCTCAGACTGTAATTAAATTTATTATAAGTACAATTAAAACGATAAATACTTAATTAGTTTCTGTGTAAAAATTTTGCACCGTTCGAATTAATTTAATCATTTCCTAACAATAGCAGCTTGAGCAACATTTTCTCATGTCAAATGAATTAAGATTGTACAAAAAAAAATGATGAATGTAATTATAATCACTGTAAAATATGTGTAATTATATTCTCGCCATCTTTTTGTGTTGTGTGGAAGCCACGGGCCCCTTTCATTTATCAGGTGGAACGGTTCATGTAAATGGAGTGTAAAATAGGGAACAAAATTTATGTACTTATTAAGTTCAGTTTTTAATGTAAGAAGTACAACTTCCTTCGGAAAAAACATTTCGATGAAAGACTAACCGACAGTTAACACCACTAAAGTTACAAATATAAAACCATAGAGTGGAGGAAATTATTTCAAGAAAAAGGGGGTGAAATGGGGTGTAAACTTTTGTAAGGAAAATTATATTCTCCGAGTGTTTCTATTTCTATGTCTTCTTTTGATTTTTTTTTCGATAGTTATGAAAGACGCAGTTACCTGCATTCTTTATTATTTTTCAAAACTATAGTAGGGGTGAAAATAATATTATAGAAAAACATCTTCGTTTAAAATCAAAGTTCATAGTTAGATATAATATTGACTTTGCCTTTGAAAACATTACCGCCGTGACCTCGGTATGTTCCGGGCATCCTTTTAATTAACCCGTACGCTGCGGACAGGGTATAAATTATTGTTATTAAAGATAATAATATGTTATCAAAGGTTTCTGTTTTATTGTATAGTTTTATTGATGTATCCTGGGCTATGTTATTAATAGTTATTATATTACTTGCGCTTTTAATTACAGGGTAATATGAAGTGCATTTTATTAGTTGTATTTTTTAGGTTGACCTTTGTTTTGCTACACTTCGATAAAGCTCAAAAGGATGCTTTTCGAAGTATATTATTTACTTGTAGATGAAGAACACTAGTGCAGTCAAGGTAGGTTAATTAAGTTATCATATATAGGTATACAAGTTACTAATGGATATGTGCAACAATGCATGTCAAATAATATGACAGTTCCAAACTATATATACCGTCTCGGGTTTCGCCTGTTAGCAGGGAACCGAACGTTATTCCTACTCAAAACCCAGAAACATCAACCAAACGCCAAAACAAACATTCCATAACCCATGAGTACAAACTCAACACGTATGAAAATCAAAAATGGTACCTAATTGTGGATCATGAATGGAGTCGCGTGAACATCGGCAGTGACCTTGTGGACTAGTCGGCTGCCCGGGCAGGCTATTGCACTGCACGCGGTACCCCGCCCCGCTCACCCTGCCCGCACGCCCCGCTTTGCCCCGCACGCAAATTATTGAGCCACCTCGCTTGCCCCCCCCTGCCTGCATTTCCTTCCGCGTGCCCCGCCCGGGATTTTAGTTTCACTGGGATGCCTCGGATTGCGTTAGGTTATGATTTTCGTGTTTATTTATTAGATTATGGCGCTTGCTGTTCTATTTGTGAAAGGAAGTTTTAATATTTTGTTTTTGGTGCAAGAGTCGTAGATGTTCTTTTATCTAACTGGGACCCTATTCTCTCCATGTAAAGAGAGCTTTAAGAAAAAAAAGCGTGTTTTTGATATCTTCAAGAGAGCTATTTAACTATCTCTGTACTTTATTTTGGATAGATTTTGGATTTAAAGTAAAGTTCAAGGACTTTCTCCGCAAGAGTACGTTTTGCTTTAATACCCAACTAGGTGAATGAATTCATTAATAAGGTATTTTAATTCTAAATGTAATTTACTTTTCTAACAGGAATTATTTATGTAGGTATGCAACAAAAGTTACCCATTTCGATGTTATCAACGGCTCGCCCCGAGCGATCCTTCTGAGCTAAAATGTGATGAATAAATGCATAAATCTACATGTTTATCCATTACATTTTATATAACTAATGCAATGTTATGCAGGCAATGCTAAACACTCGCTATTTCCAATTAAATAATGATTTAAATTACGTGGACGTGAAGTTTGTTGACCCTAGTTGCAGAGAGCTTTTATAAAATGAGAAGAGAATTTCCTTTGAAACATGGTGGAACTACATTTCCTTATCATTTTTCTACAGATAGGATCCAGTCGCCGACAGATGTATAAGAAAAGTAAAGGTTTTCTTATAGGAAAACTTCGTATCAGTAAATCTCGGCGTCCGCCAAGCAACCTGTTGAGAACATAAAATAATAAGGTGGTCGGTATCTCAGTAACCCTCCAATGTTTTGATCTGTCCCACATCGGGGCCGCGCGAAACACCGTCACGTTTTTGCCGCCTGTTTTGAATTTATAAAGTGGTCCGGCCAACAGCTGATCGACCGCCGTTGCCAGCGCGCTACGCCGCCCCCGCTCTCAAAGGCGCGGTGTTGCCGCTCCGTGCGCTCGCCCGGTGAGCCAAGTCTCTGAGGCGATCGACCGACCACCGCCCCCTCCCCTCCCCACACATAAAGCACAATTTCCCCAACACAGTGCCTTCTGAAATAGTTACCTTTTTAGACTATACCCTTTTTTGGTGGTGAAATTTTCCGTTTGTTGCTTAGGGTTGGGCTCGCATCAGGGTTAGCCGGTCGATTGCTTATTCTGATGTGTTAGGTAAGCTTTCTAGTCTGGCGAGATCAGAATCCGTCAGTGTTCGCTACGTCAGCGTCAGGAACAATCCGCTAAAAGGATTGTGACAGCAATGATTTAGGGAATATTTTTGGAAGCTTTCAGAGGTTGATGTAACTTTAAGAGCATTGTCTGAAATGTTACCGATATAAATCTTTGTTTTTACAAAGTTCAGAAGTTTCAGAGCAAAATTGTCCTACATTCTCAAGTTGATTGAAGGACGACACCGCTCAATCGATGGAGGTTAAGATGCCGCGAACCAGTCAACTAAACGAAACGGGTTCCTGGCTGGCTCCATGGCACAGAGTCTACGACCAGTTATGCATTATTACGATCTTCACACAATGCCTTATTGCTACTTACGTGGCTTCATTTCGCGTTGATATTGCTATGAATATACACGTTAGTTGGTTTTTTGCTCTTTTTCCTGGTGACCCGACGTAATAAAGTTACATCGGGCTCACTTCGGGTTACGTAGCAGTTAAGGGTTTAATAGCATAGCATTATCGTCACGTACTTAATGGCTGAAGGGACAGGATTAGGTCCTAAGGTGCACTTAACTTCGTCCAAAGTTGATGAAGGCATTATGTTTCAAGCATCGGAAAAGCATTCGAATTTCAGGAACCTACCATATTGATATTTCATTCCAATATGCTCTTTGCCTGGTCTGAATATAAATTCAGGTCAAGTTCCAAAGCAATTGGGTTCATATTGGATCTAATTGGTTAGACCTCAATTCAATCATAAAGGTTAACAGAAATACAATTAGTGGTAGAGCACCACTTTAGTTTGAGTTGCGAGTGGAACAAGATTGGTTACCTTTAATATCCTAAATTGATTCAGAAGGCTTAAAAGCGCAGGTTTAAGAAATTCCATGTTACACTATGAAAGGCTTTTTAGGTATAATTGGCTCGTGTTTGAGTAGGTATCTTATCTGAAGACAGACTAAGAAGCGGAAGATGATGTGTACACGTTCGCCTACTGGTTGTCTCAACTTCTCTTGAATATCCATGCAAACCAATAATTTTACTGTATTTTCACGTCTAGATACGGGAATATAAAAAGAATAGAAAAGGTATAGTTGAACGTAAAGTGCACTCTAGAGAGGTCAAAGTCCTCGGAGTGCTTACGTCATGGAACTCTGCGAAGGGATGGATATACTGTAACCTTCGATTCGAGGCTTCTAGTATCTGAAATGGCTTTATTTCTGTGTGATGTAACGAATTATTCTACGGTCACCAACTCGAGATATTATTAGGGCAGTATTTTTAAGGTCGTTCGTTTAACAGTGAGCGGTGCAGGATTAAAATTACGATGGAATATTATGATGGCAACTAGATTATCGAAAATTACCTATTTTCTGTAGGAGGTATAGTGCCTACGTTTTTTTACATTATCCGCACATTTAATTGAATAGGGTTAAGTCTATCCCTGTCTTTCAAAATACGTAAGTGAAACATTCAGTGATCATATTCTTCGAAGTATCTTGTTTGAAAATTAGATGCTTAAACAAAACCCTTAGTTTCTGCATCCTCATTACAGATAGATTCCAATTATAAAATTGACTGCGAGCCACTCGGGAGAGGACTGCATATAATTTTGAATTTCATGTTTATGCCAATCGATTTGCTTGAAAGAAAGTCGGCCCACAACATGTTATAATGCAGAAATAAACATGTCTGCAAAGGTAGAACTGCTAAAGTGCTTAAAAATATTGCCTTTAACACAAACCATTTCAAGTAATGTACATGTTACTTATCGCACCATTTCCCTACAGGGGTGCACTATCTGATCGAACGCCACTGTAGTGAATATTCGGCGCTCGATCTACGTTCCCATGAACATATCTATCGTGGTATCAAATAGTTCTTGCCACGAGCCATTAGGCATCATAAGTGTGATTTTATGTATGATTGTAGCCACCTATCACGCTGTTTCTTGGTTGGGGTCTGATATCTGATCAAGTGGCGGTTTGCCGAATATTTAAACGAATAGTAGGCGACGAATCTATGTTATGTTGTATAGGTTTTCTTATCAACTATTTAACGTCCTCTTATTGTATTTGCCTTGTAAAGGCACAATCACCGTTTTCGAAAAAATATTCACATCGTTGTTATGTAATTAGGGTTCAGTATGAAGTTAGAAGTTGCTTAAGTTACGCTCAAAAGTAAACATGATGTTTTTTCTCTAGGGATTAAGACAGTCAAATATTTGTGACGGATATTCGTTGCAAATATCTGGCGACGTCGTAACTATGTGTAATATCATGCGTGCGTTCGTAATTAATGTAAAACACCACAGGTGGCGTAAAGTATCGCGCTTCTAAAGGTATTACAAGTATTTAGTTACTAGTTATTCGGACCACAGGTGGTCTTAACTACCGAGTTTTTACCCACGTATTCGTACATGGAATTTATAATAATTAAGATGTTTTTTTAAACGAGTAAGTTTATCGTTCGGATCTGACGAACAAATTGGATATTTGCAAAGGTGCTCTGATCAAGCGAATTTTATGTGAAGACCATAATCAGTTTATTGTGATTATGAACGAAACGAATGGGAAGCTCCCTAGCTTTGCCTTCTTGCTTGATAGATTCGAAGATTCCGTAGTTCATGCGTTTAAGAAACATAATATCGGAGAAAACTGTACCTATTTGAATGTGTGTGTATCTGTGACTGCCTCGTTGGTCTAGTGCTCACAAGCGCTTGTGCTGAGAATGAAGTCCTGAGTTCGATTCCCAAGTCCCGTCCTGTTGATGGCATTAGGTTCGCCCTTTGATATGGGACTTAAACAAAAAAAGTGAAATGATGGCTGATAGAGATGTATGAAAGACAAAGACATGCTACGCGCCGACCCAAGCACCATGACCCGTACAACAGGATGCTGATGACACTGAGTTGGTACTACGAACGAGTTTCATTTAGCGAGTGATTATAGAAATAAGACATAGAAATGAGAACAGTGGTGGCCCACTGGTAACAGCCGCGCCTAACGAGTTGCAGGTCGCTGGTTCGAACCCAGACTTTGTGTATATTCATTATCACTGCTCTCAAAACGGTAAAGGAAAACATAATGAGGAAACCGGCATGGCCTAGAACCATAAATTCGAAGACATGTGGCATCTAACAACCCGCACTGCCCGCGTGGTGATTTACGGCCCACTCCTTCTCACAGAGAGGAGCCCGGTGCCCCAGAAGTGGGACCATTATAGGCTGATTGTACCTATGCTATAGAAATTTTCGCTACTGGAGCAGATTATGAAGGAATATGTCTCGCCTGCTCGATATCCACACATCATACATTATTCAACGTATGTGTCACCTGATTGGCATTAATTAGTACCACAGACGTCATTACTGTTCATGCTTAGAAATTAACAACAAAAATATTATATTCTAAAACAGCAACCACGAAAAAGATCGTATAATATAGATAAATTGTAGTTTCTGTCCTTGTCAAGTTAGAAATACCCCAGAGATGTATAAAGAAGTATTATTCTCATTTGTCTTTTATTTTCCTCCTGCAGAAAGAAAGGAAAAATAAACCTAGGGTATTGTAGGTTAATCACTTATTAGGGTCAACAGTAAAGTATATAGTACCTGAGGGTGCCTTCACTGTAGGTTTTGTTTTGCAGCTAGATTATTAAGCCTACACACATTAATACTTGGTACTGCTCCAACCAGCCTTCGGCGAAATATTATGATCACCAAACTTAGTGAGCACAGTTTGTTTAAAGTATTGTGTGCTCATAATTTTATTGGCACCTCTACCCTTGGAAACGGACGCAATAATTAATAGGTTCTGTTTGGTAGTGAAATAGTTAGGTAGCTACTAGCTTTACAAGTGTTATAGCTTTTTGGGAATAAATTGCTTCTCTGTTACTAAACTTCACTACTTACTATTATTTACATATTTCTGTTTCGCTTTTTTAATATCTCTCGATTTATACAGGGTCTCAGGGATATAGACGCGCAGCCTGTTAATTAACAACCTGCAATATGGTAATTCTGAATCCCCCTACGTTGAAATGTATGGAACAGCTATTTTTTTATTGCACTTTTCTATGAAACAGCAGACAAAAGCAGTTTACGCTAGAATCATGTGCTGAATTCATGGTTGCCATTTGTGCGTCAATATCCCTGCTGTATGTATATCTATTATCTCAAACATTTCATCTAGTCTTGCCCTTATAGAATTTTACGATTTCGTCTTCCCACCTCGACCTCGCTGGTTTACCTCACAATAAAACTAAGAGAGTATACTCGTAATAAACCAAATGAACTTAAATGTCATACACAACATAAACCCTAGCTCCACTAGCACTCAACTGAAGCACTAGCCATGGTAATAAAAGCACTAGATAGATAAGCATCTACACCAGGGAGCGATGACCGACATGACAGACGGGAAGGTTTCACACGTTCGAAGATCGGCTCCAGGATTGCCATTGTATAGCCTGGGAGCGAAGCTATATGATCACTGATAACATAACGATATTAATCCAGGTTGCAGAATAATACATGTTGGTATTGGTCTTAAGGTAGAGTTAACAAAGCTAATACTTGCATTACGAAAATCACCTTTATTGTTACGATCGTAAGGTTAGTGTTGCCATCCGTCCGGGTTTATCCGAACATGTCCGGCTTTTCTGCCACCCGTCCGAGCTTTGTCTGGCCTTGTCATTTGCCATTTTCTTTAAAGTTTTTCGCAATTTGCAGATACAAAGTATGATTCGCGACTGTAACACGTATGTATTTACAGAATTATAAAAAAAAAACTGGTCAAGTGCGAGTCGAGCTCGTGCGCCGAGGGTTCCGTACCTACCCATTATACCGCCATAATAAAAAGATATGGGCAAATTTAGATTTTACCGAAAACTTGTAAGTATCAAAATGTACCTTAATTTTATTTTATTTTTTGAATTTTTTGCTTCGGGAATTCTAATCGCGCTTTCAGTAGCGTTAGAATCGTCTTAGGCGTTTGAGTCACTCTCATAGTAGATTCAAATTCAGTGTAGTTGGCTACACTGATGAGAAACTATCTATTGCCTATAAATAAAAATTTAATACTTTTCGTTAGTAAGCGTGTCGTAATAGTCCGATTTAGGTTTTATGCAAAAATAAATTTGAAAAGTTTCCCGGAAAATATTCACATTCTGGAAAAACTAAACGTCTTTTTTAACCGACGAAAAGAAGGACGAGGTTCTCAAGTCGACGCTAATATTTTTTTCTATGACATTTATCTATTATTTATGTAAAATCGGACAGAACAACATCTGTCGGGTCTGCTATTTTATCATAAGAATCGTTTAGTTTGGATGAAAATATTTTTCATTGAAATACTGAACATTTTTAGGAAACAAGTCATGCTTTCAAACGAAACCTTTCAAACATTCCAAACACGCTGCAAGAAAACTCAGATAGCTACCTAGGTACCGACGTAACTGCAACATTTTACAAAGATAAGAATGTACCGCTCCGAGCAACTCAAAGGAACGGAGCAAGACCAAAGCCTTTCATACAGATCAATCAATACCTTGCCTTCTCCCGAGAGGAACACACAGCAACACTGTGCCTTACACCGACACACCCGTGTTTCAGTAAGTACAACCCATCAGAAGGATCGAACGCGTGTTCACGTAGGAGGAACACGCCTCTTTCGTGTCGCGCTTTTTTAACGCCGCCACGATTATGCTGAAGAATTGACAATAGACGAACGTGTTATGTTATTTTTCTAGGAATGTACAAACAGTTTAAAAACATGTGGGCGTGTGCCATGACTGATGTAACATAAGAATATACAGGGTGGCAGCGATATCGACGCGAACACTATAACCTTATATTTAGCTCATGATTCTAGACCCTAGCGTAGAAATTCGTCGACTATCAACTGTTTCATAGAAAAGTTCAGTACCTACGCGTTCAAAATATATGGAACGAAGCATGTAAAAAAAATTGGCGAAGAAAAATTTCAATGCAGGGGATTCGGAATCTTTTACTTACTCAATCCAAGGTAAAAGGTTACCTATCGATGTCCTTGCCATCCTGTATGTCTCAGCTCAGAATCATAGACCAATCTACATTCGTATGTATTCAATTTGCTAATCAGCAATGGTATCGTGTCCGCCAATCAGCACCCGGTTGCCCCTTTGGCCCTCGTGTTGCCTACAATAAAGTGTTGCTTGATTGACACAAAAAATCTGTTTAGGATAATAATCGACATATTTATACTCCATTTGAAATAAGATTGGACATTTAAACAAACCCTTTTTACAGTCCGTTCAACCGATTCTGACTTCTATATCGTAGGCATAAGGATGGCAGTAAAAGCAAAAAAGTAGTTACAAAACCAACTGTTTACTGCAGCTGCCATTTGTCATGCCACCAACGCAATAGAAGTCAGAATCGGTTGATCGAACTGTAAAAAAGTTTTAGTTACATGGCTAATCTTATTTCAAATGGAGTATAGTAACTTTTTAATCAAATTAGCAGATCAACTAAGCTAGCTAAAATTGCAAGAGGTATAAGTCATTATCTTCTCTAGAAAAATCAAACTGTTGCTAAACATAGTACATATTTACCTAGTAAAAATTATCTACGGATGTAAGTACCTGCATCCAAAGTTCAAAATGTTGTCCCTTGTCACACATGTACATTCTGATACAACAGTATCTACCTACAGCATGACTTGCACTTAGACCTGACTATTGTCAAGTGTTTTACGTGAATATTCAACGAAGTATATTTGTCATTCGAGACTACTTTCCATACTTTTCTAAAGACGTTTGACCTTAACCGAACGTCCTCAAATAAGACAGACACCTGTAGGAGTAGACTTTTGTTTTATTTTTCTATTATCTTCACCGAAATAGTTTTACTGAGAATTCGTAAAGATCATCCAAATTGATTTTTCTCATTAGTACGGCGGGAGCTAAGTCTTTATTGGGTTTAATACTTTTATTTGTTTTCGCGATAAAATGTTTAGTTTGTTTTTCAGCTTCATTACCTTCAGTTCTTGCGACTTTTGCGTCACTGTCTATAAAAATATATATTTTAGACCAGATCCTTTGAGCCTTGTTTCTTTACTATTTTTTCTCTTGATTCTACTATTAGTGGTTTGTAAGATGTAATTGATGATTTTACGTATCGACTACGGTTTTGTATCGGTTCTTTGATCCAACACCACAAAACTCTTGCATAGAAGCATAGTTTCTTTTAAAACTACTAAAAGAGACTGTTATTTTTAACCCTCAGTAAGACATTATCAAGAAAATCTCAGTTTAAAACACTGGCTACGCTCAGGGCGTTAGAACCACTTAAGATCAGCCGAGCAATAACACGCTGAGTGCAAAAAGAGCTGCAATAAGTGACAGACTGCTAATGCACTACCTACGGGCATTGACTAGCTACACGTAGGCATACAGATATATGGTGTAGGACGTGCATCAATGTAGGTACAATCGAACAAATTAATATTGATTAGTGCCTAATGTCTACGTTAGCGAGTGGTTTGGTGAGTACTGGGTCAAACAAAACATTTAATTTCTTTTCGAACAATATTTGTCATCAACACCCTAAGAAGGATATCGAACAAACATATTAGTACACTGGTGCTGTTTCTTTTGTTTTCGGCGTTTCCTATCTGACTAGTCTAGTCTGTGAAGAAATGCTGAAAGAAACGAGAGGTCACAGTCTCTTTTAACGTCCAGACATAATCTTGGTCAGATTATGTGAAGACCTGCACGTTTTCACCAATCTACATAATTATACTGGTGTCTGAAGTGGTCTTTTTAGGAAAGAACCAAACAGATTGAGTCGACCCGTCCAGTCAGTGTTCAGTGTCAGTTAAATATTGGCAGTGCAGTGTAGTAGAATATATTTGCCTGTATATCAAATATGTTGTTCGACTGTATGAGTGTACGTGTGTGGGTACATTCGTATCGGAAGCTTTTCCGTGCATGCAATACATAAAGATTATACCCTCTGTTGTTGTTTTTTGTTCTTCGATTAGTTGCGTATCCTCGGGCTCTGTCCCCATTAATGTTTGGTTGTGGTGTTTCTTTTGTATTGCCATCGTTAATATTTCGTCCTTATTGTTGCTCTTCCTAATTAATTAAATTAGTGTCTATTCCAATGCAAATACTTGCAGTATCCTCTTGCCTATTGTGAAGAAGTTTTTCTCTTTAATTTGATAGCACGGATTAACGATGTTGAGGCTGTCAAATGTCGGTCTGAAATATTGTGTTACAAAATTCTAGAACAGAACATCAATGTTGCATTGTTTCGTACGTTCGTACACGTAACGTGTTCTGTAACATTGTTAGAATGTTACATGTAGCCGTGTTTCGATACTATCTAACGATATGGACGGGTTCGTAGCAAAAGTTATAACAACTAAGTTTTCTTTCATTTTCTTTTATAGAGTGAATGGAAGTTTGTGATACTGGAGTGACCTAGTACAGGTAGGTACAGATGACATGAGCTATGGATAAGTTTCTGACTGAAAACCATCTTCATTGAGTTACAATTGATTGAAAATATAAATAAGGCACTAACTTTAGCTGTTTATTGAGTACTAGCTTATTCCAGCGGTTTCACCCGTGTTAATCAATTTACACAAAACCTTAACAAAACATACACTTAAATCTTTCCCATGAATCACTCTGTGTATTGGTGAAAATCGCATGAAAATCCGTTCTGTAGTTTTTGAGTTTATCGCGAACGGACAGATGCGGCGGGGACTTTGTTTTATAATTATGTAGTAAGTTGGTAATCAGAGATTACGAAATATTTCAGAAACAGCGGTAGTCCCAATTCGTATGGGCTTGTGGCTAAGAAATAACAGCCGCCGGGTCGTTCAATAAGGTATAGTTACGCTTGCCGCAGTTGGTCTGAAGATGGGTGACCATATATTTACATACCAAGACCCCTCCGTGCCTCGGAACTACTTAGTTTATGACTTTATCCTCTAGAGATCACCATATTCAAGACGCTTCGAGCGATACCTCATTGGTCAAATTATGATAAGCAGTTTAGTAGTTATGAGGGCACAGACAAACATACAATACATACCCACATACCTACATACCGGTCAAAATCATTAACCTCTTTCTTGCTTCTCCATAGTCGAGTAAAAATAGAAGGAGCGGTGACCGTAACAGTCCTCAACATAGTTGTGAAACAGATAATAATGTTGTCACTAAGTCTTACCAAAGCCAACTAAAACTATCGGTCAATCCCTGTTCTTAAACCACATGGTCATGTAGTAATAGTGTGGTTTAGTTAAAACATAGCCATTTTACTGTCTAGTGCATTTAAGTATTGTTATATTTTACGGTCAGTCGTGAACAAGTACTAAAATGACTGGAATAACCCGTTTGCCTTCATGTGACATTTCTAACAGGTGGATAGAATAGCTGAGTTCACTACATTTTCTAAATATTTTCTAGCATTTTAGATGCCATTGTCATTGTTACGTTTTACTCTAGGAGTCAGTTTCTTATTAAAAGAAAAGTCAAAAGGGCTAACAAGTAACTTATGACTGGAATATATTATCAATTACTGCACCCTAATCGCGTACCAAACTATCAATCAGTATCTGAATCATTTTAAAGGCTAATCCATTACTTCATTTGTTCGAAAAATTTGTTTGCTCACCAACGTAAATAAGGCAATGAATATTGTTGAGCTGTCAAAATGTAAGACATTCCTACGGTGTGTGTGTTACGCAATCACTCCTCTGGATGACGTAGGTCTGAAGAAGTCTGTCCCATCTACTCCAAGCATGTTCAATAATATTTAGTAACCTAATTATGTTCAAGTTTTCTGGCTGGATTCGGATTTCCAAACAAATATAGGCGCACGATTATATAGGAAAATAACCGACTTCCAAAAAAACACTACAAAGTGCTAAGAATAGCTGCGCGGACGCACGTTAAAGTTATTTTTCACTTTGTAGTGTTTTTTTGGAAGTCGGTTATTCTAGAAATCGAACCTGATGTTTTTAATGGTAACTTACGTTTTAAATTATCATATTCCTTGGGAAACGATTCGCGTTGAGCGAGACGTTTCCCAAGGAATATGATAATTTTAAAACCCTTCTGTAATATGCTAGGCGAAGAGTCTTACTAGCCATTCATTGTATTACTACAGACCTAGCTACCAAAGACTAGCTTAACTGATGTGCTAATTCCTTTATAAAAGCTACGTGTACTAACCACATTCCTATCCTAAACAGATTTTTTGTGTCAATCAAGCAACAGTAATTTGTAGGCAACACGAGTTTTGGTCAAAGGGGTTAACCGTGCGCTGATTGGCGGACACGACACTATTGCTAATTGGCTAGTTGGTTATTGATTGAATAGTGGTTGGTCTATGATTCAGAGCCGAGTTCGAAAACCAGAGTGTAGAGGAACTAGAATCAAAAGGGTACGAACGTATGGTCTGGTCCAAAATTATCTATTGAAAACGTAAACAAATGGAGGAGAAAACGAACCTGTGGACACCAAATTGTAGTACCATTTATACAAATTGAGTGCTCTGACTTATTTGAATACTTAAACCCAGAATTCTAATTTTAAATCTCTGTAAAGATTTTTTTCATTTGACTATGAGGTAAATTTTATAACCTCAATTTTACAATTATATACTGACATTCAAACAATACTTGTTTGAAAAACTAGTGAGATATATAGTTGAAACCTTCTAAATACAGATAATGTGATACTAATTCTTAAAGGAATTGTGAGTGTGTGCGTAAGACCTAACCTGAACAGCGAGATGATTACGCAACACACTAACAGTAGCAATGTATTTCATTTTGCCAGTTCAACAACAGTCATTACTTTATTTACTTTGTTGGACAGATAAAATATTCGAATATATAAAGCATTGGATTAGCAATATACTACAAAATGATTTAGATTCTGATTGATAGTGTGTTACGGGATTAGGGTGCTGCGTTTGTTTACACTTTCACCTGATAATTTTGGTACAGGCTATAGACATCAATTTTGAGAGATAGGACGTTCACGACGGTCTGAAGAAGGCAGCTAAAGCAGCGATTGTAAAAGGCTGCAAACGGTCTTTTGGCAAAATTGAAGAAAGACAAACCATGACCTAGCACATCAAAGTCGATCGATCAATAATGATGGGAAACGCAATCAACAAATAAGTGCCTTAAATAAAAATGAACACAGGGACTGTTAAACAACCGCACAAATGCCAGGTGCAATAGTTCACATCCGTCACCCTACAATTATAATAGTTCCAGGAACAATGACGGTGCAGTTGATTAAAAATTAAAATGTCATACGACCTGCCTCAACCAGAACGATCGATAAAATTGATACGGTAGCGATGAAAAATTCATTACGAGACGTCGTAAGTAGGACAGTGATAGGTCATCGAGGTACGAAGACCCATGGAATGGAACCTGTCGATCAATTGTGAGACGTGTGGTTGATGTCCAGTGGCTGATAGATGCTAGCGATATGGAATATTTAGTTGATGGGGCGTTTGTTGAAGATATATTATCTCGCTTGAGACAAGGTTGTAAGAATTTAGCTTGAGAATAGTTTTAGGAAATTTGTCTTGGAAAAATCTTAAAACTGTACATAGGAGATATTGCTAAGTAGATTTTTGTAAAAGATGATGAAGCAAATAGCAAATTATTATCTTTTGAGGAGCAAATCAAATAAGATTAGTAGAGGAGATCAAAACTCTTCGGGGCCAATAAAATTCAGTAAGACTTCAGGCAAAGGCTGACTGAAATCTACGTTCAAGTTTATCGTCTTGCGTAGCTCTAGTTAGCCATACATTCTCAATCACTGGAACACTTACCCATGTTTTGAACTGAATACAAAGTGGGCTAAGGCTTCAGCATTTATCACTAATCATAATTTATTAGATACCGACCATATAAGTATGTTGTATGGACTTTAATGGGCGCAGTTAAAATGTACATTTTATAGTAGTGCTGTTGGAATTGCTATTGTTCTGTGATATTGTAGCTAAAAGTTTAGTCTGGTTTTGGAATAGCATTTGTTTAATCCAATTTGTTTATTTGTAGCATATAAACCTTTATGAATGTTGGATGTAAGCAGGAACATTTCTAGTTATGTAATAAAGTTGGGTCATATCTGTATGAGTCAAATATTAAACATATATACGTAATATGGCATTTATTGTTGCTTTCTAGCATTCTGCCAGTTTTATAACTTATCATGCACTGCTAAGGGGATGAAAGGCAATTACTACATAACACAGAAAAATTATTAACCGGTGCGCAAACTGTAACCATGAATTTATCATATGATTCTAGACCCGCCCTTGTCGGTTATCAACAAAAAAATTTGCCGTTCCATACATTTTGACTGTGTAGGTATAGCTAATTTGATAACTACCAGCTAGTCTAGAATCATATATTATGATGAATTTTTGGTTACAGGTTGCGCAATGGTAATTTTTTTTCTTATACAAGGTGTAACTTAAATAACGCACAACCTCTGAAGGGGTTATTGTACTCATCATTATCAACAACTTTTACTATGGGACCAAACCTGAAATCGCGAAAAAAAAATCAGCTTTTCCCTACATTTTGACAAGTTATGCGAATCCAAGTGGGGTAATTTTTTTTCGCGATTTCAGGTTTGGTCCCAAAGTAAAAATTGTTGATAATGATGAGTACAATGATCCCTTAAGAGGTTGTGCGTTATTTAAGTTACACCTTGTATATGCGTATATTCTGGAACCATACGGTGATAGTGACAAAATCAGAATGACAAGTGTAAGTATCGGTTGCTTCCGACTCGCCTCGCCTTAAGTTGTAACTAAAAAAATAATTTAAACTACATTTACTTTTAGTAGCTGGTCTTTGCGGGGTTTACCTTGGAGTTTACCTTCGAACAATAAGAAAATATTATAAGAAAAATTGTAACTACAAAAACATGGGGCACAAAGGAGAAGCATCACAAATACACAAACAATTTTTAAAACTCAAGTAAATACGATCAATTGTCGAACAAATACATGTCTTTTGGTACCTTACGTAAGCTCAGAACCAAAAATTTTAGCAAACTTTAACATAAAAAGTAATTCAAAGAAAATTCGAGGCATTGTGAATAGAAAAAAAAAATTCGGAAACTCTCGAAGTGCGCACAACAAAGTTTGGAGGCAAAAAAGGTTGCCACAGCTAGAATACACTTGGGAGATGGATTCTATTTTAGGGAAACATGAAGACTTTTAGTGACGGGAATATTGTTGAATTAGATTATGGTAATGAAGCACTTTGTACTGTCGTATATCTATCTATTGGTGATATGGCTAATACTCGTTTATGGTCACATGATTTAGTAAAGGAGAGAGATTATTAATGGTAGACTGAGGAATTATGTGACGAGGCAAAGGTGCGGTTTAAAAGAAGATTAGTGACAAAAATTGTAAAGAGTATGCTTAGGGTTTGGTCATGTTGAGAGAATGAATGAAGGTCAACTAACTAGGCAGATGTGAGTGGAAACGGTGAGAGGCGCAGCGGACAGCGGACTAAGAGGACATGCAGTGATCTTATTGGTGATGTTCTTCAGAAAGGTCAGGTGCGTAGTAGGTACTCGCACCGTCGTGCGTGTATGACCAGATGTATGAACGTAAACGAGGCAAAAGGAGTATGCTTACATACTCCTTTTGCCTCGTCCGACCCTAAGATCGTAGCAGGTGGTGTTCTCATCGTGAAGTACGTGCGCCAAAGGCCTAATTACGCGCCGAGAGTGCAGCTGCTGGAGTCGCATCGCAACGTCAACTTTAAGGCGTTTGTGGTGCGCATACCAACATGCTACCTGAATCTGGTGATGGAAGAAAGCTTTTGGCCACAGGATGTGCGTAGGTACAAGTACCACCGGAACGCAACATAAAAAATAAAACTTAAAACTATGTTAGTATCACTTGATACTAACACAGTTTTAAGTTTTGTTTATTAACATAATTTGTTATTATAATAATAATAGGTCTTTACCTATGAAATTGCCGTTTTGTATGAAAAAAATTAAACGAATTTTTTTCATGTATTTTTTATTTGTATTAATCGAAGTAATCACCCATGCAATCAATGCATCTTTGCCATCGCAGTGGCAGTTTATTGATGCCCTTCTTAAAGAAATCAGCTGGACGGGAGGCAACAAATTCTTCAAAAGCATTTTGTACTGCCTCTCGGGTATTGAATTTTTTTCCCGCCAAGAAGTTATCCAAATTCTGGAAAAAGTAGTAGTCTGTAGGCGCAAGGTCTGGTGAGTAGGGCGGATGACGGAGAGCTTCCAACCCCAGTTCTTGCAACTTGGAGACCGTCTGCTGTGCAGTATGAGGTCGCGCGTTGTCGTGCAGGAGCAGCGGAGACGAGCGATTGACCAATGCTGGTTGGAGATGTGCCAGCTTCTCCATCATTGTGTTCAGTTCTTCACAGTACACATCTGCAGTAATGCTCACCCCGTTTGGTAAGAAGCTGTGATGAATCACACCGGCGCTAGACCACCAAACAGTGACCATCACTTTTCTAGGGGTACGTTTTCGTTTAGGGCATTGTTTAGGTGCTGAACCAGGATCCAACCAACTTGCTGAGCGCTTGCGGTTATCAAACAGAATCCATTTTTCATCGCAGGTAACAATGCGGTTCAAAATTCCTTCATTTGTGTGTCTGTTGAGCAGTGCAAGGCACGTCTCGACGCGTACTTCGCGCTGACGATCATTGAGTTCGTGGGGCACCCATTTGTCAAGCTTTTTTACCTTGCCAATTTGACGCAAATGGACCAATATTGTTTTGACGCTAACGTCGAAAGCTGCTGCTAATTCAGCCGTAGATTGTGTATCATCAGCTTCCACAATCGCCTTTAATTCGTCATTGTCGACCAAAGTCTTCGGACGACCGCGAGGTTCATTTTTCAGGTCGAAATTTCCAGAACGGAAGCGAGCAAACCAATAACAGGTGGTGCGTTGGTTTGTAGTGTTAGCTCCGTAAACGTCGTTGATGTTGCGTGCCGCTTGTGCCGCGTTGCTGCCACGACGGTACTCATATTCCATAATTACTCGAATTTTTAACGTATCCATGATGACGAAAAAGATTGAAATGCGATGAAAATGTAACACTAATCAATAAACAAATGACTATTTTTGGAAAAAAAAATCCATGTTTTTAAAATAAAATTAATTTGAAATTAGAATTCTTACCCAAACAAAAATTATTTTGATTTGAAATGGCCAGTACTGCAAAACGGCAATTTCATAGGTAAAGACCTAATATGTATATTTAAGTTAAGATATTTATCTATGGGTCTTTACAACCTGAAAATAAATGGTATATTATTGTTATAGTTTCTGCCTACCCTCATGGGAAGAAGGCGTGAGCTTATGTATGTCATATAAAAGAGATAAATGTTATGGAGATAGATATTAAAGATGCTGATAAGCAACAGCACCATTGGTGGAAACGGTGCACTTTGTTCGAATGCTTTAGCTAAAGTTCAAATTAAAGTAACACAAAAAATGTAGTTTAATCATTGTCTCTTCTTTTTAATCGACTTCAAAAATAGGAGGAGGTTCTCATATCGGTTTTATTTTTTATATATTTTTTAATGTTTTTTTTTACCACAGAACTCCGTCATTTCTTTGAAAGGGTAGACTTATAGAGTGATCCCATATCAATTTGGTCAAATTCTGATAAGTGGTTTGTGAGTTAGCTTCAATAATACGTTTTTTCACTTAGTGTATGTTGATGTCGTTATAATTACTTGCTGCCACTGTTATTTACTTAGCAAGTGAACGTATACGAATTTGTGTAAGGTCGGTGACCGCAACCGAAAAGTGAAAAATAAAAGGTTTATAAACAAAAAAAAAGGAACCGACTGTTTTTTTTATCAACAGATTGACCTGCTTAGGTATCTCCAGTGAATTGAGGAACCGTTGCCTACCCATGTCCAGGCATACCTTTGTGGTCGCATGGCTATAGCCGTTCAACTTCATGTGCCCAGATCTTCTTCCTCAATGGTCTCATTACTAGAGAGTCTTTGATCAGTGAGGTACATTCACAGAGAACAGTGGTGGCCCATTGGTATCGGCAACGACTTATGAGTAGAAGGTCGTGAGTTCGTATCCAGGCAGGCACTTTACTTTTTTGTATTTTTCAAACTATTGCTATGTAGAAGATATTATACCATTAAGGACTATTTAGAAGACAAATCAATAAAAACTGTAATTTGTAAATTAGATTAATTGCTGATTGTGAATACATTTGCACGCCTTGTTATGGCAGGATATGCTGAAACAAAATCACTGTGATACCTTATATACCATAATCTAGCAAATAAATATTTTTGATTTTATTTAATTTCATCACCACTGCTCTTAAGGGCCTACGTCCCGTTTGGTAGCGTAACACGGTCACTTTATGAACCGTACTGCTCATTAACGGCTTGTCTTGAAGATTTGAAAAATATATGATTTTGCTATAGATTCATATAAATCATTTTGCCGAGGGTACTTTTTTTGTATGGTTAATATTTTGCTGTAACAAAATATTTTCCAACACGCAATATTTTGGCTTCTATTCCATACTCTTACTAAACGGCTTCGTTATTTGGAAAAAAAATACACTGAAAAATAGATAGTTAGAGGTACCACAGAATCGTTAGAGCACAATTGTAAATTAATCAACATTTGCCAAGGAATATCCCCATTTTGAGATAAAGGCTCAGAGGTGCCCTGCGCGGGCGCGGGCGGCAGTCGTGCTTTAGCATACAAACGGGAAATGAGGATACTATGGGCCTTAAAACTGTGAAGGAAAACATCGTGACGAAACCGGCATGAACCAAACATTCGATGTTTGAGACATTCACAAACCTGCGTGGTGGATTATGGCCCACTCCTTGCGACACAGAGTAGGCCTGTGTCCCAGCAGTGGGAACATTATGGGCTGATTATGGGTTTGTGTGTTATGTGAGGTACCTACATTCTGCAGTATATTTAGTGTTGCTAGTCCACCCACGGTATGCCGTTATTTAATGCGTAATGTAACAGGTGGCGCTAACCTTATACCAATGTATTTCACGTTTACTTTATCGCGGTTAAGAACGTAGGAATGTCGCATTCATTAACGTTTTTATCGACAGTTTCCTTGGGAAATTCTTAGGCGCCACCAACTTGTATTTCGCCGACCTGAGGGGCGATTGCGTGACACATTAACTATAGGAATGTATTTCATTATGTCTGCTCAACAACGTGAATAACGCAATGAATGTTGTCCAACTGTCATAATGAAAGCCAAGTCTACTGTTAGCGTGTTACACAGCTACCCCTCAAGTCTGTGCAGTCTTAGTGTCGCTTTCTACAAAGCAACGATCTGTACCACTGAGAAGCCTTGGTAAGTTGCTATTGCTTATTGCTTCCAAGTTCTGCGTACAGAGCCCACCCCCTCCTAAGCCGATCAAAAGGACGGGTTCCTCTGAAGGAACTAAGCCCTGATTCCAGCAATTTTGCTTTATCATAGACACAGCTAGAAGAAAGCAAAAACTAAGTATTATTTGCCATCTTCTTGCTACGTCTCTAGGTAAGTACCAAAATCGAATACTATAGACAACATAACATCAAGCCTGTAATCCTCGAAGAGTTAAGCAGAGGTCTACCCTATTGTACACCCTCATTTCGCCAGTTATATCTAAGTCCCATGTAATAAAGTACCTATTGCCATCGACCGACCACAAATCCAGACGTCGGGCTGCTACTGAAAAAATCCGGATGGGAAAACCCAATAACACTTTGCCCGACCCGGGAAACGAATCCAGAACCTTTTGCTCAGCAGCAGCGCGTGAGACTACTAGACCAACGAAGCAGTCAAGAAAATGGCAAATAACACTTAAATCGAATACTGAACCTTCAATGTTTGCTTTCTTTTTAGGGTGGCAGTGTAACTGATATATTAACAAAGTGTTGGTTTCGTTCCAAGTCGTGTAATCGTAAGTGTTGGGTTAAAACCTTGGTACTATAGACTGAAGTGGGAAATTGCCTTTAACACGGAATATAAAATTAAGGATATTTTTCTTCCATCGCTACAGGGTGTCAGAAATTATATAGTGATAGTGTTTAGTAATGTTAATTACTTAGCTATTATTGTACAGAATCAAGTTCTTCTAACTTAACAGACAGCTGTGCTGCTGGGGAGTTTGTTCCGCCACTTCTTCTTCCCAGCTAAAGCACTAGGAAGTGGTGAAGGGCGGGCGTTTTGGGGGACTGGCTTATGTAATTTTGACGTATAAAAAGTGCCGACTCTCAACCTAGTTTGCATAAATGACTTGATTTTTTGTTTTTTTTGACACGTTTACGATACCAAATGATAGAGATAAAGAATCGAAGTATAAGTCTAGCATAGATATAATGACAGAGCAATGGTGGCCCATTGGTAGCGGCCCCGACTCACGAGTTTTAGGTCGTGGGTTCAAACCCAGACAGGTGGTTTACTATCTAAATAATTTCATCACCACTGCTCCCAAAACGGTGAGGGAATACATCGTGAGGAAGACGGCATGTCCTAAAACGGAAAAATTCAAAGAGATGTGACATCTACCAACCCGTACTGGGCCCGCGTGGTGGATTATGGCCCACTCCCTCTCACAGAGAGGAGGACTGTGTCCCAGCAATGGGAACATTATAGGCTGGATTATGTTTAAATTTAATAGAGTGCATTGATGCTTTAGCTACATAGACTGATCTAGTTAATTGGTACACCAGGTACCTTGTTCTACGGGACTTTGCGTGGAAGAGGCGCAAACAGAGAGACAAACTTCATACTATGTTAGAAATATGTAGATTTAAATCCAAACTTGAGTTGATTTTTGTCAAAAGTGCAAAACATCTGTATCTGCCGACCATGCCCAATTGCCCACACCCATGAGCTGTTTATTAGTTATTATTAAATCCTTATTATTATTATAAAACGCGAAAGTTTGTATGTATGGATGTATGCATGTTTGATACTCTTTCACGCAAAAACGGCTGAACGGATTTGAATAAAATTTAAACATAGGATACTTTTTATCCCGGTAGTACGTTCCCGCGGGTTAATTTCGGACTACCACGCGGGCGAAGCCGCGGGCGGAACCTAGTAATAAATAAATATTTGTAAACATTGATGCGCAAACTGTTACTTTTTTACTATTCCATGTATTTTGACGGTGTTTTCTATGAAACACCTGAGTTCTTTGTTTTAAACCGATAAAAAAATTCTACGCTGAGGGTCTTGTCAATCATGTGCTGAATTTATGGTAACAGCATAATCAGGCTATAATGTTCCCACTGTTGGGACACTGGTCTCCTCTCAGCGAGAGGGAGTGGGCTGTAATATACCACGCAGGCCCAGTGCCGGTTGGTAGATGTCTCATGTCTTAGATTTTTTTTGTTCTTCTAGGACATGCCGGTTTCCTCGCGATGTTTTCCTTCACCGTTTTGAGAGCAGTGGTGATGAAATTATTTACACAGAGTAAAGCGCCTGCCTAGGTTTGAACCCACGACCTAAAAATCAAGTCAACGCAAGTCGGGGCCAACACCACTGAGCCACTACTGATAGCTTAATTGTTTACACTCACTTAACGAGTCTTTCGCTGACGTAATCAATCAATTCCATTAGCAATTCAATCAAGATTAAAACTATCGCTAGACGTAACAATGACGTCACTAAACTTAGCGTGACGCACTTGTGGCGTCAGATCCTAGCTAGCAACGGAATAAAGCGCGTAATAGGCTATCAGCTCATATCTGCGGAGGTGTAAAGACTACCTACGTTTATAAAGACCTAGCGACCTGCCCCTGCTTTTTTTGCTTGACAAACATCGAGTTTCCTGTGATAGCATAGCATAACCTAAATCAACCTATAATGTTCCCACTGCTGGGACTAAGGCCTCTCTGTGACAGGGATTCTAACGGAAGTAAATGATCATACGCTTTTAGGGCGAAGTGGCATACGAGGTAAAGACAAAGGGTTCATTGGTGATGCTTGCATAGTATTTACATGGGCTGAGCTCAGCAGTTGTGCTAGTAAAGTATGTGCTATTTAGTGCCCATCCACATAATAGTGCCTTATTTTGTCTAGATTCACCAAATCTTTCTGCAAGATTCAATCTTTTTGTATTATATGTGAACTAAGGTGGTAGAATCTAAAGTTCTTCAACGGTGCGGATCCTATTTTTAATTAGGGAAGTGCTTTGGTGTCTTAAAAAACTGTGACGTTACTTGAGTGGTCTGCTCACCCCAAATGGGGCAAGCCGTGAATATAATTTTAAAGAACTCACATCAATACTCTGTACATTCATGCAGACCTGAAATTTAAAACAAAATAAAACTTTAGAACTACTGTCTAGCGATAATAACCTTGAAATATTTGTATTCAGTCAAGCATTTTCCAACAATGCTCTCAATGTAGAAAATGTCAGGCGATACTTGTATTTTCGAAGATTGTAGTTGATAAACAGGAGGAGCTTATAGCTAAGTAATAACAGCGGCGCGGTTCGATCCATCAGGTTAAGCTACGCTTGCCGCGGTTGACCCGTGGATAGGTGACCACCTTCGCATACCAAGACCCCTCCGTGCTTCAGAAAGCACGTGCTGTTGGTGCCGGTTGTCATTCGCAAATCTTTGACAATCATTACGGGTATCGCATTCAGCTGCATCCGGCTAGGCTGGAAGCCGACCCCAATAGACTTGGGAAAAGGCAGGCACATCGATTGATTGTATCTGATATACAGATACAGGGTCACATTGATTGTAGCTGATATACAGATACAGGGTCACATTGATTGTAGCTGATACACAGATACAGGGTCATATTGTAGCTGATACACAAATACAGAGTCATATTGATTGTAGCTGATACACAGATACAGGGTCATATTGATTGTAGCTGATACACAGATACAGGGTCATATTGATTGTAGCTGATACACAGATACAGGGTCACATTGATTGTAGCTGATACACAGATATAGGGTCACATTGATTATAGCTGATACACAGATACAGAGTCACATTGCTTGTAGCTGATACACAGATACAGGGTCACATTGATTGTAGCTGATACACAGATACAGGGTCATATTGATTTTAGCTGATACACAGATACAGGGTCACATTGCTTGTAGCTGATACACAGATACAGGGTCACATTCAATTAGCTAGCGAAACTTTACAGACGATATGGGTAAATTGGTATGAGTTTTATCTAATTAAGATAAAAGTCATAGCAATAAGCGCTAAGAGTCACACAAATATACTTTTTTACACCACCATGCCACATAGTGAAACTTTTCACCACCTTCATTAAGTACCGAATTTCCAGTAGCAGTCTTGTATGAATTCGACCAAACTACATAGAATGCGTTCCTAGCCAAATCTACGATGGTAGTCTTATCCATAATTAAAACAACGGAGTGGCTGAGTCTCCATGCATACTGTGTTTGTCTACAGGTAAATGAACTATTAATCGATTCTCAAACTCACACCTCCATACTTCGTTCATTACAAAGTCGTTCTCCATGTTATTAGCCCCAGCCAACAGTTACAAAAAGAACTTCATTTAACAATTAAAAGTATAGCATTGAGGCAATTTTATCAAATTGGATAATAGCTGAAATTGTTTGTAAGACCCATTTAGTTGTCGACTGAGCGAGAAACTGAATATAAAAACGTACGTATAACTGTACTTTCTTTACAATAATAATTACAAGTACTAGTATATAATTTAATTTCATTGTGTTTTTTACTCCGTTTTGAGCTTCAATTGTTTTTTTACGCAATGGGTCTAATACAAAAGGTTCTGCAATTACGATATTGTCTAACGATGTAGTTTCGTTTGAGTTGTTTCGGAGCATTTTATTTTGGGCTAGACTGGCGAGTTGCTTTACTAGGTAATTTGAGAAAAGGTACAACTATTCGGTAGAAGTTTTAATTAGGGGTATAACCAATATAAATCAGAAAATACTACTCGTAATAAGAGAATACCTATAATACTATGTTAACGTGTTTTATGAATGGTTGCTACGTGACCAAAGCTTCTGAAACCAAGATAAAGCAAAGATTTTTTTTGAAAAATACTCCTTTTTTGCAAATTTTTCAACTCTTTTTGTTCTGATTATAAATGCTCGTAATGTGGTCGCTATATTTTTTTGCAAACATTTGCATTTTACAAACAAGTCGGTATGTTTTTATTTCAACTAGGTATAATATTCATCAATGTCACCCAGAGGGCAAATTACTAACAGTATTTTTAATTTTTTGGTTCGCCAACAGCAGCTACCTAATTGCATGCACGATAACATAAACAGAGACAAATACAAGTGTGCGCTTCTTATAGGAGATCACTTTATTCACTTATTATCTAGGTACCTAAGTATATATTTATAATTCAATTCCAAATTTTATAACTGATCTTCGTTACAGAAAATTTTGCATAGTTCTAAAAAAATGGCTCATTTGACATAGTTTTTATTTGAAATTGATTTTTAACTGAATTCCTCAAAAAAAATCCTTGTCAGTCTTATCATTACAGAACCGCATTGTAAATAATCAATAAGTGTTACCTAGTACGTACTACATTTTATGTTGTGTCTTATATTATTTTCATAAGTTCTTATTTTATTTAATAGCAAATTTTATGTTTGTATCTTGCAATAGCAATTACCTATTTAACTGTTGAGTTTTCGAAGCTTAAAATTGACTTTAAATAAATTTATAATATTCTGTGCATTTGTGTAGAGATTTGCTTATCATGCTAGCACTAGCGTCTTACTTTAATATTTGCATGCCAACTTATGGCGAAATGTGTCATCACACTAACAATTTTTACCTACCATCTTTTGTACCGCATTTACTGCAAATAAATAACTTTGACTTTGAGTTATAATAAGTTAGTCAAGAACGAAGCCAAACAAAAAAAACCAAAAATTAAAACAACGTATGCATTTTTATTAATAAATTCTTCATCAAAGACACTCTTAACGTTCAAGATTATCAAGAATGTTTGCCTTTGAACTGTACTCCACAGTATATCAGTTTCTTGTCATATCAAACGAAAAGCCAGACGACATTGATGGAAACCATGTCCTGACTAATAAAGATTGGGACTTAGAAAGTTGGCATCAAGTGTATTTTTATGGATGGATCATAATTTTGATGTTTGCTACAAATTCTATATTTCAATCAGAATGGTGTTCTAAATAAAGTATTAGTTTGGTATGTATGTAATGGATTGGCAAGCTAGAATTGCAAAAATAGCTGACATCTGAGATTCGCAGAAATGTCTATATTAGCATATTAAAGTGTGATGCTACCCTGAGATCAACTGAAAAGGGGGAGCGGAATGCAGTAATATGAACATTCCATTGTGCATATGCATTTATATATTATGTCGTGTTCTCCAACCACGATACATAATCATGGCATCAACTGAAGTACGAGATATCTCATAAAGCCTGATGTTTCAAGAAAGTCTGATTATCATAGAAGGTTTGATAACTCAAGATTTGCTCAAGATTACGAAACAGCCACGCTTGACAAAACAGAACCTTTTGCGACCCCACATCTTTCCAATATATCATCCCAACCAAACACTAGACACAAACAACAATAGGAAACACAATTTCCAATCCCGTTACAAAAATAAATCCGATCCTATCATCACAAAAGATGATAAATACAATTTTCCATATAATAGCGAACAACACAGATTTATGTAGTACAGTTGGTCCATAAGCGGTTTATAGTATTAAAAACGTAACAAAAGATACATATCGGGTTGTTCTCGTAACTTTCCATTGTAACAATGGAGGATAGACAAGCGGACACAAAGCCCGAAACAATACGAGTAGCTGTTGTGGCTGATTCATGGTCTAGTACCGCACGTGTAGCGGCAGACATGGATGCGGAATTATGTGAATGTGATGCTGTTGAAATTAGGCTAGAAAGATCTAAAGACAATTCCCGTATTTTTAAGAACGCTGGCATTGTAACTTCAATCCGTCGAAAAGTTTTTGACTTTGATTGTTGCAGAGATGAGATTAGAGGGAATGGTGGCTAAGTAATAACAGGCGTACAAGTCGATCGATCAGGTTAAGCTACGCTTGCCGCCTTTGGTCCGTAGATGGGTGACCATCTTCAAATACCAAGACCCCTTTAAGCCGTTGGTCCCGGCTGTCATTCGTGGATCTTTGACAGTTGTTACGGGTCCTCACAAGCCCGAAAGGCTGACAACCAGTCTTGTCAAGGGGTATTGGATTATCCAGTAACTGGGTTGTGGAGGTCAGATAGGCAGACGCACCATATAAAATACTGGCAATCAACTTCATCCGGTTATAGGTACTGGAAGTCAATCCCAACATATGTAGTTGGGAAAAGGCTAGGCAGATGAATGATGATAATGTTTGATGGTCATCATTTCAGCCGAAGACGTCCACTGCTGGACATAGGCCTCCGCCAATCGGGGAGGGGATTGCCATAATCGCCACGCTTGGCAGGTGGGTTAGCGATCGCAATATGGTGGTAAAATGCATAGAGAACGCTGCTGCCCATTCTCTGGTAAACCCCTTAGTCGCCGTCTACGACACCCACGGGAAGAAATGGGACGGTGCTATTCCTTTCCGTCCGGCACCACACGGAACAAGATGATTGATAGTGCGAAGAGTAAACTGGAGGCTAGGAATAGAGTGCTGCGGTGTAAGGAGGATTTTACCCAGCAATATACTCCACAACATTGAGTAGAGTACTGAAAATAGACTGGCGGCCTCAGAAACCTTGTAAGTAGGTATAATAAAATTACTAATATGTTTTTGCGTCCTTACCGAAACAATTATGCAAGCTAGAGGACGAAGTATACCGCTAGGAATAGTATAAGTATAGTAAGTGGAACAATTACTTACTATGCAAATTTGTAAAACCGCGAATAGCTGCCGGAAAATTATAATTTTATGATGGAGGTCGGCGCCGTTTTCATGTTTCTAGAACGTTCTTATTATATTGTTACGTGTAATATATTGGTGTACGTTGTTCAATGTATTATGCTGAACCGCTAAAGGAATAACTTTGGCTATTTTAGAATGTGACTGGATTTTAGCAAACTCTTTTTGGGGCTACCTTCACGTGTTTTTACATACTTTTTTTCTGAACTGAGCCTTTTTGGCGGAACCGTGAGGCACACTTTAATGCTAGTTCCTGACATCGCACGTTATGATTTTTATTTGATTTTGCTTTATTTCTTTCTGCTGTATATTGAGTGCCTTTCTGTACTAAATAAAATAATGTATTTTCTTTCTTTCCTATTTTTTACATACTTTTAGTAAGTAGGTAGATTGTTAATAAATAAAACTATCGACTCGCCACCAAAGCGCCATGAAAAACCAGCTAAAGTGACCTTTATGATTTCTGAAATCTTTAGCGAAAAAGGAAATAAACCAACTCGTTTCGATGAAATAAAGTTAAAATGAAAAATAACTACGTTTTACACAACAAAGTTCCACAGTAGCAAACTACACGTCTGCGTACAATTCACTGAACAATTTTCAGTTTCAGGAACTACACGATTGATTTCAGTGCGGTTTTCACCTGCTCTTCAAATATTTTCAGGAATTAATGTTTTTGAACAGCCGTGCGGATGGTAACTGTTAATCTGGCTGTTCGCAATTCTATATTCCCCGAATCACTCATCGGCTCTCGACTTTTTCCAATTATTATTGGCTTTGTAAATACTGATTTTGATGAATTCTGGTAGGAAATTGTACGGTGTGACCTCTTTGACCTTTGAAAAATACTGTAAGGTTATTATCTAGAATTTCAGCTGGTATTACTTATTTTCCTGAAATTCATTTATTGTTTTTTTTTGCAGGGCATTAGTATTATAGTAATTTATTTAAATTAGGCTGAAAATCAGCACTTTCAGGACGTCTAAATTACATAAAACAGCCCCCAAAACACCCGCTCTTCACCATTTCATAGTGGTTTATCTGGAAAGAAGAAGTGCCGCAACAAACTCCCAAGCAGAAACGCCAAAGGCAAAGTAAGAACGAATTTCAGGGCGCTGCCTGATTTTAACACAACGATTACATAAGAAGGAATATCGCCTGTATTTCACGGAGCAAAATGCAGAAGTATACCCATATGGGGGCGAGTCAATTGTTATTAACCACTACAGGGAAGACCCCGGGCTGCGATTGAGTAATTCCTAATGGTGGACCCAATAACACTTAGCACTTAGTAGCAGGAAACAAATGGACTACTAATGGACGAAAGTGTCTCTCACGCTTCATAGATAAAGTCTTATATAAAAATACAGTTCATAAATTAATTCTGACTTCCAAAATCTAAATTGATGAAATAAAGAACAATCGGATTAGCTGAAAGTACAGTGGTATAGACTTGAGAGCGGGGCATAGACAACCACTGATATTCTCGTCAAACGTTTAGGCATCCATCGATACTTTCATCAAACAAATAAAAATAAGTCCCTCAAATATTACCATATAACTTAAAACAATTCAGTCTACCAGTTTGGTAGTTAGATGCACTTTGTAAGTAAAATAAGCTAAATGTAGGGGCCCTAAAGTGCCCTTTTGTGAATTTAATTAATATTCATTGCAGTGCAAAAGGTCGGCATGCTATTATTGAAGGGCGTTGCACCGGTTTAGTTTAGTATGACAACACTCACCTAGCTGCAGATTGTTTTATGTGCTTTTGGATTAAAACCTTAGTGGTTTTTAGTAAAAATTGTTGTATACTAATTATTTATGATTTTATTGAATTTAGCTTATTGGGTAGGACGAAGTTGCTTGCATAATTAAATCTAGTTTATAAATCATGTAAATATTACCATGTTTTACAATAAAAAAATGTTAATTAGCATTAAATCGGTAGGTGTAACTTGATTTACGAACCCAGTTTATTTTAGCATAGTTGCTGACTTATAAGAGCAGTGGTGACCCAGAAGAGCGCAGGCATTTTACTTTTTAATTTGTGTATTTGATTTGCTCACCACTGCTCTCAAAACGGTGAAGGAAAACATCGCGAGGAAACCGGTGTATCGTAGAACCATCAATTCGAAGACATGTGATATCTACCAACCCATACTGGGCCCGCGTGGTGGATAACGGGTCATTATGTCTGTGTCCCAGCAGTAGGAACATTATAGGTTGATTATGCTGCAGACTTATAAGCAAAATTATTTTAAAAATTGAAATATTCTATTCTAAGACTATTTTTCATGAATTCGCTTGAATACGTGTTTCTGTTTTCATAAAAATTTCTGTCGAACTTAGGAAACTACCTTCGGCTATAATAGGAAGCTTCCCACGTATACACGTGGATGCTGGCTCTTCAATAGAATGTAGATGAAACGCCTTATTAACTTCGAAAACTTCCCTAACACGCGTAGACTAGTTAAACTTATCTAAAAATAATGTCCATGTACTTTGTCAGATAAATGTTGGAAAATCAGATAAATGAATATAAATCTAGTTTAAACAAGATCTCTTTCTTATCTTATGATGCGCTAAAAAAACCTCATGTTCCAACATAACATCAAGCCTGTAATTGCAGAAGGGTCAGTCTGTCTGGCCATTCTGCGGTATACTTATAGTATGTACACAAACATTTCGTCAGTTATGTTTGAGTCCCATATCATAGGGGCGAGCCAATTGCCATTAACTGAGCACAAATACAGACACTAGGCTGTTATTGAGAAATTCTTAAAGGACACTACGTTTTATCAAGAAGATAATTTCTTAAAAGTCAGATTTTAGTTTCCTTACCGTTCCATTTTCAATGATTATAAAAATAGAGTACACCTACTGTAAAATAGGTAGGCTGTTTTACATAAATCTCTTCTTCAATTCAGAAACGCTCAAAATTAAAAATTCAAAGTCGCACATAATAGGGCAATGTATTCCCATAGAATTATCGACCTTAACCATAATAACCTTTTTACAATGCTACCATATGAATATAAACTCTTCGGTGTTGCCAACTAATTCTACCAACCTACTATAAAGCTGTAGTGACCCAACGTGAAAGCGTGACCTAAATTAGTTAAAAGGCTTTTTAGGTTAGCCTAGTACACGAGCAGGTACATTTAGAAAGATATATAGATGTATGTATATAGATGATGGCAGAGTACGGCGTATATCGAGAGGCTGGTAAATACGGCACTGCGTAGAACATAAATCAATTTGGTTCCGCGTTTTGGTTGATGAATATTTTTATTTACGTGGAGAGTGATTATTTTACTTTAAAAATTGTTAGTTGGAGCCGTTACCACTGCGATACCACTCCTCTTCCTGTCTTACGAAATGAGGACTAATGGAGAAGTTTGGGACTTGTTGCGCCGACCGCAAATTAATTTGGATAAGGGTAGAGAGTGATGACAATCTTGGATCAAAATCAAAAGTCATTTATTCAAACTAGGCTGAGAGTCAGCTCTTTTTAAACGTCAAAATTACATAAGACAAACCCCCAAAACACCCGCCCTTCACCACTTCCTAGTGCTTTAGCTGGGAAGAAGAAGTGGTGCAACAAACTCCCCAGCAGCACAGCTGTCTGTTAAGTTAGAAGAACTTGATTCTATACAATATTAGGTAATTGACATTACGAAACACAAAAAAAAAATTGCCATATGTCAGATAGCACACGCCAATAAATCATCAAAACATTGAAAACTATAGGTAAGTAGAAATAAATAATAAAAAAATAAAATAAAACGTAAACAGAACTTACAATCTAAATAAAAGCCTCCAGGCATAAAGGGCATGCCTGCTTACATATACCTTTGAACATACTATTTGCTTATGTTTCGATCCTACTTGAATGTATTCTACACCAATTTACTTCTTCGGTAAACTCCAGGGTAATTTACAATTCAAAAATTATTTAATAAATTACTTGAAAGCGTAACGCATACGCTGAATCCATCATACTTATAGAATGACGCAACAAAATGACCTAGCTTATCACTAAATGAAGGAAATAGCTATTTCTAATGCTCGTAAACTACCTATCTGCAATAATTTATGTATGGCCACGTCTATGTTGCATGTTGCCGTACAGGGCACTTAATGGCTGCTGATACAAAATGTATGGCATGACCTTTTGAAGAATTCACCGTCTGCACGGCTTTGACGATGGACAGTAATTTCAGGCTTTCAGTCTAACTGGCATTTGTCGGTTTAAATAAATAACTCGATCATGTGCTATTTGTAGCATGGGCCATGTCTGAATTGGAAAATAAACATGTTTATATGTGGTTGTGGATACTTGTTACAAGTAAGGCTAAGATTTAAAGGCAGAATATGAATTTCTTAGCATGGAGATTTATTTGAAAACAGCTTAAGGCTTAACCAATATAAGCTTTCCGTTCTCAGTCATTCATCAGTAATTGGCTAATGTGTGAAAAACCCCGATCCAAGGTTCTCTAGCCAAAATTCTTCACTACGAAATATACTCAGCAAAACGCTACGCCAACGCTACGAAACTGCTACAATATCGCTACGTCAACGACGCTACGAAGACGCTACGAAACTGCTACCAAACCGCTACGTCGACGACCACGCTACGAAGACGCTACAAAACTGCTACAAAACCGCTACATCGACGACGGTATCAAGACGCTACGCACACGCTTTGTAAACGTTACGATGAAAATGAATCTCTAACAAAACAATGCAAAATGAACCGCCAAGGTCTGAACCTTACAGAAGTTTCACACAGCTTCGGTTCAATGTTCAGCCATAGCAACCAGTCATAGTTTTGGTGCGTAACCCAAATAATGATGTAAGAAGAGGTGAATGAACTGGCCATTGTCGGGACTTGAACCCGTGACCTCGAAGTCACAGCTCAGTAATCACGTAGTTTGAGACTGTAATCTTTTGAGCTTAAGTTTTGATGTTGTGTGTGACCGGGTTGAGTCGGATTACAATAAAATTGATTGGTGCATTGTTAGGGTTAGTTTTGACTGCAAAAAAGTTCAAAGGCCAAGTTAACAAGAAGCAATAGATGGAAAGGAAAATTGCGTTAAGATTTCTATAAATTGGTTGTAGCAAAAAAATAGGAATGTTTTGCACAAACCTCTTTAGCAAAAGCTATATATAGCAAACAATTTAGAAAACTGCCAAAAGATTTTTTACAGTTACGGTTTTTCAAATGCTGTGACTTTGGATCGTGGCAGTTCTACTGAGAACTGATATTTTTAACAGAAAACAGTACTTAGAAGTTTGAAATATACTGATATTTCAAACTTCTAAGTACTGTTTTCTGTTAAAAATATAATGGTCTGCACCAGAACATTGTAATTTCGACCCAAATTTTCACATAGTAAGACAAATAATTTCCGACAAATAAGGTCTAGGACTAACCTCGCAAATAAATAAAAATAGGATAAATATCCCTACATAAGATAGTACGAAGAAACACTGATCCTCTTCAAGATTATCATAAACAAATAAATCCCGACAGTAAGCCAGATTAAGGAACTCTTTGAACCGAACATAGACAATTTTAATGACCAGAGCTCTAGCTCGGACATCCTGTTCTGGCTTTGAATAGATTTTCATCTTTGGCATCAATCTTGCTTTGAGATTCTGATCTTGAAAAAGGAGTATTATTATAGTCTTGTTAGAGACTTCGGAACAGAAAATTATTTACAATACGTAATAGTTACTATAATTATTTAGTTCTCAAATAAGTTGGTATTGTTACTTTAGGCCAACAAATAATGAAGAGTTAAATTTTAAAACAACGTTCTATATCTGTCAAATTGGCAATAGTTTGAAAATGACAGAGGCAGAACAGCCAGAAATATTTATTTTAAATACATTTAACGTTACAGTATTTTTAGATCATTAAGCGACGCGCGCTTTACTTGTGGTAACCAAGTGTACAACGTGCGTGAAGGCGAGTAGCGTCAGCACACTTTGCCATTTAGTCGGACGACGGTACCGACAACTGTATTGCTCCTGTGTTTACACACACATTCACAGGGAGTTTGTTCACTTGGTAATCACAAGTAAAACCCGCGTCGCTTTGTGAGTTAAAAATGCTACAAATGAATTTAGTGATGTGAGGTGCAAGCATGTCGGCACATTAACTTGGTTCCTCTATTTCGCCAAAGCCTTCCCAGACTAATTATTTCCCGACTATACCAGTTTCTGAAATCCTGTTCAATTTGACATGTTGCCTCAAGGTTGACACATTCTTATCAAATCGTCATTCGATGTGCTGTTATCATTTCCGCCAAAAAATCACGAATCTAATATGAGATTGGGAGGCAGATTTACTGATCAGTGAAGATCTATATCAGTAAATATGATCAAGTGATAAATTATTCAGGAAGCGGTCGTTAATGTCTAATGTTCGTGAGATATTTCAAGAATCATCATATTCTGCAAACGGACTTATTGGTATGATTTTGTAGTCTCATAAAGCTCACCTTAAATCACAAACAATAGATGGACTCAACAGAGTACTCGTTGGCGGGGACCAATACCTGGTAAAAGGAAAGTTGGAAGACTAAACAAACAATGGGCTGATGACTTCGTAGAGAATGCGGGAAAAGACTGGGTGAGTAAAATAACTATGAAAGCAGCTGGAAGAGGTCTTTACTCAAAGCGAGATTCATATCACTAAAAATCCATGTTTATCCAGCTGTACTAGTTTAAATGAAGTTATTAATACTAGTAACAACATTTGAAATGTAAAATAAGGTGAAAAAAAGGCTATTTACATAATAGAGTCGCAAACATAGGCAGTTAATGCCGGTTTATTCTGCAAAATCTCACCGTGAAAACTTAGGTGCAGTGAGCTCTAAGTGAGGTGTCATTCCACCGGATGATAAGGATAACACTATTGACAGCACACTATAAGCTAAAGTTTTCACGGTAAGATATTTACAGAATACCACTGCTGCTCCATATTTTGACATTAAACCTACATGCAGATTGATGGGTATTTCTTTATTTATATTCCCCACTCTATTGGCCAACTTTATAATAAAGAATTATTTATACTGTTTCATTGACGTTGAAAAGCTTGTCTTGAAAGAGTGATGTATTGTTTAGAACATAAGATACACACCTTTTCAACAGATCAATCGTCTTAATATCTTCAAGAGCTCATAGAACTTCTACATATGCGTCACTATATACCTCACTACATATAACATAGTCACGTTGCAACTTCTGTTTTGATTACGCCAATTAAATCGAGCGCGGTTAATATCTTCGGCACGTGTATGTTCACAAACTGTTTGTCAAACTTTTCGTGAGAAAATGAAGAAAACGTTGTAGATTGTAGGATTTTTTTTTATAAAAAAATATCTAATATTGGTTATATAAGTTTGTTCCTTTAGATTGGTTTTTACTCCAGTATTGTGTATGGTTTCTTCGTCAGAAAGTGTTACTGGTTCTTACATATGGAAATTTACTTTTTGCAGGGATTCTTGTTTTCTTTTACTTATTATTATTTACACATGTTTAAATATATATCCAGAAAACAAAGAAAATATTAACTATTTTGTTTTTTTGATTTGTAACCAAATTTTCAAAAGTTCAATTTTAGTTCTATTTCGTATAATGTTTTAGATTTTTCTTTTCAAGCTCGAGTGTTTACATGTTTTGTTCAGCAAGTTCTTTAAGCAAATTTTTCAATTGTATACATATGTTTACATAAGTGAAAACTTGTAAGGCCATCTTCTATATACTAGTTCGGCTACTAGTTTATTATATACATCTCCTTTATTCCTTTCAATATACATATAAATTACATTTTTAAATATTAGTATAAAATTATATAAAAACATTTAAAAATATAAAAAATAGTGGCCCACCGGTATCGGGAACAAGGTCCAAGCTACCGGCGGTCAGGGCTCCAGAGAGAGGAACCTCCTGACAATGCGAGCCGTGTCCAGGAGTACTGCTTTCTGGATCAAGCCCTTGACCCAGCTGCCCAACGAGAGCCTCCTCAGATGTTGGTCGAGGCTCTTGGCTATCAAGCCATTGGCTGTAACAACTATCGGTACAATGATCGCTGAGTCCACATCCCACATGTCGACAACCTCGCGAGCCAAGTCAAGATACTTTATTTGTTTATCTTTCTCGGCTTTCACGAGGTTCCCGTCATGCGGGACCGTTATATCAACGATCATTGCACGCCGTTCTAGTCGATCCACCACCACTATATCAGGTTTATTGGCAACAATGGTCCTGTCAGTGATGATGGATCGATCCCAGTACAGTGTGACATGTCCATTTTCGAGAACTGGGTCGGGCACATACCTGTAGTACGGCACTTCTGATTCCACAAGGCTGTATTTCAGAGCAAGTTGCTGGTGGATAATCCTGGCTACTAGGTTGTGTCTATGCAAGTACTCCTCGTTAGCTAGACGAGAACACCCGGAGATTATGTGTCTGATTGATTCTCCTGGACGGTGGCATGCCCGACAGATGTCAACCGTGCCATCTTTCACAATAAATCTCCGGTAATTGTTCGTCATCATAACTTCGTCCATAATTGCACAGACAAAACCTTCGGTTTCCCCAAATAGGTCACCGAAACGTAGCCAGGCTACGGACGCTAGAAAGTCTACATCGGGTCCATGTAGGGCCCGGAAAAAGCGTCCGTGAAGCTCCTTACTCTGCCATACCTCCATGCGATCTTTAGTGTCAAGTACTACAGGCTTGCGCCAGTTCTCTTTACCCAAGGAGAGCGGGGTGAGGCCCTTGTCCACCGCAACCACATCTCGATGCATCCCCACGTCGGTTTCTAGGAAATAATCCCTGAGACTGCATATCTCGCGATTGTGGAGAGTCTTAGCATTTAAAAAGCCTCGACCTCCACATTTTCGCGGGATATACAGTCTCATTACCGATGACCGTGGGTGATGCATTCGATATGCAGTCAGCAGCGTACGGACCCTTCTATCTATGGCGTCGAGTTCGGTCTGAGTCCATTTGAGTATGCCGAAAGAGTACATCAAGACCGGCATGACCCAACCGTTGAAGGCACGCACCTTGTTTCCGCCTGATAAAAGACTATTAAATACTTTTTTCAGGCGGCCAAAGAAGCGTTCCTTCAACGATTGTTTCATGTCAGTAACATTGATGCCCAAAGCTTCCGACATACCCAAATACTTATAGGTTTCGGCTGCGGAGAGGGCTCGAAGTTTTATGGAATCCGAGAGTTGGGTTCCCACGGATTCCACAATCTCCCCTCGCTTTACATGCATGACCGCACATTTGTCCACACCAAAATCCATCCTAATGGCGCTACTGAAAGTTTCAGTTACTTTCAGTAGCTCCATTAGTTGCAAATTGTTGGGGGCAAAGAGTTTTAGGTCATCCATGTAGAGGAGGTGAGATATAACCTGACCACCTCTCCTCAGTCGATAGCCTATACCTGAATCCTCCAGCAGTGTGCTTAGAGGATTCAGGGCTAGGCAGAACCAAAGCGGACTCAAACTGTCGCCCTGAAATATGCCTCGCTCGATCCTTATCGGTTCGCTATTCCTCTGGATATTTCGACATCCTGGATATCGAAGGACCGTCCTCCATTGCCCCATACATGACATCAGGAAGGTGCGCAGAGTTGTATCTACTTTATACAATTCCAGCACCCTCATGAGCCATGTATGTGGCACCGAGTCATAGGCCTTCTTGTAGTCTATCCAACATGTCGAAAGATCCTTTCGGGTACGACGAACCTGTTGGCTAATGGCCATATCAATGAGGAGCAGCTCCTTAGTACCGCGGGATCCGTTCCGACATCCATTTTGAGAGACAGACATGATTGAATTAGTGTCTACATGATTGTAAATCTTAGCTCTCAAAATGGATGTAAGAACCTTATAGACCGTCGGTAAACATGTGATCGGTCTTATATATATAATTATATACATTATTATTTATGTTACTACTAAATTGCCATGCAATTCTCGGTTTCATTACCTTCTGAACCCAATCTAACAAGTAACTAATGTACTTTAGCTCGTCCATCTTGCTTATATATTGAATTACGTATATGCTCCTAAGTCTTGCTTCTTTAGAAACTATACAGCGCTTCCTAGGACGATTAGATAAAGTCGTAATTTCCCGATAATTAGTCATCCCACTGATCATTTTAGTTTACCATTGTAAGAATGTTAGCTGTGACGACATATGCGCTACTATTCAGTAGGTAGACTCTTATCCAGCAATTAACAACTACGAACTAATATGCACTCGTTCAAAGTCCACACAGTAAGCAACGCCCACCTTCACACATATATGTAGTACAGAATTTACAAGTGGGTACTTGTAACACATGTAGTACATAAAGTCATCATCCGCTTAGCCTTTTCCCAACTATGTCGGAGTTGGATTCCAGTCTAACCAGATGCAGCTGAGTACCAGTATTTTACATGGATTGACTGCCTATCTGACCTTCACAACCCAGTTACTGGGTAATACGACACCCCTTGGTAAGACTGGTTGTCAGACTTTTGGGCTTCTGTCGACTCGTAACTATCGTCAAAGATTCACGAATGACAGCCGGGACCAATGGTCTAACGTGCTTTCCGAGGCACGAAGGAGTTTTGTATGGACGGATGGAATCCACGGACCAACCGCGTCAAGCGTAGCTTAACCTGATCGATCGACCCATTCGGCTGCTGTTGCTAAGCCACAAGTCCCACATATAGTACACACAGCTCCATTAAGTGGTTCCCCTTCAAAAGACATGTGCGTTCAAATCCATGCTAGGCCCAAGTTAGTTTTTGTATTTTGCAAAAACATTTTAATATAACTGTACATTTTATTGTAACATTTTAAAACTTGAGGGTTTGTGGACGCTGTGTGTACCTAAAGTACATACAATAATAACGGAGAAGTAGCTGATAAATCTACCAACGTCATAGCAGGTCGGTAACGTGTGGAGTGTTGTGATTGCAGCAATTGGCGGCGGTAGGGGAGCCGGTGGACTGTGAGCGCCGGGCTGATTGGCTAACGAGATGCGCTAGAGCACGTTGTCGTGGACATGACCTAAACGTGTTATTGGCTTTTGCAGCACTGTGGAAGATTACCACAGTTTTTCTTAAAGGATTCTCCAAATCACATTGATCTCTAAGGGGTGAACTGCATGTGGAAATGTGTGTGTTTTAGTGGAGGTACTTCCGGTAAATATAAACAGTCAGTTCTTTTATGGACATATATTGTCACTAGGTATCAATCAATAAACTAGGCAGGCAAGTGCACGATGTCGAAAGTCGACTTGTCGCGAACTCGATCTGTGAGGAAGTGAACAAGCAAACAAGCATTCAATTAAAGATGGCTACTGCGCGAGAGCGCATGTTAGTGATGTTCGTATTTAGTAATATTTAGTGTTGGGATTCCAACACTGCATCCTAACTATCCTATCCTATCCTTACTATCCTATGTAAAAGTTACAATGTTTGGATGTTCGTTATACAATCACGCAAAAACGATTGAACGGATTTGGATGAAATTTCGCACACAGGTAGTTTATAACCTGGATTAACACATAAGATACTTTTTATCCTGGTAGTACGATCCCGTGGGATAATTTGCGACCTCCACGCGGGCGAAGCCGCGGGCAAAACTTAGTAGTCTATAAAAGTTTTGAGGGACAATTTGGGATAGATCCGATAGGCGTGAAATCGTGGATTAGGTAACATCACCAATCATAAAAATTGCGCGGGGTTAGCTTCCAAATTGCTGTCACATACAAAGTTTAACATTGGATTTTTGAGTTTTAGTATAACTCTTTGCAATTATTCCAGTATATGTTTATCTCGCTCTACTGTCATACGATGATTAAATACCGAGTAGGTATTAAAGTTGAGTGTATCTTAACTAGCATTCATAACGACACTTCGAGGCTATGAATATAATAAAGTGAAAAAGTCCTCATTTTTCTTACTCGAGGTTCCACGGCATAAATGAATCCTCAAAGACGACATCATTATGAAAAAAACCCTATTTAACGGAGGGTAAGCCATCCCTTTGGGGTGTTCCTCCATGAACTTCCGGCAAATTAGGATCCGGAGGGCTAAGTGATTTGAAAAGTGCGGCGAAAGAAAATCACTCTCGGGAACAAAACGTACACCATAATATAGGTACGTGCTATACACAACGAAGAAAAAAAGATTTTGCACCAGGTTCGAATCGGTGCTTGAAAGGTATCCACCAACTCGTACTTGGTTCGCGTCGTGGATTACGGCCTGTGTCCCAGCATTTGGGAACATTTGGGAATGGGCATTGTTCATATTTTTTAATATGTCGTAATTGAAAAACCATTTCGAGGAATAGTGTTACTGATCATTACGGACTAATAAATCTTGAAAAATATTCATATTTTATTGATATATTTGATAAAATACTATTGACCTTGTATGCCCTTCAAATTACGTCAGCTTTGGCCGTACAGTTTTGTATCTTTGCCGCAGAAAATAAAAAGTAAGTGACAAGTATTTTCTATGTTCTGCCAAGTGTCAAATTAATATAAATGTCAAAAATATAAACATATGAATTTACATATTTATAAAGTTTTTACAATTATTATTCCTGCGACTTGCCTCATGATCTCGTATAAATCTTATTACTCTATCATTATTTTATCCTGTATGCATTACTTACATAAAAATTTTTGGTCCTCTTATTTCGGGTTGTTCCCACTGGTTCACCATTCTATTGTTCTTGTTTTCCCAACGGGTCTATGAAAAAATTATAATGTTTGAAATGCTTCTCAATGAATTCTCAACGGGTCCACCAGATGTATCCAAAATACAGTCAGTAAAAACAATTTCTTGTAAAAAGACAATCAATCAACCAGTTTTTTTTTTAAGTTTTTTTTGTCATTGTTCCTCTCAATCAAAGCACCTGCCATCTAATCTCTTCACCACCCTTGGTTGACTGGTAGAGAATGCCTAAGGCATTAAGTCCGCCTTTGTACCTTTGTTTTGTATGCAAGAAGTTTAAATAAATAAATACTAGCTGACACCACTATGTTAAGTGTGCTCCTAGCACTTTATAACAACCTGGTACTTCGAAGGCATAAAGCGCTTTCTTACTAACACATCTATGTTAGGTTTGCTCCTTCCGTGGTATGATACCCTGGTACTTCGGCGTAAAGCGTTTTCTAGCTGATACCACTATGTTAGGTATGCTCCTACCGAGTTATGACAACCTGGTACTTCGGAGGCATAAAACGTTTAAAAATCTGACACACTCGTGTAATTTTTTTCCATGTAATTATTCTGGACCCGTAGGGAAGTCAAGTATTTAATTAATTTTTTTACGAGAACAATAGACTCGTGAAGCAATGGGAAGAACCCGATTATATGACGTCTACTGACACTTTAACAGATGAGATAGATGACGTTGTGTTGACAGATTTAAATTTTTAATTATGTACTGGTGAGGCAATGGCAACGATCTTTTAAGCCACTGATGACGTCATCTATCTCAAAAATTTACAATGATTAAATATTAAATTATGAAATAACTATTGAGCCCATCACCAAAATATTCAAATTAGTTTCTCAACAAGCTCTAAATTTTGAAAAACTAAAATAAAATGGAATGGTTAAAAATTTTAGACAATCCCCATTGCACGGGGCTTTATGTTTGATAGATAACTTATTCATTTGTTTTTGACTCACCGTGAAACCTTGGGAAAACTGGTATTCAGTTGCATCCGGTTAAACAGGAAGCCGACCCCAAGGTAGTTGGGAAAAGTCTGGTAGTAAATGATAATGGAGGGAAATCAGATACACAGTAGCATTATTTGATATGAAATACCATATATTAGTTATTTCTACTCTATTCCAAGTACGTATTAGTACATCTGACGAAATGTGGATGTACTAAAGTACACCTCTGCCTAACCCTCGAGAAAAAAAGGCGTGATGTTATGTTTATTTTATTTCAAGTCTCTGAAAAACAATTTTTGTTTGTGGAAACTAAATTGAAATTAGTGTAACCTTTGTTACAGAATTGCACCGTCAGAATAACTCTCCAAACAAACTAGTGTTCCAATCTAACCAGCTGTCAAAAGTGGTTTGGACAATTTACGTGCTGTTCGGGCGGAGTTGCGGTGCTGCGGTCCACATCTATAATTATTTGGAACACTTTTTTCAGCAAAACGGCGAGAGCTTATGTGTGCATGTATGAATTTTTTACTCAACTGTGGTTAGTTGCAAGGGAAGGTAAATAAATACCGCCTGTGTATGTATGTGACTGACGTATTATATTTGTTTTCTCGAAGAATTAAATGTTACTTATCTACTCTACGATTTCCATAAATTAGATGTTAATTATAATGTCTTTATTATAATGTAGCCTATACTGTCTTCTCCGGTCTTTTTCATAAGAAATGACCAATTGGAACCGTGCACCTAGCTTCTGACGTTTCATAAATGCCCATATAGGTTTATGTGAAATAAATACTTGGACTTTGAATGTATAATGTAGCCTTTACTGAAAATTCAATATTGCTGAAAGGCTCTTGCTGCTCTTGCTTACTCTTGACGTAAAGTTTAAAAAAAATCTGTTCGTATTTTCCGTAGTCCGACTACGTATAAGAATTTTTTATTTATTATGTTGTTACTAATAACTGAACACCTAACAGTTTTTTTTATGTTAAAATGTAAAACCCAACATCGTCATTCCACATAATCACCGCACCGCAGATTGCTTCGGTATTTGCGAAATAAGACCGGAACGGTAAACCGCGGTTACGAACGATTATTTCAATATGGTCGCCGATATTTACAGCATTCCACTGAAAAACTAACGAGTTATGGTTTTAATCGGTTAGTTGTGCGGTCTCTTTGGAAATAACTCTTAGTTCCGTGTGTCGTAAGAGGTGATTGGGAAAATATACCTAATGATAGGTAGGTACTAGGAGAATGGCAGCATGTGACGGTAGAACATGGAGGACTTATAAAATAAAACATCTACGTACTATATTTCCCGTGTTTGCAAACCAATAAATGATTTGATTTGATATCATAAAGCATAACCTGCCTTAACCTGCGTTTTGAACAGAAAATCCAAAAAAAAGTTAAAAGAATTTTTACTGCCTTATGTAGACAAAAGGTTTACGTTTAGGTGTATAAGGTTATCACATTAACTGTACAGCGGTTACAAGTAGTTATCAGTCTGTTAAAATAATAAAATAAACAATTTTACTAAAACTATAAAACGGAATTCTTCAAACAGAATAAATAGCATACAAATTAGCATGAAAAAACCCACCTTTGATGACCCATGACACTAGTCACGCGCGGGGTGATGGTATGGTATCAAGAACTTAACACAAGCTTTATAGTATTGTTACCAAATAATCTTGTTTAATGTTGTTACATGCTAAAACGAAAAAGAAGGCTAGAATGATACATAATTATTTTTAAATATTTTAAATGTGCAGGTTTAAAATAAAGTTTCAATTAATGTGATAATCTAATCGCCACGCTGTAATAATGTATATAATATACAGCAGAAAACTGGCAAAAGCCGTAAAAAAAAAAAAATTATGCTCCTTATTTGCACCTTTCCTGAACTCAACAGAGACCTGGCTTAAATCGAGTTAAGATCCCACCAAAAAAGCGAAACTTCCGTGGCATAACCGACCTCATCCATCACGGTACCATTTCCGCCAATTGTCAACGAGCCAATCACATCAATCATACAACTAACGAGAGAACTATTGCAGCTACATACATACGTCAATAGAAACGCACTCCCCGCAGGAAGCTGCCTATTGACGATGCAGCCTAGCCTTGACCTGATTCGGGACTAAGCTCGCCCGGGAGCGCAAGGTGCCCGGGAACGCGAGGTCGCCGCGAACAGCCAAAGCTGATGCACCGGGTGAGGGACGCCCGGGTGAACGCAAGGTTATTGTAGCTGAAATGGCCATGGGGGAAAATTGGTAATGTTTCTGTGACAGGTGTTTAAAAGGAAACGGTAATTTTATTAGGGACTATATATGTTTGGACAAAAACGAAAACGGAATGACAAAATGCATTAACCTAAAATTTGGTCCAAAATTTTGTTATTGGTTTCAATGTAGACGAAGACATGTGTTTAAAAGAGTAAAATAAATCGGAATGAATGTTATAGATTTGTAAGATCTAGACCAAAACAATGATTATGTACAAATATTTGGTGTCGATGTTAAGGAAATTCGCAATTAGTTGTATTTCGTAATGTTAAAATAGTTTTAATATGACATTAAAAATATTTCTTCGTCTTCATATTAACATTTCAGAAGGCTGCATTCCTTTTGCAAATTATCTAAGAACGCAAGGAGATGGAAATGAGATTTTAACACCTGTTACGTAATAACCAATAAAATTTAACCGTGTTATGCATATAGCACAAATACAAACGTAATACCGTGCACAGGATGCACCCAGTAATGGTGACGCTGTGATAGGATAATAGACCAACCTACTAGGTCAGGATGCAGCGTGACAAGTGGGCTGATTGTCACGTGGAGTTCTGTGAGAAACCAATTTGCCAATAGATGCAGTGTAAGGATGCGTTGGTGTAGTGGAGACTTGGAGAGCACTGATTGTACAGTTGATTTGTGTGGGAATTGAGAACACTGAGAATGAGAACAATATGGAGGTACTGCAGGTAGATAGATATATGTATAGAGATATAGAGATACGCATAAAGACCACAGCAGGTAATTCCACTCCAACCTGGAGTGGAATTACCTGCAGTACTCTTTAACCTGGACATCTGTTCATAAGTCGAGACCAAATAGGTTACTTCTGGGCAAGCGTGCTCCATAGTGGACTCCATAATTGCTTACCATCAAGGTGAGAAAGTGGTCCAACGCGAGTCTATCTACACTAATAGATTATAAAGAGGTAAAATGTGTTTCTTTGTACGTTTGTAGCTGAAGATCTATAACTACCAATCGGATTTGAAAAATCTTTTTGCATTTCAAAACCAAATTCTTTTAGAAGGCTAAAATCACTTTATGCAACGACCCTAGGGAGCCGAGTGAAAAGAAAAAAGTCAAAAATAGTGCTAAGAGAAAACGATGTAAAATTGCAGGATGTGATGCTATAGGATATATTTTAAATTAAAAAATTAAAATTTCACGCGCGTAGAAACTAGAAAAAAAAATGGATCCAGATAAACCATCTCCTGAAATAAACTAGGTATGAAACCGTGTATCGTCTGGAAACCGAGGGAAACCGTGGTCGGCGAGCTACTGCCTATCTGACCTCCACAAACCAGTTAATGGGTAACACGATAACCCCTTGGTTGGCTGGTTGTCAGACTTTCGGGCTTGTGACGACCAGCAACGACTGTCAAAGATTCACGAATGACAGCCATATCACCGTATGTAAAATTTCTACTTATGTTTAAATGTATTTTTATTTTATTAAAGAGAATTTTCTCTTGCTATTTATCTATCAATTTCATAAATTTGATTTGCAAGATGAAAAGTTTTATTGCAATGGGTACCTCTGATTTTATTTTAAAACTTCTCCATTCAATTATTGAAAATGAAAAGTCGATAACAAGATTAGTTAGGTAGGTCAGGACCTAGATCTTAGAAGACGTCGCAAAAAGAAAATAACTTCTTATTAAGTTACTAGAGGCGATGAATTTGTTGCGCAACTTGATAAATTGAAAGTCGTTTGGAGCAAGACTCTAAAATTGGAACTACCCAATTTGAGAAGGCTTGTAATAAATTCGTTCTATTATGGACACAGACGGTAACAAAAGGCTGTATAAAAATAGATATCTGTTTACCCTTTAAACGAAGCCAGCGAAACACAGACACTAAAATAACAAAAGCGAAGGAGACGTACAAAAGATGAGCATTTCCCTGCAAGTTTTCTGAGAGCTGATACTGACAGCAGTAGCCACGTCCAATAACCAAACATCGCAGTATCGAACATACCCGAATCACAATAAAATCAATGTAGCTTGCCCCTTGCCGAAGCCTGTCCAGGCGCAGTGACGTACGTGCGAGCGAGACACGGACATCCACCACCAACAAGCAAGACAAAGACAGAAAACACACCACCCGATTTTATAGAGACATAACACATTTTACTGCACACTGCAATAATGATCGTTTTAATTAAAATTGAGTAATCAAAGTGTTTCTTTCTTCCATTTTCCTCTGACTTTGTTGAGCTATTTCCATGGAAGAACTGAATGTTAATATAAATGGGTAGGATGAAACTGAAAAGTAATAAGCTGTTTTTCTATACCTAGTATCTACCTACCTAGTTAGTTTCGATAAGGTATTTGCTACTTTAGACTGTACCATATGCTTTATTTAACGAGCATCAATATGACTAAATTTTTCTGCTAAGTTTCTTATAGGATCTTCAAGCAGATTTATATTTTTGAGATTTTTACCCGATTATGGCGAAGCAAATCAATTTGACCAGATGTGATTTGAATGATTTTGACCAGTATGTTGGTATGTATGTTTACCAATTCCCTCATAACTTCTAAGCTACTTACTTACCATAATTTGATAAATGATATGTATCGTAGGAAGCGCCTTGATCATCTGCTGGTGGCTATCGTCTAATGTGACGCCACATTAATTAAATGGTCATGGACTTAAAAAAACGAAAGGTGTTAATTAGCACATTTAAAATATATACATATGTATTTATATTGGTAGCTAACCCCAAAATGACTTAATTAAAAAGTTATTCAAAAATTAAAACTCGACTACTGAAAAAAGTATGAAACACGAAAATATTCTCATGTACCAGCGGGGAGGTGTCAATTTTTCTAAAAGAGAAGCCGAAGCGAAGTCGGCTTTAACTTACTGACTTATCAATAAAGAATACTTACTATCATTCTAAAATAATTATAGGAATGTGATGTGGTGTGATGTGGTGTGTGTGTGTGTGTGTGTGTGTGTGTGTGTGTGTGGATGTGTGTGTGTGTGTGTGTGTGTGTGTGTGTGTGTGTGTGTGTGGTGTGTTGTGTGTAAAGAAATAAATACAATAAAATTGAAAAGCTGAAAGCCAAATAAAATGTGCAATATTCCTCCATGTCGTTCTCGCTGACGCATTTTTCTACATCTGTTTCTGTCATAACCCGTTGTACAGACGCCAGCACATCAAGCTATACCAAACTGTCAAATTTCCCAATTGAACATGATCCTTATTCGTTTCGAAATAAAGTTGAAAAACTATCAAAGAAATTTGACAGATTGTGGTAGCTTGATGCGCTGGCGTTTGTACAGCGGCTTGCTCTCGTTCATATCAAGCAGTGCCAGTGACATCATTACGGGATCGCTGTTGTATGAATTTTTAGTTCTCGATTATGACGTTTTGGCGCCGGGTTTTTTTTGTAATACTAAGCTTGAAACAAGTGTTTTTGTTGTTTGAATATTATGGTCAATTAAATACCCGTAGTGTAACTATTTTTTTTGGCAATAATAGACACTATATTGACGTGGCATTTTTTGAATAGCGGTAGAGATGCGAATCACCTAAGGGAAGCCGGTAGGAATAGTGTTACAATTATGGTGCTTTCGCCACTGCCACGTACCCTAACAAAACAAAACATTGTAACAGTAGTAAGCCATAATAAGCTTCAGGGCAAAGTGGCATGCGAGCACGGGTTGCAGATGAGAATATTTTCTTGTTTCAAACTTTTTAGACCGTGATTTTTCAGTAGTCTGGTTTTTAATAACTGTATTTGGGATGGCAGAGGCTTTAGTGTTACATAAGTAATGAGGAGCAACAAGTCGCGGCTCCACGAGGATTGTGACCGGTCGCAAAACCTCGGACACATTCATACACGCCGTTTAAATTCACTATATCGTTGAAAATTGTGTGGGATTTCGTCATCAGACTACCCTTTACCAGCTAGTCCAGTGTGTTTGTTTCGAACTACTGTCGATGAATTATTGGTTCGTATTAGCATATATATAATCAGCCTATAATGTTCCCACTGCTGGGACACAGGCCTCCTCTCTGTGAGAGGGAGTGGGCCGTAATTCACCACGCCGGCCTAGTGTGGGTTGGTAATGTCACATGTCTTCGAATTATTGGTTCTAGGATATGCCGGTTTCCTCACGATGTTTTCCTTCACCGTTTTGAGAGCAGTGGTATTTAATAAAGTACCTAGGTTTCATTTTCAACTCCTAACAGAAACCCGTTCCGTTCCGTGTGGTGCCGGACGTAAAGAATAGCACCATCCCATCTCTTCCCGTGGGTGTCGTAGGTGGCGACTACTAGAGAATGGGCAGTAGCGTTCTCTATGCATTTCACCACCATACTGCGATCGCCAACCCGCCTGCCAAGCGTGGCGATTATGGCAAGCCCCCCCCAAATTGGGGGAGGCCTATGTCCAGCAGTGGACATCTTCCGGCTGAAATAATGATGATGATGATGATGATGAAGAACAGAAACCAACTCCATTGAAAAATACTCGTTAGAAGTGACTAAATAATTCACATAAGAATCATAAAAATAACGAAGGACAATCAACTCCGAAAATACTAGAATTCAAACAAACTTTTCCAATAAAGAACTGCGTCTCCACAACCTAATAAAGAATCAATGTTTGTATCACGTAAACGAAATCACATAACAAACACCAGCCAATCTGGAGCGAGATTAAACTTTTATCGACCAATCACGACTGAGTCCGGACGGCATTAGCCAATCACCAACGTCTTGGAAGACGTCAGAAAGTACCTACTGCTAAAACTTAATGGGGCTGAAAAGCCTGGAATTTAATTTATTTAGGTACGAGGCTGTGAAAGATAAAGCTGAAATCACGCTTTGGCGACGAAGAAAGGCGTTGAGGGAAGTCTTCCATAAAAGGAGGAAGAATCTTGCTTTTTAATACGATTCTTCTCGGATGACAGCCTCATTATGTGCCTGCTTCTTGAGATTAGTATGTATTTTGTCTAAATCTTTTCGATTAAACTCTCAAGGCAATCATATTTTGTCTATTTTGATCTAAGATGCTCATCCCAGAATGATGAATGAATGATGCTCATTTCCCAAAAGATAATGTTCTAAATTAGTTTAAAACACCATTTTGAAACTTTTCCCTAAGTATAATTCTTTCCTGCAATCAGGTAAACTAGTTCAGCAAAACTGCTGTAGTATTTAACAGCTGCAAGACAGTTTAGCAGCGATCAATAGTCGATACTTACTTGTCATACAAAATAGAATACAATGTAGGCAGTGATGCCCGTATTCACTAACACTAAACGATGCCTAAATAGAAGAGCGCTGTTGGATTTTCAACGCTGGGCTCAGCGACGAAAGTTGAAAATCGAACAGCGGACTTATGTGACGCCTAGTGTTAGTGAAAAAGAGCATAATAATTTCTTCTATTCGAAGAAGAGTTTTATAGTACAAAGGTGGCCTAGATTGTAGCTTTAAATATTCCCTATTGCAGGCGAAGCCAGCGATTGCTACATTTATTATTGATGGCAAATAGACGGACTGCAAGACCTGACATGTGAAATGATACGTAAATTACTTAATTCAACCTTCTGGAAAAAGTACTGGCAGCGTAATAAGGCGACAAGATGGTGACAAGTATTTTTTTAAATTTTTTTTTTTTTTCTTGTAATTAAACTGTGACCTGCCCTGACATCAAGCAATGGACAAAATTGTAAAGCTTTAAACTTTTAATTGTTGAGTAAGTACTACTCAACAACTACCTACTTTGTAAGTGTGTTTTTATGAAATACTTTTTTTTCTAATAATTTCCATAATCTACTGATATTGCAGTGCCAGGCCATGTCTCATTTCTTGTCGTATCTTCACCATGCGCCTACCCTTGCCCAACTATATCACGGTTCTATCCTTTCAGTCTAACCGGGTGCAGCTGAGTACCAGAATTTTACTTAGCGCTACTGCCTATCTGACCTCCACGACCCAGCTACTGCGTAACACTATACCTCTTGGAAGACTGGTTGCCAGACTTTCAGGATTCCTATTCAGTTCATAATTTTGTACGCCGGCTGGACAGGCTGTATAAAAGATAGCAACTCTTAATGCATTTTTAGCTTTTATATATGTCAAAAGGCATCAAGCTAATGCGGCTATTCAGAATATACTAAAATATATATAGCGAAATCAGGTTATAAAAGCCGAAAGTAGGTCGCTTCTATTTAAAGTTTAAAGGTGGCGACAGAAATGGCTGAAACACCTGAATATCTGGGACGTGATTATATAATTGTTCGGGCTAGAATGCTAGATACTATTCCTAGTTTTGGTGAGTTCTCTACTTCGGCTAAATATACAGACATGACGTAACGCGCCGTTCTTTTGTAAAGGTTCATATACTCAAAATACCTGAAGTTACTTTGAAAGTTTATGCTATCTCGTAGCCTAGAATCTTGAAGTTTTAATAGGACTAATTACGAAAGCTCCTAAAACAGGCAAGGTCTTAGGGACCAACTCAAAACATTCAGCCTTCCTATCTTTCAGACAGTCACTTTGATACCTTTAAAACTTTGCCCGAATTCTTGCTACCCAGACACTACTTTTCTAAATCGACCTCTGCCAAAACTCGGGACTAATAAAGCCAAATAGCAGACACCTATTCTTGAAACATCATTCAAATATTATCAAAGCAAAAACGATGATAGGCGTACACAGAAACACGTTTATATTGACACCTCTCCCAATCCAAACATTCGTTTAAGCCCAAATTATAATTATGTACCTACATAATTTATCGATACAAATATAAATCCCACAGCCTCTATGTTCTCATAAATAAATAATTTCTTTGTTACATAAATTGAACATAAAATAATAATGCTCTCAAAGAATTCTGAGTAGGTTGGCTCTAATAGGATTATTTCGTCGACAATACTTCAATTATCGATCTTTCTAATAATCTGGTCTATTTTTGTTTGCAGCTCATGTTTCCCTTCGTGAATATTTAAACGATTGATTAGTCCACTTTGAAGTCTAGATTGGTGTAATTAATGCAGGTCTTGGAAAGAGAAGTGCGGTGTTAATATTTAATTATGAGAGAGGGTGAGTGGTTCGGTTGTACAGTTGAATCATTCCATAGAATCGGTTGAGTTATCGAATAATGTCGGGGAATAGGGGGTTTCTATTTTGGAACTGTATCGATATTGTTCCCTGTTTCTGCTTGACTACATGTATCTATCTGTTTACTTAAAACTTCCACATGAAATGTTGCTAGGTAAGATTAAATATACCACAAGTTTCAAGTTTTTCGACTCCATCATGATTACTCTTAATTTTACTTTCACGCTATATTTTTTAGGTTTTTGACAATAGGGCACGGCATCACGGCATCACGGTAACAAATAAGGTTCAAAATAGCGATGCGTTTGATGTTATTCGAATCGAATGACTACCAAAATAAAAGGAATTTTGCAGTTTTAGTTAAATAACAAAATACATAAACACACAGTGGAATAATTATTATTGGGTATTTTTGCAGTTGAATTCCTTTTATTATCATTACGTACCTAAAATATGATACTTAACAACCAAATTTTTTTGAATTATGCGATGTTTTTTTTTTTGAGCTCTGTTTTACGATTGTTACATCACGATACTATTTTATTTTTATAAAATAATTTGGAATAAGCCTTTTATTTAAACATTTGACACTACACTAAATTTTTATCTGGCTTGTTATACCTATGTACCTACCAAATACGCCTAACTGTGCGACAAAAATGTGAGGATAAATACCGAGGAGGAAATTATTTGAGTCAGTAACCTCAGCCTCTGGGTGATTAACTATAATAAGCTGATAGGATCTTCCTAGTAGTTGCATTTACTGGATGAGCAGAAGTTAAGTGGTGACATCACGACACGCACTGAACCAATCAGGATTCCAGTTTACAAAATAATTTCCTATGTATTAGGGAAACTGGATATCATCTGCCTAGCGTTGTTTGGGGTCGGCTTCCAGTCCAACCGGTTGCAGCTGAATACCAGTATTTTACATGGAGCGACTGCCTATCTGACCTCTACAACCCTGGTTGTCAGACTTTCGAGTTTCTGACGACCCGTAACGACTGTTAAAGATCCACGAATGGCAGCCGGGACCATACGGCTTAACATGCTTTCCGAGGCATGTTGAGGTCTTGACATGTAAAGATCCACCCGTGCGGCTGTTATTACGTAGCCACGAGGGAAACTAGTATTTTATTTTATTCAAGAATTACATGCCAAAGAAAATATAGAAAACCCTTAAACTAAAGTAACAACTTTGTCACATTTACATGGAAAAATAAATGAAAAATCAATCTATAAGAAACTCTTCATTAGAAAATCTACTTGAATCGGGGATATTGCTTAATATCCGCAAGGAAAGGGAAATGGTATCGTATTATATTGATAAGCGCAGATCGGTCTTTAGATTATTTATGATATAGAGTCCACTAGATTGAGCTCCGAAAGCTTTTTGGTATTTCAAAAAAAAACCTACAAGGGCACTTATGAAACGTCAGAAGCAAGGTGCGCGGTTCTAATTGGTCGTTTCCTATGCAGAAGAGCCAGTAAAAATCACGGTTACTCTTTTAAAAATAATTGGATTTTACAATCAACTCAGCTTATTGCAGTCCACTGCTGGACAAAGGCCTCCTCTAGGCAGCACCACAATATCCAGTCCTTGCGCATTCAGTCTGTCTCAGCCACTTTCCTAAGGTCGGTCGACTTTTATAATGTTATTGTTCTGGTGATAAAGTTCACTTTGGTCTGCAGGGAGTATAATGAAAAACGCGTGGTGATGCGGCTAATGATTTATTGCTACTAGTTCCTACAAACATTGTTTAGATATTAATACCAAAGGAACACACACATGCACAATCGTCTCATAATTAAACTTATAAACACAACATCCCGCCCACCAAAAGGCAATATAGGCCTTTTGATAAACAAATTAATTTCACTATACATTGAAACAAACCAAAATTTATAATAATACTAATCGCTACGGTAATAATATATCGATAGAAAATTCATCACAAAAGAATTATTATCTGTAGGTAGATTTTATTAATCAGCGTTGTCTATTGGTAAAGGGCATAATTTATTTATAACTCTCTGAACTATGTTATCACCACTTTTAACGCTGTAAACCCTAGTCACCCCATCGGCGCCTGGGTGTTTATCCACAATACGACCTAACATCCATTTGCCCGGAGGTAAATTGTCATATTTAATCAGAACAATGTTTCCAATCTCTAGTTCAGGGATTCGTTTAAGCCATTTAGGTCTCTGCTGCAAACGAGATAAATATTCACTTTGCCATCTCCGCCAAAAGTGAGACAGCAGTTGTTGCATATGCTGCCAACGGGATAACCGGTGCATAGGTATTTCGGTTAAGTCAGGGTTTGGAACAGTTATGGGAGCTTCGCCAATTAAAAAGTGACCTGGCGTCAATGGTGTAATTTGATCGGTTTCAGCTTCATCAATAGGACTTAATGGCCGGGAATTAAGGCAAGCTTCTATCTGGCATAGCAAGGTAGACATCTCTTCATACGTTAAATGGGAAGTCAGTACCCTTCTTAGGTGGTATTTTAATGATTTCACGCCTGCCTCCCATAAACCTCCTATATGAGGGCTATAGGCCGGAATGAAATGCCACTGTGTGCCTTCCAGTGCAAGTTGTTCAGCAATTGGTCCATCAAATTGTACTTGAGCTTCACTTAAGGCAATAGCAAGTTCCTTATTAGCGCCAACAAAGTTGCGACCCTGGTCACTCCATAGATGGGTACATTTTCCACGTCTCGCAACAAATCTCCGAAAGGCCCCAATGAAAGATTCAGAGGTAAGGTCTCCTGCCAGTTCTAAATGGATAGCCTTCGTAGACATACATATAAAGATAGATACATATGCCTTAGAGGTCTTGACTCCTCTGCCCTTGGACATCAAAACCTGAAAGGGTCCGGCAAAGTCCACGCCACTATGCAAAAAGGGTCGAGAAGGTGTTACTCGGACCTTAGGTAGATCTCCCATCAGTTGGGTCTTACTTGCGGCACATTGTTTAGCACAGATTAAACATTTATGTAACTTAGCCTTTACCAACTTCTTGGTTCTTAGTATCCAAAATTTGGAACGTAAATAGCACAGCATTAATTGTACTCCACCATGTAAAGTTTTTAAGTGAGCGTCTTCTACTATGAGAGTAGCGAGGGCATTGTTGCTATCTAATATCATTGGGTGTTTGCCATCTTCATCTAAGTCAGCGTGTCTCAACCTTCCACCCACCCTGAGTATACGTTCATTGTCTAAGAAAGGGTGTAAAGTCTTCAATCTACTTTGTCTTTTAACCGATTTATTTTGCATCAGACTAGTAATCTCGTCTTCAAAACTATTTTTCTGAACTATCTTTATACATGTTTTCAATGAATCATGCAACTCACTTGTAGTCATCGTAATATTTTTGGCCTCCATTTTCCGGCCCTTCAGGAATCGTTTACAGTAACTGACTGCCTTTAACAGCTCAGTTAGGGTTTCGAATTCCTGAAATTTTGTGATAAGTTTCTTTGAGCTTTCGATTTCTATTTTCATATTAATTTGGACGGTTTGTATCCGTTCCAAATTAGTGAGCACGTTACTAGGTCTAGTGTAAGGTATATCGTCTGTTTTTAACCACTCAGGGCCATCCCACCACATATTATTTTCTTTCAGGTTTATGAACGACATTCCTCTAGAAGCCGGATCTGCAGGGTTTTCCTGTGTAGCGACATGGTACCAGTTATTTCCGATGTTATCTAGGACTTCTACGACCCGGTTTCTTACAAAGGTGTGCCATCTCATGGGGTCTCCAAACAGCCAGGACAAAACAATTGTTGAGTCCGTCCAGGCAAAGATATTTTTGGCAGGTATTCTAGTGGCTTCCTGTATTTGCTTCAAAAGTCTAGACAACAACACAGCACCACATAACTCGAGACGCGGCAACGACACAGGTTTAATGGGAGCTACTCGAGTCCTAGCTGCTATTATATTGGTCTTAATTTCGCCATTATCTTGACGCACACGGATATAGACTACCGCTGCATATGCTTTATTGGAGGCATCGCAGAAGCCATGGACCGTAACATTAGGCATTAGATTAGACTGGGTATGTAGCCATCGTTTAACTTCAAAGCTATTTATATTATGTAAGCTACTTCTTAAAGTCAGCCATTCCTCCGTTATTGCTCTGTCAACCTCCTCATCCCATGTAAGGGCTTGCAGCCATAGCCTCTGAATAAGCAGCTTTGCAGGTAATATAGCAGGTGCCAACCAGCCAAGCGGATCGAACAACCTCTGAATATCGCCTAAAATGGTTCTCTTCGTGATCTTCTCAGCTGGACGGGGTAAGTTTAATTTATATTGAAAAACATCCTTTCCCATATTCCAGCTTAAACCAAGGGCCTTGATAGTGCCATCAATAGTGATATCGACATTAGCATGACAACTTCTTAAAGAAGGTTCAAACTGTTTCAGGAATTCCGCGCTGTTTGAACACCATTTTTGGAGCACGAAACCACCAGTTCTTAATATAGTGTTAATGTCTTTGGCTAATTTAATAGCTTCTGGTATCGTATCTTCCCCAGACATCAAATCATCCATATAAAAGTCTTCCTTTATCACCTGGGCAGCCTTAGGGTAGTTCTCACCTTCATCATCAGCTACTTGTTGCAAGGTTTTGACAGCTAAATAAGGAGCAGCCGCGGTGCCAAATGTGACTCTCGTCATTCTATAATCTTTTACAGGATCTTGGGGGTGACTACGCCAAACAATTCTTTGAAGGTCTCTGTCTTCCTTGCTGACGTAAATTTGAAGATACATTTTTTGAATGTCCGATACAAAACACACTTTCTTCATTCTCCACCGTATTATTAAATTTCTCATATTTTCTTGTAATTGCGGACCAACTAATAGTTCTTCGTTTAAGGATATATGGTTTATTCCTTTCTGTGATGCGTTAAATACTGTTCTTACTTTTGTTGTTTCCTTTTCTTGTTTGACTATTGCATGATGTGGCAGATATACCGATGGGTTCTCTATTTCATTCCTAGGTACTTCTTCCATGTATATCATTCGTTTGTATTCTTCCATTACCTTAATGTACTCTAATTTTAACTGGCTGTTCTTTTCAAAACGTCTTTCTAGTTGGTACAGTCTCGTCAATGCTATATCTCTAGTTTGTCCTTCAGTTGATAATATTTCATTCTTTCTTTTAGGTAAAGTCACTACATACCTTCCATCATTTGCTCGGGAATGTGTAGCCTTGTATATTTCTTCACATTTTCTTTCTTCCAGGGTAAGTACACTTCGGTCTTCAGTTTCAAGTTCCCACATTGTTTTTAACATGGAATTCTGGTCTAGATTAAGATGCATGACGGTAAAATCATGGTCATTCTTGTTGCTTTGAATTTTTCCGAAGAGGATCCAACCCAGGCTGGTATTTTGTGCACATGGTGTGCCTGGTGGGCCCTTGATTATTTCACCCTTTAAGATCTGGGCACAGATTTCAACACCTAGCAATATATCTATACGTCCTGGCTGACTAAATCCAGGATCTGCTAGGCCTAGTCCCTTTAAGTGTGCCCAGTTGCTGGTAGTTAATCTTTGAGAAGGTAGTTGCGCTGTGAGCCGCGTGGGCATTATGTACGCTTTTGTTTTTATCTTGAAATTGTCGTCGTGTTTGGATAAAATCTCGATTTCCGTTGCGTGTTTCACTGCAGTGTGGGTGGAACCAATTCCCGTAATTTTACCATGAACAGGGGTCCTTTTGAGGCGTAGAATTTGGGCCGCTCGTTCACTGATAAACGTGGCCTGCGAACCCTGATCCACTAGAGCTCTTAACACGGTGGTTCGTCCGGTTTCATCTCGCACTGGTACACGAGCAGTAGCCAATAGAGCAGTGGCGGTGTTTGTTGTTAAAAAGGATGATAGCTCAACCTTTGGTTCTTCAGGAACTGTATCATTGGAGATGTTCTCCTCTTGAACTTCACTATGATTAGCTTGAATCGTATCTGATTTGTCAGGGGAGGACCCCGGTGCGCTTGAATGTACTAATGTGTGATGACGTTTATTACACTTCCGACAATTCATATTCAATCGACAACGTATCGCATTATGTCCGGCGGCAAGGCAATTAAAACAAAGATTATGTTTTTTCACAACCTCACATCTTCCATTTGGTTCTAGTTTCGTAAATTCCCTGCAGTGGCTTAAAGTATGATTTTCTTCGCATAGTATGCAATCTCGTAATGGTGCAGTCTCTGACGCTGCTATGTGGACTGCAGAGGTACCTTTAGATATAGGTTTCTCCTTTGAAAGAGGGCCAACGAGTTCGAGCGTACGAAACTTGGTTTGCAAAAACTTGACTAAGTCTTCCCACTTCGGCAGCTCATCCATATCTTCCCGGTATGCAAACTCTTCCCAATCTCGATGTGACTCTGAGTCCAATTTCTGAACTGTCAGAAATATAATTATTGGATCCCAAGAGTCCGTTGAAACCTTAAGATTATTTAGGCTGTTGATACATTCATTTGTAACGTCCAATAAAGATTTGATGTGATTGGCCGTTTGACTGGGAATCTTCCGTTGGTAAAATAATTTTTTCAAAAGAGAATTTACTATAATTTTTTTATTTCCATATCGTGCACTCAGTGTGGTCCAGGCTTGCTCATAATTAGTTTCAGTGATTTGAACGTGTTTCAGGAGAACCTGGGCATCGCCGGTCATACTAGTTTTCAAATAATGTAGTCTCTGTACATTACTCAACGACGTATTTTTGTGCACCAAAGAAATAAACAAATCTCGGAAAGCTGGCCATTCATCGTACACTCCGGAAAAGGTAGGCAACTGAATACTCGGTAACTTAACCTGTCCTTCTATAAATGAGTTAGCCTCCGTTGGTTTTATATGAGAAAACGTGGATCATAAATCTCGCAAATCGGCCAGTAAACATGAATACAAATCTTCGTAAATAAAATAATCTTCATTAGTAAAATACGATAAGTCAGACTTTTTCTCCTTCGGGACACATTTAACGAGTTCTTGATGTGCGCTTCTGAACGTATTCCAGTATTCATTAATTGACTGTATACGCGTTTCAATGTAACCCTTGGTAAGACGTTGTTTTGGGCATTTTTTAAGATTCGTTTGCGCGTTTTGCAGCAACATTGCAGTATCTTCGAGTATCATTAAACATTGCTCCGGTGTAGACATATTATTTTCTGTACCTAGTCTTTGCAATATCCAATAGTATAAAGATCGTAATTTCTTCTAAAACACTCACGATGACGAAATATGAATACACAAGTAATTCACAGTCAATTTAATTTTAGTTCAATCCACACAAATAACTCATTAGCGCACTGGTTTCTTATCTAAGGAATGTGGTTCTTTTGTTTGTCGCACTCAATGAATAGAACGTTGTAAACAACACAGATATCCGGCTCGAAATTCGACCATATGTTCTGGTGATAAAGTTCACTTTGGTCTGCAGGGAGTATAATGAAAAACGCGTGGTGATGCGGCTAATGATTTATTGCTACTAGTTCCTACAAACATTGTTTAGATATTAATACCAAAGGAACACACACATGCACAATCGTCTCATAATTAAACTTATAAACACAACAGTTATTATAGCAATTAATGCTTTTATGTTGTTATAGCAGACCTTCTATCAGTGGGCTTATATTCCCCAATATATCAGAGTTAATAAAAAAGAAACATTAAGATTTTTTGAACGTTAGGACCACATGACCCATCCATGTTTGCGCTGATGTTATGTACCTACCTATCTGAATTCTATTGTTAGTTTAACTACAGAATGTGTTAGATACTGAACAGGGCAAGGGCATAGTACTTCGGTAACCCTCCGTGAGACTGTCAGTGACACCAAGGCGTTGCTGGCTTTCCTTGAGGATCTGGGGTGGATCGAATTGATCGATTCTTCCACCCATACGCAAAGTACGCGAATTGAAGTGCAGTTGCGGACACCAGCCCGTATTACCTACTAGCTATTAACTATAAAACCAACTTTACCTACTTTCAAGATAAGAGCTATACCTACTGACTGAAATAATAAAACAGCGATGGTAAAAACATTACGAGTTTGCTCTTAAAGAAGTCATAAAAATTATGAGTCATGCTGGAAAACCTTCGGAAAATGTAAGCAATGTTACCTATACAAAGACATTTCAGACACCTATATTCTACTTAAGAGTAGTATAATAATAATAACCCCACCCATAATTCCCGGCATAATGCATGGCCTATAATTTTCCCACTGCTGGGATACCACGCGGGCCCAGTGTGGGTTGAAAGATGTCACATGTCCTCGAATTGTTCGTTCTAGGATAAGGCGGTTTCCTCACGATGCTTTCCTTCACCGTTTTTTGAGAGCAGTGGTGATGAAATAATTTACACGGGTTACACTGGTTACACGGGTTTTTATGCCGTTTACGCGGGTATTTTTCATAACTTAGGTACATATTCTACTTAAGGATAAAATTGCATGTAATGAAAAAAAATCCATATGGCATTCTTATTGAATAGGATTTCTTGTTTTTGGAATAGCAGTCAATGTTAAAATCTAATAATATTTGTAGCTATAGGTAACTGTTTGATGGTGGCGAGGTGACTTGGACGAGTACCGTGAGAGCTGGTTCGAGGAGGCGCAGATAAGACTTACTAGAAGGACTTGGCCTTTGCCCGTCAGTGGGACAGTAAAGACTAAACAAAAAAAATGTTTAAAGGTGAAAAATATTTTCCAAGGTATCAAGTGTACCTAGTATTTTGTAAAATAGCAATGAAAACCATTCAATTGGCTATTTTAAAGACAAAATATATTTAATTACGAATTATGGGTTTGCTATTATTCCATATCACCAAACTCAATCTACCAATTTTGTAGTTAGGTACAATCATAGAAACATACACTTACTCAAGAACTTCTCTATTTACGATACCGCACACTCATTTGTCTCTCGCTACATATTATCACTAATTTGTGCCTCCGTTAATAAATTATATCAACAGAACTGTAATTGTTTTATTGGCGGACAGACAGACGCATCGAGCATTCTCTTTAATTAAAATTTATGCATGAAAGCAACTGGTTTATAACCGTGAAGTGATAGAGAGAGTCATTTATTTTGTTCTACTATTGTTTACAATTTTGTATGGTTGTTATTTTTTGGTTATTTATTTAGGAGGAGAAGCATACTTAGTGCCTATTGTATGCATAATACAAATGGAAAATCAGCAGTGTCAACGCCTTCAGGATGCTATTACGGCTGCCGTGGCGTTGTAGTGCGTCGGGCATGTTTGCGGAAGCACATACGGATGGCTTTCATGCCATTATGCGAAAAAAAGCAGCATCCTTACTACAACGTCTACGTAACAGTCGGAATGGCATCCTGAAAATGATTGTTGCGAGACCAGACTGCCTCATCCAGAGGCACCTGGTGGAGGTGGCTTTAGGTTTAGTACAGTAATTAAACGCAGAGTTATCTACTAACATTACTAACATAGCTAATAGGCACACATTGTTATTAACCAATTACTAACAATCTATGGACTGTATCGTCTGAAATAAATAATTTTTATTATTTTTTTTATTTATTTTTTCCGTTGTGAATAGCCTATTTTCATCATTTGCCTAGTCTTATCTCAACTATGTTGGGGTCGCGGACGCAGCGAAGTATCAGTGTTATACATGGAGCGACTGCCTATCTGACCTCATCAACCCAGTTATTAGGTGATACAATAACCTTGGTAAGACAGCTTTTCAAGACTTTCGGGCTTCTAACGACCCGTAGCGACTATCCAAGATTCACGAATGACAGCCGGGACCAACTGCTAAACGCTTCTGAATAGCCTATAATTTTATCAACTAAAATATTAATATTGTCTTTCTCCAACTACAATTTACCTCTCTGCTGAATGTCATTAAAATCGGTTCGGAAGTTCAGCCACACAATGCAATAGTATTCGTGTGGGTTTACGTTAAAATTAGCGATTCTATAGGGCCCTGGGTTCCCCAAGTCTCATGGCAATTACAAAGGTCCCGTTTGCCTCTGTCTCAGTTCTAATTAAACGTTGACAAGACGACGAACTGACCCACAGCCCCAACATATTAACTTATTAACCCTTCAACTTCGCCTCTATTTCGGAAGCCGATCGATTCTGGGCAAAATTAGCTCTGCCCGCCGGCCTGACCCAATAAACGCCCAGTATAAATAAACAATGCCTACAATATTGCCCAAGTATATTGTGCTTTGTGCTATATTAACTTGCGACGTCTGTTTCAGTTTATTGACGTACTGAACCAGTTCTGTTTATGCGACGAATTTACATATGTATTGGCGCACTTTGATGTAAATGCCGTGTAGCTTTTTTAAAGAAAGATAGTGAAAAATGCATTGACATGACACAAGACAACATCGAAATGTTTTAATTGCTGTACTGAAAGTAAAGGAAGCAGGCGCCTGGCAACAGGGTTACCGAAACACCGACGAACAAAACTTGTATCAGTTGTACACATCTACCTAACATTCATAATTATTTTCTTACAATTCACAACGTCTCGAAGGGCCGCCAGCGCTGCATAAGCACATGGCAATAACGAAATCAAAGAAACTCCAATAAGAAAAGTAAATACGCCGATATCTTAAGAACATGCAAATATTTAAATAAGCGGTAAACATGAATGAAAGTGACTCACTTGCCGAACAGCGGATGCCACAAGTGGAAGGAGGCCGGGTCGTGCGGGTGCGGCGGCAGGTGAGGCTCGCCCAGCGGCGTCGTGCTGCCCACCTCGGGCTCCTCGCGCCGCCGGGGCGGCGCCGCCGGTGGGTTCAGGCCCCGCCGCATCGAGGAGGACGGCGACGACGACGGCACCGTGCCCGGTGGCGCCAACAAGTTTTGCAAAGATTTAACACTGATCCGAGGCCGCGGCGAATCCTGCGACCCAGTCGAGCTACTCCTCTGATGGGCCTGCGCTTCGGAATGCTGCATAGACTGCAGATAGTTGTTGTTTGGATAGTACGGCGAGGTCGGGCTCTTCTGCCCCCTCGGCGACCGCTGACTACCCATCATGTTGGGATTAAAGTATGGTATCTGAAGGCCCGGCAGAGGCATGTTCGGCCTTATGTTAGGATTCATCCCCGGGTACATGTTCTGCAGGAATGAATTGTGTTGCATGGCAGCTCGCTGGCTGGCCGTGTAGTTGGCCATGGGACTAGATCGAGACGACATACTGCTATGTGATTTATTTTGATGATGATGGCTTTTTGTCGAGTGAACGAAAGGATTCTGCACGTCTAACGATTTTGATGCCATTTCCTTCGCCTGAGACTCTTCGGCTCGAGCTTTGGCTTGGCTTTGCCTCTGAGCTTGTTGTTGATTAGAATGGTTCATCGCTTCTTGCCACATAGCGTACTGCATCCGATTCTCGTAGTCCATCTGTGGCATCACCGGGAACCCTGTTTGTCCACCAAAACGGGAATTAGGGTTAAACACCTGTGATAACTCCGGGTAACCCTGTCCGGCGGAATAACCAGACGAATTTAGTGCTTTTAGGAAATCCATATTTTGCGAGCACGCGGCCATAGCCTCGAGTTGGCTGATATAGGGTAGCCAGAACATTTGGCTGAGCGCCGCGGAAGTGGCCGCGTCGATGTCGCCAGCTAGCGCGTCCATGGATGGTATCGGCTTCGGTTGAGTACTGGAGTTGATATGGTCGAGTTGACTTATAGCCGTCGTCAGTTCACTACCTGATGTACTTGTTGTACTTATTGTACTTTTTGGCGTAGGTGGCTTTGGCTCCTTTTTCGGCGACGCCACCCGTTTGGGTTCGTTCAATATTATGCTTTCTAATTGCGAAAATGATATGACTAGTATATCCGGATCTCTCAGAACCATGGGGTAATGGAACGCGTCTGGTAATCTGAACTCAGGATTAGCCATAAGCATCAAGGGAATTTCAATACCAGGAGCTGTGAGAATTTGGTTCAGCTTATTTTTCGGAATTAGAATGGGATCGGGTATGTTGAAACTAGAACCCGATTTCAGACTTTGTATTTGTTCGAGAGGACTCATTTTATTCATTTTCTCGATATATTTCATCGGTAGCTTTTCTTCTGCCTCGCTTTTCTTCGACTTAGTTTGACCCTCGGTATGGTGCTCATCCCGATCACACTTATTGAATACTTTATTTATTTTAACTGAATCATCGGTAGACGCCCGTCTTCCCTTTTTTTCTTGAGGTTCACCAAATTCTTTGTTTAACTTTCTAATCTCGTCTGAACAGCTCGTTACAGTTGGACTGGCTGACTTTCGATGTTTACCTAAGTTTAATGGTTCACATTGCTGTTTGGTAATTGTCACTTCTGACGTGTACATCTTAGGCGAGGGCGATGATAATAAAGTTTCTAAGAACAATGATTGTTTGCTCTTCGATTGAGGCATAGTAAATATTTCAGGTGAGGACGGCACGGCGGGGATGCCGCTCGGCTGAGGCGACTGCATGGCATCCGATTCTCTCGACGGTGCTCGCGGTATGTCTATCCTTCTCGGCGACGCATGCGGGGTGGGTAACCTTCGTTGCACGCTTAGATCTCTTGGTAGGTCGTCGCTCTTTTCTGATAAATTATCTTCCATGTTATTTGTAGTTTCAGCATCGCTAGCCACAACTCGGGCAGACTTTTTAGCTTTCAGATTTTTGACACTTAAATCCGTAGCCACCAATTCCACGGCTGACATATCTTCTAGGTCTTTCGAGAACTCTATGCTCGGGGCTTCAACTTTTATAGTATTTGAAAAGTCACCTTCGTCATCACATGCGGTATCGTCTGTTTCTAGTTTGGGAGTAATGTCATGAGTTGTGACATTTTCAGTGGAGTCGTCATTAGTCTGACCTGGTTGTTCACTGGGTAAAGTTGGTTCGCTCTGATCCGGTAACGGTTGATATTTTTGCTCTTCTGAAGGTTCAGGTATTTCAGGTACATGTTCATGTTCAGTATACATCACTTCCGCATTACCAACATCATTCTGTAGCCTCTTCTCGGCATTCTCATCATATTCTAAATGGTTAACTTCGTTTGTGTTTTGCATTTGTGACGCAGTGGATAGCGTTTCAAGCACACAATCAGTCGGAGGGTCGGCGGGCGCGAACACTTCGTCCGTCATGTAGGACTGCTCGATGGATTGTTGTTGGTCCTGTAGCGGCAGGTGGTCCCCTATGTGATGTAGATGTAGGAGCCCCTGCGCCGCCGTCATGCTGCTCCGACTGGGTGGCTCCAGCGACTGCTCGAGCCGGTCGATAATATCGGCGACGGGCGCCCCGCCGAGCAGCATGTCGTCCTCCTCTTCCACGTAGTCGGTGCCGTGCACGAGGTGCGCCAGCTTGTCAAGTGCCTGCCCGAGAATTTGATTATCTTCACAGCCCTTCTCTACGAGCGACTCGAGCAAAGCCTCGTCGTGAGGCCCGCCGAGCTCGGGCAGGTAGTGCGCTTCACTTATAGTCTCAAACAGGTCTTTGTGCACTCCCATGTCATTATGAAAAACATCTTCTTCGGCAGCGCGCTCGGGCACGTGTGTCTTGCGCTGCTCGAAGAACATCTCGTCTGGCGGCTTCGGGTCGCCTAGTTCGAACGACATGACGTCTTGCGCCACCTCCTCGGCTCCCGGCAGGAAGGGGTACTGCGCGCCCTGCAGCTCCAGCTCCAGCTCCTCGCCGCGCTGCTGGTTGAACTCGAGCTCCGCCACCGCCAGCAGGTTGTCGAGCGGCGTTGGCTCAGGCAGCGTGGGCGGCGAGCGGGGCGCGAGCGGGCCGCGCGGCACCGCGATCGTGTGCGACGGGATGTGCGACTCCAGGTCGGGCGCGTGCCAGGCGGGCGCGGGCGCTACCGCGTCCGTGCGCTTCCGCCGCGGCCTACCCGGGCGTCGGCGCCGGCGCCGCTCAGGGGGAGCACTAGGCTCGGGGGGTTCTTGCGCCGGAGCGCTAGTCACAAGGATAGAGTCAAATATTTGAGAACGCGGGATAACTCGCCAACCGGTCGGGGTGCGCGCGATACGGATGCGGTTACGCGGATCGTAATCTTCACAGCGGACCTCTTGCACAGTACCGTCGCGCTGGCGCGCCCACAGGAACACGGGGCGCAAGCGCGGGGCGGGCAGCGCGGGCGGCGGGGCAGTCTCGGCTAGGTCGCGGTAGGCCAGGCTGCGCGCGCGGCGCCGGCCGGCAGCGGGGGCGCGGGGCGGGTGAGGGGCGCTGCGACTGCGGCCGGCAGCGGCATCGGCGCGGGGGCGGGCGGCGCGAGGCTCGCCGCCGCCGCCGGGCGCCCGCGGAGACACTCCGGCGCGCCGCACCGCGGGATCAGGCGACGACCGCGCGGACGCGGCCCCGAGGCGGACTGGCGGCCGGCGCGCGCTCGCCCCGCCCCCCGCCGCCCGGCGCCCCCGCGCCCGCCCCGCGCCCGGCCCGCCCAGCGATCGATCGCCCGCCCGCTGCACCCGCCGCCTGCACCCGCATGTAAACACGGCGCGCGCCCCGGCCCCCGCCGCGACGCCGCGTTTACGTGGCCTCGTTAATCTTAAATCCATATCTGTGGCGCGCGGACTACGCACGCCGGCACGCCCCCGGCCCGGCCGCGCGCCCGCCGTGCACGTGCACGCCACCACCGACACTGCATCCTCACCGCACCTCACCACGCTCATAAGACAAATCCCTAAGTTTTCCGGAAGCGCTAATGTTGCGCCCTTCCGGTATAGTACACATTATCAACAAAACAGGACGCACTGCTGAAATTCCCAGCAGAAAATGAATTTGAAAAACCCGGAAGTAGGCAGCGCTAGGACATGAAAGGGGCGGTATTATGTATAGCCGTCATCAACATCCGTCAAATGAGGCGCGTTCATCCGCGGTCACAGGAAGGTTCACTGCTCGCACGAGATCAATACTACAACAGTGGTGCCATCTCGCTAGCGCCGGTACATACTGTACTACAAGGAGACCAAGCCGTTACAAATGTTCACGGTTTCGTACAATGCGGGTAGATGGAGCTTATCAACTGAAAGCAGCTCTTTATTATATTTATATTTTATGAAAAGATTTCGTTGAAACAATTAAGAGCGTGGTAACATTTTACAAACGTAAATCGAGAACTTGGGAGATTTTGAAGTGATTTTGGCCATATAATTTATTGTTTTAGCTTTTTTTTACTTCAGTCATCGTAATTATCATACATTTTTATTTAAAGTCTATTAACAAAAACTCGTTCAAATTGTATTTTTGACTACGAAAACAGCGGATTTCGAAAGCGCGATTTCCAGATGACGTGCGAAGGCTCAACTTTCAAGTAATATTACAACAATTATTATTACTAAGTAAGAAAGTAAAAGGTATTCATTCGAATAGGCATATCCTGAAATTTAAAATGTATTCAAAAAAGTTCGATTTTTAATTAATTAACTTGCATTTTTATCACGTCTAAGAAAATCAAAAATCGAGAAATCGACTACAAGAAAACACGTCATATCTCATAATCTAAAAGTCATTTGGCAACATAAATAATTTTATACGTAAGAAGAAAGATAGTACTATTAATGTGTGAAAAAAGAAAAAATACCTGTCTTCAATAATCTATGAAAATAATTTTTCAAAGTAATTATAAAATACGGTGCATCGAGCGACATAAATCAGTCGTGCTCTGGCACTCGTCGACGCAGGACCTATGTCGGTTGACCTCCCGCCGCCGCGCAACCGCCACGCGTAATATATACGTAAATTATAGTGCGACAAAATATTTTTGATCCGTAAGTATTTTTTATTTTATTTGTGAATCTGAATGAAGTTGTCCATTAAAAGTAATATTTTAATTAGGTAAAGTTGAATTATGTACTTAACTTGTAACTTCTTTCTCTACAAACTTGTCATTATTTTACTTACAGAATATGGGTAGAATCCATATGGATGGGTGGGTGGTTATGGTTAGGTCACGAAAAAGTAAAATGATTAATAATTTGCAGAAGGCAAGAGAAGCTGCGTAAGTACCTATTTAATTTTTTAACAGGCTGTCAAAACATTTGTGCAAGTTATTGTTTTTCTATCAACATAATACTCTTAGTCAGGTAAATGGCAAATCCACTAGCGGTCACCCATCAACCGTAACCGTTTCTTTTTTAGAATGCATTACTATTACTGATTAAATTTAAATATAACGGGTAGGTACCCCACAATGAAGTATTGGTTAATTTTTGTTCCGTCAATTCCCCAACTTCCTTAATAAATGTCTTTTCTTCTTCTTTCAGATCAAAATTAAGAGCATCTTTGATAAATACTCTAATCCCCAATGCATCCTCAACTGTAACTTCTGTCTCGCCTCCTACTGTGGTTTCACCAGTAAATTTAACTTCTGACTCATCCAAAAATGTAGCTTCCGACTCGCTCCCAACTTTTGACTCATCCACGGATATAGTAGAAGAACATGATGTCAGTTACACAAATGATAAAATATCGTAAGTTGAAAATAGTTGTTTTTATTCTAGTAGATGAACTTTTGTTTTATTTTCTTCAATATCGGCAATTTTATTTGCAGGACTGAAAACATGGACATTGGTTTTATTGAAGAACGAAACCCAAATGTGACTTTTGATTTACCCAGAGAAACAACAGAACATTGTTATTATTATTTCAGTTTGTGAACTTTTGGGTTTATGTTTATTCAGATCAATCATTAGGGCAGTGGTGGCCCAGTGGTAATGACCGCGACTTACGAATTGTAGGTCGTAGGTTCGAATCCAGACAGGTGCTTCACTTTGTGTAAATAATTTCATCACCACTGCTCTCAAAACGGTGAAGGAAAACACCATGAAGAAACCGGCATGTCCTAGAAGCAAACGTTCGAAGACATGTGACATCTACCAATCTGCACTGGGCCCGCGTGGTAGATTACAGCCCACTCCCTCTCACATAGAGGAGGCCTGTGTCCCAGCGTTATAGGCTGATTATGCTTATATCATTTTATTTTGTTGTACTGTAAATATGGACTTTGAAGCAAATGAAGACCTACCCATAAAGTAGGTCTTCATCCATAAAGTTAACGGAAATACCTAGTATCAAAATATATCGTGAGTCGAAATTGTTACGTATACTCCAGTTTTAATTTCTATTTTTGTAAATTTCATTATATCGATTATTTAATTTGTAGGACAAGAGACATGGATAGTGATTCAAATGACAACATCATGGATAATTTAATGATTAGTTACGTAAAGGTACGAATTAATTTCTTTTTACTTTACAACTATAATTTATAACCAGAGATCGGATATTCGGATGCATATTCACCTAAAGTTGAGATGTTGGCTAACATGGAATGCGCTTTTGTATCGAAAAAGTCTTAATTTAGGTAAGTAATTTGTTTATTTTTTTGTTTTAACTAATACGAATCACCCCTCCTCCAGTACACATATTTGTATCGGGTTAAACATTAATTTTAAATTAATACACATCTGAATAGTTATGCAATCCAAGAATCCCGGGGTTTTTAATTTATTAAAAACCCCGGGTCCCGGTTTTTAATATTTATATTACAAATAATTAACAAAGCGGCTTCCATACTTTCATAGCTAAAAATGTTCTTCATGTAAATATGCTTCCGAATATCCAATCTCTGTTTATAACTTAGAAAAATTCCATTAATTTAGTGTTTTTTTAGGTTACAGAAACAGAACCGGAATCTATAAATATCGAAGGAATTTTTCAAAAATTTGCAAAAGAATACCAAATTCTAATTCAGCGCCATTGCAAAAAGTATTTTGTATAGATACTCGTTAGATCATTTGGCATCAGTGAAACACGGGAAAGATAACGAGGTAAAAGCTGTTGAACAACTAAGTCGCCAAGAAAACATATCCATCGAAAAATGTGGTTTGTTTATTGATGAATCCCTTTTTTTCCTGGGTGCGTCACCGGACGACATATATGAAGATGGCATCATCGAAATAAAGTGCCTTTTTTCTGTTTTTGGTAACGATCCAGATATTGCTATTCAGCAAAAAAAACTAAAATGTTTTAAACTATGTGGCGACGATGTGGTTATAAAAAAACCATGATTGGTTTTATCAAATCCAAGGCCAACTTCACATCGCTAAGAAGAATGTGTGTTTGTTTGCTGTTTGGACTGGCTGTGAATTTAATATAAAAGTCGTCAAAGTTTTCAGAGATGATAATTTCTGGGAACAAAAGATGGCTCCGCGGTTAGCAAAATTTTATTTTGATTGTGTTCTCCCAGAAATTGTAGATCCAAGGAAAAGTCGATCGATGCCCCTTATAGTTTTATAAAACTTCAATTAAGTAGGTACTTATACAAATAAAATGAGTTTATTTTTATAAGTACCTACATAATATTATTTTCTTCATCCATATTTGTACAAGTTTATTTAAAATACACTAATAATCTAATGTGGACAGTATTTTTTATTTTCTCCGTAAACCTCTAGCTTTTTATTTCAAAAAAATATAGGTACGCCATAGTTACAGATCAAGATCGTTTAGTCGTCGCAGCGTTGCAACTGTGTGCCGTAAATGAGGAAAAATGCACACACGCGCACTCACTACGCGGCGTCGAGCAATAAAAACCTAAATCCCGAACGCCTAGATTTGGTACAACGCTCTTAAGGCAAAGTCTATCTATGTTATCATGTTTTTGTGATCTCGACCGTTTGTAGTTCGATAAAATATAAAACCACTAAGGACCGACCTAACAGGTGTTTTTAGTATCTTGATGAATGGAATCTTGCGATGGACTGGTAAAAATACTGATCCTTCTGTTCATGGATATTTCTGGGACTCATTTGAACTGTTAACGTCTTAGGTACTGGTTGCAGAGGCTACTGCTACTTCTATTACGTTAACAGTTTGAGGGGACAATTGTGTTTAAAACATTTATAGTATGTACGTGGGACACTCGAAAATAAAAAATAAATGTTCCTTATGTAAATATTTTTTTATTACCTAAATCTTTTCAAACTACTCTCCACTAGCCTCTATACAAAGTTTCATGCGTCTGAACCAGTTTTCGAAACACTTTTCCCAGTCCGCCGCAGACACCTCGTTTACAGCCTGCTCGAACGCTGACAGCGCATCTTCCGGCGACGAAAATGTTATCCCTTTGAATTGATTTTTTATTTTCGGGAATAAAAAGAAGTCACACGGTGCTACGTTAGGGCTGTAAGGAGGGTGACCCAGGAGTTTGACCGGCGTGCTGTCCAGGAAGTCCCTCGTTTTGGTCCTCGTTGTGGAGCAGTAGCCCGCAGAGCCCTGTGTTTGGTCGCTTGTTGCTCACAACCGAGAAAACGTCTACCAAGCATTTAGTAGTATACCATTCAGCGTTGATGCTTCTTTGGTTCTGTAAAGGAATTGACACCAAGTAGCCAGTCAAGTTGATAAAGCTCGCGATCAAAATCTTCCCCCGCTTTTAGATCGCTTCGTTTCTGGATCGTATTGATAAATCCAAGACTCGTCACCTGTAATGATGTCGTAAACGCGCCGAAACGAGCCTGCTTCAAATTTGTTTATCATATCACGACACCATTCCACCCGGGCCTGCTTCTAAGCATCGATGTATTGTGCCGTTGTGCGGCACCCAGCGTGAAAATATCCTCCTCACCCGAAGATGCACGTGTAGAATTTCATGAAGGCTTCCCGATCCAACCTGCAGTATGTGCAGAATCTCTTGATACGTAACTCGCCTATTTTCATTGATTAAATTTTTCACAGCTAGCACGTTTTCTTCCGCAACAGCCGTCAAAGGGCGACCACTTCTTTCTTCATCCCCCAAAGTTATTCGCTGTATTTGCGCTGCGGTTGAATTCGTTATACCAACGATAGACGGTTGCCTTAGAAGGTCCTTCATCCATGAATGCCCATTGAACTCTATCGTACGATTCGTCCGGTTTCAAGCGACACTTGAAATCGTAAAAAATCATAGCGCGAAAATGTTCCGCGGCGCAGATGCAGAATTTACGAGTATTAGACACGATAATTTAAATTAGCTCCCAAACAGTGTGGAGGGAAATTTTGAAATTGGAACGTACCTATTTTTACTTACAAATAATCATTTTTTCAAAATAGACATGGCCGATTTCAGGTACCTACTTATAAGGAAGTGCAGTGTGCTGGTGTAGTATTATGCTTAGAATGAATAATTGCCGAACTGTTAGTATATTACTACATGCAATGTAGAGCTGGTGCGTAGGAAATCTAAAAGGGCGAAAGGTAGCAACTTTTAGAATTGCTCTTTGAGCTCGCTCTAGAAGGAGTAAAATTGTTTTGGCTGCACCACCCCAGGAAGTTATGCAATAGCTATTTAGCTAAGAATGGATTGACACAAAGCTAAATAAACCTGTTTAATAAATTTACAGTTGGTTATGTTCCGTAAATTCTTAAAAATAACTTAGCGTCCCATCTCCTAATCTGAATTGTATTTCTATTCCCACCTTCATCAATCTGCCTAGACTCCGTGGCCTAGTCCCTTTACAACATTATTGGGGTCGGCTTCCAGTCTAACCGGATGGAGCTAAATCATTTTATTCCCGCCTATATGAAACAAATAAACTAAATAACAAATTGTTTGATTTGAATACAAAATGTTACACTAATGAACTGTTATTACCTTCGGATACTGCTGCGCATTGAATTTAAGCTTTTTGGTCATGTGTAAATTCTTATAGACAGATTACCGTCACCGGCCTTTTAATTCCGGATTACCAGACGCACGGACGGATCTTGGTTGAAATCCCGCTCCACATTTATTATTCGCACAGCCAAACTGTGGAACTCTCTGCCTGCGTCTGTGTTCCCTTCCACATTTAACCCGTCTGCCATCAAAACAAGAGTGAACAATCTTCTGGCACGCTCGTTCCATCATATACGTCATCAATAGCATACCATGAGGCGTGATCGAGGTCAAGAGCAGGCCAATTCAGTAAAAAAACTTATTAAATAAAATGGAAGGTGGAGATGGTCGTCGAACTATGACGAACTTCTACAGACTTCACCAAGGTAGCCATCTTCAGTAGCTACATGCTCTGGGATCTCAATGTGAAATACCGATGCAGCGATGATGCCTGTTATTCCAGTCGTTTTTCGAAAAACATCTTGGTCACGGTAATCGGGCGTCCATTAATTACATGAGGCAATATTGGCGATTTTTCGACCCCTACCCCACTCTGGTGAGATGTCGTGAGATTTGGCTCCACCCTCCCCCCCTCCCCATAATCTCACGTGAGATATTTCAAACTCGTGGTTTTAGTGTAAAAAAACGTTAATTTGTGTTGGATTTATGCTTTACATTTGGCTGGCTCGGTTGTACGGTGGTGGTTCAACCATCGAGGAGCCACTGTGCTACTTTGGGGCGTTCGCATAACCGCGTTAAGTATTATTTTGTAGGATTTAGCCTTAATTGCGTAAAAACATGTTTTACATAATTTAACCCGGTTTTCTCGTAATGTTACATTATTTCTTTGCGAAAAAAATATAAATTACGTGATATTTGCCGAGACCCCCCCATCTCCCCGACGTGAGATTGAGTGAGATTCGACTCGAACCCCTCAAACTCAAACTCAAAGCATTTATTTCAATTAGACCATTTAAAGGTACTTTTGAATTGTCAAAAAGTCGACCAGTTGGAAAGTTGAAGCTAGTTGCCCATTCCAAAACGTAGATCTCTATGGAGAAGAACGGGCAAGAAACTCCATGGACACTCCCCCCTAAATGCCTCACGTAATTAATGGACACCCCCTAATCTGTGAATGATAATAATGGTTAGAAAGGAGGTACTAACGAGATGACGTCTAGTCTAATAGAGAAGTATGGAAAAAGACTCGACCCCAAATAAATTGTGATAAGGGCAGGAGAAAGATGATGATGATGATTTTGGTCACGGGAACTGACGGGAAGCACGCTTGCCTTCCCGTCAGTTCCCGTGTCTTGGTTATGAACGTGATCTTCTGAAAAACAAAGGAGCTGAAGGAACCGAGTTCGGTCTCGTCACTATTTGCTGATAGTGTATTTTGGTTGCTGAGTTTGGGTACCTAACGGTTAGCATCCCATATAGGTAGGTTAGGTAGCCGAAGAAATAAATTTAACTTTCTTATAACGTGTGCAAGCTTCATATTTCTTTGGCACCGTAAAACGATGCAGGTTGAGAGAAAAAAATGATCAAAGTCTAAAAATTATTTACAATATAGTTTATTTTGAATAAAATCTTGCAGTTCACAATGATAGCACTATGTGCATGCGACTTATTATTTTCTATATGACTAGGCAATTAAAGATTAGGTACAAATAAATATCTGTCAAAGGAAAATTACACTAAGATATTTGTTATTTCTCCTTTTATACCTAGTTTGTTAACTTCTCAAATCATGGAATACATACATAATTATTATTACTTTTGTATTTTTCTAAGGACATTTATGGTACAGTCAACTAAAGAGACAAGTAACCAGGCATCAAACTACAACTTCATTTTACCAGCCAGCGAAGAAGGGTTATAATTTCAACCAATATTGTGCGTGTGCTATAGTAATTAGATCTTTGACATAGTTCATCTGAGTGTGATTTGTGATAATTACTGAATAAAAAACTGAATAAAGTAATTAATTTTGTCTACAAAATATTATTTTCTGTGCTGGTTACTTCAAACTCATATAATTTAATTCACTTAAGTGGTCAGAAGATGTTTAAATTCACGGGGGCCAGAACCCGAGTGAGATATACCATGCACTGCCCTAGCTAGGGTAAGCCATGCCGTGTAAGCGCACAGCAAATTACAAAGTATTATAATTGAAATGTCTTTACATTTAGTTGAAGACTAATAAAAATAAAGTAGCTAGGCACTTATCTAGTTCCAATGATTAAATTACATATTCTACGTTTTCTTAGGATTAACAAATTTTGAGATAAAATCTTTGTATTTCTTCTAACTTAACAGATGCACTTAACAGTGCTGCTGGGGAGTTTGTTGCGCCACTTCTTCTTCCCAGCTAAAGCACTAGGAACTGGTGAAGGTCGGGCGTTTTGGGGGACTGTCTTATATAATTTAGACGTGCGGTACTTTGAATAAATGACTTTTGATTTGGATTTTATCTTACGTCGACTGCACACACATAAGTACTTACACACAACACAATAAAAGGAATGTTAAGAAGATATTGTCTACCCAAATATTTCTTAGATCTAAGATAAAACTGGGCAATTTTTTACAGGAAACCTACAATAATTATGCTATTAAAATTTCCCAAAGATATTTTCACTAACAATTATTATGTAATAAATACAAATGTAATACTGAAACGTTGTGCTACGGCTAACAGTTCAAACGTAGCCACATTTCTTACTTAGCCACATAAAATACCTCCTCGGTCAAAATGTATGTTTCTTTTAAATAATAAAAAAAACAAACCTACACACTCTTGTAATAAGGTTTGTTAAAGAGCGAAATACGTACTTCGAACTTAATTTATTCTGAGACCAGAGGGGTAATGAGGGTGTTCTGAAATGACGTTCACTAGGTGGCAGCACTGAGACGTGAGGTCCGGGCACCTGTCAAAAGTGTCAAAGCGCCTACGGACTGAATGGTGAACGAAAGAATGAAACGAATGACATGAAATATTTTAAGTTCTTTGTCGAACTGGAAGACCTCTTGTCGAAGTGACGCCAACTGGTGGCTTGAATATTCATGAACACCTTCATTGCGTAATAAATACACTATCAGTAGGAATCGCTTTCATTTTGACAGTTTCGCAACATTCATGGCGTTGTTTACGCTGCTAAGGCTTAGCAAATTGTCTGCTTAGCAGCTAAGTAGACAATTTTTTCGAAATTATCAAACAATGGATTGGAAATAACCTTCAATTTTTTTCAGATTCTGATTAATAGTCTGAAAAGCAAATAGGGTACAGACCCATTAGGATAACACAAGTTAGTTTGGTCGTGTTTCAACTTTTAGCCGTAACAATATTATTAATTAATTTAATATAATACAATCCATCTTACTGCAACAACATCTTAGATCTCGTCTTATACAGGAAAAGTTTTAATTTTTTATTAGAAAGTTTTAGAAATTTTTCGTCGGTTATATAAAAAAAATCAGTTGTTTCATAGAAAAGTGCAATACCTACGCGGTCAGAATGTATGGAACAGCTGATTTTATTTTTGTATAACCGACGAAAAATTTCTGCGCTGGGGGGGTCTAGAATGATATGCTGAATTCATGGTTACAGTTTGCGCACTGAATAAAAACTTTTCCTGTATAATGCGTAATATAGATCGCCTTAGGGCTTCTATATCAGTCTTAAGTTCTTTACTTCCACGTGTCTTTCTACTGATAATGATTTTTTGTTAATAATATCACGCTCCGTGATTTTTGTGGGTTATGCCGACCATTTTCGTAATCAGCCTATAATGTTCCCACAGCTGGGGCACCAGGCCTTCTCTGTGAGAAGGAGTGGGCCGTAATCTACTACGCGGGCCCAGCACGGGTTGGTAGATGTCACATATCGTCGAATTTTGGTTCTAGGACATAACGGTTTCATCACGATGATTTCCTTCACCGTTTTGATAGTGGTGATGAAAATTAAAGCATTTACACAAAGTAAAACACCACTCTGGGTTCGAACTTACGACCCACAACTCGTAAATCGCGGCCGTTTCCACTTGGCACTACTGCTCTATACAGATAAATTTGATATGCACAAATACACTCAAGCGACTATAGTCAATGCGTTTTAGCATAGCATTAGCGGTCATTGACCCACCAAAATTTTCTAGCATTTTTAAACATTTTATATCCGAATGGAGATCAGCCATATTGTGCCCAAAATACAAAGATTCGGCGCCATAGTAAAAATTGATAACGAGGACTTCCCGTCTCCTTTACGTTCCTTTACGTCTTGAACCTATATCCTCAACATGTTTACAAACTTACAAACCATACAAAGTTTATTGTTCGGTTTCCTACAGAGAAATATAAGGGAAAGGGCAATGACCGCTATTCCATGCATAAACGCGACAATAGTATATCATAAAAATATTTGTTTTGTCCTTCTATACCGACACAGTTGCGACAATTTCCACTAAATAAATTCATCAACTGCGATATTAGGTATTCAATACATACTTAAGTTTATCTCAGAAACACGGTAACGTTTGGAATTGTGCGTCGTAAATACCGTTATCTAATTTTTGAAAACTCGGCCCTAAATAAATTAATAAAATTGTATATGGCGCGTAATCTTAACTAAAGTCTGTTCGATCAGAGTTGATAAATATTATGATACGTCTCCGAATAGCGACTGTCGCTTAATTATCGCAAACTGTATGGCGGCTGTGTCGCTCATCTCCCGCTATCGCCGTTTTCGTGGTACGAGCGGCCCGAACGGCGAGCGGACGCGGCGGCCATATTGCCATTCCGTTCTGGAATGCTTTTCGAGTGAGTCGTTTGGGCTTTCACGTGTTGTTTTCTGTTTTATACTGTTAATATTTGTTTAAAATTGTTATTATCGTTGTTCTGTTACTGTAAACTGTTTTGTTGTTCGTTATATAACATTATTCTTTTGTGATGGATATTATTCTATAATGAACCAATTACCCAGCACCTTGAGGGATTCCTCAAGTGAATTGAAGTATCCGCGTAAGAAACATAAGAGAGGTTGTGTGTTTACGGTGAATGAGAAAAATATAGTCATAAATTTTTCAAAATTTATAAATTAATGAAATGACAGAAGTCAAAAGATTGTTAGTGGAGGCCATGCAAAATATAGATGCTGTAACCAGGCAAAAATGCATTGACCACACACTTAAAGAAGAGGATAGATTTTTTTTAAATTGACGGCAGGGTATACGAAGCCGTTGATCGTTTCGTAATAAACGTCACCGACTCCGATTTTTCCACCTACTCTGAGACTTCGTCATGTTCGTCGTCAGATGATATGTAATAATGCTACGAGATCGAGTGTGGGTACTGAATGAATGTAGCTATTTAGTTTTTGTAGAGTACATTAATAAAAGTATCTTAGTCACTATATCGGCGTGTTACTCACCCAGTTCGAACCCCGACAAGTAATAAAAAATATGTCAATTTGTAATGAGTTAAGAAACCTTGACTTTATCAACTCTCGGGGAACAGACTTTAATTTTCGTTAATTAATGGAGATTACGCGCCGTGTTCATTTTTATCACTTAATGTTCACTTCATTTTACTTACAAAACAATTATATCTTTTCTTTCTTTCTTCCCAATAATTTATCTTCCTAACGTCGTTTCTGCAACAAACTATACGGGTTATATGACCTTTTTTGTGCGTCGAATATGTGCAGAATTCCAAATTTTCCGAATCTTGTTCCTGAAGCGAACTAACGTTGTTTTTGCAAGGAAGTATAGGGGTTGAAGGCCATGGTGACCAGCTTGTGCTCGTGTATGGCCTTGATGAGGTACAGCGAGCCGACCGCGATGATGACGGCCGTGCCGATGGAGATGGCGTGGTAGTGCTCCATGTTGCCGACCGGTATCGGCCACACCAGCGTGTCTGTTAGCTGTGGAAGCGAGAAATAGAGTTTTAAAATATTGGTAAGTCGTTTTTTTTTCTGTATGACTATCCCTTTTACACTTTTGACCACAAATCTCAGTAAATCTAAACTTGATTAAGGTTGAAACCGTCTTATAAGACCTGTAGTTTCTGCCTACCCTCATGGGAAAAAGGAGTGAGTTATTGTATATATATTTTTTATTTTAAACCCACAATTTCATTTAAACATAGTTTTCAAGCATGTGCCCTTTTTTAACAAAATTAATCCAGTGCGGATTCATTTTGTCGTCAAAAAAGGGCAGATGCTAATACAAAAGCCTGTAAGGCTTACACGTCCAGGGTATTCGTAAAAATTCCGTCCATACTTGTGGCGGCATCTACAACGCCACATGCGAACTACGCATCAAGACCTGACGTCACAAAAATCCTACATCGCGCAATCAGAGTTTACCGCGCGACTGGCATATGTAAAACGTCCCGACATCACCCGTCGGGCAGTTGCCCACCAGACACAACACCCGTCTGGTCGGAGGATCCTCCCTTTACTATAGAGTATGAGTGGACTTTACACCCTGTTCCTCATACCTCTATATACTTAAAGGTTATGCAAGGTCAGTTGGCCATTAACAAAGGGGTTATCTCACCAAGGTGTAAGGCAACATCTTCCAGCTGCACTTCTCCTTGGAGCTGCCGTTACAGAGGAAGTTGGCCGGAGCTGTTTCCTTGCCGCACATGTCCAGGCGTTGGTCGGGACAGCGGAGGTACAGTTTTGGTGGTCCAATGGTGTTTCGCGCCATGCTGTAATTAGAAACGAGAAAATGTAATTTAAATAAGACCCAAGTTCTGTTGTGCACAAATTTTAAACATATTTTCTTCTGCAGATAGAATAAGAGATAGGTTTGGTCCTGTCACTGTTATGTTCAACTAGGATGTTTAAAAGCATTATACGCACTGCAGCTTATTGTGGAAACATTCTAGTTTCCACAAAAGCCTGCTATGTTTGCTTCAAGCTTTTCTATCATTTGCTCCCTAAAAAATTCTACAAGTACCTGTATATTTTTATTAATAGATATTATGCATCAACATCTCACAAGTTCTATAAACCCAACAGGGATTCTGGTCCTGAGTGTCTTAATCATGTAAATAAGGATGTTTACCGAACCTTTTTTTGAGCTGGTAATAATAATAATAGAAGTGAAGTCATGTTCTTTGGTGTCGCTGTACCGATACTATACCGCCGGTCAAGTTAAACGGAGTTTCGCTTATAAGGGTATATAAGGTGAAATACTTAGGACATCTTTTAACCGCTGACCTCAATGATAATGACGATATTTAAAGAGAAAGAGGGGCGCTGTCGGTGAGAGCTAATATGATCGCTCGCAGGTTTGCACGTTGTTCTAGAAATGTAAAAAGACTTTATTTCGTGCATATTGCACCTCAGTTTACACGTGCAGCCTTTAGGTGTATTACACCCAAAAAGCCTACAGCGCCCTTCGCATTCAATATATTAATGCGTTCCGGGTGCTGATGGGGCTGTTCCGCTTCTGTAGCGCATCAGGGATTTTTGCTGAAGCTCGGGTGGATTATGTCTACGCTACAATGCAAAAAGATGAGCCGGGTGCGTGCGGGCGCGAGTAGACTGGACTGCTTGTGTTTAAATCGCTGCTGCAAACTGTCCACTTCGGTGTTGAGCTTGTAGCAGGGATTCGCATTGTAACTATATGGCAGTGTAGGTTAAGTGTGTAGGTTACGTTTACTAACATTGGGTTAAGAAATATTGTTACTACCACATTTGAGTAATTTGATACTTGTTTTCTTTAAATTTAAATAAATAAAGAGGTATGAGAACCAGGGTGTAAAGTTCACTCATCGTCCACAGAAAAGGGAGGACCTCCGAGCCAGACGGGTGTTGTGTCTGGTATGACACTGACTGACCGACAATTGAAGTCGGGACGTTGCTAATATGCTAGTCGCGTGGTAAAGTAACGTCAGTGTGTTGCGTAGTTCGCATGTCTTCTTATACCAATACATTTTATTGCTAGTTTTACTCACCCACCACCAGGCATGGCCATATGGTACCTCGCATGAACAGGCAGCCACATGTACACCTTGCAGTCCTTAATCCTCTCAGTGATGTACGTTGTGGTGGGGTGTGAGTGTTCTGCCGGCAGCTCGGTGTTTATGCGGTTCTTTGGTACGGCATTCAGCTGGAATATTATTGAGTATATATGAGTTAAGTGTGTTCTATTTAACATAATTATGGAGTCCCATTATACAAAGGGAAATCTTTTGGAACAAAATTTTATGGTACTAAGTCTTTATGTTTTGTCTTTTTAAGTGGACTATGATAGTCCACTTACTACCACTGACTAGGGCAGTCTGATGACTGCCCTAGTCAGTTGTCATCTAAGTATGTTACAGCTACCATTGAATCTACCCTAGATTCAGTGGTGCATACAGTGTTAATAAGCTACATAAAGATTGGGAAACTATGCTTATTTATTTAATATATTGATACACCAACGGCAATAGATACAATACCATGTTTTTTTTTACAAAATAAGAGTGCAGCAGGCTTAGCATGACGCTTTTTATTTCTACTCTACTGTAGAATAGAAATCGCTTGTCTAAATTTTTCGGTGAAAAACTGTCAATTGTCTATACGGAAACAAAAAACATTTTTGTCTACTTTTCCGACGACAAAACACTTGTCTATGGTTCTCGTGCTAAGTCTGCTGGTAGAGACAAAAGTAGGCAATTAGCAATTGGTTACTTTTCTATTAGTTCTTGGTAGACATGGGCGAAGTAGCTCACTGAAAAGAAAAAGAGCGATTAGCTCTTTCACTCTAAAGAGCTATATCACTCTTCTAGCTCACTAGCTCTTCTATAGCTCAGTGACACAGACGCCGAGACGCCGACTGTTAGCTCAATTGACTCACGCCGCACGCGCGTTGAAGGCGATACGGGTCGGCTCGCTCAATAGTGAGTAGCTCTTTGGAAGATTGGACTCTTTATTACTCACTAGCTCTTCTATAGCTCAGTGATTCAGACGCCGACTGTTAGTTCATTTAACTCACGCTGCACGTGTGTCGAAGGAAACGGCTCGGCCCGCTCAATAGTCATTGTCATAGCTCTTTGGAATATTGGAGTTAAGTTAAATAAGTTTTTCTGTTTTTTTTTTTAATATAATGTTATGACTTTACGTAAATAACACGCAAAAAAATAAACAATGCAGAAAATACTTTGGCACATTATAAAAGGAACCTTTTGTAATGTACCAAAGTATTTTCTGAGTCTGAGAGCTAACTGAGCTAGTGAGCTGCTTAGCGAACGAGTGAGTGAGCGAGAGCGACGTCCATCAAAAAGAGCTAGCTCTTTTCTATCACTCGCTCACGAGCTACCCATGTCTAGTTCTTGGACATAAATATAATAATGTAAAAAATCCTGACCTATGCTGTAGACAAAACAATAGGGAAGTATGAAAGATAAAGACATGCTGCGCCTACATCAAAAAATTGGGATAAGATAGAAAATTATCATGATGAATGTAGACAAATGAACAAAATCACTGCTTTTTAATATGCCTAACTTAACTTACCTGTCTTCTATTATTGCCAAAATAGCGAAGATGAATGAAAGGCAATTGCATGCAGCTGAGATGAGAATGCTTTTTTTTTTTGGTTGGGAAATCATCAAATAACTTCTACCGCTCTGGGTGGAGCAGGAGGGCGTGTCAGACTTTTACTGACTAAAACCCACCACACAGTTGCCTGTGGGCCAGGGGCCGCGGTATCTCTTTCGAACAACCCGCACCCCTGGCAAGCATCGGCCCTTGACGACCCCACCAGTTTATGCTGACATCTCTTTGAGGCACGCGTGGATCACAACGCACCGTCGACCCGGGCTTGGTCCTTACCGGACAGCGAGCTACCCATTACTCGCCGTCCGCAAGCCCGCGCCTACGGTGGCCGGGAATCAGCCTGGGATTCCCGACGCCCAGGGCGTCTCCCGCAGCGGCTACGGCCGTGAGGGCGCGAATACTGCCTCTCCCACACGTGCGCCGCCTCCCTCTACGCGAGCATTACTGCTTCGCAGAAGGAGGTGACGGCTACCTATGCACTCTCGCTCCGTACCGTGGCCTAGACCAGGGCCGAACGCGAGAGATCGCCGCCACCGATCGCCTCCACGAGGACACGGCAGAGCTCCGCCCAAGCCGGGCAGTGTGCTCCACCGTGTTCTCAGGGCGATCTTCGCAGTGGAAACACCCGGGCGTTTCCTCCCGCCTAATCCGAAGCAGGAACTTCCCGAAACAACCATGTCCGGTGAGAACCTGCGTCAGGCGGAAGGTGAGGACGCCATGCCGCCTCTCAAGCCACTCCTCAAAGAGGGGACTTACCGCCGCTATCGTGGCGTGCCCAGAGATGAGAATGCTAAGAGGGTTGTATGGTTACACAAAGGATATAATAAGAAATTAGTACAAATTAGGATAACGGCAGGCGAATGATAATGTTTATATTAATTCACCTTATTCAGTCTCCTCAAGGTGCTCAGTTCATCGGGATTGGCATATACTCCATGTGGCAGGGTCTGGTCTAGTCCTACAACGCAGTCCTTGTACAGCCAGCATTGGTCCTCATCACTGTTGAACACTATGCCATAGGTTATGTTCCTGTAACAGCAATGATTTGTATTAAGTAGATGGTAAAACTATTTAGTCAATAACCAGACTTAAAAAAAAAATAGATTTATTTATTCACAAAATCCACATTTCTTTAGAATTTCACTCAGGATAAATAAACTAATGTTATAGCCTATTACGGATTTACAATTTGATAACTACACTTATTATATGCATCAGAAACAAACAGGATGTCATGCTAGCACCTTCTAAGCATATCTAAGTGTGTAGTGTGAGTGGTTGTGCAGGGGTGTGTGTGTGGAGTTGTAATGGTGTATGGTCACGGTTTACTTTATTCTGTTCTATTTAGAATTATTAGTCAATTTGTTGCATACAGAAGTCACGAAAAGTTTACTGAATACACCTTTTTTGGTGTTAAATATATCAAGATGAGAGAATTTCTTGTTAAAACTTAATATCCTACCAATGACAGAATTTTGAGCATAGTTTGTACAGCTGTGCGGTACATCGAATAACTGAGTGTGCCTAGTCCATCGACACGGAGCACTCAATCTTAGAACCAGATCATTTAAAGCGGTTCTCTCAATGTTCCCACTACAGACATTATAAGCAAAAGCATGTTGAGAATCATAAGTCTGTTCTCCAATGGTAATAATTATGATGTTTGCATGCTTGCAGATAATCCTTAGACTTGAAACCAGTGCGATATATTTAATGAATTTGGATTGTATAGATTCTATTTGCTGTATACAAACTAAGTAGTGAGGATTCCAGATATTACTGCAGTATTCTAAGATACTGCATATGTATGCAAAATAAAGTATTTTGATGCAATTTATATCAGTAAATAATTTACACATATATTATGTATAATAAATCCGAGGTTTGTGTATGCTTTGCCGACGATATAGGACACTTGCTCCGAAAGCAGAAGTTTTGGGTCTAGGACGACACCGAGATTCCTAATAACTTTACAATGCACAATATTGTCACCACTGAGTTTATAAGTATCGTTAATGAAATTTCGCTTCCTAGTAAAGGTTACAGTCTGACATCTGGATCACTAATCGTAACCACAGAAACAAATACAAATGAAGTAATGTAATTAAAACTTGTAAAAATAGATTGAAATCAGGGAAAGCAATGAAACTACAACGCGAGTACTTACTTACTATTCAGTGAAGTTGTAAGAATTTTTTTTTAGAAAATGGTTAGATAAAGAATTAATTTGAAGTGTCACCTTATTATTATTTGGAAATAGCAGTAATAGCTTACACATACTGTAGTGGTTATAATGCTAATAGGTAATTATGTGTAAAACATATTTAAACACCGTCGAAAAAATCCAAAATTGTGAAAAAGGTAAATAATAATTGGTTAAAAGTAAGACTCGATCTAAATGTTTGGTTCCATGATATTTTTAAGTTATGATATTAAATAAATAGATGTAGGTACCTGTGGAAGCCTTGATTCTTGAGAACTTGTTTCAATTTCACGTTAAAAACACAAGCACTAGCAGAAATAAAAGTAAAACAAGACATCAACACAATTAAAGAGAAATACATGTTTATATTTTTGATGGTACGCAGCATGATGTTTAATTTGATATTTTCCACAAATATTACATTGGCCGTGTATTTTTACAATAAATTCTAGTCTAGATTTAATAGAATTTATGAAATCATTTCATCAAAATATTGTCAGTGAGTGATACGAAAACTGAATAAACTGAATTCCAGCACAGGGTCCGCTGTAAGAAGGACGGCGATATCAAATTACGCGAGTAAGACAAAGATAGACGACACCAAGGCGCCAAAATCAATACTTTGATCATGGCATTGCGATGGGAAAAACTTTGATAAGTTGGACACTGACAGATTAGTATTTTGACAGAAAACTACCAATGTTGCCTTTGGAATAATTACATTATTTGGACAATAACTGGTGGAAAAATGCAAAAAAAAGAGAGAGCCATAAAGACTGAAGAAAAGCAAAAAAAGATTTTTCTTTTTATTACAAGCATCGTTTTGTATTTTTCGCGTACTTCATTACTGAAGGTAGTGTCCCTGAAAGGCCTCCGTGGCTTTAAATACGATGTCCTTCCACTTTGTTCGGTTCTCGGCTTCTCGCATGGTGGTCGTAACAGAGTCCATGGAGTGCGGTTACTTGGTCAGAGCAGCGGTTAGGTGACTGGTCGCAAGGTTTTGTCCCACCTACCTTGTCCATCACCACCAAATTTTCAAGATTATCTGGTTCCTGACGGGCAATGTGACCAAAGTAACCGAGAATTCGATCGACAACGACATTAATGTTTTGTACTTAATCGCCTACTATAGTTATAATAGCAATGAGTTGAAGTTTTACGTTCTTCTTCTTTGTCGAATCGATTATTCCACAATAGCATAATCATTATCTGCCAATGATGTTTCTATTGTTAGGACACAGGCTATAATTTACCATGCGGGTCCAGTGCGGGTTGGTGGATGTCACATGTTTCTTCACATTTTTGGTTCTACTTCTAAGCCATGCCGGATTCTTCACGATGTTTTCCATCCGTTTTGAGAGCAATGGTGATCAAAATAAATGCACAACGTAAAGTGTCAGCCTGGGTTCGAACTCACGACCTACAACTCGTAATTCGAGGGCGATGCCATGGGGCCACTAATGGAGACATTGTTATGTGGTTGTATTATACTATTCTATAAATATTCATTGAGTTATTTCGGTTGCGCTGTATTTTAGGTTTTTTTCCTGGCTCTTGACCTCGATCACGCCTGATAGGAAGCGATTGATAAGGTCTATGATGGAACTAGCGTACCCAGAAGATAGCTTTACTCTTGCTTTGAAGGTAGACGGTTTAAATGCGGAAGGGAACATAAATTTAATTTGACTTAGTTCTCTAATGGTTATCTAACTAAAGCCAACCAATAAAAGTCTGTTCTTAGTGGTTTATAGTAAGATGACGTCTTGATGAACCTATCAAAAGGTAGGTATATCAGCCTTAACATTGGAAACCTTAAAAGTTCTATAATTTTTTAATCATCCTAATCAATGAACTTAAAAAAAATCATTCAGTTGTTGAAAAAACAAATAATCTACTCGTAAAACTAAAAATAGCCCTCCATTGTCACACTGTCACAGTAGGGTAGGGAGGGGGAATAGCGCTCACTGGGTAATGGCGCTCACCTCTGTAACTCTGTCAAAATGCAACGTAGTAACACGCAACGTCACGTAAAGCGCGAGGGGAGGGGGCCTCTAACAGACAGCGATGCAAACGGACAGTCAGCTCACGTCATGCGACCATGAAGTGCGTTTTTTCGTTTGCGGCCGCGCTGATCTAATTTTTGGTTAGGTGTTTTTTGTCGGTAAGTCCAAAACTTTAATGCTTATTTAATTATAAATTTTACTTTTCTGACAATAAACTAATCTATTTTGTGATAATGCAATAAATTTTCAACAATTGTGTATGCTTATTTTTTTTATTTCAAATTAATTATAAAACGACTGTTTGGGGCTATACCGCTCGTCTGAGCGCCATTACCCCTTAGTTTTTTTATTGTTGTAGATATGCCAAGAAATCGTCAAAGGACCACCGCTAAAGCGGCTTGGACCGAAAAAAAAACGTTTAATCTGCTAAAACTGCGATTGAAAGAGGTTTGTCCAAAGAAAAGCCGCAAACCAATATAATTTGTCTAAGAAAAGAAGAACAAACACAATTATGAAACAAAAATCTTACAGGAGAAAAAAATTACAAGAAAGTTCTTTAGAGAGTGAAGATGAAGAGCACCTTTGCGACGATGACAGTAATGACGAAATTAATGTGGATGATGAATATGAAAACAAATGTATTATTTGCGAAGAATTTGGAAAAAATAACGAGTTGTGGTATCGCTGCACCTTCTGTGGACTGTGAGTTCATGCTATATGTTCAGGGTGGGATTCGCCCGATGGATATATCTGTGATTTATGTGTCCAAAAATAAAATATTTCTATTTCTAATTTGTCTTACCTCTAATAATAATAATTATTTTATATTATATTATAATAATTGAAGTTGATTTGACATTGAAGACTTTACTATATTTGTTAAATTGAAAAAGGCTAATCTTACGTAAAAATGTGGGTAATTAATGCTAATTTGTGATTGTAGACTTTACTTTTATTGTATAAGTTTGATCTCATTAATATTTATTTAATTAAAATGTATCTTACTTGGTATATTCCAAAAAACATGTTTGCCGTTATTACCCAGTAACCTGAACGGCATTACCCATAGTCATGGGGCAATGCCGTTCAAACATGTCTTTTTAATAATTATTTCCTACTACTAGTAGGTTAAAGATATATGCTTTTGTTGTTAAATTGTTGATTACTCGATAATTGAAGACTTTGTTACTTTTCTTAATTTTGATTTATAATAAATCATTTAAAAAATACACCATGTTTTCCTTAAGTGAACGCCATTCACCCGTCCTACCCTACCACAACAGAAACACATAATTAATGAGCAAAAAAGAAAACGAATGTCACTTGTAATTGAATTTCGTTGTGACCTTTTAAAGGCAACATGAGTGCCGAACTGCGGATGTTGTTTTCTTACATAACCATGTCCTAAGGGGAGGCCGCCAGTGTCGGTGGTCGCCGGTCTACCAGTCTACGCTCACCTGTTCATCAGACAGAACGGAACAATACTCGAGCAATTTACTGGCTCCATTAATTAAAATAGGACCGTATTACTAGAACTTAAAAGTCGAAAAAAATTAGCAAGCGACTCGCGAGCACACGCGAGCCGACTGTGTCGATACTCATACAATTTTCTACTTTAAGCAATGATAGTACGGTCCTATTTTTAATGGAACCAGTAAATTGCTTGGGCTTTTTTCCGTTCCGTCTGAACTGACCTTATATGCCGCATTTTACACATTCGTGCGAATCCCGAGGCGAATGGCGAGGCGAATAATGAACACGCATACGCAAACAGCGCGCTCGCTATTCGCCTCGTGCCTCGCCTCGCGATTCGCGCGCTCGTGTTGGGAGCGGTTTTTCGGAGGCGAATCAAAGGGCACGAATGGCGAACACGAACTTACTGTTTACACATTCGCCTGCATTCAGTTTGTAATTTAATAAAATTTTTGCTCAAAATTACGCATTAAATGGGCACTTACATTGTTCTGTTGCGATGACACGCCTGTTGCGATGACACGCTATCATCCACCGTCGTCTGACCTGCGTCGACGGTTCTTTTTTACTTTTTTACGCAGGATATCTTAATAATTTTATAAACTCATTAGATGTAGCGCGCATGCCGCCATTATATTCACGCCATGTTCGTGTGCGAATGTCAAAATAAGGCACCTCGCGAATGTGTGAACAGTAATTCGCGACGGCAGCAGCGGCACTCGTATACGAATGTTTAGTCGAATGTTCGTCGAGTGGCGAGACGAATAGCGAACACGATTGTGTAAATGCGGTGTAAGACATTGACGACCATGCGGACTGGTATTTACGTCATTGAAGACTATATAGTTTATTTGACATCAAGATGATGTATTTGAGGATACATCATTAAAATAAATAATGAAGTGTTTCTGCATTACCTTGTCCCATATTGTCCGATTGGTGCAGTGGTTGGCTTATTATGCGGCTGGGTGTCGGTTCGATTCCCGCACAGAACAAAATGCTGTTACCAGTCATGCTCTCTACAATAGCTGTTACTCTAAAGACTTAAGACTAACATAACGCCTGTTCACCGAAAAAGTAGGCAGAGATGAAATAATTCATTTCTAGGAATTGTCCGGTCTTCATAATTATCATGCTGAAATTGTTTGCCTAGCCTTTGCCTAACTATGTTGGGGGTTTCGGGAGGTTCCTGTTTCTGATAAGGCGGGAGGAAACGCCCGGGTGTTTCCACTGCGAAGATCGCCCTGAGGACACGGTGGAGCTCGCTGTCCGGTAAGGTCCAACCCCGGGTCGACGGCGCGTTGTGTTCCACGCGCGCCTTAAGAGATGCCAGCATCAACTGGTAGGGTCTACAAGGGCCGATGCCTGCCAGGGGTGCGGGTTGTTCGAAAGAAATACAGCGGAACATGAAAAAAAAAAAAAACAAAAAAAAAAACTATGTTGGGGTCGGCTTCCAGTCGACACGGATGTAGCTTAATACGAGTATTTTACATGGAGCGACTGTCTATCTGACCTCCACAACCCAGTTACTGGGTATATACGATAAGTACACCTCATACACCTTTTGGTAAGACTGGTTGTCAGATTTTCAAGTTCTTAACAATCCGTTCTAAGCGTGCGGCTGTTATTACGTAGCCACAAGTTACGTTATGTTTACGTATTATCGTGCTGAAAGCGTACTGTAGCCAGGTGCGGTCACAGCCAATGACTTTGGGAGGGGGGGGGGAGGGTCACAGAGAAAGACTACATATACTTACAATAAGAAAATTTATTATATTTTCGAAAAAATACTATTATAAGAAGGTTTACGTTTACAGCTTTGGGGGGGTCGTGACTCCTAGGACCCCCCTCGGACCACGCCTGACTGTAGCTTTATTACTAGGATAAACTAGTAAGTACCTAAATCACTAAGGGCTATACAACGTGTAACTAAAGGGTATTTACATACCAAGGGCACGGCTTCTTTGGATAATAACAAACGATATTGAAAAGGTTTTTTAATCCTATCTCTACATGTTCGGAAGTTATCAGAATTTTTAATACATTGATACCAGAAACCGAAATTTTCAAATTGAAATAAACACATCACTCGGAGGTGATTTATCGTGATATTGGCAAGTAACGTGGAAAGTTATTGACCTACGTAGTGCGGTGACACGTTTGTTATGATTTGAATTTAAGAAACCTAAGAAACCGAAAATTTGGTATCAATTCTTAGAGTTTTTTATTTTGAGCTGAAACGATGTATAGTGATTCTATACAAGCTGTTATCTTTAGTGCTAAAGGATAGCAATAGGGTTACTGTTACACCCTGTATATAATTATGATATCACGCCTAAAGTAAGCGTGACTCGCCCAAATATTTTCAAAAAGTTATGGGGTTTCCTAATTATTTTCTACATCATTACCTACTAGGATAGGCGTTTATAAATCATTTAAGTTGTTTCAGGGTGTAACAGTGGTCGTGAGAATGGGTTAGGGTGGGGCCAGTCGCGACCGAGTTGATGTTGGTCGCCGGTCGCTGCGGGTAGTCTGCACGCACCTGAGTCTTTGCGGAGATAGCTAGGGTCACTGACATTGTGTGGAAATTGAGGATACGCTAAATACATAAACACTACACACCATTGAATCACCCTCCCTTACTAGGTAGGTACTCACACATACGGCACATACCTATCACAAAACGTATTTTAATTAAAAAAAATCTTTGTTATGTCTTGGAACATCCTACCGTTTTTATTTTTTGGGTGTGAAATCATCAAATAACTTCTCCCGCTCTGGATAGAGCAGGAGGGCGTGTCAGACTTTTACTGAATAAAACCCACCCGTGTTCCCTCAGTTGCCTGTGTGCCAGGGGCCGCGGTATCTCTTTCGAACAACCCGCACCCCTGGCAGGCATCGGCCCTTGCGGACCCCACCAAGCCTACTCACTAGGAGTCGGGCGTTTGTAGCTGCGCCACAGTTTTAACTTTTGCAGTTACATCGTTTAACATTGTTTGTCTTTGTATGTTATTTATTTTTGTTCTCAATAAACGATTATTATTAAAGGACAGTTGGTAGGTAGTTTTTATGGTGCGTCTGAAAGGACATCATCGCAGAATAGTGATAGGTGTTCTCTTCTAAGCGTGTCGACGAAACAATACTTTTTTACGTTTTTAATAAAAACATGGCCCAAATTTCAGCAACGCGAATACTAGACGCTGACGCAGCCATTTAGTCCTGACGTGTGCAGGTGACAGGGCATGCGGTGCAAGATGGGAGATCAGCCATTGTCTGTGGAGAGACACCGCATACACACCGGAGGTCTGAGTCGTCCATGAACCACTTGTGGAGGTTGGAGGTTGTCCTTGCTGCGGCCGGGTACTAAGTCTATTTAAGGTTTTCCTAGTACGCCACTGTAACTTGTGTCCGGATAGGAGGCTTTCTGGTGCTTCAAATCTGGACGTTTAAGGTTGAAGCGCCAGGGTAGCACGCGAAAATCAAACTTTCTTACCTTTTTCCATTTGCAGTCCAGTGCCAGGTAATATTTTGAATAAAATATGATTCGCTACCGTAACATGTAGACCTATGTATTTACAGAACTAAAATCATCAAAACAGTATTTTGCTTATTCAAGGTCAAAGTTATTTTCATAATTTAAAAACTACTGGTCTTATAATAATATTATGTACAGGTAATTAAAAACGAAAATAATCATAAGGCATCAAAAAATACGTCCGCATCGTTGTTAATGGGAAAAGTGCCCAAAGGCTGGCAGCATCATTGCCACATTGTATGGTAATGCTGATTCTTTGGCCGAAAAATAGGCCAGCCCTTTGGTCACGTGAAGAGTCGACCAATCGCTTGGATACGTCTCGGATTTTTTTTACAGTTCATTTAATTCCATTGAATGTCTATGATTTTAATTTTTTTAATACATAAGTACCTACGTGTTACGGTCAGGAATCATATTTTAAAATATACCTAGCCATGGAAGAACAAAGGGCTGTTCTATAGACTATAATCATAATTGACAAGAGCAATTGAAAAAAGTGAAAACAAATCTTTTGCCTTGATTGGAAAAATTGCATCTATTGAAATAACATTTCCCGCTATTATTTTATATTGTCGACTAGTTTTCAATATCACCTTTCAGGATTACCGATATATACATACCTAAATGAATACCTATTTCCTTTGGTCAAGGCATCACATGTGAACGGTTGGACCAATTTTGCTAATTCTTTTTTTGTTGTGTTTGTTATCGTCAGGAGAAGGTTCTTATGAAAGAAAAAATTAAGAAAGTTGCGCGTAACATATACAGGGTGTCCCGAAACTCAACGTCAAGCGGGTACGGGGCAATAAGCTAGGTTGTACCAGTTCTAGCAAAAATAAAAAATATAGTAAATTTTTTTTTTAAGACAAGGCGTCAAGTCTGTCGGGTCAGCTAGTTCTTTAAATAAAAATTCCATAAATAAATATTTATTCAAAAATAAAATGCTTTGTTCATTCTGTAATTAATTACCCGGTACATACTTATCGCTCTACTAAAATAACATCATCACAATTACGCCGGCTTAATTCCACGCATCGGTGGCCAGAGTGGTAGTTAGATACCTATTAAAAGTCAGTGGTCAAGTCAAAATCAAATCATTTATTTGAAGTACATAGGTCATCAATGTGCCTTATCAGAAGGCTTATCAGCAGTCACCCAAAGGGCAATGGAGAGGGCTTAGTTTGGAGTTCTCCTACGTGATCGAATCAGTAATGAAGAGATCCGCAGAAGAACGAAGGTAACCGACATAGCCCGAAGAATTGCCAAACTTAAGTGGCAGTGGGCAGGGCACATTGCTCGCAGAACAGATGGCCGATGAGGCCGAAAAGTTCTGGAGTGGCCACCGCGTACCGGAAGACGCAGAGTGGGAAGGCCTCCCACAAGGTGGACCGATGACCTTGTAAAGGCCGTGGGAATCCGCTGGATGTGGGAAGCACAAGACCGGTCGACGTGGAGGAGCCTGGGGGAGGCCTATGTCTAGTAGTGGACCTGTTTCGGCTGAAATGATGATGATGATAACATAGGTCAATATAAGCACGGTGGGCTTGAGGCTAAGTACCTTGTAACAAGCGCACGAGTCGATCGATCCGATTTAAACTACGCTTGTAACGGTTGACCCATCCACGGGGGATGGGTGACCATCTTTACACATCAAGACCCCTCTGTACTTCGAAAATCAGTTGGTTCCGGCATTCGTAGCTCTTTGGCAGTCGTTAGGTACGGGTCGTCAGAAGGCCGAAAGTCTGACAACCAGTCATACCAAAGTGTATCGTATTGCCTATAGTAACCGGGTTGTGGAGGTCAGATAGGCAGTCGCTTCATATAAAATACTGGTATTCAGCTGCATCTGGCTGGTTAGATTGGAAGCCAACCCATATTTGGGAAAAGGCTACCTGAAATAAAATTACCAATGTTTACCTACCAAAATAGTTACAAAGTATTAAAAATTTAACAATATGGATTAATTATGTTGAATTGGTGCTCACATATTTGTAAAAAAATTGCACCCAAAGACGATTTTTCTTAACATTTTTTTACAAAATTGTCTAAACTGTAGATTGTTCTATGGAGCAGAACCATAATGTAGGGCACTGCCCCCAGATTTGATAGCCATCATCAACAATGTATTAATTAATTATTCATTATAATTGAAGCTAATTTCTTAATAACAGTAGCCAGACACTAAAGAACTGATAATTATAATTAATTACTCTGCGACCTCAGTGAGGAGGATTGTAGGTCATTGATAGTCTTTTGAATAATTAATCACAATCATCCATTGACTTCTACGTTATTAAGGCTCGCTGGAAAACTTCATGGTCCAAATTGTGCGACCAGAATCGCGTCACATAGCGCCGTTTTGCCTGAAAGTGGTTGGACGTCCATACGGACGTAGGTAATATATCGCGCCGCGATATTTTTAAGTCCGTGTGAACGTCCATTTACTTTTATAAAAAAATTCAAGTAATGTATGTATCTACCCAATACTGGCTGTCCTGCAGCCCCGGCTCATAGGAAGGCTGTTATGTATCACCTTATTATTGGTGTAAACTTGTATCAAAATACGTTTAGCAGTTTTTGAGATACTTAAGCGATTTTTTAAAGACAGACTCGGCGATCTGACTTTACAAACTTTAGTACCTCGGCAGTGATTTATTAAGCCATCAAATCATAGAACTACAATAGAAATCGTAGAAATACTCATCTACTCATTGACAAACCGCAAGGAGGCCTGACTCCGCTTCCTGGCTCGCATTTGTTATGTAAAAGAGCATAACCATTACGGTTTATGTTCATAACACTAATAAGAAAATGTCTTCAAGAATTCCAAAAGTGTCGGTACCCTTCACGGCACTTACGTTGCGGCTTTACTACGGGGCAATGACTCACTTAATTCTCGTAATCAAATCACAACATTTTGTCTCTCTTTTGTTTCTCAAAGGAAGGAAAAGGTTGGAGATATATTTTTAAAAGAATCGCGAGTGTGTGATGGTAACCCCGCCGCGATCGAGGCAATAGGCTGGTTAGCTTGTTACCTCAGCTTCAGTTTGCGTACCGCTATTCCGTTGAGCGGCTGTGTGTTCGTTTTTCAAATAATAAATACGACCTTTTAATAACTTAGTGCTTGTTGATTCAACTTTTATTATTATCGGAGAGATTCTTAGGTGAGTGTTTTTGTTTCGTTAGATAAGCTAAAATATAGCGTGCAACGATTAACGGTCTCGCTCTCGCCTCAAAGTTGGTTGGGACGCGTTTGGAGTTTTTTTTTTTAATTCCGCCATAACATTTTTTTTTCTTTTTTGAGGAATTTGAAGGAGGTTCACAAAACCGTCTTAAACTTTTTAGTGAAAATAATGACGATGTAAAGTAGACGTGTGTTGTCTACTTGGCTAATAAGATTCTTATTAGCGGGTAACCCAGTTTTTAATGCAAACTAGCTCAAGTAGAGTTCTTAGCTATTAGTGCAACAGTGTCACCCACGCTTTATCCATAGCGGGGCGCGTAGAGTTCACAGTGTTGCAAAACATTCCGATATTTAAAAAGGCATGCTGTTTCTATAACGAGATTTGCATTTTATTTTCGATAGGCCACTTTTGGCTTCTACTAATAGGTATCCTTAGGAGCTGAGAATTAAATTTATTCATCAGAATTCATTACAAAAACACTTATACAATTCAACTCCTGATTTTATATTTTACCAGAGACAAAAAGCAAGCCTCAATAAAATAGCTTGCGTGACTCGGGACATAAACCAAGGACCCTCATGGTATGCGTGCCCTTAAATTTTACCAACCCGACTTGGCGATGAGTCAGAGCATATCCTTTTTTTGGCCAGTATCTTTGTAGAGCTGTTAAAACACTAAAAACTTTTTCACATTAACATTTCATTGTTAATGAGACACGTTGAGAATTGAAAAGGTTTATTGCTAATTCACCATTGAGGGTTTCAATGTTTTGACTAAGTAGGTAGGTACATGGATAGATGCGACACTTATTATGAACACTTTTGGAATAAAAAGACTTAAGAACTTGGCCAACATGAGACAGACATGATACAAAAACTTTTGAAAAACACTTCTTGGTTTGCAAAGTTTTAGTTATTCCATTAAGACTAAAATCGTCTTTCAATAATCTTGTTGATAGTTGCTAGTCCAAGTTTAAATCAGACAAAGTGCTGCCTACCAATAATAAAACTTGATTCGATTAAAATTCAAAATTAAGAGCAGATCATCTATAGGTAGGTACAGGTAAAGACAGAACAGTGAAACCACACACTTAGAGGTGAATTGGATGTCGAGATTTTGGGGTTTATTTATAAACGATGCTTAAACTTAAGTAATGGTTAGCTACTGTTTAACCATATATTTTTGACGTTTTGCAATACTTACTTATAGGGGTTAAGGTCATGGGCGGACGGGCGGATTCGAATTTGTTGTTGAAGAAGCAATTGAAAAAGAAAAGAAAGAAACTTTTGGAGACGAGCAATACTATAATAGCGAGTATACACTATATATACTCCCAAAAGGTCCAAAATCAAATCCAAAGCAGCCAGTTCTATGTTTGAAATTCCGAAGTTTTAACCTGTCAACTGAACCTTCAAAGTAAAATTACTTAGAGCACGTTTTATTTCCCCCGAAAACCGCTAACAACGTTTTAGGAACACTAACTTTTGCATACAACGGTTCAACAGAGTCTAATTTACCTTGATTCCAATCATTTGAATGCTCATACACGCCGGATTGGTAATAACGGAAGTTCGTTTTGATAAGTTAATAACATTAATTGATCTATTAGAGAGCGAACGTGCACTAAACATGTAATTTTCATACCGTTAAAAAATTCGTGAATAAATTCAGTCAGTTGCAGCTCCATAAAATCTTTTAACATCGACTCCTGGGCATTGTGTCTGGTTATAACCACTCCTTCATTATAATGAAGGAGTATCTTTCTATGAAGCATGACGCATCTCTCTTGCTCGAAGCCTTTAATTTCTGCAAAACTAAAATTTTCTCCCATTTTTGCAATGTCTAGTTCAGGTTGTTTGTTGATTAAAATATCATTCGCGAGCGTAACAAATATGGCTTTTCAGAATTATAACCATTAAAATCATCACAACAACTCTCTTGGTTCATTTAGTTTCACAGAAACACTATTTCATGAAAAAACCATTCAATGGGAAATGGCACTTCCGGCGGGAGGAAACGCCTGGGTGTTTCCACTGCGTAGATCGCCCATAAGACACGGTGGAACATACGGTGGAGGTCTGCCCGGCTTAGGCGGAGCACCGCCGTGTCCTTGTGGAGGCGTTCGGCGGCGGCGATCTCTCGCGTCTGGCCCTGGCCCAGGCCATGGTACGGAGCGAGAGTGCATGGTTAGCCGTCACCTCCTTTTGCGAAGCAGTAATGCTAGCGAAGAGGGAAGCGGCGCACGTGAGGGAGAGGCAGTATATGCGCCCTCACGGCCCTAGCCTCCGCAGGAGAAGACCTGAGCGTCGGGAATCCCAGGCTGATTCCCGGCCACCGTAGGCACGGGCTTGCGCATGGCGAGTAATGGGTAGCTCGCTGTCAAGTAAGGACCAAGCCCGAGTCGACGGCGCGTTGTGTTCCACGTGCGCCTCAAACATACGTCAGCAACAACTGGTGGGAAAGAGATACCGTGGCCCCTGCACACAGAAAAATGAGGAAACACGTGTAGGTTTTAGTCAGTAAAAGTCTGACACGCCCTCCTGCTCCACCCAGGCCAGGAGAAGTCCTTTATGATTTCCCACCCAAAAAAAAACCTTAAGGTTATAATTATCTATTCTTAGCATAGTATATATCAACAATCTGGCATTGCTCTTTTCTGTCTTCTGCTTGATAAGGAAACGATGCTTATTTTTTTACTCTTTTCTCCTAATTTTAATCTTCTCGTGGATTCCAAGGCAGTTAAATCATTATCTAGGATTCGCCAAGCTTCAACACTTCTACGCTTTTAGAATTGGTTGCCATTGTAGATTCTGGCTTCCAATAACTACACATGGCCAATAAATTATTCATACCTTCTCCAAAGTAAACTGCACAATGTAGAGACAGTACAATCTTAGCCTTACCATTTTCCTTCCTTTTCGCGATCATAGGCTCCGCAGTTACTCACTACATACTCGTATATCTACTTACTTTGCTGTCTAGTTTTACCTTATACGTTAGTGGTTCTGCTAATACAAATTACTAACTAGAGAAATTCTTGTTCACACTTTTCTTTAAGTATCGAATGGAATCGCAATGATCTTTGTCTAAAGATGGTACCGGTACCGGTACCAATAAACAACCAATGCGTGCCAGTTTGTAATACTGGTCGTCCATGATACAACCAACCGCACATACATGATGAAACTTGAACTACGAAAACCACCCTTACTGCTTCGACATAAATGTGCTGTCAATGTCAAACAGTTACGGCTGTATGTACGGTGTCTGTACGATGATATTGCTTTCGTTGACGGGATGCGTGCGGTCACGTATTGGGACGAGAGTACCCACATTTCTTATTTAATAGGAATCTGGTTCGCGTGTGAACCATTTACCATAACTTATATTTGATGACGCATAATTGTTCTGTATCATGTGCATCGTTTTGTCAGCCTGCGGTTATGTTGAAAGCGTAGACGCAGTCTGTTTGAAAAAAAAAGAATTCTTTGTTGGAAATTGCATCATCGTCAGGTCCAAAGTCACGAGACATTAGGGAGTGACGTAGTAGAAGGTTTTTGTGATTTTCAAGTGTTAGTAAGTGGTTTCTTTTCTAAAAGACTAGTCCTACAGAACTATCATCTTAGTGCACTTTGTTAATGCACTTGGAATTCAGAAAGCAAGCCTGTTGAGGGCCCAAATGATAGAAAGCTTCAACTCTTTAGGCCACACCTTGCGCAGTGGTGGCCTAGTGGTGACGGCCGCGACTTACGAGTTGTAGGTCGTAGGGTCTAACCCAGACGGGCTCTGTACTTTGTTTAATTATTTCATCACCACTACTCTCAAAAGAGTGAAGGAAAACATCGAAAGGAAACCGGCATGTACTAGACCAAAAAATTCGAAGACATATGACATCTACGTACCCGCACTGGGCCCGGGTGGTGGATTACGGCCCATACCCTCTCACAGATAGGAGGCCTGTGTCCCAGCATTGGGAACATTATAGGCTGATTTTGAGACTACACCTTGAACTCAGTATGTGATACACTTGTATTACCTGCTGTTGTTGACGACCTCCTTAACAACCTCGTATAATAATCTCGCAGTCCCATCAGACATCTTGTTTTTACCTCCACTGCCACCATTTCATGGAAACACACCTGACATCAATTTCAAATACTTGTTCACATACTTACCTACGTAATTTGCTTACATAAGTGACATGATCACATGATTTATATCTCCAATTTGCATGTATATAGCTACATGTCTATATTTATGGTAAGTACAATAATTTGGTTAGATAGGTGCACGTGGGTAAGTAGTAACAGCCGCTCGGGTACATCGAAGGTTAAGCTGTGCTGGCCGAGGTCGGTCTGTGGATGGGGACCATCAATTACATATTGAGAACCCTCCGTGTCTCTGAAAGTATGTTAAATTGTTGCAGCGTTGGTCCCGGCCATATAAATATAAACTCTTATATCTATGGTGCCGGTAGACCTTTGTAGATCTTTGTAGATCTTTGATAGTCGTTACGGGTAGTTAGAAGCCCGAAAGTTATACAACCAGTCTTACCTAGGGGTATCGTGTTACCTAGTAACTGAGTTGTGGAGATCAGAAAGGCAGTCGCTTCATGTAAAATATTGGTATTCAGCTGTATCCGGTTAGACTGGAAGCTGACCCCAACAAACTTGGGAAAAGGCTAGGTAAGATTTGATACTTTTATTTGTCCAAAACATGAGTATACAATACACACATGGCATGCAAGATGTTACATTAAATTAGTTCATTCATGTTTTGCCTCAACGGCGTACAAATTTAATATAAATAGACAAAATTAAATACCTAATTATAAATTGGTCCATTATTCATCAATCAATTTAAGTTGTAAATTAGAACATAAAAATTAAAATAATTCACATAATCATCAACTCATGAAAATGTTATAATAAAATATCAAATTAATGACGAACTAATTAATAGGAACAAAATCTAGATACATATTTCACACAAGTCAAAATAATTTTTCATTCAGAAATTCGTCAGTGCTGTAATATGCTTTCTCTAACAAGGCTTTTTATCCTACTCCTTAAATTTTCTTTCGTATATTCCCGCCAATGTTTTGGATCGGTGTCTGATCGATTAATTTGGTTAGCTACAATGTCGATTCAATTTAATTATGTTGTGGTCACCAATTGGGCATCGTCGTGATTCATGTGCCTGTTCCTGGAACAATGGAGCGAGTGTCGTCGCCTTTCATAGAACTCTGATGGCTTTAGAGGTGGCGTCATGGTGAATCAGTGTTCCCTTTATTGCTTGGAGTTCCCCACAGCCCACAATAGGATCTTTTTTAACGAACTTTACCTGAAATAATTACGCAGTAGGTGGCCGTAGATATCAAAACTGCTAAATTTAGTTAAGTCGTTTAGGAATGATTCGACCAACCTTGCTAAGCCTTACCCGGCGTAAAAACAGTAAAAATTCATTTAACACTTATATCTAAGGTAAGTAGAAAAGTTTGGTTAATTTCGCCCTTAGTCAGTTTTCAGGACTATCTCTATTTCCAACATTTATTATCATAATCTTCTCTATCCCAAATAGGTCGTGGTCTGCTTCGGCTTGCCATATAAACGGATGCAGCTGATTAGCAGTAGTTTCAGTATTCGATGTCAAATTTTCTTTTAAGCCTCTTTTATCCACTCAATCTCATAGCAATTTCTGATAAACAACAATGCGCATGGAAAATCGTATTCGACATCGTAATAACTGTTTCAAGAATTGTAATCGACATGTTTTGTTAACCGTTTGTTAAAATTAACTGGTGAGTAATAAACGTAAACTGGAATGTCAAGAATTTAGCATTAAATTCCGCAGTTTGCACTGAAATCATCGAGTTGATAGGGAACTTGGTATTTACGATTGTTCGATTGCGTTGTCGGTGGAATTCCACTAGTGGTAGTACAACTGTTCGATATAGCTAGGTATACATATGTATGGTATTAAAGTCCTTTCTTATATAGATTGGATTCCATTTATGATTTCCAACGGGGTGAGCAGTTCCTGGTAGAGGGACTTTAATTACGTCGTATTAATTGGCAATTTATGGTTCTGAACAACGTCTCTACTAGTCTCTGATAGTACCTTCTTGATCAAGACTCACTTGTTTTGTCACTCATTCTTTTATGTGTATGTCGTGTCTTCGTAGTATGGATAGATCTTCACACTTGAGAAGTTGCCTTTAAGATCTAGGGACAAAGAAAGAAGTTAGGCGTTGCTAAATACAACGAAGTGGTTCCTATTTAGTGAGATATTGTATCTACTTCTATCAACAACAATTTTTGAACTTCAACTTCTTTAACGCCAACTCAACCTTTTCAAACTAAAATCTTTAAGTATTATTATTAGTATTACTTTTAAAGTGCAAGTAAGTTTAAATACAATCTTAGCTGCTCTATCTACTTCAGCGAAACATTTATTCATTGATTCATATTCATTTCATGAAAGGTTAATTGCTGTTAAGTTTAATTCCGAACTCCGCATTTTAAAATACTTTAAATGTACAAGGAAGGAAAGAATCTTGCAGTGCAGTTGGATTTCTGCAATCTCATAGGGTAGGTAATATACCTATTTACCTACATTTAGGACTGTAATTAAACTGACCACAAGTACCTACTGACGAACCACAGTTCATTTGCTGTAAATTATTTTTTAATCTGTAGTATTCTGTGGTTGCTTGTGGTTGAAAATTCATTTTATAAGTTCGTGTTGGTGGATATGATGGATGTTGGTACCATTTTCCTTAGAATTAGAACCCGTTCCCTGTCTCGTAAACACAGCATATTACATCATTGTTATGTATAATTATTATGTCTGCTGCGTGGACAGTGAAAAACATCTTTTAGTATATTTTATTGAAAAAAAAACAATTATCTCAAACTATTTAAAATCCATAGAATTGGTACCTACAGAGATATAAAATTTCTAAATCTAGAGTCAGTAGCTTAAAAACATTAGGTACCTAATATTTGTTCTTTCGTATTATGGCTGGTCTTGTTTTTTATTTTATTCAAAATACATTTCATTGACGCCATAAATTTAAACATGTTTCGTAGGTTCTAGACTTATGTATGGTTATTAGTGTTATTATTAATAAAATAAGATTTCTGCATAAAATTAGTCCACGAGAATGGGACCGTGTGTGGACTATGGATACAGCTAATAACATAAAGTATAACTAGTTTCTGCCCGCGATTGATTTCTAGACCAAAAAAAACCTATGGAATCATTCCCTAGAATGCTATATATACAGGGTGATTGGAAGATGGGTGCAAAGCTTTAAGGCGAAGATAGTACAGACAATTTAGAGCCATTTAAGCCATGGTTGTCTTAGACGAAGTCTTACCGAATATTTTTAACCAAATTTTTAAGTTTTTTTTCGGAAATTCTCAAAATTTAATGTAAACTGCATAATTATGGCCAAATTGAATGATAAATGAATTCATTTTTTATTTATTTAATTAAAGTAATGTGTAAGCAATCAAGCAAAACATGTTTTAGGCTTCTGTGTCATTAGACATTTTTTTTACAGACATTTAAAGCTCAGAAAAAATAAAAAATTTGTACAATACGTCTTTTAAACCTTATTAAAAAAAAAAAATTGGTAAGACTTCGTCTAAGACAACCATGGCTTAAATGGTTCTAAATTGTCTATACTATCTTCACCCTAAAGCTTTGCACCCATCTTCTAATCACCCTGTATATCCTTGCCAAATTTTATCGAAATCTGATCAATGGTTTAGGCGTGAACCGATAACATATATACTTTGATAAAGACAGACAGGCATACAGTACAACATGTAACATAATTAACGCACGACCTCATACAGCCGAATTTCAAGCCCAAGTATCAAGTTAAAAGCATTACAAAGAGCAAAACTATTTTTTTAAACTTACTGTTATTATTAAGAAAATCGTTTTGACACTAGCATTACTTTATGCATTTAAAATTGACTCTTATTGGTTTGAAATAATATGGGATTTTCTTTGGCTTAATCGGCTGTAGGTATGGCAAAATACATAATTGAAAAAAAAAACAATATTAAAAGTTAATGAAATCGATTCAGTAGTCAATTATGAACAAACTACTTTCAGAACTTACGTTTATTTTGTTACACCTTTTAAAATGTATAAGTTCAAACCATGAACAAGTAACCTGTCATTACGTGAACTATTTAACGACATGTTCAAGTTTCAACCTTCAAATGTAGTACGTGACACACGGTAACACACCGAGACTGGGTCCCCTTTGGACTTTTATCACGGTGTTAGGTACCTATTTGGTTTGTAAACGCTCGTATGTACAAGGTTCTGAGGAATGGTATTTAGCAGTATTCAGAACGTACCTACGTCGTAGGTACGATTTGAGTATGACATTGTTGTAATACTTTTTTCAATTTATTTTTAACCCTCGACGCAAAAACGACTAGGTATTATAAGTTTGACGTGTCTCTGTGTGTGTGTGTCTGTCTGTAGCATCGTATCTCCCGAACGGATGAACCGATTTTGATTTAGTTTGTTTGTGTTTGAAAGGTGAATTAGTCGGGAGTGTTCTTAGACATGTTTAATCAAAATCGGTTCAGCCGTTTCTGCTATCAGCTCTTTTCTGGTTGATGAAGGGATTTGAGCATCTTCCACAGGTTTGATCAAGTCGAAATTTAGTATTCTATTACTTCAATGATATTAGACGAACAAAGTAACCTTGAACTGATGCTGGAGCAACACCTGGAATGTCCAGGATACCGGAGTCACTCACTAATAAACAGCAGAAGTATCGTGTTTGGGCTCATTGAAAAGGTCTCAATGGATGGTCTCAAGGTTATGGATAAATGGTGATCAGGACGACATTATTTGTGTTGAATATGTGATAAAAATCCTATAAAAGTTAAATTAATACCTGTTTAGTATTCTGACCTTGAGTCAATCGTTTTACATGCTTTTAATAAATTTGCAGCTTCTTCAAGTTCTTACAAAGTCTAAAATAGTCTGTCCCATGGTCCCACCAAAACGTCTAATTACATTGCGGGCCGGCGCAACTTAGGTGAGGCCTATCCTATATCCAGCTTTGGTCTCCGACATGCTGAGTTTATTATTATAATTCTAAAAATAAATAAATCTCTCTCTAGCGTGAAAGTAAGGTTCTTTTGATATTTGTTACATAAAAGTGAAACTATTTATTACAATAAATTAAAACTTCCCGTCAAACAGTAGGCCGAAGTAATATACGTACGTTTGTTTATTTATGTACAACACAATAAGCTAATACGACCATTTATGTTTATTGCACAATATTTTGATAGGTAATATTCGGAATCGGCGACCTTTCATGTCATCATTTTATTTGCTATGATGCTCTCAATGTCAAGGTAAAAAGCTGTTTGACGAGATACGAACAATATTAAAACAAACCATGAAGATATTTAATGACGGCTGACACTAGCTAGCACACAACATGTAAAGTAAACGTGGACATTAATTTCATGAAGCTGATAGTGTCCCTATGTTCTCTGAAATACCTCTTCTACTTTTAAGCGTATCGATGACAAAAAGGTCAAATCAAACATCTTTGGGCCAAAACTCAGTTGCGCGAACACTACTCGCTGACGCAGTCATCAGATCATCAAATGCACAGGGGACAGGACATGCAGCGCAGGTTGGAAGGTACCTCTGACAGTGACTAAGTGTCCTCTAAAATACGGCACCTCTGATAGTGTCCTAAAGTTCTCCGAAATAAGGTACAGACGTCACCACATCAAGCTACCCTAAACTGTCAAATTTTCCCAATTGAACATGAACCTCCTTATGTTATAAAGTTGAAAACCTATCAAATAAATTTGACAGATTGGGATAGTTTGATGTGCTGGCGTCTGTACCTTTGAAAATTTCAATCAGACCAATAATTTATTATCTTAGCCGCATGAACTAAAAATACAGAATAGTTGTCCATTATCTATTTATCGTCTTGTGGACTAGTTTCTTCATTTTCCACGGTATGAGCTATTATTTTTTAGATACTCGCTGCGCCACGCGATTTTCACGCGATCCCGTGGAAATATCGGTATACAAGCATTCTATGTCCTCAGGTCATGGGCTACCCATGTGTCAAATTTCATTCAAATCCATTCAGTTATTTAGCATGAAAGCGTAACAAATCAACATATAAAATAAAAAATATATTTTCTCTTTGCAATGTTAGTTTAGATTAACGAGAAGCTATGAGAGTCTCGATACTTTTGAGCTCCAATGTGTATTAAACCATTACATCAGGAAGACTTCACCAGAATATTCATAGTTTTGTAATTAATTACTAGGATCTAATTAATTCCCCGCTGAAAAATATCTAGACCGAAACTTAGCAGAGCATGTAGCGTTAATTATTTTTTAACAAACGTGAACGGCAAATTGGCCTTGGTTAATATTTGCATAGCTTCTAGAGCACTTTGCGTAGACTTAGTATCAATTATGGCGTATTTGCTTAGGAAAATGGAAGGTAAATGAAGGAAACCAAAACAAAATAAATTATGTTTTAAAACGTAAAACACTAACAGTCAAATGAAATTCATTCCGGATTTCATTTGTCAGTTATTTGTTGAGCAGACAATTTCATCGAACTTAAGGAGCAATGAATTAACAATATCCTTCTAAATGATTCAGACTCTGACGGATAGTGATCGGAAAAATCTTTTGTGATTTTTATTTTACTGTGTAATATTTATTGAATGTTTTTGTACTAAATTGACTATTTTTCTCGCACTCAAAGTGAAAAGTACAGTTTGCACCTCGAGACTAAACTCCAACTTAATATACCCTCGGTTTCATTGACTCCCTCGCACGCTCGGGATTCAAACCACCTCTGGTATATTACGGCTTCGTTTAGTCCCTCGATATAAAATAGTATACTATAATTTCGAAAATCGGTGTCTTTGAGTCTTTATTTTAGTTTTATGCCACCATTTTCCGAAATTAAAGTTATTTTTCACTTTGTGGTGTTTGATTTTGGAAATTGATTTTTTTTTTTTTATGAATAAAAGAATTTTCGTAATCGATCCACAACTGCCGGAGATATCACGGAACAAACATACAAAAAAAAAACCTAGACGAAATGAGATCCTCCTCCTTTTTGAAGTCGTTAAAAAAAATATTAGTATGTTTATGTTATAGAAGTCACACTTATATCTGTATATTACCCGATATTCAATTGTTTGTAACTAAACTTGACGCAAGTGCGCAGTAAACATCACCTTGTTTTGAACTAATTGATTTGCAGCCCAATTATGTACCTACACGTCCAACTGTTAACATATGGCTTTAAATGTTGGTTATTAGCGTCCGATATTGGTAAATTTAAATGTGTAGCTTTTTATAAGAAATGCCCTTGTATATTTTATGCCTCATCTGAAAATTATTTAGGTATTTATTTTATTTATTTAAATTTCAACAATTCACTTAAGGACATAAAATAAGTTTCGGTCCCAAACTAAGAATGAATGACAATACGATTTGACAGTTGTCCCTACGGCCAAGGTTTTGCCTGTTCGAAAATTTAATTTCACACTTGTTTTGACGGATCAACTTGACGGACTTACGAGAGTACATCTCCTGAAACACAATGCATTCATATGTATTGTTATTTGGCTTTTCTAATATAATTTTTGTGACGAGTCTTAGGTACACACACATCCAGCTATATATTTCCAGTATAAGGTGATCTCGCATTGTATAGGATTTCCGTACAGTGCGAGATCACCGTAAACTGGAAATATATAGCTTGATGTGTAGCCATGTGTACTAGGTTGAAAAATATTTTTACTAATTTTTTTAAATTTTTTACTGTCTACCTTTTTGGGGTTTAAAATGTATTATTAAATACTAGCCTTTGTCAACGGCTTCGCCTGCGTGGCGGTTGAAAATTATCCCACGAGAACCGGGATGAAAAGTATCCTTTATCACATAGGATACTTTTTATCCCGGTTCCCGGGATTCAGGTTACGAACTATACATGTGCCGTTTTTTGCGTGATTGAGTAACAAACATCCAAACATCTTCACAAACTGTCACATTAATAATATTAGTAGGATAAATATAAAACGTTTATTCTCTCTACACAATTTAAACTTTGACTACTAACTAATTTAACTGAAACATTTTCGCAATGAGCCCTAGAGTCTAGGCTCTATGGTCTGTTCGAAATTTTTTAATTTAGTGTAGGCCCTAGACAAATTGTCATTCTATCAGCGGTAATGATAATGGAGAGGTCAAGTTGTATTGGACTGACATAAGCTACCGAAAAGCTAATGTCAATCCTGTTGAAAGAGGTTGTAGAGATACGAAACGCTTTGAAATCGACTGCCACTTGTCTAGGCCCTCAGGAGCTCAGCTGGTAAAGACCCTCAATAACCAGTGACATTATCATAATTACCAATATTACTAGCATGTCACATGAGCGCGACATGTGCCGATCATTTTTTCCGCAGCTATGCGCGGGCGCCGCGCCGGTCAACTCGCCCCGCTCGCCTCGACCCACTAATTTCGTTGCAAGCCTGGCCACTTAATTGATCGACTTTATCGTACATTATCTACACGACATGTAACATGTAAGCAAAGATAATTTGTACGGAAGACATGGGCGCGATCGCGTGACTTTGACTTTGGAAGGAACCATAGAAATATAAAGACAGATCTATGGAAGAACTTACTCGCTGCTAGCATTTTACTCTGGTAGTGAGACTTCTTTAAGAAGGGCTCGTGGCCAATAATAACAGTCGCACGTCTGGATCTAAGGTTAAACTGCGCTTGTCGACGTCGGTCCGTGGATGGGCGAGCATTCATAACAAATCGAGACCCATCCGAACCCCTCCGTGCTTCGGCTAGCACGTTAAGACGTGGGTCTCGGCTGTCATTCGTAGACCTTTATCGTTACGGATAATCAGAAACCAGAAAGTCAGGCAACCAGTCTTTGTGGAAGCCATTCAGCTGCATCCGGTAAGACGGGAAACCGACACCAAAATAGTTGGAAAAAGTCAGATAGATTAATAGTCAGGCTTGAAGAACTCAGAAACATTAGGGATCGCCGTCCATCCCATTTATCGAAAGGATCAATTAAATTCCTAGATACCTCAAAATATTTTTGCGACCTTAGGGTCTGGTGACTTCACAGGTGCAAAATTGCATGATGCAGTATTTTGTTTTGCATTTTTGAATTCAAAGAAAACCTGCAGTAACATTAATATGTTGGGGGTTTAATTGTAGAGGCCGTGCTTTACTTCGGAAAGTCTGATGGTTATCAATTGTGATGAAACGTGAGTTTAAAGGTCAACAAAACTGCTGTGTTTCAGGGAAATGTAGATTTACTATTTAGAGGTAAATACAGTACATGATTCTAGAACCAAAATCGTATTTTTTTTTGTCAGTTATAAAAAAAACGTGCTGATTTATAGAAAAGTGCAATACCTATCTAGGCGGTCAAAATGTACTGAACAGCATGTTTTTTATTTATTTCTGTTTTTCAGAATCATGTAACAGGATGTGTTGTGTATCCATGTCACTGCTACCTCGTAATGATGTGCGAAGACATATTACGACGTAATGGAAGCTCAGACATGTAAATCCAAACGAGATCCAGTAGGTATGTGATGAACTTAAACCTTTAGCAGGTGCAATACCAAGACCAACCTATAAAATAAAATAAAAACTGGCTTACCAAGCCAAAGCCTTCTCATTATGGTTCTATAGGCTTATAAGGTTGCGATGCACTCGCATATAAGGAAATGTCGATTTAAAAAAGGCACGAAAATATTCCATACGGCCCTTTAACCTTTCCACTTAAGATTGGGTCTATAAATAATTCAGACTTGAGACTTACCTTCTGGTTGAATTATATCGTTTAGTTAAATAAGTAGTTTCGCAACAAGGAAAACCAATTAAAAATAATCACTCCTTCCGTCCGCGTCGAGGTTTAAACAAAACAATAAAATGTAAAAAGAAAAAAAGAACTGTGTGAATATATTGTAGCAGTTTGTTACCTGTAGAACTAGTTTTAACGAAAAGTCGCAATTGTCTGGACCAAAAGCCGTAAGTTGTTGTTGCAGTAAATTGCCTATTAGTTGTTTAGGTTTATTCGTCTATCCTAAATATTCTCTAAGAATGGGTATTCCTAGAGAATATTTAGGATAGAGTGATGCACGTGGATAGTGCATCTGCTGGCCAGTTTCTTGCGCCATTTTCCCAGCTAAAGCACTAGTTGAAGGGCGGTCGTTTTGGGGGACTGTCTTATGTACTTTTAACGTTCAAAAAGTCCCGACTCTAGCCTAGTTTGAATAAATGACTTTTTATTGATTGATAGTTCGAGTCACAATCAATTTCCCTCTTATATAGATAGGTAGGGACATTTTAAAAGACTATTTTTTATGACACTTTTCACAGTTTTACAAAAACTGATAATTCCAATACACAATACGGGGTCACCTCTCATTATCTTGAGAACCTACTACCAGGTGATTGAATCTATCATACGAATCATAAAAGAAGGCAGTGGGTAAGTGTGTAGGCGCGTATATCACTGGCCCATTACTCCTAAACCGACCGGTTCACCTTGCGCTGTCCCCAACGGAATTTTTACGCACGCCATCTAGTTTGCATTGTGCAATCAATAAGTACTTAAAACAGGTGCGGTTCTACTATCTCTTCGTAGGTTTGTTGGTCTATTGACTTATCTGACAAATGTTACGATTATGCAAGAATGCCACCTCTAATCGTGTTTTGAACTCGGCCATTCTTTTTCGGTTTTTGTCTTGGCATTGTGTTGTTATTGCTGCCAATTTACATGTTATGGAAATTGATGTGACTGCCTAGTTGGTGTAGTGGTCGCACGCGCTACTGCTGAGCATGAGGTCCTCGGTTCGAATCCTAGGTCGGGCAAAATGTTATTGGGTTCTTTACCTGGAATTAACTATCAGTAGCAACCCAGAGTGTGGTTTTGGATCGCCCCTATTACATGGGACTTAAAAATAACTGTCGGTGTGGGTGTACTAGGTATACCTCTGCCATATCCCTCGGGGAAACACGGCGTGACGAACATCATCACGCCGTGTGTCATGTTATGTTATGATTTAAAATTAGATTTGATTCTTCAAAAAGTTACAACACTGGTGGTTCTTTTATTTCCTACTAGCTGTTGCCCGCGGCTTCGCCCGCGCTGAGGTGGAAAATTATCCCACGGGAACGTACTACCGGGATGAAAACTATCCTATGTTTTAATCCAGGTTATAAAGTTCAGCCGTTTTTGTTTGATTGAGTAACAAACATCCAAATATCTTCACAAATTTTCACATTTATAATAATAGCAGGATGACATATTTTATCATTGGTATCATCATATCAGCCGAAAGACGTCCGCTGCTGGACATAAGCCTTCCCCAAAAGGGGGGGATTTGCCATAATCGCCACGCTTAGCAGGTGGGTTGGCGTCGTTGGCGATCGCAGTATGGTGGACAATTGCATAGAGAACGCTACTGCCCATTTTCTAGTAAGTCCCTTAGTCGCCTTCTACGACACCCACGGGAAGAAATGGGATGGGGCTATTCTTTTACGTCCAGCACCACACGGAACATATCAAATATTATCATTGTATTACTTATTATTGTACTGAGTTTGGAGAAAAGTTTTGAGTATGAATGTGGATGCCTTTAAAAATAGAGGAGAGGGAGAGAAAGGCCAAAGAAAAGATGATAGAGTGTGCGAGGAATTATATGAAAGAGAAGGGAGTGAATGATAGTGTGACGGCTGACAGGGAAGAATGGAAGAAGCAAACGCGTTGCGACGACATCAATTACTTGAAGTCATGGGACAAGGGCAGAACAAAATGATAATTTTCAGTTTAATAACTACAAGAGTTACAAGAGTAGTATCTACCCACATTATTTTATACAGCAGTGTCTATTTTTTAATAATAATGTTGGTCGGTTTTCCATAAACATAGGTAGGTGTAGGAATATCTAGTCCTAAGCGGATTTCTTTGCGGATACTCTGTTCAATCAAGGGATTTCCGTGTCCACGTCAAAAGTAATTATCAGCATCAAGTTGCGATTGTTCGATTAATTATATTGTCGTAAGTACAATTAAAAATACAATCGGAATTTAAAATTAAAATACTATTCTTGTCCAATCCTAGGTAAAGAGCTGACAACCAAATTACTCACTCTATCTTTTAATTTGTCATGGGAATAAACTAATAAAATTAGAAATACGAAATCGAGCGAACGGGATTTTAATTCGAAAATGCGTGAAAAAGCATAGTTTGAATGTAGTTTTCGTTACGGCTTTTACATGTAATCAATGCATTCGGAACTTGTTATTGAACATTCGAATTCATTTACGGACAATCGGAATGCAAAAATTTTAAATACCTATTTGTCTTGCAGTTATTTGGTACTGAGTTATATTGCATGATATTGGGTGTATATACAGGGTGAATTTGAAAACATGCGACAAACCGTAATGGGAGATTGTACTCATCATTATGAACAACTTTTACTGAGGGACCAAAGATGCAATCGCAAAATAAAAAACAGCTGTTCCCTACATTTTGACGAGTTATGCGAACATAAATGTAGGGAACAGATGTTTTTTTTTCGCGATTGCATCATTGGTCCCTTAGTAAAAGTTGTTCATAATGATGAGTACAATCTCCCATGTCGGTTTGTCGCATGTTTTCAATTTCAACCTGTATAATGAACGCTCAGAAGGTTTCGTGTGGGTAGGCACACCCCTAAACCAGGTCAATAATGTCAACAATACAAAACAATCAGAGGGTGCAGTTCTCACAATTTTCATGTTTTATAATAATATATTACTGTAAGCTAAGCCCCTTTCATGATACCTCTTATGTACCGCATAGGTATACCTAAGGTATTCGCGAGAGAACGAACCTCGATAAAATTAATAACATTGCTGTTTGCGTCATTGATACATGGTGTATAAGTGTGTCAATTTATAATTATAAAATTAAAACAGTATTTCTGTGAAATTACTACTTAACACAATTTGATATTTAACTTATTGAAATTAATTATATCCCCAATGTTACTTAGAAATCTACCTAAAAGATAGGATGTATTCAATCACAGTCCATTAACGCATACTTATGATTTTTTTCTCTGTTTATATAATTCCCTATTTAATAGTATAAAGATGTACATGCCTTTCTTTATTTAATAGTAGGTACATGCCATTCCCATGACCCGCTATCGTCGGTCAGATAACAATAACAGTAACACGATTAAAGATTTTGTTAAATAACGGAATCCGAGCTCCTACACTATCGCCTATCTATTCTATTGTCTATCACATAATTTTCCATTGCCACGCAATCTGAGACGAGTTTGTAAAGAACTTACTTAGTATGACTCGGTCAAGATTCTTTATAACGGGGTAGGCAGGACTTAAGCTACAAGTCTACAACCTGAAAATTCTATTACATTGGAGCACAATGAAACATCTCTCGATTCTGAATAAAACTTTTAGCTACCGAGTTTAGGACAACAAATTAACTGTGTAGGGCTAACAGAGAGTTCAGAATAGTTCAACACATCGAGCTTCATACTTAATTATGTATGTCGAAGTATATTGTAAAAATCTGACCGCGAAAACATAGGTGAAGTGAGATTGAAGTGAACTGTCATTCCATCTAAAGCTACACATAGGATTCACAGCTCACTTCACCTGATTTTTTACGGTGAGAAGTTTAGATCAGCTGATTCTAGGGCTTGATACTATTGACAATTGATCAACAGAGTAACAGACAGTTAAAGAATAGATCGGCTGTAAGTACTTATGTTTTTCTCATCATGGCGACTTCTCTAATTTTCCAAAGCCACTGTGCCACATCTTCACAGCCTCATCTACGTCATCACTAAGTTATTGCAACACTCGCTAGAGGTCACCACTTGTTATAGGTCACCAGTCAGATGTGTCTATGGCTTATTACCAGACAATTATGTAAACAATGTTGTATAAGTATTTTGCGAATTATCTTTAATTTGCATGTTTTGTATGCATTTTTAAAAGACTAGGCGACTTCTTGTCCACGATCAGTGTCTAATAAGGCAAGACACATTAGCACACCCAGCATAGAAATTATGGCAAAATTACTGCACTCCAATTCTGTTACATATAAATTCTTTCATAATCCGAAGGTATTTGAAGGAAGTTCAATATCCATTGCTTTACATGTTTGAAAAGTTCGTCACAAATAACGCAATGAATGTTGTTGTATTGTCAAATGAATGGCATTGAGATTGTGAATTACGTAATATCCCCGCAGGGAACAGCCTTGTTTCATGAGTTGATGGAAACTACTGAGCAAGAGTTTTCAAAAAGCAATCAGCTTGTTTTAATTCATGTCTGTCTGTCCGTATCTTTTTTTTACACTTTATTCTAGCTAACAGCTGCTAGCACATTACACTGTGAATAGAAAACGAAGAAAGCTTCACAATCTCACATCACTTACATGTGAAATTGTTTGTTAAAAGTAAATAGAAAGAGCTTACAACAAAATTGGGAACAGTGACTAGTTAAAGCTGAGCTTAATATCTTTGTCAAATGAGAAGGTAGCTCTTCCGGGAAGTACTTGCTTTCCAAAAAACAGCTTGGCTGTTTTCAAGTTTGCTAAATGACTTGAGATAATTTTAATTGCCAATTCCACCGAATGTAACTGAGCGCGCAACACGGTTTAACTGCGTTCAAGAGTTGTCAGTGTCAATATTGAAGATGACATACAACAATGATGATAGGCAGTCGCTCCATGTTTAACCCCAACCCCATAATATTTGGGAAAAGCCAAGGGAGATGCTGATGAGAGGGTGAGCCTATTGGCTAGGAATAACCTTTTATAACAAGCTTCCCACTTCTTTGCTAGATTTAAATTTTAATGCGTTTAAAGCTAAAGTAAAATCCAACCTGTGTTCCAAGGTATACTATTCTATTGATAAGAATTGTTGGTCGCTGTGATTAACTCAAGACAACGTTTGTGTTCTTTCACCAGAATTAGCTTACCTATTGGCAGGTCATATGAGTTACTTCATTTTATTGTTTATTTTATTTGACTGTATAAACCTTATAAAAAAAGATTTTTTCATTTATTGTTGAATGTTAATTACGAGTACTTACCTATTATTGTATAGAATCAAGTTCATCCAACTTAACAGACAGCTGTGCTGCTTGGGAGTTTTTTGCGCCACTTCTTCTTCCCAGCTAAAGCACTAGGAAGTGGTGAAGGGCGGGCGTTTTTGGGGACTGTCTTATGTAATTTTTGACGTTCAAAAAGTGCTGACTCTCAGCCTAGTTTGAATAAATTACTTTTGATTTTGATTTTATCCAGACTACGGGCTGCAAATAAAATAAGATGATGACAGAACAATGATGAATTGATGACACATGACACTGACAGCTCTTGAGCGTGATTTAGAACTGCTAAATGCGTTCAGTTTCATTGGTGAAATCCATCCTCAATACTTTTAGCTAGGTACAGCCAGCTCGATAAGCCCAAATATTGTGCTTGGTCGATGGAAGTCTATGTTTTATTCGCCATGATTCATCATAACGGACGTCTCAAGACATAAGATATGTCTAACAATGTCCATCAGACATTCTAGTTGCGTTCGAGAAGGAATTCAAAACTATGGCGACAATACCTTTATAAACATGATCACAGAACTTCATAAAGTTATTATAGACGATAACGAAGGAATCAATCGGCCAGCGACACATTTACAAAACCACTCAACTGTTACCTTTAACCTGACGGCAATAGATATCTAAATCCTTTGTGGTGATCAACAATGGTAGGGATTAGCTTATTATACACGCAGCTCGCATTGAATTCTAATGTTTATAGGATACTGGAAGTTCGCATTGTGACCGAGGCTTGGTTTGATAATTTATATGATTTATTATGGTTACCTATTTATACCCTTTCGATTGATCTTTAAGGCTCTACCTATTAAACATGTTTTATCATCCTATATTGGATATTTAGACTATTGTGGATGTATAATAATGTTGAGCTGTGAACTTGTCAACATCACCGGCTTATAGCAATCCACTGCTGGACAAAAGCCTCACTATTCCCTACTAATTAATATAACTCCAGCTTCAATCATTTAAATCCAGCTGCTACCAGCTTCCCTGTAAAAAATCTGCCTCTATTAATACATCTTCATCTGCTCAGCCTTTTCCCGACCATGCTGGGGTCGGCTTCTAGTCCAACCGGATGCAGCAAAATATGCAGTAATTTACATGGATCGACTCCCTATCTGACCTCCGCAACCCAGTTACTGGGAAAAACGATACTCCTTGATAGGACTGGTTGTCAGCGGCGTTTCTGAGCTTCTGACGACCCGTAACTACTGTAAAAGATCCATGATTGACAGCCGTTGGTGAGGTACTTATAGCTGAGCGACAAATAATCACGGTTAGGTATTTGGTATTCTAGAACGATACTTAGACATGTCTGATTCATGAATCTTGATTAAAAACTGACAAAATCGATGCTAATCTTAAATCAAATCTAGTTTTTTCGGTAGGATTTTGTATTCGGTCTTACTCAATGACCTTACATGAATTTCAATTAGACGTACCTACTAGGTAGTGGTATCTATTTGGTATTTTAAAGTTGTCCAAAAGGTAATATCCTAAAGAATGTACTTTCATTAATTGAGCTTTAAAGGCCAGAATTGGTAAAAACCCAAGTGAAAATTCTATGAAACCATGAGTCATTTACATCCGTTTGACTCGAAATACAGAATTTCCAGGTAATTTAGCTTCCTTATGGCCTTTTGTTTTACTGAGACTTCCGTCGCCTCTAATACCTTACACATGCTTTGAGTCACTTTGAAAGCTTTTTCAAACAAACTGTTTGGTTTGTCACTGGACCAGAATATTAATAGTCGTTTCGAAACTGCAATATAAGTTTGACTTTTTAAACTTTGTCAGAATCTTTCTTGAAAGCATGTACCCTTTGAGATTTCCTTAAACTGTTAATGGACACTTACCTTAGTTAAAATAATGTGGCCCTTTTTTACTCTCTAATAATTCCTATTTTGGTATTCTAATAATGAATAGCCAGATGACTGCGACAAACTTGCATGTAGCGCTCGCTGGCTACAGTTCCGGCACAGCTCGCTTCGCTCGCTCCTCGGCTCGGGCGCTGTTGTTAGGGTGACCTAACTGCAACCAACTTTAAGAAAAAGTAAAAACAAGGCTCATCTATTAAAAAAATCCTATTTTGGTATTCTAATAATGAATAGCCAGATGACTGCGACAAACTTGCATGTAGCGCTCGCTGGCTACAGTTCCGGCACAGCTCGCTTCGCTCGCTCCTCGGCTCGGGCGCTGTTGTTAGGGTGACCTAACTGCAACCAACTTTAAGAAAAAGTAAAAACAAGGCTCATCTATTAAAAAAATCATCAAAAATTGAAGCAATCTCTTAGGAATCTACTTAGCATAAATAATTGTTTACCTAGGTAGATACTAATCCTGACTCAACCTCTCGCATAATTTATAAAAAACATTAAAAAAAATACAGTCGAATTGAGAACCTCCTCCTTTTTTTGAAGTCGGTTAAAAATAACAATGCGCAATAAATAAAAATAACAAGCACAGCAAACAGCTCCCAAAAAGAAGAGAATTTCACACTAGTTACATAATAAATCAGTTATAACCTTACGACCAAAACAAGTACCTACTTCCTATAAGCCAAGGTCACAAGAAATATGCTCTGACCTCGTCCAAGGTCATACTCCTTTCAATTTGTCCACCGGCACACTCTGATTGTAATAAAGTAATTACTATGTGAGATCGACTTATTAAAGTGGGTTTTTTTATTAGTAAGTACCTATTTGGTACGAGGGGCTCGTGGCTCAGTAATAACAGCCGCACGGGTCGACCGACCAGGTTAAGCTACGGTTTTTGTGGTCTGTCGAGGATGGGTCTTTATATATCGAGAACCCTCTGTGCCTCGAAAAGCACGTTAAGCTTTTGGTCTCGGCTGTCATTCGTAGATCTTTGACAGTCGTTACGGGTCGTCACAAGCACGAAAGTCCGACAACCTGTCTTACCAAGAGGTATCGTATTATCCAGTGACTGTGTTGTGGAGGTCAGATAAGCAGTCGTTTCATGTAAAATACTAATATTCAGCTGCATCCGGTAGGATGGGAAGCTGACCCCAACAAAGTTGGGAAGAGGCTAGGCTGGTGATGACCTATTTGTTACGGTACCTAGTGTGCACGACAATAAGTGGATTTTTGTAATCCAAATGAGGCGTTAGGAGTGACCTGTGGGTTGTTTGATGATTGAAATATAATCACTATCTACAACTTTCAAACACTGTAAATATTACGCTTGCAATGTGTTGAGTCTCGCATACGAATGTCTGTAGAATACATTTCAGACAATGTTGCCAGGCGACCATCCCGCATAAAGTAATCTCTTGATCAATCCATTACACCCAGTTTCCAGTTTTAACTTGAACTAACCAATTTCCTCCTCTAAATTCCAGCTCTTCAAAATGGAGGGCCTTAAGACCCTCATTCTCCTGCACCTGGTCTATTTCTGCGTGTGCATGGATCAGCTGCACATCGTCTACGAATGGAAGCAAATCGACTACGAGTTCCCCAGCGATGCAGCCAGGGCCCAGGCTATAGAAGCCAAGACCTTCATCCCGGAGAACAACATTCCCATGGGCCTGGAGATATATGAAGACAGGCTGTTTATAACCGTGCCAAGATGGAAGTCGGGAGTACCTGCTAGTTTGAGTTTCATTGATTTGAAAGGTAATGGTCGTTTTTGTAATGATGTGGTATTAAGAGATAGTTTTGACGAGGATGGAGTAGCGGAAGTAGTTAATTATGAATTGAAGGAAAACAATGAACAATACTTCGTTAGGTTAGAGTCGTAGGAAGAAGGAAGTCAGGTTGTATAGGGGTGTGAGGAACAGGGTGTAAAGTTCACCTCATCCTCCATAGAAAAGGGAGGATCCCAAACTCAAACTCAAACTCAAAGCATTTATTTCAAATAAACCAATTACAGGCACTTTTGAATTGTCAAGGTCGGTGAGATAGGAAGATGAAGCTAGATGCCCATTCCAAAACGTAGATCTCTATGGAGAAGAACGGGCAAGAAACTCCATGGACACTCTTTTAAAATCATGATTTTGTTACAAACAGTTGGTTACATCATTATGTTGAAATTATCAATGTGAGAACGATGTAAAAAGACGTGCATATTATAAGCGTCCGTAATTAAAACAAAACAAAAATAAAATAACAATTTAGAAATTAAAATAAGCCGTGGGAGCTAAGAGATGACCAGTCCCTACTGGCGGCGCCCGTTCACGAACATGACGTATGGATCAGCACCATTCAGCTCAACCATTTTGAAGGGAACTTAATGATCCAACACACACGCCACCACCAGCGAGACATTTGAGTGAGCATGACATACTCTCAGCTGCCAGGGCACATTCAAGTCAATGAAAGACGTACCCTGTAAATGTTAGCTATATAGTAAGGACATAGTGCTCACACATATGCTATGCAATTATACAATACTAAAAGGTTGAATTTATACAATGCAAATGTATCTAGCTTTTACAGTCTTCAGCAGCTCCAACAATGTTTACAATTGCTATTCAATTTAGTTTAAGGTACCTTGTGGAGCAGGACAAACAACGTTTAGCCAAGCATTTTTGTCAGCGATGTAATCCCCCAACTTATAATAAGCATGGCTGCATAGTGTGCGTTTTATACAAGATTTAAATTTCGTTTCATTCAATTGGAGTATGTGGGGAGGTATTTTTAACCGACTTCAAAAAGGAGGAGGTTATCAATTCGTCGGAACCTTTTTTTTTTTTTTTTTTTTTTTTTTTTTTTTTTTTTTTTTTTTTTTTTTTTTTTTATGTATGTTCCCCGATTACTCGAAGATGGCTGGACCGATTTGGATTTTGTTTTTTTTGTTTGAAAGGGTATACTTCCCAGGTGGTCCCATGATCATCAAGTCAGGATCTGATGATGGGATCCTGGAGAAATAGAGGGAACTCTTCAAATTTTATAGGCACACGAAGCGATTTAGGTATTTTTTGGAAGAATACTTTCTCGTAGTGGTCTCATTTCAATTTGGTGAAGATCTGATGAAGAACTTTGAAGATAGGCAACGGAACTCCTCAATAAATGATAGCAAATGGACTGGGATTGCTGAAATCTCATGTCTGTCTATTGCTTACACCAGTTCATAACATAACATCACGCCGGTATGCTGTGAAGGGGTAAGCACATGTGAACCACTAAAAAGTGAAAAATAAAAACTTTTTCCAAAAAAAAAACAACCGACTTCCAAAAAACCACTACAAAGTGAAAAATAACTTTAATTTCGGAAGGCGGTGACAAAAAATTCAAATACAGCTCCAAAGACACCGACTTCCGAAATTAAAGTTATTTTTCACTTTGTAGTGGTTTTTTGGAAGTCGGTTGTTTTTTTTTTGGAAAAAGTTTTTATTTTATTGTAACATTTTAAACAGTACCCCATGAAGGATGAATCTACTTTAGCCAGTCTGAAGCCTGGTTGAACTAATTGGTCCCTATTTCTAGTCCTAATGGTGTGTCTTTCACCTCTTTTACTGAAAAGATTTAGGTTTTTCCTGACGTACATGATGTTCTCATAGATATATTGACAAGGTACCGTCATGATATTAATAACTTTGAACAGTTCTCTTAGAGAATCCCGCCTACGGAGGCCATATATTGCTCTAATGGCTCTTTTCTGCAGAATAAAAATAGACTCGATATCTGCAGCCCGTCCCCATAGTAAAATACCGTAAGACATGATACTATGAAAGTAACTGAAATAGACTAGCCTCGCGGTTTCTACATTTGTGAATTGACGGATTTTTCTCACAGCATAAGCTGCTGAACTTAGCCGTCCTGCAAGAGCTGTTAAATGAGGACTCCACTGTAGCCTTGAGTCGAGCGTGATCCCTAGGAAAACAGTTTGATCGACGAATTCTAGTTTCTCTTTATTCAATACTATGTCACAGTCAGTACTTTTGACATTTGGTAAAGCAAATCTTATGCATTTCGTTTTTTTGCCATTTAATACTAAATTATTAGCAGTGAACCAATTCTGTATCAGCAGTAGGGCGTTATTTACGTCGTCAAGATTTGATGCACGTCTATTTATTTTAAAAATTAAAGATGTATCGTCAGCAAATAACACCATTTGTGGTTGTTTTTTTAATAAATGGGGGAGATCATTAATATATACTAAAAAGAGGAAAGGACCTAATATTGAGCCTTGTGGAACACCCATTTTTATTTTTAAACCAATTGAATTGACGATCCTCCGACCAGACGGGTGTTGTGTCTGGTGGGCAACTGTCCGACGGGTGATGTCGGGATGTTGTATAATATATGCTAGGCATGCGGTAACAGATATTTTTTGCTGGCATAAAGAATCCTTTCGAAGACACCGTATAAACTATGATGGATGACGGTAAGTCTTTAACAGAGAACGAAAGCTTCTTATAATAACAGTAAAAAACTTAAAACTATGTACATTATTACTGCTCACATGGACACATCTACATTTTATATACAGGTTGAAATTGAAAACATGCGACAAACCGTAATGGGAGATTGTACTCATCATTATGAACAACTTTTATTTAGGGACCAATGATGCAATCGCAAAAAAAAAACAGCTGTTCCCTACATTTTGACGAGTTATGCGAACATAAATGTAGGGAACAGATGTTTTTTTTTTCGCGATTGCATCATTGGTCCCTTAGTAAAAGTTATTCATAATGATGAGTACAATCTCCCATTTCGGTTTGTCGCATGTTTTCAATTTCAACCTGTATTCTACTTGTTATTCATGTAAGAATGTGTGTAAGTAATATATTACAGCTGAGAAGATATCTTTGTTTTAAAATGTCAAGTAAAACGTAATTCGAGTTACGTGTACAATTAGCTGCAACTGCGAGGTGTCGGTAATCATTAAGACAGTCAATGCAGTTTTATGAGCTATTACCGGGAATTAATTGTCTGGCTTTCACCACTACTTCTTTAATGATCACCACATTGTTTGCGAAATTGTTTCGTACGCTTTACTCTCAGTGAGATGTGTCCATCATTCCTAAACTGCACACGTTTCAATTTCTGTACAAAACTTTTGATTTATTGCTGATATAAAACAGTTTAGCAAATTGGTTATTTGGAATCAACGTTGCTATATATGTATCTCTAAACATCGCCTTATTGGACTCGTTTTAAGATGGGCACATATGGCCAATTATTACTAAGGTCTTGACCTCACTGATCCGTAAATCAAAAGGACTGGGACCACTTAGGTATTTTGCCATAAGTATGTAATTTTTTATTTTGAAGCTTTTTCTTTACCAAAACTATGTTTACTAAAGTATCCTCAAAAGAGAAGTATTGTTGGATATATGGCAATTATAACGGGTTAAGGACTGATGTAAATACTAAGGAAAAAGAGAAGCCGGCTAGAGTTGCTTACGTAGAATACATAAGAAAGGGCAAGAATGATGATAACGCTGTCTTTATCATCATTTTTGCCTTTTTAGAAACAACAGGGCATTTAATTTCTATCTATCAAATGCCCTGTTGTATCTAAAGTTTACACAATCTTGCAACTTGATTTACTCCGATACAACCAGCATACAATAGTAATGACATCTAAGTGGCTAATCTAACACATTTATGCTTGCAAATTAGGTTGTCACGGCACAAGATGAGAATAAATTATTTACTTAGTAGGTATTATTTGCACAATAGTTATTTTAATTTGCCAAGGAGACGACTATCAGTGCAAGTCGTTAGAATGGATTATTTCTTTACTCTGATCATCATCATTATCATCACTGCTGATGATGATTGCATATGATGTATTCTGTGTGTCATTTGAGAAAAGTGTTTTGTTCATTCTTCTCCTTTTCGAACCTTGCACCAAAATCTTTTCTGTGTTTTCAAGTTTTTCAGAAATAATATGTGTTGTCACTGAACCTTGTCCTCTCTTTCTGCTTTTGGAGGATGCGCTAAGGTAGCTTATACATACGTGTTACAGTTGAGAATTATATTTTGTTCAACATACATCGTGACACTATTACTGACCTGCAAACTGATTTTTTTTCAAGAACAATTGAATTTTGTGGACTCCCCTAGCGCTTCTCTATCAGAAATTGCATGCATTCTGTGTTTCATACTCGTTTCTGTGTCTAGTCTAGATTATTTTTTACAGCTTTCTTAAGATTAACAACTTTAGATTCATTTTTAGATTTAATTTCATCAGGAACTGCTTATATTTTAATTGAGTTCTACCATTCAACAATGGAATGACAAACGATCCTATTAGTAGCTTTTGATGTACCATTAAGTTTATTTATATAATAATCTACCGACCGTGACGTTTCGAATAATAAACTCGGGTTTCTGTTTCGGGCATTACCAACATAAATGGAAATTAAATAGTAATGATTGAAGTGAAAACTTCTTTAGGCGTTTTTTGAGATGGGATAAAACAATTGAACTCGCGACACTGTTACCGACACCACTGACAACACGAACGTACGAACGAACAACGTTATTTAATCTGACGATTCAAAAAATATTTCCTGACAATTCAAAAAATACACACGTAATTGTTCAAGTTTTCACTTATGTCGGCTCTCCCGGAGTGCCAGTTTTTCTCACTTTTTTTTCTGAAACTATAACTATAAATTGATCCTTTTAGTACCGAATGTGTCACTCTAAATGTCATTTTATTTAAGTTAAACCATGAAATAGTGCTATTATCAGGCAACAATTAGGTAAACCTAGTACCATATTTTGATGCATATTGACACTATTATTTCATGTGGGTATGCTTAAATTATCATCGGTTGCAAAATAACCATCATTGGCCAATGTAACGATGTCAAGGATAACAGTGTTTTATATCTATTACTGAATTTTGTGCAACTCTTTCTTGCTAGATGTATTTTATTTTGGAAAACCAATATTAGGCAACTAGGCACTTCTTTAATAAGAAATGTCCTATTTATTGGATCACTGTAAAAGGTATCTCAGTATATCAGTAGGAAATATAACAAACTAGGTACAGTATTTTTATTTCAGGAAGCGACGCGCGCTTTACTTGTGGTAACCATGTGTACAAACACACTGTAAATGTTTGCGTGAAGACGAGTAGCACCTGCTCATAACACACGCACACACTTCTGTCTTTGCTATTGTCGCGGAAGCTACCGAGAGCTCCTGCGCTTACAATGGCTTACTTACACATTCACAGCGTGTTTGTACACTTGGTAACAACAAGCAAAGTGCGCATGGGCTCCGTCAGATAAAAACACTATAATTGTTTATATTTCTTATACTGAATTATCCTTTTACAAGATTCAAGAGCGACCGAACCGAACTGAACTGTAAAGATAACAAAACGGAATAGTTTACACGCTTTAAACCTATATTTTTTTCATTTCAGACAACTCAACAAACTCACCGAAGCTGATACCGTACCCAAGTTGGGCAGCCCACTCCATAGGCATGGACGGCAAACCTCCTGAGATCGTCTCCCCCTTCCGCGTCAGGGCCGATCGCTGCGGACGTCTCTGGGTCCTCGACAACGGGAAAATGGGCAACCTAGAGAAAAACGTAACAAAATACCCACCTTCAATCATCGTTTACGACTTGAAAACCGATAACCTACTCAGGAAATACGTGTTCCCTGCAGACCAGGTCAAGGAGGATTCTGGGTTCGCGAACATAGCCGTTGAAGATGCTGACTGCTTGAATACTTACGCTTATGCAGGGGATCTGGGGAAGCCTGCGATTATTGTGTATTCTTGGGAGAAGAACGAATCCTGGAGGATCACTCATCACTACTTCCACCCTGATCCACTAGCTTGCGACTTCAGTGTCAAAGGATTTAATTTCAGTTGGACTGACGCGATATTCGGTCTTGGCCTCTCTGCCCCCAACGCTGACAACTACAGCACCCTGTACTTCCATCCGATGGCAAGTTACGATGAGTTCTCTGTGTCGACGAAATATTTGAGGAACCAGTCGCTCGCTGAAGACAACTTCAACGCTTTCAATGTATTGGGAACTCGCGGTCCAAACGCTCAATCCAGTGCCTCGTTTGTCGATCCAAAAACTGGTGTCTTGTTCTATTCTTTGGTGAACCTAAACGCTGTTGCATGTTGGAAGACGTCGAACAAGGAGTACTTGATGAAGAACCAAGGCAGGATCTACATGAATGAAGACACAATGGTGTACCCGACGGACATAAAAGTAGACTATAACGACAACTTGTGGATTCTATCAAACCGGATGCCAATATGGATGTACGGAAGTTTAGACCCTAACGAAGTTAACTTCAGGGTCTTTTCAGCTCCTGTTATAGACGCGATCAGTCATACCGCTTGCGATATCACACCAAGAGTTGACATCTTGGATAAATTCTTGAATAAAGTCAAGAATGCTACGAACTCGATCGTTGCTAAGATTAAGCAGAATTCTGGTAGTGCAGCTATTAGTCCCTTGTCTGTTGTAACCGTACTACTGGTCAGTTGGATAATCGCCTTTACTGGTTAAACGGTATTTGATACAAATTAATATTAGGGTGTCTCTGCAATTGCGTTGCTTTTACGAACAAGTTTCGTTTTGAACGTCAGTTATACAAACTTTAATGGCACTATCTCTGTACTCTTCTTGCCTGTAAGGGGGGAAGAGTCGGAATATAATTTAAGATATTTAAGGACTTAAATATAAGGTTGTGAACTTAGGAATAATAACTGGCGTCCAGAATGTTTGAATGCTTGTGGCTTGGAGTCTGAAGTGACAGGGGACTGACATCCCAGTTCGTATGCTAGTCGGAAGCGTTAGTATTATAGTCTATTTTATTATTAGGTGCCCTGTGGTTTTATGAAAATATTTTAAAATTACAACACATTCTTAGCTGCATGCTAGCATGCTTAGCAGCAAAGCTGAATTCAGGTTTGAAAACAAGTGGGCTGTTTAAAATTAACCCATGAGCCTGCTTGAAAGGCAAAGTGGTTTCTATCTGAAATGTACTATGCATTGCCACAATCACTGTCTATGTGCTATATACTTAATCTTTATTAGTAAGGCTATTAAAAAAATTGCCAACACGCCTTTTCTTATTGTTAGATATTCTTTGGCTTAAAGCAATTGACCTTGAACAGGCAGGCTCGTATAGCCGACTCTTAGTTTTGATAGATCCTGCCCTTTTGCACTTATTTAAAGTCCAGTTACCAGAAACGTTATGCAACCAGGGTCGTCGGATGTAGTTGACGTTTACTAAGAGACCGGAGGTAAATTCCGAAAAAAAAAATTGATAAAATTAAGTCTTTGTTTTCTATTAATTAAATTAAATTTTATTGTAAAACATCCATCGGTTACTCACTACTTCAACTATGTCCGACGATCCTGATTACTTATATCTTTTGGTGGCCGTACACTTTGATTTCTATAAATAAAGCCTTTGACTTTTACAAATTGTGTGTATGTATGGGACCCAGGCGACTGGGTGTATTTTATAAATTAATCTTAATCATTATAGTATAGTTCAGTCCCCTTACGTAATTAGTACCCAAGGTGATGCAAGTTTCCCATACTCGATTACTTAAAACCCTGGATAGATGTTCCCTCATAGGAGACGACACCGAGGTGCCAAGCAGCGTTACTGCGTTCCGATTTTAAAGGTTTCGGAGTAATTGATTAGACAACATTTTCTGGTTTTGTATTTGTGAACTGTATTTATAGGATTTCTACGATAACTTTGATTGATGCTCGATTCGGTACGGAAACGTATCAAATCGTTGTGAATAACAATGCAGGTTTGTCTGTAGGATGGTAACGCATAAGCGATACTACTGGTATCGAACCTCCGCTTATAGACGGCAATACCAGTAGTAATACCAGTGGTCATCTGATCACTGACTTTCAGTGGGCGGGTCTTCAACCAATATCATATTATACAGATCCTCTTCGTGCCCATGCGGCAGACATTAGTCTAGGTAAAAAGACTTCAACCGTCAGGTACCGGGTACTTCCATCACCTCGTGTACAAATGTCCTAAAATTAATCAGCTGTGATGAACAGCGATACAGTAACAAGTATGTTACCGCTTTATTTATTGTGATCGCATATAATGTTATGTTATTCGTACTTAGTTTGTGCCTTTACGTGATATCACATGTTATAAGCTAATCTAGAATTAAATGCTGCACGGTACGTGTATTTTGTAAATATTAACTTTAATAAAAATGCTAAAAGCTTGTAAAACGTTTTTTTAATTTATGTTCTTCTTATCGACGCTGTGCAGTGACCAGCATATGACTTCAATTCACGTTATTTAACTGGGGAAGATAAAAACAGAACAAGGAAAGGTTTGAAAATTGCCGTCATTGACATTCTCCGAGGTCCTCAAACATCTTAGAACTGGGCGCGTCATTATGGTTTTCTATGCAACTGATACATAACATTCTTTAGACTACACCTGCTCGGAAAGTACCTTATTCGTAGGGATAAGTAGGTACCTAATTCTGCCTCATTTTTATTAAACAAGTAGTTGTTGTTGGACATAATTAAATGTGCAAAGTGTATGAAAATCCATTGATAACGTGCTGTTTTTTTTTTAAATTTGGGCAATTTAGTAGCTTACATAATTAAATATAGTGAAATACTACAAAAAAGTTTTTATAACCAAGCGCAAATTGATACTGGCTATACTTTTGCTGAACATTTATATAATCTGATAAAACAAGTCTGTTATCACAAAAATGATCGCTGTATCTTGGTTTTTGTGTTAGAAAACTTTTAATCGTAGCTAGGTATAGCAGAACTATGTATCACTCGGAAAAAAGTGAGATTCCCAACTCGCTTGTATTAAGGCACTCGGCTGAGCCTCGGGCCTTACACTACATCCTCGTCAGTAGTCGGTCACTTTCTCGCCTCGGTGAACAATGTACTATTTTCCGAGGTTTGCCTGCACAGCGACAATGTACAGGAGTAGTGTCACGTGGCACGAGGTAGAACCGTAACGTATGCCGTGAAATGATTAACCATTTAGCATTGTTCGGAGAGGAGCCGACTACCGAGGTATACACCGGACGTCACTTCGTTTAGCTCTGGTTCACGTCCAATGTGCACTATAATGATAAATAACAGGTGACCCAGACCTTATAAAGAACGCTGACCTCGGCGTCTGTAACAAGCAAGGCTCCATTTCCAGTACAAGAACTATTAATTCTACTAGAACTTTTTAATTCGTGCATGGAATTAGGTATGCCCTGGCTAATATTAGCAATTAGCAAAAGGGACTTGCGGGTAAGTAGTACAGCCGCACGGGTCGATCGGCAGGCTTGCCGTAGTTGACCCGTAAATAGGTGACCATCGTTATATACCAAGACCGCTCCGCGCCTCAGAAAACTTACGTTAAGGCCATGTTAAGTTTAAATAGTGTCGTTAAGAGCGATAATAGTTCTTAATGCAATCCGATACGAGTTAAAATCTGTTGTAATAAATTCGAATAATAAATTAGCAAGCGTATGTCGTAAATATGCAAATAAAATCGTATAAAATTTGATATTAATAGTCACTGAATGCAGTTTGGCATTTGATTTTTTTTTTTTTAGCCCCACACTAGGAATTTCTCCTGTATTGTGGGTGCGTAATTTTATGGTATGTTTTTTATAATAATTATAATTGTTATTGAAGGAATAAACTGCTTTTAAAGATAATTGAGAGGAGACTGATGATTTTTTTGATGAATTAAAGTATGTTTAATTATGTTTTGAGTTCTATTACTGTATGCAAAAAAGACGTGAAAATATAATTGATTTTTTTGCTTTCAAAATGATTTACGGTTAAAGAGATTCACTGTTTTAAAAATCACCTTTTTTACCGTTTTCAAGGAATCTCCGCCTTAAGCCGTTATTCCAGGCTGTTATTCGTGGATATTTCACAGTCGTTACGGATCATCAGAAGCCCGAAAGTGTGGCAGCCAATGTTACCAAGTGGTATCGTGTTGTGAAGGTCAGATAGCCAATCATTCCATATAAAATACTGGTATTCAGCTGAAGCTGACCCCAACAAGTTAGGGAAAAGGCTAGTCAGATGATGATATTATTACCAATCAACTTGCTTTTTATTATACTTATATGAACTCTTAAAGTGTCCAGTAATTTGTCACTGTACTTGTGGTCCTTTGCACAACCTATTGGATAATAAGGCTGTATTATTTTTTTGAGGATGGGAAATCATCGAATAACTTTTCCCGCTCTGGGTGCAGCAGGAGGGCGTGTCAAACTTTTACTTACTAAAACCCACCAGTGTTCCCTCAGTTGCCTGTGTGCCAGAGGCCAGGGTATTTCTTTCGAACAACCCGCACCCCTGGTAGTTGGATAATAAGGCTTGATTTTCAAATTTTCATATAAATTTACATTTTAACAGCATTGTCATGATCAACGCCACCTGTAGTGATCTATAAGCAGATATTGCTTGTATTGTTAGTTTCTATAATAACAGATAGATGACGCTGTTCGTAAATATAGAAAATGATGAAAATAGATCGTATTATAAAACTCATATCTGATCTACCAAATCTCATAAAATATACAGTAGCAGATATTATCAATCTGATTGCTATGAAGGAAATTATATGGCTTGTCAGTTCCATAAAGAATGGCTGTCATATTTATATATATACCGGGCTGCTTGTTCAATGCTCGAAGATCAGTGTAGCTGCAGCTGATAAAACATCTAATATTGAAGTGAGCCTCTCTGTTTTGTCATAAACAAGACGCTTTGCAGCGTTGCTTCCCCACGACCATTTATTACAGATATGGTATACCTATGAGCCCAGTTATATTAATTTGTCCATCATTATTTCAGAAACAATTACATTCTTTCGTTGTAGAGCAGTGTATCTTATTACAGGCTCATAAGACATTCCAACGATATCAACGCATTATGATGCCTCTAGTATGTGAAGCGCCTTCAGGTGGGTCTTCGTCGGCTTCTTTGGCATCTAATAACATAAAAAAGAATACCTGGACATACCTAATCCCACCATTAGATTATCCACTAAACTGCAATAAGCGCTATCTATATTAATATAATGCTATTTACGACTCAATAAATTACCTTATTGGAAATACATCGCGTTTCATGGTCACTTCCACTTTGTTATATCCTTGTTGTGGACGGAAATTCAGTCGTGCATTATGGGATATTAATTTGAAGGAAACTGAAACACAGAAGATGAGTATTGGAGAGAAGGTATTGCATTGTTTTTTCTGTTTACTTTGTAAGGCGCACTTTTGACGGTGAAATTACAGGCATATAATAGTCTGGTCAAAAAATATTCCGATAAACCAAAAAAAAACTAGAAAGGATGCCATTCTCAGTGTTGAGTCAACCGGACATGCTGGCTCCTCACGATGCTTTACTTCGCCGTTTTGAGAGCAGAGTGAACATCACGCCTTGTTTCCCTGAAGGGCTGGGCAGAGGTGTATCTATAGTTCACCCACATTACGCCAGTTATGTTTAAGTCCCATGTAATAGGGGGCAAGCCTATAGCCATCAACTAGGCACAAATCTAGACACCGGGCTGCTACTTAGAAATTCCAGAAAAAATAAAATAAAAAAAAATACTTTGCTCGACCTGGGAATGGAACCCGGGACTACCTGCTCACCAGTAGCGCTTGCTACCACTAGTCCACTTGACCATCGACACAGTCAGTCAGGCAGTGGTGATGAAATTAAATACACAATGTAAAGTGCCTGCCTGGATCCAAACTCACGACCTACAATTTGTAAGTCGGGTGATACCACTTTAGCTAGAAGCAATCCTTACAGCAGACAAACGCTAGTATCTTTTTTTTGTTTCCTCAGGTTGAGGCCTTTTTGATTTTCCTCAGGTTGAAGAAGACCCTAGATGGAAGATACGGCAGAAGTGTGCAGAATGTATTCAAGGTCCCAATTTGATCAAAACGGTGGTGATTATTGTATGCGTTGGAGTTGTAGTGCAGCAGGTACTTATTTAAATACTGTCATACATGCATAAAGCAATCAAAGTAAGGAATTATTAGGCACAGGAAAGGCGTCCAAAAAGTTCCAAACACTACGATTACTAGATATAGTTTCTACGTTGCATTAGTGCAGGATAAATAATAAAATATTTGGATTTAAAAAATACTAACCCGGATGTAGCGTTTGCCGGCCGCTGCTGCGGCACTGCTCGCTTCGCTCGTTCGGCTCGTGCATCTGATCTAAGCTAATCCATTAGTTTAGGATACCCTAGCTTAGTTACCAACAGTAAGAAACCTCAGAAATTTTAAAAGAGGTATCCTCTTTTTATTTATAAAAGTGTGCATCATTAGAACCCAAAAAAGTTTTAGAAATTCATTAATTAAAAAAGCCTAAATTAAAAAGAGGATTAGTTAAATATTTTCCTCGAAAATATTACCACGGAAAGTATTTACCCACCTACTTCAACACTTAATAAAATATCCTGTTTTCAGATATCAACATGCATCTACAAACTGATAGATGTCCCTATCACCACGTACACGCACTTTGACTTCAACAAGACCCTCATCTACCCGAGCGTTACCTTCTGCAGGGAACCGCCCTACAAGTTTGATAAAATGAGGGTGAGAGTCTGCTAACCCTTTCGATTAACATATTCTTCGAATGACCGATATCTTAACCAATGGCGCTTGTCATTGGTTTATGATATCAGTTGTGTGTTCTGTAAATAATATAATAGTTGGCGTAAATCTCGTGCATCAAAGAAAAATGAATGCATCTCTTCCACAATCTGTCCATAGAAAAGAATATAATAGAATAGAAAACATTTATTCGACACAGATACAACATAGCAGCAACAAACATATAAAAAAAGAAAGAGAACAATAAACATAACAATAAAATTGCAGTAAAATTGTGCTGAGCGTGCCCATACCGAAATATAGGTTTAAAAAGCACTTCGTACAGTTATAGGGAGCCCTCCATCTGTCGACGGCAGACTTAACGACCTGACCTGTACTGCCTACATTTAGTGGGGTCCCAAGACTCACTAGGCAGTCGGATCTACTTGTGGGTGTACATAACTTATTCCAGATTTGTGTGGGTACCCACGCTGTTCTCAGGCTTCACGAAGTCATCATTTCAGCCAAAATACGTCCATTGCTGGACATAGGCCTCCTCCAAGCTCCGCCACTTCGACCGATTCTGTGCTTCCCGCATCCAGGGGTTTCCTACGGCCTTCACAAGGTCATCGGTCCACCTTGTGGGAGGCTTTCCAACTCTATGTCTTTCGCTACGCGGTCGCCACTCCGGAACCTTTCGACCCCATCGGCCATCTGTTCTGCGAGCAATATGTTCTGCGCACTGCCCACATAAGTTTGTCAATTCTTCGGGCTATGTCGGTTACCTTGGTTCTCCTGCGGATCTCTTCATTCCTGATTCGATCACGTAGGGAAACTCCAAGCATAGCCCTCTAAAATTACCACCACACCTCTCTGTTCCATGCCTGTGGCGTTTTGCTCTTGAGTATTAGGGCGTCAAACAGCTTCTGGAGGGCCTTAAGACCAGGTTTCCCGCCGGCCTTTAAGAATTCAGCCGTATTTCCGTCATCACCCGGCACCGGCAGCTTGTTGTTTTTGAACTGCTTCAGATCCATTCTTATCTCGTACAAGCTGACGTCCGGGATCTCTTGAGGATAGTGTCGGGTCAGTCTAGCTCTTGGGCCGTTTGCCAGATTCATAACGGGGTTTCTTGTTTACGTGTATAACTGTCCATAGAACCTCTCAATTTCTCTCAACAACTACTTCACGCAGTAGTTCACACTAATATTATAAATACAAAAGTAACTAGATCATATCATGCCTAAGCGTCTGAACAAATTTCGATGGAGTTATGGACACAGGATACCTTTAATCCTGGTAGTACGGTCCTGTGGTATAATTTTCGACCTCCACCACAAAATATAGTATAGTTTAAAATCTGTCTTAGTTAACGTTTCCAGGAATACGGCCTGCAAGCTCATCCTCATTACACATCCCCCTGGCTGCGTTTTGACTTCGAAAACAATAGTCTGGACGACTTGTGGGAAAATATCACATACAACGAGGAGGACTTCTTTCTGCATTATGGACTCGCTGGAGAGCCGGAAAGTAAGATGTTTTATGAGTACTTATGTTGGTACTTCTTATTCTCATCATCGGAGATTGTGTTTAAACGTTCTAAAAGAAAGTAAGATTGTCAACGAAAACAAGCTGAAGAAGACACATGGCCATTCAAAGAAGAGTGATAGTGAAAACTACCATTATTATCCTTTGAAAAACGAATTGGTCATCGCATTTTATTGTTCAGCAGACAGAAGTTCACTGCTACCCATGTTTTGAAACCTTATTAGTATTAGTAATTAATCTGTTACTAAAAGAGCTAGATTTTTATTAGCATTATCACTCCAACTATAGTAGTTATGGGATAATTTCAATAGCAACATACATAATAAAACACACAGTCAATACTTTCAAGCAGTTCGGTCAGTTTTCATAATAATTTATATAATAAAACGTATACAAAAAGAGTACATTTAGTCAACAGTAGTACTTAAATTTCTCATACAATTATAGTGCCTAAAAATAAACTATTTCTAAAATATTTTAATTACAAGTGCAATTGATAATGTTTCGGAATTAGAATGTTAGGTAGCGACTCGTCCGATCTAGGTTTATTGAAACCTGTGTTTTGCCAATTAAATTGGTTAAAATAATCTATTAACAACTATGAGATAAAGCATATTGGTAATTAAACATTGAACTTTTTCTGCGCAAGCAGTTTTTATTAACCCCAAAAAAGCCTTGTATTTATTGTAAATTATACAGTTTCTAATTTTCTATAAAGGTATGTATATCTTTAGTCAATATAAATCCTTATTAGCTATCTAAATGGAGCCTCTTTATGGAGTGGATTGAGCGGTGCCACGGCATCCTCACCTTCAGCCTGATGCAGGTCCTCACCGGACACGAGTGTTTCGGGAGGTTCCTGTTTCGTATAAGGCGGAAGTAAACGCCCGGGTGTTTCCACTGCATAGATCGCCCTGAGGACACGGTGGAGCATACGGTGGAGGTCTGCCCGACTTGGGCGGAGCACCGCCGTGTCCTCGTGGAGGCGATCGGCGACGGCAATCTCTTGCGCCCGGCCGATCCAGGTCATGGTATGGAGCGAGAGTGCATGGGTAGCCGTCACCTCCTTCTGCGAAGCAGTAATGCTCGCAAAACCCTGGGAGGCGGCGCACGTGAGGGAGAGGCAGTATATGCACCCTCACGGCCCTAGCCTCCGCAGGAGATGCTCTGGACGTCGGGAATCCCAGGCTGATTCTCGGCCACCGTAGGCGCGGGATTGCGGACGGCGAGTAATGGATAGCTCGCTGTCCGGTAAGGAGCAAGCCCGGGTCGACGCACAGTGGGCTGAAACGGGCCGGTAAAGGACTTGGCATTTTAAAAAAAAAAGTTTCTTTTTCTGAAATTTTAAATATTGTGTTGGATTTATCTATCGATTATAAGTAATTATTTCTACGAGGGTCGTTCAGATAACTTAGTATTTTCGGAGTTATAAATATCCAAAGTAATTTTTGTATGAAGCAAAAGAAAAAAATGTGAAAATCTCGAAATTCTCAAATTTTCTCAAAGAATTGACTCTACGTATGCATAGTACGTATATTTGTCCTATTTTAGCGCCTATTCTCGGGTTGCGATTTTCTGCGATTTGGTCGCAATTTCAATTTTTGTTCTCTATTCCACACCACCATAGAGGTTAAGAACTAGGCGCGTTTTTTTTTTATGTAGTGGTCTCCCCTTTAGGCCTAATCCACTAAGGACTAATAAAATAAATAAATAAATAAGTAAAAATCACAATCACTACTGGCCACTGCACTGTTTTAATTTAATCACTGTCAAGGGTATCCACATTAACGAATGCAAAATTTTCGTATTCGTCATCATCAAATGTTTCCGCTTGTTCAATTACTAATAAACTTTGTGCTTCTACTGACAAAGTTTTATGTTTTCTGCGAAGTTTGTGACGTTTCGCTGAGATGAGTGGATCAGAGCTGGTCAATAAAATATTTAAAATGTCTTCATTTGTAGTTTTTCTACTGCATTTCCTGGAATGGTGTTGGCGGTACCTACGAAAGTCTTTATTTCTAGCTTCAGCAGCTTCTTCAGATAGCTGTCCAATTGGTATTAGACCAAAACTTTCAATAATAGCTGCACCATGCATAAGAACTTTGTGAACACTTGAAGGCATATAAGACCAGCTATATAATTCCAAATACAGTTGCATGGTCACTTGAGCATATTCGTGAAATTTCGCTGTGTCAATGTGGTAACCTGATGAAATTGCCTCTAAAATGATTGCAAATCGCCTTATTAATTCTTCACTAACACCAGTTATCTCAGCAGTCATGTTTGGATTTGCAAAAAATGTTCTAGCAGTATTTCCGTCATTCGTGGAGCCGTGCCCTTGTTTAACAACATCAATCAGAAGTCCCATTCTATTTTTAAAAGCGTCTTGTATGTCTTTCTTTCTTCTTTCCATGATGCACTTGTTGTCTCCCTTTACTGTCCATGTCTGTATCGTTAATCTGTAGGCTATATGCAGAATGCATTCCATCATTCGTATCCAGGTACCTATGCAATGATGACAATCCGTATTTACACTCTTATCCCTTGATTCCCGGAAATAAGTCTCAAAACAAATTACGTCATACCTACCTATGGTGGTGGAAAATGTCGAACATTGTTTTTTTTTTAAAGAACTAAGTAGGTATTGAGGTTTTCAGGCCGTTTAGTATACATTATTTTCAATTTCAATTTAATTGGAATAAATTGCTTAACTAAAATAACATGACTCTTCATACAAATTTGATATGGCTATATCTCCGAAAGTACTCGTTAAATTAAAAAAAGTCAAAGAATAAAAACGTTTTAAATTTATGCCTAGATACCAAAAAAATACATTTGATCTCTTAAGACCCAACCTTGTAATCCCAGCCCACTGTGCGACGGCGCGTTGTGTTTCACGCGCGCCTCAAAAGGGAAAGAGATTTCGATGCCTGCCAGGGGTGCGGGTTGTTCGAAAGATATACCGTGGCCCCTGGCACACAGGCAACTGAGTGAATGTGGGTGGGTTTAAGTCAGTAAAAGTCTGACACGCCCTCCTGCTCCACCCAGAGCGCGAGAAGTTATTTAAAGATTTTCCAGTCTCAAAAAAAATTTATCAATCTATATATTTTTATAAAAACAGTTTCTTGTTTCTAGTATTAATATATCTAAGTATTATTAGTAGTATTTTGATTTTGTTAGTAATTGTAAAAATATAATTAAGTATTATAATTTGCTTGATCTACAAGAACCTCAAGTTGAGTGAAGGTCTCCTCCAAAGATCTTCATGAATCTCTGTCCTGTGCAATTTGTCTAGTTTACAAACCTCAACAGATGTAAAATTGACCCAGACAATGGGTTTCGCCCTGGGTCGCTGCTACACCCTGACGCCTAAGATCCTGAGCACCCACGCCACCAAGCCCCTTGGCTACTCGGTATCGCTGAAGCATACCGCAAGGGACATCGCCACTTCCACCAGCATCATACCACCAGGGTACCACGTCTATATCCATTACTCGAAGGAGCCATTTACCGGTACGTGTTTCGTTTAGAATTTGCTTTACTCCTCAATGCTAATGGACGCGACCTCGCATCTCCTTCAGCAGTAGTCACATACCTGCTGTTAAATAAAAAAAAAAACGTTATAGTGAAAATATGTATTGGTTTGGCCCCATTCCCCAATACCGTTACCGCCTGCTATTAATATATTTTTATTAATTTGGGTATGGTTTATTCTACACCAGAATATTTCTGAATGTTTTTTATTAAATTATTTATTTTTCTCTATTTCATCGTTTTATTTTGATTTCTAATCTAGAGGTAACAGTGTATAACGGAGGGATGGTTGACTCTCTGTACGTGAACGTGGGCGAGACCCTGACCGTGAAGCTGAAGGTAGACCAGTACAAGATGATCAGCAGCAACGACGACCCCTGCATTAACCAGGTTAACTACAGCGCTAATGAGGTAACTTGTCTTTAATAAGCATCATCTTCAAAGGTTGGTGGTTCCCCTTCTTTCATATCAGCACGATATAACAAAAAGAATTACGTATATGGCTTTTACCGATGCAAAAATACTATACAATGATATGATCAACGTTCTCGAGAGAAATCAGATCTCGTCAAGCTGATCTAAATTAACGGTCTAATGTACTCCCATCAGGGTGGTAAATTCCTATAGTCACTAAGACAAGACCCGTCCGTCAGATTGCTTAGTCGACAGTCCGATTCCCCTTCTCACTATGGTTTTGTCCGGTGTAAAACTACTAAAATACTATAGCTGTGGCTAATTTTGCCGGTGTAAAAACAGCAAGATGGAGTGGGGCTGTCTGGGCAACGTTTGCCAAACCAAGACTATCATTCGCTAATTTAATTGTTGTGTCCGCTTAACATCATCATCATCATCATCAAAACCTTCACGTGGCTCAAGTCTTCCAACCTAACTTCACAGCCAGCTACGTATGTATAGCAATCGAAACTGACGGATGCATGCACTTTAACCTTTAAAGATGCAACACCTGACCGCGCCAAGTATAGCTTAACCTCGCCTACCAATGAACAGGTCAATGAAATAATTAAATACGATTTCATAACGTATATACGACGATTATCCAGACCATCACAACTAATCGTGTCATATAAATTACCGGATTGCACATGCAGAGTAAAATAGCTATAACAAATTAATACAATCTGTAGTTTGTAAATTGGCCATGGGATTAGAAGTAATTCACTTTAGAATTCAAGTGGATTGGTATATAATATTAATATAAAGGCTAATGTCGGTCAAAATGATGGTAAAATATTAAAGCAAGCCTAGCCCGTGTCTCCTCTTTTTAGGAAGTAGGTTATTCAAGTAGCAGGGATAGGTACTTATTTCTTTGTAGTTTTTTTTTCAAACACACCTATTGATGAGATTTGTGAGATGTTTCTGTTCAAGAAAACTTCTTGCCCCTCTTCTTCAACCTTTGGCCACCCAATGCTGAGTGTAGGTCTCTTCCAAATCTCTCCACTTTTGGCGGTTTTGTGTCGTGGCTATCCAGTTTCTTCCGGCCACTTTAATGATATCGTCTGTCCACCTAGTCGGTTGTCTTCCCACACTCCTCCGTCCCGTTCGTGGTCTCCACTCCAGCACTTTTTCCCCCCATCTCCCATCCAGTCTACGACATATATGGCCCGCCCACTTCCACTTTCTTTTTGCTATCACTTCCGCTATGTCTGTGAGTCTCGTTCGTCTCCGTATTTCGGTATTTTTCACCCGGTCATAGAGGGAGATGCCCAACATGGCTCGTTCCATAGCTCTCTGGGTGACTTGCATTTGGTGGATAGTGTGTTTGGTGAGCGTGACTTCTTGCCCAGTGGTAGGTAAATATCTAGCCTATCATGCAACGAGGTGTTGGGTTCGAATCCGGGCAAGTACCAATGTGACTTTTTCAATTCATATGTACTTTCTGAGTACCTATATTTTGAACAATACTGATATCGGTGAAGGCAAAACGTCATAAGGTAACCTGGCTTATAGTCAATGTAAGTCTAAAATCCCAACCCGTCTTGAGCAAGCATGGTGATCAATGCTTGAGCTTTCTCTGTATGAGAAGAGACCTTTGCCCAACAGCAGGACATTAATAGGCGGGTATTATTATTGTTATGTTCTCCCAGTGCACCACGAAGTACGTGTGGGACAAGGCGGTGCAGCATGCGGGATGCTCTGGACCCTGGATGCAGAGCTTCGTGCCCCATTGTAGCAACTATTCTAGCATGAGGTCACTGATCTCTTATTACGACCAGTGAGCATATTTTTTTTTCATTATTCTATATTACGTTGATGAAAAATACTAGGGTGTGTTATTTCATTTATTTTAGAAACCCTCATACGCATAGCATGATCCAGAAGAAACAAGATGACCGATCGTAGAAAGATTTGTATGGCGCGATTAAAAAACTGAAGCAAATAAATGTCACTATGTACAGGAGAGTCTAGTAATATTTTGTCTATCTTTGTAGATAACGAGACATAAAAGTAAAAATAAACTTCGTTATTAATTTTACAGATTGTTAATGACTAGCCTTTATATCAACATGTTCATTCATCTGTCAAGCACAACGAAGACATTAATTGCCCAGTAAAACCTTTATTAAATGAAATGTGGGGATACACTTTACTGCGCACTAAAATAATATTTATGAAGAATTGCGTTTAGTGGCTTGCATTTAGGGAAGCCTCACACGCACAAGCTCATTATGGTGATAGCGAATAGAAGTATATTCAGTTCAATAAAATTTTGTGACAGACAATCGATTTATGATTTCTATGATCTCAAGCAAACATAATTTTCCAAATTCCAGAACATACGAGAACCATTCCTGCAAGACCTGTCCCCGTATCTGCCACTCGCTCCTCTACAACGGCTTCGTGACTGACAGGCAACTATTCTACTTCTGGGACAGCTCGGCCAAGACGTGGTCTGTGAGTAGTGGTGAAGCAGCTCTGCAGACGCATGTAAGGGACCACCCAAGTCTGTACACACATGTAAGGGATCTCCTTAGTCTATTGACTCTAGTAAGAGATCTCCTATAAACAGTTCTAACACTTGCTGGTCTACTGTCTTGTGAAGAGTTGTCAGAAATGTTCTGCATTTTCTTTTCACGGATGGAAAGTTGAAGAATAATAAGCAGCATCACCCTCAAATTCCCTCCCGAGTGAATGGCCAGCAGTATCCACCATTATGTCACATGAATAAAAATAATAGTGAGACAAGATGTTATAAGAAGGTCCATGAATCAGTATTAAGTCAACGTGTCTTTACTGAATGCTTTGAACGATATATTATAAGTTCAGTCATTGTGAAGAATTGATGACTAATGTATGTTATGACGTAGCTTGCTGTCCGGTAAGGACCAAACCCGGGTCGACGGCGCGTGGTGTACCACGCGCGCCTCAAAGAGATGTCAGCACACACTGGTGGGGTCTGAAAGGGCCGATGCCTGCCAGGGGTGCGGGTTGTTCGAAAGAGATACCGTGGTCCCTGGCACATAGGCAACTGAGGGAACACGGGTGGGTTTTAGTCAGTAGAAGTCTGACACGCCCTCCTGCTCCACCCAGAGCGGGAGAATTTGATGATTTCCCGACCAAAAAAAATGTATCTTATGACGGCTTCGTTGGTCTAGTGGCCGTAAGTGGTGCTGCTGAACATGACGTCCTGGGTTCGTTTCCCATCCTATTGAGTTTTTCTATGTGGATTTCTGCCCAGTTGGTGGCAATAGACATTATTACATGGAACTTGAACATAACAAAAGCGAAATGTAGGTAGAACTCTGCCTGACCGTTCGGGGAAATAAGGCGTGGTGTTATGGTGTATGTCTGTTCGCAGCTGTACCTCTACTTCAACAGCATGATGGTGGCGGTGTACGAGGAGCGCTACAACTACGACTGGAACCTGTTCGTGTCAGACCTCGGTGGGAGTATTGTAAGTACCTACTACTTTGTTAGTAACAACATCTAGAATTAAGGGGGATGCGCCAGAACAGCCCGCAAAATTCAAAATCATAATATATAATTTCACATAAACCTGCATGGGCACTTATGAAACGACAGAAGCTAGGTGCACGGTTCCAATTTGTCGCTTCCTATGGAGAAGAGCCGGCAAGAAACTCCACGGTTATTCTGTTAAAAATAATTGGCTTTTACAATGTTTTCAAATTACAGTGATAATAGGTTTGGGAGGACAGTGCAGGCCTGTCTATAAGTACCAGGTACTTAGAGGAATGAAAATAAATAATAAAAAATGGTCTTCAAAATAATTTTAAATTTTTCTTAAGTTTTTTGCAATTTGCAGACTAATGCCAGGTTGTATGTTGAATAAAATAGGATTAACGACTGTAACGCGTATATATTTACAAAATTATAATCATTAAAACCGTCAATACGACCCTCTAAGTTCATTTAATCCCATTGAATGACTATTATGTGAAAGAGTAATTGTCCTGCAAATTGAAAAAACAAACGTAAGAAAATTTGATTTTCAAGCGTACCTATGCACTGACTGGGCACGCCACGAAAGCGGCGGTAAGTCCCCTCTTTGAAGAGTGGCTTGAGAGACGGTACGGCGTCCTCACCTTCCGCCTGACGCAGGTCCTCCCCGGACACGGTTGGTTCGGGAGCTTCCTGTTTCGGATAATGCGGGAGGAAATGCCCGGGTGTTTCCACTGTGAAGATCGCCCTGAGGACACGGTGGAGCATACAGTGAAGGTCCGCCTGGCTTGGGCGGAGCACCGCCGTGTCCTCGTGGAGGTGATCGGCGGCGGCCATCTCTCGCGTCCGGCCCTGGTCCAGGCCATGGTACGGAGCGAGAGTGCATGGGTAGCCATCACCTCCTTCTGCGAAGCAGTAATGCTCGCGAAGAGGGAGGCGGCGCACGTGAGGGAGAGGCATACTATGCGCCCTCACGGGCGTGGTCGCCGCGGGAGACGCCCTGGGCGTCGCGAATCCCAGGCTGATTCCCGATCACGTGCACCTCAAAGAGTTGTCAGCATCAAATCATGGGGCCCGCATGAGCCGATGCCAGCCAGGGGTGCGGGTTGTTCGAAAGAGATACCGCGGCCCGTGGCACACAGGCAACTGAGGGAGCACAGGTGGGTTTTAGTGAGTAAAAGTCTGACACGCCCTCCTGCTCCACCCAGAGCGGGAGAAGTTATTTGATAATTTCCCACCCAAGAAAAACAAAACCTATGCACTGATGATTTTCAAAAGAAATGTCAGAAGCTAGGTGCATTTTGCATTATATTAAAAACAATTAAAATATTTAATAATAAAGAAGTAATAGAGCATATGGAGATATGAAATCTGGCATATATAGACACAAACAGACTATTCTGGTAGATCCAGTCAATTTCAAATCTTCATAGCATAAAGAAAGAGCAGATTTTTTGAAGCTTTGTAAGACTAAGGATGAAATACATGGGAATTTCTCGTGTAACATTGAATTTCCTCCACCACCCTTGGGGGATGACTGGTAGAGAATGTTTGAAGCACTATGTCGGCTTATGTACAATTTATGTTGCCAGAAGTTTAATAAATACATAGATAATAATAAATTAATTTTATACCGTCAGTTTTCATTGCGAGTATCAAACGATCGGACTACACCTTAAGTACCGTCCAAATGTCAGATACTCCACAAGATCCGACAGTAATGCTAAGTCTTAATTGACCCTAAATTCTCCCCGAACCCGGAACCGTGGCTCGTCTTCAATAGGCTCAAACATAAGCTCTGCCAATCTAGATATTACACAAATATCCTCGTACTCCGATGAGATAAACATGATGCCATTGATTATGCCAGCGGCTGGCAAACTGCCATGCTGCTATTTCAAAGACTAGGTAACTTTGTGTCTTTGGAATGAAATGCTATGGTGCATACAGACTAGGCTATTTACTGGTAGCGAGCGTCAAACAATTTGTTAGTTTCTGCACCTCATCATCATCATCATTTCAGCCGAAAGACGTCCACTGCTGGACGTAGGCCTCCCATATGCACCGCCAATTCAACCGGTTCTGTACTTCTCGCATCCAGCGAATACCTGCGGCCTTCCCCAGGTCATCAGTTTATCTTGTGGGAGGCCTTCCTATGTCTTCCAGTACGCGGTTGCCACTCCAGAATCTTTAGGCCCCTTCGGCCATCTGTTCTAAGAGCAATGTACCCACTGCCACTTAAGTTTGGCAATTTTTCGAGCTATGTGAGTTACCTTGGTGCTCCTGCGCATCTCTTTCAACCTCATGCGGACCAAAGACAACAAAATAGGAAATTAAAGAATAGGAGAGCTCTCTGATAGTTATATAAATTTTACAAAACCAAAAAATGGCATTTGTTTTATAGGTACTCACACAAAAGCATTAAACGGAAACGCGATTTGTTTTTCCAATTGCTTTTGCAAAATTCTAGAAAAATGCTCTCATGTGCCATAACCTTTATTGTTCAATTCAGTAATTCTAGAGTTTGTATATTTGGAGGTCGAGTTATATCTCATATTGTTTGTTTTCATGATATATGTATGTGTAAGAAGCTAATTCGAGACATAAGTATACGTGAAGAGTAAAAATAACAGCAGGTTAAAAGTATCAAGGCAACATTGTCGTAAATAAAAATGATATAATTTGTATATATAAATATTATAATCTCAAATCTTTATTTATCTCAACATCATAGTACATACACTGAATAATAGAATGCACAATCTTAAATAGAGAAAGGTGTCACCCAGCTCTTTTTGAACCAAGATAACATTGATGTAATAAAATAAAAAAAAAATCAATTAAGTTTACGTAGAACATTAATACTCATCATACTCAATACTCATAAAACTGGGGAACATTGCAAATTATATTGAGTGATGATATCTAATTTGACTGATACATCTATGTTTGAAAGCAGTATTTACAGTTACTATTACTAGTTAAAATCTCTGCTCGGTGTTTTTTTTTTTGGTATAACGTTTTTTTTTTAAAATGAAACCTAGCTAGATCGATTTATCGCCCCCGAAACACCCTGCATACTAAATTTCATGAAAATCGTTAGAGCCGTTTCCGAGATTCAGATTATATATAAATGTTACCGGCCAAACCCGATTTCAGGCCAAACTGATTTATTAAGCCGGGGCACGCCGATTAAATGGGTTAGGTTAGGTTAGAATTGTGACCAAAAGCGCGCGAGCCGAGCGAGCGAAGCGAGCGGCGCCGCGGCAGCGGCCGGCGAGCGAAGCGAGCGGCGCCGCGGCAGCGGCCGGCGAGCGTTACTTCCAAAGGCTGTTAACGAAATGGCTAATTAAGCTAGTTGGCTGCGACATATCACGCGAAGTCTGTTTGGCCTAGGACAAACTAGTTTGGCCTGAAATTGGGTTTGGCCGGTAACATATATACATATACAAGAATTGCTAATTTAAAGGTATTAGATTAGATACGTTTATATAGCACTAAGAATACATGTAACAGACAATCAATTCGGAGGTCATAATTGTTCCGTGTGGTGCCGTTCCGTAGCTGTATGATTGCTATGCTAATTACGAAAAAAAAGAGTAGTGGATTGTCTTTAAGAGTTCTCCTTCCTTTCCAGGGTTTTCTTCTAGGGCTCTCCGTGATAGGCCTGATGCAGATCTTCGGCAAGACCTGGCGCACCTTCATAGAACCGTTCATCAGGTGTAAGAAGTCCAACAATGCTGGCAGCGTCGTCTCTGGGGCTACTGTTGATCTTAAGACCGTCAGACAAGAGTACATTGAGAAATGGAATGAAAAGAATATGGCTGATCAATAGTAGATTTGATTTTAGTTATTATAATAATGAGCATCTAGTTGTGTTTAATTTTATTTTTGTTTAAAATTACATTGCTGTTGACTGTGATAATAAAAGTTAGAAATAAAAGCGTTTTACAGCTAGACAGGTGAAGATCACAAGCAAGTCGTGACTCCAAGATATGGTTGGGTTGGGTAGACGACAAATTTAAAACAGGTGGGTTAGTACAGACTGAATACATACAGTTCTACGGGTTTATTTATAAACGTAGCTTGAAGTTTAGTTATGATAAGCGACTGTTTAACCATTCATTTTTGACGTTCAAAAGTCTCTTAATTTTAAGCAACCAATATAAATATAGGGGCAAATCAACATTTCCCTTGATTGGTATCTTCTTATTCTATAAGACTGCACGGTTGGCTGCGCTGCGTGTCGCAGGGTTCGATTCCCGCACGGAACAAATATTTGTATGACCTACAAGTAGTAGTACTGGATCTGGCTGTTTGTCTATGTGAGTTTAAATGTTTGTAAACGCACCCACAATACAGGAGAAATTCCTAGTGTGGAGCAACGTTTAAAAAAAAAAGAGTATTATGGATACATATATGTTCCATTACGAAATAGTGAAAACAAAAGACTTATTTACCGATGAAAGAGCCAAAAAAGCAATCTAATCGTTAGAAAGAAAGTAATTCTTATATTCCCATTTTGTAATTTCTTTCCCCAAGCCTAAAAATTTAACAATTTATGTCAATATCAATACTGCTGATCAAGTTAATCTTGTCAGCGTGAGTATACCCAGTATTTATGAATCATTCATTAGCTGCCATATTTCTGTGCGTGACACATGGTGTCTCGTGATTTGGTACAACAACATGGGGAGTATGTAATACATGGAATTACTTTGAGTATTAAGTCATAATTGTATTCTAACACCACCAAGGGACCGAGACTACTAAACAGTGTCAAGGTCATTCTTCTTATTTAGCTTGCCACCACTTCATCTGGATATTGTGTTCTGTTCGACCTGCGCTTTTTTTCACCATACCTAGTTAAAATCTTATCCTTTTCAAAGTAAGTAACATAACATAACATCACGCCTTGTTTCCCCAACGGGTTAAGCAGACGTGTTCCTATTTTACACCCACATTTCCCCAGTTATGTTTCAGTTCCATTCAATAGGAGACAAACTTATTGCCATTAACCGGGCATAAATTCAGACTCCACGCTGCTACTGAGAAAAATACAATAAAACTTTGCCCGACGTGGGTATCGAACCCAGGATCACAAGACCAATGTGCATGAGACAACTAGACCAACGAGACAGCTCAAACTAAGTATGGCTAATTAAATTAAATATTGACTCGAGGTGGCGGGTCGTAGTGTTCCACGCGCACACCTTACTCCCCCCACAGGTCTGCATCGTCGAAAGCGCACAAGTTCCCATGATCTTCGGCCAAAACGTGGGAGGTAACACAGGGTTGGTTTTAGTCAGTAAGAGTCTGAGAGACCTCTCCCCCCCCCCTCCCCCGGGGAGCGAAGGACATCCATGAGGATATTCCACTCGGAAAAAAAATGTTTAGTAGTTACTTACAAGTTATCGTTAGTACCTATCGAAAGGTTATTCTCATCTATCATACTTCATCACCACGCACACGACGACTGTCATAATAAAGCGTACCTGATGAGTGATGTCTATTTAAATCTAGTCACACGTTGACTGGGCTATTGCAATACTTTGACCGACTGTCATCGTGCGATGACAACAGCCAGATACCGTTCATGCCAACTATATTAGATTAGATAAATTACATTCTAATTAATGGGTTTTAATTGTAATAACTGACTGTTTAGCTGGTTGAAATTTTAAAATGTGCTCCGCACAGTAGACACTATCGACAGGCGCTAAGCTGTGACTCTCTCTGTTTATGTCTGCTGTCCTATTCAGTGGTCGCACACCATGGTATATTTCCATGTATTCAGGATGCTGTTTGAGCAGGCAAGCATTCTGCTGGAGAGCGAGGTATAACATACCTACAACTCATGAATGATGGTATGAAAACTATCACACACGCATTTGCAAATATTCCAAAAGAGTTACAGTGACGCATTTAATTTTGAATACGGGGCGGAATGGCGGGACAAGCTGTACAAAACAAAAGACCAGTGGTCCACATTAGCCTTGGATTGCTAGAACTGTAAGCCACAAAGGCTATTCATACTCGAGCAACTGTTCGAAATATTATAGCCAATACAACCGTCAGTAAATTACCATCGTTCCTGAAGATGTAATGTTTAGACACAACGTGGTATGCGAGGTTACCTAACCCATAGATATAAAGTGATGACGTCAGCAGTATATGTTTGAAGCTCTGAGATTTCACGTCATCCTTACAAACATGGTTTAGGTTAGACATCTATTCATACTCGTAGACATTTATGAGGGAATTTAGAAGAAACGAGAAGGCATGACATCACGCCTCTCTTCCTCAAAGGGTAAGGCAGACACCCATATTTCAATAATTTTGTTCATCATTCATCATCATTTCAGCCGAAAGACGTCCACGTCGTACATAGGCCTCCCCAAAAAGGGGGTTTTACCATAATCCCCACGCTTGGCAGGCGGGTTGGCGATCGCAGTATGGTGGTAAAATGCATAGAGAATGCTGCTGCCCATTCTCTAGTAAGTCCCTTAGTCGCCTTCTACGACACCCACGGGAAGAAATGGGATGGTGCTATTCTTTTACGTCCGGCACCACACGGAACAAATTTGTTCGAATCCTACGTAATTGCCTCAGAAAACACATTAGGTAAGTCGTTAGTCCCGGCTGGAATTTGTGGATCTTTGACAGTCATTACGGGTCGTCTCAAGCCCGAAAGTTTGACAACCTGTCTTACCAAGGGGTGTCGTTTTACTCAGTAACTGGGTTGTAGAGGTCAGATAGGCAGTCGCTCCATGTAAAACGCTGGTATTCAGCTGCATCTGGTTAGATTGGAAGACGCCCCCAATATACATAGTTGAGGAAAGCTTAGTTTGGGGAATGATGAGGAGTAAGCCTGAATTGGACTCCAGGCCGCTATTAAGAAATTGCTGTTGATAAAACCCAATCACATTTTATCCGACCTGGGGATCGAACCGGGACCTCAAGAAAGAGAATATACCGTTTTATTGTATATTTACCATAATTTCACCTCTTGTATACTTTGTTTTCTAAAATTCTCGACACATTGATTTACTGGTTATACACAGATAGAATTTCCATGTCCAGGTATTTGTGCTTGCAAGATTAATGTCTATAAACATCCCACAATGCCTACAGAAAAAAACCTGGGTTAGGTAGCCTGGTATTCTTTTAATGATTAACAATTCAAATGTTCACTGAAGTTATGCAAATACTGATATATTTGTTTCAGCTGTTGTAATCCCGGGCATAAACGAACAGCTAAATGAGTCGAATAGCTTATAATACAATAAGTATTATTCTACACTACGTAAGCCAAATAAATAGCTAAAGCTGTATTTTTGCCAAGTTTTAATGGGCGTGACTGTCCAGATAAATAAAAAAATAAATAATTTGTTGTTTATTACCACAAAGTACATTGCACTGTATACAGATTAAAGATCGTAATATAGCATTAGGTAGGTAAGTACAATAAGTTCAACACTGTCCCCTAAACTAGGCTAGGCCTGTATCTTAGGGGGCAATGTAACAATCTTATAATAACCCCGTTATTTATCAGTAATCAAGATATCTGGTAAGCAGGGGTAGCCAGTGGTAGCCCAGCTCAGTTCAAACCCAGACAGGCACTTTACTATTCGTATTTTATTTCAACACCACTGCTCTTAAAACGGTGAAGGACAACATCTTGAGGAAACCGGCATGTCCTAGAACTAAAAATTCGAAGGCATGTGACATCGAGAAACCCGCTCTGGGCCCGCGTGGTGGGTTGTAGTCCATTCCCTGTCCCAGAGAGGGGGGCTGTCCCAGCAGTGGGAATATTATAGGCTGATTATGATAAGTAATCTGGTGATATCTCGCTAGACTCCTTTTAATAATTTCGTTTCCCTCGGGTACCAATTATTGTTGGTATCTATAAATACCAGTAAATACAATAATTTCGACATTTCCTTCTAGATGGTATGCGAGCGAACCCGGGAGTATTCCTAATGTTAGCAATGAGTGTCATGTTGAACCAAATCGAAACTGTTGGCAAATTGTCGAGCAATAAATGCATCGCAGGTGACGCATGCGCTTGCACTGCTGTTACGCTACATAGGAGGAGCGATTTGGATGCTGAAAAAATGCTGTGAAAATTATACAAAAAAAAATATTTCTTTATTTATTGGTTTTCACTAAAACGGAACACTGTCAACTTTCTCTAATTAAGGAACGATATCTGGATGACCGAACTTTGCTCGGTTTTTCTTTTGTTCGTTTGACGTTTTCTAAAAATGAAACCTAGCTAGCTCGTTTTATCGCCCCCGAAACTAAATTTCACGAAAATCGTTGGAGCCGTTTCCGAGATTCAGATTATGTATATACATAATCTGAATCTATACATTTAAACAACAATTGCTCGTTTAAAGGTATTAGATATGATATGCACACCAAAATGACAGCTGTTACTATCGCCTAACTGTCATGTTGACTACGAAAGTCGATCGCAGCTGTCATTTTAATCTAGCAAATTATAAATCAGAGTTTAGCACTAGAATTGACTGTAATTCTATAGCTGGAGATTGAATTCTCGACCTGCTGCTTGCAAGTCTGTGCCTCAATCGTTTGGCTATTGCTGCTATTACCGATTTAAAAGCAAACGAACTGAAGACTTCTGAGAAAAACACATTGTCAGTTTAGGCACTGAGTCACAGGTACATGTAAACCAATCTAGGCAAGTTTCATGCTCTTTTTACCTTTAGAAAGAAGATATTATAGTACAGCGTAAAACAATATTTATCGTTTTGTAATACCGACTTTTCTTCCGGCCCGTGCACATTTTCCTTCGCAGTTTCCTTTCTTCTGTTGATTTTATTCAGATTTCAATTTAAATGTACGTTAAAAACACCTTAAACCTTATTCATAATTAAAAATGCAATATGCGTACTAAAACTATTAATAAACTAATCATTGCGTCGAAAAAGTCATCCGCATCGCTGTCGACTTGAGGACAACCCAAGAAACTGGCGGCTTTGCATTGTTGTATGGCAATGCAAGGTAAAAGTCACCCCTTGAGTCATGGGAAGTATTAACCAGCGGTTTGGAGATTTCACAAAACAGACCATGAGCTATCGAACCCCGCGGTACGGTTACCACGTCAACCGAAAACGGCTCTAAAATATAATTACCGATATGGTTATCATACTTTCTTCTTGCATTCGTTCTCAATCGCTAAGCTTATGCAGCGCACCCGCTCCATCACCCTGCGTTACTCACACCCGATCGGTGTCAATGTTCTAATTCGGTGGCAGCTCATTTAACTGATCAATCAGCGATTGGATAATATTTTATCGCTGGCTCTAATATCTTGTAATTATTCGTTCGACGATCTGCTACAATATTAACACGTTGAGTGATCGACGTTGCGACTGTGTTGTTTATAGTTGATTAAAATTATCTTAATTAGTTACTTCAAAATTTAATAAAATAATTAATTTTATTACTTATTTAGTTGATGTGATATGTGGTCGTCGCGGTTAGGAAAAATATGAAAAGTTTTTATGTCATTTTGGTGTTACAAACTAAGTTAAATTTTAGAACTAAATAACGCTTATATACGTACAATTTTCAACAAGTTCTGAAAGCGCATTACAAACACCGTCTTGCTTACAGTACCTATAGCTAATTTGTAAAACAGGAGTGATTTTCTCACCAACTAATTTTTACTTAACCCAGGATTGAGGGAGGGGAACCCTGTACCCAGGTTGGTTGTGTAAGCTCAGCTCCAATCATTAAAATATTAAGTAAGTACTTACTTAGACATATAATTAAGTGCAATAAATACTTACTTAAAACTCCACTAAACAGGCGCGGCGCGACAGCGCTCCGCGACTCTTGTAGAACAATCTCTATGAAAACTTAATGGAAATTGTTCTATAAAAGCCGCGTTGCGCCTGTCTGAATGAGCCTTTATCCGCCAAAAGACATCAGACATGATCTTCATATTCTAGGTCCATATTTACCTGCAAAAAGATAATTATAACTAACCACACAATATTACCTATCATGTGAAAAGGAAGAGTTTATTAAACGTTTTATTTATCATTTCCCAGGTACAAGAACCGAAAAAAAACCTCAAATAAAGTATTAAAAAAATAAAACACTACATTATCCAATGTTGGATTCTCACCTGTCCCACCCACCACCAGTTCACGTGTACTCCCTCAAAGGGCTCTTGATCCCACGCCCAGTTACATTAATCCCACCACGTAACTACGAGCTTGAGCGATGATTCACAAACACTCGTATAGTCTCGCCAAGCTATTTAAAGTACATTATATTTGACTGTAAACAAGGATTAGCTGACTCTTGGCAATATAAGAAGCACCATTTTGTAATGATCATTGTCTTGGCAAAATAATTGATAAGAACCAGGAAGTTATAGAATGAATACCAGATTACGCTGCTTGGAATTTGGTGGTTGTTATATTAGACCGTTATTATTCGCAATCCAACATACTCGTAGTTGGAAATAGGCTACGCAGAATGATTATTCCTGAAATTCATCATCTATGAAGCCTTTTTACACGCTTTATATTAGCTTCACTTGTATGTTTGTTTCTTTGTATGTAACCAACTCCTTAGAGCGCGATTTTGACCCACTTTGTAAACTTATCGAGGACCGATGACAATTCAATAATTTAAAAAAAAAATGAGAAAAATAAAAATAAAAGTAAAAAAAACACGTTTTTATAGTTAGCAAAACTAAAAAATAGAAAAAAAATATGGTTTAAAAAACTAAAAAACATGCTTTAAAAACCAAACTAAAAAAGGAGAAAATTATTTAATTCAATTAAAAAGCGTGGGGTGCTTGACATTAATTGATTTTTAAAATACCTCAAAAAGCACCCCACACTTTTTAATTGAATTAAATTATTTTCTCCTTCTTAGTTTGGTTTTTAAAGCGTGTCTTTTAGTTTTTTAAACTATATATTTTTTCACCTATGTTGGGGCCAGTTTCCAGTCCAGCCGGAGGCAGGTGATCACCAGTGTTTTACATGGAGCGACTGCCTTTTTCACCTCCACAACTCAGTTACTGGGTAACACTATACCCCTTGGTAAGACTGGTTGTCAGACTTTCAGACTTCCAACGACTATCAACGATCCACGAATGGTAGCCGGGACCAACGGCTTAACGTGCTTTCCGAGGCATGGACGGGTCTTGGAATGTAAAAATAATGTCGACCTCGTAATAGCTCTATTACCCTAAGGTTGAATTTTACATACACATCATAAAACAACATGGTCTATTGTATAATTGACAGTGAATAAAGTTTCCACCATTATAGAGCTTCAATTTACTGGGCATTGTGGTTAAAAGTGGTTAATTAATTACGTATTTGACTAGAAATATACGCCAAGCGTTTTAATTTGTCATCAGGATTTAGGGCATTTGAAGACTTTACAGTTCTATTGTCATTTTGCATCTTTTATGCAGTTGATGAAGTTGGATAAGTACTAGCCGTTGCCTGCGACTTTGTTTATGATCCAGGGTGAAAAGCAGCATATTATTATGGTGGTGATGTTCTATCGGTGTGCCAAATTTCATCCAAATCCATTCAGCCGTTTCAGCGTGAAAGCGTAACAAACAAACTTACTTTGGAATTTTTTACATAAGTTAAGATTTGTTGCGGTTGACGTTCTTATTAGTTTGTATAGTGTGTGTTAAACCAGAGGAAATAGTATTAACATGAATAAATAAATACGTTAAGGTGAATAACATATTTTCTTTTTTTCCTGTGAACATAAATCTACGATTAACGATCATTTTTATGGTTTCATCGACGTTTGCTGGAGCAACTGTGACCGCAAACAGGTTTGTTTTATAGACTGTAAATTGTCAATATGCATTCATTCCCGTATCTACACACACATATTATTGATGTAGATATTATTTCAGACAGCTCGACACCCTGATTCTGAAATAGGCACTTTCATTTTCACTGTGAAAGATCAGATTCCGTACATCAAACAAGACGAAAAAGAGTGCCTAAGAAGGCCTCTGTTGTTGTTGTTGTACAAGCTAAGAAATACCTAGGGTAAAGGTAGACCTGTCGCTCGGGTACAAATAGGAGCATTAGTAACTCACTTCCAAATGAGAGTTGTAGACCTATAAAAAAAAAAAAAAACTAAAGGTTTTAACGATTTGTTCTATTAATATTTTACAAATAGCCACATTTGTAAGGAAAAAATCACACTTCTTCTACAAAGTAGCCGAAATTAATACATTCACGAAAAGGGACCCCACCAAGTTAGAAACTAATTCTGGAACAGCACTATAGAAACAGTTATCTTATGTCCATAAAAGTTTACAACCATATTCCAGAACGAATACGAGAACTATCATTACATTTCTTCAAAAAACAACTAAAAACTTGGCTTCTCCAAAATATTTTTTACATTAAAATACTTTTTACTTTTATTTTTTTATTTTTTTTATTAACTTTAATTTATTATTTTGTATTAAATTTAATTTATTATTTATTTGTTAATGTGTATTGTAATTTATATGGGATAAATTCCTGAAATAAATGATTATTTAATTTAATTTAATGTAAGTAGGTATTATACATATATTCATAACAGATTGTTAAGTTTTATTTTATTTTATATTGTATAAATGTGTCCTTATACAGGAAAAGTTTTTATTCAGTGAGCAAACTTTTAAAAGTTGGGTTTTACACTCGTGTGTATTATTAATTGGAAATATTCGTAAGGCGCTATTAGCGGCGGATGTGTCCTGAACGTATTTATATTTGTCCAATTTTATTCCTACCATATCCGACAAATAAATCTTTGTCTTTGTCTTGTTTGCTGAAAATGCATGTGTTGTTGAGAAAGCGATCGAAGGAAGCAGTTTCTTTCCAATTTATTCGGGGATAGATTTATGTAAGAATGCTATGAAAGCAAGTGATAAATCGAATAATGATAGAGCATGGAAAATTACTTTGGCCGATGCTGCAGTTCTGGTCGTGGGCGTTGTCTTTAATTCCTGACCGCTTATTTATGTTGCAAATTACAAATGCGTTCAAATTAAACGGCTGTTCTTGTCAACACTTCGAAATATTCTCTGTTTTCTCAGACTAACGGCCATCTCCTGGAGCCGCCTTCTCAAGCAGGTCAGAGCAATAACAACTAAATTTGGCAAGTGGCCGCTAATCCGTTTTTGTGGCAGTGGCACACGCGGATGACGTCATAGATGGTAATTTTAGCCCGCACTGACTCACAACTGAGGGCCGGGCCGCACAGGAATTTGAGTATTACATGTCTTTTATGAATGCGCCTTACAAGGCAGCATGGGAGAATTTATGATGATTTTCTGAACGAACAAGGTCGAAGATGCCGTAGGAAGTCTAGTATTCTGGCAGAAATATGAAACGTACTTCATTAAACTGTAGTTCCACTCTGCTTTTTCTCTAGGATAGCCTACTACGGTAGAATGATGATGAATCATTCTAAACTCATATAATTTGGAGCACAAAACTTTTTGTTGTAATTATGAGAAATTATAGTCTTTACCACTTTCATTTTGTAATAGAATGATACAAATGAACTTAAATCAAGTCTAATCAATCTGTGTGGTTCTTTCCTTAAAATACCATTTCAGACACCAATCTACATGGTCTTCACATGATCAGACCATGATTACCTATGTCTGGACTCTGCAAGAGACTGTGATGTCTAAGTTTCTTCTCAGAGTACCCATTTAAGAATCCGACTTCATCTAGTTTTTAAAATATGATTGACGTGTAAAAGTGTTTGTGAAAACCACGGAGTAATGAAAGAAGGTACAAATCTACTTACAGAAATAAAATCACTTATCATTTAAGAACAGCGAATGCTACCTATGTTTTTTACAACAAACCAAATTCAGTTTTTGCGACGTTTGCACCTTTGTAGAAGTTTGAGTGTCACTATGAGCAAAACTTTCACTGAAAATTGCAAGCTTTTCTCCATGTGCAAGAACCTTAAGATAACTTCCAAATAAAAATAGCACAAATTGTTAAACAACTGTTGCTTTTTATGAATCATCAGATAAACACGATGAGGAAGTGCCTGTTTCATAATGAGATAATCTGGTTAGCTGATAGAATTGTTTTTTTTAAATGCAATATATCTTATGCTATGGCCAACAGTTCTGGCCCATTAGTATCTGTTTTCATAACAATCTACAGTAGGTACCGTACCTTGTTACTCTAGTTATTATCTATAGTAATTCTGAAAGATTCTAGGTCTCTCTATTTTGGTATGGTAATTTTATTCTGGGTGCATCGTTTTGACACATAATCATATAATGAATGTAAATATTGTACTTGAAACATTTTAAAAGAGTAACGGTGGAGTTTTTTGCCCATTCTTCTCCATACGAAACTACATTTTGGAAGGGGCGACTAGAATCAATTCTATTTTAATGTAAATGTTGACGTTCAAAAGTGCCTTTTAAGTGCCTATTTGAAATAAATGCTTTGACTTTGACTCAGCACACTGGATGTCGAATAACTATCTAGTGTCCTGCATAAACATAGCATAATCATCATATAACGTTCGTTCCGCTGAGACACAGGCCTCCTTTCAGTGAGAGGGAGTTGGCCATAATCCCCCACTCGGGCGCAGTGCGGGTTGGTAGATGTCACATGTAGTCGAATTTTTGGTTCTGAAACATGCCGGGTGTCCTCACGATGTTTTCCTTCACCTTCAAATGAATGGAGGAACTCTTTCTTCTATTTTACAAAAAGTAGAGAACATGACTTTTGTCTAACATCTAAACTCAGCACAAGATTTTCTTCCAACCCTCTTAAAACAATTTCGTTAACAATTAAAGACGATGAGCAATACGGAAAACACAATAACTCCATCTATCATTAACGCAATGAAATGCCTGTTGAATACTGATCGAAAACACCTGCCAACAAAAACCGATATTATCAAAAATAACCTAATACACGTTTTTACAATACAGACACACATTTACAATGCAACACACACATACATACATGCAGTACATAGGTACAGACATATGCAGCATTACAGAGAATACTGAAGCTGATAATTTCATAGATTTCTCAAACGTAACATACGTTAGTGCTAAAAATATCAAACAAACACTCATATACCCGCGCTGTGTTACATTAAAAATAAATAGAGGCTAAATCTCAGAACTGAGGAATAAATTGGTTCAGCGATACATTTTAGCTGCCCCAGTACTACGCTGTTTGATTAAAATATGGTTTTTATGCTGACGTGAGGTGCTGATGGGGCTAAAATGTATAATATATTATGCAGGTGTCGTTTTGGATGTTTAAATTGTTAGAAGTCTTATTTTAGCACTGTTTAGTTGTCGATTTGAGGCAGTAGGTGTAGGAAATGCTGAGTTTAATATAAATATAGGTTCTGCTAAATATTTGTAAGTAGAACTGTGTTGAGGAAAGGAGATCACTAGGATAACAACTATTTGTAAACATTTCCCTCTAGGTAGATTTATGTGTCCTGCCGTTTGCTAATCATCTCTTTTTTTTGGAATCTCCAATCTGTCTGCCAATTGAACCAATAGCAATTTTCAATGCAGTCCCCGTGAATGGTGTCCATAATCTTAGTTACTTAAAGGGGAAGCGCCAGGATAGCTCACGAAATTATTATTTATTACGCTTTTTAAATTCTATTACGTTGTTTGTTGATTAAAATATGATTATCGACCGTATTTTGATTATTTTAATGATTATGATTCTAGAAAACCATATTTGTCACGCGAATCATATTTTAATCAACATACACACTGACTTTCAAAAAAACCACCTTAAATGGAAAGATAAGGGGCGTGATCAATAATTTTTGAGTTGAACGTCGATGCAGGGGCTCATAAGAGGACAGCTAATCATATCATACACTAGGTACTTACAGCCTTCAGATTAAACTCATCCCAGGCCGGTGCCCAGTATTAAAACATTTGTGCTTGTTCAAATAGCTGCTAATAATATGTGAGTTATTTCGAGTGCCGGCTATGCATCTGTTGATAGTCTACTGTTTGAAGTCCTGTTCAATTAAACTGCATTCATAGCAGCTATGCAGACACTTGGAGTTCCAAGTACTAGGCGAATAAGATGAATGAAGTCTAACGAATATTCCTTAAGTCTAGAACGAGGATATAGCATTGAAAAGATAAAAAAGGCATATAATAGCTAGCTCTACTTACATTTTAAAAACCAGTTAAGAAATCAAAAATGGCTAAGGAAATTAAGTTACGGTCTACAATAAATTATGTTAATCTTCCTTTTTACACGCTTTATATTAGCTTCACTTGTATGTTTGTTTGTTTGTATGTTTGTATGTAACCGACTCCTTTGAGCGCGATTTTGACCCACTTTAAACGATCAGATTTCATTGAAACTTTGTAAACTTATCGAGGACCGATGACAATACAATAATTTAAAAAAAAAAATGAGAAAAAAAACCACGTTTTTGTAGTTAGCAGAACTAAAAAATAGAAAATAAATAATAGTTTAGAAAACTAAAAAACACGCTTTAAAAACCAAACTAAAAAAGGAGAAAATAATTTAATTCAATTAAAAAGCGTGGGGTGCTTGACATTAATTGTTTATAAAAATACCTCAAAAAGCACCCCACGCTTTTTAATTGAATTAAATTATTTTCTCCTTTTTTAGTTTGGTTTTTAAAGCGTGTTTTTTAGTTTTTTAAACTATTTTAGTGTTTATGTCTCGTTTGTTTGGTTGAAAAACACCGAGGAGCTTAAATTGGTACGAGCCCAACATAAATCTCCATTGTCTCAAAACGGTTATACCTAACCAAGCAATTCCATTTTAGCACAAGTATCTTTTCGTTCAAACCTCTCCTTCATCACCCTGACCACGTTCCTCCCAAGTCAGTCGATAATAGTACAATGAGCAGGTAATGTGGTATTCACGGATTATAAATACCGCTGGAGACGTCTTGGAGCGGTTCCAGTGGAGAACCATTCATAAACAACCTTGGATATCGGATAGTAAACGAGTAGTATCGATGGTTTTAGGTCAGAAAGGTCAATGCTTATAATGCCACAGGTCGCTTAGGAAGCTAAGTTTTTTCTTTACATTTTGTGTGAGACACTTTTTTAAGGGTAGTAATAAAAGCTCCGAAATAAACTAAAATATGATCATACTCAAAATATGAAACTTCTATACTAACTTTCCGACAACTTATAAGCGAATACAAATAAAAAAACGACCGAATAAAATACTGAAAATTCCGAAAAATTCATTCAATATTTGCTCACGTAATATTTTTCCTACAGCTTAGATAGATTGCGTTTTACTAAAATCTACAACTCTCTCTCGCTCTCTCTCTACTCTCTCTCTCTCTCTCTCTCTCTACTCTCTCTCTCTATCTACTCTCTCTCTCTCTCTCTCTGTAACTTACCTGAGGAAAAAAAGCTAACGGTCGATCGTACAATGTTTTTGAATTTCAAATATAATATTGCGTATCCCAAACACATGTTACTTGTTTATTTTTTTATGCTTGCTTCAAGCATGCTGCTCCTCAGCTCCTCAGCTCGCGGGCTGCCCCGCCCCTCTACGCATACGCGGGCTTAAATTACACTCTAGGGGTAGGGCAGATAGGACTGCGTGAAGTTGGTTTTGCAGCGATTCGTTTCTCACAAAATTTTGTAGCTTGATTTTGTAGATTGAGTCAGGTTGGATAATTTGATAACACTACAGCTATTTAGAACTGTCATTTTGGGTATTAATGTTACTATTTCAGGGAAACAAGATTTGATGAGCATTTATCAATTTTGGTAGGCAAAAAACTTAGTATTTTTTTTGGAAATTTAGTTTATTATTTGAAAGTATAGAATTATTTTTCGTAGAATTATAATTTGAATAAGCTCATGTTTCTTTGTTAAATACAACATTTTTTGTCAGTTAATTTTGTATAATTTATTTTTCGGTAATTCATTTTAACACAGCTTAGTTAGTATTACAGTCAACCACAGATCGCTGGAAGTTAATTGGTTTTTCGGAAGCTTTATTATTTCTCCTTTTTTAACCGACTTTAAAAATAAGGAGGTTATCAATTCGACATGTTTATATTTTTTTACGTATGTTTGTGCATAACTCTGTCATATATAATCAGACGGATTTGCAATTTTTTTTTTTTTGTTCCAAAGGGATTTATTCAGAAATGGTTCTAATACTTCGTATAGATCTGATGATGAGTTGCGGAGACAGAAAACAGAATTCTTCAAAAATTGACAGCAAATTAACCGCGATTGCTGCTATCGCATAATATGCATTGTTTTGACCCCAAGGATGATGAAATTTCAAATTGGTGTGTACTGTAACTAAAAAGTGGAAAATAATAACTTAAAAAAAAAAAACCATCGACTTCCGGAAAAACACAAAAGTGAAAAACAACTTTAATTTCGGAAGGCGGTGACAAATAATTAAATACATATCCAAAGTCACCGACTTCCGAAATTAAAGTAATTCTTCACTTTGTAGTGTTTTTCCGAAAGTCGGTAGTTTTTTTTTAAGTTTTTATTTTAGAATAAAAGGTGAGGGTGAGGGGCGGTTGCTTGCATTTTTCAAGCATTTTATTCAGCAGTAAAAGTTAACATAATAATTAAAATTGCATTTATTGAATTCAATCATTATTTTGATCGAGCAATGTTACAGAAAACGTCTTTACGACGATCGTCGTTACGTCATCGTGATCGTCGTTTCGTCTTTTGAATAGTTTTTTTTATTTTTTATAAGCATGTCTTTGCATATAAAAATAATAAAATCTATTACGATCTTTCATGAGTTTGTCAAGATAGCTGTGGGACGTGAAAAAGGCAAACAATTTTTAAGACAGCGCTTAATTGCAGTTTTAATAACGGTTTAAAAGTTGTTTATTTATATAACTTTAGTTTAAATAGTGTAAACAGCTAAGAATTCTGTCAATCATGTTATGTGTTTCTCACGAACGGCAGGCATGACACATATTTTTAGACTGCGAATCTATTGCTGTACTTTTTATGATAGTTTCAGTGCAGAAAAACAAAGTATAACGACTGAAAGTTTTTTAGTTTTCATTGCTGATGAACCAAGCATACTACCTACGTATAGGTATCTTGTAAACTTAGCTACTTTAGTTTACTTCAGAACCTTAAAAAAATCCTTTAAAATGGATGTAAGTTTGTAGGCACCAGTCACCAAAAGAGATAAGTAACCATGGTCGTCGGATAATAACCGATGGATGTTTTCGCATGAATTTTAATTTGACAAATAACAGTTTGTTTTTAATAATTTTTGTTTCGAAAACATCCATCGGTTTCTCACTAAACTTCAACTATATCCGACCATCCTGGTTGTTTATCTCTTCTACTGGTGACCATACCTATACCTAAGCCTAATAAGGCCTAAGTAAAAGTGTCTGATGATGATTTATTTAGTTGTCCAGACAATTAGGTCAGATAACATACTATTATTCAGCTGCATCCGGTTAGACTGGAAGCCGACTTAGAGAATAGATTTGTAAACGATTTTCTATTCTGTATTTTCATTCCTCTAAGTACCTGGTACTTATTGACAGGCCTGCACTGTCCTCCCATACCTATTATCACTGTAATTTGAAAACATTGTAAAAGCCAATTATTTTTAAAAGAGTAACCGTGGAGTTTCTTGCCGGCTCTTCTCCATAGGAAGCGACGAATTGGAACCGTGCACCTAGCTTCTGACGTTTCTTAAGTGCCCATGCAGGCTTATGTTATATAAAATATTTTGATTTTGATTTTTGATTTCGACCCAAAGATAGTTTCCCAACTATCTTTGGGTCGACTAGGCTAGCCAGATGATGAAGAGTTGCATCAAACGCCAACCCGAATGTAGAACAGTGCCTGAATCATGCTAGACAGTCAGTCATCCCCATTCTGACGCAAGACCAGACAATTAATCGAAACCGAATCGATTTTGAAATCGTTGCGGACTCTCGCCAATAGATCAGAAGGTAACGTTAGGTATCTACTGTTAAGCGATAGGGAGCGCCACTCATCATGTCAGGCATGAAGACGTTGTACTTGCGCCACGATGCTGTCGCGAGCCAAACATTCTAGCCACTGACGAGCAATTTATCAATTTTGCCAGACTCAAATCAAATCTTAACAATAATCTTACATTGTATAGATCCCGGTTTAAAATATTAGCCTTAAAAAGTTTCAACCTATATAAAATCAGGAAGTTTATAAAGTATTAGGCACCGTGGACTAATCTTAAGACCATAATAATATACAATACCATATTCTGAGAAATAAATGATTATGATAATTGCTGTAATTCCTGGATCTTTGACAGTCGTTACGGGTCGTCAGAAGCCCGAAAATGTGACAACCAGTCTTACCAAGAGGTATTACCCAATAACTGGGCTGTGGAGGTCAGATAGGCAGTCACTCCATGTGAAATACTGGTATCCAGCTGCATCCGGTTTGACTGGAAGCCGACTTCAACATAGTTGGAAAAAGGATAAGCAGATGGAATGATTGTGATGAAATAGTCATTATTGAGAACGGTTTAATTTTTACATTCCACTAAACGAGAACGCTTTTTGGGGTATTTTTATAATCAAATAATGTCAAGCACCCCACGCTTTTTAATTGAATTAAATTATTTTCTCCTTTTTTAGTTTGGTTTTTAAAGCGTGTTTTTTAGTTTTTTAAACTATTATTTATTTTCTATTTTTTAGTTCTGCTAACTACAAAAACGTGACTTTTATTTTTATTCTTTTTCTCATTTTTTTTTTTAATTATTGAATTGTCATCGGTCCTCGACAAGTTTACAAAGTTTCAATGAAATCTGACCGTTTAAAGTGGGTCAAAATCGCGCTCTAAGGAGTCGATTACATACAAACAAACACACAAACAAACAAATAAACATACAAGTGAAGCTAATATAAAGCGTGTAAAAACGTCAGGCAGCATACTATTAACGAAATGCGCCAAACTCCTTTGAGAAGGCTCTGTTAACGTATCAATCAGACCAATGTCCGCTCGTCGATGTCTCTGCCACCCTGTATAGCTTTCAAGAATAAGATCTTTCCAAGATATAGGGTAGTACTCATCACAAATACCAACATGATTGAATGACAGAAATACTTCGAGAGAGCTAAAGACCTCGGGCAATAACGATTCAACGAGTTGATTGCAGTGCAGGTGTTGCGTGCACATCTTCTAATTAATCTGTAAATATAATGGGCGTTAAATACTCATTAAGAAAGTACAGATTCTAGTAAATATTCAGGGAATATTAATGTTTGGTGTAACCTTAGGGTGGATATTTAGGATTGGTTTGGAGGTCAGTAATTAAATGAAATATACGTCTAGACACGACGATTGGAACACTTTTAGCAAAGCAAACGTCATGAGCTTTATATCATAGTGTTGGCATAGAAGCAATTTTATTATTATTTTATTATAAGCCTGTGTTATCTCACTGCAGGAAAAAGGCCCCCCTTGCCTATTTCCCGGCTTTCTTTTCCCGGTCTACTGCGATTGTGGGGCAATCCTATGAAAAGAGATTCCAGCTCTTCCCGCCATCTCTTTCTGGGCTTGCCGCGTAGTCGTGTCCTAAGACTTGGGATCCACTGAGTGGTGGTTTTTGTGTATTGCTGCTCTGACATGCGACAGGTTTGGCTAGCCCAGTTCCACTTTAGTCCAGCAGCTGCGTAGCCAGCCTCCGCTAATTGTGTTGTGTTTTGAGACAAAGTATAGAGTTCGACTACCTAATGCAGTCTGTGAGTTTGACACCTAGTATACTTCGTTCCGTAGCCCGTTGGCAGACGTGTATAGTGCGGACTTTTGACGGTTTGTAAAAAAATATGTGTGCGCCACGTAGGTGAGGGTGGGAAGAATACACATGTCTATGAGTTTACGTTTTTTTGAAAGCGGGCGAGGCAATAGTAGCAATCGATAGAGATATCATCAGGAGGTAAGTAGATACTGTACCTGCAATACTCAATACTCAGTCATTTATTGCACTATCACATAATACACTCTTTAAAGCTAGAAACGATGTTATCACGAGGCATGACGATAATGGCTGATGTATGGAAACATAATTATTACGACGAACCATAATAAGGTAGGGATGGTGATAATAAACTGGGGCTGTATTGTCGAAAAGTCAGGTCCAAAGAAGTGGCACACAGTGTTGCATGCGCTCCTATATGGGAAGGCTTGCGGTCGTGAGATTGGTCGCATTTGGTTACGGGGCGCACTAGGCATGGCCAACTGATACCAGTCGGGGAGCAGCGCCTGTGCATGTATCTCTCGGGCCCCCGTAGTCGGTAGGAGTCCGACGTAACCCCCCATTCCCCCCAGAAGAAGGGTATCCACGAGAATTAGCCCACGGGTCAGGCTGTTTAGTGGCTTTTAGGTAAATATGTTGTAGTGCAGCATATAGATGCAGCAGCAAGAACAAAAACCTGGAAGAAGGCAGCTTCGCCATGTTTTCTAGTGTATTTTATCAACGTTTCAAATAACTGCCAACAGAGGATTCTAACTTAACAGACAGCTGTGCTGCTGGGAAGTTTGTTGCACCAGGTCTTCTTCCTAGCTAAATCACTAGCAAGTGGTAAAGGACTGGCGTTTTGGGGCAGTCTTAAGTCATTTTGACGTTCAAAAATTGCTGACTCTCAGCCTAAATTGAATAAATGACTTATGATTTTGAACAGTTCAATTCAAAATATCCTTGTCCCTGTGTGGACCTTGCTAAATATTTCTTCTATCAACTCGTCACCACATTCAAACAACTCTTGCTGAGCTGTGTAGGTCTGCGTAGTGACACGTTTACCGTCATGACGTAGAACATTCTATTGACGGCTTACAGCTTGCGTTTATTTAAATAGCAAGATCGAGTTCCTCGTCACCTCGCCTGCCTATTTCAGGACCGATTATGATATAATCTTCATTGTTTTTGTGGCAAATTATTACTACACAATGAAGAACATTCCAGACATGTTCGATTACGTTCGATACACTTTATAAAATGACGTTTGGCGATACGTGATTAGATTGGACTATGCAAGAGACAGCTGCTAGCAATTTTCAACTCTCCATTTCCAAATTTAGAACACAAATTCCCGAAGCAGATTATTTTGGGGATCGTGCCAAGAGAAAAGCAGTTTTAGCTTCTTCAATTTGAAGTTTAAATTCGTCTGATAATGTCATTACCTGTTATTAAGAATAGAATTGGCAGGGAACAGGTTGTGAGGTGGTTATAGGATCTCTGACGTTGGCTGGCGCTGAGTCACCGTTTGACAAGTCGGCTAACTAGACCTGTCTTCTGAAAGCGGATCTTCATTCGTATTATCTTTGGAAAGTAATTTATTATCATTGAAAAAGATTTTCATGAATTGATATGGGTGGAGGCGGGGTATATACATAATGTATGATTTGTCTTATAACACGACTACGGTGTAGCTTCGTAAATTATGTTTTGTAATCAAATGTAGGGCGATTCAAAAGTGTAGCCACTGACAAATTGTTTTCTTTAATTAATCTTGATAAAAAATATGTAGAATTGCTTTGACGAATGTGGTCATAAATCTTTAAGCATTCCCTTTAAAAACACATACTATGAAGAAATGAATATATTCAGTAGATACTTTTTCTAAAATAAAAATGTTATGTAGATTTAAAAAAAAATGTAAAATAATGGGAAACAATTGATCGGTCACAGAACCTAACATAAGGTTTCAAATAGCCCAATAGCCAAAAAAATACCCCTTGAGTATAGAATACCATCAGAAATTAAGGAATTTTTCAAATTGGTGACGTGAATAAGTGCAGGAAAAATCAGCTGATTTTAAACAAACAGTTATTGTTGGCACGCGGGGCATCGCGTCTTCCTAAAATATAAAACTTTATTTTTACGTATAGGAACTTCGAGAAATCAGCCAATAGTTCAGACCAATAGGACACAAGGAGATGGTTTTGCACAGCATTGCCGTAGTTCAATCAGCAACTGCCTAACCTGTACCAAATTGTGTTGTGTTGTGTTGTGTTTGTGTATTTTTTTTGTGTTCCTTATCTTTTTGCGTCATGTTTACCGCAAATAAACGTTTTTTCTTTCTTTCTAAATGAATCTACCTACCCATCATCATCAGTCTACAACAGTCCACTGCTGGACATAGGCCTCTCCCATGCCACGTCATTCGGCAACTCTCATCTAGCTGCTACCAGCGAAGATCGTCGCTCCACCTAGCCTAAGGGCGTCCTACCTTACGTTTGCAGATTCACGGTCTCTACTCAAGAACATGTCTACCCCAACGGTTATCGGTTCTATGGCTAATATGCCCGGCCCATGGCCGCTTCAGGTTGCTTGTTCCTCTGTAGTTCTGAAAATTTGGGTCGTTAATTTTTCGACTTTTCTTCATTTCCAATTTTTCGTGTTTCAGTTTTAAATGAAACTCAAATAAAAGAAAATCATCAGCTGTTGTTTCTCGGTGGCTGCCAACATTCTCCGTAAATGTGTTATTGTGGTACTAAAATTACTGTACCTCGTTCTCTTGTAACTGATATACACACGTACAAATATAATATAACAATATCTGCATGTTTTTTGGTCTCTCCTAAGTCTCCTAATTGTACAAGAAGAGATGCATTCAATGGCTGTGCTACTTCATACTGCTGTTGGTTTAGAAATGTTACACATCTATCAGGGCTTGGCGATTCTTCAACAACATCAACTCAGCATCATCATCATTATCATTTCAGCTGAAAGAGTTCCACTGCTGGACATAGGCCTCCCCTAAGTTCCGCCACTTCGACAGGTTCTGTGCTTCCCGCATCCAGCGGACTCCTGCGGCCCTAACAAGGTCATCGGTCCACCTTGTGAGAGGCCTTCCGATTTCGTTGACGTTGACATTTTTCGTCGATAATTTAAAAAAAAATTTGTTCAGTACATTTTGACCTCAGGTCGGTATTGCTATATTGGCGCGTTGGACGTGGAGTTACATACACTAGCGTGGTATACGATACAATATTGCCATATTCACTATTCCAACTTCTTCGCGTAATATCTTCTCTCTGCTAGCTGTCAGGGTGCGCCCCACGTTTAGTAATTGTACAATTTTTAAGGTGTCACCATGTATTTTACCGCAACAATTTAACTTATTGGCATGAACTTATTGAACATTGATGTGAACGCCTGAATTATATTGGCTTTAAACCAGAATGAGGGACGTGTGAGGGGTTGTGACAATAGAGCAAAGACTTATGCTTAAACCGAGGAGGAATAAACATAGATCAGTACGCCTGTTTGCTGCGAAGGGCTTGTGGCTAAATAATAACAGCCGCACGGGTTGATCAATCAGGTTAAGCTACGCTTATCGCAGTTGGTGCGTGGATGGTTGACCATCGTTATATACCAAGATCCCTCCGTTCTTCTGAAAGAACGTTAGCCCCCAAAAGCTGCCTCTTTAGGCAGTATATGCGCACGCACGCTCCTAGCCTCCGCAGGAGACACCCTGGGCGTTGGTAATATCAGGCTGATTCCCGAACACCGTAGGCGCGGGCTTCGGACGGCGAGTAATGGCTACCTCGCTGTCCGGTAAGGACCAAGCCCGGGTCGACAGCAAGTTGTGTTTCACGCGCGCCAGGGGTGTGGGTTGTTTGAAAGAGATACCGCGGCCCCTGGCACACAGGCAACTGAGGAAACACGGGCGGGTTTTAGTCAGTAAAAGTCTGACACGCCCTCCTGTTCCACCCAGAGCGGGATAAGTTATTAAATGATTTCCCACCCAAAAAAAAGCCTGTCTCTTTGGCAGTCGTTACGGGTTGTCGGAAGCCCGAAAATCTGACAATTAGTCTTACCAAGGGTATCAGTTACCCAGTAACTTTGTTGTGGAGGTCAGAAAGACACTCGCTCCGCGTAAAAGGCTAAGCAGATGATGAGTAGGTTCGCCTGCTTACTATAAACTGCATAGCAGTGATTTCAGACTTGAAATATTTTCTTTCAGAGTGAGGACTTTATAAACACAATGACATGTCATACTAACGAATTTTGTTTTATTTTCTGTTTTCCATTGGTTCCTCATTTGTCACCTCCGGCAGCAGCTTTAGAAAATAAGACATTTTACCTATATTTTTAGAGCGATAACCTCAACAAAAAAATTGACGTGTTGCCCACGTACGTAAGGTATACGTACACATGACACATTCTTATAAACATGTGTTTCTTTTAAACGTCAACATCTTACTGCTAAATATTATTTCTACGAAAACTTATGGACTTACTTTTTAATTCTTGAAGGCACCAATAACCACATCGCTGGAGCAATCTGATAAGCATAATTCTTGCCACGGTCAACTAAGGCTGATTTATTGGTCGCTTTCTTGGTATTTAGTCGCGAGGGTCCATTTTACTATTGACTCTGGTTGTTAACAGGAACCCCCCCAGGGTTCCTGTTAACCAAAAAATGTAAAGAAGACTATTAATTTAGGTACTTATAACTTATTTTGTAACTAATAGGAAATTAAAGGCTTTTAATTTTTTTATTTATTTATTCATCTGGTTGTTATTCGAATATCTAACGACGACTGCCATCACAGGTAAGCAGGCGCCTGAAAGTCTGGTAGGTTGTAGTTGTGGTGGGGCTTGCGTGTCTCATTGATTTTAGAGCTTTGTCGGTAGAGTCACTGATGCCGGAAAGGTCTAACAGATAAAGACTAAGAGGGAAACGGAACAGGGTCCATAACATCGGACTTCAGAAACGCACCGTTTGTGGATTTGAACTGTTCTTGTTGCTAGACGATGCCCATTCCCGAGTTTTTGGTATTGGTCAATCCTTTGGGCTTCGGAGTGTTTCCGATAGTTGCAGGTACTCCTGATATTCAATTGCATTACATATTTTATTTTATTATTTGTTTATTTGCATCATAAAAGTACAATCATATAATTAGGTTATATATTTTTAACATTTGGTAGGTAGACACTACGAACGTACCTATAGTATGGTACCTATAGTATATATGTACGTACCTACATATAGTTACACGGGGATCCGAACCCAGGACAGTTGCGAAGACAAGCCAAAATTTATTTATTTATTAATTAACACCAATAAGTACAAGATCTTACAGTTTCTCAAGACGATGTTATACACACATATTAAACTATTTATATCTATCATAAAACATAAAACTGAACAATAAAAATAAAACAAAAAATTACAATTTCAAATATTTAGTTAAAAATAAATGTATGTAATGTAATGTTTAGTTTGTGATGGCGTATTGTAGACGTAACAAAACATCAGCCAGATTGCTCAAATATCTATCATTCTCATTTGCACACGGAGGACTAACGCTGGAAAACTGACTGTCATCACGACCGTCAGTCTCAGTGTCAGTTTATGACGAGCAATTATAAAAGTATGATCAGACCAGATCCATGACGGAAAACAGCGTCATTGTAAGTGCGTACCTACGACTAGCATTTTGAGTTACGTGAGCGTAGCCATCATCTGCCCAGCCTTTTAACTATGTTGGGGCGGCTTCCAGTCTAACCCCATACAGCTGAAAACCAATTTTTTACATGAACCGACCGCCTGTCTAACCTCCACAATTACTGGGTAATAGGATACCCTTTGGTAAAGTGAAAGTCAAAGCATTTATTTCAAATAGGCACTTAAAAGGCACTTTTGAACGTCAACATTTACATTATAAAAACTTTTTCCAAAAAAAAAACAACCGACTTCCAAAAAACCACTACAAAGTGAAAAATAACTTTAATTTCGGAAGTCGGTGTCTTTGGAGCTGTATTTGAATTTTTTGTCACCGCCTTCCGAAATTAAAGTTATTTTTCACTTTGTAGTGGTTTTTTGGAAGTCGGTTGTTTTTTTTTTGGAAAAAGTTTTTATTTTTCACTTTTTAGTGGTTCACATGTGCTTACCCCTTCACAGCATACCGGCGTGATGTTATGTTATGAACTGGTGTAAGCAATAAACAGACATGAGATTTCAGCAATCCCAGTCCATTTGCTATCATTTATTGAGGAGTTCCGTTGCCTATCTCCAAAGTTCTTCATCAGATCTTCACCAAATTGAAATGAGACCACTACGAGAAAGTATTCTTCCAAAAAATACCTAAATCGCTTCGTGTGCCTATAAAATTTGAAGAGTTCTCTCTATTTCTCCAGGATCCCATCATCAGATCCTGACTTGATGATCATGGGACCACCTGGGAAGTATACCCTTTCAAACAAAAAAAACAAAATCCAAATCGGTCCAGCCATCGAGTAATCGGGGAACATACATAAAAAAAAAAAAAAAAAAAAAAAAAAAAAAAAAAAAAAAAAAAAAAAAAAAAAAAAGGTTCCGACGAATTGATAACCTCCTCCTTTTTGAAGTCGGTTAAAAATAGAATTGATTCTAGTCGCCCCTTCCAAAATGTAGTTTCGTATGGAGAAGAATGGGCAAGAAACTCCACCGTTACTCTTTTAAAATGTTTCAAGTACAATATTTACATTCATTATATGATTATGTGTGGAAACGATGCACCCAGGATAAAATTACCATACCGAAATAGGTAAACATAATCAAATTGAAGCAATACAGATAAATTAATTCTGTGATAGATACATGGTGTTCACACATTTACAAACATTGTAAAAGTAAGTATAGGTACGATTTTCCTACAATATTAACAAGTAATGAGTCAGTGTGTGAGTAAAAGTCATCACTGAGTTTAAATCAATGTCATAAATATAATTAATTATAAAGTAAGACTGCATATCACACATTCGGGCTTCTGACGACCATAACGACTGTCAAAGATCTACTAAGAAAAGCCGGAACGCTTAATGTACTACCCGAAGCACGGACCAATCTCGGCAAGCGTAGATTAATCTGATCGATCGACCCGTGCTGCAGTCGTCAATATTTAGCCACGAGCTCCTTTTTACGTGACTCTAGTATTCCTGTTATTATAATATTTTTTAAATAGCAGAAAGAGAAGGATTCAAAGAGGTTTCACAGTTCAAAAATATTCTGCTGTTTAGTCGTTTATTTATATTCACTTTTGAGCCATGTTTAGAATTAACCTGAAATAAAGCATGCCTTGTTTAAATTTTGCACTGGAGCACAAACGTTCGCTTAATTTCCCGTTGCTAAGCTATCAAAAACAAGCACTATTTTGTGTAGAACAGCATTAATACGGTTATTCCACTCCTGGTTGTTGGCAATGCCCAGTGACAAATAGTCCAGGTGTTAAAGTGTCTACACATTTAAAATGTGGGGTAAAGCTTTAAATACACTTACGGGAAATTGGTCGTATGATTTGTGAATCTATTTCTAAATCTATCGGATGTGTGGCGTGATTTTCAGTTGTTTATTTCTATTATTTTCTGAAAGAAATTAGTTTGATGTTAATTGATGATTTATCAATTTGCCGATGTTAGAGCTCAGACATTTATGGGGAACAAAATACACACCTTTACACGCCATACACACATACCACACACACCCAGACACCAAACAAAATCTACACATACACTCACAAGCACCTCTTTACTAGTCTCCACTCTAGAATTCGTATCCTGAACCCCAAGATACAGCTTAGACTCATTGTCGAGTTTGGGGTTCATTGGCAAATAATATCTGTACCTAGCTGTAGGTAATATTTAAGCTACTCTTATGTCGTCTCAACTTGATGTTAACCTATGTATGCTTACTGTATTACCTGGATAATAAATATTTTCTATCTTTTCTAGATAACCATACAAATCCATACATTGCATATGTAGTAGACCATGACCTGGCTTCGCGTGCGATATCATGCGACCTGCACGTGGGCGAAGCCGTGGGGAAAAGCTAGTGCTTAATATAATTTGTGAGAGTGTCCATGGAGTTTCTTGCCCGTTCTTCTCCATAGAGATCTACGTTTTGGAATGGGCAACTAGCTTCAACTTTCCAACTGGTCGACTTTTTGACAAGTCAAAAGTGCCTGTAAATGGTTTAATTGAAATAAATGCTTTGAGTTTGAGTTTTGTATTTGTATCAAAGGTAATGCCTTTATAAAAGCAGATGTCATGCGATAGCTATTAAATGCAAACGTTATGAACGCTGCTCATTTGGCTTGTCCTATCTACTGCTTTAGCAAATTATGGACTGAGCAATGTTAATTACATGTTTCTAAATTGCCCTATTTAGCCGGATTCTTACATTATTTAACCTACTAATATTCCCCACTAACATTATAAATTTTGTTTGTTACTGAATCACATCAAAACGGCTGAATGAATTTGGATTAAATTTGGTACACTGATTGTTTATAACCTGGATTAACATAAGTTGTATGTTTTATCCATCATATGTTATTTTTACTAGAGAATGGGCAGCAGCGTTCTCAATGCATTTGACCACCATACTGCGATCGCCAACCCGCCTGCCAAGCGTGGCGATTATGGCAAATCCCTCCTTTTTGGGGAGGCTTATGTCCAGCAGTGGACGCCTTTCGGCTGATATGGCACGTTTTATCCCGGTAGTACGTTTCCGTAAGATAATTTCCGAACGCCACGTGTGCGAAGCAGTGGGCAAAAACGAGTGCAAATATAATTTATCTTTAGGTGATTACAATATTCCCATAAATGTATTTAATTCCCATTTATAAACTGCTGTTGGATAATTTCAGGTAAACCAATTTTTCTGTCAGTTGACTAACATCACCACCCCACCATTCGGGCCATTCTTCTGCCCTTCATTTCTTCCATATTACCACCATGTCCAACGAAAGGGAACATAAAAACTGCTAATAGGTACCTTCTGCTTGCCCCAAAACGTTGAACAGTTCGACCTCAATAGTCTGTGCTCTGTGGGAGCTTCCGCGTGCGTGCTGCCAACGTTCGCACAAAAATGAACGGAGACCGAAAAATATGGAAATAGATTGATGATTTATCAATGTGTGTATGTATAGGTGGATTTTTCTTGTGAGAGAATATTTTAGCTTGAACACGAGCGACGTAAAATACATTACATCTACAAGACCTGATGTTTTTTTTTCAGTTGTCGTGTTTCTTAGTGAATTGAATAGACTGTATCTACGATAATTATACTTAATAGACTGGGCTAGTCATAATAATTAATTCGGAATGTACAACGATAAAAATAACTTCATTAAAGGTTTTTGTTTCCTAGAACTGAATTTTAAGGTTTTAGGTCAGGTAATAACAGCGGCATGAGTCGATCGATCCGATTAAGCTACGCTTACCGCGGCTATATAGCAAAACATCTCCGCGCCTCGGATACTACGTTAAGCCGTTGGCTGTCATTCGTGCATCTTTTAGAATCGTTACGTGTCGTCAGAAGTCCGAAAGTCTGACAACCAGTCTTACTAAAGGGTATCGTATTACCCAGTAATTGGGTTTTGGAGGTCAGATAGGCAGTCGGTCCATGTAAAATACTGATACTCAGCTGCATACGATTAGACTGGGAGCCGACCGCAACATAGTTGGGAATAGGCGAGGTGATGATGAACTGATTTTTAAACTAGACTTCCGTCGTTGTTTCCTTTGTTCGTTACTATAAGACATTCTTATATAAAGAATTACAATAAATTTATTAATTGATACTAAAAAAAAGTATGCATATTAATTTATAATAAAACGAATTAATAAAAACCATAATGGGTGCGTTAAGGATATAAATCCGTGAGTTTTTTAGCAGAATGCGTGTATTTGCAGTAGACCGTGGTAGGTAGAATTTAAATTGTGTCGTTATTCTTTTGTATAGAAAACTCTATTTCTGACTGCGGCGCGCTATCGTTATCTCAGCTGTTCGCAAAGTATTTACAAAATCTTGTGTAATTTTTCTATAAAATGTTGACACTTTTCATAAAAACAATATTAAACACACAACATAAGTTAGATTTCATCACAAAACCTTTAATGAAAAGTTGAATTCAGTTTTTAAAAATTTACAAAGTATAAAAAACAAATAGTGAATAAAAAGATTGAAGTTAGTCAAAGAGGAAGCAGGTTTCAGGGAGCCTAGGCCAGGATAAAAAAAGTAATGAACCTTTTCAAAATTTTGTAGGTTAAAGTAGGCAATAAAACCAATAACCCTTATTCCTAAACCTTACCTAACACTAACGAAAACATTACATACATTTTTGCAACACGTATCCGATTCAGTTGTAACATCATAGCAACGACAAGGCGCCTCTGTTAGTGACAATCGCAGAACAAACGAAACGCGATCTAAATCGGTCGTGTGCCCTGACGGCTATTTCAGCTGGTCTAAATATACCACGACAAAGATCGCGGCGCGATGTGGGTCGAGATACCTTTTTCTTTCGATCCACAATCGGCATGTGCACACCTTGCATAATTCAAGCGCCGGCTCAAATGTTAACGGACGTTTAATTAATTATTAAAACAAATGACAGTTTCAATTTAGAATTGAGAAGATCAGTTTGAATTTTTGAATTCAAATTAAATTTTGGTCTTTTTCTGTGTGTTCGTGAGGTGTGGAAGTAGTGACGGTGTGACGGTTGATTTTTTTATGTGTGTTCGAATGTGTTTGTGGTAGAAAATAGCTGAACGTATAAATAAAATGAATAATTGCGTTGATATTTAGTTTTCCTGGAAGTTCCGAGTGTAGAGGCTGAGAAGATGCATGTGTTTTTGTGAGAGAGATGAAAGGAGTTTGGATGGTATGAAGAATGTGTGAAAATCTGATTAGTGCAATTTATTTTTTACCTGTATCTGAAATTGCTGAATCTTTAAATGCTTATTTCATAGTTTAGGGAAAAAGACACGAACGTAAACTTATTGAGAAAACACAGAAACGAAGATTTCGTTTATCAATGCTTCATATTTCGATACCACTTCAAAACCGTAAAATACTACATTTGCCAGTATTTCTGTAAGCGTTTAGTGACAAGGCCGTCTGTAGACTAAGGTTGCTGATATAAAGATTAAACTGTGACAGACAGACGGACTGGCAGACGAATGTAACGATTCTAATCTTATAATCTCTTGTGAAAAGTCGTCTGAGCCCCATCATTCATTAATGGTCTTCAGTATTCCGAAAATGTTACCTGCTGTTGCCTATTTTTTCAATTTCTAGATTATCAAATTAACTTTTCACTAATCAGTAACCTTACAGACAAAACAGTTAGAGTTACTGACAACGATGTATTTGTTATTTATTGAAAGTTCTCGCACACAAAAAACGGTACAAACGCGGACTTAATGCCTTGGGCATTTTCTACCAGTCTACCAAGGGTGGGGAAGAGATACATCGCAGGTGCCATTTCATATATAAGATGTAATATAAAGGTCAAAGTCTCTTTTAAAGTCCAGACTTAATCATGGTCAGATATTATGAGGACAATGTAAATGCAATGTGTAATGTAGGCCTGAAATGGTATTTGAAAACATTTATCAGTAACCATGTAGCTTGAGGAGCTCAACTTCACGAGAAAACCCATTAAATTTTTTACAGTATCTCGAACCACTAAAATTGTCACTATATTTCTCATTTTCACCACCGTCTAAGTATAAAGACATCGCAATCTTTTCCTAAGCTCATCAGACACAAATATTATGTTACATTCAACCATCGTTCACCAAATACCACATAACATTACGATGTAACTTCCCCAACAGCTTACAGCGGATTGATGTCTTCCTATGCGTTACCTTGAGTGATGGCTTCCGTTTATCTGGCAACGAACATTTATGGAACGTTTTCCACATAAACACATACATACAGAGTCAAGCTTGAGATCCAAATCTGGGTAGTAGAGCATAAACACATATATGACCAAACTGAAATGTGGGTTGGTTGAGTTGGAAATAGAATTGATGATATTATAAATGGATCTATTAACAATATCAATTGTGTATTTATTTGCCTAGTATCTAGTTGTGCCCGCCCGCGTGGATAATAGAAGTTATACCGGGAACGTGCTACCGCGGGACAAAAAGGATATGTTTCTCCTAATAACATCAGCTATCTGCCAGAGAAAGTCCTATACTCAAACTGGTCCAGCCGAAGATGGCGCCCGTATTTCGTGCTAAGAGAGTACACTCTCCGCTCCTAGGTTTAATTCATCTTACCATCTTTTATATTGTCTGTTCTGTTCTTTTTGATATCTCAGGGTACCATTCAGTTACTAACTTTACTCCACTTGTCTTGAATGCCTTAACATATGGCCTATCCATCTCCACTTTTCTTGGTCTATTCTGGTAAGAGGTTAACAGCATACTAAAACCAAAACAAAATGTTTGATACCAAGTGGGGCAAAATTAATGCACGTAGAAACAAGTTACCGAGCTACCAAAATAGCAGTAGCCTCGTTCTTCAGTCAGGTTTTATGGCCTACGTCAGATAAACAGCTGATACTTGATATATTATATAATGCAATGTACCTATTTGTTTATATACTCCCAAACGTTTACGTTCTGATTTATTGATTTAACGTAGAATACGTATTGATTCAAGAATGTTGCTATCTTTTTATTCTATTGTTATTTATTTTTATTTTTCAGGAACTCAAAAATAAATAATTTTATTAAAAAAAACTATAGGGCAATGGGTCCATATAGTACTGAAAACTTGTAAGATGCTAAAAGGCACTTAAACTACAATAGCCAACTTAGTACAGTCGCGACCAAACCCAATTCCCCAACCCAACTCTCAACCCATTTCTATTAACTATAATACTCTTTCTACACTTAAAACAGAAATACATTTAGTAACCAAGATAATGTACAGTGAGCTCAACAATAATGTACCTAGGTACGATTTAACGAGAGTTAAAGCTTAAAAATACAATTATTAACCCAATAAAAGTCAGTGGGGGACAAAATAACGATTAGTGACGACTCAGCAACAATGAAATAGCTGGCAACAAACAATTTTATTTTTCCGTTTTACAGAAATAACATGGACTCGACTATCGTACATTCTTGGCAGCGGACAGTACAGAATTCAATACACGACGAATGTTCGTACGTCAATCATAGGAACTATAGCTTTTGTGGCTGACTGTATTACGAAAGTCACACTTAAATATAAAGTCACGTAAAAGCTAACGGTATGGGACAAAAATGAGGTGCACTAAAAAAAAGAGTTAAAATCTGAAACCCAACTGTTCTACGACAAAAACGCCGGCTTAAAAGGTCAACAAGACATAGTACCAAAATAACATCGGCTTTGGTTTTCATATTATAAGCCTCATTTTATGTGACATTAGCCTTTAATTCCCGGAATAACATGACGCTTCCAAAGATACCTCGTTTGTCCAAATACGACGAGTAGTTTAGGAGTTATGACGGAGCAGATAAGCAAATGAGCCCCCTACAAACAAATAAATTTTACTTCTATATAACATCAGTACTTCTTCTATACTATACTCGTAGTATAGTACATACATACTGATGTTTTGTAGTATGTTGATCTCTAGAATATGGCACAAATGTAGGATAATGTCTTTTTGTAATCTCTGCCAAAAGTAAAAAGAAAATATAGAAAACTGATGGTGTGACATCGGTGTCTGTGTCTCTGTCACATGCATTTTATAAAAGGAACAGTGTGGCACAGTGGTAACCGGCTTTACTTTGTGTAAATTATTTCATGACCAATACTCTCAAAACGGCGAAGGAAAACATCGGAGGAAACCGGAATGTCCTGGAACCAAAATTCGAAGTCAAGTGATATCTACCAACCAACCACCAACCGCACTGGACCCGGCTGTGGGAAAAATATAAGTTGATTATGCTGTGCTTATGAGTTTATGCTGTACAGTATACTGCAGCAGCTGCAGTATTTGTATTAAAGCTGATTTACATCCGTCACCTCACACGTCAGGTCCAGTTGAAAACCAGCGTCAGGCACTAGTTGTCTGGCATTTATGCTGAACTGGGCCTTTTTAGCGCAGCCGTGAGGCACACTTTGACGCACTTTACACTTTTTGTTGATTTGTTTAATTTTATTATTTTGCTGTATATTGTGTGCCTTTCTTAGTCTGTGCTAAATAAATGTATTTTCTTTCTTTTTCTTTCTTTCAGCCGAGGAAAAGAAATAAAACAAAAAAAGCCTTACTAGACAAAAAAAGGTGCGTCTAGTAAGGGTTAAGTTGAAAGGTACACGTAACACAGAACAGGGAAATGAAAGGGTCTCAATTTTTTTAATGATTTTGGAATGTAAAAGTAGTTTTGAATATATATTTTTCCCTCCGGTGCGCCAGTTTTGCTTACAGCGGCAGTATAATGACCTACTTATCCAAAGCTTAACTAGGATACAACAGAATTATGTAAATATATTTTAAAATGCATATTAGTTGTATTCCGACCAGACAGTCCCCTATGCAGGGCTTGCATGGACGCTGAAGAAACCATTGCGCATGTGGTTTCGAATGCACAGGCGTCATCCAAATTAGAACAGAAACCCTCGGGGCACCCAGATCTTACACAGACGTTCTCAACAAACCAGGAGGTATAGTTAACTTCCGGAGAGAGTTGGGCTAGCTGGAATAACCACCGACGGCCGCCATGGCTCACGCACAATGGTCCACTTGAAGGACTAAGTCCGGAAACCAAACTCACTAACATAAAACATAGATAGTTGCATTTTGCTCATTATAATGGATGCCAAATCTGTCACAAAAGTTTACGGGTATTAAATCACAAAGTAAGCGTTTGCTTTGAACAATAAAATGATCGTCAAACGTTCAGTTTTCAAGAAACAATAGAACGTATAGTCTAATAAAGCTGAAGACATTTTATTTTGATTGTTTGGACGTTCTAGAGGGGCTTGTGGTTAAGTAATAACAGCCGCACGGGTCGATCGATCAGGTTAAGCTGCGCTGGCCGCGGTTGGTCCGTGGATGGGTGACCATCTTCACATACCAAGACCCCTCCATACCTCGGAAAGCACGTTAAGCCGTTAGTCCCGGCTGTCATTCGTGGATCTTTGACAGTCACTACGGGTTGTCAGAAGCCCGAAAGTGTGACAACCAATCTTCTTACCAAGGGATCGCGTGTTACTAATTTACTGGTTTGTGAAGGTCAGATAGGCAGTCGCTCCATGTAAAACACTGGTATTCAGCTGCATTCGGTTAGACTGGAAGCTGACTCCAACATAGTTGGGAAAAGGCTAGGCGGATAGTGATGTTTGGACGTCCTAATCTCTGAAAATTTCAATTATATCCTATACTAAATATTTTTGCATATGGGCGGAGCTAGGCTGGCTTTGTTAGCCAGAACCCCCACGCACAACGGACCGAATGAGAGTCTAAGTGCGGAAAAGGGAGTCCCATCATCATCATCGTCATCAATATTTGATAGCCTAAAAGGTGTATGTAAGGATCGCAGCAGGTGTCGGTCTGCAGTTTCTGTCTACCCCCATGGAAAAAAGGCATGAGTTTATGTATGTATGTTTGTATGTATGACAGCCCAATTCTTGAGGAAGGCTGAAAGTTGCTTAACGTCTTGCTACGACCCTTAGGACCCGAGCAAAAAGAACGCTCCCCGAAGACGAAGAAATTTCCAGTGCGGCAGGCAATGCAACGCGATGCGACGGGGTCCGTCGAGGGAACAAGAAATTCCATGCGGACGAAGTCGCGGGCAGAAACGACTTTTTAATCAAGTTAATAGGCCATGTCAGGTGTGACACAAACTATCATCTGTTAATAGGTCACGTCAGGTGTGACACAAACTGTCATCAGTTAATAGGTCATGTCAGGTGTGACACAAACTATCAGCAGTTAATAGGTCATGTCAGGTGTGACACAAACTATCATCTGTTAATAGGTCATGTCAGGTGTGACACAAACTATCATCTGTTAATAGGTCACCTCAGGTGTGACACAAACTATCATCAGTTAATAGGTCATGTCAGGTGTGACACAAACTATCTGTTAATAGGTCATGTCAGGTGTGACAAAAACTATCATCAGTTAATAGGTCATGTCAGGTGTGACACAAACTATCATCAGTTAATAGGTCATGTCAGGTGTGATACAAACTATCATCAGTTAATAGGTCATGTCAGGTGTGACACAAACTATCATCATTTGTAGCGATATTCATTAAAAACCAGCCAGCCAGCGAAAATCAAGTAAAATTACCCCAACACTGTTGTCACCCAACACACGTCTTGAGTTTAATCCAAAGATTGGGTAAAGTTTTATTGGTTTTTTTCCGACAAGAATTTTTCGATAGCAGCGCAGTATCTGAATCTGTGCTATTTTACATTAGGTACACTTAAACATAACTCGGGATAGGCGCAGGCCATCGAAGCGATAGATAGTGATGTTAAGTAGGTACGGTCAGCAAAAGATATAAGTAACCACCGATGGATGGATTTTCTAATAGTATAATTATTAGAACACAAACAGTTATTTTTCATTCGAAAACATTCATCGTATTTTACAAAACTTGAACTATATCCGACGTCCCTGGTTACTTGTGTCTTTTGGTGACTGAACACACTCCACCTTTTTGTTTTTTGATAACGGGGGGAAATCCTCATGGATGTCCTCCGCCCTGGGGAGGGCGGAGGGGTCTGTAAGACTCTTACTGACTAAAACCACCCCGGTGTTCCGTCTCACACTTGCACCGGAGATTACGGGAAAAAGAACGACTTCCGCGATCCCCGGCTAGTGCCGGCCCGCCTCTGGGGGCCACCTCGCGTTATGGGGGAGTGAGGTGTTAAACTCCCCCTGACATCATATAGACGCGCGCGTGGAACACTACGCACCGCCATCTCGGGTCCTAAGAAGTAGGGGGCGACGGATTTCCCCAGATCCGTCGCCCCTGGATCCATTTAGGGTGGCTGGAAGAGGGCGTTATACGCCCTCCGCCGACGCCCGGTGCGTCTGCTGCGGATCGGGTTAGCGGAAGCAATCTCCCGCTCCCTCTCCGCAGCCTCCTTCTGCGAAAGTACCATTTCGCAGAAGGATACCACCGCGTCCCAGGACTCCTCGCTGCCGACCATCAAGTCGACAACGGCCGGCAGCGACAGGTCGCTGCCTACTCCTGAGATGAGGGCACACTCCACCTATCCCAACCTTTTGGGAAATGCTGGCGTTATTCGAATGAAAATATAAACGTAGTGAGAACTGAATTAATCGTTTTGGCAAATCAATGTTTTCCTTCCCACATGTTGACGACAAACTGGACATTACAGCACAAAGTATCTTGATACTTGATGACAGTACTAAACTACAATGTAAACGGTACTCGAGCGTCACGCATTTAGTAATGCGGTCACTAAAACGGGCATTGTGTGTGTAAATGATGCAGAGAGCGAGCAATCTGGAAGGGAATATGTTTTGGGAATGTGGATAATGCATTGTATTTAAAGTATAATCCAGTGATGTTACTTATTTAGATCCAGAGCTCCTTGGCAGTTGGCTTCGCTTCCAAATTTTCAATATAAGAAGTAAACAGTGGTATATTTGATTCCAAATTGTTTTATTATTTTCGCCAAATTGGCACCAACAAGTAAGTTAATAGTAGTTGTGGTTGTGGTAATGTTTCTTAGTTAAAATGCTGTTTCATTGCAAGAAATCTATAGAAGATATAGGTAATATAATTATTATTATCATCTGCGTAGACTTTTTCCAACTATATTGGGGTCGGCTTCCAGTCTGACCGGATGCAGCTGAGTATCAGTATTTTACATGGAGCGATTGCTATCTGACCTCCAGAACCCAGTTACTGGGTAATACGAACCCGTAACCGTAATCCGTCAAAGATACATGAATGACAGCCGGGACAAACGGCTTAATGTGCTCGCAGAGACACGGAGATTCTTCCATGTCTCTTTGTAGGAAAAGATGTTCACTCATCTATGGAACCACCTCGTCAAGCGTAACTTAACCTAATCAATCACAATCATTATTATTAAGTCACAAGAAAGGTAAGGCAGGGTAATAAACTGAAAGACCATCTTCGTCTGCGCACCATAGTTGATGGATTCGTTCTTACAGCTTCTTACTAAAGTGTTATAGAACATTAAAACAACAAGACAGAGCGCCAAACAATATGTTTTACGATTTATGAATAAACCCCATCTTCCCTTCATATTAAAACTACTTAGCAATACCAATAACTTTCACTTCATACACCTGGAAGAGCTCTGCTATTCCCAGCACAAACAGTTACTGTTCAAGTGTCTAAATGGCCGATTAAAGGCGAATAGCCGGTGAAGCTGAGGAGTGTGAGTGAGGAGTGGAGACCGCCTGGCGACGCGCCAGTAGCGCTGATGTGTCATGCAGCCAGCAAAGATTAGGGAGCGGAGAGAGGGCAGATGTGATTGGTGATAGTACGATAGTTACAGATATTATAAAATAGCTGAACAGGCGACAGTTCCTTGTTTATGAGATGTATAAACGGAGCTACATAAAGCGTGCTTGGCAACTGCACATGGTAGGGGGTTATCTTATTATGAAACACCAACACCTAACCTCAATTCAAATTAGCTTATAATACCAATCAACATGCTAATCTAGTCTACATCACTATTTCCATTAGATAGTAGTGCCTCCGCGCCTACCCACTGGTCTTCATCAGTGCTGTTCATCAACTAATGCAACAAAAAGTATGAATTCACAATAGATCCCCAAAAATCGATATTTAAAAACTGACACGACGTCATATTCATCAAAAATAGTAGTGAATTCCAGGTTCTTTATAACGTGCTACGAGAGAGCTACGCCGTAGCCACGTCACGTAGAGGTCCAACTAAAAAAAATCGTAGACTGTCTACGAGTTTATTCTGATATGACATTTTACCGTGCAACAATTTTCAATATCAGTCTTATCACATAATCTATGTTTCTACATATCAGTAATCAGTCAGTACACAAATTATAATATAATGTGTAGTTTTCTCATCTGGCCAGTGACGTATTTAATCAGATGCCGTGAAGATGAGCCACTAAATGATGTTTAATTTGTGCCATGTTGCACCGTAATGACAGGACGCCGCCTCGATTGAGTTCATTTTAATGGGCTATCCAATTAATTGCGTTAGATGTTTGCTAATTTTATGTTTTGATTAAAATTGAAATCGATTAGTTTTTGTTTATTGGCGGGATGCGATTACATTTTATTGATTTTAAATCGATGCATGGTTTGATTTATTAAATTAAGAAATGAATAGAGACATCCTGGGATGTTATCTTTATTCCAATGCATTTTGTAACAGATTCAAATTTTGTTCGAATCGAACAGTGCCACAGTTGAGGATCGCACTTACGACCCCGACCCCTCGCTTACTCAATTTTTGTAATATATATTTTATTTGTGCAAAACTTTAAGAACACTTCATCAATCTTTTTTAAATCTAGACCAGTATCTCTCCAAGATATAAACAGTGTTTCCTTCATTCCCGAAATAGAACGGAAATGAATAATCCTATTTATCCTCACCCAGTTTCGATTGAGTCACCTCATTCACCCAAACAGAACAGCGAGACCTTACGACCAAGAGTCCATCGGGGCAGTCCTTGAATATAATTTTAATAGCCAATTTAATCAAAGCTCCATAAGTTCTCGATAACGTAAGACGTAATTTTAGCGTTTTATTGTGAGCAAGAATGTCTTTAAAATGTTACGATTCGTGCCATATTATGGTTTTCATAATAGTTACTGATTTAGACTTTATGCCTGTTGGTACAAAGTTAGGTCCTTACCGAGTAATTCTGGAATAGCAACGTGCGTACTAGCTATGCTGTTGCTCGCAGAATAGATCGCCGATGGAGATGAAAGGTTCTGGAGTGGCAACCGCGCACCGGTAGACGTAGAGTTGGGAGTCCTCCCAAAGTTGAACCTATGATCTTGTGAAGGCCGAAGGAAATCTGCTGCATATGGGAAGCACAGAATCGGTCGAAGTGTCGGATCTAGGCTCTATGTCCAGCAATGGACGTCTTTCGGCTGAAATTATGATAATAAAGATGATGCTGTTGAATTGATCCGACCGATACTTACCATCAGACCCGGTTACTGTATCCCTCAGTTTTTTGACGCTATTTGGTGCCGGATGGTCACTAGCCACCGCTGCAATAGGTAGGTAGCAGGTGCCTTGTTATTCCAGAGATGACGCTGAACCCTGGACCTAATTATACTGGCACTCATGCCTTTCAAAACGTAACAATGCTTGGCATCAGAATAATGTAGGTATGGTCGAAGTCCTTCCCCGGACCAGATTCTCCACCAATCCACTACTACTTAAAAAGACTCATCAAAGTTGATTCTACCTCAAAAGTGCACTAGTTTAAGGTGATATTGGACAGATTCATTCAATTTATGTGGTTATTTCCTGAAAAGACCATTTCAGACATGATAACGATGATAATGTCTATACTTTAAAAGAGAATGTGAACTCTGAGTTTGTTTCGGCCTTTCGTCTCAGAGTAGTCAGATAGGAAACGAAAAAACCTGTTATAGTTTGTAAAATATGATTGACGTGTAAAAGTGTACGTACAAACCTACTTACAGAAATAAAATCATTTATCATTTATACTGTAACGAATGGGGTTTATACCCAGAACCTTTCGCTTGCCTATACTATAAATTATAGTCTGATATATTATTAACTTTAATAAAAATAATAAAATTTATTTTTTGTTTTGAAAGAAATATTCCAAAATGTAATTAATGAATGATGAGCAAAATACGAGTCGGCGAATTAATAATTGTTGAAACATTTATGTCAGGTTACAATGGCCCATAGATACCTTACAAACAAACATAATAATAGTATGAAATTGCAGTTGTATAGTAATAGACACTTCGAATTGACATAAAATCTTCATGGTGTGAGATTTTCGAATGAATTTTTTTTCACGTGATACCTATAAGGTTCTTCTTTAAAAAATATGCAACATTCGATTTTCGACTTTCCATTGTTTTTTTTTCTTCAGCTTAGACGTAAAGATACTTCGAAAACCCGAGTTATTTTTGTATACGAGTTCAGACACGGACTTAACGCGGCAGAAACGGCTCGCAATATCAACGTTGCGTTTGGAGAGGGGACTGCTAATGAACGCACCGTGCGTTTTCGGTTTAAAGGCTTTCGTACTGGAAACTTCGACTTGAAGAACAAACCACGTGGTAGACCGCCCACACAGGTGAATAACGCTGAATTGAAGGAGATGGTAGAAGCCGATCCGAGTCAAACTACCCAAGAATTAGCGGCATGGTTTACGTTACCCTACCTACAATATTGACTCATTTGTATCAAATCAATAAGATAAAAAAATATGATAAATGAGAGCCTCATGATTTGACTGATCTGCAGAAAGAAATGCGTGTTGAAACTTGTGTTGCCTTGTTGAATCGGTGCAGAAATGAAGAAATATTGGATCGAATTGTGTCATGTGACGAAAAGTGGATTGTTTACGATAACCGTAAGCTAAAAATGCAATGGCTGAACCCAATTCAAACGCCGCAACAGTGCCCTAAAGCAAAGCTTACCAATAAAAAGGTAATAGTAACTGTTTGGTGGTCTCTTCATGGTGTTATTCACTTTAGCTTTCTCTGGTCTGGTCAGGCAATAACAGCAGATGTTTACTGTGCCGAACTTCGAACAATGATGGTGAAACTGGCAGTGAAACAGCCCCGACTCGTGAATCGATCTTCACCATTATTGCTCCATGATAACGCAAGACCTAAAACCGTTGTAACTCTACAGGAGATGCAGTTAGAAACTATACGTCATCCTCCGTACTCGCCAGACCTTGCTCCAACGGACTACCATTTGTTTCGTGATTTGGACAATTTTCTACGTGATAAAAAAATTTCTTCCCAAAAGGCAGTACAAAATGCTTTCACACAGTTTGTCGAATTTAGATCCTCAGAGTTTTATCGTAAAGGCATAAATGAAGTTCCGTTTAGATGGCAGCAATTTATAGATAATGAGGGTAAATATCTTGATTAAATAAATATGTTATATCTTAGAAAAAAACGAGTTTCAATTTTTCAGTACAAATCGGCAATTTCATATTTTAACCCCTAATATAAAGTTAATAAAGACTTGTGTTAGTAAATTTTAATAAGAATTATATTAGTAACACCTCACCGTCCACTGCAACCAATGGTGATGCGGGAACCTGATTCATATTCGGGATTTCAAGCCATCAAAGACGAATTGTGGGATTGCTATCAAGGTTGGTGACGTAAGCAAGACGTAATTTTAGCCCGCCCTCGCATTCCTTGGTATTTTGTCTACATTTATTGATCTTTTTCACGTATTAATTTAGTTAGCTATCAAAAATCCTATGTTTTAAATCATAATCCTTAATGAATGCGTGAAAGTGTTTCATAACAATATATTTTGCCATCTGTCAATCGTATCTTTGGCACTGAATTCTCAAAATTAATCCCTAGTTGATTCCAACTGACCTATTTCTACGGTACCTACTATCTTTTCTTCAGTTATTCTTCTCAGGGTCTGGAGTGGGGCTGGAGTGGCCGAGGATCGTTCACGTTCGAGAACAGAAACCAGTCCAGCAGCAACAGTGGCTGACGTCTACTACCTTCAAACACACTTCTATTTGCGCTTGTGTGGTGGTTGTAGCAATACTTAACATACCTAGTATACAGGTTGTCCGGTAATAAATGGATAACCTTGAAATGGTTCATGGTAGATCTAATGGCCATTCAGAAAAAAACATTTTAATTTGTATTTAATCTGTAACAAAAATTAAAAAAAAAACAACCGACTGCCGAAAAAAAACACTTCAAAACAAAACCCTAAATTATTTTTCACTTTGTAGTGTTTATTCGGAAGACGGTTGTTTTTTTATATTTTTTTTTATACAGAATAAAAAATGTTTTTTTCTGAATGGCCATTAGTTCTACCGTGCACCATTTCAGGGTTATCCATTAAATACCGGACACCATGTATAATACGAAGTCCAACCTGCTGCTCGTAACACAAATAAGAGCAAATGCACCCTAAATTATTAAATACATATTAATAGCTGGAACAAAACGAATATAACTCAGATGGATCAGGAACGGCTTAACAGGAGCGAAGCAAGTGACGCACAGAGGGTAAGATACACCCCGTGTTGTATTGTATCAATCAAGGTGTATGTTATTGCATTACTGAAGGAAGGGGTGTAAGTGGTTGTACTGTGAGAACAGATTTAGTCTAAGGCGTATTTTATCCTTGTTAAGAAACACCAGGAGTCAAGACGTCAATGCTGATGGAATTTGCTAGTTATACTTTTGTTAGCTATGCTGTGGGATTTTAAATTAGACTCCTATTTTAAGAAAAGGATCTAATTAAGGCCTCTTATTCTCATCATCAAATTGGTAATGTAACAAAGTCGTAGAATGAGTTGGACACACCTCTACCTAAGCCTTCGGGTATTATAGGCGTGATGTTATGTTAAGTTGTGGAGTTTAATGATATAGGGCGAAGATTTAATAAAGTATATTCTAAAATAAAAACTTATATGGCTCAAAACAATCTAAATAGAATGTTTAGAATGCCACAGCTTAAAAAAAAGCTTCTGTAATATCTTGATAAAAAACAGTACAAAAATAAAAGTGCATTGCATCAAAACAAACTGTTGCGCAATGGCTGCAGCTGCTACTGTGTCAAGAAATAAAGTGTGTGTCATACGCATTACATTCGGCGCAGATATTTATGAGAACTTCGTAGTCGGTGGTCTGGTCTGGACGTTACTGGAATGTTTGAATGAGAAATGATGTACTATTGCTGAGTACATAGGTCTTATCTGAAGTGAGTGATTCCATTTTACGTTGTCGGCTTGATGCTTCATTCATCTATTCAATCATTCACAGGAGTGGTGGGTGTCTGCTGCTGGAATAGGGCATATGGCAAGAAGATATCTTGGTATCATTACTTATCACGTCGGCCAGTCAAAACAATGTATACCAACTTAATGAAGAAGCATAAGAAATAATGTTTTAAACACTGCAAATGGCAGTTGGTGGTTGCAGTATATTGTAACTAACTAAAAGGACGTGGTCACTACTATTACATCTGTAGCTAGCCTATTCCTAACTGTATTTAATAGTGTCCGTTTTAGCGCAATCAAATGCAGCTAAATATCAATCAGGCAGTGTCACAGATAAGCAGGTAGGTTACTGCCACTGTGCATAGCTTTTTCCCAACTATGTCGCAGTCATGGGAGGCATATCCCAGTTTCTGGGTAACACGAAACTCCTTGGTAAGACCCGTTGTCAGACTTTCGTGCTTCTGACGACCCGTAACGACTGTCAAAGATACACAAATGACCCCAATCAAGGACTTACGAGCTTTCCGAGGCACGGAGGGGTCTTGGCGTGTAAAGATGGTCAGTCATACATAGACCAACCGCGGCTAACGTAGCTGTGGCTTTTATAATTTAGACACAAGCCGTCCCCGTAGGTGCTGCAAGACAATGTATTGATAAAGATCTGACTTTATTAAGTTTAACAGGTGTAGCTTTTGGGCCTCCGAGGCCTGTAAGCCAAAAGTTAAACTGTCACTAATTAAACGTAATATTAAATCAACTCATTCTATTCCCGGTATGCAAAGTAAATTGCCTGTTGTCTTTTAGAGTCGTGTAGATTGGAGTCGATATCTATTTGGTGCCAGAACTTACCTAATGTGTATGTCAACACCTAATTAATCTGCTCAGGTACGGACTAATATTGTGTATGGTTTCCAATTAGTGAATCACTGTAATTAAGTATCGAAGAAACATTGGAGCTTGTTGTGTCAGTGTACCTTTTGTATTGTAGCAGGTTTGCTGCCTCCCTAGTAATTATATCATGTTAGAAAGCATTTTTTTACGGGTTTAAGTTTTCGTTAACCTGTATTGATAGGTTTCTTCACAACTACTAACACTTCGACGGCATTGGGTGTGGGCAACGTTTTCAAAAGTTCACCTAAGGTAATTCGAAGAGAAGACCCTATATAAGAAGTTTACGTAAAAAATTAAGCTATTAACAAGGTGAAAAGGACTCTATTATTGACTTCCGGACCTATAGATTTTTGAAAAGAGTCTTCTTCTATATTTCTATTACTAAAGAAAAAACTTGTAGACGCTTAGACTGCTTCAGGCTCCAGAAATCCTCGTGTAGTATACGATACTATCAAATCCCACTACCAGTTTGTAACATATTTTTGTCTCAGTTTACTATTGGGAGCTTCCAAACTAAATTATCTGACGTGTTATGACAGGGGACGGATCCTAATAAAAATATTGCTCACACGTGGTCTCTGCGATGCTATAACAACTATGATTTTATGAGGTTGTGCGGCAAAGTAGGGAAATATTTGTTTGGTAGGTCATTTTTTAAGTAATCGTGAAGTTCCTTGCCGATTTAAGAAACGACAAATTTCAACCATGCACCTAGCTTCTGACGTTTCATACGTGCCCATGTAAGTTTATGTGAAACTATTTTTATTTTATTTTGTGTAGGGTACGTATTCAAGGATTCTGAAAAATATAGGTAGGTAGGCTTACAATCTACATAGCAAATTCTGCTGAGTAGTCTTTAGAAATTGTATAATTGTTTAAACTTGTAAATGAAATCATCTTATAAAGGATGCTATTTTACAAACCATTGTAGAATTAAGAATTGTTTTATTATTTTCATAGAAGGTAAAATAAAACACTGTGTGGAAAACTGGACTTAGTAGTGAAAGGAAAAATACCTTTTCAGTATAAATATCTATGTATTTAAACCTCTGTGATTTAAACTCTTACCCACATACAAACCTGGTATATAGCAATACATATCAACTATTCAATTAGGTATTCAACATAATAATAATATAGACTTCTTGAGACAACCTTCCAATGTTGAAGCTCGAAGAGAACTAACTTAGAAAACTAGGCGAATCCCCCAACATCATATTTCCATTCTGTTCAGTTAAAAAAACCAGTACATTACGATAACTGTCAAAAGAGATACTTTTTAAACGTGTTTACACTGATACAAAATCATTTGAGGCAAATTAAATACTTTCAATTTAATAAATATTATTTAAAATCACTAAAAATCTTATTAATAATTGGAAATCATGACAATAGTCTTACCAACAGACAAAGAAGTATTACAACACAAAAAGGAAAACTTACATTACATTGTTGGCTATGCTAAATATTACCCTTTGTCGCATTGAATTGCACAAGAGGTAGGTACTAATTACCAACAAATTTGTACACAAAGTTTAAAACTAGTGTCGCAAACTACACAATTGATGATGGAGTTCAAACTCACGCCATTTTCTTCGCCAGATCATCGACTTAGCCACTAGGCTATAGCTATCTCATGACTTCTTCGACTAACTATTTAGACTAGACTAAAGAGGTGTGTCGTGGGCGGAGATTCACTGATTGTCATTAGTTTTAATCGAGCGTTACCATCGAACGGCGCATGACATTATATGTATGTTTATTTTTAATTGGCAACGCTTTTCTTTTTTTCTAATCTTAACCCGGTTGGGAATCTGATATATCAGCTAATTGTCTTGTTGAATCATTTGTAGAATTCCAAGCAAGTTTGAGGTGCGGTTTTGCTCGAAAATTTACACAAACACAATGATTAGGTGATTCAGTGTCATATAAAACAACTGCCGCCCGGACTCCGGATTTGTAACCGGTTCATGGCAATATGGTCGCCCCCCATTTGGATGCACACCACTGCCAAACTCTTCAGGAAATACAGGCGTGATGTTATGTTTAAAGCAGCCCCAAATTTTTCTCTGGTTATTGAATGTGCGTGAAAGAACTTCAAATATCTTTTGTATCGAAACTATTGCTGGTTGAGAAAGAGTAGGTATTTCCTGCCATACTTGACTTTTAGCTGATCACGATATCATTTATATAAACACATAGAAGAATTCTGATTCCTCTGAAAATAATTGGTTAGTCTCTTTAACTGAAGTCACATAAATGCCTATTTAGAAATTTTAGGGCAAATACCACGCTTTAAATAAGTATGTTTTTTACATCATACATTTACTAATTGTTCACAATAATTGGGAACCACACAACATTACATATTAGTATAAATACATTTAAACATTTTGTAATTATTACCCCGTAGGAAAACCACTTAACGATTGGCTAATCCCATAAAAATATTAGTGCATCAATTAATATCTCGATTGGGAACGATTGAGCACAATACTCGTATATTCAAGGTGTCGACGTACATTAACTGGGTGAGAAATTACTACCTAGCAGGCAAGGCCGGGTGAATAATACTAGTTGGATATCGTAACTTGTTTTATATTGTGGACTGTTGATAATTATGCCAGGGCAAAATGTTAGTTTTTGGGTTTTTCTAGTTAATTATTCAGTAGAAACCTGGAGCCTGGATTTGCTCTCGGCGATGATACGCTTAAATCAGCAATGGGGGTCCAGTGGTAACGTCCTTGACTTGCGTGTCTTACGTCGTGGGTACGACCCCAGGTAGGAACAATTTTTTTTTTTATATATTGCATCATAGCTGCTCTCAAAACGGTGAAGAAAAACATCGTGAGGAAACCGCCATATCCTAGAAGAATAAAAAATCGAAGCCTTGTATGAGACATCCACCAACCTGCGTTAAGCCCGCGTGATGGATTATGGCCCACTCCCTCTCACAGAGAGTAGGTCTGTAGTCCAGTACGTGGTTTACTGATTATACAATGACAGGCCTGCTCTAACATGGGTTTAAGACATAAAAGAAGCAAAATAGCTCTTGGGGGAATATAGGCTTGTTTTTGTATTATATTCTAGGCTGACATTTTGCCCTCATACGATGGATGATGGGGCTCGCTTGCCTAGAAGGAACCTATTCATTCGAAACTTGAAGATTCCGAGGCTATCGGAAAACGCAGACTATTTTATAGAATTGGTTCATGAATGGGAAGAAAGCCTAAAATAATTATCATCATCTACCTAGCCCTTTCCCAACTATCTGACCTCCATGCCCCAGTTGCTGGGTAACCCAATCTTAACTGGTTGTCAAATTTTCGGGGTTCTGACGACCCGTAACGCTGTCAAAGATCCACGAATGACAGAGACCCCTCCGGGACCAATTTCTTAGCGTGCTTTCCGTGGCACGGAAGGGTCTTGGTATTTAAAAATGGTGACCAGTTCACGGATCAACCGCAGATTACTTATCCACCTTTTGAAGCCAAAAATAATCAATTTTAGTAAATACCTATTACATGTCTTAGAGGACATGTAAAGGCGCTTGCTCCATACACGGAAAACCTACACATGTGCACCTGTTTGGGATGTTGATGTTTCATACATTCTACATAGTTATTGTTATGATCCCATGCATTACCACCGCTGAAAACTGAAAGTCTGCATAGTCAACGTAAAATATACTGATCATGTGCATATTATACAATCTGTCTTCCCGAAGATATTATAAAAAGTTGTTTATAAGGTAAATAATTGTGTAGCTGTAGACTAAACTAAAAATGCACGTAGGTTGCAGGTCACGGAAACTGGGACGGACAAACAAATTCGATTGATCTTATATACTTACTTTATATGTTAAAGTTTATTTAGTAAGTATATTTTCCTTATATCTGTCAAAACATTTTAGTCTTTTCAAATAAATGATAAATGTTTTTATTTCTGTAAGCAGGCTTGAACAAACATGTTTTCACTTCAATCTTATTTAAAAAACTAGATGAGGTGACTACTCTGTGAAGAAAGGCCGAAACAATTTCAGAGGTCACAGTCTCTTAAAATGTCCAGACATAATCTTGGTCTGATCATGTGCAGACCATGTCAATGAATGGATTTTAATTATTTATTGGTAAAAGGTTATTAACTTTTTGAAAATCATTTATGGTAGAAAAAGTGTTGTGGCAAAACGTTTGCCCTGTCTGGACGAGTAAGTTTATTTAAACATATAATCACAGCTGGCCTCTTGTCACTATTTTTGAATTCACACACCAAAATAAATAACTAATATCTCACATATTCCATGCTAATTTAACGCTACATCAAAGAAAAATTACAATTTATTGTACAATATTTATAAATTATTTATAACATAATCCATTAGGCAGACACACATGTATTTATTACATAAACACGATCTCATATACTTAGAGATACATGACGTATCACATAAGCCAATTAACGATACTAGTGTAGTAAACGGAAACCGTTTTTACGACGATATACAAACATCTAAAGACATAGAAGCTGATAGAGGGATAATATCCAGGGTGGCAGGGACATCGACGCGCATACTGTTACCATGGATTTAACATTATGATGCTGAACCGATGCCTACATCGACGCGCATACTGTTACCATGGATTTAACATTATGATGCTGAACTGATGCCTACATCGACGCGCATACTGTTACCATGGATTTAACATTATGATGCTGAACCGATGCCTACATCGACGCGCATACTGTTACCATGAATTTAACATTATGATGCTGAACCGATGCCTACATCGACGCGCATACTGTTACCATGGATTTAACATTATGATGCTGAACCGATGCCTACATCGACGCGCATACTGTTACCATGGATTTAACATTATGATACTGAACCGATGCCTATCTGACCTCCGCAACCTATTAGGTAATTGGGTAATACGATACCCCTTGGTAAGACTGGTTTTCAGACTTTCCAGCTTCTGATGACCTATAACTACTGTCAAAAATCCACGAATCAAACTCAAAATCAATAGTCATTTATTCAAATTAGGCTGAGAATCAGCGCTTTTCGAACGTCAAAATACATAAGACAGTCCCCCAAAAATGCCCACCCGTCACCACTTCCTACTGCTTTAGCTGGGAAGAAGAAGTGGCGCAACAAACACCCCAGCAGCACAGCTGTCTGTTTAGTCGGATAGACTTGATTCTACACATACATAGACAAAGTAATATAAACATTGACACAATGACAGCCGAGACCAGCAGCTTAACGAACACCGAGGAACGGAGGCGTCTCGGTATGTTAAGATAGTCACCCATCCACGAACCGACCGCGGCAAGCGTAGCTAACAAGATGACCTGATCGATTGACTCCTGCGGCTGTTATTGCTTAGGCACGATACTCTCCAGTATTTAATCAATCATGTGAATGTGAGTATGGCCATGCAGGCTAGATTGAACAGGTACATGACTTTATGACTATCTGGCGGTTTTGAGTATTGTATTTATGGGGTACTGTGTATTTTGTCATAACATTTATTATAACAAAATACTTTGTGATATATTGCAATTAAATGAAAGGAAATTTTTAACTCATTTTAAAAGTAAACTTTGTAAACAAGCGTATTACAAATAAGAGGATTATATCCAAGATAAGAATGCTTGGAAACATGCTGGTTCTGCTCCATAGGACAATCTAGAGTCTAGACAAAATCAAACTGGTGACATTGATTTACACTCAGTGATTACTTTAACTCACACACTGACTTATTACTTGTTATATTCTAGGAAAATCGTATATTTACGTTTACAATGTTTGTAAATATGTGAGCACCATGTACCTATCATAGAATTAATTTATCGGTATTGCTTCAATTTGATTCTTTTTACCTAGTTTGGTATGGTAATTTTATTCTGGATGCATCGTTTTTACACATAATTATATAGTAAATGTACTATGTTAAATATTGTACTTAAAACATTTTGAAAGAGTAACGGTGGAATTTCTTGCCCATTCTTCTCCATACGAAACTACATTTTGGAAGGGGCGACTAGAATCAATTATATTTTAATGTAAATGTTGACGTTCAAAAGTGCCTTTTAAGTGCCTATTTGAAATAAATGCTTTGACTTTGACTTTGGCCTACGCGAATGTCCTGCAGTTCTGGTAGCGTTGTGTGATGGGTCTTTGACCTCCCTAAAATAGGGTTGCGCTACACGATGACTGATGCATGCAAGCCCTCTGTTGGGACAGGTCAACTCAAAGCTGCAATGGTACTTTTTCAAAAGGCTCTTCCAGACATGGCCCTGTTTTGTTAGTCTCACATACAATCCTATTAATATAATTTTTGGACTATGAGACCATGACCTCTGAGTTTTCTTCGGCATTTTGTCTCAGGGATCAGTCAAATAGGAAATGCCGGCGCCACCTAATTTTAAAATAGTGTCGTGTAAAAGTGTCTTAAGCGATCCGCTTACATAAATAAACATTTTATTTCATTTCAATCAGTTGTAGCTAAAAGATATCCAATCATATGACGAATTCTGAAATAAAAATCTCTCTCAGCAACTATTTACATTATCTAAGTACGGTTTGTTACTCTCAGCTTGAATCGTCCCACAGCTGGGGAAAGGCTTGTCCACACCTCTACATACCATACTCCTATCGGACCATGCCTCTCTTACTGGAGTTTCCTAAGGAAGACCTTTATAAACATATAAGACCTTTTTAAACATTGGCTTTTGTTAATTATTTGGCGACAAATGCTATTATAAACACACTATCGTTAATTATTGTGCTCAGTAAATAACTAGAATATTAATAAATAACTAATGTAGTGGAATATTTGGTGATAACATAGACTAGGTATAATTTTTCAAACAAAATGGTACGTAGATGGATGATCATCTTTGCATAACAAGGATCCTCCGTGCCTCGGAAATCACGTTAAGCCGTAGGTCCTGTCATTTGTGTATCTTTGACAGTCGTTACGGGTCAGAAGTCCGAAAGTCTGATAACCAGTCTTACCAAGAAGTATCGTATTACCCAATAACTGGGTTATGAAGGTCAGATGGCAGTTGATCCATGTAAAATATTGGTATTCAGCTACATCCGGGTAAACTGGAAGCTGACCCCAACATTTTTGGGAAAAGGCTAGGCCTGAGATGATGAAAGTTTTCAAATATAATGCACGCTTGTATTCTGCTCTTAGGATTCATTACGACCTTTCTGACGCTGACTTTACTTAGATTACATGTAATTACGAGCTTCAAATGGTTATATTGTGGTACTAAAGAGTTTAGTAATCAAGATATCTTCATTATTATCATCATCTTCTTCTTCACATCAGCCCGATCTGCTGCCTAAACGTAGAACACCATGCTCAACCATGCCAAATCTCTTCCAGAAAATTGTGACATGCTCATAGGTCCAAGTCGTGAATTAATAAAAACAAATCAGCTTTCTATGATGATGTTCTCTTTAATGTACTGTATTTGTCACCGACAAAATTATTTAGAAAAGTATTTTGTCAGATCGGGATACGAGTGCAAAGCTGTGTAGCACAGATTTTATGACGGTACGATGTCTTTAAGCTCAAACAGTCATATTACCTGTCGCTGAAATATTTTGGTACTGAAATATGTGCTATAATACGCCTAATAAACAATTATTATGATGACATACAACCAAAATAACTGCAATTTTTTTGCAGAATCTACCCAAAAGTCAATGACACGGTAACGAGAAATATTTTATTTGATTGAATCTAATTAAATTAACGATAAACCATTGAACCCAATCATCAATACGTTACCTTCCCTAACAAACGTGTAAACGCTCCAATGTTTATATTCAACGGTACTTAAACACAGCATAAACCATAGGTCTGTTTTCAGTTACCGCTCCATCCACCGGTCATCTGCAGGAACGCTGTTCGATAAACATAAAAACATTCATTAACGAAAATCAATAATTTATTTGAATATTTTTCCGAAGCCGGCAGCGGGAAGCGCTCCGTAGCGCGTTGCCGCCCAAGTGAAAGCTAAGCTCGTCTGAAAGTGTAGCTGAAGCCCAGGCTGGCATCCGCCTAAAATGGGGTGATCGCGCGCGGTGGTATCGTATTGCGTGTATAAAAAGCAGCGGAGCACCCCGCCGCCGGTCAGAACGGCTTCTAACGTGAGTAACGACGCACGCCCCGCGTGGTGCGACTATTAGTGGAGTGCATACCGAGTGGCCTCGCGAGTGCCTCAGTGCAAGGAGCTGCTAGTGACGTAGCAGGACGACAGCTGATCTATCGCGTGCATTGGATTGATTGTGTTCACTTGTTCAGTGGTCTCCGTGCTTTGTGGTTGGTTTGTGTTCACTCGACACCTTTGGATTATTGAGGGTATATTGAAATTCAGTGCATTTATTTGTTATTTGAAATGAATTTTATGATACCGTATCGATTTGTTGTTAATTTAAATAGCAATTAAATTTAAATAACTTCTTGAAATTAATGACGAAATAATTTGAACATTTCTTAGTTTGAAGTGGTTAATTGATTTTGATAAACAGTTTGTTGTCCTGATTATAATAAATTATTTGGAAACACAATGTTTTGATCATAAAGTTATAAAGAAAGTAGTATACTAATTGATGTTGAAGCTCTTGTAAATAGCATTGAACAAAACAATGTGGATGAGATTAACAGAAGTGATTAACTGAAAACAGAAATCAATCAATTAATTGAATGCCATAATCGATAATAACAACGCTATCGATATCAATGATCCAACAGGTGTTGTGAACACTGACCCACCAGCCATCACCATAAAAGACAATAAACAATCCACTGACGGATAAATCGGTTGGCGTGCCTCCAGGCTCGCATACCTCTGTGACGTAATATCCGCGAAGGGCCGAACGGTGTAAGCTAATAAAAAACGCGAGCATAAAAGTCGGCGTTACGCAAACTAGCGAGCTGGCACCGTTCCCGCGCGGCCACTACTCGGGTTACAGCCACAAATAGCCGCACGCGCCTCTCGGCCGCTTTATCTCCGTCGATAAAGTCGTGTCGGTTCACTAACGTGCCGGGTGTGTTACAGGAAGGCTCCAGGGCAACGTTCTCGTGTCTCGACTAGCCCAAAAGTCTCGTTAGCCCTCCGAAAATGCCGAAGCCAGTAGTCCAAGAGGGCGAGGACCCCGATCCGACTCCGTACCTGTTCGTTTCTCTGGAACAGAAGCGTATCGACCAGAGCAAGCCGTACGATGGCAAAAAGGCATGCTGGGTGCCTGACGAAAAGGAGGGCTTCTTGCAGGGCGAGATCAAGGCCACCAAGGGTGATCTGGTGACCGTCAACCTGCCGGGTGGCGAGGTAATTATACAGTTTTGCATATCCTAGTAGACTTAGAAAATGGAGCTGATGCATTCTAAGTTGAACTCAGATCACTGAAATTAATTATTTCTAAATATGGGTTAGGTTCGCAGAATGATGACGTACTGACGTACTTTTAATAGTTATCAATACTTAACTCTAAGTAAACATGATGATGACGTAACAGCTTTTTACATATTTTTTTCTGTTAAAGAGTTAGAAAGTTTTGTTTGGATAAACATGGTTATCTTAACTTTGCCGGCAAGGGCTTAAAGATAAACAAAACATGAATCATTATCAAAGAGGAAGCCTTCAATATTTTTTATGTATCTATTAATGATTAACTAAACATTACATTAAATGAGCAGGAAAAGACGATAAAAAAGGAACTTCTCTCACAAGTAAACCCGCCGAAATTCGAGAAAGTCGAGGACATGGCTGACTTGACTTATCTTAACGATGCTGCTGTACTTCACAATCTACGACAACGATACTATGCGAAACTCATCTATGTAAGTAGGCGCTCCAGGCGCCTTTACCATTACTATAAACTAATGTAATCATTTATCCCACAGACCAAAGACTTCAAGAAAGATCTTGTTGCTCAAGTCAACCCACCTAAGTACGAGAAAGCCGAGGACATGTCCAACTTGACATACCTCAACGACGCTTCTGTTTTGTATAACTTGAAGCAGAGATATTACCATAAACTCATTTACGTAAGTCTAGGGAGCGGTCAAGAGTTCCGGCCTTGCAGTGTGCATGCACCTCACCTCTCCTATCTTTCATCACAGTAGACACATTTCTCGATAATATTGGATTGATACCAAGTTTTAAAGTGCGATAGATGTCCATGAACGGCGCAATTAATCTTGGATTGATGTCTCAATTTGGTATATAAATAGCAGTAGAGACATGCCAGCTGATACTATTTCAGTACATTTTATTTAGCATCTCGATATTTCTGTCCCGATAGAAAAATTTCTCTCTCGTTCGACGCTATTATTTTGGCGTTCGAACTCATGACTGCTAATTATTGCAGAAGTAATAAATGATTTTAGTTATTATTTAAAGTTAACAATAATAGTAATTGTAATATTTATAAACAAAGCTTAAAGTAAGGAATTACTTTGGAGTATTCTAACTGTAAAATTATACACATGAGACTAAAATATAAAGATTGCTATAAGAAAAAAATTACTGAAGCGTCCTAAAATAGATTGTTTGTAAATTTATTTCGGTAATTTCCGCTATAGCTTAATAAACTTTATTCCTATCAGCAATAGGGTTCTTTATCGTAGTAAATGTGTCTACAAGCCAAATCTTGACCCATTTTGTAACTAAAAACTTCCTGGGCCGTTCTTGTTTACAAGTCGGTGCAAAAGGACTCGACAGCGTCCGGAGGATCTTCTTGTGGTTGTTTTTCTACATTTTTAGCATCTCTTTTCTTAGAACAGAGACCTTTGTTGTCTAGAATAGTTTTGTGTTGTGTTTTAACTTCCGCGTCGCTGACGTTGGGAGTGGTTCTATCTTTCTTCACGTAGAGCGGAAAGGTATCATTACTGTACCCTCGCTCTGCACTTTTTCCATTATTTGTTTTACAGGACTCAGTGACGTCCCTTTAACGAAACATGTTAGCTTTAGAAATAGCAGGATTCTCTATAAAAATACGTCGAATCTATACGAACGTTTCTTATAAATATGAATGGTCAAATATGAAATCTATAGAGAATCCTGCGTTTTTTCAAGGTTTTTTTTTTTCATGAACTGAGACGTAAAGTGCTTGGACAGTACCCGTCTCTGTTTTGGTGTTTTCTTTAGATTTAGCTTTATTTTACTTTTAATAACCATGTGTCATGAACTATTCTCCTGTTTTTATATTCTGCACCTTTATTTTCCTAAACTTGTATGCCTACTTTTCCAAACGTTAATTTATTATTCCATGTTTTTATGAACCATTCTGGTTTGTTTCTGTTTACTGTTACCAGATTTCCCTTGGTTGTGATTTCTTTTGTTATACCAGTCATGGTTTTACCCTTTTCACCGAGTAAAAATTACAGAAATGTAATTTTGGTTTGTTTCTGTTTACTGTTACCAGATTTCCCTTGGTTGTGATTTCTCTTGAAATCTCTTTTTTTGTTACCATGACTTTCCCACTCTCCCATATCAAAGTGCAAAAATGTTATTATAACCATATGTCCCAAAAACACTTCAAAAACGTATTCTTTGAAGAATTCTCGTTTATTCCTTTTATCACATTGTCCTTCCCAAAGCTCCTTATCACCAACCTCAACCGCATCACCTTCACCACCATTATCAGCAGCAAATCTAATCTTCTCACAATCACCACAGACGTACTCGGGTCTCTTCTGTGTGGCTATCAACCCCTACAAGAGATACCCCGTGTACACCACACGATGTGCCAGGCTGTACCGTGGCAAGCGTCGTTCGGAGGTGCCACCTCACATCTTCGCCATTTCCGATGGTGCTTACGTCAACATGTTGACCAACCACGAGAATCAATCTATGTTGATTACGTAAGTTTGTTATTTTTTATGTTCTCCGAAAAAAGTCCCCATTTATATTTTTTGGAAAATTGTGATATTTGAAGAGAAAAAACATTAAGTCAATACAAAAAATTAAAAAAAGCAAAATTATCAAAAATGTTAACCTAAAAACGAGGGTAAATGTCAGGGGCGTTGTTTTTTCCAAACATAAAACCTGCTACCACAAACGTCACGGCCACTAAGAAAAAGCCCTCTAAACCAACAGCGGAGAGTCTGGTGCCGGAAAGACTGAGAACACGAAGAAGGTAATTGCGTACTTCGCCACCGTCGGTGCCTCCCAAAAGAAGGACCCCAGCATTGAGAAGAAGGGCTCCCTTGAAGACCAGGTCGTACAAACTAACCCTGTACTTGAAGCCTTCGGTAACGCCAAGACCGTCCGTAACGACAACTCGTCTCGTTTCGTAAGTATACCAAACTTTATACTTTTCTTAGAGAACAATCCTAAAAGAATCTTATGACTTAAAAAAATATTTTCATTATAAAAGTTAATCATCTAAAATTACTCTGCACTTTTTTTCGACTTCTTTATTTTCACATTAAAACCTTTTTTCTTCCTTACCCAGGGTAAATTCATCCGTATCCACTTTGGTGCCTCCGGTAAACTGGCTGGAGCTGATATCGAGACCTGTAAGTACTTCTCAAACTTTGGTCCCTTGAGCCAATTCGTACGTTGGTCCTCACGTTCTTGGTCCTAATGTTCTTTTTTTTGCCAGATCTGCTCGAGAAGGCCCGTGTCATCTCCCAGCAGGCTCTTGAGCGTTCTTACCACATCTTCTACCAGATGATGTCTGGCTCCGTGCCCGGACTTAAGGGTGCGTATGGACTCAGGTCTGAGTCAAAGTCTGCTAGGGTCACGGGACTTCGTTGCTGGGCACAAAACTTTGATACTTAAACTACAACATTTTGCTTTTGTTCTTATTTATTTACACATATCGTAACGAGCAAAGCAATAAAACATTGTTTTTTGTTACCGATGTGAAGGTCCCATGACACTGCAATTTCAAACATATTATCAACAATAGGAAAAAATATATATTTCAAAATTCAAAATTAATTTATTAGAATGTTTTTTATTGTAATTGGCTATTATTTCCTGACTATCAAGATCTGAAATTATTACAATTCTACTATATTATCCTAGTTTCGATGTTAGGATGTGTTAATTTTATTCCCCTATTCCATTTAGCAAAGCCTGGGTCAGTAACACACACAATTACACATTTCGACCAAAAAACCATTGGATGCGCAACGTGTACATACTGTTCATGTTGTGATCATTAATTTGTTTATTTGAAATTTAGACATGTGTTTGCTGACAAACGACGTATATGACTATAACATCGTATCGCAAGGAAAAACTACCATCCCCAACGTAGATGATGGCGAGGAGTGTCTTTTGACCGACGTAAGTCCGGCCTCTGTATAGCAGAAGGTCGTTAGAGCGTGCCTTGTGTGATGCCGGCCACCGGCTCGCATGTAACCGACTGGTGGCTGGCGTATCTCGCCTCAGTACTACCACGAGATACCTACCTTTAGTTTTTAGTTTTAGTTCCAACCAAACTCTGAGACTGTGGAGTGACCCTTCCTACCTTTAGTTTGAGACACCTTTCACTTATGACTATGATTGGTGTCATTTTTAGCAATCTGTTTACTATCCAACGACGTCAATGACTACAACATCGTGTCGCAAGGCAAGACTAGTATTCCTGGCGTTGACGATGGCGAGGAAATGAGGCTTACCGATGTGAGTCCAGAGCTTGACTACTGGCTCTACTCATTCTATCCTTACTATCGTGTTCGTCTATCGCAGTGCTGCTTGCTTCGCTTACTTCTGAGTCGGCGCTCGGTTTTCGCATGTGTATGTCAGGTATTTTGGTGTTTACAGAAATAACGATGCTAAGCAACCGCATCTCGGACTATCCCCTCATAAGTCAAGGGAAGACACGAATACCTGGGATCAACGACGCGGAAGAGTGCGATCTCACGATCGTAAGTCTTGAACCTGCGCAAGGAGCGTGCGTCTTGATGCAGATATCCGTGTATTGGGTCCGATTTCGGATGACTGTATCGATTCCACAACGAAAGGCATAATACACTTGTAGCATATTGTCTGGTTATGGATGTCCATCCTCGTCTGCAACACTAAAGATGGATGTCCATTCATGTCACTCAAAAGTTTATTCTTGAGAAAACTATTGTCTTCTAGTGTCTTACGTTGCGTATTCGACTGTCAGTCATGTTACAAAATTTCTGACATACACATGCTGCCCGCTCCCTGCAAGTGTTCAAAGGGCTTTATGCACAGGTTTTTAGTGACCACGGTGACACACCATACCCGATCCAGCACCAGCACAACCACACGAACTAATATGTTTAAATACACGACATGGGACGGTTAGGTTTTAGACAGCATTTTCAGGCAAATTTCCATAGGTTTTGTGGTTATTACTGGATTTTAATAGTTATTTTATGATCTAATCGGCAGAAATGTGTCAGTTGTCAGACGACATCTACGATTACCATAGCGTCGCCCAGGGTAAGATTACTATCCCCAACATCGATGACGGCGAAGAATCAATGTTGACGGACGTAAGTGGAATGAGAATAGAAAAAGTGATCCCATTGATGTAGTCACGAGACGCACAAAATATCTATATAAGATAATACAGAGTCGAATGTACCATTAACATTGACGCTAATGGAAAATTTCCGTAGTTTATGAAACCGTAAAAATTGTTACACCATTCCGATCCTCTACACTTTAGAACCACACATTATGTGTATCAAAATTTGTCTAGTAAGTATATCCGTCCCTCTGAACCTACGAAAAATACAAAATCGGTATCCTGTGCACCAACTCCGAAAACAACACCACAATTGCCTAATTTTGCTAACGCTTCCCTTTTACTTTACTAACCTGTCTAATATGGTAAGTACTTCCTAAAATTAAGCTGTTCTTTCTATAAGCTATTTTCTAATGTTATTTGGTCCCTTTATTTGCAATTAACTTAACTTTATATGCTTCACAGTAAAAAAATATGACTTATCAGTAAATTCTATCACAAAATTGAAGTTTCTGTAACCTTTTCTTTTTCCGATCACAATATTTCTTTCTTCCTACTAGCCTACAAACGTTCCGCTGAACAAAGGCTATCCCTTACTATATACTAATGTGTATTTTTTAATATAGCAAGCCATGGACGTCCTTGGTTTTACCCAAGAGGAGAAGGACAACGTATACAAGATCACTGCCGCTGTCATGCACATGGGTCGCATGCAGTTCAAGCAGAGGGGTCGCGAGGAACAAGCTGAGGCTGACGGCACTGAGGTCAGTATCTCATGAGTTTTATTAATTGAGAATCCTATATTTTGAGTTGTTTTGGTGACAAACATCGACGTTACAATTTCTTCTATAATGTAAATATGTCATTCGTCCAAAAATCATGCCATAATCATTTATTATCGCATATCTAACGTTATATACTCTATTTCTTTACAGGATGGTGAGAAGGTTGCCAAGCTCCTCGGTGTTGAGATGCAGGACCTGTACAAGAACCTGTTGAAGCCCCGCATCAAGGTCGGAAACGAGTTCGTCACCCAGGGTCGTAACAAGGACCAGGTCACCAACTCCGTCGGTGCTCTCTGCAAGGGCATGTTTGATCGTCTCTTCAAGTGGCTCGTGAAGAAGTGTAACGAGACCCTAGACACCAAGCAGAAGAGGCAGCACTTCATCGGTGTACTGGATATCGCTGGTTTCGAGATCTTCGACGTGAGTATCATTACTTGAGCCGGCCTCAAAGGCAAAGGCTATTGGGAAAAAAACTAAAAGATGATAATAATAAGTAGCACTTAGATTTAGTTTAGAAAGTAAGAAAAAAAAAAGAAATGAAAATCAATCATTTCGTAAGATATTAATCCAGATTTATTTCTTAGTTCAATGGGTTTGAACAACTTTGCATTAACTTCACAAATGAGAAACTGCAACAATTCTTCAACCATCACATGTTTGTATTGGAGCAAGAGGAGTATACTAGGGAAGGCATTCACTGGGAGTTTATTGACTTTGGAATGGACTTGCTCGCCTGCATAGATCTTATTGAAAAGGTATACCGAGTGTGCAGCATCCTCGGTTGTTATCCATTTTGTGTTCAGTTTTCAGCTATAAGCTCGCTCATGTATTATACAGCGATATAGAATAGTAAAATGCTTTAAAGTGTGTGTGTGTAACCCTCTTCATGATGTTATCAAAGTACAACGGTTTCGAGCAACTCTGCATTAACTTCACCAATGAGAAGCTGCAGCAGTTCTTTAACCACCACATGTTCGTACTCGAGCAAGAAGAGTACAAGAAGGAGGGCATCAACTGGGCCTTCATCGATTTCGGAATGGACTTGCTCGCTTGTATCGATCTTATCGAAAAGGTAATAGTCGTCGTGTTTCGTCGTAGCCCGTCGGCGCAGGGAGCAACTTGACGGGAAATCGTGTAATATTAACATGCCAAGCCACGTGAGACCGGCTTGGTGGTACCATACTTCATTTTGGTCTATCACGTCATCCAACAACTGCGGAATGAGATCCGTAGCATATTTGCCCAAACCCCTAAACTAAACCCTCCACATTACTTATCTCCCTGCAGTTCAACGGTTTTGAACAACTCTGCATTAACTTCACCAACGAGAAACTCCAGCAGTTCTTTAACCATCACATGTTCGTTCTGGAGCAAGAAGAGTACCAGCGCGAAGGCATCGAATGGACATTCATTGACTTTGGCATGGATCTGCAAAATTGCATTGACCTTATTGAAAAGGTAGTTGGCGTCAACGCAACAATGAAAGCTTGCTCACGCCACAGGGGTTCTCGAGCAGCGTGATGTTGCTCGAGCGACCTCGCCAATGCTGTTTGCCCTTTGTGTTTTTTCTGTGTGATTTCTTCTGTGTGTTTTTCTTTTCTAGAATAATATAATGTTACATTTCTAAAATATTCAGGAACACGCAACACACTACTCTTAAAATAATCAGTTAACTAATAACAGTACTTCGATCGTTTTTTCCATGACGCTCCGCGATCCAGATGAACGGGTTTAATCAGCTTTGTGTTAACTTTACCAACGAAAAATTGCAACAGTACTTTAACCATTTCATGTTCGTCCTAGAACAAGAGGAATATGAAAGAGAAGGGATCCAATGGGCCTTCATAGATTTTGGTATGGACCTCCAAGCAACAATAGAGTTAATAGAGAAGGTATTGAGACTATCAGTGCATAGCTTGAGGAAGTAGGGCCGCGAGAGCTTCAGGCTGAGCCATCGCCTGCAAGTGCAAGCTGCTGGCTGACCCCCGTGCCTCGGTATCACTAGGCAGAGATATGACAGTATCCGCTTGTACCACACGCAGACAATATGCAAGCGTAGCTACTGCAAAACTATGAAATATTTTAATTTGCATCTACATAGCTACCGCGTCCCAAGTAAAATAAATACACCGCTCTCAGGATCGCACGCGAAACGTAGTTAATTTTGTTATATTCGCTAATTAATATGAAATGCACAGCTCAAACGATGTAATTTATCTAGTCACTTTTTACATAATTAATTTGCCTGAGTACTATTTTGTAATTATTTTTAATCTGCACATATTTTTGTACAAAATATTGAGGTAGAGCTTTTTACCACAATACACTTTTACACGATATTTAATTCACTATCATAACTTTCTTACTATTAAGTCCTTGCAAGTTGCACGCTGCTTACCTATAGTTTTATCTAATTATAAGCTACAATGTCTCATTTTCAAATTTGGTTCTGCATATGTAGTAAATATTAAAAAAAATCATTTCTCTTTCTTAAGTATTCAAAGAATTAATTTAAATGTTGTTTAATGTATTTTGTATAATAATGCACTCTTTCTTCCCCATAAAGTTACAGACATGAGACATTTCTTCACATCACCCGCGCTGCCTTCGTGTTCTAATCTCCTTCGTACGTTTACAGCCTATGGGTATCCTCTCCATCCTTGAGGAAGAGTCTATGTTCCCCAAAGCCACCGATCTTACCTTCGTTGAGAAGTTGAACAACAACCACTTGGGCAAGTCTCCTCCTTACCTGAAGCCGAAGCCCCCCAAGCCCGGTTGCCAGGCCGCCCACTTCGCCATCGGCCATTACGCCGGTAACGTAAGTATCTCTAACACATTCTACTTCAACTACATCATCATTATTGAGACCTACAGTGTCCTTTGTGGGCTAACTTCTTCATTTTATCCTGTAACAGGTCGGCTACAACATCACTGGATGGCTTGAGAAGAACAAGGACCCCCTTAACGACACTGTCGTTGACCAGTTCAAGAAGGGACAGAACAAGTTGCTTATTGAGATCTTTGCTGACCATCCTGGTCAGTCTGGTGGTGCCGATGCTGGTGGTGGTGGCAAGGGTATGTTTCATTTCGACAATTGACTTTAATGAAATATTTGAATCACAATAATCGAAGTTACAATAATCGTATTAAAGGCGACAGGTACCATGAGCTCGATCATATATCACCATCATATAAGTATACACATCTATACTATCACTCATCAGAACTTCACACCGAAACACCAAGATTTATACTTCAATACTTGGTCCATTTCATACTTTCTATAAAGCATCTATCTAGAACTAACACTGACTACAAACGTCAGCGGTTTGTTCTGCAGCTTTTACTTTATTCTGACACATGTTTTCAATAAAATAGGTGGCAAGCGCGCTAAGGGTTCTGCCTTCCAGACTGTTTCATCACTCTACAGGGTAAACCGGAACATACAACCACCGCGATTTGCTTCTGTGATTCCTACGTGGCTTTACTGTCTTCGTCTATCACGCTTAAGGCTGGCTCCCGTTCTATGGAATCATTCACGAAATTATCTAAGTTTATTTGTAATATTTTGGTTTATGGATTCCAGGACGATAGCCAGCTTTGCACGCTTTTACTATAATCATGTCTCTGTCCATGTCTATATAAACACAGCTCATGTCTACGCCGTCCCGCAGATGTCTTGTCTACGAGTATTGTAGTGTCCTAAGTGACGTCATTGTGATTGTCCTGTACTAAATGTTGCTTGTTAATGTACGTCCATAGGCGGTCGCGGTAAGAAGGGCGGTGGTTTCGCTACTGTCTCCTCCGCTTACAAGGTTTTTAAATGTTTCAAATTATTTAGTTGAACTTGTTTTTTTTTGTTTTTTTTTATCACCACCGAGGCAGAAGCAACTACTTGGGTAGATCTGCTTCGGATTTTGAGTTTATTGTAGTTCGATACCTGGATTGACTGAAAGGTAATTTAGAATCACCTCATTACCAAATCTACATGTATTGTATTGTATGATACATGTACGGTATGTATAATTCACCATCATCCATTGTAGACGCACTCTACATACTAAAGTGTGTCTTAAGTGTAATTCGTTGCTGCAAAGTAGTTACTGAAAAAACGTTACTATGCTACATTTGCTGCTGAATGTAAAACTAATAATTTTGTTGTGTTTTTCATGTTTTAACCTAAATGTGTGATTTTATGTTTATGCACCTTTTCATCAAAATATACTTCTGGTGGCGTTACATTTGAGTGTCGCTTTTCTATGTTTCAAAGATAGTTTCTGAAGATTGACGACAGAAATGATCTTCATCAAGCTTACAAGAAAAATCTTTCTCGCAATTTTTGAGTGCAAAATCGTTTGTTGTGCAACTCCTAGTAGCAGTATCATGATTTCTAATACATGTTATATCTACAGGAACAACTTAACAACCTGATGACCACCCTGAAATCTACCCAGCCTCACTTCGTACGTTGTATCATCCCCAACGAGTTGAAGCAGGCCGGTGAGTACTTTACTTGATTTCTTTCATTTTTACATCTGTTGATCATTTTCTCCAAGGAAAACCTCGTTAAAATGTTCATCATAATTTCTAGATTCACAGTCATCGTACTTGGAATTTCCTCCATGTCCCGTATAAAAATGTTTTCTTTGTTTTAAGCGTAATGTCACTTTGTCGCGCAGGTCTCATCGACTCTCACCTTGTGATGCACCAGCTGACCTGTAACGGTGTGCTTGAAGGCATCCGTATTTGCCGTAAAGGTTTCCCCAACAGGATGGTCTACCCTGACTTCAAGCTCCGGTAAGATTTCAACCTCAAGGATACGAACCAAATCTATTTCAGTCTTAAGTGCCCATTCGGAAAATATTTATGGTATCTGCAGTCACCAAATAACTTTATTTTATTTTCATATATGAGATTAAATTTATGAAGCACATAATTTTGGTTGGGGAGTCTAAACAAATTCTTTGGACTCTGGTATATTCGACACGATTTTATTCTGGTACTACAGCTGACTACGATTGACGTCATCAGACATTCGTGCAGGCGTGACTAATAACATCTAAAATTATTTTGATGAGTCCCCACTTACTCGCACCTTTATATTTTTGATCAAGCTGCGAAGTTATAATTATACTGAAGCCACTCATGTTTTATGATAATGAACTAAATTAAATTGTTATTTAATGAACAGCTACATGATTCTTGCACCAGTCGCCATGACAGCAGAAAAAGATCCTAAAGAGGCCGCTAGGAAGTGTTTGGAGGAAGTGGGTCTCGACCCCGAAAGCTATCGTATTGGCCACACAAAGGCAAGGCAGAGATTGATACCATCCTAGAATGGAGATAGCATGTGATAGTTTATAGATTTTTGAAAATCTATAAGAAACTAGATTTTGTTTTTAGATCCTACCATACATGGTTTGCCTCCTACCGAGTATGTATCATACCTAGTTGTAATGAATGGTATGCACCCGTAGAAATCACCTGTAATCTAGATGTTGCCATCTAGTCATACAAACCCTTTTACCCCGAATTTAAGAACTTTCCAGAACTCAAACGCTGTTTTGGAAACTTCTGATTTACCCTTAGATCCGCCCCCATTGTCCCTGAAGATACCAAGGACGCTGTATCTATGTATTGGTATACTCATGAACATATTATCAGTACATTCCCTCATTGTGTGTCCATATATTTTGAATATGTAGCTACAAGATCCTGGCCCCTCAAGCTGTGGAAAAAGAAACCGATCCTAAGAAAATCGCACAAGTCATCCTGGAGGCGACTGCCTTAGACGTCGAGTCCTACCGTCTGGGTCACACCAAGGCATGTTTTTATACCCTGAAAGTAGTTAGCTGTTTGAGACGAGCGGACCAAAACCCCCAAACACTCGGACCGCGAGGCTTAAATGTGCTTTGTCGAATTCAACACCTCATAAGACTGGTGTCATAATTTGACCTTAAAACTATTTGTGATCGCCCTCGGAGTCCATGCTACTTAGACTCCTGTTTGTGTTACCCTATCCTTCCTCACCCTTCACGTACATAATAAACACTTTTATCATATTGTATGTACTCCTATAACGCAGATACAAAATTCTGTGCCCGAACCTCATCAAAGAACCAATTACACCTGAGATTGCTACTAAGAAAATTCTCGAGCATACCGCATTGGATTCAGAGTCTTTCAGGCTCGGAAAGACGAAGGTAGAACTCAAGCATGCCAAGCATAGTCAAACTAATTTTCCCTCTATATCCTCATTGCATGACGCAGTAACTAAAATAACCCTATCTTTCTGTTCTATCGGTCTGTTTTGTACCACTTTACTGTTTTAGTGAATTCTTCGTTGATGACTCATATGAGAAAATGACTAACACAAGATTTTATCGTTTTTTCTTTTTTATTACGACTACTTATAATGAATTTCACATTTGAAAATATTTCAAGCACCATATGAGGTAAATTCAATATTGTAATATTCAATTAAATCAATGTCTGTATATTGCTTACCTCCACGCCAAGACGAGCTCCTCCCCTAACACTTGCCATGTACGAGCAGGTATTCTTCCGCGCCGGTGTCCTGGGTCAGATGGAAGAGTTGCGTGACGACAGGCTGTCCAAGATCGTGTCCTGGCTCCAGGCCTACATCCGTGGTTACCTGTCCCGTAAGGAGTACAAGAAGCTGCAGGAACAGAGGTAGGCATACACGACATTGACACTTGGACATAGCGCCATATTTGGAAGTGGACGAAATTTTATAATGATAATTTTTCCAAAGGGTGGCTCTCCAAGTTGTCCAGCGCAACTTGCGCAAGTACCTGCAACTCCGCACCTGGCCCTGGTGGAAGCTGTGGCAGAAGGTCAAGCCCCTCCTCAACGTCACCCGCGCCGAGGATGAGCTCGCGGTAAGCATCCATCATCGTTATTAATTAGATCGTACACTCTGACCCACTATACACGGATATAGAACGCGTGAATCAAGGTACTACAAATAGCCCGGACCGCGCCCACCTGTCGGTTACGCGACACCGCAGCAGGTGCTGCGGCCATTTCTGGATCCGCGCCCCCTCCGCGCGCCTTTTCTCCATCCTCACAATGTTGAGCGCGTGGGCGATGTTCCACCCGCTGGAAAACTCCAGCGCCGCTCAGTAGCGGAGTGGTCGGCGGCGCGCGCACCACCTACCCTACTCTATACTCACGAACGACCGAACACATTTGCATTCCTATTTATTTTTGTATTGATGTTTTAATTAATAATTAATTAATTAATAAACAATGGCGGCCGCGGTTCACTTATCGGAATGGAACGGAGAAACTAAAGGTGTCAACGATTTACAGAAACTTGAGGAGAAGGCCCAGAAGGCCCAGGAGGCTTTCGAGAAGGAAGAGAAGCTCCGTAAGGAGCTGGAGGTCCTCAACAGCAAGCTGCTCGAGGAGAAGACCGCTCTGCTGGCCTCCATCGAAGGCAAGGAGGGCAACCTGTCCGAAATTCAGGAGCGCGCTGCTAAGCTCAACGCGCAGAAGGCTGATCTCGAGCTGCAGCTTAGGGTGAGTACTTCACATTTACATTATTGCTAATAGAAACAAGTGCACTTATCGTTAATTAAAATGAGATGTAGTGATAAACAAATGGATATTTTAAGTTTTGTAACTGGAACTGAAACAGCAACTAGAATTTATGTCGTGAAAAGTGACGCGATGAAAGTCTGCAGCTAATTAATCTCATTAAAATTAGTCAAGTTTCCTGCGATCGATAAACATCACTCAGTGTTACAAACCAAATATGTAAAGTTATACAGTGTAGCGAGTTAACTCACCGCGAGTATGCTTGACGCGATTCTTTAAATAAACTCCAGGTTTGTTTACACGGGAAATAGTTCGATCGTGTTTAAAATAACTGCACGTCTGCACCCTACAGGATTTTATTGCGAAACTTTAATTGCCTCATTCTTAGAAGTGTTAATTGAAAAGAAGCAGACGCGTGCGCTAATACTTATTTTAAACAAAAGCAGATTCACAGAACTCACTCGAACGTTTTATATTGTAGGACACCCAGGACCGCCTTACCCAGGAAGAGGATGCCCGCAACCAGCTCTTCCAGGCTAAGAAGAAGTTGGAACAGGAAGTCTCCGGCCTGAAGAAGGATGTTGAGGACTTGGAACTTTCCGTCCAGAAGTCCGAGCAGGACAAGGCCACCAAGGACCACCAGATCCGCAACTTGAACGACGAGATCGCCCACCAGGATGAGCTCATCAACAAGTTGAACAAGGAGAAGAAGCTCCAGGGAGAGTCCACCCAGAAGACCTCTGAGGAGCTCCAGGCCGCCGAGGACAAGGTCAACCACCTCAACAAGGTCAAGCAGAAGCTCGAGCAGACCCTCGACGAGCTCGAGGACTCTCTGGAGCGCGAGAAGAAGCTGCGCGCTGATGTTGAGAAGCAGAGGAGGAAGGTAGAGGGCGACCTCAAGCTCACGCAGGAGGCCGTCGCCGACCTCGAGCGCAACAAGAAGGAGCTCGAACAGACCGTGCAGCGCAAGGACAAGGAAATCTCGTCCCTTACCGCCAAGCTCGAAGACGAACAGTCCCTTGTCAGCAAGAACCAGAAACAGATCAAGGAACTGCAAGCCCGCATCGAAGAGCTCGAGGAGGAGGTCGAATCCGAACGCCAGGCTCGCGCTAAGGCCGAGAAGCAGCGCGCCGACCTCGCCCGCGAGCTTGAGGAGCTGGGTGAGCGTCTTGAGGAAGCCGGCGGCGCCACCTCCGCTCAGATCGAGCTCAACAAGAAGCGCGAGGCTGAGCTTAGCAAGCTGCGTCGCGACCTCGAGGAGGCCAACATTCAGCACGAGTCCACCCTCGCCAACCTCCGCAAGAAGCACAACGATGCCGTCTCGGAGATGGGTGAGCAGCTCGACCAACTCAACAAGCTTAAGGCCAAGTGAGTATATTTTTACACTACTATAAAAATAGCTAATAAAATAAATGTGATGTATCAACGCCTACGCGTGACTCATCAAAATCTGTCGACGGATACATGTGGGATTGATAGATTTATGTCCGACTTAAATATAGAGATTACATTTACTGAACTATAATGCAACATCCAGGGCTGAGCATGACCGCGCGTCTTGCTACAACGAGCTTAACAACACTCGCGCGGCTGTCGATCAAGTAGCGAGAGAGAAGGTAACATGTCGTCCATAGAGGCATGTGTACCGCCTGGGGTGAACCTTGCATGGAACTATACGACCCACATTACACATCACATGGCATTGTGATACGATCGATATTTCTCTATTCATTCCTCGACTGTGTTAGACGGTTGTTGACATTATACTAAAATGTTTTGTCATTATTTATCTATCCAGGGCTGAGAAAGAGCGCTCTCAGTACTTTAGCGAAGTCAATGACCTTCGTGCCGGACTCGACCATGTGTCCAACGAAAAGGTACAAAGGATGAAAAGGAAATTTTGTTGGCCTTTGCCATTACAGGGCTTCGCTTTGCAGCTTATTAAATCTAAGGAGAATAAATGTCGAAACACCACACATGAAACACATAATCCATCCCATGACAATGATACTCATCCTAATAAACTAATAATTTCATTTGATTAGGTGTAGCATGGAAGCTAAAACCGCCTCGACGTTTGAGTGACCTCCCGTATATTACAATAACATCCCAAAAATAAAGAAAATACCATGCATGGATTTATTAACAAATAGGTTTGAATGAAAAAAAAAGTTTGAATTACTTGAATAATATTAATTGGTTTTAAATGTTACTAGGCCAATTAAGGAATTGAATTATACAGTTGGACAAATACTAATAATTTATTTATTAATAATAACAATAATTCATTTTGATTTTGATAACAAATAAAGAAACGTTCAACAGTTTACACTTTACTTTTACAAATGAACTAACATGCAACATCATTAATACATGCATTCTAAAATACACTTATCCTCTAGGCTGCCCAAGAGAAGATCGTCAAGCAGCTGCAGCACCAGCTCAACGAGGTCCAGAGCAAGGCTGATGAGGCCAACCGCACCCTCAACGACCTGGATGCCGCCAAGAAGAAGCTGTCCATCGAGAACTCCGACCTGCTCCGCCAACTGGAGGAGGCCGAGTCCCAGGTGTCTCAGCTGTCCAAGATCAAGGTGTCCCTCACCACCCAGCTCGAGGACACCAAGAGGCTCGCCGACGAGGAGGCCAGGGTATGTACACATACTAAAGGATCTTCCACTTATTCTAAATTTTATTTGAACAATCACTAATCGAATCTTCCTATTCACAGGAACGCGCCACCCTTCTTGGCAAGTTCCGCAACCTTGAGCACGACCTGGACAACATCCGCGAACAGGTCGAGGAGGAGGCCGAAGGCAAGGCTGATCTTCAACGCCAGCTTTCCAAGGCTAATGCCGAGGCCCAGCTCTGGCGCTCCAAGTACGAGTCCGAGGGCGTCGCCCGCTCCGAGGAACTCGAGGAAGCCAAGCGCAAGCTCCAGGCCCGCCTCGCCGAGGCAGAGGAGACCATTGAGTCCCTCAACCAGAAGGTTGTCGCTCTCGAGAAGACCAAGCAGCGCCTCTCCACCGAGGTCGAGGATCTGCAGCTCGAGGTCGACCGCGCCACCGCCATCGCCAACGCTGCCGAGAAGAAGCAGAAGGCCTTCGACAAGATCATCGGAGAATGGAAGCTCAAGGTTGACGACCTCGCCGCCGAGCTCGACGCCAGCCAGAAGGAGTGCCGCAACTACTCCACGGAGCTGTTCCGCCTCAAGGGTGCCTACGAGGAAGGTCAGGAACAACTCGAGGCTGTTCGCCGCGAGAACAAGAACCTCGCCGACGAAGTCAAGGATCTGCTTGACCAGATTGGTGAAGGTGGCCGCAACATCCACGAGATCGAGAAGGCCAGGAAGCGCCTCGAGGCCGAGAAGGACGAGCTCCAGGCCGCCCTCGAGGAGGCTGAGTCAGCCCTCGAACAGGAGGAGAACAAGGTCCTCCGCGCTCAACTTGAGCTGTCCCAGGTCAGGCAGGAGATTGACAGGCGCATCCAAGAGAAGGAGGAGGAGTTCGAAAACACCCGCAAGAACCACCAACGCGCCCTCGACTCCATGCAGGCTTCCCTCGAAGCCGAGGCTAAGGGCAAGGCTGAGGCCCTTCGCATGAAGAAGAAGCTCGAGGCTGATATCAACGAGCTCGAGATCGCTCTTGACCACGCCAACAAGGCTAACGCTGAAGCCCAGAAGAACATCAAGCGCTACCAGGCCCAGATCAAGGACCTCCAGACCGCTCTGGAAGAGGAACAGCGTGCCCGCGACGATGCCCGCGAACAGTGCGGCATCGCCGAGCGTCGCGCCAACGCCCTCCAGAACGAGCTTGAGGAGTCCCGCACTCTGCTGGAACAGGCCGACCGCGCCCGCCGCCAGGCCGAACAGGAACTCGGCGACGCTCACGAACAGCTCAACGAGCTGTCCGCCCAGAGCGCGTCCTTGTCCGCCGCCAAGAGGAAACTCGAGTCCGAGCTGCAGACCCTGCACTCCGACCTCGACGAGCTCCTCAACGAGGCTAAGAACTCCGAGGAGAAGGCCAAGAAGGCCATGGTTGACGCCGCCCGTCTTGCCGACGAGCTGCGCGCCGAACAGGACCACGCCCAGACCCAGGAGAAACTCCGCAAGGCTCTCGAACAACAGATCAAGGAACTGCAAGTTAGGCTGGATGAGGCTGAAGCCAACGCCCTTAAGGGAGGCAAGAAAGCCATCCAGAAGCTTGAACAGAGGGTCAGGGAGCTCGAGAACGAGCTTGACGGTGAACAGAGGAGACACGCTGATGCCCAGAAGAACCTCCGCAAGTCCGAGAGGCGCATCAAGGAGCTCACCTTCCAGGCTGAAGAGGACCGCAAGAACCACGAGCGCATGCAAGACCTGGTCGACAAACTGCAACAGAAGATCAAGACCTACAAGAGGCAGATCGAGGAGGCCGAAGAAATCGCCGCCCTCAACTTGGCTAAGTTCCGCAAGGCACAGCAGGAGTTGGAGGAGGCCGAAGAAAGGGCAGACCTTGCCGAGCAGGCCATCAGCAAATTCCGTGGCAAGGGACGCGCAGGTTCCGCCGCGAGAGGAGTCAGTCCGGCGGTGAGTTTCCTTCACTAAGTCTTTACCAAACCGTCAATACTTATTCGAGATACTAAGCATCATTCTCTGATTCAGGCGTCCGTTAAAGGGCGTCCCTAATTCAGCACTGGAGAGTAATATGTAAGTTGGCAATATATTGCACGCCATAAACAGCACTATGAGCAGTGCAGCCCCTTGATGTAGAGCTAGTACCTGTGGAAGTTTTCCCTATATACCATACATAATTATATATTTTATAATACTATTGCATCTTTGATTCCTAGGCATGTTCGAGTATCCAGGTCCCGCATGTCGTTTATTTTCACTGGTGATTAAGTAAGATATTAATGTCTGTTTTCATCCGCAGCCCCAGCGCTCGCGTCCCGGCTTCGCTGACGGTTTCGGCACCTTCCCACCTAGGTTCGACCTGGCGCCCGAAGATTTCTAAACGTTCCACTACAGAAAAAAAACGGACTGTACAGATTTTTCGTTGAAATGTAACTAATTTTTTTTTATACATAGCAGTTGAAAGTTACGAATGCGTGAAACGAAAAACTGTAAAAAAAAAATTGTAAGCCAAACAAAAAAAATATACACTTTAGTGATCTAATCTTTTTACCAAAGGCTATTTTGTAACTTGTTGATATTTATTTATATTATTTATTACCGTGGAGTATGTATCGAGAGTGCGAGGCCCCGAGTGACGCGCGCGAGCCGTGCGTGCGCTTGCTCGTTCGAGACACGCCCCCCACCCCCTCACCGCCGCCTGCGCGCGCGCCTCTCTCGCTTGCCTCATTTTGACATCTAATAAAGCGATATCGTTGTCATAAAATACTATTGCTCGGCTTTTATTTTTATCAATCCCCAATCCATTATTACTACTACATAATCTTATTACAGATACACTTAATTAATAAGGTGACACACATGACACATGAAACTTTGATCACTTTACTAAATAATATTTCCAAGAAATTAACACAATTTTCGTAAGATAATATGTTGGTCTTGGGCATAAATTTCGCTCTACGCACATTCACATTTAAAAACCCATAAAACTATGGATAACCCGCCAAAAAAAATACACTCAAAAAAGTGGCTTCAGAATGAAGCAATGCAGTTTCAAATTAAATAGACGCAATGTCATATTTAAGAGGTAGTTTATTTATAAATATAGGGCTAAGCTGCATTTGGTTTGCCTGGAAGTCCACTAAAAGAGAGTCTACTCACACAATTAGGACAATATATCGGCCCAGTCATAATGATACTTGATACTCATGGTAGCAGATATAAATACAAAACTAGTGCTACGATACACACTTGTTCGGGTCGACATAATTCGGCACGATTAGGCACAGCCGCGCGGCTCGGTTGTGCCGAGGCATGCTAACGCGAACAAGTGTACCCTTTGCGAAGGTTAAAACCTACACAGGAAAAGCGGAGAAAAAATACACCCGTACTCTTAACCATATAATTTAAAAAACATAAATCTCGTTGCTGTCTAAAACAACAGTATCTTACATCTATTTAAACAACTCGAATAACTGAGTTTCGTCAGTAATTTTTGGAACTGACGTCCTTACGTACAATATTAAGTATTGTGACATAAACAGATGATTACGATCACACATCGTCACTTCATCTTCAAGATTTATAACATAATTTATCACGTTCGTAATTAATCGTAAATTAGACAGTGTTACTGAATTAGGTGACATTTTATATACATAAATATTGTCATGACTACATCAGATAATCATCCATGCATCACAGATGCCACAAACATTCATGTTCGCTGATTTAAAGAAACGGTTGAAGAAAGAAAAAAAATCTAACAACATGCATGATAAAAGAATGCATGATAAAAGATAACTTCACAATGTATTGATGATTCTGTGTTGAATCGGAATTCATAACAAACATCTTCTTTCCAACAACTCCATCTCTTCATTGTACAATCTATGCTCGGTTTACTCAAGTCTATAATCTTATCGGATTGCTGACTCATAGTATTAAAGGTGAATAGATTCTAGTCCTTACTACAACCTAAAAGGATATGAATAACAAAACTATGAACCTTATGCTTGGTTAATGTCTAACATCCGAGTGTAAGTTATAGGTATCGGGCTTAAATTTAATTGTACCATCTTAAATACTGTTGTTGGTAGCAATGTCAATAATTTACCACTTCCATTTTTACCTAAAATAGTTCAATTCACAGTTTTAATAACTAAAAAGACCCCCAAAATTTTAATTTAGGCGCCGCGCCATTCGTGGACGGTTCATTCTGTTCGGGCTCGTAAGACATACTGCAGAAGTCTAGGTTAGCGGCAGTGAAAGGCTTAAATTTGTCCTGGAACTCTTGCCAGGTGCAGCCCTCCAAGGGGCAGATAGGAGACTCCCTCTCATTGATGAAGAATTGGACACGGTAGGACGAGCTGTTAGGCTGGCCACCGAGTTCGTCGCACCTGGAAGAATTAAGATGATGTGAGCATTACTTCAAACCATTGACCCTGGTCAAGCGGAGTTAATTGGAAACGTTGATTTTATTCTAGAGTTCAAGGTTGAAAAAATATAAAATAATAAAGATAGTACACATGTAATAAAAATAGGAACGGAATAGGAAATGTATTGAACCTGTTTATACTAATAATCATTTTTGAAGACTACATCGCAGCCAAACCGTATGAAGAATGATTGACAATCCAAATAAAATATTACTAGCAGATAACAAGACATCATAAATATTTAAACAGGAAGGTGATATTATTAGACTTTGATAGTACTCATACAGCAGGGGTATAGATAGGTGGACTCAAGATAAAAAAAGACGCTTTGACAGTAAATATCAACTCTTCAATGAATGACAAGCTCGTGCATAGATAACGGAAATCAATAGACTCGCTACATATGTAACAGCTGATAAAGTACTCGAAAATGATATAATTCATTGGATCAATGATAACAGAGCTACCTTAGCTCTGTTATCATTAATGTCAAAAAAAATGAGACATGGCCTCCTGCGTGATATAATAATCCTATCAATTGCCTATAATAATGGCTTCGAATTAATCTTAGGTAATTTGCATTGTAATGCAATTTAGGTACCTTTATTAGGCAATTATACAAATGTGAGTATTAATCATATTTCTGTGGTTACTGAATAAAAAGTACCTAATTATTCCGACGGTGAAGTTTTTGCCGAAAAACTAATAATAGGTAATAAACGAAGACTGCCTGCCTGAAAATAGACAGTAGACACGATATAAATATACAATGACCTGAGCACCTGTTTGCAAAGGTAAACGTACTGGTGATATTATCGATGGTACAGTGAATTTATTTTTAAACTCAACCGCAAATTTTATATATGGGGTATAAAAATACAATTAACGAAGCGAATATAATAATTTTCTTGTTCTGGACCAGACCTGGGAACGTTATAGTTACAGAGATATTGAAGGTCAAAATTCCAACTTTACTAACAATTTTAACGAAAAAAGTTTTTAATGAACACAATTTTAAATACCTCCTTGATTCCTGTACCGTTACATACACCCATATATTTGCACAATGTTTTGACTATTAATGAGATGCATGAATCTCATTTATATACAGGTTTGAAATTGAAAACATGCGACAAACCGAAATGGGAGATTGTACTCATCATTATGAACAACTTTTACTAAGGGACCAAAGATGCAATCGCAAAAAAAACAGCTGTTCCCTACATTTTGACGAGTCATGCGAACATAAATGTAATAATTCATAATAATAATTCATAATTCATTTAATAATTTGTTAACATAGGTACAATAAATAGTTGGTATAAGAACATCTTTGGTCCCTCAGTAAAAGTTGTTCATAATGATGAGTACAATCTCCCATTTCGGTTTGTCGCATGTTTTCAATTTCAACCTGTATATGAAATCGCTAAGTTTGTTAAAACAAATAATTTACTTTTTGAACCTAATATTAAAACAAATAAACGAAAAGCCACGCAATTTGATTAAAAATACCAGTTCCTAGGGATTCCGACGTAGTTGCGTATTTATGGTGCCACTTATTTATAATTCAATTCCAAATTTTATAACCAATCTTCCTTACAGAAAATTTTACATAGTTTACAAAATGGCTCATTTCACATAGTTTTTATTCTATAACAGAATTCCTCAAAAAAAAACTCCTTGTCAGTCTTATCATTACAGAAACGCATCGTAAATCATCGTACCTATTAATAAGTGTTACATAAGTACGTAGTAAATTAATAATATTCTGTACATTTGTTTAGAGATTTGCATATCGTGCTAGCACCAGCATCTTACTTTAATATTTGTATGGCAACTTATGGTGAAATGTGCCATCGCACTAACAATTTCTGTACCTACCATCTTTTGTACCGCATTTACTGCAAATAAATAACTTTGACTTTTGACTTTGACAAATTTTGACACCAAAAACAAAAGTCGTTTCCCAGCATTTTTTTTTACCCGACTGCGCCAGAAGGAGGGTTATTTGCATTTTTACTTAGTTTGATGTACAGAAAGCGTAGTTGATGGCTATGTGATGTGTTTTTTTTACACCATGTATGTAGTATCATCATTCTACTATTTAAAGTACATAGACTAACCTGCTAAGCACAGCAATAATATTGACAGAAAACGCTCCAATGTAGCTGGTCCTCCACACCCTTTGCGGATCCATGTTCAAGGCCTGCAGGGGAGCGTCTTCTCTGTACAGGCCCAGGGCGCAGAACACCATCTCCATCATGGTGTCGTGGGTGAAGTGGGCGCTCACCTTCCTGCTTCCACCCTCGACAAATGCCGCGAAGTTATCGTACAGGTCCTTAATTGGTAAACGACCAAGGTGCTCGTTCACCTAAAATTCGAGTAAAAGATTTTTAATAAATTTTTCAATCTGTAGAACTCTACTTAGTCTCTACTTCGTCCTTGGATGGGTGACCATCTTTACATACCAAGACCCCTACGTGCCTCGGAAAGCACGTTAAATCGTTGGTCCTGGCTGTCATTCATGGATCTTTGACAGTCGTTACGGGTCGTCAGAAGCCTGAAAGTCTAACAGCCAGTTTTATCAAGGGGTTTCGTATGGCCCAGTAACTGGGTTGTGGAGGTCAGATAGGCAGTCACTCCATGTAACAATACTAGTACTCAACTGCATTCTGTAGAACTGGAAGCCGACCCCAACTTAGTTGGGACAAGGCTAGGCAGATGATGAATATGTCGAACACTAGTTACCAAAATATGAGTTTATTATTTCATCAAATTATTTGTACTCAACAGTTTCTAGCCCATTCTTCCCCTTAGAGATAATTTTAGAACAGGTAACTAGCTTCATCTTTCTGAGTCACTTGACTTTTAAAAGTGCCTGTAGATAATTTAATTAAAATAATTGCTCTGAGCTCAGAGCAAACTCAGAGCAATTCTGAGAGCTCAATAACGAAGATCGTGTAAGCGAAGTGAGAGCAACCATTTATTTGGCAGATATTTGACAGATTCAGAAAAACATTATCATTAAGTAACAAGTTTACTATGTAGGTAACGTGGCAAGCGTCATCGTCAAACGCATCATCGCTTTACATCAGAAGAGATTATGGCTAATAGCGATCCCGCCCAATATAAAATGCATTCCATAAATCCAATCAAACTCACCCAAGACCCATAGCCGTTCCTATGATAATGCCTGATGTCATCATAGTACTCTAAGACGATGAGTTCCTCATCAGTGAAGGCGGCACACCACGGGGACTTGTGGTGGGGTTCCCAGGAGCGAAAGAACCGACACATCTCGTAGATAGAAAAGACCATGGAAGCGTTCAGTTTAGTAGCGATGCCAAGACGGTCCTGGACTGCGTTTTGGACCTGTGAAAATTATTGTAAAATGTCCTAAGTAATGAGCAAAAAAACAATTCAATGATAATAAACAATGAAATGTATATGATTAACACTTTTTGCTATTCAAGAAAATTGCCATGTTTGCAAATAGCTTTTTTTTTCACATAAAAACATCATGATTTTCTAAATTTCATAAATTTTTCGACGGTGACTTTTTAAAGAAGTACTAGATTTTAAAGCAAATAACACTTACAGCAACATACTCTGGAGTAACAAAATATGTGTCCAGTTGATGCGCCAGAGTTTGTCCACCTTTCACTTCCTGTTGATACCGATCGCAATTCTCATACGGCTGAAAAAGATAAGCATTAATTAGTAAAGTATTTACAAAATTTTTGGCTCCTCTCCCAGTTCAATGTCCTGTGCTTTAGTGAACATTAAAAAGATATTAATCTGAACTTGTTACAGATCATAACAGCTTTTATTTCAGAAGCGAAGATTCATTGTTCTATTTAAATTCTCATATTTATTTGAAAGGGAAAATTACATTCTGCCTGATCAGAATGGAAAATAATTAATTATGTATTTTGTATAATACAAAACTACTACTAGTAATCGTGTTTTTATTGCAAACAGCAGTAATTTGTATAAACAACGGACAATCAAGTCAACTGTTATATTTGAAAAGTTTTTCTTTTCCATTTTCTTATCCAAACTCACCCTAATAACATCATCTCTTTGCCTTGATGCCTCCACAGTTACATTTAAGTTGATACCATCAGTTAACCCATGTACAAACGCCATACAGCTGGTGACAGTCCTCTGCTCATTCGTGGGCCTAAAGTAGAACTTATCAGCCTGACCGAAGAGTAGGTGTGGGTACTTCTCCCGGATCCTCTTGCCGATGTCAAAGAGTTCATCGTATCCGGTTCCTGTGAGGTAAGATGTCGACACGTCCATCGTGTCGTTCCATTTGAAGTTTCTGAAGTCTTCGATGTCCTAGAATTAGATGATTCATTGTTGATAGATGAATAGGTCCGTTTTCTGATGATGCGAGTTTATGTACCGCATATGAAAAGTTTCACGTGCAGAATATGATATATTGAAGAACCCGAAATTTGGCTAAAATATGAACAAACAAAACCCCAATGCCAGGATCTTTATTGATACCTAGTTAGATCGTCTGATTTTACCATTTTACATATTTTATTAAGTTTATAGAGGTATGTGGAACAGGGTGCAAAGTCCACTCGTACTCTATGAAAATAATAGTTTAAAAAACTAAAAAACACGCTTTAAAAACCAAACTAAAAAAGGAGAAAATAAATTAATTCAATTAAAAAGCGTGGGGTGCTTTTTGAGGTATTTTTATAATCAATTAATGTCAAGCACCCCACGCTTTTTAATTGAATTAAATTATTTTCTCCTTTTTTAGTTTGGTTTTTAAAGCGTGTTTTTTAGTTTTTTAAACTATTATTTATTTTCTATTTTTTAGTTCTGCTAACTACAAAAACGTGATTATTTTCTCATTTTTTTTTTAATTATTGAATTGTCATCGGTCCTCGACAAGTTTACAAAGTTTCAATGAAATCTGACCGTTTAAAGTGGGTCAAAATCGTGCTCAAAGGAGTCGGTTACATACAAACAAACAAACAAACATACAAGTGAAGCTAATATAAAGCGTGTAAAAAGAGGATCCTCCGACCAGACGGATGTTGTGTCTGGTGGGCAACTGCCCGACGGTTGATGTCGGGATGTTGTATATATTAGTCACGCGGTAAACTCTGCTTGCGCGATGCAGGATTTGTGTGACGTTAAGTATTTGATGCGTAGTTCGTATGTGGCGTTGTAGATGCCGCCACAAGTTCGTAAGGTGGAAGCTCCGAGGTATCCCACAAAATTCAAATTTACTTACCTTTTCTGCAATTTGCAGGACACTGTCAAGCTGTATGTTGAAAAAAATATGATCCGCGACCGTAACAAATCAGGCTTTACATAATTATACTAGTTCAAATTACTAATAAAACCCTCTAAGTTCATTTAATTCCATTAAATAAGTTTTTCACGAAACATTTTAATCAACATACAACCTGCCACTGACTTGCAAATTCCAAAAAGCAAAGCTTTTAATCTGATTATTTTTATCACCATCAAAATAACCATCATTATGATGCCTACAATTATTACCAACATTCAAGCAAATAATTTACGATAGGTATAAATAGGTAGGTACCTGAGCACAAAGTTTGCTAGTGGCAATATTCCAGCTGTTGACAATTTCATCCTTCAAGAGTGCGACCTCTCTCATGCCCTGAGTAACGCTGGTGCCGGGGTTCCTGTTGCCATGGCGATTGAGCGTCCATATTGACACCGCTTGGCAATCTGGAACAAAGATGGAGTGTTAGTTTCAGTTACAAGAAAAAGAAAGGTCAGCGACAGTAATAAAAAATTATAAAAAGCCCCCGACACAAACAGACCTCAAAAAGTAAAAAAAAAATTATGTATTGGGCCTTAAGTATAAAAGCTGTGGGTAATTTTTTTTATCAAAGCATACAGTCGCGTTGCGGGACGGTAAATCATCAATAAAACAAAAAAAATATGATTTGATAATATTTTTTGGGTCATCGAACGTAGGTAGTGGAGTTAAAACCTGAAATATCAGTTTAATAAAAACTTTTTGTCCACTTTCCTCAGACGTCTCAGGTTATTGATATCTAAACACGATAAAACAAATAAATGTATTTTCTCAACTCATGTTTATTCCTGACTCCAAACAAAATATATCATTGGATCATTATTTAATCATGTTTAGATTTCGATACCCATCATATGCGGAGTTTTACTACTACTGCAAGTATACGAATGTGTACAAGCTTAAACAGCTGCAGTGACCAGCACCCTAATTGCGTAACTCACGATCAATCATAATCTATTTCCTTTTGAAAAAGACGGCTAAACCATTGCTTTATATGTTCGAAAAATGTGTCTGCTCAACAACGTAAATAACGCAATGAATATTGTTGAACTGTCAAAATGAAACCGATTATGATTAATTGCGTGTTACACAATTAGGGTGCTGACTGACGTTCACCACGATAGCATAAGGCATTTTTGTGAATTAATTATTGAATACTATTCTCACAACTAAGACAACACTTGCATTGACATTAATTGCCAATTCGTAAATTTTTATACTTTTATAATGTTATTTCATTTTTAATTATTATCTAATATAAACCAAATATTTAATCCTACTTTAGTTTAATTAATTTATATGTTATTTGATTGTACATCAATATAATATATTTAATACGATTTTTTTAATATGTTTGTTAAATTGATAGATTTATAGTTTGTTTTACACTATTTTAATGAAAATGTATAAATAAATTAGTGCATGTGATATTAGCCTGTAAGTAATTATTGCACTTACAAATGTATATCGTGCACTTTTAATTGAAATGTAACGTGTACGCAATTGTAGGCTAACCTAAATGAAAAAATAAATATTGACAGTGCAGTGACATATTTCTCGCCTTAATTGGCAAATATTAAAACAACGAATTTCTAATTTGAATGATTGATCGTCAGTACCCTGACATCATCCTAACGTTTGATCGTATTGTTGGCAATTGATGAACAATCGTTTTGGAGTATCAATACAATATCTCGTTTATTTCATTACTACATTTATTCAATGCAATCATCGTCATCATCTGCTTAGCCTCTTCCCAACTCTGTTGGGATCGGCTCCCAGGCTAATTAGGTGCACCTGAATACCAGTATTTTACATGGAGCAACTGCCGATCTGACCTCCACAACACACTTACTGGGTAACACGATGCCCCTTCGTAAGACTGGTTATCAAACTTTCGGGGTTCTGACGACCCGTAACGGCTGTGAAAGATCCACAAATCACAGCATGTAGCAGGGGCCAGTGTCCTCCCAAAATAAAAAGACTCAATTTTTGTTATTTTATAACAACACAAAAAAGTCATCAAAAGAAACATTAGGTATACTTTATAAAAATGGAGAAACCTAAAAAATATTTAAAAAAATACTCGATCCAAATCCAAACTCAAGGCAACTTAGAAATCATCACTACTTTTTATAAACAGGAAAACCACGGCCAGCGAGCAAATAAAAACCCGAAGCCATCTTCGGGTTTTTATTTGCTTGCTGGCGTAATTTTCAAAAAAAAAACTATAGTTATGCGTAATAACTACCTAACTGCTTTTTAATGTATGCAAAATAAGTTTGTTTTTGTGCTCTATAATTGTGTCAACCACTTGACAAACACCGGTAACCGTCAACATGTACTTAGAGGAGGTTGGAGTAAGGAAGAGTATATAGTTCAGAAATTATCCCATAGGCGTTCCCACTACTGGGACTAAAAGTATTCTACAGAATACCGTAAGCCCTTATCCATGTCATGACTACACCAACCTGAGTGCCAAATTTCATCTGCTCCGAAATAAGGACACACAGAGCAACACAGCTACTTACGCATGAATAATATTAAGCACGTATGGATTGTTGATATTCTTATGTATACACTTTTTATGTGGTTCTAAATAAGGTACTTAGTCCATAAGTACTATTTCTTAAAAGTTCTTAGTAGTAGGTAGACAGTTGTCAGTTGTTGTAGTTATTAAAAGTTAAGTTGAGTTTGGTTTTTTCCCTTTTAAAATAAATAAATAAAAACATTTATTTTCAGAATCACTTCCATATTTGTTAGTAATAATGTACGCTTACAAACTAGTGTTAGTAACATTAATATACTTAGGAAGAAGCTGCGCGAGGCACGCCGATCCTGGGGACTGTCTACTTGACTGCGTGCAGTCGTATCCTCCGCCCCAAGATCGGTGAGTCCCACCTATCAGCCAATGTTCTAAGCATACGTTCGTATGGAAAAGCCTTTCTTTAATTGATTTTAAAAGTACCCGAGAACGAAGGAACACCTGCAACATATGAATTTTATGTGTCACTGCCTAATTTTTTATATTTTGTACCTATTGCATATAGGAATTTTATTCTAAATACATCATCTTCACATAATTAATGTAAACAAGGTTTTGTAAAACATGTTAAAAGAGCAACTGTCAATACGAATTCCACACGAATCTATCTTTTGGAAGGGACGACTAGAATCAATTCAATTTTCATGTTCATTTTAACGTTCAAAAGTGCCTTTTAATGACCTTCCTGAAATAAATGATTTGACGTTGACAGCAGTTAAACGTTTTATTGTGAAAAAGAAAGACAGCAGTTAAACGTTTTATTGTGAGAGAAAAAAACAATGTAATCAAACATTTACTCGGCCACTATAAAAATGCTGTGCATCAGTGACACAGGCATATAAAGCCTGGTCCACACCTGCGGATTTAGACAATACTATAGTAATACTAATTTTGTCGTATGAGGACTTGTTAGAACTATGTTTATCGAATGGATAAGCTATATTTTTATAATTTGTTAGCTATCACTGAAGACATTATACTGTGTCGCTGGCTTAGCTTTTGCATAGTACCTAATAAGTGTAATTATAGTGTTTTACGCAATTAGGGTGCTGGAAGAGCTGAACAAATAATCGAGTCTTTTATAATGTAAGTTTCTTATTTTGTTAAAATGATTCGACACGATCCGTACCTTCCCTGCCTGATATACATTATCACCTACATCTACAATGTGAAAAAAATGTTGTAAAATTCTACTAAGAATGAAAACTTCAATGACCTCGATCTGTCAACTGTTTCTTGAAAGTGACGCTTGCAAAGAAAATGAATTTGCTTATTAGTTTCACTTTATTTAACTGAGTCTTGGTACGTTACTAAATCTATTGAAGTCTTAATGCTACTGTTTCTTTTGTTAAAATTGACAGCTTAGAGTAACACGTCACAACGACGCAAGGTCATTCCTAAAGTTAAATCGCATTGTATCCACCACAGAATAGGTTGTCTACAAAAGACGACCTTATTTTTTACAGGCTAGTGATAAAATAACTTTAGTTATAACCTGATTATTATAAATGTACACTTGGGGCAGTCAAAGTCAAAAAGATTGCCAAGATTGAATTCACCCGCCCGCGTACCTTCCTATCTCACCGCTGACGCCTACCAGTACGGTCTGCACTCTCGTGTCTTCTGCACTATTATTTTCGTTTAAATTTCTGTTGCTGACGCTTCATGCCGAGCCATAATGCCAATATTTTGACGTTGACAGGTGCAGATTTGCACAGATGAAAATCAGGGCATTTATTCGAGCGGTCTTAGCCTTCAAATTAATTAGAATAGGTATTTTGTTCCGAGAATACGGAAGATAAATATGGCAGGCGCGTGGTTGTCAACACGAAAGCGTGAAATAAACGTAATAAAAGATCGGTGTATTCAATCTGCCCCACAAGGCCACAATACACAAGAATGAATACAAACCTACTAAAAAGTGGCGCCAAAAATTGCCCAATGTGGCCAAAGCCTAACAGCACGTGTTTTTATTTACAAATCCTTATTCATGCAGACAATTGTGAGAATGACTTATTTATTCTATCGTTAGCCATAATTATCTTTTGTCATTGTTTTCTATTTTCGTGGCAGATATTTAACGGATAGACTCAAATAATCTTTGTTTTATGAAGTCATTGAATTTTTTAGCCTTTTTTGCGAAAACTAGTCCAACTTTTCGTCACGTACTGCTTAACTATACGTATTATAAACGACTTGTCTACCAAACCGTTTTTTTTTTCGATTCGCATTTCTTTTGGTCCATTTGGTTTTTTAGGGTTCGTGCCTCAAAAGGAAAAAAAAACGGAACCTTCTTTATACGATCACTTCGTGGTCCGTCTGTCTTTTTATCACGACCCTTTTCCTCAGGAATGCGAGCAGGTATCCAGTTGAAATTAATATCAACGACCTGTGACGTTGCCCTTGTAGCTACAAAAAAAACAAGCTTCTCAGTCAACGCAATATACCAATATTTTGATACTAGCAGATAATCCTTTAGGGTACATGTCGTTGACCTAGCTTTTTTTTAGTTCAGCATTTGCAACAGTGACTGCGATTTGATATCGTCACTGTTTTTGTTTTAATTATTTTGTTACTCTCGCGAGTCTGGTGTGAGAAAGGTTTTTTACACGCTTTATATTAGCTTCACTTGTATGTTTGTTTGTTTGTAACCGACTCCTTTAGACGCTATTTTGACCCACTTCAAACGGTCAGATTTCATTGAAACTTTGTAAACTTATCGAGGACCGATGACTATTCAATAATTTAAAAAAAAATTGAGAAAAATGAAAAAAACACGTTTTTGTAGTTAGCAGAATTAAAAAATAGAAAATAAATAATAGTTTAAAAAACTAAAAAACACGCTTTAAATACCAAACTAAAAAAGGAGAAAATAATTTAATTCAAGTAAAAAGCGTGGGGTGCTTGGCATTAAGTGATTATAAAAATACCTCAAAAAACACCCCACGCTTCTTCCTTTTTTAGTTTGGTTTTTAAACCGTGTTTTTTAGTTTTTTAAACTATTTTTTTCTGACAATTCGGTAGGTAAGCTCGTACTGCTCCCCAGGTCCTCACAACGTACCTATGTACTGTTGAAAGGAATATTGTATCCCGGACAATAAACATCTCTTGTCCAACTATGTTGAGGTTGGCTTCCAGTCTAACCAGACACAGCTAAATATAATTTTACCTGAAGCGCCCATCTGAACTCCACAACCCATTTACTGGTTAATACGGTCCCCCTGGTCAGACTGATTGTTAGACTGTTGGGCTTCTAACGACTCGTAACGACTGTCAAAGATGCTGCCAACTGCTTAACGTGATTTCCGTGGCACGAAAAAGCATTAAGAGTATGAATAATATTTATTTATATAATTTCGATCTACCAGGTTCACCTATTCTACACCAACCGAGTGAACAATTTCTTAATTATTATTATGGTTGTTATCATGGCCAATATAATTACGAAGTATACAAACTAAATTTCTGGAGAAAATATGCATGAAAGCATGGTTAATGGAAATAAATATGGCATAGTCCAAAAAAATTGATGAATATTTTTTTAAGAGAAAAATAAACCACAAACCCAACCGTCAGTTGGACTACACCCTAATTGCGGAACTCACGATTAATCGTAATCTGTTTCGTTTTGAAACAGATGGCTAAACCATTGCTTCATATGTTCGAAAAATGTGTCTGCTCAACAACGTAAATAACGCAATGAATATTGTCGAACTGTGAAAATAAAACCGGTTACGCAATTAGAGTGATGTTTTTGAATACATAAAGATAAATTTTGAATTCTATAAGAGACAGTTTTACTAAAGTCAAACTATTTTAATATTTTTTGTATTAAACTAAAACTTGATAAAACTAGAATGCAAAATTACACGTTAAGTAGGTTAGGCAGGTACTTAATTTAGAACCAAAAAAACAAAGAGTGAACGATCTAAAAATAAAACTTATTAGCTATCAAATGTTACTCAATATAAATGCATAATAATATGTAGGTGATTCAAAAATCACGTTTTTTAGTATCAACGATCTAATCGAATCAAAATGTTTAGATTTCCCTGTCACTAGGTAGGTAAATTATTATTAGCAAGCGACTGTTAATTTAATACAGGCTGAGTTTAAATTCAGTGGCACAACCACAGAGAGCATTTTTTTCCCGAAAATGTTTCGAGATTGAAGGCATCAGCCTATACAGCGTGTATCAGTAACTGTCAAGTTAGTCAACTTCTTCTAACTTAACAGACAGCTGTGCTACTGGGGAGTTTGTTGCGCTACTTCTTCTTCCCAGCTAAAGCACTAGGAAGTGGTGAAGGGCGGGCGTTTTAGGGGACTGCCTTATGTAATTTTGACATTCAAAAAGTGCTGACTCTCAGCTTAGTTTGAATTAATGACTTTTGATTTTGTGATCGTACAACTTTCCCCATGGAACCAACACCGTAATTGTGAAAAAACTATCCCACTCATCGAGAGGAGGCCTGGGTCCCAGCCGTGGGAACATTATATGCTGATTATGCTTAATCAGGTGTCCCACACAATGGGTCGAGAATGTGTTAAAGTTTTGAATGAGGCAGCTCTGTGGGGTAGCTCTAACCCAAAGAAGGGAAGACATAAAAATACCTAAAAAAAAAAGGAATACAAACCATCAAATGATAAAAAGTATTAAAACCTATCAAACTATAATTAAAACTACAGATTAAGGCATTTACAGAGCAGAGCACTTCCTCTCAGTGTAGGTACTAACACTAAAGTACATAACTCATCTCCGCAAACAAAAAACTTTACATTTTTTACTAACAAATATTAAGGCGAATTACATACCGGGTTTTCCCGAACACTGTATTGGTAAAGTAAACCACAAGTAAGTACACACACTAACCATAATTAACGAACCAAGACCACAATACTCAGAACTGATTACATAAAAGAGCAGCTAAGTACGAGTTGGATTCGCACGGGAAGGATTCCGTATAACCGTATAATATTTAACACTACATTAGAAAAATAAAACTTTTGTTTAAAAACAGTATGCATTATAACTATATTAGTTTGACATTTATTTGTATTGTCATTATCATCAGAAAAACTTCTTTGCATTTTGTACTACACACTCTAAAAATTTCAAGTCTCTAACTGTTACGGTTTAAAAGTTACAGCCGTGTGACAGACAAGCGAACGGACAGTGGGGCCTTAGTATAGTATATACTGCAACATATGCATGCAGCATAATGTTGGCAGCATTTTTGTACGAAACACGAAAAACATTTACAAGTGTTTGCGAACTTTAATTCAACAATAAGATTCAATTGACCAAAATAAACAATTGACCTTAAGAGAAGCACGTAGATATTACGCACAAGTACGTTTCTGAGAAGTGTTGGTGCGTGTGCCGATGTCAAACATGATAGATGGGTACTGAATAGTCAATCAAGTATAGTTATTTGTGGTTTAATTGCTTAATACTTATATTTATTATTTATTTAAAATTTCGTACATAACACCCTAACAGCTATGCTCCAATGCGATGTTACTACTATAAACAAAAGTTTCAAAAGTCATCTTACTTACGTTAATGAACAAAATTAACAAGAAATTAACATGAAAACAACACAACATTAAATATTTTGAATGCACTTCAGTGCTACTTCTGTGAACCTCTTCAGGCTGCACTGAAATATATCAAGTTCCATAGAAATAATATTGACCAATCTTATGACTCGTGACAAGGGGGCAAACTTGTTCAGGTTTGTCCTAGAAGATGGCTCCAGTAGCGTTGGCGTCGGGCGATGCGCGCCACCGCATCCTGCTGGCGCGCACAGCCCCAGCTCTGCCAGAAGTTCGGGGTGGTGCAGCCAACCACGCAGCACCCGAAATACAAAGCTACAAAGAGCGATGTCCCTCCGCACAGCCGGCCTGCTGTACCCTACCATCCCTATTACGAAGAGACTCGGGGTACAACAGCGGAAAGAAGGGATAAACGCCGTACTGCTTGAAATACAGAAACCGAGTGAATTTGTTCTGGATTATTTCCACTATGACTCTGTATTTAGCCTCATGGGGGCTTCAAATTATAGCACTCGTTTCAAGACGGCTCCGTACCAGCGCATTGTACATGATTTTAACCATGGCCGTATTCTGAAAGTCCTTGTAGTTGAAATGATTCCTGACATAAGTAAGGGCTTTCTAAAGCAGCACATGCAAGATCTTTGAACGACGTAAAGCCTACAAGTTAGTAATTCAATGCAAAGTAACTCTTACATAACTGTAAAAAAGTACACATTACAAGTATTGCCGTGAATGTGATTGTCGGCGTTAATTCTAATTCATAGCTTACCTTACCGGAAAGAGTAGCATTACAATGTCTTAATGGTTTTATGTTGATCGTGAATCAATCATTCGGCTTAGCCTTTTCCCAACTATGTTGGGGTCAGCTTCCAGTCTAACCAGATTCAGCGTGAATTTCCAACCTAATAGTCAGATATATTACGTTTCAAATCAATTGACTAAGAGGTATGCATCTCCCTGCAGAAATACAATTTTAAATTTATATAAAAGAAAACACTCTGTAAATAAGCATACGATATGTTAGAGAATTGTTTAGACATTCAGGATGCAACATGCTGTTTCTGCTGCTTAGGTTAATAAATAATATTCAAACTGGTGGCTAATTTGATTACTTAATTTTATTATTTTAACGACATTTTGTCTACAAATCATGACACATATGAGGATAGCTAAGAAGGCAGGTACAGTCAGCCCCAAAAAGATGATATACAGCGATAAGAATTCATTCTATTGTCTACAATTTGTTATGGAGGTCAGATAGGCAGTCGCTTCATGTATACAGGTACTGGTATACAGGTGCATCTGGTTAGACTGGAAGCCAACCCTAATATATTTGGGAAAAGGCTAGGCAGATGATGATGATTGATATTATTGAACAAAGATTTTAGAAAATGATATGAATTCTTAGATAACAATAACAACAAGATAACATCATACATAAATATGCACATATGGATAGAAATTAGTTTAAAATTGCTGGTTCATCATGTTTTGCCAGGTTCGGCGTACAAAATAGTTTATAATATTTAGTTTAAAATTATAAATAATACTTAATGTTTTTTTTTTTTATTATAGTCAAAATTCAATCAATTCAAATATATAATCAGTAAATACAAAAATTTAGTCAAAAAAAAATATTATTATAATTGTCGGCTGACTGTAGGTACAGTGGGCTGCAACAGTTAGGTAGGCTAGTTGTATTAAATTTTTTATACAACTAGGGTACCCAATTGATGCAGCCCACCGTACATAATTACATCACAAAATATAGAGACTTTGACTTTGACCTCATATGAACGAAAAGAGTTCAAGGTTCTGGTTTGGAAGTTTTTTGGAATACTAACGACCTAATATCAATCGGCCCTCGTAGAATTCGAACAAAAAGGACACAAAAAATTAATATTCTTATATCCCACTTCAAACTTCGTACATCCGTTCACAACACTCTTAGGAATACATATGTATTACAAATTATCAGTTCCACGCACATCTTGATCCAACCTTTACTATGAGCGATGGCAACAAAAGAATCATCTTTAAACAAATGAGTACGGACCTGTCAGCTCTTTTAGTGCATAGAATCTCGGAATAAGATCACTCTGAATAGAGAGAGGCAGGGAGGGACATATACACGTAAACTGTTACCATGAATTTATTATAACATTCAACATACCCTAGCGTTGAAATTTTTCGTCGGTTAGGTATTAAAAAGAAAATCGGCTGTTTCATACAAAAGTGCAATAAACATGTGCATAGGTATATATTTTGACCGAAGTGCAATACCTACGGGAGGTTATTGTACTTCGATCAAAATGTACGCAAAGGCTAATTTTTATTAAATAACTGACGAAAAATTTTAACTCGGGGATTCAGAATCACGTACAGACTCCAAGGGTGACAGGTTGCGCATCGATGTCGCTGCCACCAATATATATTTGACAAAAACTATTACATCCTAGGCAACTATTACATTTAGGCAAAGACATGAACAGTTTACTCATTTTCTTTACTGTTTTTTTTATGTAAGCAATGTACCTAACACCTCAACATCAATCACATAAAACCTCATAATTAGGAATAATATTGCTTGAATAACTGGTTGATGATTTTATGAAACGAAACCTTTTTACGTATTTCTGTTTTGAAAGTTGTTCTTATTAAGACTGGACTCTCTAAGGGTTCCGTCGCACTCACTTATTTGGGAAGAGATACCAATTTTTTTACTTGGTATTTTAATATAATATGTGTATGTTTTTGGTTAGCAGATAGAAAATGCCTATGGCATTAAGTCCGCCTCTCTACACGTGTGGTTAAAGTGTATTTTTTTTATATAATACGAGGCAATTTGACTCTTCTATTTGTCTGTTGTGTAGATTTATTTTTATTATTTGCCATGATAAATTAAGATAATGATTTATTTCTCACCTCAATATATAAGTATAAATACATAATTAAAAGCAATACATATTCATTAATAATAGGTCTTTACCTATGAAATTGCCGTTTTGTATGAAAAAATTTAAACGAATTTTTTTCATGTATTTTTTATTTGTATTAATCGAAGTAATCACCCATGCAATCAATGCATCTTTGCCATCGCAGTGGCAGTTTATTGATGCCCTTCTTAAAGAAATCAGCTGGACGGGAGGCAACAAATTCTTCAAAGGCATTTTGTACTGCCTCTCGGGTATTGAATTTTTTTCCCGCCAAGAAGTTATCCAAATTCTGGAAAAAGTAGTAGTCTGTAGGCGCAAGGTCTGGTGAGTAGGGCGGATGACGGAGAGCTTCCAACCCCAGTTCTTGCAACTTGGAGACCGTCTGCTGTGCAGTATGAGGTCGCGCGATGTCGTGCAGGAGCAGCGGAAACGAGCGATTGACCAATGCTGGTTGGAGATGTGCCAGCTTCTCCATCATTGTGTTCAGTTCTTCACAGTACACATCTGCAGTAATGCTCACCCCGTTTGGTAAGAAGCTGTGATGAATCACACCGGCGCTAGACCACCAAACAGTGACCATCACTTTTCTAGGGGTAAGTTTTCGTTTAGGGCATTGTTTAGGTGCTGAACCAGGATCCAACCAACTTGCTGAGCGCTTGCGGTTATCAAACAGAATCCATTTTTCATCGCAGGTAACAATGCGGTTCAAAATTCCTTCATTTGTGTGTCTGTTGAGCAGTGCAAGGCACGTCTCGACGCGTACTTCGCGCTGACGATCATTGAGTTCGTGGGGCACCCATTTGTCAAGCTTTTTTACCTTGCCAATTTGACGCAAATGGACCAATATTGTTTTGACGCTAACGTCGAAAGCTGCTGCTAATTCAGCCGTAGATTGTGTATCATCAGCTTCCACAATCGCCTTTAATTCGTCATTGTCGACCAAAGTCTTCGGACGACCGCGAGGTTCATTTTTCAGGTCGAAATTTCCAGAATGGAAGCGAGCAAACCAATAACAGGTGGTGCGTTGGTTTGTAGTGTTAGCTCCGTAAACGTCGTTGATGTTGCGTGCCGCTTGTCCCGCGTTGCTGCCACGACGGTACTCATATTCCATAATTACTCGAATTTTTAACGTATCCATGATGACGAAAAAGATTGAAATGCGATGAAAATGTAACACTAATCAATAAACAAATGACTACTTTTGGAAAAAAAAATCCATGTTTTTAAAATAAAATTAATTTGAAATTAGAATTCTTACCCAAACAAAAATTATTTTGATTTGAAATGGCCAGTACTGCAAAACGGCAATTTCATAGGTAAAGACCTAATATATTGTGGGAGACTGTTGCCTAAGCTGGGCGTAAGGCCTATATTTCTGGACACTAGGTCTCCACCCCTTCAGAAGCAGTTACATCTAAGTTGTATTATACACTCGCACACAAATGCGGCAAGTTACATGAAACTATATTAATCCAAAAGAAGACAAATAACACTATAGACTATTTACTTATGGTTAGTACGTCCTTTTTTTTCGGTGGGAAATCATGAAATAACTTCTCCCGCTCATCGTGTCAGACTTTTACTGACTAAAACCCACCCGTGTTCCCTCAGTTGCCTGTGTGCCAGGGGCCGCGGTATCTCTTTCGAACAACCCGCACCTAGTACGTCCTTTAGTTAGTTAATATGTATAGCGAGCATAGCTACACATATTCAGTGAATTTTCAGCGGACTAGCTATCTATGGTTACTAAGATACCGATGGCATCTAAGGTTTAGTAAGTGTATCGTCTACGTACGTATAAAACAACGCTGTTTATCTCAATATTTCACAATGACACTAAACGTAGGGATTATTATAAAACATTCTGATTTAACCAGCTATCCATCGAGCTATGCATGTTCTAAGAATATTCAGAGATGCTCGTAAAATGTATGGCATTGGTGACTGTCTGTTTTATGTACTAACTAGCTTTTGCCCGGCGGCTTCGCCCGCGTGGAGGTCGAAAATTATCCCAAGGGAATGTACTACCGGGATAAAAAGTATCCTACGTGTTAATCCAGGTTATAAACTATGTGTGTGCCAAATTTCATGCAAATTCGTTTGGCTGGTTTTGCGTGATAGAGTAACAAACATCTAAACATGTAAACATCCAAACTTTCACATTTTAAATTAAGACACGCATCATCAGCCTATTGCAGTCCACTGATGGACGGCCTCTTCGGCCTCTTTGAGGCCTCTGCGATCACACGTGATTCAGCTCGATTATCGGCAACTCTCATCCAGTTACTCTCAGCCACCATAAGAAGATCGTTGCTCCACCTAGCCTACTTTACTTTACATACGACGATGCGCGGTCTCCACAAACAAAACACGCTAACAGACCTTTAAAAAAAATTATGGACTGGTGGGCCTGGCTAAAAATCACGCTGTCTCACCAGGCTTCGTGTCCGACAGAGGTAGTATCAGTGATGAGCAAGTTAGACGTAGTCTAAACGCACGTCATTGAGTGAGATGCAGGATAATTTATAGTAAAACAGGCTCGTAATTTTTTTAGAAAAGTCCTTCAGAAGATCGGGTTTTATGAAAAAACCACTGCATAAATCAATGACCAATAAAGTTTATTGAAATTTTCGATAACTTAGCTTTTTCGGTACTGGAGATTTTATTACTTAAACACGCCCAAAGTTAGGTTAAATTAGCAAGAAAAAAGGAACCTTTGTGGCACATAACTTTTTAATGGCTTCTTATTTTAGTATTCTGTTTCCGCACAAACAATATTAATAATGAGACAAAACCAAACCATGTTCAATTTTTGATATACGAGTATATTGTTGAACAATGGAGTAATACATTCCCGAAGTTTGTTTGGAAAAATGTCGACAAGATTCATTTCTTATGTTTATTGTATGAATAACGGTTTACTCAAAAATTCTCAGCAATTATTCTTTTACAATAATAAAGTTCATGTTGTTTACTGGGAAAAAAGGAGTGGAAAAAAAATTGGGAAACTATTTAGTATTTCACAAGCTTTTGCTAGCGGCTTCGCCCGCGCGGAATTTTCATCCCCTATTTAACCCCTATTTATTCCCTTAGGGGTTGAATTTCAAAAAATTCCGAAAAATTTCAAAAAAGGCCGCCGAGTGGGTCCTCATACAAATAAATCGAATAATTATATATTATTTATATATAAAATAATGATTCATATTCAGCCTATCATGTTCCCACGGCTAGGTCACACGGGCCTCCTCTCTTCAAGAGGGTGTGGTTAATTATCCACCACGCAGGCACAATGCGGGTTGGTAAATCGAATACCTTTAAACGAGCAATTCTTGTACATTTAAATATAATCTGAATCTCGGAAACGGCTCCAACGATTTTCATGAAATTTAGTATGCAGGGGGTTTCGGGAGCGATAAATCGATCTAGCTAGGTTTCATTTTTAGAAAACGTCAAACCAAAAAAGCCTAGCAAAGCTCGGTAATACTGATAATAAATAGTAACAAATGGCAGCCTGTCAATAATATTATCAACAACATCGGCATTGTTACGGAACAATTTATTTGGCGCCAATTTAAAACTCTACTTAACCCGCTACTGAATCGCGACAGTAATTCGACCTATGATAACCATCTTTGTTTTATTTTCCACGCATTTCCCTTTTAAGATAAGAATTACTTTTAATGCATTTTCATCACATAGTTCTTTTTCAGTTTTGTGAGATGGTAATCATTTGGCCCTTTTTAGCCTTTAGTTCTTGAACACAAAATAATATAGTACAGTAAAAAATCTCAAACTTACTTGCCGGCGTCGCATAGTCTCGTATATCGCCCCTGACGGTATCATATGGTGTCTTCGACCCGAACAGCTGGTAAGTGCACGGAGCGTTCCAATAACAACCTCTCACATGCACAACGAGTAGCACTACGAGTAGTAATTTTGACATCTTGACTGCGAGCCGACGTCCGATTGTGTTGGTTAGAGCGCGTCAGCTTCCTATATTGTCCCCACTACGGTAGCTATACACTACCTAAAGGTGCATCCATATCTGCCCACGATGCATTCATAAATTATTTATAATTTATTTAAAAAAAAATTAAACCGTTTTACATTTCAAATCTCGAATGGCTGTCCATAAATAAGGCTCACAACACATTTAAAATATTTATGAAAATTGAATTCCAAAATTGTACGGATAAAAAAATACGATTTGTTGCAAACTTTAACTGACACATATTTACTGACAGGTGTTGTTCGCAGATGACTTTCGCCTTATATGACCTCAATTAAACTTGTTCAGTGTAACGGAGCTTACTGCTGTTTAATTGTTTTGTGCTAGGTGTTCCCAGGTCATCTTGAACAATACACGATAACATCGTGGGTCATATGGAGAAGTTAAATGAATATGAGCACTAGATTTATAGTCCAGATTTTGATTTACTGTTTGAGTCTATTGATAGATATTCAGACCAGTTTATTTGCAAAATACTACAATATTATAACATGACATGTGACTAAGAGGTTATGCATTTAATATTAGGTCTTTACCTATGAAATTGCCGTTTTGCAGTACTGGCCATTTCAAATCAAAATAATTTTTGTTTGGGTAAGAATTCTAATTTCAAATTAATTTTATTTTAAAAACATGGATTTTTTTTTCCAAAAGTAGTCATTTGTTTATTGATTAGTGTTACATTTTCATCGCATTTCAATCTTTTTCGTCATCATGGATACGTTAAAAATTCGAGTAATTATGGAATATGAGTACCGTCGTGGCAGCAACGCGGCACAAGCGGCACGCAACATCAACGACGTTTACGGAGCTAACACTACAAACCAACGCACCACCTGTTATTGGTTTGCTCGCTTTCGTTCTGGAAATTTCGACCTGAAAAATGAACCTCGCGGTCGTCCGAAGACTTTGGTCGACAATGACGAATTAAAGGCGATTGTGGAAGCTGATGATACACAATCTACGGCTGAATTAGCAGCAGCTTTCGACGTTAGCGTCAAAACAATATTGGTCCATTTGCGTCAAATTGGCAAGGTAAAAAAGCTTGACAAATGGGTGCCCCACGAACTCAATGATCGTCAGCGCGAAGTACGCGTCGAGACGTGCCTTGCACTGCTCAACAGACACACAAATGAAGGAATTTTGAACCGCATTGTTACCTGCGATGAAAAATGGATTCTGTTTGATAACCGCAAGCGCTCAGCAAGTTGGTTGGATCCTGGTTCAGCACCTAAACAATGCCCTAAACGAAAACTTACCCCTAGAAAAGTGATGGTCACTGTTTGGTGGTCTAGCGCCGGTGTGATTCATCACAGCTTCTTACCAAACGGGGTGAGCATTACTGCAGATGTGTACTGTGAAGAACTGAACACAATGATGGAGAAGCTGGCACATCTCCAACCAGCATTGGTCAATCGCTCGTCTCCGCTGCTCCTGCACGACAACGCGCGACCTCATACTGCACAGCAGACGGTCTCCAAGTTGCAAGAACTGGGGTTGGAAGCTCTCCGTCATCCGCCCTACTCACCAGACCTTGCGCCTACAGACTACTACTTTTTCCAGAATTTGGATAACTTCTTGGCGGGAAAAAAATTCAATACCCGAGAGGCAGTACAAAATGCCTTTGAAGAATTTGTTGCCTCCCGTCCAGCTGATTTCTTTAAGAAGGGAATCAATAAACTGCCACTGCGATGGCAAAGATGCATTGATTGCATGGGTGATTACTTCGATTAATACAAATAAAAAATACATGAAAAAAATTCGTTTAAATTTTTTCATAGAAAACGGCAATTTCATAGGTAAAGACCTATTATGTTAGTAGTGGATTAATAAAATTCACAGTTAACCCAGATTTTGGTAGAATGCATGAAACCTGCGTAGCGTCTGCCATATCGAATTTACAGTGACGATCTTTAGTCATCGTCGATCAAGATATTTAGTGAACTACATTTACACAGTTTGTGTAGTCCTTTCCTCAAAATACCATTTCAAGCATTATTCTACATTGTCTTCACATGATACTATCAAAATTATGTCTGGACTTTAAAAGACACTCGAGCGAAACAAACTCAAAGGTGAACCTTGAATTTGTTTCGCCATTTCTTCTCAGGGGTATTCAGATAGGTAATGTCGACTCCAGCTTGCTTTTATTTAATAATATGACGTGAAAACGAGATTCCGATATCCTATTTACATAATAAGCAATTTCATTTCATTTCATAACTTTATGTCGGCTAAAAGGAGGCTCGTCCCGGCTCCATTATGGCGCGCCTTTACGATCCAATACACATATTTAAAGTAATCTCTGAGTTTAATCTAATCTAACGTTACAATATGGATGCAATTGATATGATCGTGGCGCGTCCATGTCATGATGTCCACGCCTCCAGCCCATGTGTTTATTATACAATTTACGACCAATTGTAAACTAATTTAACTGAAGTAAAAACGGACAATTGTACACGCTTAAGCATCCCTGATTACCACAAAACGGAATATAATCGTGATACTTAAAATGTGGGTTGTAAACAGATTATTTTAAAGATTGATTTTATGATGTTTCATAAAGTGTTTATTTAGTGACTATAAATACCGTTGCAGACTTCGAAATCTCTAAGACTTCTAACACAAGTTGGCTAGAGAAAAGACAATGTAAGTATGTAAAGTTAAATTCTATACTATGCCGTAAAATGAAATCCGTGGTTTCGGCCTAAGTTACGGGCGTTTCCTACTATGAATTACTTACGGATATATTATTAGTTCGGGAGCTAAGTCGAATGGAAACACGATTTGACAGTTGTGCCTACTCCCGATATATATTTTCCCGTTCGACAAATTGAATATGACACCTTGTTTTGACGAATCAACTACTTTCGGATGGGCCCGTATCTTCGTTGACGGAGTTAGAGAATAGACCCCTTGACGTCAAGTGCGTTTGCGACGTCCTCCCACAGACAATGACCCACTTCCCATCTTGGGCCGCATGCTCTCCTACCTGTGCACTTGATGACCTGGTGACTGCGTCAATGAGGAAAGTTCGCGCGGCTGAATTATGGGCCAAACATGTTTGAGTTTTTTGCCATTAATACGCCAAGATGAAGAATATATTAATCACTGTAGTAGAGTTTCTAGTGAAGCCGCTAGACTTGGGTATCTGAGTAGAGTCCAAGACCTATTTTCGCAACCATAAAGCTTTTTGGTGTGTTCAGGTGGAAACCAGAACACACCAAAAACTCACCAGGCCTAATCCTGATACAATTATCGTGGTCTTTAGATGACGCAATGCTTAACAACAAGTCCTAAGTCGAAATTACCTAGGTTTTTCATTAACATCAAATAAATATCTCCTATAGATAATAAGTACTTCACGTGGGCTGGGTCGTTCTTTGGCCAAAGAATTAGCATTGCCATTTAACGTGGCAATGATGCCAGTCTTCTGGGCACGTTTCTTGATGACAGCGATGCGGACGAATACTTCGACGCCTAAGTGACCTTTTTTTGTATTTATTTGTATATTTAGTTAGTAATTTAACCTATCTTACAAAATAATATTTCTAAGTTAGTAGTTTTTTAATCGTAACTGTTTGCACACACAACACAGTAATTGTGATTATGGTGTTGATGTCAAAATGTTACTCATTTTCATTTTTTACACCATAATTACAATAAATTACTGTGTTGTGTGTGAGAGATCAAAATTATTGTCTTCCTTAACTTAGAATAGATAGTTACTTATATAGGAAATATTAACGAACCGTCGTAATCGTACCGACAGTAAAAATCGGCGCAAAATCTTTAAAGTTTAACAAATTTCTAGTTGGTAACAACATTTCGCTGGTCAGAGGTAGAGAAGGTTCGCGCCCACAGCTCCACACTGGCTTATGTGACCATCATCATCATCTGCCTAGGGGCCATTCAAGTATTACGTAAGCACTACAGGAGGGCGGGGTGTCTGGATGGTGATTACGTCAGCAGATTTTTTGTTTTTTACTACGAAATTTAGTCAATTTTGGTTTGAACACATATGGCAACCCTACTTGTCTATGAATGGCTCGAAGAAAACGATGACGATATTCCAAAATCACACGAAAGTGAGCAGACACGTTGTGTGTCTGCTACCAATGTTTACGTGAGCATGCGAGGGGTAAGAGCTTTGCTTACTTTTGCTGACGACGGGGAGGGGGGGGTTAATAATTGCAAAAAGTCTGCTGACGTAATACCTGAATGGCCCCCTAGCCTTTTTCCTAACTACGTTGGGTTCGGCTTCCAGTCTAACCAGATGCAGCTGAATCCCAGTATTTTACATGTAGCAACTGCCTAGCCTTACAACCCAGTTACAGGGTAACACTATACCCCTTAGGAAGAATGGTTGCCAGACTTTCAGGCTTCTGAATATCTGTAACGACTGTCAAAAATCTACGAATGACAGAAGGGACCAGCCGGACAGCCGCGGGCTCATGTGACCATACCCTAAGAACTTGGTTACAAATGATAATAGCTCACGTTCATGGACACATCGTTTATTACAATTAATTTATCACTAAAGCGAACATATTGAATTGTGCAACTACATGTGACTTGTACATACTACACGTGCTAGTAATATCTAAGTACATTTTATTAGATACATTTGTGTTTCAACGTCTATTAGAACCACTGATTAATATCCAATTACCGGGATTGAAATGGAAAATATAATGATTGCCATATGTTAAGGACCAAATAAACACAATGTAAAGTACTCAATACCTTAACCATGTATTTAATAAGACAATGATTATTAAAATGGAACATTGATTGAACTGCATTTTGATGCATAATATCTGACATTTTAGTTTACTTGATTTCGCAGACATTTATTGGAGAGTACATAAGATTTGCACGGAGAGGTTCTAGCTAGCTCGGCACTTGTTTGCCTCGTTTCGGTCGAAGTAACGGGCGTTTCCAACTCCGTATCACTTACGGACAGAAGATTAGTTTGGAGCCCGAACTAAGAATGAATGACAACACGATTTGACAGCTGTCCCTACTCCCGATAGGTTTATGCCCGTCCAAAAAAGTTAGTTAATTGGCTGTAGGATTCACTAAGAAGTTTCGAACTACTTTCGGATGGGCCCGTATCTTCGTTGACGGAGTTAGGTACGAGGTACGTATTCGTACAAGGCGAAGCTAAGCACACCTGGGCCCTAATTCACTATGACCACTTAATCATTCCTCACTTCGAAACCAGGTCAATTTCTTAGATCACACACGACATCTGCCAATAAATATCGACAAATTGTCTTGGAACATACAGAATATGACATTTCGATTCCTTATCGTTACATTGGTTTCTACAAAACACGATATTGACGTAGTTTGAACGTAGTAAGATTCCGCGGCGAATCATTATATCGATACAGAATTGGGGCCCTGTGTAGCTCAACCACGTGGGTTTTTGTAGAGCAGCGCCTTACTCACACTTGAATTGAATACTGATTGGCTTAAAAAAAATACAAGACAAGTGACAGCTTATCAGATCATCCGGCGCATTGTCGATGCTTCATTGTTTCTACTTTCTGTCTTCTACTTGTTTCAAGACAGTGAAGAACGTGTACGAAGCTTTTATGATCTGAAACAAGAAACTAAGTTGATTATATTCTCTGATAACGTCAATGTCTGTATGCCTGCAATCAATGGGAGCCATCAAGGTACTGTATAGACTACAGAGGTACAGCATGAACGAATGACGATAACGTTATATAAATTGGAACGATATAACATTTTTTTTTAGATAATTTTGGTTAAAGTTACACAATACAAGAATAGGTTTTTAAAACTTTTATATAATAGCAAGAGACAGAGAGTGAGATAGTTTTCATAGTTTTCGAGGGCACTGAAGCCAAAAGTTCGTTCGCTTGAGTATTTCAAAGATAGAGTAAAGGACGTTACACACTGAAGAAAAAGCGTAAGGAACTTCGTTCTCGACGGGGGTCCCCTTGACCCCCCCCACACGTAACATTATATTTAAATTGTTTGGATTTACGTTTAACTTATTATACACGTTCGTGCTAGTTAAGCCCAAATTAAATGAATATTAAAACGTATGTAGCGGGGAATTCGGTGCCACCATTTTGCGGACTGGCTAATATAGGGTAACCTGGTCTAGGAGTACGCACTTAAAGTTCAAAATGTTCCAAAAAAATAAAAATGATGTTTAGGAAATCAACTAGGCATTTATTATGTCTACAATTTAAACATCTTTCATAAAGTACCAAAAAAAAGAACAAAATTATGTTTTATCTCTCAAAATAACAAAAATAACCAGAAATGGGAATTGCGTACTCTTACAAGTACTAGTGGATAAGAGTACGCGTCTACGTCGATAAGAGTACGCGGGTCGTGCGTTACTTTTTTTTTACTTGCAGAGGTGGCAAATAAAATTTGCTTGACCCTCATATAATAAGTCGTACAAGCCTCATGCCACCATTCGGAGCATTTTGAGCATCCTATCCAATCTTCTGCGGGGGTCTACGTAGATTTCAGTACATGCTGGGTAGTGCCAAAGAACATGTCTAAAAAAAGGTTTGGACCTTTTATAGGCATTTTCTTTGGCAATTTAATAGGTTTTTTGGCCCTTTTAGGAAGAGATTGTGAATCTGGTTTTGGAACAATTTTTGGTACATTCTTTAGTACATTATTTGGTACTTTTTTTGAGGCTGCGTACTCATACACACTCTAGCCAAATCGTAAACGAGCGGAATTCAATGCCATCTCTTGTTGTTGACCGGAATTACGCTCGCTGCATGCGTTAGGCATCGTCTTTGAAAACTCCACAGTATACTTCGTTTTTACAAAAGAATTGTATTCTTGTCTCAAAAATTCTTTCAAAATGGTAAAATTATTTAAGATTTTGAGCAAAAATCTTCAAACTTACGTAATTTCTGTGTTTTCTTTCGGATTTGATTTTTTTTTTCGCTCAGCACTTCTTATCAAAGTTGACATCAAAATGCAATGGAAGTTAGCCGCGAATCCTAAACAAATTCACGGCTTCTGGTGTTGCGTACTCTTATCGGATGCGTACTGCTAGACCAGGTTACCCTATTTATCCATGGCAGATACTATTATGCATTTTATAAGATCACCAATCCGTCTGCCAAAAGTAGGGGCGTGTTGGCCACGCCTCCACTCCATGCACCTCTACGTGATAAGGACATTGTACCTGTCATTGCTGCGTGTTCAGCACCGTTTATGGACTGATATGAATAGATGCAATAACTCATGATTAGAGGGACCAATAAAATAATAAATAGACTTTTTGTTCATTTGACTGTACTCTTGTTTCAGTAGATAAGACTTACAGCAGTGAAGCAAGCAAGTGACAGCGTGGTGAACCCGCCAGCAGTGAGTCGGAGTGCTCGGCGCGTGCGCACCATGACGGTGAGCAGCGCGCGGCGGTTGCGCAGTGAGCACTTGTACCACGGACACACGTACGCAGCATCCGCTATCTCGGAACTCTGAATGAAAACACATAGCATAACGTGTGTACCTACAGTACCCACAAATCGCCAATAAATATTAAAAAATCGGTATATGTAGCAATTAAATGAAGCCTAGGAAATAAACAAAGGAGGTTAAGTACCACCAATATTAATGCGCTCAATAGACACAAAGAAAGTCCGCGGTAAGTGGGACGCGCAATATAGCAAATATGAAAAAACTTGAAGAGCAATTCGACGCCGCGATGTTCGCACGGACGTAACATTATCGCTGTGGGATTTTATCGTAATATGGATTTTCAACTCTCAGTGTTGAACCGAGCAATGAAAATCCAACAGAGAGCATCCCACCGCATCTAAAAACACACTGTTAGATTTTCAACTCTTATTGCTAAGCAATACGTTGCAAGATCCAGTGCGCAAAAACCACGGCCGCGATATTTTTAATTCCGTCTTTACGTAGACTAAGAACGTTTGTATTTGTATCTCTGTCTGTTGTATGTGTAAAATTACCTCTAATAAAATTAAAGGCCAGATTGAAACGAAAACTTTACTTGGTAATGTGTACCCAAAGCACGGTTTGAAAATCTTGCCCTGATTGTCCCGGAGTTGAGATTCCAACTACATTTTAAACGCTTTTAATTACGGAAATTATCCTTCCGCGGGGTAGCTGCGTAACACACTCACAACACAGATTGTGATTATTTGTGTGTTACACAATTAGGCTACATGACTCATAACAGTCTAAAAACAAACTGAACAGGCGTGACCATTACAGAAAGAAATAATAATGTTATTATCGCAGTAGAGGGTCACGCAGACCCACGCGTCTCACCTCTACTATATGAAATTTTCAAAGAAAGAGTTCTGTAGTCACGATACGCTGTCGTGACGTGCCTGTCTGCGGAAGCCTTAACACACTTAACACTCCAACTGTATGAAACGAAATTTAAATCTTGTATAATAAATAATAGTTTAAAAAACTAAAAAACACGCTTTAAAAACCAAACTAAAAAAGGAGAAAATAATTTAATTCAATTAAAAAGCGTGGGGTGCTTTTTGAGGTATTTTTATAATCAATTAATGTCAAGCACCCCACGCTTTTTTTAGTTCTGCTAACTACAAAACGTGTTTTTTTTCCCATTTTTTTTTTTAAATTAGTAAATTGTCATCGGTCCTCGACAAGTTTACAAAGTTTCAATGAAATCTGACCGTTTAAAGTGGGTCAAAATCGCGCTCAAAGATTCCGTTACATACATACATACATACACACAACCCGAGCTAATATAAAGCGTGTAAATTATTTATTAGTGAGAATAAAATAATTATTTATAAATATTATAAATACGGGGAATCAGAGTTCGATTTCGGAGAGGGAGCCTGAGAAACGGCTACCAGAACCAAGGAAGGCCGCAGGCGCGCAAATTACCCACGGAGAGTTACATACTGACATACTGACATACAAGTGAAGCTAATATAAAGCGTGTAAAAAGCACACTATGCAGCCATGCTTATTATAGGTTGGGGGATTACATCGCTGACAAAAATGCTTGGCTAAACGCTGCTTGTCCTGCTCCACAAGGTACCATAAACTAAAAAGAATAGCATTTGTAAACATTGTTCAAGCTGCTGAAGACTGTAGCAGATATATATCTTTGCATTGAATAAATTCAAACTTTTAGTATTGTATAATTGCATAGCATATGTGTGAGTACTATGTCCTTACTATATAGCTAACATTTACAGGGTACGTCTTTCATTGACTTGAATGTGCCCTGGCAGCTGAGAGTATGTCATGCTCACTCAAATGTCTCATTGGTGGTGGCATGTGTGTTGGATCATTAAGTTCCCTTCAAAATTGTTGAGCTGAATGGTGCTGATCCATACGTTATGTTGGTGAACGGGTGCCACCAGTAGGGACTGGTCATCTCTTAGCTCCCACGACTTATTTTAATTTCTGAATTGTTTTTTTCTTTTTCAAACTCAAAACTCAAAACTCAAAGCATTTATTTCAAATAAACCAATTACAGGCACTTTTGAATTGTCAAGGTCGGTGAGATAGGAAGATGAAGCTAGTTGCCCATTCCAAAGCGTAGGTACCTATGGAGAAGAACGGGCAAGAAACTCCATGGACACTCTTTTAAAATCATGATTTTGTTACAAACAGTTGGTTACATCATTATGTTGAAATTATCAATGTGAGAACGATGTAAAAAGACGTGCACATTATAAGCGTCCGTAATTAAAACAAAACAAAAATAAAATAACAATTTAGAAATTAAAATAAGCCGTGGGAGCTAAGAGATGACCAGTCCCTACTGGCGGCGCCCGTTCACGAACATGACGTATGGATCAGCACCATTCAGCTCAACCATTTTGAAGGGAACTTAATGATCCAACACACACGCCACCACCAGCGAGACATTTGAGTGAGCATGACATAATTTTGTTTTAATTACGGACGCTTTTAATATGCACGTCTTTTTACATCGTTCTCACATTGACAATTCCAACATAATGATGTAACCAACTTTTTTTAACATTATCATGATTTAAAAAAGCTAGCTAGCTGGCTAGCTAGCTAGCTAGCTGGCTAGCTAGCTGTTTTAAATCATGCTTCATTTTTCTAACTCACCAAACTTGACAATTCAAAAGTGCCAAAAATTGGTTTATTTGAAATAAATGCTTTGAGTTTGACACTCGTATGTTTATAGGAAAGACAATTGTGCTCAAATATGTAACTTCTAAGACAAAACAAATGATCGTTATTTTTCTCTTAATGAACAAAGGTCTGTCAGTAGTCCATTATATTGTTACCTCCTCTGAGAGCTGGTTTCCTTGGTAACAGTACAGAAACACTTGCAGCATCATGCATAGCAGATAGGACACCATGGGAATGCTCCGGACCCAATTCCTGTTATTTAATTCCTGAAAAGTATAATAGATTTACAAGGACAACAACAACTTTTGAACTCAGAAGTCGATACTTAAAACCTTTGGCTTAGTCCACGAGACATTCGGAAATTATCTTACGAGGAACGTATTACTGGGATAAAATATCACAGTCGGAGCACTGGCGTTCCGCGCACTCGAGCACAAGACATGGAGCTCTATGTTTGGAAGATAGCCGGTGGGGTGCAATAACTAGTAATTGGTCAGAAGCTGTAAGGTCCCTGCTCCGACCTGGTTAGAGGGAGACCACACTAAAAACTTACAGACCGACTGGATCGTTATAGGTGGGTCAAATGGTGTAAAGATAAGAATACAACTTTAAGTTATAGCTATATTTGCATAATGCAGAATTGCATATGTAAGCGGGCATGCCCTTTATGCCTGGATGCTTTTATTTAGATTGGAAGTTCTGTTTACGTTTTATTTTAATTTTTATTATTTTTAGTTTTCATGTTTTGATGGTATTTTGGCGTGTGCTAGCTGACATAATATGGCAAATTTAATGTTTTTTTTTGTGTTTCGTAATTTGAATTACCTATTATTGTATAGAATCAAGTTCTTCTAACTTAACAGACAGCTGTGCTGCTGGGGAGTTTGTTGCGCTACTTCTTCTTCCCAGGTAAAGCACTAGGAAGTGGTGACTGTCTTATGTAATTTTATTTTGACGTTCAAAAAGAGCTGACCTCAGCCTAGTTTGAATAAATGACTTTTGATTTTGATTGATTTTTTATTTTAATAATTTTGTCTTCGATTGTCCATTATTATTAGATGGTTAGACAATATTTGTATCATTCCTATTTATTGAAGAGAGTTTCGCTTATTCTACCATATGTTTGCATTAAGATGTAGTTCTAGTCTACCCTTTTTTTTTTTTTTTGGGTGGGAATTCATCAAATAACTTCTCCCGCTCTGGGTGGAGCGGGAGGGCGTGTCAGACTTTTACTGACTAAAACCCACCCGTGTTCCCTCAGTTGCCTGTGTGCCAGGGGCCGCGGTATCTCTTTCGAACAACCCGCAGTCTACCCTTGTTTCCTCCTGTCCATGGGTGTACACAGAAACTACAGAATGCAACCTGTTACGATTCTTACACATTCATTTTGCCTCGTTTACGTTCATACGTTTGTTCATACACGCACGCTGGTTGCGAGCACTACGCCCTTGACTTTTCTGGAGAACATTACCAATATAGACAGACACTATATGTCTTCCTAATATTTTACCACATTTTTTATCTATATTATATATAAAAATGAATTGCAGTTCGCTATTCTCGCTAAAACTCGAGAACGGCTGGACCGATTTGGCTCATTTTGGTTTTGAAATATTTGTAGAAGTCCAAGGAAGGTTTAAAAGGTGACAAAATATAAGTTTAGTGGCGGTACGAAGTTAGCTGGGTCAGCTAGTTATAGATATTCATGTTACTGGTATTGGCAAAGTTTAAATGTCCCGAGCATGAATATGGAATCTACATTTCCCATAATAAAGATTATAAATTCCTACTACATTCTTGAGTTTGTCATGGAAAATGAAAAAGCTTATCTAATTCAGTTATAGCTAGTGGTATGATAGTTCTGGTTGGAAAACACGGTAAAGTAAAATTGATTTATGGCAAATTAAATTAGCCATGCAGCTATGTAAATTTGTGACAGTATTTATTAAATATATAAAAAATACAAATATTTAAATAATTTATTAAGCTACAAATATACAGGGTCAAAATAGCAATACTTTACCGTTTTGTGTAGCGATATCGACAAAATAAAAACATAAAATGAAACTAAACGAACTAAAAAATTAAGAATAATTTAATATCAATTATTAAAATAAAAGCTACGTTTTATTAAACGAACTAAAAGTTAAGAATAATTTAATCTCGATTATTTAAATAAAAGCGTGTTACATTTTGATGGCAGAAGAAATAAAGAACATTTATTAGCGTGTTACACCTTCTTTATTTGCATACGGATATTATTTAGGACCAAAATACTCATCAAGGCGAATCAAACGAGCACTCGATGGGGTTGTGTCGTTTTATTGTGGAGTTTCTATGGCCACCTTCCAGCATCAGATCAGCTCCAAGTCATGTTATCATAATATTGTATTGTCACGCGATATACATATGGATGCAAAATTTCAGCTCAATCGGAAACCGGGAAGTGGGTCAAATAAAACTTGCAAGATTTCATAACAGACACCGGGACAGGTGAAATTAAAAAAAAGCTTGTAAAAAATATGTGAACTTTTTTCTAAATTTTAGATGACACTGGGGCATGTACAAACGAAATTTATGTTATGGTTTTTGGAAATCATATATTAAGACCCGAGCTCACCAACTACAACATAACCATTGATTACGTAACCGTCCTGTTACCATTAAACATATGTTTAAACAAACAGCGTTTTTTTCGAGTTCACTATTCAATTCTACCCAACGGTTAAATAACCGAACGTTTTTGAATGAGTGAGTCGAAAATGACCGAATGATCGAATGTTTTAACATTACTTTGTGAGAGACGCCACGACAAATGCCGAAAAAAATGGGGTCGGATGCATCTGGCTGACAAATTTAATGCTTTCGGCAGTCACTGCAAACGTGTTTGGCTATTCAAACTTCTTTTCAATTAAATCAAGTAATTCCAGAGCACTAATTACGTTTGTATGTACGAAATCTTGTACCAAATACTTTCTAGTCATATTCCTCGAAATTATTGTGCCGTGTTTGGATTATACGGGAGTGCGCAAAATTATATATTATCTTCAAAATCATCTAACACATTACCCTCATCAAATAAGAAGTAACTCAAAGCGTCTTGCATTTTTATTTTATAACTAAAAGTGATTCACAATGCAAAACTTCAAACCAGAAAGCATAAACCAACGGTTAAACTGAGTTGGCCACGTCGTTTAAGTTAACCATCCGATTACAGTGCTTAACCAATGGTTAGTGCGTGGTGAACAGCAAAATATTGTTAATCAGCCGGTTATGATTTAACCGGCTGTTTTAAATTTAACCATGTGTTGGTGAACTCGGGTCTAAGTTGATCCACGAAAAATTACAAAAACAGCTGAGCGATATAAGCGCTCCCAGCCAACTCGGTTCGCTGACCGATTACGGCAATGGCCTTCGCCCATCGAAGCATGTTTTTTTTTCATTCGTTTTCGATATCGATGAATGGAATTTGACCCTGTGTTCCTAACGTTAACGATTTACAAAATAAGCAGATTTTTTTTTTACTGGCTATATTTTGTTTTATGTTTAATTACTAGTGCCCGCAACTCCGTTCACGTGGAAGTAGTAAGTCACCACAATATACTAAAACAACAGCCACATTTTTCACCTGCGCAATTAGGTACTTCGGTTTCGGTTAGCAATCCTTCTGAGTTTTGGCTCCTTAGTGTTAATGCGTGATTTTAAATAGGTTATAGTATTTATCAAGAACTAGACTACCAATAGCAAACATATTTTTTCAAATCCGACAGGTAGTTTCAGAGATAACAAACTCTTCAGCTTTTTTATACAAGGATATTGTATATGTATTTTTTGAAGGGGCATGTGGCTAAGTAATAACAGCCGCATAGGTCGCTCAATCAGGTAACACGCTTAACATGCTTTTCCAGGCACGGAGGCTTGGTATGTAAAAATGGTGAATCACGGAACAACCACCTGCCAGGGGTGCGGGTTGTTCGAAAAACATACCGCGGCCCCTGGCACACAGGCAACTGATTCCTCAGTTGCCTGTGTGCCAGGGGTGGGTTTTAGTCAGTAAACGTGTGCCACGCCCTCCTGCCCCACCCAGAGCGGAAGAAATTATTCGATGATTTCCAACCCAAAAAGAAACAAAAAACCCTCTCAAATATTGTAAAAAATACCAAAGTCACCTACACTGATAAAATATTAATAAAATGCTTACCATAGCCAGCTGATAAGCCGTGACACATATGATAACAACAGACACAGTGAACTGCGCGAGTATGGGGTAAGAGAAACACTCCTGGATCAGTCTGGCCGTCTTTAGTGCGGCTTCGTGCTTGACCACGCACTGTTGCAGGCGTGAATGCACTACCTTCTCTTGTTCAGTGGTTAGAAGATCCTGTGGACACGGAAGTTCTGGTATATTCTATAGGTACAGACACCGGTGTAAATACCTTACACTTACCTACGCAAGATTCAAAAACGATTTTGTCCTAAAGTATTGACAAATATTTTATAATGTTATGATTATGATAAAGTCTTTTCACAAAGTTGTATTTTTATTTCACAAGAAAAACGGCTTCGTGACACCAATCTGCATTTTAGATACATGAGATTGGTATCTGAAATGGTCTTTTGAGGAAAGAACCATACAGATTGAGTGAACGTGTCCAATCAGTGTACACATTTGTCAGTAGTCGTGCGTGCAGCTCACTCAGGACAGGTAGGCAGCATAAATTACTCAAACTGCCAGACCATGATTAAAACTATTTTAGAAAAAAAAGACAGTACCTTAACCACACAATTCTCACATTCACAATAGTTGAAAAAAAAAACTTTACAAATTGCAAAACGGTATATATAAAAGAATATTGTTAGCAAAAATAAAAACAACATTCACTGTCATCACACTCTTTACATCACTTCTTGTGCTTTCAAGTCTACTCCTAAGTATTTTACTTTAGTTTGAAAGTTTCACGCTGAGAACCACGTATTTTTATAGCACATTCAACATGTATACCTTTTCAGGCAATAGAATTCTTTCACACATGGTCCTTAGCGACAGCCCCACGAGCCTCAGCCTGCAGCGACAGACGGCTATCAGTGACGTCACCAATGTATCCAAACACACGTTCACCAGTGCAGCCACAGTCACTGCCGAGCTCTGCAAAGAATTAAATAAGCTTGGAATCAAAATCATCATCATTTTCCTGGCCTTGTAAAATGTTACTTGGGGTCGGCGCAACACGTATTTTTCCTCCCTCTATCAGCCGTCACGCTATCATTGACCTCCCTTTCTTTCATATAATTCCTGACACAATTCATCCATCTTTTTTTGGCCTTCCTCTCCCTCTCTATCCATCCACATTTATATTCATCACTCTTATAGTTGCATACGTTTCATTCGTCTCAACATAACAAAAGTTTGGATACTGGAAAATAATCCTACCTGATTGGCGTATGTTAGTTCGTAAGCAGGAGACTTGGTAGCATCATATGGATACCTGCGAATAGTCCAAGAACATTTTGTGATAAGTGGTAAACACTCTCATACTGACACTTCTTGAGAGGAGTGGGGCCATAATCCACCACGCGGCCCAGTGCGGGTTGGTAGATGTCACATGTTTTCGATTTTTTGTTACTAGGACATGCCGGTTTCCTCACGATGTTTGCCTTCATCGTTTTGAGAGCATTGGTAGAAATACGAGTAATTTACACAAAGTAAAGCGCCTGGTCTTGAACCCAACCCTGGGGTTGTACGTCGTAGGTTTGAACCTACGACCTACACCTCGTAAGTGGCGGCTGTTACCACTACTCTTTTTCAGGCTTGCATTATTTGAAATGAACGTTAAAGAAGATGATAAATAATATACTCTTAGGGATCAGAAGCCCAATTATTTTTTTAAAAAGAAAACACGAAACGGCCTACAACTATTTATTAAATTATGAAACCGTTACAAGAAAAATTATGATCACTAGTACGCGTCCGTCCCATCCGAGCTCCGCAGCAAAAGTGATCGAGGCGAGTGAGCCCACGACTCATGGTGTGTCACCCCCTCCACTGACAGCGTCATCGCAGCGACGTGATGTTCCCGCCCTGTCAGTTGTCAAATCTTCTAAGACGGCCTCTCCTGACAGCTGAACGTCCTCGTCAGCTTGACTTCCTGGCCTCAACTCCTCGTCCATCTGGCCACCACTGGATGGGTTCTCCAATGGTTGGCTTCCTTGCGGCTGGTCATCATCATTTGACTCGTCACCTAAAACATACCAACATAGAAAAATCAACACAGCATTCTGAAAGTTTAACTTGGAGCTACCCATTGCGATGAAACTACAAGCGTTTTACCACAACTTCAAGCAATAACATCAAAATGGATAGCAGAGAGGTTATTGCTACACCAATGAAAGAGTTCCGGACCTCAATCATTACTGAAACAATAACAAAATCACCTGGCAACCACTATCGGGGTTCCAGTAATCAGAATCACCTGGCAACCACTATCGGGGTTCCAGTGACCAATATCACCTGGCAACCACTATCGGGGTTCCAGTGACCAATATCACCTGGCAACCACTATCGGGGTTCCAGTGACCAATATCACCTGGCAACCACTATCGGGGTTCCAGTGACCAATATCACCTGGCAACCACTATCGGGGTTCCAGTGACCTGCAGTGCCACCTGGCAACCACTATCGGGGTTCCAGTGACAACTGCCTCTTGGCCGCTTTTTACTTATAAAAAGCTACCACAATGCTGCTTTTACTCAGCACCACCGAGATGATCGAAGAATACTTCGCAAGCATCCGGGGTCCACTCACCACGCCACTGAACCATATGTTCTGCGGCGGTCTGGGTTTTCTTGCCGTATGAGCCAGCAAGCAGCTCGAGCTCGTACCGGTGATGTGGGAGCGCTCGTACAACCTTGTACGGACCACGCATCCCGGAGTCCAGCTTCCCCGTGCTCTGCGAGCCCTTGCTCACGAACACGAAGCTGCCGACAGCAAATGTACGCTGACGGCGACGCTCGTTGACATACGCGTACTGCCGCTGCTGATTTTCGGCCAGCAACTCGGACGCCCTCTGTCTTCGCAGCGTCAGAAGAGCATCTCGGTTAGGATGCGAGTCGTTTAGCGCGACGTCTCACACAAGAGACCTCAGCACTGGAGTAGTCCCTTCAACGCCAGTCAACAGCTGTAGAGGTGAGGTGCGGGTCGTGGCTAGCCTCGTTATGTTCAAGGTAAGCTGAACCTTCCACAACGCATCGAACCACTGCGCACCCTTGTTGTTCACCTCTATCCGCAACATGTTGAGGACCGTCCTGCAATAACGCTCGACCTGGCCGTTTTCACGGTGCATTTCAGGCGTGATAAAATGTATGTTACAGCCTAACTCAGTAACCCAATCTTGAAAGGATGCACTTTCGAACATTCTGCCACGGTCACACACAATTGTTGACGGAGTACCGAATAGTGAAATGGTATTGGAAAATACACGTTTTAGCTCGGCGGTATCTTGTCTGTACAGGGCGTATAACAGACAGTAGGTACTTAGTAAAAGCATCTACTACGAGGAGTATGTATCGGAAACCGTTTGACTCCGTTAGGGGACCAAGGACGTCAGTGTGAACCACTGAAAAGGGTACCTCAGGCTTCGTCCAAGATTCTATGGGTTGCTTAGGAGCGCGAGGGACTTTCTTATGTGACAGACACACAATACAGTGACCAACATATTTCTTAATAAAAGCCCTTAACCCAGAAAACCAAAAATGACGCAATATAAGCTCAGTAGTTTTGTCTATTCCTATATGATCGTGATCATCGTGAAACACCCTTAACAAACTAAGCCTATGTCCTTTAGGTATAAAACAAAGGAGACGAGAGTCTTCTCCAGTTGGCGAATACTCTTGTAGTACAGCATATCGTACTTTATGAAAAATCGCGTAGGATCCAATTGACCCTCTCTCAGCTTTTGCATCAAGCTTTGAGTTTCAGTGTCAGCCGTCTGAGCAATCTTCGCCCAATTTCGCGGATTTCGGATTTGGAGAACAATAGCGGGCTGTCGGCTTAAAAAGTCTGCGTGTTGCATAAGGCAACCTTTCCGATACTCAAGCGTGAACTGGAAGTCTTGCATGTAAACCCACCAACGGGCTACTCGGGCAACAAGTCCTTTTTACGCTCAGTCAATTCTAACGAATTACAGTCGGTTACTATTTTAAAGTTTATGCCTATTAAATAATGCCGAAAGTGTTGTAATGCGCGAACGATTGCCAACGTCTCGAGTTCGTAACTGTGGTAACGGGACTCTGCGCCCTGCGTGGATTTACTAAAATAGCCGACAACTCGCTTCCGTCTACCCTCATGTTCCTGCAATAGAATTGCACCATAACCGATGGCACTGGCGTCCGTATGAAGCTCAGTGGGCAGATTGGGATTAAAGATTGCTAAAACGGGTTCCTCAGTAAGACTTTTAATAACAAAATCACGTGCTAGGTCTTGCTCCGCGCCCCATACAAAAGGCTGACCTTTTCTAAGTAGTTTGGCAATACAAGCAGTCTTCGAAGCGTACCCAGCAATGTACCTCCGAAAATAGCCCGCCAAACCCAAAAATTGACGAACGCCTCTTACATTAGATGGCTTAGGAGACTTCACCAAAGCTTCAGTCTTACTAGGGCTCGGCCGTACCTGACCATGACCAATAAGCCTCCCTAGGTATTCTAACTCGGTGTCTAAAAACGTGCATTTTTAAAGATTTACTGAAAATCCCGCCTCAGTGAGTGTTTTTAATACCTCTCGCAAAGTTTTCAGGCCGTCATTGACAGAATTCGACATTATCAAGACATCATCGATATAAATCAACACCTTACCCGTATCCAGCAGGTGCTTCAGGGTTTTGGAGATGATTCTTTGATAGATAATGGGTGCATTAGCGAGCCCATAGCCACACGACACGACACACGACAGTCGACACGCTGTTTACATGCGAAACCCTGACTAATCGTTGAGAGTTATTTGTTCGAGTATACGTAACTCCGCTACGATTTAAAACATCAGTGCCAATCAAAATTGGAGCCTGAATACAGTCCGGGGGAATAACAAACAAATCTACTTCTAAAGATAATTCGGGAAATTCGATAAGAGTGCTTACATACGAAGTGGACTCTATATCTTGACTTCCTATGCCACGCATACGGCGATACGTGGGAATTTTATTTAAACTAAAATGCTTTAAGACGGAATCGGAAATCAGCGAAATATCAGAACCAGAATCAATTAAAACGTCAACAGGTAAGTTCTGTATAACCGCGGACATCACATTGTTTTGTCTGGAGGAGACTCTGAGCAAAAATTTACGTTACTCGGAGTACTTTTATTATTTGATTTCGATTCGACGCGTTCCTTAACAAAACAAGTTTCAACTGAATGCCCATTCTTTTTGCAGAATGTGCAAGTCTTAACGGGTTTAGAATTCGACTTCGTTGATTGGGAATTTGAGCTAGTCGATTCGGTTTTTGATGAAGATTTATCAGAATCCGCATCGATTTTCGCCAACTTTTTAGGACAAACGGCCTGTTTGTGACCTACGTTTCCGCAAGAAAAGCACACTAATCGATCATACTGCTGGACCTTGCGTTTACGCGGATCAGGGGAATTTGCGTTTGACGTGCGAACAGGATTGTTATTAATAGGTGGCGCACCCTTAGGCTTTAAGTACACTGACAAAAATTCTACTAATTCCTTTGACTGTAGTTTAGCATTGGCGGTCGCGGGCTTCACTTGGGGATCGGAGATGCCACGGATCACAATAGCGGTTCTTAGTTCCTCTGAAAGCCCCTTAACAATGTTCAGTCGCAACAAGGTCTTCCGCGCATACTCAGCATAAGTAGCGAATTTATCAGAATTCACACTCATGACATCATATAGCACAGTAGCCATATCAACTTCACGTGGGCACAATGATCGGAATTCAATTTTAAAATTGGACCACGACCGATCGCTGGTCACCCAATCGTTAAGCCACGTCTTAGCATCACCCCGTAAACACCCACCTATGCGTCCTAGGCATTCCCGATCGTCCCACTGACATATCTCGTGCCCACGATCGACTTCCGCACACCATATGTCAAAGTCATGGACATTGGGGTCAAAATTAGAAATGTAGTAATGTTTAGATCTTACTTGAATTAGGGAAGAAAGTGCCCCCACAATCCTGTCTGCAGCGTCAACCTCCCGCGATGTCTCAGTGGTCACGGTTCTATCCGATGCACGTGTTTCCGTATTACCGGTAACAGGTGCCTCAGCAACTACCGAAGTTGTCAGCGGCGGAGTGCCGCCCGGATGTGACGACATGGGAGTAGACGTACGCATAGTATTTAATGGCAAACGTTCCTCTAAAGCGCTCAATCGAACCAGTATTTCGTTTAAAGGGTCGCGTCGCGGGCTATCCCGACGCCCATACGAACTATCCCGGGGCCTACGCGAACTTTGAGAGTACTCGGATCTATCACGACGACGCCTAGGAGATCTACTACCCGATTGACGATAACGGTCACGACGGCTTTTATGAACATCGCGGCTATGCGAATCGTTTTCCCGCGAATTACGCCTCGGTGTATTCTCATGCGGTGTGCACTCACGACTCGACATGATTTATTTAACTATAGGCAACGTAAATTACCCCTACGTGAACAACGAACTTAGCGCGAAAAAAAAAAAAGAATTAACACGTGGTTGTTTACTTCAAAAACACGCACGAAATATAATTTAATCGAGTACGAAGCACGTGGCAAATCACGTTAAAATGCACAAAAACTAATCATGGACTAAATCAACAACACGTGGTGAAAAATAATTTTAAAAGTCTCAAAAACACTATTTCCGGTTTAAAAAGATGGCGAACGATCTAAATCGCGTGTAAAGTTAAGCTATCCCACTTCTGATCTTAGGGATCAGAAGCCCAATTATTTTTTTTAAAAGAAAACACGAAACGGCCTACAACTATTTATTAAATTATGAAACCGTTACAAGAAAAATTATGATCACTAGTACGCGTCCGTCCCATCCGAGCTCGGCAGCAAAAGTGATCGAGGCGAGTGAGCCCACGACTCATGGTGTGTCACCCCCTCCACTGACAGCGTCATCGCAGCGACGTGATGTTCCCGCCCTGTCAGTTGTCAAATCTTCTAAGAATACTTAATAATAATTTTTCTTTGCTCGGCTCGTAAGGGTCGTAGCGTAATGTTAATTATCCTCAAGAATTGAGCTACTAAATGCAAACAGATTATCCGATTCGACGGTAGTTCAGAGATTAGCGCGTTCAAACAAACGAGCAAACAGGCGCTTCAGCATTATTACATTAGAATAGATATATGTATTTACTAGCGTGGTGGTCGAAAATTTTATCATCCCATAGGAAGGTATTACCGGGATAAAAAGTTATATATCGTATGTGTTAATACAAATTATAATCGATCTGTTTGCCAAATTTCATCTAAATCTGTTCAGCCATTGTTACGTAATTGAGTAACAAACATCCAAACTTTCACATTTATAATATTAGTAAGGATAGTAAGGATTATTAAATAAAATAAATGATTAATAAATAAAAGTAGGATAGTAGGATCACTCTTAAAACATTGCTACTTCCCTAACCTATACGTATAAAAACACTCAAAATAAGAAAAGCATCCAAACCAACGTTATCCCACGGGACCGTACCGCCGTTAAAAAATAACTGATGTCCCAACCATGTACCCAAAAGTTAAATGGCCGGCCAGAAAAAAAAATCTTGTCGGAAATAACATTTAAAGATTTTTTTTTATACCACAACAGAAGGCTACACTTAACTCTATGACTGCTATTTGAATTTGAAAGTACCAACAATCATATGTTTGCCAACAATACAATTTAAGACGCAAACAGTTAATGATTTGCTGAATTTCAGTTCCAAGCATAGGCTTGGAACTGAAATTCAGCAAATCATTAACGGAAAACATGCCAATTTCTACCATTGGGTAATAGTACCCAATGGTAGAAATTGGCATGTTTTCCGTTTAACCGTTTTAACGTGAATAAACAAACAATCTCACTTTCGCACTTAAAATAAAAGGTGGGATAACTTATTATAGATTTATACTAACCAGGCTCTCAGAGGCAGTTGGTTCTTCTCAGCACTGGCTGCCCAGCCGAACACCGTCACTCCGGACAGCAGTCCAAACAAACAAATGCTCCTGGTAGTTTCACGGTCGCAACTATGTGAATAAAGAACACATTGCTATTTAGCATAATCCACCAATAATGTTCCCACTGCTGAGACACAGGCCTCCTCTCGGTGAGATCCCGAGTGCACCGTAATCCACACAGTGCGGGTTGGCAGATATCACATGTCTTCGAAGTTACGGTTCTATGACATGCCGGTTTCCTCACGATGTTTTCCTTCACCGTTTTGAGAGCAGTGCTGATGAAATTAGCACACAAAATAAAGCGACTGTCTGAATTCGAACCTACGAGCTACAACTCGTAATTCGCGGCTGCTACCACCTTTAACCACTGCGACACCACTGCTCTCCATCAATGCTATTTACTTTCCATTCATCAGAAAAGTAAACAGTTTCAGACGCTACTCAGTTTCCATTTAATATTAATCACACCTTTTAATTATTTCAATTCCGGTCTCCCTGTCCTCAGCCATCAGCTCATCATCAACTTCATCAATGATCTCCTGAATCGTCCTGTTCTTCATCACCACATTGATGATCTTCATCGCAAAGGCCAGGTTGGTGAATAGGAGGAATGATGCACTGGTCATGAGGCTGAGGTCTCCCCATATTTGGAACATTGCGCCCGTTTGTGCGATAAGAATACCACCTGGAATGGAAAGAAATCAAAAGTATCGACCACAGAGCACCAGGTGCTTCGGCGCCGGTGCTAGAGGCACACCTCAGACAAACCAAGCGTCCCTTTTTACTCGCACTGTGACACTTTGACAAGTGCGAGTTGCCGGTGATGACTTATGGGACTGAAACTATATATATTTATGAAACGTAAACGTTTAGTAATTTTTTAAAGTTTTCTTTGGACATTCTAAAATATCCAAAGAATTTATCTTTATCGTCTGGTAAGTATTTACATAGAGTATTAAATTCCCGTAAAATTTACGCGTTCTCCAAAGAGGATGCACGCTTCATTTTCATTTAACCCGGTTCTTCTTACTCCTTGCTTCTGCTACCTCTTCATCAATAGCTATCGCAATAGCAACCATCTCTCTCTCATTATTAAATTACAATACTGACAATTATTCACATCACTACGCTATATTGAAGCGATCGTGGCGGCTTATAACCCGGTGTAATATTAACGTGCAGCACGGAAGGGCTCCGCTCCGGCCCCGCCCCGGACTCGTCCCGGCCCAGACACGGCACGGTGTAATGAGAATTATCTTATGCTAAAGAGCTTGTCCAACGTGGCTAAACTTGCAGCCCATACTTACCAACTTGAAACATGAAAGATGAGAAGCAGTACACCCATAAAAAGAACCCATAACTTTGTCGTGCCTGATGCGGCGTCAGAAAACCAACCACTTTGAGTACGGACAGACAGAACCGCAGTGAACTATTGACGTTTTGTACCAAGATCCCCATGATTACGGTACACGCAAGTGTTTGCCGGCCTATTGTTTCTAGAATTGATCTGATAAAGACAAATCGTAGTGTTTTGTTGACGGTATTTTGAAAAGCAGGGATTTATAACATTTTGGTGCTTCTCGGGTTGCGGTGACATTAGAGGGACAATTCCCCGCATTCTAATCCCAGTCACAATATGTCAAAAAACCCTCTAATATATTTACATTTTTGACATTGATTAATGTTCAATCACGCAAAAACCGTTGAACGGATTTGGGTGAAATTTGGCACACAGATAGGTTATAGGTTAACCTGGAACACATAGAATACTTTTTTCCCAATAGTACGTTCCCGCGGGATAGTTTTCGACCTCCACGCGGGCGAAGCCGCTGGCCAAAGCTATTCTTTAATAATTGCTTATTTCAGACTGTCCAAACAATGAAATTGTTAAATGGAAGTACTTCCATTCATTAAAAAATATTAATCAAAAATATATATATTATATTCAAGTTACTTCCACCTTCTACGAATAGTAGTTGTTATTGTTTACTGTGTGTATTTAAATAATGACATAAATAAACTGCAAAATGTTGACAGCGCCTGTCAGTGGGCGTACATCGACATACATAGAGGCGGAGGACTTTCCGTTCCAATACAAACATGTAGCATTATCTATGACAATACGTCGGTGGTTCAATTGAGTAATTAAGTTTAATAAATACTTACAAAACATTCATGTAAAGTCAAGGAATTTATTGTTAAGCAAAGTGAAACCCTGCATCAATATGCCTTCTTGAAACCAGTTAACCATACAATTGTCAAAGAAAGCAAGTTTATCGTTTTCCTTATCCCAATTTATTTGGAGTCGGCGTAACATGTATTTTTCTTTCATAGTCGTCATCTCAATAGTCAACCCTATTCTAACTGCTCGCGAAGAGAGAGGCGGCGCACGTGAGGGAGAAGCAGTATATGTTCCCTCACGGCCATAGCCTCCGCAGGAGACGCCATGGGCGTCGGGAATCCCAGGCTGATTCCTGGCCACCGTGGCGCGGGCTTGCGGACGGCGAGTAATGGGTAGCTCGCTATCCCAAGCCCGGGTCGACGCACGGCGCGCTGTGTACCACGCGCGGCTCAAAGTTATGTCAGCACTAACTGGTGGGGTCCGCAAGGGCCGATGCCTGCCAGGAGTACGTGTTGTTCGAATGAGATACCGTTACCGTCGCCCCTGGCACACAAGTACCTAACTGGGGGAACACGGGTGGGTACGGCCTCCTGGTCCACCCAGAGATGATTACCCACCCTCAAAAAAAAACCATATAATCATTCACAGAGTCCATCCATCGTTTCTTTGATCTCACACTACTCATAAAGCCATCGACATTCATATTCAAAAGTTTCCTCATTCCATTCAACTGTCAAAGAATTATGAGTTGTGATTTGAATATACGGACAATTTAAGTTGGTAGGCAATTTGCTTATACATTAATTTCCCTGGTTGTACAGTGATTTAGTATTTAATACGTAAGTGGTGTACAATTATAGTAACAGTAAAACATCAAATTAAAACTAGATCAATGTAAAAACTGACTGCTATGAATTACACAAAAAAGGTACAAAAAAAAAACAATTTATCCAGTCCGATTTTAATTTCTCATTGAAGGAACAACACAAAGAAAATTGAAGAAGTGGATGTAAAAGTAGGTAACGCCATTGCACAAAATTACGTCAACTAAGGTTAAATAAAAAATATTGCTAACATCAGGCATAGTTAATGACCTTAGGACATTTTTTCTTTATTGCTGAATGGGCCTTGATGAGGTCTATGAAAAAACAAGAGTCCTCAGAAGATACCTGTTCACTTTTGCTTTGAAGGCAGGGTCAAATATGGAAGGAAACAGGCGCTGGCAGAGAATTCCACATTTTGATTGTCTCCATATAATGAAGGTCCATATAAAGAAGCGCTGAGTACGACTGCTCGGAATTTACAGTAGCAGCCTGAAGTTTGGATTTATTCCCGTTCCTATAACATATGGCACGGGAGTACCTAGTACACACTACACATACACCTCTGGCAACACATTCAGTGAACCAAGCGTGAAGGTATTATATTATCTGTCTGCGAGCACTGACGGTACGGTCGCTTTTACGTGACCTTATCAATTTGGTCGGCTTTTTAGGCTATTGCTGATATATTCTTATTTTAATATAACTTTCATTAAAGCCGTAATTGAGAGCTGAAATTAACAGGAACGAATGTTCATGAATCATTTAATTACTTTAAAGTATGGAATATTTCTTAATGTTATGGGAACTGAGTATTCGATCGCTAAAGTACGACCAGTGTAAAATAAATCATATTTGTTTTTATGTTCATATCGTCTAAAGTTTCAAAATCTAAAATTCCTGAAGTTATAAGGGTCTGCCACATGTATTTTTACAGGTGTTTATTTGGTTATAAGTGTATTGATTTACTTGCAAATCTGTTTTTTAAGATTTTTGAAATCATTTAATAACATTGGTTTACGTCAACCAAATCAAAAACAAATGTTTAAACAATTTAACAAATTAAGGTCTCTTATGGGTATTTTTTCAGATTTCTGCGTTGAGCCGTTTTCGAGATCTAGGAAATCCCAAAACGTTACCACAGCAAAATCTTAAATAACCGAAGAAAATTTTGCGATTTACAAACATTTACTACGCAGCAAAAGCTATATATTTATGTACATATTTGGTTCCGGGCGGAAACTAATTTTTGAAAATGATTTTGCCAGGGTAACGTTTGAAACCGTTACTCCAGCAAAATCGTTCTTTCTCAAATAACTTTAAAACTACAATTTAAAAAAAATGCTATTAGTAAACAAATTGCTCCTCATGATACGAGTACACTAATTATTTGTTATAGTCTCACCTCTCTAAAGCACACCATTTTGCCAGGGTAACGCACACGGATTAATAAGCTTTTCACACTTTCAAGAATAATTATTATCATCCGTGTCATCACACGCAATAATTATCAGTTTGCTTTATTTTATAACGGCAAAATACTATTATGCAACGCACCCTGTGTTTCTAATAAACGTATTGTATTAAACGTACCTATCAATTAAGGCAGCTTAATTACAGTTGTTTCTCTAGAAATTCTGTTTTGACATAGCCTTACCTATCATCAGTTTATTATAATAATTGTTTCACTGTAGGGATGTCCGATCTGAATCGATCTTCGCCCAGATCGATGAAAAAATCGTATCAACTAAACCTAAATATCAACTCAAACGTACCACCATACGAACTACAACAAAGTAAAATTACCTACATAAACATTGAATGCGATTAGTTTCGACTGTTTCGAGTTAAATTAATCAAAAGTGGTATTGTATGAAATATGAATGTCCCGTGTGGTGCTGGGCGTAAAAGAATAGCACCATCCCATCTCTTCCCGTGGGTGTCGTAGGAGGCGACTAAGGGACTTACTATAGAACGGGCAGCAGCGTTCTCTATGCATTTTACCACCATACTGCGATCGCCAACCCGCCTGCCAAGCGTGGCGATTATGGCAAACCCCCCAAATTGGGGGAGGCCTATGTCCAGCAGTGGACGTATTTCGGCTGAAATTATGATGATGAAATATGAAGGTAGGTGATATCTACCGTGATGTAAGCATTCTCTGATTTTGTTTTCTTTCATGCTTTTTATTACGTATTGCAATTAGGAAGAGTCCTATTCTGTTCTGTGAGCGTGACCTATTATTTCAAAATACTTTTTAATATGGCCCCCGCCAAGAAAATCAAACGTTTGGACATTTTTTATTAAATGTGACACGGGTGGAGAATGTAAATTATGTAAAAAGATTGTTAAAACGAAAGGAAATACTTACCAATTTAAAAAAATCATCTCAGACGTCATCAAAAAGGCACCATGGCACCGTCGTTGTAATAGATCTATTATGTAGATTAAGTTAAATAAATAATATGGAATGCATACTGTGCTTTTCATTATTTTTATAAAATTACGATACGATCTCACTCGATCTCGGAATATCGATTCAATACAATCCGATTCAGATCGTGAACCGATTCACGAGGTTACAATCCATTACGATCCAGAAAATCGATTCAAAGCAAAAAATCGGGCATCCCTATTTCATTGATAAATTGCATGAATTGCTAGCCTTGCATGAAAGCAATTATCAGGGTCATGTACGTCCAAATGAAATAATGGAACCCTTATCACTCGAACATCTGTCTGTCTGTCCGTCTGTCACAGCCAATTAAGTTGAAGTTTGGTACACATACGATTACGAATGTCTGTGACACGGTAGTGTTAACGTAAACAATTTAATTTGGAAATTGGACTCACTTTTGGAGGGCTAAGAGCATAATTTTAAAAAAAGTTTTGCGAACTGTACTGTGAGACATATCAAATCAACGGGCTAGTTTTGTGGGTCTGGCGATATTTTTATAACTATTATCAATGTTATTTAAGAAAATTGTCCATTTCATAGCAATTCCCAGATGTTTTCTACAATTGTTTTAAGTCTGCTACTAAATCCTAGGACATTTATTTTGCAAATTTCCAGTGCAGACGCACATAATTATTAAGGCAAAATGATGAAGATATTTCCGTTACGGTTTACATTTCGTAACATGGTAGATAACAAAATTCATCGTACGGAACCATCAACACGCGATTTAAATTCGCACTTGTCGGGTTTGTACGGGGCATGGTTGACTTTAATAAAGGCATAGGTACCTAATGCCTTTATTAAAGTCAACCGTGCCCCGTCGTTCACTCTATTTGCTCAACAATGTTGTGTACAAGGGAACATTATAACAAAACGAATAATATTATTGTTTTTTTTTTTAATTCTACTATATTCACATCTATATGTGTTAGTAAATATTGACTAAATATTCTGAGAAAGTGAAAACTACTGTTCTTCATTAACCATATTTTTAGTTTTCATTAACTTGTTGCAGCAGAGTGAAGAGTGAGTACGAGGCTTTGATGATCTGAAAACAAAAAAACAGAATATTTTATAAAATGGCCTTGGAAACCATAGCACCTTTTTATATTATTCAATCTCAAGAGTTGAATCTAAGATGAATAAAGTTACTCATATCCAAAAAAAAAATCGTTAACATAGAGAACGCCCTCAGGCTAGGTTGAGCGACGATCTTCGCAAGGTAGCTGGTAGAAACTGGATGAGAGTTGCCAATAATCTAGCTGAATGGTGCGCAATTGGAGAGGCCTATGTCCAGCAGTGGAGTGGGCTGATGATGATGGCACACAGCTATCTTCCGTACTGCCGGGGGTTTACGGCCTTATGCGATGGGGCTTGGGAGTCGACTTGCGTCAAATGACCTGTGAACGCGTCACCGGTCCGTCACTCGACTAGCGTCATGCTCCAAACAACAGTAGGTGTAGCTCGAGGTCACGGGGATAATAGTAACAGCTACTTACAGCCATGAAAGATGCCAGTGATAGCGTGGTGAACCCGCCAGCAGTGAGTCGGACTGCTCGGCGCGTGCGCACCATGACTATGAGCAGCGCGCGGCGTATGCGCAGCGAAAACTTGTACCACGGACAATCGTACGCAGCACCCGCTATCTCCGCACTCTAGTGTTATAAAGAAATTACAGCCAAGATGCAAAGCTGAGTTCCTATTGGTGTTTTTATGTTGATTAATGTGTACTTAACGCCAATTTATACTTATTAAATTACAGAAAAAAAAAGTTGGAAAATCTGGAAAACCTTACGTGGTACAGACCACGTAAGGTTTTAGAGATTTTTACGACATACCTATCAGTAATTTAGTTGTTCTATTTGCAACGAATCTATATATAATTTAATGTTATTTGTTATTTGGGGATAGGTACTTATAATCTAGTTGCGTAGTTGTAAAATTGTTGTGAGAGCTTCAGAAAGTATGATTTTTTGATAAAATATTATGTCTAAATTATAAAATAAAAAAAACGTGGTTGTAAAACATCAGCAGACTAATTTTGTTATGTTTGTGGTTCGTCAATTGGCGCTCAAATTGGCTGTCAAGCGTAGTGATAGAAGCAATAAATCATAAATACGTTTATTTCATTTAAAACCTCTTATTCTCTTGTAAATAGTAAATGAAAGCGGTCACTTACTTCCTCCGAAAGCTGGTTGCCCTGATAACAGTAGATGAACACCTGGAAACACATGTTCAGAAGGTAGGTGCCCATCGACAGCAGACGCACCATGTTGTCTGGTTGCGCCATCTAAATGTTACAGACTCTATCAGTTGTCACACTAGTACTATGAATGCAAAACAGAATATCTCTTGTAGCGCAGTGATTGTATTTGTACTATGAAAGGATTAAATAATAACAGCAGCACGAGTCGATCGAAGGTAAAGCTACGCTTATCGCGGTCGGTCCTTGGATGGGTCCATCCATTACAAATTGAGACCCGATATCGAGCCTCGGTAAACACGTTGGTCTCGGCTGTCATTCGTAGATCTTTGTAGTCAGACGCCCAAAAGTCTGACAACCAGCACCCTAATTGCATAACAGACGATCAGTCATAATCTGTTTCATTTCGACAGTTCAACAATATTCATTGCGTTATCTACGTTGTTGAGCAGACACATTTTTCGAACATATGAAGCAATGGATCAGCAATCTGTTTCAAAATGATTGAGATTATGATTGAAAGTGCGTTACGCAATTAGGATGATGTCTTACCAATCGTGTCCCAGTAACTGGTTCGGTCAGACAGATAGTCACTCCATGTGAAATACCGGTATTCAGCTGCATCCAGTTATCTGACATAGATATCATCCAGCTGATCATCCAGCTCATCTGAACATAGCTGGGCAAAGGATAGGCAGGTTGGCTCTGGACGCTCGCTGCTACAAAACTGCGACTGACTACAGCAAGCCTGCAGTTAGAATGCTAGATGGACAGAAGAAACAAACCAGAAAAATGCTAACTAGATTTAAAAACTGATCTTTACACAGGCCTTTTTCCAGGAGTCTGCAGTAGAGTACCTAATTATTGATGGAGATTCAGCTTCCAAGCCATATGATTCAGCTAAAACTACTCACTGATAATTGAAAGGCAGTGACACAGATTATGATGAGTGACACAGTCAGCTGCGCGAAGGTGGGCTCAGAGAAGCAGGCCTGCAGCTCCTTAGCAGCCTCCAGGGTCTCCTGGTGGTTCTTCACGCACGAGCCTAGACGAAGCCTCACCGTCTGTTCTTGCTCAGGAGTTAACATGTACTGAGGAACATAAAATGTACCTTATCATTATCTTACCCTAATCCCAGATTATTTGAGGTCGGCGCAACATGATTTCTTCCATGTTTCTCTATTAGTCGTCATATCGGTCCGCCTTTCTAGCTACATCATTTATCACACAGTCCATCCATCGTTATTTTGGTCTTCACCTACTCTATAGCCATCCACATACGATCCGAATCTGCATAGTGATAAGCGCCGAAAAGGCAGGGTATGCCGAACACAACCTTCTAGCTCTGCACACTCGCGTAATTTCTTTTTCTTTCTCGGACCTTACCTCTATAATAAGTTGAATAGCACCCATGTAAAATTTTAGTCATTGCCTACTTAAAAACTCTAGACTATCAGGGAACTGAGAACTTGTTGATCCCTCCCAGATAGACTATCTTTACTCTCATCCCCTCTCCTGCTTCTGCATACCGTCAATCATACTTGCTCCGTATTTACTCAAGCAACCTCTAACATTCTCACATATACACTTACATCTCTTTCATTTACTTTCTCCGGTTACTCACACACCCTCTGGTATCTCCACAATGTTATTGTATTTATTTTTAATTTAATTTTTGTTTTGTATGTTACTAAATTTTATATTGGATGTCTAATTTATTGTTACTTACTAATGTATCCTGTTTTGTTATTATGTCGTGTACCCAATAACAGGCATCTAGCCGCGGGAGGGTCCTGGTGACCTGTAATACAGGTTTTTAAATAAACCTACCTCAGGCACCAGTCTCTCACAAAGTTAGCTCCTTTTTCGTGCACTACTATGTTTAGCATTAAGTTCATAACTTATGTAGAGAGAGAATTAAGTTTTTATATTATTTTGTCATTTATTTTGTATTCTCGGCTCATTAATAGCCGGAAAAAGCTGATAACACGGGCCTAAGCCAAGTGCTTACCAGTTGGATTAACTGCGGTGGCGTGCAGAAGATTGCACAGAAGATGGTAGAGTATTTGCGTTTTGATGTGGGTTTTCTGAGTCACATTGCAGAAACTTTCTCACGAGTCTGCATGTGTTTAGTATCGCTGCCTTCTGCAGCAGATGGTAAGTATTTGGAGGTAAGTTAAGGGAATTAAGGGATTGGTGAAGTTGTTTCGGTATTACTCCTGTTGTAGACAATACTATTGGTACTATTATGACTTTTTGCAAATGCCAAAGTCGGGCTACTTCATCTTTTAATTCAATGTATTTGCTCAGTTTTTCTGCTATTGTTGTTTGCAAGTTATGTGTATTTGGTACAGCAATATCTATTAGGTATCCAGTTTTGTTTAACTTGTTAATCAGTGTAATATCTGGTCTATTAAAATGAATAGTTCGATCGGTAAGAATGGCGCGATCAAAGTATAGTTTTGTTGAGGGGTTTTCTAAAACAGTTTCTGGATTGTATTTGTAGTATGGTGTAACGGAATCTATAAGTTTGAACTGGTGTGCTAATTTTTGATGTATAACGTTGGCTACTTGATCGTGTCTGTGTTTGTAGTCCGTTTGGGCTATCGACTTGCACGAGCCTGTGATATGCTGTATCGTTTCTGGAGAACTGTTGCATTTCCTACATGTGTCATTATTTAAATTCTTTATGATAAACTTTCTGTAATTTTTAGTTTCAATTACCTGGTCCTGTATAGCCAGCATAAACCCTTCAGTCTCCGGGAAGAGTTCGCCTCGATTTAGCCACGCGTTCGACGCTTCTTTATCGACATTTATGTGGTTTAAGTCTTGGCGGTGTCTTCCGTGTAGAGATTTCTGGGCCCATTCTAAAAGCTTCATTTTGTCGTCAATTACTATCTCATTTCTCTGTTCAGATGTATCTTTTAAATTTAGGGGTGTTAAGTTTTGGTCGTTATGTGTTATCATTTTGTGCAGTATAGAGGTTTCCATTTTTGAAAAAAAGAATTGTCGAAGTGCTTTTATCTGTCTATTGTGTAGGTTTAGAATGTCAACTAGTCCTCTACCTCCTTCTTTACGTGGCAGTGTTAATCTCTGCAGACAAGACCGTGGGTGGTGTTTGCGGAATTTGGTCATTGTGGTATTAATTTTACGTTGAAGGTTTTTCAGGTCGGTTTTGGTCCAGTTGATTATCCCAAAAGAATATGTGAGAACCGGTATGGCGAAGGTGTTAATCGCTTTGATAGTATTTCGAGCATATAGTTGCGTTTTCAGAATTGTGTTTAATCTGTGTTGAAATTGAAGTGTTAATTTTTGTTTAGTTTCTTTGTAGTGTATTTGTCGTGATTGTGTATAGCCTAGGTATTTATAACTGTCTTGTTCATCTAATGGTTCTATCTGTTCTCCTGTACCTAAAGTGTATTGGTGTTGGTAATTTTGTCCTGCTCTAATTGAATTTATTTTACATTTATCTATGCCGAATTCCATTTTAATGTCGTTTGAGAATTGTTCTGTCAAGTTTGCTAATTCATAGAGTTGAGTCTCACTTTTGGCGTATAGTTTGATATCATCCATGTACAACAGATGATTTAATTCTATTTTTTGAACCTCAGTATGTCCTTCGGTACTTGAATGTTTTAATGGGATTCCTAAAGTAGTTGCGTTTAATATATTAGATAGGGGATTTAGAGCAAGACAGAACCACAGTGGGCTTAAAGCATCTCCCTGAAAGATCCCTCTCTGAATTTTTATTGGGCTGGTATCTACTGTTTTAGTAGGGGAAGTTAGTCTTAGGACAGTGGTCCAAGACGTCATCGTGACCTTTAGGAATGTTACTATAGTTGGATGTATTTTGTATATCTCTAAAATATTTACAAGCCACGAATGGGGTACAGAGTCGTAAGCTTTTTTGTAGTCAATATACATGCTAAAGAGATCGCTTTTGGATTTTTGAACGTTTTTAAGAATGACTGAGTCTATGATTAATTGTTCCTTGCAGCCTTGGCTGAATTTACGACATCCTTTCTGCTGTTCAGCTAAGATATTATTAGTGTCGATGTGTTGATATATTAGTTCAGAAATACAAGATGTGATAATTTTGTACAAGGTCTGCAAGCATGTTATAGGTCGATATTTTGCTGGATTTGAGAGATCATTACGATCTTTTGGTATCATAAAAGTTGTACCTGAAGTTAAGTAGGATGGTATTGTTTTAGGGTCCTGGATGAATCTATTTATGTGATTATATAGAAAACTATGGATAGATGTAAATTTTTTGTACCAATAACTATGAATGTTATCTGAACCTGGTGCTTTCCAGTTATGTAAACGAGAAAGTACTTTATGGAAAATTTCTGGGGATATGTGGTCAAATGTCATTGCTTGAATACTTTTTTGGCTGTTGGTCACTTCTGTTTGTATCCAATCTGCTTGGGCATTATGTTCGACTGGTTGTTCCCAAATTCCTGCCCAGAAGTTTTGTAACGTCTCTGAGTCAGGGTTGTTATGATCATCATTTGGGTTATCATCCTGAACGTTAGATGTCGCCTGTCTAATATTGCGGTAGAAAAGTTTTTCATTGTGGGTGAATTTAGTGTTTTGTAATTTCCTTTGGGTACATGCTTTGTATCGTTGTAGTCGGCCTGTTACGACTGACAGTTTTTGCTTAAGTGTGTCTAATGTGTGAGGTGCTTGTGTATTTGGTTCTTCATGAACAGTGTGAATTTTATATTGTTCTATTATCTTGTTAACGTGTTTAACTATTTTCCTACTTCTATTACCATTGATGAATTGGGTCATTCTAGCTATCTTTGATCGTAAATCATTTAATTTTCGTTCTAGTCGTGTCTCCCAGTTAGTTTTGTATTCTTTCTTTGCCCTTTGGGTGACTTCTCTTGGTTGAAGGTTCATTTTTGCTCCGTTAACTTTTGCCGCGGTCCATGCTGCACAATATATAGTAGTCTGTAAAGTGTAGAAGTCAGTTTCTTTATTGACGTTTTCAGGTAAAATTATTTTGTTTAGGTAGCTGACAATTCGGGCAAGTTTTTTAGAGGGTTTTTGTTTGGGAATAAAAATTCTATTTATAGGGCTAGTAGCTTTATAATATTGGAATGCTTCTTGGAACGAGTCATCTATTAATGGGTCCCTATCTAGGTTCGCATGTTGGTTAGGTAAGATTTCTTCTGCGCAGTTAATTTCAGTATGATTTACAGTAAGTGAAGATTCTTGGGTGGAGTTAATGTCAATGCTGTTTATAAATTGAGGTTCAGAATGACTATCGATCGGATTAACTATCGTCGTTTCACTTGTGAAGTTGCTAAAGTTAAGATTATCTAGTGGTAATTCTCCAGATACTTCTAGTTTTAATGAGTTTAATCTGTCAGTAGTGACATATTTATTGTTTACAATTGCTCTTCTCTGATCAGCTATTCGTTGTTCGCTTAGATGAGCAAGTGCAGGAAAACTGTTGATAAAATCTTCATACATGCGTCTTCTATAAACTGTTTCGTTTCTACCTAAATCTGTTACTCGATAATAAGATCGCATTATAGCTTCATTTTGTTCATTGGTCCATCTCATTCGAGTCTGTGTTCTATTTTTAGTATTATGTGTTTCTGGGGTTCTCGGTTGCATTTGGGTAGATTGTGTGGGTGTAAGTATTTGTTGTACATGGTCGATAGAGTTTTGTGACTGTTGGGTAGAGTGATTAAGTTGTAGAAGATCTAATTCTTCTTTTACTTCGTTTCGTATTTCCTGTATAGTTTTTTGTGGTAGTAATTTATTGTTTATTATAGCTCTACGTTGGTCTCCTATTCTCTGTCGACTAACCTGCATGTTCGGGTATTTTTCTATAAATTTTAGGTGGAGCGGTTCAAGGTAAGTTTTTCTGTCTGTATCTAGTGCGGTTAATTGAAGATAAGTGCGCAGTATGAACTTATTCATTTCAGGTGTCCATCGTCTGCGCGTACTTGGGGCGCTTGTAGTGGGTGCAAGCTCAGAGTCAAGCTTGACTTCCTGCACAACACTATCAAGCGTGCTGGTGGTGGACAAGCTAGCTGTTCTTCTTGTCATGTAGGAGGGGCGAGTCGAAGGGATGGAAGAAAATAATGAAATAGTATCATCGCCCGTGGAATCGGCTGTGGCTTCTACGTAGTGAGCCCGCCTGTTCAACTCACTATGACCAGCTGTAACAATTTTGTCGGTGGGAGCCCGCTTGCTCAACTCCTCACCGCCGATGGTTCGCATGCTGTGGCACCTAGCATCGGCTCCAGATGCGCCCCGGCGCTCCCCGGGAAGCGACCGTAAATTGTATACTCTCTTATTACTCATCTCCATAAAGGGTTACCTTTCCTTGTTAGCCGCATAAGTTTTTTGTACAGTTGTACAGTACGCGTGTCCGCCCCCCACGTAGCTAGGTGTTCAGCTGGGACGTAAGGTAGGATTTTAGGGGGCTTATATTATTATTATTATTCATACTCAAAACTTTCCTCAAGAAATTTTCATTCTAACATAAAATATTCAGTCAAAGAATAATACAATGCAAGCATCCTAAGGTTTGAAAAGGCGACATCCGCCTGCTATGCGGGAAAGTTATTTGTTGACCATATCTACCCGTAATAATAATGCAATTTGCAACACATAAGAAAACTTCAAATTCTTTCTACCGCTTCATTAGAAAAATTATTTCTGCCGCGTCTATAACGTACATTATAGCTATTATGCCGCATAAAACTAAAAACATACTGAAACCTTAAATAAGCGCCATCTCTTATCGAGCCCTAAAACTTGTACTAGCTGAAATGATGTAACGTAACACAGCCGTAATCTCGTAGTCGCTCTACTGAAGTACCGCTACGCGACACTACGCTTCATTTATTTGCTGAAGGGATTTTGTGTAAAATACAGAGATGTCACTGGTGTTGATATTATAGTAAGTATATTCTTGATACCAACAAAACATTAATGTTCAGCTTAAAAACTTAAAAGTTCGGCGGCACACTCAACTCATAGGTGTTTATTAGGAAGAAACACTAAAAGATAAGGTGGCTTACGTGGGCATAAAGGTTGAATCAAATTTTATGCAAATGAGTAGTTCATTCAAACGGACCACATTTGTTCTTCTAAATTAACCGTGTGCGTGATAAAGGCCACGGCGCAGACACAACGTGGCGTCGAACATTTGATTTGATTTTATAGTTACCACAACGCAACTGCACGAAGCTGCAGCAACACTATTTACACGTAACCACTGCTTGCCTAAATTTTGTCACTGTGGGATGTGGTGTGGTTGTAGTACCTGTGCTTGGGCCCTTAAGGGCCTACGTCCCGTTTGGTAGCGTAACACGGTCACTTTATGAACCCTACTGCTCATTAACGGCTTGTCTTGAAGATTTGAAAAATATATGATTTTGCTATAGATTCATATAGATCATTTTGCCGGAAGTATTTTTTTTTGTATGGTTAATACTTTTGCTGTACAAAAATATTTTCCAACACGCAATATTTTGGCTTCTATTCCATACTCCTACTAAACGGCTTCGTTATTTGGAAAAAAAAAAATACACTGAAAAATAGATAGTTAGAGGTACCACAGAATCGCCGAAGCACAATTGTAAATTAATCAAAGGAATATCCCCATTTTGAGATAAAGGCTCAGAGGTGCCCTGCGCGGGCGCGGATGGCAGTCGTGCTTAGCATACAAACGGGAAATGAGGATACTATGGGCCTTAATGAGAACGTACTATGGCAGTAGTGCCGTTAAAAAAACTGAATCGTCTAGCTAGATTAATTCCTGAACAATTTCGAATTCTAATTCGAAAGTCAAACACAGAAAAATCAGATGTAATACGAATTAGAATCGATTTTTGTACCAGGACTTTCATTCATTTTATGATTGTCGTTCAAGTTATTTTATGGTCTTCATCGCAATGTTACCTTCCACATCAAAGAAGTTCCAAGAGCCCTCACACTACCTTATCTTCGACATCCATTCCGTCAGTTAATGTCCTCAAAGCATGTCCCAGCAGTCTCAACCGACACCTGCACTGTGCTATCAGACCTGCCACCAGGGTATCCTTGCCCACATTCAGGTAAGCAGCGATGAGAAGTGCTCCGACTTGATGTACGTATGTTAGCTCGTGGGCTGGCGACTTAGTCGTGTCGTATGGGTACCTGTGGGGTAATATGGTAATAGAAAATTTATTATAAGATCACAAGACTGCCTCGTTGTTGTAGTGGTCGCAAACGTTACTGCTGAGCAAAAGGTCCTGGGTTCGATTCCCACGTCGGGAAAAGTTTTATTGAGTTTTCTATCTGGAATTTCTCAGTAGCAGCCCGGCGTCTGGAATTGTCCCTGGTTGATGGCAATAGGCTCGCCCCCTATTACATGGGAGTTAAACATACCTGGCGAAATGTGGGTGTACTGTAGGTAGACCTCTGCCCATCCCGTCGGGGAAACAAGGCGTTATGTTATAAGATTACAGGGAAACCGTACGATAGGGTTGGTAAAAAAAAATCAGTGGTACTCCGAGAGTGCCGACAGAAGTGAAAACTTGAACAATTACGTATGTATTTTTTTATCGTCAATACAGGATTTCACATTGGGTCCTTGGGTCCTGATTGCTCTCGGTAAAAATGATAAACGAGCGATCGACTTCCGCTATTAAAGGTGAAAAGCATAGATGTTTACGATAAAATTACAAAGGGAAAGAAAGGGATAAAAGAATTAAAATTTCCTAATGAAAGAAAGGGACTTTTCCAAAAGACGTCAACGCGCGACTCATCCGTGTGCTCAAGCGTTCGGTGACGATGACGCGAGTTCCATGAGTTTTGTTCACCCAAAAAGTGCGCAACGCGCCTAAAACAGTTTTCACTTCAAAAACTTAAAGCCAAGGTTTGTTCTGGATCTGAGCTATCATATATATAATTATATACATATATCATACTATTCACGTAGTATGTAGAACGTACTCGTAGGTGTATGAAGTCCGACCCAGTGACGTAACATTGACCCATTTACCGCACAACATAATGGTGTAAGTCACTTGCACTGGCAATTCCTCTCATTTTGACAATCCAACAACATTAATTGCGTTATTTACGTTGTCGAGGTGTGTGGAGCAATGGATTTGAAATTTCCTTCAAAATCTTGTGACTGAAACTGGAGGGTGTTCTGAAATGACGTTCACTAGGTGGCAGCACTGAGACGTCAGGTCCGGGCACCTGTCAAAAGTTTCAAAGCGCCTACGGACTGTATGATGAACGAAAGAATGAAACGAATGACATCAAATATTTTAAGTTCATTGTTGAACTGGAAGACCTCCTGTCAAAGTGGCGCCAACTGGTGGCTTGAATATTCATGAACACCCTCATTGGTGGGCCGGTGTAACAGTCATTCGTGATGAGGGTAGTTAGTTTATAGTGAAAATTATATGGTTTAACACCAAAGGAGATAGCTTTTTTTGGGGTCCTTGTAATGCAACGTCTATCGATAGTATAATCTCTAAAAAAAGTAACCAATTTACCATTTAAAATGATCTTATTTTTATAAGTCTAACCGGAATCACGAAATCGTAATCTCGATGAGGCAAACCAACAATAGGTCTTTAAGTGTTTTTTTAGGTGATGGTCATATTTCTCAGTATACCCGTTAGGCGAAGTATAATTATTATTACAACTGTAATATAGAGATCATAAGTAATAAATGAATATACGTTTCATTAATACACGCCCCATTTTTTCGTGGCCCCTTCGCTACTTGTTATACGTTAATTTTTTTATATGAATCTGTTTTATTTACATTTGCGCTTATGTGAATGATGTTCCAATACAAACGAAAGTCACACTCACACATCACTTCAGCCGAAAGACGTCCACTGCTGGACATAGACCTCCCCCAAGCACGGCCACAACGACCAGTTTTTTGGGGGGGTTTGCCATAATTGCCACGCTTAGCAGGCGGGTTGGCGATCGCAGTATGGTGGTACAATGCATAGATAACGCTGCTGCTCATTCTCTAGTAAGTCCCTTAGTCGCCTCCTACGACACCCACGGGAAGAAATGGAAAGTATAATAACACAGCTCCCAAATAACTTGATATACACAGGGCGAATTAATTACCTGCAGCATACCATTACTTAAGGATAGATTACGCACCAGGCTCTTAGAGGAAGTTGATGTTTCTCAGCGCTGGTGGCCCACCCAAGTGTTGTTATCAGAGTGAGAGAGAAGTATAAAACCTGCAGCACGATCATCTCCTTATTACACCTGAAACAAAACACCAACTAATTTATGCGAGGTATTTGGTTACAAAAACGTATATGTATTGTCGTATAATGGAAATCCTACTATACTACTAATCCTTACTTATAATATTATAAACGCAAAAGTTTGAATGTTTGGATGTATGGATGTTTGTTACTCTTTCACGCAAAAACTCCTGAATGGATTTGGATGAAATTTGGCACACAGATAGATTATAACCTAGATTAACACATAGGTTACTTTTTATACCGGTAGTACGTTCCCTCGGGTTAATTTCCGACTTCGCCGCAGGCGGAAGCTAGTATTACAAATGTGAAAGATTGTACTCGTATGTTTAGATATTTGAATGTTTGTCACGTAAAAACGGCTGAACGGATTTGTGTGAAATATGGCGAACAGATAGTTTTTAGCCTGGATTAACACATAGGATACTTCTTATCCCGATAGTACGGTCACGTGGGATAGTTTTCGACGTCCACGCAGGTGAAACCGTTGGCATAAGCTAGTAAACATTACTTTCAATTGATGACTCGAAAATATGTTGACAGTTACGCACTTATTAGAAGTGTTAGACATGTATTATTATCTTTAGACTTGTCTGTATTTATTTTATTAGAAAACGATGCCGAGTTCAGCATACGCGCGGTTGCCCACATGCCGGCGGCGGCGGCGGCCGGCGCGGAGAAGGCGTGAGTTTGTTACCAAATTTATGGTCTTTAAATAACTTTATCCAATTATAAACATTAAGGAAGAAGTCAACAAATTGTTAGAGAAGGAATTGCAAACAAAATTTCCGAGTATTAACTAGATTTTACTAAAGATGGCGAATTAAATGCAAAAAAAGCTAATAACGCACTAGAGCTCCGCGAGTCCCAGAAAAAATATTAATGTGTCTATAACAACGAAATAAATAATGAAAATAAATTTATTTATCACAGACTAAAAGACATGAAAAGTGCCAAGTTCACAGTAAGAAATTAGCAGGAATATGTGTCTTATGACTGCGCCAAATATGCGCCAAATAGTAAGTAGCTCAGCAAAAATACCAGACAACTAGTGGCTGACGCTGGTTTGAACTGGACCTGAATGGTCAGGAGTCGGATTTAAATGATTTTAATACTTCAACGTGTAATTTTAATCTCAAAAACTTCACCACAGTCTTTTGAAGAACGAGTTATTGAGATTTTTGTAGTAAGTTACAAAAACAGCTACTCGTAAAACCATAATTTCCACAAAAATACCTCTTAACAATCTCTCTCTCCTCTTTCGTCTTCACATCGGACAGAACTTTATCACTATCATTGACAATATTCTGGATCCTCTGCTTCCTTCCCAGGATGTTCACGATCTTGGCTGCTTGGGCCATGTTGGTGAACAGCAGGAAGGCTGTACCGGTCATCAGGGCCAGGTCCCCCCAGATCAGCATTAGGTCTACCACTTGGATGATTAGGTAGATTCCTGGAAAAAAATATCTCTAACAAATCTCAGACTAATAGCACCGTGTACCTACTTACTGCTAAACATGGACTTTAAAAAAATAAGGGGAAAATGCTGTGACCATCATTAAGTTGAATTAGATGGATTGAATTGTGTTAATATAACACACAGAGAAGTGGCACCTTTTACGACACTCACTGGTGGAAATACCGTGAACCACATACATAGAACATTTGTATAAATGAAACTCTAAGATACTTAAATGACAAAACTAGTGGGTCATATACACTCGTTTCTATAGTCGTACGCACATATCTGTTATCGTTCGTCCTTGTAATAATTTGTTGTATTTTTACACGCTTTATATTAGCTTCACTTGTATGTTTGTATGTAACCGACTCCTTTGAGCGCGATTTTGACCCACTTTAAACGGTCAGATTTCATTGAAACTTTGTAAACTTGTCGAGGACCGATGACAATTCAATAATTTTTAAAAAAAATTGAGAAAAAAAAACACGTTTTTGTAGTTAGCAGAACTAAAAAATAGAAAATAAATAATAGTTTAAAAAACTCAAAAACACGCTTTAAAAACTAAACTAAAAAAGGAGAAAATAATTTAATTGTATTAAAAAGCGTGGGGTGCTTGACATTAATTGATTATAAAAATACCTCAAAAAGCACCCCACGCTTTTTAATTGAATTAAATTATTTTCTCCTTTTTTAGTTTGGTTTTTAAAGCGTGTTTTTTAGTTTTTTAAACTATTATTTTTTAGATTTTAATTAAAAAAAAAAATGTTTTTAACTCTTATCCGAAGCCAGTAAATTTTGAAAAATCCTACATGTTACCACTAAGATTCTAACTAGCTCCTCATTCTCATGATTATCAGAATGGTACCAACCTAATAAGAACATAAAAGAGAATACAGAGTAGAAGCTATACAACTGTTTCTGTGTTCCTGTCAGGTATTCCGGAGCCCAAAACCCCACCACTTTTAGAACTGTCAGCGAAATGCTAACTGACAACGTTGCATTTTTTACTAAAACACCCATCTTGGGAGTTTACTGAAGACTTTGAATCACAAGACTTGAATGTCGTGTGTAGAACACAGAAGCTCAAATCAAAATAATTACGAAATTGCTTTAAATTTTAATTGTAGATGGCAGTGGTTTGCAACATTGGGGGGCGTTGAATGAATGGTGGGAATTTTATTTACCTAGCTAGGATGGGATGCGATCTCTTTTGTGTCCTTTCAAGTGAGCGCTCTTTTCCCTTTTCGATTTGAACGCAAACATATTTTGGCAAAAAATATGGTGCTAACCACTTTCGGCTGGTTCCTATTATTCGCAGTCGATAAGCGAATCACTGACCACTTGTCACTTAGTTCGCGTGTTTTTTAAACTACTGCGCACGTACAATCTCTTATCTTTCCAACATACTTCAGTTTTTAGAGTTCCGTACCTCAAAAGGTAAACAAGGAACCCTTATAAGATCACTCTCTTGTTTAGGTTTCGTCTAGGCTTTATGGAGTGTTTAATTGTTGCAAATAGGTCACACTATCACATCCTGGAACGAATAAGTAACCCTGTATAATTATTCTGTCACCAGTCGAAAGTATCACCTATATATAGTTCAATCCATGAAGACGCTCCCCACTCTTTGACACTTGTACTGAGAGCGGTCAAAAACAAAGAAAAGGAGCAGAAAGCGGCGCGTCATCGTGGATTGAACTATCTGTATGTATTTCTAGAAAATGCTCGTCATAGAGACTACTTCGGAATTCCTAAGAAACGAGACAGACGTGAGCAAACTATGGCCTGTTACACCGCCACTAGTGAAAAGTAACATTTAACTAGGGTATAATTCACAGATATGTGGGTATACTCTCCAAATCAGAACCGGCCTTAACGAAACATCTGAAAACTGTTGTCCACCACTGGCACCTTCGCGATAATTGTCGGTTCATTCAGTGTGGATACAACGCAAATATAATTATGTCATTAAGTTCACGTCACCCTATAGTTTCAATAAATGATTACAAAACATGGTGTATAACTCAAACGTGTCATCAAAGCATGTTTATTCAAGTTTTAGTTTGATATGTAATTGATTTGATTTTCAGTGTTTTGTTTTATGTTTGTGGTATTCCTGTGTTGTTTTAAGGTATGACCTTGGAGTGACTGAAACCAGTTTCTTTGTACTGGCAAATACCTGTAATTTTTGGTTGGTGACTAATTACAAATGGTTAAACGTAAAAGAAACATGGAAAAAGGAATTGAGTTTGGTGTACCTGAGGTAAACGTCAAAAAATATGCCTTAAATTAAGGGTAATTAAGAATTTCTTATTAATTCCTCTCGAAATCTTTTGATATCGTTTTGTTCTTCATGCTGAACAAAACAAGCCCTTTAATTTCACTGCTGTCAAAATATAATTATGATTTTTACAGCCCTTTAGAAGTTACCACCATTTAATGAATATAGTATACTGTCATATGTCGTCAGGTCATGCTTTGTAGCTCGTTATCAGATGACAGCGGTCGTCGCAGATGCGGGCAGCTGGACACTTATCTACTGTTCCTAGTTCATGCTACAGCGAGTATTATGTGTCTCCCAATTGTTATACTACTACTAGTAGCTATATTTGTGTGTATGTACCTATTTGACTACATTAAATTATTCGATAAAAAGTTTTGTTCCTTTTCCAATGATACTTATGGTGAACCTAGTCCACTTTTTTGCACACAAACTTCAGGAGTGTTTTACTCCACTGTCTGACATGGCACATCCAAAGTTAAATATGATATCGTTTTGTCTCGTTATTAATATTGTCTGTAAAAACCCATTAAAAAGTTAGGAGCCCACAAATATTAGTTTTTCTTGCTAATTTTACTTAACTTTGGGCGTGTTTAAGTAATAAAAGAAGTGTAAAATCTCCAAAACCAAGTCAGTATCAAAAAAGTTCAATTATCGAAAAGTTCAATAAACTTTATTGGTCATTGTTTTATTCATTGGCTTTTTCATAAAACCAGATCTTCCAAAGGACTTTTCTTAATTTTTTCGCGATTTTTTTACTATAAATGATCCTGCATCTCACTCAATAACGTTGTGCGTGTAGACCAGCGTCTAACTGCTCATCACTGATACTATCTCTGTCAGACACGAAGCCTGATGAGTCAGCGTGATTTTTAGCCAAGCCCACCAGTCAGTTCGAGCCCACGACTAGGTTCCCCTTAATGGTATATTTTCCAGGTATTTTATGCCAAGTTCCCGAAGCTAAGTAGAGATGAGTTGTAACTATTAACTGTATGTGGCATTGATTATATGCTTGTTCGGGCGGTGGTTAGGTTTACAAAAGGGCTTGTGGCTAAGTATAATGTCCGTAGATGGGTGACCATCTCACATACCAGTACCCCTCCTTGCAGCAGAAAGCACGTTAAGTCGTTGGTCCTGGCTGTTATACGTGGATCTTTGACAGTCGTTACGGGTCGTTAGAAGTCAGAAATTCTCACAACCAGTTTTACCAAGTTTTAGAGTTAGTATACGCAGCCGCTCCATGTAAAATAATGGCAGTCAACTGTATCTGGATAGACTGAAAGCCGCCCCCAACATGGTTAGGAAAAGGCTAGGGAGATGATGCCTGAGGTTTACAAAAGTTTTTTATTAGTTCACAGATGGTGGACAATTATGGTTGGTACAATCGTCCATTTATTTCTATTTATACATAAGTTCCGTTACAAAAAGAATTTACTACTGTTTTACCTAGGTATAATTTCCAACTTAACTATACCAATTCCTAAGCATTCCTGCCATCTAAGCACCATCAATTACCAAGCAAATCAGTAACACAATACATTCCTTCGACACAATTCTTTTATTCCCGATCAGCATGGAGGAGAGAAAAACCGTACTTATCCGTAAGTTCGTGATAGAGATGAGCTTAGACTTATAGATAGTATCGGTTGATTGGTCAAATCTGCGAAGAGCACAGAGGGGCGGGACGCCGGGATGGTTATTTATCTATTGTGAGATGTTAAGATGAGGAGAGGATGGTGGACTTAGTAATGGAATAGCTTGGTTTTGGGTTATTGTAGTTGCAGGCGTGGTACGTTTTATTAGTAGGTATAGGCACTGCAGGAACTGGTGCTGAAGACTGCAAGAAAACTTTGCCCTTTCAGCGATATCATCGGTCTGATAACAGAGTTTGGATATTTAACCTCATTCGTCATTTTCATTTAGGACCTTCACATTTGTTCCAATATCAAACCCAAAACTTTTTGCCGCCTGTAAAGTTGGACTTTGACTCTGAAAGTCACAAAATTAACCTCCAAAATTAACAATACGGGGGGATTTCTTTTTAAACATTGGATGTAAATTAAATATTGCTGATTACATTAAGACACAGGTCTTCGCACAATTTCATCACCATCAGAACCTGTACATCAGTTAGTAAAGAACAAAATACATAATTGAACACAAAAACTCTTCTCTAGACGTAAACATACAAGCATACGAGTATTTAAGTAACCACAACATTGGCCCTTTGAAAGTATTAACCAACATGTACACATGTTATAGAGTAGCTATGTAACATATTCCTTCATATAAGTTTCTCAACTTGCAACGCAAACTTTACTCAGGTTCAGTGAAAAACCTGTGTGTTTCAGTACACGTGCATTAGAAGGATTTCAAAAGAAACTTGGTTGAACAAGATTTTAGACGGTTTCTAACAGCCCTCTTCTTTCATAATTTTGCATTCATACATAGTAGGATTTTCGTTTTATATAGTTGACTTTTATTGTACAGTCATCGTAATAACTATCCCAGGTTAACACCAAAGACCACTATATCACTAAGGCCCAAACTATATTGTTTGCTACCTACTTCTAAGCGTCCTTAGTTTGTTGATTGTAAACCAAGTTATGCAGCTAATTTAATTTCTACTATCACCAAAAGGTACACGTTGATCCTTTCTGAAATGCCTACACTATACTGCCTAAAACTTTAGGAAAAGTTTAAGATATCGGTAAAATAATCTGAAAAACTATTCTACTAACAAATCCTAACATCCCATGTACACCAGGCTCTACCATCATCTTAAAAAAACAGTCGGCATCGCTGATTCTTCGTACCAGTTGGCGGCAACTTGTTGCAGTGGGCGTGTCCTGCCCCGCCCACCGTGCCATCGTGGCTGGAGCTGTTGGCTTCCTCAGTGGCACTGGAGACGCGACCAGCAGCACACGTCATGGCTACCCTCCGGAAGTTCGACATGAGAATCCTCTCGCCGGAGCGCTGACGTCTACTTCAACCTAAGGTACGTGGTTCTGAAAGTTTAGGAAAGAATTGACTTATTCAAGTTTTCTGAAAGTAGGTACTTGTGGAGATTTTTGAAAGTTTTTAGTAACTTTCAAAAATCGACAGAAACTTTTATCTTCGCCATTTTTGCAAAAACATAGAAGAACTTGCAACCAACAGACTCTAAGTTTGGGGGCTTTTCACAGGTTTTTAATAGGCGCTTCATACCAGATAAATTCAAAACTGGGACTGAATTGCTTAAACATTTTACCAACTCAGTCCCAGTTTGTCTTAAACCTTTTTTTTTTTTTTTTTTTTTTTATCGTGGAGAAATGCTCATGCATACTGCGCTACCACGGGGAGATAGCGCAGTTATGTGGGACTCTAACCCACTAAAACTCCACGGTGTCCTCCAGTGCCGCTTATGGCGGGAACACGGGAACGCGAAAGCCATCCGCGAACCCGCCGCGGCTGTCCGTCACCGGACCCTCCTCTTAGGGGAATGACCCCCATCACCGGCGCACCAGAACACACAGCACGCCGGACCACCCCGGGCACCAGACAGCGCATGGGTGCCAAACGACCCCGTGTATGGCACCCTTGGTCCCCCTGCGGCGGGTCGGGATAGTGGCCCCGCCGCCTACCACTTTTCGGCCGCAGGGGATAGGGAGAGCGGCCTACGCAATACCAACACTCCTCCTCCCCTGCGGCCCCACCGCGTCTGCCATCTGACGATGGCAGCTCCGTCCGGACCGCGGAAGGTGAGGAAAGTGGCGATCTCCATACACCACTCCTCTCCCGCCGCGGCCCACTACCCCCAGCACCAGTTGCTATGCCGCCCCGCGGCACCGCAACTGGTTGGCCGCTACGTCGTCGGCTTAGCGGACAAAGCCCTGACGAGCGGCCCCTCCTCGGGTTCCTCTTCGCTTCACCGTGGGTGCGGAAAACCACGGCTACTGAGCCCCCCCGCAACGACAATGCGGGAACCCACCGGGGGGGGGAAAACCTAAGCTAACCTTATCTCGGAAAAGCCGGTAACGTGTACCTATTGAACTCCTTACTAAATAAAATACACATCATAATATCATTCATGGGTATTTGTTGCAACAAGTTTATTAAATACAAATATTTTATGAAAACTAAATTTTTCAAAAAAAATATTATTCAGTCAAAACAAAGATTATATCTTACCTCTGGACATCTTAAATACAATATCCAATCTAACACTAAATAAATAAATAACTAAAATAACACTTATCCATTACACTAAACTACGTAAAAACATTTTTGCCTCATATTAACTACCTTTACGGAAGTAAAAGCTTCTCAATCTTCCAACACACGTTTCTTCTGAATCACAGTAAAATAAGCAGGAAAACTTGTTGACTCCCACCTGTAGCACCTCTATACACTGTCAACATTCATTCAGTCTCGCAATCTTTAGAATCAACATCGTTTCTGAGAAACGTTGCTAACATAGCACACATTTAGTCACTGCGAACGTGTTTAAATGAGTATTTTTAAACAGACTAAGTCCGGTGTAATTAAAAAACTAATGTCTGTACTTTTAACCTCTTTTAGTACGTGTATACACACTCGTTAAATGTTGACTGTAGTGGACCACAACGAAATCCACTGCTTCAAGTCCTTTTCAACTACATAAAGTTGAATAAGTCGTAAAATAAAATTTAATTTTACGACGAGCACACGTAAGTACGTGTGCTTGTCATAATACTTCAAGGTGGGATTTCCCATCGGCAAAAATTTCGAACTTCCATACATACTTTCATCCCCTAGTCCCCAGTAAGGGATGATTTTTCAAAATTCCTTCCTTAGGACTCACGTCCGTTATATAAGGAACCCTTGTGCAAAATTTCATGCTCCTAGACCCAGGGCCTTAGGCTAACCGACAGCGGGGTCAGTCAGTACATGAATGAATTTAAGATTTTTATTAGGTAGTACATCCCCGAAATGAGAGCATATTGTATCTAAATTCAATCATCGCACTAAAACTGCTTGTATAAAATAATCTGTCACTCCGCACTCAATTCGTCACACCGATAAAAATATTATTACCTACTAGCTTTTGCCCGCGACTTCATACGCGTGGACTTTAGAATCAAGTAGATAATATTTTTTTTTGATAATATATAGCCTATTTTTTAAGTAAGACCTCTCGGAATACATCATTGAAAACTGCATTCAATTCCATGCAGTGGTTTTTGCGTGATGCGGTAACAAACATACAGACAGACAAAAATTCTAAAAACCGTTATTTTGGCTTCTGTTGCTCTAATAAAGACCCCCATACTATTTTTTCTTCAATATCTTCAATGTACAGACATCGGCCTGTTACAATTTTATTATATGTATAGATGTAGGAAAAACACAAATGAAATATAAAACATTCTCTTGCCCTTATTAAAATTTATTTAGGGTTGGTGCAACATGTCGTCTTCTTTAATATCTACTTCTCTATTAGTCGTCACCTCCGTAGTCACTACATTTCTAGCCATATCATCTTTTACAGATTATTTTAACTCTATACTACAAATAATTAAAATTTAAGAGTGTGTTTTTAATGTTAAAATAACAGCTTTTTACTAAATGCTTGAAAGTGCATATATACTATACGGTGATTTTTTAATAATTTCTTAATCTCTGAAACGGCTGGACCGATTTTGACGGAACTTACACTGGCAGATAGCAAGTCGTAACATAGGCTATCTTCTTTTCTTTCTTTTTGCCCAGGTAGTACGTTCCTGTGGGATCATTTCCGACATCAACGAGGGCTAAACCGCGGGCACATTTCAAACTAAATTTCGTACATTTTATTAGCATTTGTCGCCGTCGCGCTTCCTCAAGCCCTCACACTTGTTGCGCTTGGAGATCCGTGAACCCTCGAATGCGAAATGAATGAAATACAAATAATTTACTCGCAAACGATACTTATCTTCAAAGATTCGTCAAGCGATCGAATACAAGGAGCCTTTTCCTCGTAAGCGATACGGATTTCACGATTAAACACGTTGTAATACATTAACGTGCAAACTGTTATTATGAATTCAATACATGATTCTAAACAAACTAGGGTGGAAATTTTAAGTCTGTTAATAAAAAATATCAACTGTTTCAAACAAAAGCCGATTAAATTTTTCAGCCAACGAACAATTTCTAAAATATCTGGGGGTCTACCTACCTGCTGTATTTATGGTATCGGTTTGTGCGGATATACCTAACACCCAGAAATCTCCAAACGGCTGGTTGACACTTCCCGTGACCCAAGGGCTGGTTTTTACTTTGGCCAGAGGCTGAGCATTGCTATACAACGTGGTAATGCCGCCAGTCTCTTGGGTACATTACCAGTCGACAGCGATGCGGATGAGTTTTTTGACGTTTATTTGCTGTAGTTATATAGTTTAATTGAAAGAAACACCCAGTATATGTATTCGCTTCGAATGCCATTTTCTTACATAACTGTGGTTCATAGGACGTTTGTCGGATACACCTACAGTGCCAAACTCAGCAAGAGACGTAACGGTAACTGAAAATTTGTCTTGCGGTATAGAGTTTGAAAGTTCGACTGTTAAAGTTTTACCAATTTCTTAAACCATTAAGAAAGTGAATCCACATAAATGTGCCAGAATAACCTGTAGAATCCAGACACTGCCTTCAACTTACCACTTGGCAACAGCGAGCATATAAAAATAATAAAAAAGTTGGAAAGTTGAAGCCGGCTCAACTTGACACAGTCGCTGTGCAAACAGCTCGCGTGCAGCTGCTTTCACTTGCTCGCTTCACTTGTCAATTTCCACTGAAATTCTTTATTTTTCACGTTATTTGACTTTTGAGATTTAAAATTTAAAACAGCACAATTCACGGGTAAGTGCGAGGTAAGTTGAAACTTTTGCTAGTCAGCTTTGGTGCTGGGCTACCAAGGGTACGGTCTCATTTTTTCTGTACTAGAAGTCACGACCCAGAAGCTAATAATGCACTAAGATAGATAAGCACCCATTGTATACTGCTGGACACAGAGGGTCTGAATTTGACTGTTTTGGGTTCGATTTCGAAAGATTATTTTGATATAAGACTAACTCATCTTAACAGTGACACATCTAAATACCGGCCTAATTGAACCTACTTTTCTAATCGGAGAAAGGCAAAAAAGGAGGTAAGGGTCTGTCTCCAAAAAACCTTATTCTCGATGTTATCAAAGGTTTAACAGAAATCGCATAATTCCAGGAGCCGTCTTTAACTGCGCTTTTCCATAAAATTAAACGTTATTTCCAAATAATGAAAAAGATTTTGGCTAAAGATTTGAGAGGCGAGTTTTCACTAAACTGCGATAACTCGCTTTGAGACTCAAAAGCTTTGCAAATAGTTGTACGATGTCGTTGTCAAGGCCAAGTAGAAGTATGTACTTAGAATCTTGTCTATCTCCACTATAATCACCACCAGATTAGCAAAGTGTTAGTTCTTATAATTTCACAGACTGTCATGAAAGGAAACGTTCTCAAACCAAGATTTTACTCTTTATCTTTGTCAACTTTCGGTTTTTAGTGGTGCTTGAATAATTTCTTTTAATGGCATTATCTTAAAGTCATACTCTTGTATCGCAATACCGTTTACAGACACAAATCTCATTATTCACAAACATTCAGAAACGGAACAACTATCGAATCTTAAATTCTAGTTCCGTTCGGAAATCAAACCTCAGTGTCTATGACATCATCAACTCAGTCTATCGCAGTCCACTCCTGGACTAACATACATATCCTTCTAAAAATTTGTGACTATACATCCGGTTCTCTCCGCATCAGTCTGTCCTTGCTACATTTTTGAGAACAACAAAAAAATATAATAATTCAACACATTTAACATTGAAGCCACAAAGCTGTGACAAAAAAGCCAAAAAACATGAAAAAGTAAAAAAATGTAAAAGTATTTGTTCAAAAGTGGGAATTTCGGAATACTCGACATTCTTTTGTTCACTTTGTTCTTTTGTTAAGCAAGTTATTTGGCTTAAATTCACTAAACTGTATACTTTAGGGCCGTGTTACCGTTTGTCGAGTTCCATTGCCCTTTACTGTTCGATTTTCCAGTGGATTTGTTCAGGTTTCCAATGTTAGAGGTCAATTGAGAGGAAAGAGTCACGTTGACGATTTCGTAAACATGCTTCGTCTACCTGCTCTAAAATGTTTCCATTATTACCACATTTTGTGTAAAAGAATGAATGTAGTCTTCCTTAACCGGTTAGTATCCCTAAAACTTTTGAAAACAATCTCTAACATCTTAAAACTTTAAAAACAGCTTTAACGCCAAGTTAGTAATATCAATTAGAGCTTACAAAGCACCTTGCACCCTTACCTTATTCCGTATCGGTTTCGTAGCGGTACCGTAGCCACTCCGTAGCGCATCCGCGTAGCGTTTCTGTAGCGTAGCTTGCTATCCAAATGACCACATGTTTAATGAAATTATGAAGGTCGTGAAAATATTTGTTATTTTAACAGCCAAATCAATGTGTAATCAGATTTGAAAGAGCTTTGGCACACCATAATTATGTTCTATATTAACACGTCCAATTATTTTTATCCGCGTCGGTTCATGCAGTATTTCCCCTGAAATGCGAATAAAACCGCAAGCAATAACTAGTCCCATACAAAATCAGAACATCTCCATATCTATCATGGATGAAGGCGCACTGTGCGCTTGACCAGTTTCTTTCATGAAGGAGCAGCCACCCTGTGTCTTTATGGACACACGTCTTGATCTCAACGCTATTGAATATTTTGGATTCGACCCTGATGTGTTGGGTCAATTAATTCGAATATTGATCTTAATTCATTTCACATGAAAGATATTTTTAAGGAAATTTTGGAAATGAATGTTCAATAAAGTCTTGCACTAGCCGATGCGAAATAAGAAAATCATTTCGCAGGTCTCCAACATCTTAAAAAATATTATAAATGTTGGTGACATTCCAAGTCACACCTTGAAATAAAAGCAGCTTAATCCTGAATTTTTTAAGGCACACATATTATCGTTCCAAAAAAAGACAAATTCTGGTTGACAACATCGTACGTAGTATTATAATCTGCTTATGTGAACAATATGTACACCTATAACTAGTATATTGAGTTGGATTATCTTACTCCGTTATAATATTTTGCAAGCGATTTTATTTCTCGACGACTGTCGTTTATTTTGGTGCCGTTCACATTGCTTTTTGCGATAAAATGTGAATGCTTATATTTTGTCAGCATGCTACTTAAAACTTGTGCTTTTCAACATTAAAGTTAAATTCTAAAACTACCGAGCACATTACATTTTCATTTCTATCTACTTAAAAACACCCTACATTTACATTTATTTATTTATTATTTATTTATTTCCAAAACACTTCGAGTATTACATACGTGATTTTTTAAGCCACACAACGAAAACCTCCCAGGGTTGATCTGTTGATGGCGAGCCACTCATTTCAATAAAAACAAAAAAAAAATATTAACAATTATACACGAGAGTTTGACACAAACAATATAACACTAGACATAAGACAATATTACATAAAACATAATATTATCTATCTTCAACGGTGTGACTGTATGGCTTCAGGCTTCTCATTGATACACAACTTTTATACCGTGAGTACCATGTGGTCTCTTCATATTAGCGACCCCAGTCTGCTCTTACTTTTCACCTACAGCATCTATAAACCCGACTCACCTGATTCTATTAAAATTTCAGTGATAAATAGTCAGTGGTGTTCAATGGTAAAGCTGAAACATTGTTGTACAGAGTATTAGTATTTACTAACTACTGTTCCGATTCCATGATATTGTCTATTTATTAGAACTTCTTCCCTCTGTAATTAAGAAAAGTGTTAACAGTAACATGAAGTTAAAATGATACTTCCTACATTCTCCCGTACCGCTGCGGTAAAATATCTACTCAGTTATATTAAAAGTTGATAGATCGTCAAGGACATACCTACATAAATAATAAATAAATAAATAAATAAATAAATAATTATAATTCCTCGAACACATGTTTGCATAATTATAATCCTTTCCAAGGAACACGCGAAACTATAAACACGACACGCAAAGTTAAGGTATTCGTATCAAAATGGCTAACTTACTATGCCCAGGGATAACATTATAGACTTTTAAAGTTTGTTCCTAAGGTAGTTTAAAACCCATTGCTGGTCAGCTATTCTGGTTTACTAACAACTTAACTTTATCCACCAGTAGGATTCTCCATCCAGCCGTTTAGGTACAGGTTGTATGTATGATATTAATCTATGGACTACCACTGTTGCACTGGTTAAAACTATTACTGACTTACAGTTGACGGTAATTATTGCTGTAATAAGCATACGATTTTACTTATATCTTAAATTGATCCTTGTCTTAAAACTTATTACTAAAATAGCGGCTCCTATCTCATCATCATCACCATCATCTACCCAGTCGACTTCCAGTCTAATTAGATACAGCTGAATAACAGTATTTTACGTGGAGCGTCTGCCTATCTGACTTCCACACCCCAGTTACTGGGTAATACGATACCGCTTGGTAAGACTGGCTGTCTAGTGGTTCTGCTGACTGACTATCGTGAGTAAACAAAACAGATGGCTCATTGCCTTCGTTCTTAAGTACGTATAAAGTATCCAAATACAAAATACACAAATATTTATTTCATATTATACATTATATCAGACATAAATTGAGGCAGCCCCAGTAAGTTACAGAAATACTTGTGTCGGAGCTGTTTTAGTCTTCCCATAAGTGGTTGCTTAACATAAAGTATACATTGGATGAATGGAGGTCAAGGTGAATCTTCCCGCTCCAAGATAGGTATATAGGCAGATGGGAGTGTGACCGCATCGCACAGACTCATCGCAACTTGGATACAGTTCGTAACCTCGTTTAGATAACAACTAGATCCGCATAGGTCGCTCTCCGGTAAGTTTGGCGGATTGGCTTGAAACTCTAGAGAAGCAGGTATTGCTGTGTTATGATCATGTATTTGGAAAGTAGTTGCGTGTTATTTCCAAGTAGGAATGCTTGGGAGTGGTTGATGTTGATCAAAAAAGTGCTGCATCAGTTCTATGTCGCCTTTTTGTCATTTTGTTAAATAGTTTTTACTTCCCTTCGAATTTGTGAACTTCTTAGCTCATTTAGGTTAGCTTTATATGGTAACTTGTAACGTAACCAATTCAACTAACGGTACCTATCTAACGCGTCTTTATAACATTAAGTTATCGACCAGTGCTATGCACTTCTGTGTGTGTATGTTTTAGCAAGTCGTTGATGTGCCATCTTAATAAATGAAAACGATTTTAGCCTCAGATAATGCATACAAAAATCGCATACTTAATTACTTTCTCAATTTTTTAGGTCATAATAACAAGTTTGGTTGTAAGTTCAACTCAAACAGGGGACTATCGTGTAACTTAAGAGAATACAAAATGTATCTTTTATAGCATTTAAAAAGTTGCAGACTTTTCAAAACATGTCTATAGGTACGATTCAAAGTTTCCTTAAACGCTCCGAAGGGGAGCTTTGTCATCACAATGTTGACTCCTTGTAAGTCGCGACCTCAAAAAACGGCACATAATAAGGATTTTAAAAGAAAATATTTTTGATTTTTTCATCGAAAAACATAATTCCACTGTAGGTTTTCTTTCAGACGTAAATGTATTATTTAAGTACTAGCTTTTGCTAGCGACATCGCCCGCGTGAAACTTTCATCCCCTATTTAACTCTCTTAGGGGTTGAATATCGAAAAATCCTTCCTTATTCCTTGTCTACATTATAAAGGGAACCTCTCTGCAAAATTTCAGCTTTCTAGGTCCAAGGGTTTGGGCTGGGCGTTGATGAGTCAGTCAGTCAGGACTTTTCTTTTTACACGCTTTATATTAGCTTCACTTGTATGTTTGTTTGTTTGTATGTGTGTATGTAACCGACTCCTTTGAGCGCGATTTTGACCCACTTTAAACGGTCAGATTTCATTGAAACTTTGTAAACTTGTCGAGGACCGATGACGATTCAATAATTTTAAAAAAAAAATGAGAAAAAAAAACACGTTTTTGTAGTTAGCAGAACTAAAAAATTTAAAATAAATAATAGTTTAAAAAACTAAAGGTTGATTTTTAAAGCGTGTTTTTTAGTTTTTTAAACTATTATTTATATAGATTATGGATCACTAGAAAGTTAACATTTCAAATAGACTTTTATGTGTAGGTATAGGTTTTCTGAAAAACCTGATTAAAAAAACCACTAGCTGTAAATCCAAACTTCTAGCTTCATTGAGTTCACACCCCAAAACCTAATTGATAATCTTCAAGGACTTATTTGCCACTAAGTAGTTCGCGCCCCAAATTATCCCACAGGAACGTACTACCGGGCTTAAAAGTTTCCTATACCCTAACCCAGTTCATGGTCTACCTGATTGTAAACAAATCAAATGCCCGCAAAACACCGAAGTTTCATGCACAAAATCTTTTGTAACCAAACACCATATTCAAGGACGTGTGATCGTCCTTGGTAAAGAACGTAAAAACTAGTTAGCAGCATAGCTGTGTTGATTAGGGCTGTGTCACAAAGCAACATAGTCGGGCACAGTATGTCGCATACCGTACCCGTGCCGCGCATTGTTGGGCACGATATGTGCGGGACAAGGTATGGACGGCACGCGGATATCTGGGTGTATTCAGATCGAAGTCCAATAACTAAGCCATACTAATATTGTATAAAAAAAAATCAATCACACTCAAATAATATGTAATTTTAATCTTGAAGAAGTAGAAATACAGAGTTGTAACAGTACGCATTCGGCATACATAGGAGCATTCATAATGTTTGAAAATCTGGAGAATAAATAACGAAACGCAAGCCAGAAATGAGAGCAGTGTTGGCCCTGTGCTAACAGTCACCACTTAAGTATGTAGGTCGTAGGTTCGACCCCAGGCTCTACTTTGTTTGAATTATTTCATCACCGCTGCTCTCAAAACGGTGAAGGACACCACCGTGAGGAAACCGGCATGTCCTAAAACCAAGAATTCGAAAACATGTGCCATCTACCAACCCGCACTGGGCCCGCGTGGTGGATTAAGGCAAATTCTCTTTCACCGAGAGGAGACCTGGTATCCCAGCAGTGGGATCTTTATAGGCTGATTATAAAGCAAGAGATGTGTCGATGGTTATGACCAAGTCAAAAACTAAACAGCTTAAATCTTGTAGCTTTTGACACACATCATCTGTTTTGCATGACTGGGATTTGCTGGATGTATGAAGGTTCAGGAAATTTCGGTGGAACGCCAGTCGAACTAAAACATATCCGTGTGTAGGGCAAATAGCCTTGGCAATTTTTAAACGGAAATGTAAGGACCAAGAATTAGAAAGAAAGAAAGAAAAGGTATTTATTGTGACTGGCACAGGAAGATCACATACCTACTAAAATAAAAACACAATGGTAAAAAATTTATAAAAAAACAAATTTCTCGGAAGAAAAAAAAATATTTAAAAAATAAATAAAACAGAAAGTCCTCCTCAAGGGAAAGGGCTCCTACCTCAGCATGATGCTGCGACATTTAAAAAGTGTCGCAGCGCTGGTATTCTGGTAGGGCCCGGAGTTGTTACTATAATAGTGAATTTAATATACACGATCTCATGAAAGTACAGCATGTCTTACTGAGTCCTAAGCCCGCCACAGAATAAAACGGTGAATTCAAAATCGCGATACTTTACCTCTTAAACAAAACTAACCTCTAAAGTCTTATCACCAAATGTAACCAACATTAACGTTGGGCAGTAAAAACACACAAACATTTATCGAAGTCGGCAAGCAATTACCTCTAAATTCCAGCGAGTGGAGACTAGCAGACGGAGTGGTTCCCTCTGAACTCGCCTGTTTGGACACGATGGGTGATGGTGCAAGGAAGGAACTGTAAGAAAAATTTAAGAAAAATATAAAGAAGATAAGCATTCATTTATGTTATTGTAAAGATTGCGCTAAAAGATAGCAGGCGAAATTCAGATTTTCTTCTAATTTAGAATTGTCCTCAAATGTCATGATTTCATGAACGGGTCATACAATAGAGTTATTTGAACTGAAAGAGATTATGACGATGATTTTAATGATTATAATTTTGTTCTGACGCACATCTTAATTTTGTTAACATATAACCTGACTAGCTTCAGCTCGCGGCTTCGCCCGCGTGAAAGTCGGAAATCATGCCGCGGGAACGTACTACCGAGATAAAAAAAGTACCCTATGTATTAATCTAGGTTGTAATCTAGCTGTGTGCCAAATTTCATCCAAATCTGTTCAGCCGTTTTTGCGTGAAAGAGTAACAAACATCCATACATACAAACTTTCGCGTTTATAATGTTAATTAAGGATACTGACCCGCAAAAAAATAAAAAAGGAAGTAGTACGTATAAGATTTTTTTTTCGCGGGATGCCCTGTTGTTTTCGCCATATCGATAAAACAAAAGCTTAATATTATTCATCACGGCAGTGCACTACTGTATTTAAATAGCCCCTGTATCTAAATGGACTCTTCTATGACCTAGTTATTGACTACACATTAACCTAGTTCCCATTTCCACGACAGAAACTCTTCTATCACAATCTGAAATGTATAATCACACAAAACAAATTTGTTCTAACTCGAAACTGATTGCAAACCTCGTAAAGTGACTAAATTCAAACGAAACTCGATTTACATAAAGTACCTCAAGTAAACAGAAGACGTTTTGTTTTATTAATTAAATACTATTCATACATATTCAAATTGATTTATTCATTGATCTGTTATTTAAAAATTTCTGATTTTCTTTATATAAACAAGTTGATGTTCTTAAGGCGGTACAAGGCTGTATTTAAGTAGGTACCTCCTTTCTGTAAAGTATGGTAATTTCACAGGCTCTCTTGAAATCGTTACCAATCACCAAATAAGTTATAGACTGACTGAACAACTCCACTCAAATCTGTATGGTTCCTTCCTCAAAAGTCCATCTCAGACACTAATCTGCATGGTCTTCATATGGCTTGACCAAGATTATGTCTAGACTTTTAAAGAGACTGACCCCTGAGTTAGTTTCGGTCTGTCTTCTCAAAGTAGTCGAATAGGAAACACCGACTTTATCATTTCAAAACATTATTTATTTTGATATGTTGAAGTATTTTTGAACGATTTTTTAGAAATAAATTCTATTAATATATTTGCTATAGGTATTCGTACAGTGTTGGTCCTAAAGTCATTAATTAAATTCCTAATACATAGTCAGACATTTTACATACAAAACGTTACAATGTATCTAATGCTAGACTGTAATATTTATGTCCAATGACATGCTTTAAATTCTAGTCTCTATTATTCATTAATTTTACAATACATTAACTATCGTGATATTAATTTAAAACAGATTAATTATTTAACATAATCTATTTATATCTATCTTCTATCTATATATTTAAAAATGAATCGCTATTTCCTTTGGTCACGGCATCACACGTGATCGGCTGGACCAATTGTGCTAATTCTTTTTTTGTTAGGTTTGTCATTGTCAGGAGAAGGTTCTTATGAAAGAAAATTTAAGAAACTTAACGACCATATTCAATTTTCTAATAATAATAAAATTATACCAATGCGAATACGATATTCATAGTTAAGACAGGATAACGTCTGTCGGGTCTGCTAGTCATTTATAAAAACAAAAAAATAATAGTGATGTTGTACTGATGTGTCATCCGCTTCTTCATGTGAAAGAAGTCCAGTCTGAATGTGTGTCTGTGTGAATCATAAAAGGCGACTTCAAGACTTTATTAGATGGAAAGACGACTATTAACATTACTCACAGACAGACATGATGAAAATTCTGTGTAGAATACTCTTTGGCCATAGATATTCTGAGATTCTCTGATTGTCTACATTGGTCCATTCCCTTAATCATTCACAATATTAAATATTAACTGTTTATACATAATGCACATATTATATATACTGACATACAAGTTTGGGGTTCCACATCAGTCTGCCTAAATACAAACCTAAGTAGGTTTGTCTAATAATTACAGAAAAATGCTTCATGTACACCAATGCTCTCAAAACGGTGAAGGCAAATATCGTGAGGAAGCCGGCATGTCCTAGAACCAAAAATTCGAAGGCATGTGACATCTACCAACTGGGCTCGCGTGGTGGATTACGGCCCACTCCAATTCACAGAGAGGCTTGTGTCCCAGCAGTGGGAACATTAAAAGCTGATTATGCGTCATATAAAAATGTGTGTCCGCTTTGCGGAAAATGAGACAGTTTATCTAACAAACCGTGGAAACTGCAAGTTAGGAAAAATAGGGTTAACACAAAGCATCCCTAAATTGTTAGCACTCTTTAAAATCGAATTACCAATAAAACGAAGCGTATTCACACACGAAGCACCCAAATTACACATTAACATATTAATGTGTAGCTTCTGAAGCCGTTCACAATGAATGATGGTGACTACCGTCCGTTTTATCGACGATAAACTTAGAATACCTCATAAAGAACGCGTTTGAGGACCCTTTGTGTACGTTTTGCATTTATTTTTAAGTACGAGCACTTTTATAAGTATTAGTTTAAGATGTTGATGATCTTGCTGAGGAATATTACAAAAATGTCAACACGTTTAATACACATTTTGGTTACATCTGTTTTTATCGCTAAAAGCTAAAATTATGGTTTTGAAAACAATAGTTACTAACACGGCTGGTTTTATTTTATAGCGCATAATAGAGGGTCTGGATACAAAAACGATAATCATTATATTCACACTTATTTTAACTGAAAATCAATTCCTTTCGGCGGTTAAAAACCAAAAATAAAACTATTATTTTTCACCGCCCCATCTCCACAAACACCTTAAAACATATTACTAACACATAAAACAGTTTCTTTAAAACGCGTAAACAATTAACATTTTAAACATCGGATTACTTTCACGAGCATGGAGGTTCCTCTTAATTAGTTCTGACAATTATCTGCCGGTTGATTGAGGGCGCCACTTGCTCGTCTATTTGCTACTAATGGTGGAGTAATGAAAATAGGCAGATTGAAAATTGATCCTGAATGGGAACAAGTGGTGATTTAAGCAACTGTGTCTGTGGCTTATATAGGTTCTTTATTAGGTTGATTTGTGGCAAGGCAGGGATAAAAGATAATAGATTAAGGGCCTGATTCAAAGTCCTTCCTGAGAGTAACTATCTATCAGACGGAACGAAACTAGTTTGCAATAATGCAATCATAAGTATGCATATCCATTCAATACATTAGTTTTTTTTTAATATTTTATTATACAGTTAGGATAAACTTTTCAATATATCAGTTAATATACTTTACAAAAAGGTAAATTTATCATAAGTTTTTTGTATGGGTGCAACCTAAGCAATAACCTCAACATTTAGAAATTATACCAAAATACTTAGTTAACTTCAGAACCACTTGTTTACGAAACGTAATCTTCTATTTCGTCGTCAATAATGAGGTCTTAGAGCAACCGCGGGTGCCTCCACCAACAAGGGTCACTTTTCATTATTTTTATTTGCCCAGCAATCTGGTTGGTCGTCGTGTTTGCGGACGCCTGTTCTGTAAATACGACAAATTGTTCGCACACACATAAATACTGGTACTTTACAACTCTCATGTACTGGGAAAAGTCTTGATGTTCGTTAAACAAAAATAATGAGAATTTTGTGGATGGTAAATAATTTTGGCTTACGTTTTGAATTGGAAAATATTTTTCTGTATTTTTCGAGTGCTTATTTTAATAAAATAGGACATTTCGCGTGTATTTGATGAATGAATTATTCTTACCTCAAACTTATAACATTCTCTACTTTCACTTTAGGTAGACAAACCCCATAATTTACCCTCAAAACCAGTAATTTTCAGCAATAGTAGTAATAAAGAACTTATGCTTCTACGAAATCAAAATAAACTTTAACATTAGCCATTAATATGCTTAAGACCTACTACAACCAAAGTTAGAGCCTATCTTAATACCGGCTATCGTAGGACCAGTATCAAAACCTACTCTGTTCCAGGGCGAGAGCCCCGGGCCGGAGCGGCGCAACGGCGAGTGCGAGCCGTCAGAGATGCCGCCCTCGGACGCGCCGCCCGCGCCCACCGCGCCCCCTCCCGACCCACCTGCTACCACCAACAACGTAAGTAATCCTGATAAAGACCACTCAACCTGTCATAAACACACAGTGGAATATAGTCCTTGTCCTGACCGAATTTCGGACATGTCGGCCAACCACAACGGAGACTAGCCAACGACCCTCGATATTATAGAGCACAAATGTAGTAGCACAACACAGCACAGCAGCAATCACCAGACGTCACCCTCCTGTTAACCTATATAGGAACCAGTTGACGAAGGACGCACGGAATCATAAAGACGGGCAGAAAAGAAGAGTGGCCTATACCCTAAGCATGGGTGTATCTAGATAATGGAGATGAGGGTTTTTATTAAAAGAAAGCTGACTTGTCGCAATTTCAGATATCAAAGAGTGGACTCCTTCAGCTACTACAGTTTTTGTATATTTATTATCCCGTTTACCTTCTTCAGCTACTAATGTCAGGAACTTTCCAGCAGCCGCCGCAGAAGAGTCGCTCCCTTGTGGTGTCTCTGACCCCGCCCCGGGAGAGGGAGACATGGGCCAAGAAGGCGGAGTTCTTGCTGGCTGTGGTGGGGTTCGCGGTGGACCTGGGCAATGTGTGGCGGTTCCCTTACATCTGCTATCAAAATGGCGGTGGTACGTACAACTAAAGTTGTAGATATCGAACATTCATCTAAGAGTTTGAGTTGCTTTTTTTCAGAACTAATACCTACTACTAAATAAAAATTCAGGTAGTAAATTATACAATAATTTGGTCACTGCGGGGATTCGACAGACAACCAGGGTCAGACGGTGTTCACATTTCAGGTCATTTGCCAAAGTAGGTACTAGAAGACGTCCTTGTTAGATTATTAAATATTATTAAGGGAGGACAACCTTATTACGGAATTAATGTGAGACTCAGATCATAATGGTCTGAAATAAAATCAAATCAAAATATTTAATTTCACAGCAACCTGCATGGGCACTTATGAAACGTCAGAAGCTAGGTGCTAGGTGCTTAGATAAAAAACTCTGTTTTCCTGTTTAACATAAGAATTAATGTATACAGCTTCTGATTTGGTGTCAATGTTTGAACCCGCAGACAGCAAGTCTCATTGTGTTGCAATTGCAAGAATTTTCCGTCTGCTTAAACAAACCAATTTTCCAAAATTTTGAAAACCGTCTTCGCCTCCAGGTGCGTTTTTGATCCCGTACTGCGTGATGCTACTGTTCGGCGGGATGCCGCTGTTCTTCATGGAGCTGGCTCTTGGGCAGTACCATCGCTGCGGCTGTCTGACGCTCTGGAAGAGGATCTGCCCAGCGCTCAAGGGTGAGTAGAGTATGTTTAACATCATCGAAGTCTTTGATGGCATCGTGTAATGGTCCTGGAAAATATAATTGCCATCACAAGGGATAATAAATAAATTATTGGTCAATTCAACTGAAGGAGAGTGAAACTTCTTATGCGACTTCCAACAAGGTTGCGTTAAACGTTTAACGCTAAAGGTCGCGTTAAACGTTAAACGCAACAGAGTGAGTCGGTTTCACTTCTTCTGCGCGGAGGGACTCCACACACTTTTTTTTTATGACACTGTTTTGTCGTAAAGTTTATATTACCTGCTACTACTGACTGCACTTGCAAATGGACCTACATTTCGTGTATCATTGAACTTATAAGATTATGCATAGGGCTTAAAGGGCTTACAAAACGCTGTTTTTTCACAATGTTAAAAATCAAAATTATAACGTATTCTTGTCCGTTTTCAAAATAAGCAGGACCTGTCGCAGTAATTTTATTTTTTAAATAGAGCTTAGCCATGCATTCATTAACTGTGGTTAAAGAAATTTATTTCCTTTCTTTCTTTCAATAACATACTACAACTGATGACACTCCCTTTCTTTCATCCCTTAAAACTCCAATGTCTATGGGCGAACAAATCAAAGCAAATAGACGTCGCGCTAATCAAAGATATTACCAATGAACAATACTCTTGAACAGCTTTCAGTAGTTACAGAGAGTCGTCCCCAGGGAACAGCGCCGATCAACAATCAGCATTGAGGGCTTAAAGTGTTATTTACAGCTTGTTTGGAATTGAAAACCGCTTTGACGAGGTTTTATCATCAGGGAAAATTATTTCGATTTTCAATTAGTCGAGGACGAAAGAGTCCGACAAGAAATTTCCAGAAAAAAAATGTGTTTCTTTTAAACATTTTGACAGGACTTCTTTGTGTCGCTGGCAAGACAGTATGAATTGTAAAATCTAAGCTATAAAAATTAATACCTTATTTGAAACAAATTGCAAGTAACTTAGCTTGTGCGTTTTAAGTATTTTATTCATGCCTAATTAATGAATTTTAAAAAGTAAAACTCCTATGCGTGTTACAGTATGTACCTCATTTAAAACAACATATTATATGAATCATAATTCTAGATATATTACTAGGTAAAAGCCAGTTCTTATTCTTAATTTAACCCGTTGCTAATCTATGTATTTATGCCACACCATAAAAGCCACCACTTAAACGTATTGTTTCCCAAACTCAATATAAAAAGAAAATCTGGCATTCGTGTGTAAACATGGAGTGTCCGAGAGTCCGGGAGTGTCCGGCTGTGTCCGGTCACTATCCAACATTACTTGCGGCTTATAAATATACAGGAGGCAATGCTTTTAACACCGGACAAATGGTCCGGTCGAGTGGTTGGCTGGTTAAAATGTATGAAACGGATCCAATGCGGCCACTGTTTGTAGGATTGACTTCTGATTGAGTGGTTGGTGCTAGTTTATTAGTTTAGTAGTGGGAGATTTGTGATTTAATATGTGGCAGTAAATGAAAAGATTATGAAGAGACGATATGATATTTTTATAATAGGTAGATTAGAATCATTATAATCTAGCACACCATAAAGCATGGAAGTTTAAAGTTTTCAGAGGGTCAACCCGAACACATGTAGTAGTCATGACGTAAATACGAGAAAACGATATAAAAATGACAAATACTCGTTTCGCACATAATATTTACACACTTTTAAGACTTCTCATATTTATCTAAGGGATACTATTTTGTTTGTCCAATCAATGTGCAAAAAACCAACAATGTTGACAAAATGCCATAGTATAGATGTACTAACATTCGATTAAAAAACGGGCCTCAGAGCTCCTTAGTTCATTGACACAGAAAAACTTGTATGTAATACGTACCAAGATTTATCATGCCAGTACTTATCTTTACAAAATAGCGAATCTAAAAATAATCATAATTATCAGGCTTAACAAAACTTAGATAACGTATCGGTGCATACAGGTTAGAAATATTCCCGCTGTCATTGGTATAAGTTGGAACGAGTCGATGAAGTCCACAGCAAATGTTTGCCGAGCGGATCACGCAGCATTCAGATCTGAGTCTAGCCGGCCTAGGTAGTAGTCTAGGTACAAATAGTCTAGGCAAAAGCTAAGTCAAAAGTATAGACCAGTTTTTAGAATTAATAATATTTCAGAATGTTCTTCTACATAAGGTCTCTGCAATACTCAAACCTACAGACAAAAATAATGCATGATGCGTTTTTGTCTACGGCTACGAAAATCTGGTTAAGGGTCTACGAGGCTAAGCTCGTAGCTTAGTGCTACGAAATGTCATAGCAAAAAGATTTTCAAAAATTGGTTTCAGGAACGAATATTAATTTAAGTTTTATATTTTAAGTGGCTCTGCAATCTGCAATCACAGACACTTGCAAACATTTTTAGATACATCTTTGTGTTCGGCTACGAAAATGATACTACGCCGCTACACGCGTAGCAAAGTGCTACGAAACATCAATGCAAAAAAGAGATTAGTTCTAAAAATGAAATATGTCTTAAAATATTTTGAGTGTCTCTGCAATAATAACTACTTGTATAAAATGCGTTCTGTGTACGGCTATGAAAATCTTGGTACGATGCTACGGGCGTAGCACAGCACTACGAAACAATGAAGGATGCAAACTCAATGTAGGGATTACTATGACAGCTTCCGGTAGGCTTTCGTCTAGGTACATGACACCCAATCTAGATTGTGATCTTAATACCTAAGAGTTTACCGGTAGCCATTTTACTATGGTGTATGAATATATAGCTATAATAAGTTGCATTCAGAAGTAGGACACATATGACTAAAAGTAGATATTTTGATACTGAAATATTTCTAGAAACTTTCCTCGTTATTAATTTACTAGAGTTTTTGTTATATAAGTACAAAGTTTAAGTAAGTCAAATCTTAAATATTTCTAAACTCCAAGATCCGAAGCAAGTTTCTTGTATTGGAAGAATATTCCGATCCGTAAGTATTTTTCTGTCCGTGCTATATTGGCCGCATCAAGTTCAAGTCTCGGCAGATGCTCAGTAGTGATAATTTGACCAATCACTACACTGGTTCAGACTTCGATCATTCTTTTGGAAATCAACCGAAGACATCGAAAGAACTTTTTGCAATTATAATGCCGCAGGACAGTTCAAAACTTTGAATTTTCGACTCGTTTTCTAAGGTTGGAGTTAAAGAAAAAGCGCGTTATGAAAGTCCTATAATTTTAAGTGTGTTTTCAAAGTGTACGCATCGTTGAGTTGGCCAAACTCTGTGACCAACTTATACTAATGAAACGATCCAATTAAGGCTGAGTTTATGTAATAATGACGACGCAACGCCTTTGAAATTGATACATTCTTGTTAGGGACATCAATTTAAGATGGTTGTATAACAATACACATATGAATAGCTTGAAAATATAATATTTAACTATGACCAAATATTTAAACGTGCTGAAATGAACCTTTTAGGCGAAGCACACTTGCTATTGTTAAAACCTTTTTTTTAATTAATATTTTGTTTTTCACGAACTGTTGCCAAATAAATAATATTACTTTACTTTACTTTCTTTCTTTGGGACGGAGGTCTTTTGACCACAGCTAAGTTAAGCTAAAAAGAACCCATCAAAACGTCGTATTGAAATCTCAACAAAAGTGACCTAATATTTAAAAGATTCACACATCATGCCAGTTTACGACTCAGTTTTATCGCATGCGGCCGTAGATCACTGTTATCAGCAAGAGGGACGTCCCTCCGAAGTTCCGATAGCAGAGGGATGCCCTTCGCCCTCCCGCTGACGTTTATGGCAATATTCCGTGGATTGATTGCGTGTCAATATATGGTGCAACACGGTTCAAGAGTTGGGGAATGGGGATTGTTATTTTTATAGGAAGTTGTTACAATGACAAATGGTTCTGTGTGTAATTTGTGTGTATGTTTTGCTGTGGTGTTTAAGGAGTGTTTAATATTTAACTAAGAAATGGTGCCATTTACGTGACTGAAAAGTGATACTGTTGTCAAGCCATCACTGTCAGGACTGTAGTGGTTTGTTGTCTTCAACATTGGCTCTTGGACAGGATATGTTTCCACAGTTAATCCAGTCAGTACATCAACAAACTTGAAACGAAGACTCAATAATACTCACAATTAGATCTGCCTTCGCTAGCTAATAATATTGCCTCATTTCTGTGCCGTATAACAAACCGATTCAACACTCAACAGTTGCAGTAGATTCGAGCTACGATTGAGAATAACGCCATCTCGTATCGAGTAAACTAATTAGCGGAGGCGATGCGATATCATTTGATTACCCACGACGACAGATGGCGTTGATTTGATTTCTACAACTTGAACAAACTTTGCGTCGCGAAAATTGACGCCCGCTGCACTGATTAATTTGATTTCGAATGTTTGAAGATTTATTATGAGATGATGAATGGATGAATGCTGTTTTATTGCCAGTTTGCGAAGCTGCGGGGAAATTGGTTTTGGAGACATTAAATTTCATTAAGTAGATGAAGGGTGTAATTTGTTTTCAAACAAAGACGGTATAGTTGGTGATTTGATTGAATAGATTGAACTTTCTATGAAGTCATATTGTATCGCAGAAATATGAGTAGTGATGACTGACTTGATTGTTTATTTACTCTAAAAATAACAACCGACTTCCGGAAAAACACTACAAAGCGAAAAATAACTTTAATTTCGGAAGTTGGTGACTTTGGATAAGGGTAAGTTTTTGTTACCGCCTTCCGAAATGAAAGTTTTTTTTTACTTTGTAGTGTTTTTCCCGAACTCGGTTGTTATTTTTTTTATATTCTTTTTGTAGGTACTGTAACTAAAAAGTGAAAAGTAAAAACGTTTTCTAAAATAAAACAACCGACTTCCGGAAAAACACTACAAAGTGAAAAATAACTTTAATTTCGGAAGGCGGTGACAAAAAAAATCACACATCCAAAGTCACCGACTTCCGAAATTAAAGTTATTTTTCTCAACTTTTTTTTTATCATCTGATTGCCATAGCTAGAAATTTTCACAAAACTTAATTCAGGTTTGAACTTAGGAATTCGTGCAACGGAAGTATTTGGAAACTATTGTTTTGATTACAAATAGGAACGACTATGAATTTATATTTGTAAACACCAAAAATTCCAGAACTTTTAAATCCCCAGGCGTTGGCTACGCGATTTGCATGATCGACATCTACATGGGCATGTACTACAACACCATCATCGGCTGGGCGGTGTACTACCTGATCGCGTCCATCTCGTCCATCAACTCGGTGCTGCCCTGGACCAGCTGCAACAACGAGTGGAACACCCCGCTGTGCTCCCCCGTCACCGCGCCGCAGACCAATCCCAATGCTTCCACGCCTGCTAAGGAGTTCTTTGAGTGAGACGTTGCTATTTTTTATTCATTTACGTATAGATAGTCCATATAATTATCGTTTGATGTTATTGCCTTAATAATTAGAAATCATAACACATTCAGTTTACCATGAGGATGCCACATGCCACATATTAGGCTTCTAAGTACAATACTTAGAAGCCTAACATTGGAGTCAACTTGACTGTAAAAATGTGGGCGGAATACTGTTAACCCTAAATAAGTCATTTGAAACAAGCGTGTTTATTATTAAACAATCTTTTGAGTAACATATACTGAGAACTGTTAAATCAATACGAAGCCAAGTCCTACACCATGTTAATTTCCCCTCAAAAGACGCAACGTGCTGGAGCAGCAGAGGTCCAATGGTCTGGACTACATGGGTCCTATCAAGCCGTCGCTGGCGCTCTGCGTATTTGGAGTGTTTGTGCTGGTCTACTTCTCGCTCTGGAAGGGAGTCCGGAGTGCGGGAAAAGTGAGTGAATAGATTCTATAGATGAAGGCTTTAAGGTAAACTTGTTTAAAGTAATTAAGTGAATATATCCTGAACTAGGTGAAGAACATTGGTTCTTTTTAAAATAGTACTTGGAACTTTCTAAAGCGATTAGGTATTCTTAACTAACAACTTTTACTTTCAAAGTCACAAAAAATTTAAAGTCAAAGTAGATAAAAAGTGTTCAAGTCGGAAAAGTTCTTCTAAATTGATACTAACACTTTCACAAGTCTGTCGTATCTCATTTATCATAAACGTAATCTTTTCAGTGGATTGCGTAAAAGACGACGAATTTCTTTGAAAATGCTGGCCCTTACAGCGTGAATTTTAGAGTCGTTGTACTCAAGCTGGAAGACATTTATTTTAAACCTGTTTTCAATAACTGTTTTGCACCTTTAATCTCGAATTATGCCTTCAGTTTTGGAGATTAGAGCAATTTACAGCACTGCTTTTGAAACCTTGCGATGTTGGTCTTTAAAAAAAAACTCTATAACCATTAAGGTGGTGTGGGTAACAGCGTTGGCACCTTATGCCGTTCTTCTGATCTTATTGGCTCGAGGAGTGACACTGCCGGGAGCCACCGAGGGCATCCGATACTATCTTACGCCAGAGTGGCATAAGCTACAGAATTCCAAGGTAAGCGTTAGAACTTTTGTTACTTCTGTTGATGTTGTGTTAATAGAGATTTAGCTATATAATTTCCGAAACGAGAGGAAGTTAAAACTGAGAAATATATTAGTTATATTTAACTAATTTATTATTACATTAGGAAACTCGATTCAACCTACAGTAATTATGAAGACGCTACCTTTATTATTCACATCAGCTACCAGTCTAACAACTGCTACTGATCCTTTTGCCCGTTAAAATCCTCCTTACTAATCCTTTCTACCCCTAGGTGTGGATCGACGCAGCCTCCCAAATCTTCTTCTCCCTGGGTCCTGGATTCGGCACTCTGCTAGCGCTGTCCAGCTACAACAAGTTCAACAACAACTGCTACCGCGACGCCCTCATCACGTCCTCCATCAACTGCCTCACCAGCTTCCTGGCTGGTTTCGTTATATTCTCCGTTTTGGGGTAAGTTGCAATACAAATATGGCGAAGTATACTGAGACATTCTAGCTGAACCTTCGTTTAGTTATCAGTTCATCAAGCACTTTATTGACAAATCATCTGTGGTGGAACACAGGCCTATTGCTGTCCTGCCCACTCTTGCAAAGGTTTTCGAGCACATACTCCACACGTACATCTATAAACATATAAATACGTTTCTTTCTGATGCCCAGCACGGCTTTCGCCAAGGCCGCTCAGTTAATTCGAATCTGATGACTCACGTTGATTACATTTCTGGGGTTTTGGACAATGGGGGGCAAGTGGATGTCCTCTATTTCGATTTCCGCAAGGCGTTCGACAGGGTTGACAATGACGTGCTCTTGATGAAATTGGAGGCATCCGGTTTCTCGTCTGAGTTTCTGAACTTCTTTGCGGACTATCTGCGAGGCCGCAGGCAGTTTGTTAGGCACGGTTGCTTTGAGTCTGAACCTTATAATACCCGCTCAGGCGTGAGTCAGGGATCCGTGCTTGGTCCACTGCTTTTCCTTATCATGATCAATGATCTTATAAATAAGGTTAAATTCGCAAAATGCTTGCTCTATGCCGATGACCTAAAACTAGTAGTTCAAATTGATACGGTCGCAGATTGCATACTCCTACAGGCCGACATTGATGCTATATATGAGTGGAGCATGGTCAATAAACTATTTTTTAATACAAGTAAGTGTTACGTCATGACGTACAGTCGAAAACGTCAACCACTGCACTATAGCTACAGATTGGGCACTGAAGTTATAAGTCGCGTCGCCAAAATAAAGGACCTGGGCGTGACCTTTGACACTGGTCTGACATTTAGAGATCATGTCTCCACCCTTGCCAAGGAATCTTTTAGGCGTTTGGGTTTCGTTTTGCGAAATGCCCGTGACTTTCACAACCCAGATGTCATTAAGCTTCTGTACACCACTTTGGTTCGTGGTAAACTTGAGGCTGGTGCCTGTATCTGGCATCCCTATACGGCGACTCATACATTGATGCTGGAGAAGGTACAGAAAACTTTCCTCAGATTTCTGTATAAAAAGACGTTTCACTTCTTTCCTTTCATGTACCCTACTAATTACCTCCTAGGTGTTTTGGGTTTCCACTCATTGGAGGTTAGACGAGGCTTTCTACAGCTCACAGTAGCCTGCAAAATTCTCAGAGGACGCATCGACAGTCCCGAACTCCTCGATGTTTTCTGTCGACTATTTGTTCCCGACAAATTCATCGGTCATCGTCAAAGCCGTCGACGCAATCTGTTTGCGCCGCCGTTGTCTAAAACTGTTGCCAGAGCTGAGTCCCCTGTGTGTCGTACTTTAAGGATGCTCAACGCCCTCCTGACCGCCTATCCTGAATGTGATCTATTTGCTGATGAATGGAGTAAAATCATGCGTGTGTGTTTGATATTTTGCGAGAGTAAGTATGCTAGGTTGTCCTCTATTATATGTTAGTATTTGTAATATGTTTGTTATCTATTCAATCTGTATGTTAATTAATGTAATTGGTGTTACCGTTTTAATTAACAATAAACAATAAACAATTTATGTCTTACACTTTACGTGGAATGGTCAATGGAGTAGAAGCCATGATATCTGCCGTAACGTTTAACATATCTACATACGAGGTTCAAAACATTTTCGGGACTAAATAGTTTTCTGCTCTTCGTTCAATTTGGTCGGTTGTTCCGATGAAATTCAGTAATGATATATTATTATATATATTTCTTATAAACATCTTTTTTAATCATCTCTTTCAATCAGATTACTATATGTATCTCTCTCTCCTCTAGCTACATGGCGCACGTTCAGAACAAGAGCATTGAAGAGGTGGGGCTGGAAGGTCCGGGGCTGGTCTTCATCGTGTACCCTGAAGCCATTGCTACCATGACTGGCTCCGTCTTCTGGGCTATTATCTTCTTCCTCATGCTCATCACGCTGGGACTTGATAGTACCTTTGGAGGTAAGCATCTGTAAGAAAAAATAAGCACCTATAATTTGTGGTTAAAATAGCACAGTGTTATACGAATGGTTGCTCTACTGTGTGTGATTGTGTGCAAAATTCTATACAATAAAACTTAAGAATTAATTACAGTGAGAACTGTGGCCGGCTACGTCAATCGCCACCTTGTGCACGAACTGGCGAGAAAACACAATATGAGACTACTTTCAGCTTTAAAATAAAATGAAATGAATGATTAAATGTACACCCAACTCGGTAGCAGACTAACCAATCAGGCACTTGACGAGCTTTTTAAAATAAAACGATACATCCTGAAATTCCTCCTCAGGTCTGGAAGCAGTGACCACAGCTCTCTGTGACGAATACCCGAGGGTGCTGGGGCGACATCGGGAGGCGTTCGTGGCAGGTCTACTGGTGTTCATCTACATTTGTGCCCTACCGACTACTACCTATGTAAGTAGTCCGCAGTACAGTACATTAGCACCTAATGTGTCTTTTTACGTTATACAAAATCCTGCATGAACACAATTTCAAATAATTTCTATTTGACCGACTTCAAAGTGTAACGAAAGTATGTAACGTTTCACTGAACAAAACAATGATGCACTGAAGCTTTCTACGCCATTGCTTTCTATTATTTCGAGTGTGTACATTGTATCTGAGAATTTTCTTGAAACCAATGTACTGGCTTCAATAAATTTAACATTTTATCTTGCTTTCTGTGGTTCAGTTTATATAAAATATTTATTTTTCTGCAAGCCTTTTCCCAAGGATGTAGGGGTCAGCTTCCAGTCTAAACGGATACCAGTATTTTACAAGGAGTGACTGCCTATCTGACCTCTACTAACCAATTACTGGGTAATACAATACCCCTTGGTAAGACTGCCTGTCAGACTTCTGGGCTTCTGACTACCCGCGTAACGACTGTTAAAAATGTATAAATAACAGTTGGTACCAGCGGTTTAACGTGCTTCCCGAAGCACAGAGGAGTCTTCATTACATAAACACGTGTCTAGTATTTTTATGTAAAAAATCTATGTACAAAATTTCAAAACTGGGAAGGCCTCCCACAAGGTGGACCGACGACCTTATGAAGGCCGCGGGAATCCGCTGGATGTGGGAAGCACAAGACCGGTCGAAGTGGAGGAGCCTGGGAGAGGCCTATGTCCAGCAGTGGACGTCCTTCGGCTGAAATGATGATGATTATGACAAAATTTCAAAACTGTATCATGAAAAATCACAAAGTTATGAGCTTGATATGTTACCTAGTTCTCTACACAAATATGGTCATCACGCGGCGCCCCGGCGCCGCTAGCGCGTGCAGCGTCGTAACGTGCTCATAGACAATAATTAGGCAGTAGGTATCTAACCGTACGGCGGAATGTATTGTAATTAGCTGGTGATAACATTTTCCAAAACTTTTTTGGGAAAAAATATAACGATAAATGATTTTGTTTCCGTAAGTAGGTTTGTACAACTTTTCCACGTCAATCATATATTTTAAACTATATGAGGTCGGCGTTGCCTATGTGACTACTCTGAGAAGAAAAGCCGAAACAAACTTAGAGGTCGCAGTCTCTTAAAGTTTAGACGTAATCTTGGTCAGATCATGTGAAGACCGTGTTGTGTCTGAAATGGTCTTTTGAGAAAAGAACCACACAGATTGAGTGGACCTGTCCAATTGTGCACGCATTTATCAGTAATTAAGCAGCTCAACTCAGAACTTGAGGAGCTCAACGATTTGACGAACAATACCAAAGAAAGGACATCTTGGTAGGCCGCATAAAGTACTCAAACTGCCAGATTATCATTAAAAACTAACTGAGAGAGAGGAAAAACAAAAAGAAAACAAAAAAAAAACATGACCCACATAGTCCAGCACAGTTGGCGCAGTGGTTAAGCGATTGACTGCTGCGCTGCGTGTCGCGGGTTCGATTCCCGCACGGAACAAACATTTGTATGACCTACAAGTAGTTGTTCCGGGTCTGGCTGTTTGTGTATGTGAGTTTAAATGTGTGTAAACGCACCCACAATACAGGAGAAATTCCTAGTCTGGGGCTACGTTTCAAAAAAAAAAATAGATTTAACAGAAATTCAAAGAATTCAAAGTCCTCACAGTCACAATAATTGAAACAATAATATTATGCTTCTCAAAGTAAATATTCATGTCAAAGTGTATATAATAACCATAAAATGTCAAAGAGTTTCGGTCTTGGACATTGGTCTTGGACATACTGAATGTTGTTTTTTGTTTTTGAAAACTTTTTGTTGTTTGACTTGTGAGTTTTGGAGTTAACAATGATATCCTTTTTACCCATTTTGTTATTTTGATTTTGAATGGTAATCCGTTGCCCGCAATGATCAGAATCTAGTAATTTAATCATTTCTTTGTGGCTTGGTACAACGTCTGTATAAATATTATCTAGGCATGTAACACTACTAGGGGTTATTCTTGTAGGCTCCATAAATAGGTTTACAAGATTTTAAGCACTGAAATAGAGTTATTATTGTACTACAATAATCTGAGTTATCGAATAAATTAAAATAAAAATCACCGCAAGCGATAATGGACTTGTTCATTTGTTCCCAACGAGTAACACCCTCAAATGTCACACTGTTACTCGATGGGATTTTTTTCTGAAAAAATTCCCAACCGGTCACACTACCAGTCACACTGTTACTCGATGGGAATTTCTTCAGAAAAAAATCCCAACCAGTCAAATTTTTGACGGTGAATATTTTGATATAATTATTAACTTTATTATAATTTCTAATGAATATTTTTTGATATGTGTTCAGCATGTATTATTATCATTTATTCCCGTTGTCCCCGTATGCCATATCCCCGTCACGGGGACAGCGGGACGTGATTAAATTTATTTCCAGTTGTCCCCGTAACGTACATTCGGCTAACGGGGACAACGGGAAGTAAACTTTTCACGAGTCGTTGTCCTCTTATATCTGCATATTTGACCTAATGTTCTTTTGACCTAATTTTCATGTTTAATGGTCACAGTTCTAACCTAACTCAAATGGCACCTAACCAAATCTTAAAATATTCAATGCATGGTCGAGGGTGGGCTTGGTCGACGGAGCCCCGCTTTGCGGGGCTCCTACTTCAGGATGGTTTATAAAAAAATAACCACGAAGGGGATGGCGGGGTCTATTCGCTCGCTTCGCTCGCTCACACGACCCCGCCATCCCCTTCTAACCTAACCTGTCCGAGTCGGGGTGCCCTAAAGTCCAGATTGCATCCAATTTCTACTGGTTACAGTGACTGGTGACTGGTTGGGAAATTAGTAATAAAAAGTTCCCATCGAGTAACAGTGTGACATTTGAGGGTGTTACTCGTTGGGAACAAACGGACTTGTTTGAGTTACAAATCTTCTGTAATACTTTATCTATTACCTTTTCGAAGCAGTCATACAATCCTGAAGGTGGTCTATACACACTTAATACAAGAAACTGCTCCAAGTCTATACAGGCTATTTTAACTGTCCGCTCAACATAGAGGCTCACATTAAATGCCTTATGTTCTTGAAATTTTAACTGGTTACTTACTAAAAATGAATGAGCCACCATGTATAAAGCATTTACTCTGCTGAACGAACTACCAACCAGGTGATTATTAAAATTAAACATGAACTGGTGGCTTTTAAGCCAATGTTCTGTCATACAATGAATATCTACATTGTTACAATTAAGGAATAATTCTACTTCTACATTTTTTTTCATAAATCCTTGAATGTTGTATATAGTATGGTTTACAGACAGATATTAAGACACTAACAAAGCCTACGTGCTATCACAACCTATCGAGTAAACTATGATGTTCGATAACCATAAAATAAAATTCGGTAAAATGATTGGGCAGTTAGGTAAGACAGCGTTTAGCGAGGTAAGTGAAAGATTACGGCCGGCGGCGGCGGGCGGGGCGAGTCAGCACAAAAAGTTATTGCTTCATCATACGGTGCCCGGTTACCCGTAACTCATGACCGGACCAAACGGATAATGTGGGACCTCTAGTACCAGGGCCTTAAGCCTACTAAAATGAATTGTTATTTGTTTGTAAAATTGGAAGAATGGTTTCGTAAAATTATGATAGCTCATTTTTACGCAATAATATATATTTTTGGTATCACATGCATTGTTGACATTTTCGAAATCTGTGTTTTAGTTTGTGAACAGATATATCATGCTATCCTTGGCCACGAGACAATATGATTTTTTCACAATAATACCTAATTGTGATGAATCGTTCGTTCTTACGCATTTAGGGAGAAGCTTTTCACGCTGAGGCAGGTTTCTACGTCTGCAAAATCCTCCATTGATTACTGTTACAATAGTTCGGAAGCATTTATTCCTATAAAGATCAAATGTAACTCTTTATCAACCTCACTATAGCTCCCTACATACTATTATTTTTAACAGAAAGCCCCAGCAACACAACGCAGGTATCACAAATAAATTACGGTTCCGTTATCTCAGTGAATGTATTCCGTTGCATAATTCATGGTCATCACTCAGCGGGATGACCTGGCACTACATTCGTTCACTGCGGTGTAAGGAAGCTTTGTTTTGCTTTTATTTCGCCCCTGTTTTCATTACTGAGGCGTTGAGTTTAAGGAATTGGTGTATAATTCTCTGGCTATAAAATTCTTGTAGTTGTCCCTAACAACATAAAATTCAGCGTGTAGGTATGTCTCGATAGAGTAGGCAGACGTCTATAGTTTCCCCACATTTTACTGCCATGTAAATAAGCTGCGATCTTTTTGCCCTATATCAGAAATTTATCTAGTCTCGAGTAAGGACCTACAAACACTTCAAATAACACACACTTTCTCTATCCCGGGGATCCTATATAAACGTAGGGTCCTGAGTCTGAACCAACGGCTACTAAAGTATTGTCGCACATGCGACCCTCAACTAGGTTGTCACGATTGTTGGAAGAAATAACTACGAATGAATTTTAGTTGGTGGTGTCGAAGATTCGTTTATATCTACGAAACAAAAACTTTATTATGACTTGTTTTCCATAAAAAGTAGTTCATTTAAGTCTGCGGTTTTCAAATTTTAAGTTTACGATTATTCATATTCATTGGTGCAGTGTTGGTCCAGTTGCAACGGCCCCAATTTGCGAGTCGTAGGTCGTGGTGTCAAACCCAGGCAGGCGCTTTACTTTGTGTCATCAATTTCATCACCACTGCTATCGAAACGGTGAAAAAAAACATCGCGAGGAAACCTTCATGCCCTAAAACCAAAAATACTAAGACATGTGACATCTACCAACCCGCACTGGGCCCGCGTGGTGGATTATACCCCACTCCTTTTCGACAAGAGGAAGCTTGTGTCCCAGCAGGGGGACATTATAGGTTAATAATCATCATCATCATCATTTCAGCCGAAAGACGTCCACTGCTGGACATAGGCCTCCCCCAAGCTCCGCCACTTCGCCCGGTTCTGTGCTTCCCGCATCCAGCGGATTCCTGCGGCCCTCACAAGGTCATCGGTCCACCTTGTGGGAGGCCTTCCAACTTTACGTCTTCCAGTGCGCGGTCGCCACTCCAGAACTTTTCGACCCCATCGGCCATCTGTTCTGCGTGCAATGTGCCCTGCCCACTGCCACTTAAGTTTGGCAATTCTTCGGGCTATGTCGGTTACCTTGGTTCTCCTGCGGATCTCGTCATTCCTGATTCGATCACGCAGGGAAACTCCAAGCATAGCCCTCTCCATTGCCCTTTGGGTGACTTTAAACCTTCTTATGAGGCCCATTGTGAGCGACCACGTTTCGGTTCCATATGTCATCACTGGCAACACACACTGGTCGAAGACTTTCGTCTTGAGACACTGCGGTATGTGGGACGAGAAGATATTGCGAAGCTTCCCGAACGCTGCCCAACCGAGTCGGATTCGACGATTGACCTCTTTCTCGAAGTTGGACCTACCTAACTGGACAGTTTGTCCTAGGTAAACGTACTCGTCCACAACTTCGAGTGCAGCGCCTCCGACCGTCATGAGAGTGGGTGTTACACGGGCATTCAACATGACCTTTGTCTTGTCCATGTTCATTTTAAGACCCAGTCTTTCGGAAGCTCTACTGAGGTCATCGAGCATTGTACTGAGGTCCTCCATGGTCTCAGCCATGACAACTATATCATCGGCAAACCGAAGGTGAGTGATGTACTCGCCATTGATGTTGATGCCAGCCCCTTTCCAGTCCAGAACCTTGAAGACATCCTCCAGTGCAGCAGTGAAGAGTTTCGGAGAGATAACATCTCCCTGTCTAACACCACGCTGCAGAAGGATAGGTTCCGAGGTCTGGTCCTGGAGTCGGACTGACATAGTGGCGTTTTCGTACAGACACTTCAACACCTCGATGTACCGATAGTCGATCTGGCACCGTTGGAGGGACTGCAGTACAGCCCATGTCTCGATCGAATCGAAGGCTTTTTCATAGTCCACAAACGCTAAACATAGAGGCAGGTTATACTCTTCGGTCTTCTGTATAACCTGCCGCAGCGTATGTATGTGGTCTACTGTGCTAATGCCTTTACGGAACCCGGCCTGTTCGGGAGGCTGGAAGTCGTCAAACCTGCGCGCTAGACGGTTCGTGATGACTCTGGAAAACAGCTTGTAGACGTGGCTCAGAAGTGAGATGGGCCTATAATTCTTAAGAAGGGCATTATCGCCCTTCTTAAAGAAAAGTACCACCACACCTCTGTTCCATGCCTGTGGCGTTTTGCCCTCGAGTATGACGGAATCAAACAGCTTCTGGAGGGCCTTAAGAACGGGTTTTCCACCGGCCTTCAGAAGCTCAGCCGTAATTCCGTCATCACCCGGCGCCTTGTTGTTTTTGAGCTGCTTCAGAGCCATCCTAATCTCGTACAAGCTGACGTCCGGGATATCTTCAGTATAGTGTCGGGTCAATCTAGCTCTTGGGTCGTTAGCCAGATTTGTAACGGGGTTTCTTGTTGACGTGTATAACTGTCCATAGAACCTCTCAATCTCTCTCAACAGCTCAGGCTTGGTGGATACGATCCTGCCTTCATCGGTCTTCAGTTTCGTAAGCAGACTCTGCCCAATAGACAGATCCCTAGCAAAGACCTTGGAGCCTTTATTCCGCTCTATCGCGTCTTTAATACGTTCTGTATTAAAGCGGCGGAGGTCGCTTTTCAAGGACTTAGAGATCTGTCTATTAAGCTGCCGGTACTCGAGTGCGTCGTCTGAAGACTGCAGAACCATCTCACGCCTCTCCTTCATGAGCTGCAAAGTAGGATCAGAGAGCCTCTTATTTTTGTCGATACGACGGGTCTTGAAAAACTTAGACCCGACCGTATGGACAGTTTCCACGAACCCATCGTTAAAATCGTCCACAGAGCTCCCTAGACACTCGAAACGATTCTGGAGCTCGAGTTGAAAGCTTTCGGAGTTTTGGACTTGGATCGGTGCTGGACGGAGCGTAGACTTCATTAGTCGAGATCTTTCCAGCTTGATATTGAGATTCAATGTGCCTCTTACCAAACGGTGATCACTACCAGTTTTCACCGCGTTGATCGCAGAGACATCATTGAATACTTGCTTCTTCGTCGACATAATGAAGTCAATCTCATTTTTGGTTGCACCATCAGGACTCTGCCAGGTCCACTTCCTGTGCTCACGTTTTTTGAAGAAGGAGTTCATCATAAAGAGGCCTTCCTTCTCCATAAAACTAGCCAGTAGGTGACCCCGGTGGTTCCTACGTCCAACTCCAAATTGCCCCACTCGCAGCTCATCATCGCTTCGTTTGCCTAGTTTCGCGTTGAAGTCCCCCATGACAACGGTGAAGTGAGTTTTGGAACCATGCATGGCTCTGGAAATATCCTCATACATAGTCTCCACCTCATCGTCGGGGTGTGACGAGGTCGGGGCGTAAACCTGTATGACCTTCAGCGAATACCTTGCGGATATTCTGAGTATAAGGAACGCCACCCTGGTCGACACACTCTCGATCTTCACCACGTTGCTCACAAGGGACTTATGGACGATAAACCCGACACCACCTTGGGACTGCTGGTCGCCCTCCCGGAAATAGAGCAAGTTACCGGATTTGAGGATTATCGAGTCCTCCCCCTCTCGTCGAACTTCAGATAGTCCTACTATATCCCACCGTAACCTGCTCAATCCTTCCTCGAGTTCGACGATCTTCTCGTCGGTCCGGAGTGTACGCGTGTTATATGTTGCCAGGTCCAGTTTTCTGTGATTGTGGTAGCCGGATCTCTTCCGGGGATTGTTCGCACCCCTTGCCTCACCGTGGCCTTGACCGCTACCGTAGCCAAGGGTAGGTGGGCCGCCGGGCACTAGGGGCCATTTACTGTTTGTGCTTGTCATGTTGGGGGGGGTTTGCCATAATCGCCACGCTTGGCAGGCGGGTTGGCGATCGCACTATGGTGGTAAAATGCATAGAGAATGCTGCTGCCCATTCTCTAGTAAGTCCCTTAGTCGCCTTCTACGACACCCACTGGAAGAAATGGGATGATGCTATTCTTTTACGCCCGGCACCACACGGGACCGAGGTTAATAATGATATGCTATATTCGTTAGTTGATACCATTGACTTGTCTGATACAATATATCCCCTTTAGGGCGGTGTTTACCTGGTGGATCTCCTCAACGTGTACGGTCCGGGGCTAGCGATCCTGTTCGTTGTGTTCGCGGAGGCAGCCGGGGTCTGTTGGGTGTACGGCGTGGACCGGTTCTCCGAGGATGTTAGGACTATGCTTGGGCACACTCCTGGGTGGTTCTGGAGGGCTTGCTGGTCTTATATCAGGTGAGTGAGACTGCCCCATAAAGTATGTATCCGCTATATAGTCTGATTATACAATTTTTTGAAGACGTCAAATTTACAGCAACAATAATAATGGAACCTGTAGACTGAATAGATCTTTTATAATATACCTTTGCCGTGATCTTATATAATAGAATTAAGTGTCAGAATACTTGCTTCATTGGAATTCGTCCCTTTCACAACTGAATCCGTCAAAGCAATTATGTAGAAAAAGAAAGAATACCGTTTACGTATGTACTACACAAAGCGACCAGGTGACCAACATTCCTACCGCAACTTGCGGCTAATATCGTCTCTCCCGCCCACAGTCCAGTGTTCCTGCTGGTGCTGTTCATCGTGTCTGTGCTAGCCCACGAGGAGATGCTGGGTGGTGAGTACACGTACCCACAGTGGTCCATCACGGTTGGGTGGATCATGACCGGCACAACTGTCTCCTGCATCCCGCTCTACATTGTGTACAAGTTCGCGATCACGCCTGGCAGCTTTATGCACGTAAGTAGACAGACACTTGTGATTTTTCTGTTCAATATTCTGTTTTACATAGACTCAATCCACACAGATACGATACTTATTTTTGCCTTATTTAGAACTCAAATACTTATCATAAATCATTTGGTATATCTATGAGTATGTGTCTGATCAATCCACTGTTGCATTTTTAACAATCCGTGAAATTTTCAAGGAAAACTGCATATTGAACCAATTTTTGTATTTGATTTTATCGTATGAGCGTATAATATTACGACTGTACTTACCATTGTAATTTTCTTCAGCGCATCAAAACGATAAAGGAACCTGAAGTGATCTCGATACCGCCAACGGACGCAACAGTGTGCAGCCTGTGACCTGACCAGACCTACAGCTCAGCGACTATGCAGACGAAGCCAGCCATCGAGTGGCTTGTATAATACTCGACATAAACGGATTCTGTGAAACTGCCTAAACTCTGCAATATCAGCTAATACTAGATCCTCTGCATAGCTACCGATATATCGACATAAAAAAAATTGCACAGATTAGCGGTTTTACAGACAAGAAGTGTATGAAAGTTGTTTATAATATTAGGATTGAAAGAAACTCCGGTATGTAGATTTTAAGCATAATTTGCTTTTGGTCACTTGTAAGAATTTTGGAGAATATAATTATAAGTATAGTGATATGAACGTAATCGTCTAATATTGTAATATGTATAGAAGTTTTGACGACTTTCAGAAGAGACAGAGTTAAACGAATACTTACCAACAGCATTTAATTTAGCTGTAAATTGAAATAATCAATGACCATATAGGCTTGCATATTGAACTACTTAGCATGTATTAAAATAAACTTTCGAATGTAGTGTTTTTTATCGTCGTGTTTATAATATGTACAACGAATACTATAAAGTGTATAATGGACCTAGATATATTATATTTAATAAGTATTCTGTATATTATCTCAAAAGTATTGCTGGACAGACTATAAAATATTTGCGGGAATGTAAGAAATATTTATACTGTCTGAACTTCGCGAAGTATTCACGTATTTGAAAAATACGTGCATATTTATTTGGTTACAGATGGTATATTTAATTTCATTGTGTATTTATGCTTGAATAATTTTTAAATACGTTATGAAATAGTATTAAGCAAACCCCATTGTAAATATGCTTTAACTTAGAGATATATAAAAATATATATATTTCTGTATTCCTGGGCAATGAGTGCAGAAATTTATATATTTATAACTAGATATATGAATATAACATGTGTATATATTATTAGAAATGAAAAATGAAGTTAATGGGATCATATGCATAGGTTTTCAATCTAGTCAGCGTTTGTGAAACAATACCTTTTAATATTGTACTTACATTGTAGATTTATTCCATTAGAAAAGTAGATATAATCTTTATAAATTATTGTAGTAAAATGTTTCGGATCTTCTTGTAATAAACCCCAATCAACTAGTCATAGCGCCAAGTTGTTGCTTGAGAAGTAGGTTTGTATTTAATCATTATAAACAATATACTAGTAGATATTTTTGAAATATAACAAAGAGAAGTTTAGTATATAATAGGTAAATACGTAGGGGATCTTAAAATAATTTTTGCAAAGCAATTTCCGAGCTTGTGTACTAGCATTTCCTAGCTTAAAAAATTAAGATATAGGTAAATCTTTCAATCATTCTCATAATCGTGACTACAATTTAAAAAAATATGTTAAGGGTGTTTATATTCGCCCACGTTACCATACATAAGATATTTTACTCTATTCGACAAAAATCTTTGTAATCAGCAAAAATTCTTAAATCAGTAGTTGATCTAGTAAAAAAATCATAAAAATAATCTCCTTCCAGTTTAAACTAGCTTATATTACATATAAATGATAAGTGTTTTTATAAAAAATATATATTTAAAAAGTAGTTCATATACCCACAGCGGAATGTTTACCTGACTGTACAATTTGTTGATTCATTTTTATACGTTTGCTCTTTGTTTTTTGAAGATGTACTCAAGTTAATGTGTAGTGGATGTTGTTTGTACTCGTAGCTATGTAATCGTTGGTTGTACGTGTTTTAATAAACAACAGATGTGTAGACTGGGCCTGTACCAGCCATTACAGGTTCATCTAGCCATTTGTTTTACCAAAACAACGTTGTTTCTATTTTGTCCTATGACACTTTTCTCGTTGAAATTGATCATAAGCTGAACTCAAATAAATTGGGGTATGGAGAGGAGAATGATGACTGCTCATCAACTGAGAAGACCAAGAAATCTTGCAAAGCACTCCTGGGAAACGGTTATATAGCGTATTACCTACGAGTATACAGGGTGGAAACTTTCAGCGGGGCAGTAAGGGGAAGTACCTTATCCGTTGCAGCTACGCGAAAATGGTCTTAAGAGACTATCCATAATTTTTTATGGAATTATGATCCCCATTCACAGATTTAAAAAAAAAATACAGTTAGCAAGAAAATAGCCATTTTACACAAAAACATTTTTTGATGCCAATCGATCCTGTTTCTAATACTGATCCAAAAACTTTTATGGGACCAACCATCGTTGGAGTACTCAAAAAGTCACAAATTGCAAAAAACTTTTCCCTTACATTTTGTAAAGAATTTGTGTAACTGAAATACAAAAAATAAAACAAAAGACAAATGATCACGTAGAATTTTACACATATCAAAAAGATGGCGTATTAAGTTTCTTTTTTTATTAACTAACATAACTTGATGATGTTATTCTTATTTAATAACATCCTTTATTCCATGAAATACATATAAATTACATTTTTAAATATTAGAATATAAAATATATCAAAACATTTAAAAATATAAAAAACATTATTATTATTTATCTCCTTTATTCCATTAAATACATGTAAATTACATTTTTAAATATTAGAATAGGTATAAAATATATCAAAACATTTAAAAATATAAAAAATAGTAGCCCACCGGTATCGGGAACAGGGTCCAAGCTACCGGTGGTCAGGGCTGCTGAGAGAGGAACCTCCTTACTATACGCGCCGTGTCCAGTAGTACTGCTTTCTGGATCAAGCCCTTGATCCAGCTACCTAACGAGAGCCTCCTGAGGTGTTGGTCGAGGCTCTTGGCTATAATACCATTGACCGTCACAACTATCGGCACAATGACTGCTGTATCCACATCCCACATGTCGACAACCTCGCGTGCCAGGTCAAGATACTTGATCTGCTTATCTTTTTCGGCTTTCACGAGGTTCTCGTCATGTGGGACTGCTATATCTATTTATTATTATTACTTATTCTTATTTATTTTGTACAACAGGGAAACTACTGTAGGTATAGGTTCATCTTCTTTAGGCAATTCCAGTAGCGTTTTGTGACACTAACAGGAAGAGACCACTGGAAACTTAACTATTCTAAATAATAGTCGCTGTTTTCGTCTGTATGTTTCTTAGCTTACTTCTTCTAAACCACGCCACGGTTTTTGTTACGGTTTTCACTATAATTTAGACATTTTTTTCCAGTAGGTTAATATGTATACATGCATATTATAGTAGAAAAAAGCGGAGACTTCAAAGATTTGTAATGATGTCGAGAAAAATTTTTGGGCGCTTACATTTGCTAACGCTGGCTAAACTAAATTATTCAACTTAAAAAAAGTCTACAGAAAAGTCCAATATGTAATACGTCTATCTCCTAAGGATAACCCACAGCGGCCATTTTTATCTTTTACATATTATTAAAAAACAATGGGTTATTTACCAAGCTATTTCAAACAATACTGCATTAATACGTATCCAATTGAATACGATTTATACGTCGTGCATTTAATGTAGATCAAAATTGCACTAGACAATATATCATTAAAATGACTATCTTAAAAGATATCACATATTTAAAATTATGAATCGCTCGCAGCGAAACGGTCGGCTGGCATGCCCCGTTGCCGTCCACGCTGCGGGGAGATAGATATTCTACAGTTATAAGATTCACAAATACTGTACGCCCGTGCAAAGCCGGGGCGGGTCGCTAGCATTATTATAACATGTTAATTCGAACCTAGAGGAGTAAATACTCGTTCCGTTCGTAGGAAGATTATTGGATATTGGTGAGTAGTACCCACATTATGTGCGTCCTATAAAACATCTGAGCAGTAAGATTAGCTCTTCAGCGCCTTTATCAGTAGGAACAAACGTTCATTTTAAGTAAGATAAAAAAAAGGTTTAAAGACTGAATCATAGTTAATTCATAGATCTATGAATTAACTATGATTCAGTCTTTAAACCTTTTTTTTTATGAGACAAGTGCTCTGGAGTGTCTTTGGTGTATGCCATCTAGAATTTGACATATTTAGAATCCGTCAAAAAGTCAGATCAGTAATACTAACCAAAAAAAATTTGGAATAGTTAAGAAATCAAAAGTATGTTAAAATCTATTGATGAAATCGCAAAGTGAAGATGTTCAGTAAAGGGCGAACTGTTAGCACAAACATCCCTTCGCTTGTATGGCGACCAAAACTGTAAACTTTAATACACATTGCGTAAGTACCTACTAATACGAGATCTTATTTCCTATCGCCAACTGCCCGTATCCTAATTTATTTGTCAGTGCATTACCTCTTCCAGTCATCGTATCGTCAGATCCTTATTTCTTACACCATAAGCAAATTCAACTTTAACATCAAATCAAGTGTAGATAGGTAGGTATCTATCTACAAACCAAACAAGTTCTCAGCGAGAAGTACTTCTTGCGTAAGATTGAATTTTCTTTAGCTCAATCAGTGGTAGGTATGGCAAAATACATAATTTAAAAAAAAAACTTATATTAAAAGTTACTGAAATCGATTCAGTAGTCAATTAGGAACAAACTACTTTCAGGTCTTGCGTGTATTCTGTTACACCTTGTATATGTTGTCTAATCCAACAAACACTTGCGCAGAATCTCTGCGACTCTCATTTGGAGACAGTAGCGAAGTGGCTGAGCTGCAACGGCGAGATATGGGGCGTAGGGCCTACGCTGGTGTTCGCCAGCGCGGCCGCACTCTTCCTCTACAACGAGCTGAAAGCCACTGTCTTCGCCGGAGACCATGGTCAAGTATACATGCTGGAGAAAACCTTGATTGTGAGTGTCGTATTGCTATAACGTAGGGCAAAGTTAAAAAGCCAAGGTTAAGCTACGCTTGTCGCTATAGACGGCTGATCATCTTTAAATACCTAGACGCCTTCGTGCCTTGGAAAGTTAAGAAAGTCAAGTTAAGCAATTGATCACGGCTGTTATTAGTTGATCAGTCAGAAGATCGTCAGAAGCCCGAAAGTCTGACAACCAGTCTTACTAAGGGGTATCGTATTACCTAGTAACTGGATTGTGGAGGGCAGATAGGCAGTCGCTCCATGTAAAATACTACCAGTATTTCAGTTGCACCTGGTTAGACTGGAAGCCTGGAAGATGATGATTCAAAATAAAGCAACTCTTTAGTGTGATTTGTGCTAATCTATTGATCATAGGTAGGTATATATGTTACCGGCCAAACCCAATTTCAGGCCAAACTAGTTTGTCCTAGGCCAAACAGACTTATCCTACGCGTGATATGTCGCAGCCAACTAGCTTAATTAGCCATTTCGTTAACAGCCTTTGGAAGTAACGCTCGCTCGGCTCGCGCGCTTTTGGTCACAGTTCTAACCTAACCTAACCCATTTAATCGGCGTGCCCCGGCTTAATAAACCAGTTTGGCCTAGGACAAACTAGTTTGGCCTGAAATCGGGTTTGGCCGGTAACATATATATACATAGTACTTACCTTGTCAATGGAAAGAAGGATCATAAATCACAAAGCCTCAGAAAGAGCCCCCTCTTTCTTGTTTTAATTTTACACGAAGTTTTAAAATTCCGCAGTCTACAATGGTTGTCGGCATGCTGGCCCTGATGATCCATCTGTGGGTGTGTACCATGCGCTTCTTCCAATACTACCTTGATACGCTAATTAGAGAGGTAAGTACAAAACCGAAACCTTTTTCTAATCATAAGAACGCTTCATTTAAGTACCTCATTGCTTCATTCTTACAACGGTAGACATTTTTTTTATTTTGAGATAGCTTCTCCGCTCCAAGATTGTCACACGCGCCTGTCTTGCTTAAGAAAAGACGAGCTCTGACATTAGGGTATTTGACTGGTTTTTTCGTGAATCTCATCATTTAAAAAGAAAAGCCATAGTACTTTTTTTCTCAAGATTTGGCGATCTTGTGAGAACCGCATTTGACTTCGCGCCATTCAGTGAATTCAGAAGAATTACTACAAATGCGTTTGCTCTAATTCTCGCCAGAGCCCAAACATGCTACTAGAGATGACGACGGCTGGTCTCCTGGGAGGGAAGGCGGAGCTGGTGGCTCTGGGTCCCCTGACGAGGTTTCTCCGGCAGCAGCAGCCGCAGATCCACATCACGGTATGCTGGTTCCTATCGCTGTGCTATGCTGACTACATCCGCAAGAACTACTGCCAGAGATTCAACCTGCCATATTTGGAACAGTGGTTGGTATGGTTAATGGCTGTACTTTTTTTAAAATAATTAGATTTTGCATGATCTTGTTTCTGCCGCGGCTGGGTCGTAGAATTGACCTTATCGATAAAATGATAAATTCTCAATTAAATTTGCTAGAGGATAGTACCTTCTTAATATATTAAGCTTTGTTATGTTTATAGTTTTATTCAAAATGTAATGAAACAAAAAGGTATAGAATTAGTATATTAGCGGTTACAACGATGGAATTTTAGAATTTTCCTAGACGCGTGGTTAACCGCTGACAGAGCAGAGTTCGTTGAGATACACATTTGGGGATTGGGGGATCGCGCATTGCTCGTTATACGGGGGTGCGAGAATCGTTCTACCTAAGGCATTAAGTCCGCCTTTGAGGTTTTATTAAGTTATATAAATAAATACTTACCTAAATCACTTATTACAAAAGTTAATATGTAATTACTTCTTGTTTGTGTGACGCCGTGGAAGCAGGCAATCCGAGTTGCAAGAACGCGCAGTACAGTCAGTCAACCGCACCGTGCAGAGCGTGAACAGCTTCGTGGGGTCGGTGCACCAGCGCCTGAGGGGGTTCGTGCCGCCCGACGAACAGGACAGCCGCCCATGCTCACCGGACAACGCTCGGCATACTACGTAATGATTTTTACCCGACTTCAAAAAAAGGAGGAGGTTCTCAATTCGACTGTATTTTTTTTATTTTTTATTTTTATGTTTGTGGCTCAGAACTTTCGACTGGGTGAACCGATTTTGATGGTTCTTTTTTAAATCTAGTGCTTCCCGTGTGGTCCCATTTATATTTCGTATAGATCTGATGATGCGTTTCGGAGACAGACAACAGAACTCTTCAAAAAATTACAGCAAATCAACCGCGATTGCTGCTAGCACATGAATATGCATTATTTTTACCCCAAGGATGATGACATTTCGAATTGGTGTGGGGTAGGTACTATAAATAACTTTAGTCACCGACTTCCGAAATTAAAGTAATTTTACACTTTGTAGTGTTTTTTTGGGAAGTCGGTTGTTTTTTTTTTTGGAAAAAGTTTTTATTTTTCACTTTGTAGTGTTTTTTGGATAACGTTTTTTAGTTCAATGTAACTTACCACCCGTTCACGCACGGAGTGAGGACCGCTTGGTGCACATAGCGTACCCAAAGTGAACTCATAGAACACCGTATCCACATGACGCAGTCAAGGTAGACAGCCATGGGCGTAGGTAGGAAGGGGACAAGGGTGAGCAGCGCCCACCCTAGAAACTTCTTTGCCCACCCTAGAAAATATATCTTAAAAGTAGGTTGTAGTTAAAAAGCACCTTCCTCGAATACTATTATATCTTCTTGCCAAGCTTTATCGCAATCCGTTTAAGCGTGGAAAGGTATCTACCATTCAACATAACTACAAGAATGTCTTTTGTATTTTTTTAGCCTATTGTAAGCAACCACTGCTTACAATAGGCTTTATTAAAAGGCCAAAAGTCACCCAAAAGGCTATGGGGAGGGTTATGCTTGGAGTTTCCCTACGTGATTTAATCAGAAATGAAGAGATCCGCAGGAGAACCAATGTAACCGACATAGCTTGAAGAATTGTCAAGCTTGAAGAAGTGGCAGTGGGCAGGGCACATAGCTTGCAGAACAGATGGGGCCGAAGGGTTCTGGAGTGGCGACCGCGTACCGGAAGACGTAGAGTTGAAATATCTCCCACAAGGTGAACTGATGACTTTGTGAAGGCCGGAGGAATCCACTGGATATTGGAACCAAATTATGATGATGATGATGAAGCCGTGCCTGTGCCGCGGAACGGCCAATCCGTACATTTTGACCAAGATGTAAGGTTTTTAGAGTTAGGGGGTTCGATTTTCATTAGATCTGTTACGTGATAACTTTTTAACAGTGCGTAACAGCGTTACCTATTTAAGTATTGGCAGCCTACTTTACTTGAAATATTTTTTGTGGGATTATTTATTACTAGGCGCCATTTATGATCTCCATCTCCATCTAGACGGCTACCCCCCCTAGACAAAATCCCTAGCTACGCCCATTTAAACGCCCTTTGACATCAAATAATATTTTAGTAGGTAAACCAGGTGTTTATTCTCTACATTTATCAAGCCAATTTATCAAGTAATTCATAAATAAACCAAGTATCTTGGGCGCCTTTTACCCCATCTCCAGCGAAGGGAATGAAGAAAATTGCATCCAAGTCTTGGTTGGAATAAATTATGGCAACAGTTTTATTTTTCACCGTTTTGGCTGAACTAGCTTATTTTAAAGTGATGGCCAAAACTATTGGAAATAGATTGCAAGATAACATTTATTTAGTTATAGTGTTGTTCACTAGAGTGAGAGCGCGGTTCGTAAGGGATCGTCGGTCGTGGTCTGTACCGCCAGTAGCGCAGTATCCTGTGGCAAGGAGGCTACGAGCAGCACTTTGGCCGTATGTGACGCAACGGGCCTCAATCAGTCGGCAAAGGAACTCAACATGCGGCTTGTTGGTAAAGCGAGCGAGACCACTGCGCAAGCCATCGAGAAACTCAGAAATGACATTCAAGTAAGTGATTAGATAGGGTGGATAAAGAGTGTCACCTAACACAGCGTCCTGACATCCATCGAGATCGAACAGAACCTAGCGCAGGCTCTTAAGTCAATCTAGTCGCGGGCTCGAACTCGCTAGTGGGCCTGGCTAAAACGCACGCTGTCTCACCAGGCATCGTGTCCGACAGAGGTAGTATCAGTGATGATCAGTTAGACGATAGACACGCGCAACATTATTGAGTGAGATGCGGGATCATTTATATTAAAACAGGCACGTAAAAAATTTAGAAAAGTCCTTCGGAAGATCGGGTTTTATGAAAAAGCTCCTGCATAAATCAATGACCACTAAAGTTTATTGAACTTTTTGATATTTGAGCTTTAGCGACACCGATTTGGTTGTGGAGATTTTACACGTCTTTTATTACTTAAACACGCCCAATGTTAGGTTAAATTAGCAAGAAAATCGAATCTTTGTTGGCTCCTAACTTTTTATTGACTTTTTATTTTAGTATTCTGTTTCCGCACAGACAATATTAATAATGCGACAAAATCATACCATGTTTAATTTTTGCTGTACATTGTCGAACAGTTGAGTAATACACTCCCGAAGTTTTTATGGAGAAAATGTCGACTAGATTCACCTTAAGAAGCTACGCGAACTTCCAGACTTTAAGAGAAACGAAATCTTTTTCTCAACAGTGAAGGACAACTAAAAAAACCCCAAACAATATAGGTATAGCAATTACAGACAAAATACGATCTACCAATCTAAGACCAAATCCATCGTAACGAAAAAGAATATGCTTTTAAATTAATATGATGGCTCCTCGTACGTTCACCCCGTAACCATAATAAAAATTATATTTTTTTTATATGTGGATAGCAATAGTGATTACTTAATCCTATTCAAAGACCAACTTTATGAGCCCCACACACAAATGTGCTTAGAGCATCGCATATTAAGATGAAAACGGGCTTCATGAGTAAGACTGAACACGTTCTTTGTCATGTTATCATCGGCTTATGACAAGATAGCCTTAATCATTAGGTGACAAAGTAACTCCGGCCCTAAGACAACGCTCTGACCGTGTGGATTGTCAAAAAAACCTCTCTGAAGCTGTTTTTTTTTATGGCTTTAAACTAAAAAAGGTTCTAAGATTTATTGAAAAGTTAGACGCACTGAGGTAAAAACTGCTTCCAGGAACTCAAAAATAAAAACAAAATAAAGGCAACAATCAGAACACAATGTCCTAGTCTTATAAGGTCTCTGATCATGTCAGAGGAACACGTAGCAAAGGCAGGCGCGGCTTTTAGGCACTGCACAAACAACCTCACTAGTGAGGTAGTCTGGCTGCCCATGAGGATTCCCAATCCTGTCAAATAAAAAAACTCTGAAACACAGTGCGAGTAAGTAAAAACTTAAAAAAAAAAGAACCCATAACAAACATTATTTACGCCGGACCCTTTGGAATAATAGCTATAGGCCCCCCGAGCTGGCCTAATCCGGCACTGACCAATCCTGCTTTACTAAAGTGTTTTTTTTTCTCTCCAGGCGACCAGATGTACCTGTTCTAGTGCACCGATCGCCGGCGTCCTTGGTGTTGTGTCTAAGGAAACCGAGCCTTGAAGACATTCCCTGGAGGAACATTGACAGGCTTCCGCTCGACTCGCATATTCAATTAAAATAATCTTGGTTCTTTTATAATACCTAGTCTATTAAATTATGTCATATTCTTGGTGTTTTTTTTTTTTGTATTTAGCATTAGCATAGCATAATCAGCCTATGATCTTCCCACTACTGGGATAAAGGGCTCCACTCGTTGAGTGGGACTGGGGCTTAAACCACCCCAAGGGCCCAGGGCGTGTTGACGGTTTTCACATGTCCTCAAATTTTTAGTTCTAGGACATGGCATATATGAATTTGGAAATAAGTCTTTAAGGATTTCAAGTGCGAAGTGGACTCGCGCACTTATGTACCGTGCATTAGTGCGTGAGTCCAACTTTCTAGCGTACTAATCTAGTTTACTTTCTTAATTTCCATGTAGGGGGCATAATTTTAACACACATGCTGACCCGACAGACGTTGTCCTATCTTAACTATGAATATTGAATTCGCATTTTACATAATTATATATGTTACGCGCAACTTTATTAAGAACCTTCTCCTGACAATAACAGACACAACAAAAAAGAATTAGCAAAATTGGTCCAGCCGATCTCTTCTGATGCCGTGACCAAGGGAAAAAATAGGGATTATTTTTTAGGGTTCCGTACCAAAAGGGTAAAACGGGACCCTATTACTAAGACTCCGCTGTCCGTCTGTCTGTCTGTCCGTCTGTCTGTCTGTCCGTCTGTCACCAGGCTGCATCTCATGAACCGTGATAGTTAGACAGTGGAAATTTTCACAGATGATGCATTTCTGTTGCCGCTATAACAAAAAACACGAAAAAAAAAAAATAAGGGGCTCCCATACAACAAACGTGATTTTTTGCTCGTTTTTGCTCGATATTGACAACGGCAACAGGTAGACGCTTAAAATATTCACAGAATATTTAGTCATAAATATTCAGTTTAAAAATAAATAATTAAATTAAAATAAAACAAATACATAAATAAATACTTGTTTTATTTTAATTTAATTATTTATTTATTTGCTCTCATGCTCATCACACATACAACAAACGTGATTTTTTTGGCGTTTTTATAGATAATGGTACGGAACCCTTCGTGCGCGAGTCCAACTCGCACTTGGCCGGTTTTTATATATATTGATAAAATAATCCCTATTTCCCTTGGTCGTTGTATATAGATAAACCTGCCTATCTTCTTCGTGGACATTTCGGTTTAAAATAAACAGCGTCAAATTTTATAAGCTAGGGAAACTCCGCATACGCGATGGATCGATACCCACTCAACATGAAAAAACAAAAAGAAGTTAATTGATGTATTTTTGTGGGGTCATTGACCGCAATAATTAGTATAATCACTTGAAATATCAGTTTAGAAAATCAGTTTCTTGTTTGTAAACTTCACCGACGGGTATCGATCGATATCTAAATACGATAAAACAAAAGAAAACAGATTTTCTCAAGTCATAGTTTATGTAACAAACTTACCAGCGGTCGTCGACCCCAAGAAAATCGTCAAATATTTTATTTTATTTTGTCGCTTTTAGCTAGCTAATTTAATTTGACCCGGTATAGGTACAGCCTTGCGAGTCCTGTGACAGTCTGACATACGGGCTTAGTAACAGGGTTCCGTTGTCACATTTTGGGTACGGCACCCAAGCAAGGAATGTTCTGTAATAGTACTTACTTACATTATGATACGAACTGCAGAGTCCGAAGAGAGTCTGAAGGAAGTTCGCTAGCATGATGTGATCAATCCGCTTATCGATAATTCTAAATTATTGTAGAAATGTCTTCTAAAATCTTTAATATAGAAGATGGAAAAAGAGGCCGTGAACGACCACCAATAACTTTACAACGAACTGTAAAAAATTACATGACATCGAGCAACACAATAAAGGAGACAACTCACAACCGTACGGTGTGACGCAGAAGTACTAAACAGGCTGACTCCAAATAAATTGGGATAATAGCCAGGAAAAAGAAGAAGAATGTCTTCGAAAATCCTTTACGGCTTTCTCATAGATAAGTATTAAAACATTGTTCACTCGCCGCGCTTACAATACACCTGCCAGCCAGTCATTCAGGTAGAATTGGCAGCATTATCCATAACTGTGTGAGAACAGCAAGAGTTCCCTAAACCTAACGAAGGTGACCACTACGAGAGAGTTTCAAACTTCATCCGTCGTTCGTCATTTTTGCCGATGGGAAATCCCGCGCGGACATGGCTTGATTGAACATACTTGAAATAATTGTGAGGAAAAGGAGGTCGTACACAAACTCAGTCGTTGAGCTACAGTGCCCAGCCAAAAATGATGTAAAAAAAATATAACTGTCAAATCATTTTGATTGACGCAAATAGTGAGTGGTAGAATGTCATAGCGATCATGGTGACATAGAAGCTAATATTTTTGTGTAGATAAATCAACAAGAAAGTATCTAAATCATAAGCCCAATGTTAAGTTTCGTAGTCAATTATTTAGATTAAAAAAATTGTGATGTGGGAAACCTCTTTATGGAGTTACATGCAAAATGAAGCAATTGAGGTAGGTAGAGGTTAAGGTCGAATCCTAGGTGCTTCGCTTGCTAAATTTTTTAGTAGTTTGGTTTTTTATTTTTTTAACTCTGGACTGTTTTAACGGGGTTTACTGCTTGATTTTGAATGTCATACGCCCGATGGCTAATTTCCCGAAGTCATCAGATCGAACGTCCGAATTGCCGAAATTCCATAGCATCGATGTACCACAATTTCGAATAGTAAAAAAGAGTAAAAAAATGAATATAAAATAGGATAAAAACAAACCAGTAATGAACATTACTAATATTTCACATTAGAATACATATTTTAAATATACCGGTGTGTTTATCCAATTATTAGGTTACTAAACCTTGCTAGTTTGGTTATTTGTCCCATTTTACATTCCTGTTTTTACTCTTCTGAAATATTTTATGTAGACTAGCTTTCAACTTACTGGCACGTCGAGCCAATATACATTCGATGGATAGGACTATCATTGCAATGGCTTTTCGGCAAAACGGACGCTCGATCTAAGGTTATAAATTGTGGTACATCGATGCTATGGAATTTCGGAATTTCGGAAGTTCGATCTGATGACTTCGGGGAATTAGCCATCGGGCATATATGACATTCGAAATCAAGCAGTAAACCCCTGAGTTACTCTGTCAAGCTGTGTGTGGCTTCAGCCTTACGGATGGAAGGGAGTGTGACGGCACCTACAAGTACAACATGAGTACAATATACAACCTAAATGCGAACATGGTACTTACTGACGTCACGAAAAATTATGCATCGCGCAAGCAGTTATCGGTACCTATATGGGTACTACATCCCGACATTGAATCGTCGGGCAGTAGCGCCTACCAGACCTGTCTGGTCGGAGGATCCCTTTTCTATGGATGATGAGTACCTACCTAACTTTACACCCTATGCCTCAGACCTCAGGAGAAATTATAATTTTCACCACATAATCAGATTTGACGATTCGCAGCTATTCGAGTGGGCAAAATGCGGAGAGGACGCGGTAACGGTGGTGCCAACAGTATTGTGGGCAGCGGGCGCGGCGGCGCTCGCGCACAGGTTGCTCTCTGCGCTCTTCAGACGGTTTGTGTTCCGACGGGTGCCACTCTGGGAACTCATTTTACAGGTATTCTTTTAGGCGGTTATCATACTGTACCGCGCTCTGTCGCGTGGCGAGGGGCGGCAGATTTACATTGTACCAGTTTGTGTAGAAAACAAAATCTTTGGCCTTTTTTCTATGACCGCCCCGCACTGCGCGACGGTGGGCGATGCAGTATTATAATCGCCTTAGGTCTAAGTACCTGTTGTTATTTTGACGCTCTTAAAAAAACATAATTAAAAGGGGAAATTAGAACATGCTACCAAATTCTATCTTCTCTTAGCACGTCTACACACAGTCTACGCGGATGCTACGCCAACATAAACCAAAATGTTCACAGCGGGTTTAGGGTTACCTGTAAATTTAATTAACTCCCAAACTACAAATCCCATCACCGAAAACTTATAACACCACTAACTGGTTTTTGTAGGTACCTATCTTGCAGAAAGCCAATTAAATAAACCTAACCTATTTGGGGTGCTGATTCCCCGCCACAATATGCGCGAGCTTGCGGACAGCGAGTAATGGGTAGCTCGCTGTCCGGTAAGGACCAAGCCCGGGTCGACGGCGCGTTGTGTTCCACGCGCGCCTCAAAGAGATGTCAGCATCAACTAGTGGGGTCCGCAAGGGCCGATGCCTGCCAGGGGTGCGGGTTATTCGAAAGAGATACCGCGGCCCCTGGCACACAGGCAACTGCGGGAACACGGGTGGGTTTTAGTCAGTAAGTCTGACACGCCCTCCAGCTCCACCCAGAGTGGGAGAAGTTATTTGATGATTCCCCCTCAAAAAAAAAAACCTATTTGGGGTGTGCACAACATGTCTTCTTCTTCCATACTACTGCAATCGTCACCTCAGTAGTTACCCAGTAGATCAATTCTCTTTCTAATCTAAAAACCGTTGTTTCGTTGCAGCACCTACTATTCATATGGATGGTGATATACAGCCTACACTTCTGGATCATGGTGGTCCAAGTCATAAAAGCCATCATACAATATTGTTTTGATGTAAGTTAAACATTTGATAACATTCCTTGGTTAGGACAGTTTCTTGAATGCTAGCTCTTGATGTAAATTAGGATAGACGTAACGTAAATTAAGAGGAAACGCGGTGATGAGGTCGTTCAGGTCCATTCTATTAAAATGTAGGTTTTCTTCGGTTTTCTCCCTGCCTAATGATACCTACTTGAGTAATCATTTTTTTACGACATATGTAATGTATATTTACAACTACCACCCTATGATTTGTTTTATGACGTACTTCTAAAATTTTTTATGAATGGTATATTTAGAAAACAGGAATAAGTTTATATGGAATAACCGTCTTTCCACGGGTTCTTCTTATGGACGTGCCTTTATCACTCACAGATTTTGTTACAACACCACTATGTTTTTTGACATTGACCCAGTCTCAACCATCCCAATCCCAAACCAAACGGTCCCAACTCGAACATTCATTGTATTCAAAAGTCCTCAATAACATTACAACATCATAACTCCTATGAAAGGTTGCACTTTTTCAGGATGGTATGATGGTTATGACAGAAGATGAGGTAGAGAGCCGCAAGATAGTGCAGCAGTGGATGATATGGATCTGCGGGACGGCGCCGCTGGCCATGTACATCAAAACGAGGCCGCGACCCGAAATGCCGCCGCTCATGATATGGTAATACTGGAGTCTACAACTCCACAGGGTCAAATTAAATTAGAAGTCGAAACGAGGAAGTGATAGGCGTCGATATCCAAACATATTGAAACGAAAAAAATATATTTGATGTTTGGCTAACACTCGATACCCATCATGTTTGCAGAGTTTCACTAGCTTATATAATTCGCCCCGGTAGGTATTAAATTTTGACTGCCTTATCTATTGCTCCATTCGTTGATATCCTATTCGGTTTGGGTTGGATGCCCAGATATGGCACCCGCAAGTATGCTACTTGGCTTAAGTAGATCCGATTCTAAGTATGACATTCTAAAGACTATTATAGAAGCTGCAGCTCATTAACTTTACACATGAGTGGAAATGGACCTACGGTCGAAGAAATTGAGCGCAAGCAGTTCCTAAGTCACAGCCAGCCAAGCGAGCTACGTCGACCAGGTATAAAAGCATCTTTAGAAAGAATAATAAAGTGTATGTTGAATTAGGTAGAAACAGACCACGCTTGGCAGTGAATGCGTGCAAAGTGACCAATGTATGTGCTCATGACTCATGATATGAGTAGCTCAATCTTGTTGACCACTTTCCTGATAAGCAATTATTGGGCTATTTATAAATAACTCACACCAAACTTACTAAGTTATATTTTCATAATTTAAAGTCGTAATTTCTATTCTGCAGGATCACAACCAGCCCGTGGCAACGTCGGGAGATGGGTCCCTACGGTTACTACCTGAACAGGCCGCTGACCTCCTCCCTACATTCTTCAACCAACGTGTCCATGCGACAACAGGCCCTCACGCTCCGGAGAGCCTTCAGCGACTCCAGGATCATCATCAAAGAACCGCCCAAAAAAAAGAGATATTCCAAATCTGTGTAATGTAGAATATTTTGCAAATTAGTCTAGTCTGAAAATCGTAGTACCTAGTGCAGAACGTCTTATACAAGTAATAAAAATGTAATATCGTTTATGAGACGTTTCTTTATTTCCGAATACCAAGCAGACACGGTTTTTTTTTAGGGTGGAAAATCATCAAATGATATCCCCCACTCTGGGTGGTGCAGGAGGGCGTGTCAGACTTACACCCACGCGTGTTCCTTCAGTTGCCTGTGTGCCAGGGGATTTATTATTATGCTCTGTGGCCAGGGGCCACGGTATCTCTTTCGAACAACCCGCACCCCTGGCAGGCATCGACCCTTGCGGACCCCCCCAGTTGGTGCTGACATCTCTTTGAGGCGCGCGTGGAACACAACGCGCCGTCGACCCGGGTAGCAGACACGGTTGGAAGAAATTGATGTTTTACTACGGCCGATACGGTCACCATTCGAATTCTTAGAAATTAGCTAACAAGAGTTAACAATCTTAGGACAATGTTTATCCCACAGGTTTATCCTACACAATCCACAGACACACAATCATTGTACACAATATAGTATGACCTCTAACAAAGGAGTTTTACCTACAACATTCTTGACAGCACCAATTGAAGTATATTAAATCGATGACAGATCCATTCCAAATTCGCGCGATGCAACATGCATCATTCATGCCAGATGGTGCCATATGAATAAAAAATGTGTGGCTTGAATAAATTATCAGGCTACCAAAATAATAAAATATATCCCAACATAACACAGTTCTAAAATCAATTAATAATTTATTTTTCGGAAAAAAAAATATGAAAAACTATCCTACGAATTTTACAGGGGTAACCCAAAATTTATTTCATAAAATGATAACAGATGTCACTATGCTATAAACTAATTAGAAGTCGGTGTTGAGATTCTCCGGCGCGCATATAAAAGCGGGTGTAAGGCTGTCAGCGTTATACTAACCTTGCGTAGGGTGTACCGTGATCATGCAGGCGGTTGCCCCGGGCGGACTCCGGTCATTGCACTGCGGTCGGGAGTAGTCCGTCTGTGACTATCCCAAATAGGGGTACGTCGTACGTGTAATTTTTGTTAGTTGGACTAGCGTTCTGCGCAGTCCTTTATTATTTAAGGCAAGCAATAGGTAATAGAAATTAGGTTATGTACGAATGACATTAGTATATGTAGGTAGATAGATATCATTTGAATGTTGATTGCAACCGAACGAATCTTATTAATTTCGGAGCAAATCGAACAAACACAATGAAAGAATGGTGATGATCATTGATATACAAATATCAATGGTGATGATGAAGTGATAAGATGACCATTCCAGTATTATATAAGTTGCTCTGTGGATGACCCAAAGATTTCTAAAAAGCAACAACCAACGGGTTTTGGACAAAAACAGCCAAACACAAGCGACAAAACATATTTTAAAATAAGCTAGTCTACTAAGGTACAACTAACTTACATATTTGCTGATCTTAATAAAATAGCATATGACTTCGCAAGTACATTTGCTATCGATAAGAGGACACACTGAAATTCGAAAGGGCTTATTCTGTTTATTTACCCTAAAACAGCCACCCCAGGGTGGATACTCGAAAATGCATGTTCATCTGTGGACAGATCCCTAGACGGGGTGTACAATCTGAATTCGTGTATTACTTTTCTTTCGATTTTCTCTCTCGGTTGTATACAGCAGTCATTTGGAGAAGCATGATAGAAACTGGCCCATGATACCTATAAAATCGCCTCGTCTGTGAGCGGACAGATGAACACGCGTTTTCGAATATACCCCTAGGGAGGCTGTTTTAGGGTGACCAAACGGACTGGTCACAAGTCTTTAGAACTTTGGACATCAAAACCCCTGGCAATAAACGTAACATTGTTGCATGACAACCTACTCATGCAAACAAAAATTAAGACAGCACTTTTAAATATCAACATAACACCACGCCTTGTTTCCCCAAAGGCTTCAGCAGAGGTGTACCTAGAGTACACCGCAATTTCGCCAGTTATGTTAAAGTCCCATGTAATAGGGGCGAGCATGTTTTTGGTAATATTGCAATATCATAATCATTTTATGGCTGTGTAGTCAACTAGGACTCAAAGAGGAAACAACATAGATAATTATCCTCTTATCAATCTTCATGGTTGATACCTACAGCCAGAGATAAGGGGAGTAACTAAACCATGTTCTTTCGCTGAGGCGCCCTGGCCGTCGGGAATCCCAGGCTGATTCCCGGCCACCGTAGGCGCGGGCTTGCGGACGGCGAGTAATGGGTAGCTCGCTGTCCGGTAAGGACCAAGCCCGGATCGACGGCGCGTTGTGTTCCACGCGCGCCTCAACGAGATGTCAGCATCAACTGATGAGGCCCGCAAGGGCCGATGCCTGCCAGGGGTGCGGGTTGTTCGAAAGAGATACTATATATTTTCGTGTCATTTGAAAAGGTGCCTTCTGTGGGTTTCTTGGTCTTGTGAGGCAACGAGAATATCGTCGACGAATAGGAAGACGTGGTCCCTGTCACCAAGAATATTGTTGATGTGGCATTGGATGATTTGCCCGGCGTTGCATACACCAAAACACATCTGTGTGCATAAAAAAAGCCCAAATGGCGTAATTACTGCCGCTTTCTTCCTGTATTCGCAATTGGTTATACACTTTCCTCAATCTTCGAAATCAATGTTCAAGAATATCTTCACCCCAATGAGATGGTTACGTACCATCCACTGGTACCAGTCACTGGTATTGGTTACCGATCCGGTTAGGTGACGGCATTTAGTCTTCGGTAATCACGACAGGATTTTTATTCGCCATTCTTCTTCTCTACGAGTGGTTTCCGAAGGTGACTTTGATGATCGGCATATTCCTTAATCAAGCATGACTTAAAACTCCTTCTTTGCTGCTTGATATTTCTGTGGCGGCTTTATTGGACACGGGGGGCCCATGAGTGACAATAAGATGTTCAATTTCGCTGTTCTTCATGTTGTTGAAGTACAGCGAAGTTATCTTAGCGAACTGTTGAAGAAGGTTGTGGTACGGGTCGGTGAGGTAGACAATGGGGGGTTATTGAACACTGCTTGAAATTCAACCGTCGCGTCGATTGCCAGTCCTGTTTTCTTATATCAACGAGTTTTTTGGCACGTAAGCCAAAGAGAAAGTCGTCATAGATCAATGGCGCAAGAAATCGGCGCCCAAAATCAGTCGTATCACGGCAGCAACAATAAACTGCCATTATAAGGGGTGGCGCAGACCAAGGTTGAGTTCCAGCTTCCTCTCGCCTTACGTGTATCGGGGTGCCGTTCGCTGCATACAAGACTTCTTCCACCCGTTTCATTCCTTTCGTGTTAAGAATGATAGACATGTTGGCTCTGGCGTCCACAAGGAATCTCAAGCGATGTTGGTAATCGCAAACATGTATGGTAATATTTCGTTAACCACAGGTCCCGTCGCAGACAAGGTCGCGACTAGTTTTCCCGACGCTTGAATTTGCACGGAGATCTGCAGTTGCGTGCTTCCTAACAGTAAGGTGTGGTTAAGATAAATATCGCCTGACGTCTGCTGGTAAGTATTCGTTCGGCCTCGGGATAGGAACGTGATCGTGGGCGAAACGAACTGAAAAATCTGAATGATGATCTTTGTCTTGTTCTATCCGTTTTCATTGCTGCTATTTCCCGCGAGATTGCAAGCTGGCTTATCGAAGGTCTAGCTTTGGCTGCGAGTGATCGTTTTCGTGTCGTGACGTAAATGTTGACGGCTGTTTGCATGCACAAACCGTAATGGACTTTTCGGGTTTGCTTGAGCATCTTATCAGCCATGGCTGCAAGCACGTCGAGTGTCGCTTCTTTGTTGACTGATAGTACAGCACGTGTGCAGGCAGGCAAGTATCTCATCCACAGTATCTTCAGGGTGGTATCGGGCATCCTGTCACGTGCTGGTTCTCTCATGCTGCGCAGGTAGCAGGGACGACTTCTGGTCTCCTAACACCATCTCGGTGAACAGCTTTTTTACTTTGTCTCCGACTCTTCATAAATTGACAGCAGTCTTTTTAACCTCTTGTCTCTTTAATTGCGGCCAGCGCGCGTCTTGCTCATGATGAGATCGCCGATTAGCTCGACGTTCGTCTTCTCGAGGTGAGCTACTTGGAGGCCGAATTCCGCTTCACGACGGCTTCGACGGGTTGACTACCGTTTCAAATTGTGCACCAAAACGTATGCGTGACTTTAACAAGACGGTCGCTACTTCGTTGTTCGTCGGGAGCACCACTTTACCAGTTGTCAGGATATTAATAAGATAAATTTTCGGATTGTATAACTTATAAGCTAGATTCACAATTTTCGCTTGCACTATAGTGCGATGCGCGGTATTTATAAAAACCGCGCATCGCGTCGCACAGCGTAGATCTCAGATTGCCCACCATCCAGCAGTTCATGAAACGCCTCTCAAAGCGTTTTTTTACTCTTCTATAAAGCACCCCAACCCCCTGATGCGGCAACCGCCCGCTACCACATAAGTAGGATTCGCCGAACGAAGCATATCCATTCCCGATGACGCTACAACCCTCCTCCAGGAGTGTAATAATAAAACCACCAGCACGCTCAATCAATAAAAACTTAAACAGCCCACCGTCCTTCCGTCCTAGCCGCGGCCCGTCGCGACGGCGACGCCCCAATCTATGTCCGCCCCAACCTTTTCTCTAGCTGTAGCTTTAAATTCGCCCCGTAATAATTGCGATCTAGCCCGTCCCTTGATGCCCTCTTCTATCAACGCCCTTAGCTGAGCTTTTACGACTATTACTACTAAACTTAAAAACTAGACCAATGCTAAGCGCACTCCCGCGCTTAACGAGCATTGGCCTAGTTTTTATGTTCACACATGAACATGCTTCAATAAATTCAGGCCTACAGCCAGTGTAGGCCTGAATTTATTGAAGCACCCATAGGCAAGCCCGGTTAAACAGCCGAGAACCTCCTAGGTTCACCTGCGAGACGTCATTCACAAATAAAGTCGCACAGCTTTAGTCGTATGCCCCACGCGCACTGCGCGCGGACTTTGATGCCATAATTTATATCATTTCCCGAAACAGAAAATAGTTTATTTCATACATTTCTTCAACCCCAATAAAAAAATAAAGAAAATAACCACATTTAAAAATGAATAATAGTTTATTTTCATCAATGCTACGCTGCAACATTGACAGTACTAACCGAACCGATGTTAACACTATAGATCTCGTGAAGATCACCAACGCGAACTGTGTGAAAGAAAAACGCAACATGAGACATGCATTACGTGTACATACATGCTAGGTACAATTTGTTAATAAGGTTGGAATTCGGCTTTATTGTGAAATAATACTTTCTATAACTCATCTGAACATCCCAGCATTAGTAATGAACTAATGTTTATTGGAAGACTGAGTAAATCTTATGATTTTTCGCGCATTAGGCTGTTTACTTCCAAGAGCACATGGCGTTTGACGATAAGACAATGACAATGTAAAGACCATTTCAGACACCAATCTACATGGTATTCACTTGTTCTGACGAAGATTATTTCTGGACTTCTGTGCTTCGGCCTTTCTTCTCAGAGTAGTCAGATAGGAAACGCCGACCTTATCTAGTCAATTAAACATGATTGACGTGTAAATATGTCAGAACAAACCTACTTACAGAAATAAAATCATTTCTCTTTAATCATTTAAGACAATTTTTACTCAACTCTGTCCACGCGAGTCATGACAATTGAGATTTACAAAAATATTAGCCGAATATTTTTTTTATCTTGGACCCTGATACGAGACAAAACCTTAAAAAGCTTTACCAAAGCAAAAGCAAAAACGATCAAAATAAAATAACTATTTCAATTAAAACGCTTACTTTTATTATTATATCGACGTCATGAACTCTACATAGTCCCAGCTTTAACACGATTATGTATAAAAACATGTATTGTTTAATTCACTGACATTATTTAAAGATCTGTCCGTTCGGGTACTAACAAGGTGTCTGCTGCTACGTGTCGCCGGTACTCGCGGCCTTCGCCTTCACGTCTAGACTCTTCAGGGGATCGTTCTGTCGAGCCTGGAACACACACAAGTTAAACAAAGATTAGTATTTCCATTCATATATTATTTCTAAGACATTTTTTACACAGAGATTTTATTAAAAACAGTTTTTTTTTGTGTGTCTGTGTGTCAGGACATATAACTTAAAGCTAACTAAGTTGTAAACACCTCAGGTCTAATATTCTATCGGAATAATTCTGGAGAATTAACTAAACTTATGAAAACGATCTACAAAATTGGCTGAATGCCAAGCTACAAAATATTTTTTTTTTTTCCTTTTTTATGACAGGAGCAATAACTAGACGCCCTCTATTACTCTGGTTCATTAGACACTTATTACGTAATAGAGAAAAACTACCATACAAATCTGCCTGACCCATTTGATTGAGAAATACAGGCGTATTAGTATCTGGTATTACCGAGCCTTGCTCGGTTTTTTTTTTAATGGTTTGACGTTTTTTAAAAATGAAACCCAGCTAGATAGATTTATCGCCTCTGAAACCCCCTGCATACTAATTTCATGAAAATCATTGGAGCCGTTTCCGAGATTCCTATCATATATACATATATACGAGAATTGCGCGTTTAAAGGTATTAGATTTTATAATCTTAGAACACCGCACCTGGTACTTATGCCTTTTCGCACTGCCGTACTGCCCATGCTGTTTCCTCTTCTTCTGTGGCGCGGGCGCCGGTGCCGCCGCGCCGTCTTGCTCATCTTCCACCGACTCTTCACTCCTCAATGCAGCAGGTAGCAAGTACTCTGGTACATGAGCTAAGTGGTGCTGTACTTTTACTGTATGCAGGGCTTTGTCTCTTCGAAGTGCTGCTAAATCTGTTGGGTTTTCTTCGAAGTAGCCCTGTGGACAAGCTTGGATTAGTTTCTTGATGATCTTTGAGGGTAAAGTGTGTTGAGTTCGAGTACAGTCAGAGAGAAGATTAGTCATTCATCAAAGAGATATGTCAGAGTTGTTCATCATGTGGTATGAATAGTGTTGATTAAATTCTAAATACAGCTTTGCAGTTATTTGCGTCGTCGTTCGAAAGATTATTCGGTAAAAAATACTACAATTTTGTTTACGTTTAGTATCTACTACGTAAATTTAAAAGTTCTGTAGTATTTTTTTATTACCACATCTGCCCGATTTTGCAGTTTTTAATAATAAACCATAGATTTTCAGGTTACAAAGACCCATACATAAATACCTTAACCTAAGTATACACACAATAATAATGTAATTTAAGGGCTAGGTACACTTGACTTTCATTTTCAAAAAGATCTCAACAAAAGCTTATCTGATGAATTCCATACCTGTAACTTCTTACAGTTGAGCAGTTCCTGTTTGATCTCCTTGAGACGAGCCTCCCTAACTGCTATCCTGGTGACGGCGCGCCACGCGTCTCGCGACCGATAGCGGAATCCTTCCACCTCTTCCAGGGCGAACTCGTATTTCCTGCGGGATAAATAAACTGTTATAATAACTTCTTGAGGAGTTTGTTGTAGCACTTCTTCCCATCTTAGGCACAAGGAAGTGGTGAAGGGTGGGTTTTTTAGGAGACTGTTTTATGTCATTTTGACATTCCAAAACTCCTGATTCTCAGCCTAATTTAAATAAATGATCTATTTTAGACTTTTTAATCAAAATCAGCTCAACATCCACCACTGCTGATCACTGATAATGGCCCTCCCAACATAATGTTGCTAAAACTATGGCGATAGATATATTACAGCAAAACAAATTACAGATAAAATGTACTAGCATAGACTGATGCTATCCTTACAATAAATTATGGCTACAAAATATGTTAAGAAACTTACTGTAATACTTTATGTGTCTTAAAACCTTTTGATAAATGTGCCTCTACTGCATCCATCAATGTTTTTTCTCTTATTGATACAAATGATAACACTGATCCCTGTAAATAAGAACAAAAAATTTGTCAGCCAATGGAACCAATGGAGGTATTGCCATGAAAACCATCACAATCAGCTTGGCATATAGATTTATTGTGATTATTTGAGAGAATAGAGTTCTTAGACGGTCTTCAATTTAAACATGCCTATTATGGTGCGACATGGCCTATTGTCATATATATATATCCAACTTCTTCTTTTTCTTCATAACACGCTTGTCAGAGCAGTCATGGTCCTCATGAAATCCAACTTACAATATAATAAATGAGAAAATTTGTCGTATGTTTGGTTTTTTACATGTTTGGTTGTTTGTTACTCAATAATGCAAAAAGGGCTGAACTGATTTGGCAAACAGATAGTTTATAACCTAAATTAACATGAAGAATACTTTTCATCATTACATCAGTACATTCCAATAGGATAATTTTCCACCTCCATGCGGGCGAAACTGCTGGCAAAAGCTCAAATCATCATAATCAAACTACAAAAATAATGAAGTTATTAAGTACCTGATTCTTCCCTCTAGCTGTTCTTCCTGCTCTATGCACATAAGAATTGACATCCAATGGAAAATCAAAGTTGATCACATTAGACACATGCTGAAAGTCTATTCCACGAGAAACTCCTGATTCTTTATCCTTTTTACGTTTTGAAGTTTGTTTCTTCCTCTTTCGTTCTTCTATAGGCACTATACCACCGTCTGGTTCTTCTAGAGCCATCTCATCTGATGCTATGATGATTTGGTACCTTCCTCGGTTGAACTGATCTACAGACAAACATCTAACTGCAGCAGGGAGCTCTGAGTTTAGAACACATGAGCTTATTTTGAACTGTTCTAGGTATAGTTTTAATCTGAAAGAAGTGTAAGAAAAAGTTATTCACGTGACACAACTGTGCACAGCTTGAGAAATGAGTTGTTGCACCGGATGGATTACTCTGACAATGTATAGTAGCAATACAGCATACTGCTATGTACTATTAAAAATATACTGAGGGGAAATTCTCATATTTTTAAGAATGTTTGCATTCTAATCTCGGTCTCAATCTGTCAAAAAATCCTCTAATTTCCATTATTATTGTCACTGAGATGAGACAGGGACATTTTAAATGTATTTGTTACAGGAACTGGCCTGCTGATTTTTCCATCAAGGTGATGTATGATCATGATCATTATAAAACTAGTCTGATGACAATCTTTTGTGAGTGTATTTTATGAGTAGTAATCATTCTTCTTACTTATAACACCTATCCACAGTCCTCACAAAGATGATACTCTTTCCTCTTATAAGGTTCAACTTCAGCAGAGCATACAAGATGGCTGCCTTATCGTCCTCCTCTGCAAACAGATGGTAGTGCTGCAGCTGTGTTGCGGGGGCCAGTTCTGGTTCCTCCAGCTTTAGCGTGACTGGGTTACGCAGGACAATCTTCTTGAGACTGAGGACATCATCTGAGAGTGTGGCTGAGGCTAGCACTGCTTGGTAGATTTTTGGTAAATGCCTGGGAAATATAAATATTTAGTCTAGGTTAAAACTTGGTCATGAACATAGAGCTCTTAATGTTCATAAAGACAGGGCATGAGTAGCTGAAAGGAGGAGTTCTGTTATTTAAGAGCCTTGGCTTCTAATTCGCAAGCAAAATCTTATATTTACAAACATAAGATTTTTGGAACCGGTAAGATAACATTATAATTGTAACATTTTGTTTTTGGTTTTAACAACAAAAAAACTGAATTTGATAAATATTGACATATAAGATGATCTTACCCTAACAATTCTTTAATTTCATCTTCATAACCAAATGAAAACACCAAATCAGCTTCATCAACCACCAGCACTGCTAGATCTTCCTTCAACCTCATATTGTTTGCTTTCAAATGTGCTAACGCTCTTGATGGTGTTGACACAACTATGTCTGGCTTATCCGACAGCAGAGCCTTCTGTGTCGGTGTGTCTCCGCTGGAGGATATGTCTATGCATTTTACTTCTCTCGCACATTTTGTTGTTAGGTCACCTATTACTGAGGTTATCTGAAATTTTGGACTACAAAATAATATTGTATTGATAAGTATAAATTATGTATTTCAATCAAAAGTTTTGTAAGATATTCTGGTTTCTGACCCAAGTAAAAGTCTCTCAACAGGAAATTACAATTGAATTAGATCTCTTGAAATGTTGTGGGGTTTTAAAGTAAAATGGGCATTGTGCTACAGAATAACATGGTGTAAACATGTGCAGAACTAACCTGCCCACACAGCTCCTTACTTGGTGACAATATTAAGGCTCTGATACACTGATGTGTACTTGTGTTCTTCAAGTGCAATATCTTCTGAATTACAGGTATTGTAAAAGCCGCAGTTTTGCCAGACCCAGTCCTAGCCCGCATCAACACATCTTTGCCTTCTAGTAACAGTGGTATTGCAGTTTCTTGAATCAACGTAGGCTCTGGCCATGCTAACTGAGATATCGCCTGCGGAAATAATGCAGAATGCTGTTAGCTGACAAACTAAGCGTACTACGCATTTCCAAAAAAAGAAACCATGCGTGATTTGTTTTCAGTTTTATCGCCTCCAATAGTTAATTGATAGAAATAGTCAAAGTATTTATCGATATAGCTCTAAACCATTTATTTACGTGTATTTTACCTTCAAAATCCGATCATCGAGTTCCATTTCATGGAACATAACCTTTTTTTCTTCGCTCATTTTGATTTGAGACAAACAGATTAATAATTTGAAAATGGATAACCTTCACCTTCTTTCAGTACAATAAGTTATACTTATTTTAATTTATCCCATGAAATGGTATTTGTTTTGGAAAAGAAGGTACTTTTTACCAATTTTGTACAAGAAAACAACACAATTAGAAATTACACGTAAACTCAAATCACGACAATCACGTGTCTAAATGACATGAGTGACAGAGTGACATGACATACCGCCATTTGCCTATGTTTTTTTTTCTATTTTCGAATTGCCAGCATAAATAGCTTTTTATTACTTGTGGTAAAGGTTGTCGAGTGACTAAAACGTACTCGGAACTCGGAACGAATCCAATGGCGAACAAATGTGATTAGGTTCAAATCGCATACATCCGTCAGTACATGCGCTTGTTTTGATTTATTAATGTTACAAAATCATTCATCTGATTATCGCACGCCGCCGCCCGCCGCCGCCTGCCACAGCCACAGTGCGCTCCATTAGGATTCCAGGAACCACAGACATATAAAACAGGAGGAACGTAGCCATCGCCGTATCAGGCGTAATAATGATACGGGAGCCCTAAGTTGCAAGCAAACGTATGTTAGCAAAAATGTTTAAGAGGGCTACAGCTCTATCCCTAATGCAAATATGAAATAAAGCTCTTTCAATGAGTTCGAGCCTATCATAGTCAGGGTTGTCTAATTTTTGAGCTTGTTTCGATTGGTCATTCTTCCAGTAAAATGACAATGACAGCATTGACAGCAATGACAGCTTAACGTATCCGAGTCAGGAGTAGCCGCTCCATTTAGGAAGCTCGCTTCGCTCGTTCTTTAATGAAGAATTAACTTACCTATCCCAGTCAGGATCAAGGAACATATATAGCTGGTCAGGATTCTCCAATTTTCTAGCTTGTTCCGTTCACTCTTCTCTGCATGCATCACACAACTTAAGTTTTTATTGTCCTATTATATAATATTGACCATACAAACAGAATACACAAGCTGATAGTTTTGTATGTACCTAGTTAGTAAAGTTTACGTTGCGTAAATGCACCATTACGATTCTCATTAGAAACGCAATTGAACTGACACTATTATTTATTATGATATTACACAATACGATCTATACAAATAATGATAGATTTGTTACGAAAAACTCCACAGTAACGGAGTAAAGAGATTAACATATGTCTGTGAGATTAACCTCCGGAGTCAAGATGTTACATTGTTTTAAAAAAAAACTACCCTCCTTTTTAGTTTCGCCTCGCCCCGCCCGCGCCGTAATCAGGTAAAACGGGACCCCAGATATTTAGAAACAGGGCTCCCTTAGTTTATTGGTTTAAGGCCTGATGAATAGCCTGATTGAGGGCATAAAAATAAAACGTCAAGCATGCTACAGACGCCAGCACATCAAGCTACCTAAATCTGTCAAATTTCTTTGATAGATTTTCAACTTTAATGCATAGGTATAAGGTTCATATTCAAGTTGGAAAATTTTAAAGTTTGGGGTAGCTTTATGTGCTGGCGTCGGTATAATTCAAAAAATTATCACAATGACGGGAAGAACAACTGAATCTGGATTTCGTTTTAAGCATCTTTTTACGGTACAAACAAACCACAAAAATCTTTTTTCAAAATAAAATATTTGCTCTGGCAAACAAACTGCGAGCATGACACAGAAATAGAAATAAAAGAATATTTTTACGGTGAGAACACTAAATGAATGGCCGAGTTGTTTCTGCATTGCATATTTTCAATAAAACGGTGTTATTTTTATCTATATTCATTATTTGGTGATTGTTTCAACTCCAACATTTCCGCGGTAGTGTAATTTCAGCCAAAATTGTGTTCGTGGCTTACAAACATGTTATTCCAGAACGTCGTTACGGACCCCAGTTCATTGCCTTATGTAAAACTTGAAATAGTGTTTCTTCCGTGAGTGACCGAAATATACGGTGACTTATGTGTTTAGTGTAATTGTTTAGATTTTGTGGTGATCAAAGTGTCAAAATGTCGAATTCTACTGCTCAAGTGCTTATGAAAAAGGGTAAAAGGGGTGCAGCCGCATACATACACGCGGACTGTGAGAATGGATCCCCACAGCATTTGGGTCCTCTGCTGGACGTCCTGCTGAACCCTAGCAAGGCCATCGATGAGTGGGAGACCATAGATTGGTGCCGGTGGCTGTTGGCCGGCGGGAGAACTCCGGACGAGTTCGCAACGATAGGTAGGTTCTAGCATCTAACTGTACTCTTCAAAATACGTCTATGATAGTTTGTAGGTTAGGAACAAAGTTATAACAGTTTTAGTTATTGCACCAATTGCGTAGTTTTTATGAGTAATATAGCGCTGTAGCGCCGCTTGACCTTCCATTGTTTGTTGTATCAACTCTTGACTATTTGTTGATAGATGCTGCCAAATTAACAACTAGGTAAAGGAATTCGTTGCCCTTATTTAATAATTAAGTACAGTTACAGAATGAAAACATTGAAATAAGCATCTCTTGGATACGGAACATTACTTTTGGTAAAATTATAATGAATAAATGTAAATAAGAGCTGGCATTGACATAATTACATTATGTAGGCAGGTTGGACAACTGCTAATTAATTAGGGTTCTTTATAAAGTTTCAAGCATTGTATAGCATCAATCATCATGTTATTGACACTAATTGGTATTTTGTGCAAGCTACAAAATATAAATAAATACTTAGATCCACAAAATACAGATCAAGAAGGACTTGTTTTGCTGTGCAATATAGTAAGAGAGGAATTCCTAATGTAACACTGGTCACACAAAGAATTAGTCTAGTATAGTGTGTGCATTTTTAACATAAATAGGTATAACTTAAAGGTTATGATTTTCTGTACAAATTAGGCCCTATATTAAGTAATTGGAAAAAAATTGAGCAAAGATCAGCCAAAAACATTTGATGTTGCAGCAGTACTGTAACATTCCATTCTGCCAGCAAAAACATGTTTTATGAAAAAAAAAACATGTTGTTAGAACAATGTTGCAAAACTTTGTTTCCAATGTATTTGTGGCTTTATTGTTCTGAGTTACTTTATCACCATTAGTAGGCAAAGAGTGTGTAGTTGATTTGTTTACTTAATGCGTGCACAGGTGTACCTTGATTGCGCACTCACTTCTAAATGCTCTGATAAACAATAGTTCACAGTTGTTTCTGTCTCTGTGGTATTGTATTCTTATTCCGAACACAACACCCCACTGCAGTCTGAGGTCACCTAGGTCCGGCCTCATCTAGTAAAAAAAATGATTGACGTGTAAAAGTAAACTTAACAGAAATAAAATCATTTATCGTAAGCAGATGCTCTTTATTAGAAATGCAAGCCAACCACAAAATTGCTGCAGTTTGTAGTTCAAGCAACTGTAAACAGCACACTGGATTTTGATGCAATCAATTGTACAAAAACCTAATCTAAATTGCAATTCTACAGCAAGATTGCAGGCCAAATGCAAAGCACTTCAATAGGCCCTGAAATCCCTCATTCATGGTAGAAACAACTTCCTTACAAAGAGATATCATTCAGATATAAATAGTCATACTAAGTGACATAAAAGGAAGACAATATGATGTCAATATGTAACCTCAGTAAACAGGTCTGTTTACCTGCACCAGTCGCCATCTTTGACCATTTTGGAGTTTCCAATGTCATGCAGATGTTGTAAAACCTTGTGGAGGTATGATTCATAATTACCTACAAATGGAGGTGGGTATATCAATTCTTGTCAACAATTTTGAGATGATAATTATTATGAAAAAGTAATACATAGTTTTGTATTTCCCTTGATACTAAATTATTATAGAAATCTGTTTCTAAATGGCTACAGTATGAATCTATGTAGTCAGGCTGCACTTAGATTTTATTCTTGCCTTTGGTAGGACTGGTTTATTTTTAACCGACTTCAAAAAAGGAGGAGGTTCTCAATTCAACTGTATTTTTTTTTTCATATTTTTTTAAATATTTCTTACCTCAGAATTTTCGACTGGGTGAAACGATTTTGATGATATTTTTTTTATTTGAAAGCTTGTGCTACCCGTGTGGTACCATTTAAATTTAATATAGATCTGATGATGCGTTTCAGAGACCGACAACTGAACTCTTAAAAAAATTACAGCAAATCAACCGTGATTGCTGCTATCGCATAAATATGCATTGTTTTGACCCCAAGGATGATGAAATTTTGAATTAATGTGTACTATAACTAAAAAGTGAAAAATAAACACCTTTTAAAAAAAAAAAAAAAAACAACTGACTTCCGGAAACACTACAAAGTGAAAAATAACTTTAATTTCGGAAGGCGGTGACAAAAAATTAAAATACATATCCAAAATCACCGACTTCCGAAATTAACGTTATTTTTCACTTTGTAGTGTTTTTCTGGAAGTCGGTTGTTTTTTTTTTTTTTTAGATTTTTTTGATAAATGAAATCTGTCTGCAAGTAGGTTTGTATAGACACTTTCACAAGTCAATCCTATTTTAAAAACTTGATGAGGTTGGCGTTTTCTATTTGACTACTCTGAGAAGAAAGGTCGAAACAAACTCAGAGACTCAGCTTCTTTTAAAATCCAGACATAATCTTGGTCAGATCATGTGAAGACCATGTAAATTAGTGTCTGAAATGATCTTTTGGGAAAAGAATCACACAGATTGAGTGGACCTGTCCAATCAGTGCATGCATTTATCAGTAATTAATGTTACAACTAGTGATGTTCCGTATATCCGTATCCGTATCCGCGGGAGAAAAAAGAGCCGTATCCGTAACCCTATCCGTTACATTTTTGACGGATCTTTTACCTTATTAATAATTTCAAATTGCACTACTAAACTTTTTTGTAGACATTTTTTTACTCGTAAGCACTGCTACACACCAAGCTATACATTTCCAGTTTACGTTGATCTCGCACTGTACGGAAATCCTATACAATGAGAGATCAGCTTATTCTGGAAATATATAGCTTGATGACTAGCTGTGTGTACAACAAACACAAACGTTATTTATACTGCCCAGTGTCTCACTAAATTATAGACAAAACAAAAGAAAGACCCGCGCAACCCAAATCGAAATATGTTCTGTCACGCAAAGCGTCAAGTGGCGTCAACTATCGTTTCAAGGTCAAACGCACCGACACCGATTGAGTATGAAAGTTCATATTCATTTATTGCATTCCAAATCCGATCCGAATCCGCGGATCTTGACGCCAATTATCCGTATCCGGATCCGTATCTGCGGGTCTAAATTTTTTATGACCAGGCATGTGCCTGGTCATAAAAAATTTAGTGATGTCACTAGTTACAAGTAATGTACTGTTACAAGTACATTGAGGGAGTTTTTGGCGGGATCGCGTTGGAACATGTCGCAAGATTTTTCATTTTCATGAAATTTAGTGAAATAGCGAATTAAATTGTAAAATTTTGGTAGTGAATTATTCAATTTAGTTACGTGTGAGTGCACAAGTGTAGTGAAGGGGAAAATAAGTGACTAACGTGGACCTTTCGTGTTCGCCCCAAAAACTCCTACTAGGTTGTTGTAAAGTTACTACCGCTTTACAATAACTTTGAGTTGACTAACTAAAGTCGACTATGACTGTTTCATAACTTCGTGCCCGATATCGGGCCATTTACTTGATCGAAAAGAAAAATTACTTGACACTGGCTAATTGCACAAACCGTGCGAAGCCAAAACCCAAATAAAAAAAAAGTACATAGAGTAAGATGCCACTTGGAAGATGGTCTTCCCTTATAATAGATCTCTTTGCTAAAGGATCTTCGCCAATGATGTAGCAGAGAGAAGGAAATGTTGTCCCTCATATTATGACAACGAGGTGGTGGGTAGTTGGCGGCCAATTCAGTCCCTATCAAGGGCGATAATTATACTTTCGATCGTATCGTATTCGGTAAATGGGATTCTTTGACAACCTTTATTATCAAAAGTATTGATCGCCAATTTATCTAAAATTTGAATATAACTGGTGAAATTACGGATTATTATATATTCTACTCGTTGGTTAATGGAGGTCAAATAACAGTCGTGCGCTTGTAAAATTCATACAATATTCCGACGTACATGGGGGTGCAGCCCGAGGTCCGTATTAAGTAGTTGGAGGCCTCCTCTCGCACACGAACGATTAAAAAAACACCTCATAAAAATAGGCATATTGAGTTCCCACTGCTGGGACACAGGCCTCTCTGTGAGAGCGAGTGGGCCAAACACGGGCCCAGTGCGGGTTGGTGGATGTCACATGTCTTAGACTTTTTTGGTTCTAGGACATTCGCACCGGTTTCTTCACTATTTTTTCTACCGTTTTGAGAACAGTGGTGATGAAATTAAATATGTAAGTACACTATGTGCCTGTCTGGGTTCGAACTCCCGACCTATAAACTCAGTAAGATGGGATCGAAACCCCTGGGCCACCACTGCTTTTGAGAACACCTCATCCCGTGGTAAATAAGCTAGTCAGCAAAGTGATAACGGCGCTGACTGCCAAGGGCGCGCGGCGCTGGAAAAACATATTAGTATCCACACTCGTCCGTGTGGTGCCGGACGTAATGAATAGCACCATCCCATCTCTTCCCGTGGGTGTCGTAGGAGGCGACTAAGGGACTAACTAGAGAATGGGCAGCAGCGTTCTCTATGCATTTTACCACCATACTGCGATCGCCATGTCGCCTGCCAAGCGTGGCGATTATGGCAAACCCCCCACAATTGGGGGAGGCCTATGTCCAGCAGTGGGCGTCTTTCGGCTGAAATGATGATGGTGATCCACCCTCGCGGAGGAAATATTTTATAAGAATACTAGTTTCTGTCCGCAACTTCGTCCGCCCGAAATTTCTTGTTCCCCCTTCTTAGCGCGTCAATAGCAATCTAAACGCCTGTCCAGAATTTGGCTACGAGCTTGGTACTTTCAGCAGCGTCCATCAGATCCTGTAGCGTGCAGACAGGACAAGCTGGACAAGATATTAAGTGCCCCCTTGTTCCCACGACCCACCCTGTCGCATCGCATAGCCTATAGCGTTCTTTCTGAGTTTTTTTTTTCATTTTGCTCGTGTCCTAGGGGTCCTAGCGTGATGTTAAATAACCTATCAAATACAAAAAGGTTTTGGAAATCCGACTGGTTCCATAGCGCGTTCAAACAAACAAACTCTTTCGCTTTATTATTAGTGGATACAGATTTAATAATACATCAAAGGCCCGGATACCTACTCTACTATGTTAGAAGGAATAGATTCGTCTTGAGGTTGCGTGATCAAAAAGGATCTTTTCTGCTCAACTGAACCGTGTATGTTAGTTAGCCTCAAGGCATTTAAGAGGCACCAAAGTACCTAATTCTGTTGTTAGGAAAAAACCTAGTATAGTGTATCATTTTATTACGATCTCTAAATTATTTGCATGCGGATGCTATAATGCTGTTGATATTTCGAACTCTATGTCATGCCTCGGAAGGTGCACAGAAAACAAAACTGTAGCATTTGACCTTAGATTAGAACAGAAAACTGACGCGGCCATATCCTACTTTGTTTTTAGAGGAAAACGCAAGATAGCCTGCGAATTTTTGTAGGTCAGTTTCAGACTGTATGTTGAAACCAATATGATTCGCGCTCGTAGCCATTATGACTGTACATAACTATTATAATCATTAAAATCGTCAACGATTGCGAATCATGCAAAAACGTCAGAAATTTGAATTTAGCAGGCTACCTAACCTACCTTAGCGCATCCATCCACATTTAAAAATCTTTGAAGCCGTTGAGAGCACAACCAAGTGCATGTGAATTACGTCATGAATTCATGTTATGCTAAAGCACTGGTATTACTCAGAACCTAGTGTTTACCATTGATACAACGTTTGAATAATGACATCACTAGAGATAAAACTGTTCCCACAGTCCCAATCAATGATTGTCAAAACCAAGAGTGAGAGAGATAAGGTATGATCATAGGGGTTTTCCTCTTATCTGTCGCCTCTTGATACCTTCTGATATCACCAGTTCTCTGGACATCTGAATTAACTCTCTACTTCGAATTCGCATATGCCCAGATCGACATCGAGCCGTTCATGCTCGATTTGTAGATGATAATGCAATTAATTTCGTTTTACGTAGCCATAACTAATCACCGTGGCAAACAATTTCTCCAAAATGTCTTAGTTTTTCCTCGAGTACATAAATAGCTGATGCATGCAGTTAATTTTGTTTATACGCACATCGTAATGGCAACGGTGAAGTTCCTTTATCCGTAAATATAACCCGATGAATTCGCAAATAAATGAAGAGAAAAAGACTTGAATGCATTGGGGACTTACCTACAACACGGAAGACTCTGGCTAGGTTCACAATTATTTACGTGCGCAGGTAGATGCTTTAGGTCCTTGATACTCCGGCTCTTGGGCTTTTGTTGTTTATCGTGAAAGCTTTCTGTTTTCGGAAACTGTTCCAATCGGTTTTGTTTCCCCATGTTGCATCCTATGAATACGTAAATGTTTTTGTTTTTCACCGACTCTTGGATTTCCACATGACGCAGCTCTTTCACTATAAATAATGTTTGTTAGGCGTGTTATTTTTCGTAAATATAAACTGTATAGACGTCCATGAATTGGCAGAATTCAAAACACATCCCATAAACGTTTTGCGATGAAAGTTGTTTGGCACTTTTTCTACCTCTTTACCATTATAGCGTACTAGCGAAATACATTAATGTCTAGACCAGACAACACTTTCAGATCCCCTGTGCATCAGTATCTTACCCAGATTATCCAAAACATCATGAAATCCATTGTCCATGACCATAACACACGGCTAACCTTCAAAATCTAAGGCAAATTAGGCATAAATAAAAAAATCAAACAAGAATAGCAAAAAAGACGTTTTCGGGAACTAGTTAGCATAATCTTGGACGCGGGAACCTTGACCTTGGCTGAGACCTCGGCCGGGTCAAGCCTCAGGTCCGTGAAGGCCGAAGTCGGACGGCGGTCCTCACAGCAATTATTGTAATGCGGACTTACACATATTGAGCTCGGAGGCTCGGACCTTCTTTAATATCACTGCAATTAAATATTTTATTATATCCGCGGGTTTATTGAAAAGTTACAATTTTGTAATGAGCTGCTGACTGGTCTTTAGTATCAGGAATTTCCGCGATAAATTCAAGAATGTTTGTCTTTTGAAGTAACTCAATAATACTTAGTAACTAAGTGAATCAGGAAACGAGAAAAAGTCACAATAGCTTCAAACTCCTTTTGTTTTCGACGTCTTTGTCTTTGCCATACAACTTTCTTGATAGAAAAAAAAATACATAATAGGGTATTTTCCAATTTATTAAAAACTGTTTTAATTTGAAGATTGGGACGAATTATGTGATATTAAAAAAAAAACAAATTTATATATCCATTTTCTCAAGTAAAAACGTTTAAAATCAAATTTATTTTTTGTATGTATGTAGATCTGATATGAGTTCGGAGACAGACAACGGAACTATTCAAAAACTCACAGCAAATCAACCGCGATTGCTGCGATCGCATAAATATGCATTGTTTTGACCCCAAGGATAATGAAATTTCGAATTAGTGTACTATAACTAAAAAGTGAAAAATAAAAACCTTTTTTTTTTAAAAAAAAACAACCGACTTCCGGAAAAACACCACAAAGTGAAAAATAACTTTAATTTCGGAAGGCGGTGACAAAAAATTCAAATACATATTCAAAGTCGCCGACTTCCGAAATTAAAGTTATTTTACACTTTTTAGTGTTTTTCCGGAAGTTGGTTGTTTTTTTTTTGTTTTTTTAATTGAGAAAATGGATATAAATCAATTTATTTTTATTTTTTTGTTACATGTTTCGTCCCAGTCTTCAAATTAAAATAGTTTATTATATAATATTTCGTTTTAAATGCAGCCTAGTTTCGGAGACAACAAATACACAACCAACGTTTTATAGACCACGTCATTCCTAATCAGGTGCCACTGTGGTCAAATGCAAGTTTAAACTTAAACCAATTAAAATATGTATATGCAAAGTCTAACCGTTCGTTTGTTAAACGAAGCAAAGTTTATAAAATGTAATAACATTTAAAAAATAGTTAATCTAACCGAACTAGCGATGCATCATCATAGCAAGTTATTATAAGATACAATGAGGGCGCCACTAAACTGTGTTTTTTGCCACCTGTCTCACAATGTCATCGCACCTGACTTACTTGACCTAAATGCCAGCCTAACATAAACGATAATCATTGTAAGGCGCTCTCTTGGCTCACTGGCTAAAGAATAACAGATAAAGCCCGAATGTTAGTATGCTGTGACACAGAAAAAGAAAGACAGAAAATTATATGTTTGGTGTTCGGAATTGGTGTGTTGTTAAAACAACAACAATTTTTCGAATGGTCGTATTTGATCAGCAGTTTTTAAAGCCAGAAATACCTAGTACCTAGTAAGAATTACCTGTATTAAGTTTTTTGATGCCGAAAAACAGGCTTGTCTAGTTCGGGGCCAATGTAAACCTTTGTAATCTTTTTGGCAATATATTTTATTTTAAGGTGATCAAACCATTCTTCATAGAAGTTTATTAGCCCTGGCATATCATATTATAAGATAGTAAGATAGCAACTAATACTAAATAAGATGACGTCAAGCGTGACTGGCAAAAAATCCTTAGTAGCGTCATCATGGTTCTACGTTTTAGAGATGGTCAAGTTTAAAATCAAAAAGGATCAACCTGAGAGGACAAACTATTTAAAGTTTACTATGGTGCAACCGCCCGAGAGGGCCTTGAGGCTAATTAATAACAGCCGCTAAATCCGTTCAGCTACGCTTGTCGCGGTTGGTCCGTGGATGGCCTTGAGGCTAATTAATAACAGCCGCTAAATCCGTTCAGCTACGCTTGTCGCGGTTGGTCCGTGGATGGGTGGGCATCTTTACACAACAAGACCCCTCCGTGCCTAGGAAAGCTCATGAAGCCGTTGGTCCCGGCTGTCAGTACAGTTGTTAGGGGTCGCGAGAAGCCAGAAAGTCTGACAACCAGTCTTACCAAGGGGTATCGTACCTAGTAACTGGGTTGTGGAGGTCAGATAGGCAGTCGCTCCATGTAAGATACTGGTATTCAGCCACATCCGATTAGAGTGGAAGCCGATCCCAACATAGATGCGAAAAGGCTAGGCAGATGATATAGTGTAACAGCCCAAGGATCGGAAAATTTTAAAACCTGCTTTAAATAATGATTGCGTCTAAGATATGGATCGAATGTGCATTTAGTCTTTCAGATGTAGTATTGCATTCTTGACCCGCGTCCTTGGTAAGGTGAATAAGAGCTCTATGCAGTCGTTATCAGTTGTAGACGTGTTTAGTTGTATCATAGACACTAGCCGTTGTTGTACTTTATGCTAGGTAGTTCTGTAAACTATCTGTTTTTGCAGTTAAACAATGTTACTGAAGTAAAAGATTGAGGGTCTTCAATCTGGACAATTTCGAATCCAAACAGCCTGAAACAAACCGACTTTAATAAGTAAGGATGTTGTCAATTCGACATGTCTAAATATATTTTATATATTTTCGGGCATAACTCCGTCATTTAAAGACAGATTTGTAAAATTCTTTTCTTTTTTGTTCGAAAGGGTTTATTCCGAAACGGTCCCATTAAAATTTCATATGGATGATGAGTTTCGGAGACAGACAACGGAACTCTTTAAAAAATTACAGCAAACAACCGCGATTGCTGCTATCGCATAAATATATATGCATTGTTTTGACCCCAAGGATGATGAAATTTCAAATTGGTGTGGGGTAGGTACTAAAACTAAATAGTGAAAAATAAAAAGTAAAAAAATAAACAACCGATTTCCAAAAAAGCACTACCAAGTAAAAAATTACTTTAATTTTGGAAGGCGGTGACAAAAAATTCAAATACATATTCAAAAGTCACCGTTTTTTTGGAAGTCGGTTGCTTTTTTTTTGGAAAAAAAATCTTTTGCCTGTCAATTTAATTCGAAGTCTTCAAAACTTCTCCGCATTATGTCAACAGAATCCGACAAAGATCATAAATTTTTCTCTCGACGGCACGTAGGCTAGGCACTAAAGTTTTTTTTATTCTTATAAATGTGTAGAACCAACTTACATCGCGTTCGGAGCAATAAATTCAATCACCGACTCCCACGCATGTGATTAAGTGATCACTGTGATCGGACGATCCCTAAATAACTTATTCTTCGAAAATATCGTATCAAACGTGAGTAATCGCTACAGCTTCTTGTTTTTCCTTAGCTCCATGATTCAGCATCTTTATGAGAAAGCTTTAGGCATTTGATTATGTTTTTAATATCTCGGCCGAAGGTTTAAGAACGCATTCGTGCGCTTAATCACAATGTATCACTTTTCCTCGAGTCATAATTCGAAACAAAATCGTATCGTATCGCTCAAAGAATTAATAAACACAAATTGGATTATGGAAAACTTGAAATTTTATCTATAGACCACAACAAACTTCACTTACTTATTTATCCTCAATACACAAATATCAAAACTGTACTAAAGTACAATCAGCCTATGACGTTCCCACCGCTGGGACACAGGCCTCTTCTTTATTAGAGGGCCTTATTTTAGCCAAGACCTTACCGAATATTATTTTCCTAAATTAATCAGTCCAAAACTTTATTTTTAAGCTATTTTTATAGTTGTAGTACTTGAATTAGATACAGAGCTATTGTCATTCAACTAACGAATGAATAATTAAGCGTCATCATGAACAGCAGAATAACCATAATCTTGGTTTACGACCTGCCTCGTGAATATGGCACCTATTGACTAGAGCTGACAAAATCAAAAGTCATTTATTCAAACTAGGCTGAGAATCAGCACTTTTTTAACGAGTTTTAATAACACAGATTTTTTTTTAACTGCTACATTTGATGTGGTTTTCATGCTAACAACTTATCAATATTCGGCAACAAAGCAGTGGTCGATAATAAAATCAAGTCTGAAAAAGAGCAAAATGATATTTAAACCTGCTTTGAACTCCTGACATCTGCTCTCAGAAGTCTATCGCTTTTGGCGGGCTAATACTAATGCGTTGGCGAGCCAGTAGCCTTGAGAATCATAATGACGATTCATCTGATAGTAGTGTGATTGCTTCGACGCTGCTGTCTATTCGATATCTAGGACATCATATGTACAACACTTGGGGAAACCGTTTCGCAATAGGATCTTATGCAATGTACATGTTCTGGTTATTTTCCACCTAATCTACCGGTACAGTCCTCAATATATATTTCGCGTTCATGAGGAAAATTGTCAAGTTCTTACTTCACTTTATTGCACCTCGTTGGTATTATCTCAGTCACGAATGTCATGATTACGTGGCCAGAGATCTCATATCTGCTCGTACGCATGTTTTTTATTTTTAAATTCTCAAATGGTCCTCTGGTTCACACGACGGAGGAAGGAGATAAATTCCTTTATAAAAAGTACGAGTACATTTTTGTTCTATTAAGCCATAAGAACAAGTTTCTTTGAAAGTGTGGTTCATGTCAAGTGGTTTTCCTTGTTATGCTCTCAGAAATTGCGTTGTGGGATTGCGGCGAAGATGAAAAGATCTAGTTCTACCAGGCAAATGAGGTTTCCGCTTGATAATAACCTTTTAGGCATTTATTTGATCATAAAATAACTATGCAATTTAATACCTGGCGGATGTATTTGCTAAATAAACTCATACAATTCGCAACATTAATATCCAAAAATGTCAAAGGTTTTAATTTAAAGCCAGTGTAGAAATTTCGCATTTGTCCGCAAATTGTCGGGCGGACGTGATGCTAAAGGCAAATATTGGCAAAACCATTCTGGCTTTATACCCGAGAGGTGCAAACGCAGCTCATAAACTTTTATGGTCGCAATTGAAACAATTACTCGATCCCCCAGTATTTCAATTTCGCTCGATACCATCACACGTTTAATACGCAAAAAGAAACTACGCAGGTACTGTATCGAAATGCGTTCGTGCACGCCATCGAGTGACTCACGAAGCAATTTGACAATGATTTTGGTACTCGCTTCTCGTATGCAAGTTTGATTTACCCACACATTTTGAGACGACCCCAGTTTTCTTAGCCAGTGCATTGACACCGGTGCGTTTCGTATCGGACGGTGTTATTCACCGGCCGTAGCGGGCGTCGACCCCGTCTAACAGCTGATCGCGGTCCAACAGCCACGTGCCGTGTTCCTCCTTGCTCAGAGATAAGCAGCCGCTTTGTGTCTGTTAGAGACATGAATCTCTAAGAAACGATACCTGGATTAACTTCTTCTTTTCTGGATTTAACAGTTAACTGAATCTTTTGAGCTCTTGCAAATATTTTGCAAGTTCACTATATATAACATTGTTAGTTAGCTCGAAACCTACTACAACCAACTACCTACTACTTTTAACGATACAAAGGAAGTTTTAATGTCTTAGTAAAATATTTTAGAATTAGTGCAGCTTGAATGCTGAGAAGTTTGAGGCATGAAACAAAAATGCTGAGAAGTTTGAGGCATGAGACACTACATTTAAAATTCCACATTTACGACATGTTTTTCGATGACTCCATCATTACAAAACACACATGGATAATAAAATTGGATTCCCCCAACTGCCTTGCCGTTCTTATTACTGCAAGGACAATATTCAAGACAAGAACCTTTAGATTTTCCACAAAACACTTTTTTCTTACCAAGCCAAAAATTTGCTTCCCCATTTTTATCCTGTCATATCTTAATTCTAAAACCTGTTTCCAAGGACGAAAAATTCCATTAAGTATACACCCAAGACATCTTCAATTTTCTTTAATAGATGACATGATGTCAACCCATCACTGGTTGCCCAAAGCGTCAGCACCGTCACGGTCAGGGCAATAACCACCTACCTATACGTGTACAACGAACGTTGATACGAACGCCCGTCCGTTCAGCGCGCGCGCATGCCGCTCGTAATTATCGATGCGACGCCTTGTTGCAGGCAACTAATGTTTCATATTGGCGCACTAATTGTTTTTATGTGTTTACTATGTTTGTTCTTTTTTTACATAATTGTAAAATGGCTGTTTTACGGTTGAAAGGGTAGTCCAGTCTAAAGTGCTTGTCTCGTTATTGACTTTTAAATGCTATCGGTTTAAGATATGTTACAACAAATGTAAATCCATTTTTCTTCCTTTCAAATGTTCACCCTTTTAAATATGTTTGCATTAATTACCTACCAGATAAACAACATTTCGAAATGTTGTTTATCTGGTTAACAGTGAAAAACAGGATAAAAATTGGATTGGTATGCGTCTTTCGAAGAAAGTTTTTCTCGTGTTGAAAATACCATTCGTTGTTCACATCAGGCAACGTCTTTCAAGTATCAAATTAATGTTTACACATTCCTTTAAAAGCTTGCAATGTTTTTGGAATTTTGGTACCAAAAATAATCTTCAATGAATTTGTTCAATGCCCCAAAACAAACAAAGCAATGAAGAGAGTGCGAACAATTTAAAAGTCAAAGTCAAAGCATTTATTTCAAATAAGCACTTAAAAGGCACTTTTGAACGTCAAAATTTACATTAAAATAGAATTGATTCTAGTCGCCCCTTCCAAAATGTAGTTTCGTATGGAGAAGAATGGGCAAAAAACTCCACTGTTACTCTTTTAAAATGTTTTAAGTACAGTATTTAACATAGTACATTAATTCTTAATTATGTGTGAAAATGATGCACCCAGACTCAAATTACTTTACCAAAATAGGTAAAAAGAATAAAATTGAAGCAATACAGATAAATTAATTTTATGATAGATACATGGTGCGCACATATTTACAAACATTGTAAAAGTAAGTATACGATTTTCTTAGAATATTAACAAGTAATAAGTCAGTGTGTGAGTTAAAGTAGTCACTGAGTGTAAATCAATGTTATAAATATAATTAATTATACAGTTCAATTAGCAACCAGCACCCTAATTGCGTAACACGCGATTAATCATAATCGGTTTCATTTTGACAGTTCAACAATATTCATTGCGTTTTTTACGTTGTTGAGCAGACACATTTTTCGAACATATGAAGCAATGGTTTAGCCATCTGTTTCAAAACGAAACAAATTATGATGAATCGTGAGTTACGCAATTAGGGTGCAGTTTGATTTTGTCTAGACTCTAGATTGTCCTATGGAGCAGGACCATTTTAAAATGAGTTTTAAATTGCCTTTAATTTAATTGCAATATATCAAAAGGTATTTTGTTTTAACATTTAGCACAGTAGGTACCCCATAAAAGATGTATGTACTTTAGCTAATCTGAAAAATGGTTGATCTATTTTGTCTTTGTTTCTAGTATTAAAATGATGTCTATCACTTATTTTATTAAAAAAATGTAGACGTTTTCTTACATACATTATATTTTCATAAATGAATTGGCAAGGTACCGTCATAATATTAACCCTTTAAACAATTCCCTGAGGGATTGCGGCGACGTAGGTTATAAACGGCTCTGACAGCTCTCTTTTGCAAAATAAAGATGGATTCAATGTCAACAGCCCGACCCCATAGTAAAATGCCATACGACATAATGTTGTGGAAGTAGCCAAAATAGACCAAACGCGCGGTTTCTACATCTGTTAACTGTCTGATATTTCCAACAGCATAAGTGGCCGAGCTTAGCCGCCCCGCAAGAGATGTTATATGAGCTCCCCATTGTAATTTCTCGTCTAGCGTGATTCCTAGGAACACCGTCTGACTAACATATTCCAGTTTTTCTCCATTCAATATGATGTCACATTCGCTACTTCTAACATTTGGTAATTTAAATCTAATGCATTTGGTTTTTGTGCCATTTAGTACCAAATTATTTACTGTAAACCAATCTTGGACCTGAAGAATAGAGTTTTTCACGTCTTCAAGATTTTGTGACCCTCTGTCTATTTTAGATATAAATGATGTATCATCTGCAAACAACACCATCTTCGGTTGATTTAGAAGTAAATAGGGTAAATCATTAATGTAAACTAAAAAGAGGAATGGACCCAATATTGAATTGAATGAACAAAGTGCCTTTTTAGTTCTCACATCTGACATTTATTAAAAATGCAGCAGCTCGAGCTAGGCAGCCAGCAACCTTCACATATTGCCGGAACATTGGCAACGTTCGGGACTAGGTCCGCCGATTTGGGTTACCTCAATGTTAGGTACGCTAAATATTTGTCTAGCGGATCAGTAGAGACGAATCTTACCCTTTTGTGCGGTGCATATCGAGCGCAAAAAATAAGATGCAAAAAATAAAAAAGAAGTAAACCCTTAGTTAAGCAGCTGAATGATAGAGGCCGGAAGGAGGAGCCGGAGGAGGAATTTAGAATTGTGTAAAAAACCCACTCCTTTCCACGCATATGGAATTCTTCTGTACTGCATGTTCTAAGAAAAAACAAACATAGATGAGTTATATCACAGCAGATACGTAATAGATTATAATGATGATCAGGGCCCCGATTCTGTATGGTTATAATAATTCCCCGCGGAATCTTACTACGTTCAAACTACGTCAATATCGTGTTTTTTAAAACCAATGTAACGGTAAGGAATCGTAATGTCATATTCTGTATGTTCCAAGACAATTTGTCGATATTATTAATACGATATTAGCAGATTTCGTGTGTGATTGACGTGGTTACGAGTAAGGAATCGCTAAGTGGTCATAGTGAATTCAGGCCCAGTGTGTTTCTTGTACTTGGATTCTTTGAATATACTGGGCTTATAGTCATCAAACCTAGCAATCGTTGGAGTTTTTTTGTTGTTGATATTTTGCTAATCGTTCTGAAAAGTCATCCGCGTCTATTAAAATCATCTGCATTTCTCAATTGAATGATAACTATGATAAGTTGGAGGTTATTTCTGCTGCCGCGGCGTCGATGCTAACGCACTGTGTTGACCTTCGGACATTAGTACCATTAGCTGCAGATCAAAGAGCCATTCAGTCGGGAAATTGACCCTGACGACCAGCGAATCAAGTCGTCTATCATTTAGAAGTACAGAGACCCATCCGAGTCGTTTAGAATTTTATTAGAACCTTAATAAATACCATTTTGCTATCTAATGTGTTAGAAGATGTCTCATGTTTCTTTAATTGGAAATGCATTCCTGCATTCATATTGAACAGAATAAGATCGTGTTATTTTTACAATAGCTTTTCTATTATACCAAGAATTTTGAACTATTGTTGTCGATGAATGAATAAACATTTAGAAGTAATCGTGACATATTCGATTCACCATGGAAATGGAATCCGTTATATGCTCAGTCTCAGTTAACTCTCTTACCAAATCGTCCACTCTGGGGTTATCAAAACCTATATGGACGTGCCTAAACTCCAAATCTGTCTACACACACCAATAACTTAGGATTCCATTAGATACGCTCTCATAACATTAATGACTATTGTAATTACATGAAATGACTTTGCATTTTCGATGACAGGGTGGGACCAGCCATTGTTGGTTGATGTTTTTCTAGCAGATGTTAATAAAACAATTATATGAGATCGTTTTGGAAATAGGAGCCGTGAGTGATTAATGTTGTAGACGTTTAGTCATTTGGACCTTGGAAATACCAGTGCTTTTGGTCATGGGAATTCGGTAATGTAGAATCTAGAAGTTGGAACTATCTGCATTGAGCTTAACCGCACTGCAGTAGTTCTAAGTTTATTGACTAGACTACTGCGGACTTCGAATGCAGCGTTTGAAAAGTTCTTACATGACCTAAAAATTATTTAAGGTCAAGCTGCGACTTGGTCTATGCTTAAAGACATTAAACTACAACCCAACCCCCAGCCCTCGATTTACCAGTTCGTAGTACAAGCGGGAGATGAATTCCTTGAAATCGAGTTTCTAAGAAATTGTATCGGCCCTTGCTAATTACTTGTCCATACGTAGGCAACCCAAAAGACGACTTTTTTGTCTGTTAACTACTGTGTAAACTTGAATAAGGCACCGACCTTCCGAATCTCTACAACAACGGTTTAATGTTTGTGAGTGCATCTCCAGAATTAAGATGCAGAATTACAAATGTCATGTGGTTCTTTATTAGTGTGTATGAGTTAAATAAATTTCATATCGATCTCTATGAAAGCTATGATATAGAATTGATTTTGATTTAATTTGGCTATAGCTTGTCAACAGGATGTTGGAACGTACCTACCTACATTAAATCTGCCTTTATTCAATTGGTTGGTCAAATATCAACAGATTTTCTTTATCAAGTGTTGTTATTGTAATCAACTTCGTTACGGATACACGTGTTTACTAATTTACATAATCTTTCATGCAGAAGGTCACGTTAACATGCTACTAAATATTGATTGAAGTATACTCAAAACCTTTAATGCCTCTGTGCAACAGAATACCAATCTCTTATCAAATAGCCGTATTCGTTTGGAAATTTAATTCATATCTAAAATCATCAAACTAAATATTAGATGACATCTTAGTCTTCTCGACCATTCATAACTAAAACCACTAAATTAAATATGAGATGATATTTTAAACTTCTCAACCTACAGTCCTCCAGTCCTCTTACTGTACTGTAAGTCAACAACTAACAGCATTTCTCCTTTGTCCACAGTCCGGAGTTACGACAAACACGACAAATGCGGGCTAGTCTGGATACCGCGCGTTGTCGCGTACCGATGTCGCACGTGCGGCATTTCGCCTTGCATGTCGATATGTCGCGAGTGCTTCCACCGTGGCGACCACTCCACACACGACTTCAATATGTTCCTGTCGCAGGCTGGCGGTGCTTGCGACTGTGGCGACAAGTCCGTCATGAAAGAAGATGGGTAAGGAAATATTTAAGATAGCAGATATATGATATGCATGTATAGTACAAAAAGACGGCAAGACAGACGCATACTCACGTATCGTCTCGCAAATTCACAATTCATACACAGTTGACAGCAGAAATAGTAAAGTATACTATATTGTTAGATCAAGAACAAGAAGACAATTCTTAAAACTTGTCGTACATAAACGAAATCCCTATCTAAAATGACGTAATAATTGCATAAAGTTAGCTGTAGCATTTAATTTTGTTCACGTTTTAAGGCTGTAATTTGGGATGTGAACCGAGAACCCATCAGGGTCAAGGCTGTCTTGTTTCAAGTGGGTTGTGTAAATTGCGTTTTGGCGTCCTGGCGCCAAATATCTACAGACTATTACGACTGACGCTACTTCCAAGTTAGTTCAAAGATAGATAAAGAAACTGTATGTGCTAGAGATATGATAATTTTCAATCATCATAACTTTGCAAATCTATAATTTTCATCATTTCCTTTCCAATGTCCATTTTACAGGTGTCTACAAAATAAATAACATACGTTTCGCAGCACATTGAAACCATTTGCTGTGCTTCGTGGTAATCACTGGCTTTATCAGCCTGATTATTTCTCTACATGAATATGCTCCTGTCATGGACGACGCTTCATTTTCATAGCCCCGGTCCTTACATTGTGAATTTCCAATAAGCAGTATGGACGTAATTATAATAAAGTGGTCCTAACTGCTTATGTTATGTCTTAGATGGTAAGACATATCTAGGGCCCCGTCAAATGCGGGGGTGGCTTTCTGTATGACGTCAGGGCCTTTAACGATCTGTGTTGTACAAAGCTGGGCCGTGCTTCAACGGTTATCTTGGAGTAAATGGAACAAAGTAATGGCGATTATTATCCCACGCAAGTTGGATAAGTTGGCAGAGAAAGGGACATAGAGATATCGAAATGCGATGGACTGCAACGTGCAATTCGTTATCATTTTGACTGTGTTATTGGTCTTATAGCATTCAATATTATTGAGTATTGCTTGCTATATGACCAATAAATAGCAATCTATACGTGGTTAAATCAGAAAAAAGATTTATCAGCCAATGTTTGACTTTCTTCTTCTTACCCTCCGGGTTCTTAGAATGGTTTTGTTTTCGTCCCAAAAACATATTCTTTTTGTGTGCAACACAATCTTGTGGTTATTTTGTAAGCAGCACAATGTTTGTCACCCAAAAATACAAAAAACAAGTTTCGATACCGCACTCAAAATGTAGATATGATACAAAATGAAGTCAACAAGCAGTCGTGGTAACATGATACATATGTAAGAAAGGACGGTAACCATGGATAAACAGCAAATGGAATACTCATGCGCGTTATGAGAGAATAGGGTCACCCGTCCTCTGATGCGCTTGATGTTTGGGATACTCATCATGGGCCCAAATCTTCTGAAAGACGATTGGCAGAGACTCACTTCGCATATTCGCTGTCAAATTATCACTCAGTTAGCTTACTCCTCCATGTTTGCAAAGTAGATGTGGTGTTTATTAAACAGGTTTATTTTCTATCTATGTTATTAGTGAAATTATGCGCCGCCATGTCCAATGTTTGCTCGCTAGTCGTGAGCACGAAACTGCTAAGTGGTGATTTTATTTACGCCGTATACCTACCGTCGAGGTTGTTTATGTTCATGATTATTTTTATTTTTAGTCGTTTTCTTTAAATTACGACGGTGTAAATGCGGTTGTTAGTTATTTTATTGATTGTAGCTAGTTTTTGCTTCTGTCTGTATTTTATATTTTTGCAGTGTTCATTCAGAAACATTTAGATTGTGGTCTTCTTTTTTAATTGTATACAAATGAAAAATAAATGTTATGTTAGTATGCGGAATCAATATATCGCACAAGGCAGTCCTGCACCCTAATTACGTAACACGCGATTCATTATAATCGATTTCATTTTGACAGTTCAAGTTCATTGCGTTACTTACGTTGTTGAGCAGACACATTTTTCGAACATATGAAGCAATGGTTTAGCCATCTGTTTCAAAACGAAACATATTATGAGTTACGCAATTAGGGTGCCGGTGTCGCATCGTCGCTTTGTAGGTGCAGTATTGCAACTGCAGTTTCAGTGCAGTAACTTTGCAGTCAATGCGCCAAATACTGGCTTGCAGTCCTTTTCTGATATTCTTGGACTGATATCCAAAAAGATTAGATTGTATTCATTCTTATGTTCGGGTGAAAAGCTAATTCGTAAATTCGTTTACATAACATGTGTGGCCTAAAATTTAGCTTTACATTATTAAAGCAATCTAGTTCAAACTTGATTATGTCATAATGTGTTTGTTACTTATATGGCCAAAGTTTCCATTAGGTAATTAACATGCATTCAATCGAGTACCATTGTGATGTGGTTTATTTCTGCTTGTTGCCATATGGTTTTGAACACCGAAAATTCTACCAAATAATATTATTGAATAAAGTCGCTTTCGTGTTTGTGTGATCGCGTTGTTCTTCTCTATTACTCGACGGATGTTGATGTGGTTTACGGCATAATTAAGAAATAATATTTTAAATTAGACTTACCTAGAATATGAGTAGTGGTGGCCTAGTGGTAACGGTCGCGACTTACGAGTCGTAGGTTGTTGGTTCGAATCCAGACAGGCGGTTTACTTTGTGTAAATTATTTCTTCACCACTGCTCTCAAAACGGTGAAGGAAAACATCGTGAGGAAACCGGCATGTCCTAGAACCAAACGTTCGAAGACATGTGACATCTACCAACCCACACGGACCGCGTGGTGGATTACGGCCTACTCCTTCTCACCGAGAGGAAGCTTGTGGCCCAGCAGTGGGAACATTTCCGATGTTTTGGCAGGTCGTAAAAGCCGTGCCGAGCAGAGGCAGGTCACTAGTTGTGTATAATAATTCCGTCACGTTCCCACCCCGCACGTTCAGGATATAATCGCTCTAAATCGCAAAGGTAAAATGGGCTGTCGATCATAGTTAGAATTAAATCAGAAATAAACAGGCAATATATTCATAATGAGTTGTCTAGCGTAGTGAACGTGTTCAGTCATTCAATTTGATTGTTATCGCAAACACGTGCTTCTTACGATGTTTTCCTTGCAGTGCGAAGCTGGCACATTATTATAAATTGTGTACATTTGATAGGGAGTTATGACAAACACGCGAGTTGATATCGATGCCGGCTGATAGTGCCACATCAAGGCTATCGATTTAATTAAATTGATAAAGTGATACATGATAGGTGACCGAAATTGGACGTACACGTACACTTTCATGAACTGATTGAAGAGCTATTCACAACCTGAATGATATATTTGCAATTACAGACAGAAGATAGCTGTCGGAAGAATGGCTCGTCTATTTCTATTTGATTTAAATTGTCATTTTCTTGTTTGGAGGACTCTTAATAACATTGAATGATGTTCGGATTGGTCACGGAAGCGTAACGAAGGGTTGTGCATAACTATGATAAAAAGATTGTGGATACAATGTGGGGGAAGGGTTATTCGTGATCCAAGTCAGTATGGATATAAACTTGCTATTATCCCTAAAGATGATATTGTAAACAGCTCCATCCAAAGGACACACAGCTCGCAAATAATGATCACACTGAACCCCAGGCTGGTTTATCAAGCTGATAAGTAATCCGTTTAAACACACGTGCGTCTGATAAGAAAGATACATGAAAACATACATTAACGCTGCCAGCATTGAACTTGACCGGGACTAGACCTTAGGTGCAAGGTGAGCAGACCATTCTAATGTACACAGGAGATGTATGACGTTGATAACGGAGTCTAGAGTGTGTGGGACTTAGGTTTTATCAATAAATTGATACTTGCGTAGGCGGTTCTAGGATCATTAGGTACTAAGGCTTTAGCTATCTATTGCATCTTAGCTTCTAAACTAATAAATATATCGAATTCAATAAGGTATTTTAATTTCGGCGCAACATAGACTTTCTGTTTCTTATTTGATAAAAAATACAGGGTGACAGACTCCAAACTGTTTAGCATGGATTTGATACACAGTACCTACATGATTCTGAAACCCGCTGTGTTAAAATTTTTGGTAGGTTAAAAAAAAATTAGTTGTTCAAATATTTTGAACGCGTACTGCACCTAGAGCTGAGCTAGCGTTTCAAACTTTTGCTTGGGTTTAGAATCACGTGCTAAAGCCATGGTTACAGTTTGCGCGTCGATGTCTTTGCCACCCTGTATATATTAAGCTCAGCCGCTAAAAGATTATAGCTCTTTTCTTCGTTAGTGTAGCTGTAGACATTTCACTCACTTTGTGGTTTAAGATTGTTGGAATTTCTATAAAACACAATTAAATACTAAGAAAAAAACTAAAGTGAGGTAAATAAATTATCGGCAAAAAAATGTTCGTGCGATGATGGTGTAATACCTTCTAAGTACAATGAACTCCTATAGGTAGTGTTTTTTTTATGCGCAAAAAAAAGTTGAATGGTGTAATTTTATAAGAAAGCCCAGGCAAGCATAGCATAAATGGCAGGCCTGTACTGAGCATTGGGTGGAACAAGACCTCCAATGATGATGATAGTCATTTTTTGGGGCACCGCCTTCGTTAATCTTACCTCGTATAGACCCGAATAGTTCGTAGCGTGGTACAAATAATAATAGCGAGGTGGCAGCTGGATGGACTGACCAAGCGATCAGTCTGCGCCGGATAAGGTTGAACTCCACTTGCACGATGAAAATTTATGAAACAATAATCTAATTAATCGATTTAATCGATTAATCTATTTGGCTATATCATAGTTAGATAGGTTCAACTTTAGTAAAGTTTTAATTTACAGGGAATTGTTGTCAAAAGTGGTAACGACTAATTAAAGCCTGTCAGGGGTGCGGGTTGTTCGAAAGAGATACCGTGGCCCCTGACACACAGGCAGCTGAGGGAACACGGGTGGGTTTTAGTCAGTAAAAGTCTGACGCGCCCTATTGCTCCACCCAGAGCGGGAGATGTTTTACTGGATTCCCCCTCAAAAAAAAAGGACGTCGCGAGGCGCCTAGCAGAATGTGAAACATCGAAACTATTTTGTAAAGAAAATATGCATGAAATAATCCAAGTATCATCAAATAATCCATAATCCAAGTCAAATACACAAAATAATAAAAATAAAAAAATCCCGCTACCCGCCGCATTTGATGTTTTATTTAAAACAAGACATTGCGCCAACCCCAAATAAATTGGGATAAGGGCAGAAAAATGATGATGATTTTGGCAAAAGTGGTAAAATTATTACGAGGTCGACGATACATTATATTATTGCCTTATTAGTGTTAAAATAAAGTATATAATATGTACTAACAACGGGGCTACCAGGATATCATATCATTTTGTATCTCGATAGCATAACACATTTCTAGTCGATTGTTATTCGCCTGCGTCGATAAGCAGCTGGCATATTGTTTTGTTGACATTTCGAATAGATAAAATTAGAATACATTGCATGCTTTACATACGTGGAATGTATCAAGAATGGGGTAGACAGTAGATACTTTATAACACCTGTCTTTATTTAAGATCGAAGGTAGTGTTCTGTGTTATAATAGGTCTTTACCTATGAAATTGCCGTTTTGTATGAAAAAATTTAAACGAATTTTTTTCATGTATTTTTTATTTGTATTAATCGAAGTAATCACCCATGCAATCAATGCATCTTTGCCATCGCAGTGGCAGTTTATTGATGCCCTTCTTAAAGAAATCAGCTGGACGGGAGGCAACAAATTCTTCAAAGGCATTTTGTACTGCCTCTCGGGTATTGAATTTTTTTCCCGCCAAGAAGTTATCCAAATTCTGGAAAAAGTAGTAGTCTGTAGGCGCAAGGTCTAGTGAGTAGGGCGGATGACGGAGAGCTTCCAACCCCAGTTCTTGCAACTTGGAGACCGTCTGCTGTGCAGTACGAGGTCGCGCGTTGTCGTGCAGGAGCAGCGGAGACGAGCGATTGACTAATGCTGGTTGGAGATGTGCCAGCTTCTCCATCATTGTGTTCAGTTCTTCACAGTACACATCTGCAGTAATGCTCACCCCGTTTAGTAAGAAGCTGTGATGAATCACACCGGCGCTAGACCACCAAACAGTGACCATCACTTTTCTAGGGGTAAGTTTTCGTTTAGGGCATTGTTTAGGTGCTGAACCAGGATCCAACCAACTTGCTGAGCGCTTGCGGTTATCAAACAGAATCCATTTTTCATCGCAGGTAACAATGCGGTTCAAAATTCCTTCATTTGTGTGTCTGTTGAGCAGTGCAAGGCACGTCTCGACGCGTACTTCGCGCTGACGATCATTGAGTTCGTGGGGCACCCATTTGTCAAGCTTTTTTACCTTGCCAATTTGACGCAAATGGACCAATATTGTTTTGACGCTAACGTCGAAAGCTGCTGCTAATTCAGCCGTAGATTGTGTATCATCAGCTTCCACAATCGCCTTTAATTCGTCATTGTCGACCAAAGTCTTCGGACGACCGCGAGGTTCATTTTGCAGGTCGAAATTTCCAGAACGGAAGCGAGCAAACCAATAACAGGTGGTGCGTTGGTTTGTAGTGTTAGCTCCGTAAACGTCGTTGATGTTGCGTGCCGCTTGTGCCGCGTTGCTGCCACGACGGTACTCATATTCCATAATTACTCGAATTTTTAACGTATCCATGATGACGAAAAAGATTGAAATGCGATGAAAATGTAACACTAATCAATAAACAAATGACTACTTTTGGAAAAAAAAATCCATGTTTTTAAAATAAAATTAATTTGAAATTAGAATTCTTACCCAAACAAAAATTATTTTGATTTGAAATGGCCAGTACTGCAAAACGGCAATTTCATAGGTAAAGACCTAATATAAAAAAATATAATATTATGCCTGAATAGGTGTTTATTGAAGTACACGCTTATGTTGCCAGTTTTGATTATGTAGTAGGACATTGCCAGCCGGGCACAAATCATGACTCCGACATACCTAACTGCAATTTTATCGAAGGAGGAACTCGATCACTCTGCTCGATATGGCATCGAATCCAGGTCGAAAGAATCCTTGATTAGCAGTTGCGCTGGCTGGCAGTGGAAAAACATTTTAATCTCGACGCTACAAAAGCTGTTATTTATCAATGAATCAGTAGATGTTATTTTAGAATTCCAAGAATATGATTCTTATATATTCAAAGATTTTCCTTATTTTGATATTCCAGCAGTAGGCGTAGCTTGGAGGTGGGTGACTTGTATAATATTATTACGTCTAATTTATTATAGAAAAGGAAGTTACCCTGCGAAATTAAAATTTTATCATTCAATGGAATTAAATGAACTAAGAGGTTTGTATAGATGATTTGATTAATTATAATCCTGTAATGTAAAAAATACTATATTCCATTCTTAAAAAAAGCGAGTACTGAGCCCCAGTTCCCAGCCTACGGGTTTGTACCAACCAGATCTAAGTTGGAACAGTTTCGATATAGAAAACACTCAGATTTATACACAACAATAACACCCACCTGTTGCTTCAGTTTAAATGTAACTGTCAACAGAACTTCAATTAAAACAACAAACTAATCAAGATGAAACGTTAAACAAACTACTTAACAGCTGATATCAGAATTATTACATTCTGTTGATAAGCCATGATTTATCTCAGATAGTGAAGTTGATAGCTGGGTGATTGCCACTTCAAATACAGACATGCTATTCTTATCAGTTATATTGTTGCCATTAATATTGACATAGATCTTATCAGAGAAATGGGTTTCTGTCTGTAGGACAATGGAAAGTAATGTATCACAATTTATGTTTGAGTGACATTCAAACATCATTCATCATCATCATTTCAGCCGAAAGACGCCCACTAGCAGTGGGCGTGGCGATCGCAGTATGGTGTGTAAAATGCTTAGAGAACGCTGCTGCCCATTCTCTTGTAAGTCCCTTAGTCGCCTTCTACGACACCCCTGGGAAGAAATGGGATGGTGCTATTCTTTTACGTCCTGTACCACACGGAAAAATAGCGGACATTCAAATATAGCGAGCATTATTAATAATAGTAAAAAAAAGACGTAGGAAATCGATTGAAACTCAGCAATGTTTTAAATGTTTTTTAATAAAAAAACTAATGTTTGCCAGCGACTTCGCCCGCGTGGAGGTTGAAAATTATCCCACAGGAACGTACTATCGGGATGAAAACTATTCTATGTCTTAATCCAGGTTATAAACAATCTGTGTACGTAATTTCATCCAAATCCGTTCAGCCGTTTTTGCGTGATTGAGTAACAAACATCCAAATATCTTCACAGACTTTCACATGTATAATATTAGTAGGAAGTAGTATATAAACCCTCCTCTTGATAACTCTGTCTATTGATAAAAACCGCATTAAAATCCGATGCGTAGTTTAAAAGATCTAAGCGTATAAACACGAAAAGCGACTTTGTTTTATACTATGTAAGGATATGACATTTTTCTTATGCAATCCTGCTGACTTTTAATTGTAGATCAATCAAAGAGACGAAAAAATTAAGGACTATAAAAATACAGCAATCTGTCAATGCTAAAAAAACATCCACTACTCTTCCTCATTTTCGCATTGTTAAACGGCACAATACCCAAACCAGAAAACCCTTCCAAAGAAAACAAACAAAACAAATGAATATTACATCCAGACACTAAAAAAACTGCAATAGACGCCAGCGGAGACCCTGAAAAAACGGCCGTCCTTTACTCCTAAACAAAGTATTATAGGACTTCCTCCAAGCTAGACGGAGATAGCAGATTCTAGTGACCTTTCCGTGACTCAGACGTCCGTTTGAACTTGCTCCTTGATCTTCCGAATGACCTTGGAAAGACGTAATGTCTTACGTCACACATCTGGATCTAATGCTTACGTTTCTGATAAAATGATATACTACTTCGAACGTCGTTCGATCGTCGTCGACGAATATTCTGCAGATGTTAGCTTGGTGATTTGATTAATAAAATCAGTTTTTAAACCCACTTTAACATTTTTAATAATGTTAAAGTGGGTTTATAAATTGTGATTTTGAAACAATGGACTTTGAATGTGAAGGATTTGTATTTCAGGTGTAAAAATGTAATCTTGTATATCTGCTTGTATATGCAAGTATACAAGTTTGAACATGAAACAAGAATTATGTAATAAAATGTTTAACACCGGATGGACTTAAGTGCTCTGTGGTCGGGTGTTAATGTCCCATCCGCAGTTCCGCATTGCAGTATCATAATATTACCTATACTTATGTAGGAGAGTTTGCTTTCATCTGATAGGAAATGATTGACACATCTTGATAAAAATAAACCTTAATATCTGAGCATGAGGTGTCTTGTTCAAGACCCAGATCGAGTAATGAGTTATTGTTTTCCATCAAGGTTTTCCCAGTGGCGAACCACAGACTGAATTTGTGCCCGTGTCATAGGAGACGAGCCGTATACCATAAGGCTCGCCTCCTGTTACATGGGAGATAATGAATGACTATCTTTGTTGCCTATCACAATTCACTGCTTAAAAGAGATGTCTACCACACCCGTTCTTAGTAAACTTTTGTATACTTATCCAACTAATTTCTCGTTTCAGCTTTTGCAGTAACCACGGCAACAAATGCCCTCGCCCGGGAGACGTGCCCGCTGCTCTGATGTGTGTCGCCGAGGCTATGATGCCGCGCCTCATACTGCGTCTGCTGCAACACTTCAGAGAGAACAGGTAAATACTGCAGCAGCATATTAGGAGCTGCTGCCACAATCAGGTCTGTTACAGTAACACCTCTTTTGAGGAACCCAAAAACTAGACTTCTTAGATTTTCATCTCTCCGAGCTCCCCGAGCGTTGAAATCCAACAGAGCGCTTTATTAAGGCATTCAAGGGACGCCTCGTGTTAGTGAAAACGGGCATAAATGCTTGTGTCTACTCATCAGTGATCTTGGCTACGTTTGTAGATTATCGGTTAGTGTCTGAGCCCTTACATTTCAAGACAAAATTACGGTACCATTTTAATCAAGTATTGATACCAGAGTTGAAGTGGTCGTCGCAAAGTCCCAGCCTTAGACTGTTGATTAGGATGGCTATTCCACCAGCTGTTGGTCAGAGCCCTACAGTTTAGATGCGTGGTGCACTGTAGTTGAGTATAAACTAGGGAATGCAATCTCGAGTCGAGATTTGAAGCTCGAAATCTTGCGATCTTGCTTGCTAAGTCTAGTGTCGAGATTGGCCATTCGAGATTTCGCGCGACTATCAGGCGACATCTCGATTTCGAGATTTGACTGCATAGCTAGTAAAAACGTTTGAAACAACTCGATTTTGAAAATATAAACTGATTTCGTAGTTTAAATAATCCACTGGAAGCAATTCTTATAATCGGCTTAACTGTGTCAGTTAGAATTTAACCGCCCTAGTGATTTGCGAAGCCACACGTGTTCCTAAGGTTTCTCACGGCATCTGTGTCAAGTATTTTTAGTTCGTTACGTTCAGCGCATTCAGATGTAACCTAGAACTGGATTTATGACATTAAATAGGTCAGGCCTTAAGCAGTTAGGTCGAGTCAATTACTCGAACAAGGCTGAGCATAGGAAACATTAGGGCTCGGTCTTGAAAAGAATATGGCCTACTGTCCTTGTAGAGGGTGTAGTAAATTCTCAATTTATTGATCTATGGATGCCAATGTCGGAGGGGCTTGTGGCTAAGTAATATTAGCCTCACGGGTCACTGTGTCGTGTTAAGCTACTCTTGCCGCGGTTGGTCCGTGGAAGGGTGACCATTTTTACATACCAAGACCCTTCCGTGCCTCGGAAAGCACGTTAAACCGTTGGTCCCGGCTGACATTTTGTGAATCTTTGACAGTCGTTACGGGTCGTCAGAAGCCCGAAAGTCTGACAACCAGTCTTACCAAGGGGTATCGTATTACCAAGTAACTGGGTTGTGGTGGAAAGGTAGGCAGTCGCTCCATGTAAATCACTAGTATTCAGCTGCATCCGGTCAGACTGGAAGGTGACCCCGACATAGTTGGGAAAAGGAGCAGATGATGATGGATGAAAATGTCGAGTTTATATTGAAACCTCCAAACAAACTCGATTTCCTATGAGCTATGACCAATCTAACGAGTAATATGTACCTACGCGTTAATGGGCAGTGGTGGCGGATCGATAATAATAATAATAATAAGCCCCCTAAAATCCTACCTTACGTCCCAGCTGAACACCTAGCTACGTGGGGGGCGGACACGCGTACTGTACAACTGTACAAAAAACTTATGCGGCTAACAAGGAAAGGTAACCCTTAATGGAGATGAGTAATAAGAGAGTATACAATTTACGGTCGCTTCCCGGGGAGCGCCGGGGCGCATCTGGAGCCGATGCTAGGTGCCACAGCATGCGAACCATCGGCGGTGAGGAGTTGAGCAAGCGGGCTCCCACCGAAAAAATTGTTACAGCTGGTCATAGTGAGTTGAACAGGCGGGCTCACTACGTAGAAGCCACAGCCGATTCTACGGGCGATGATACTATTTCATTATTTTCTTCCATCCCTTCGACTCGCCCCTCCTACATGACAAGAAGAACAGCTAGCTTGTCCACCACCAGCACGCTTGATAGTGTTGTGCAGGAAGTCAAGCTTGACTCTGAGCTTGCACCCACTACAAGCGCCCCAAGTACGCGCAGACGATGGACACCTGAAATGAATAAGTTCATACTGCGCACTTATCTTCAATTAACCGCACTAGATACAGACAGAAAAACCTACCTTGAACCGCTCCACCTAAAATTTATAGAAAAATACCCGAACATGCAGGTTAGTCGACAGAGAATAGGAGACCAACGTAGAGCTATAATAAACAATAAATTACTACCTCAAAAAACTATACAAGAAATACGAAACGAAGTAAAAGAAGAATTAGATCTTCTACAACTTAATCACTCCACCCAACAGTCACAAAACTCTATCGACCATGTACAACAAATACTTACACCCACACAATCTACCCAAATGCAACCGAGAACCCCAGAAACACATAATACTAAAAATAGAACACAGACTCGAATGAGATGGACCAATGAACAAAATGAAGCTATAATGCGATCTTATTATCGAGTAACAGATTTAGGTAGAAACGAAACAGTTTATAGAAGACGCATGTATGAAGATTTTATCAACAGTTTTCCTGCACTTGCTCATCTAAGCGAACAACGAATAGCTGATCAGAGAAGAGCAATTGTAAACAATAAATATGTCACTACTGACAGATTAAACTCATTAAAACTAGAAGTATCTGAAGAATTACCACTAGATAATCTTAACTTTATCAACTTCACAAGTGAAACGACGATAGTTAATCCGATCGATAGTCATTCTGAACCACAATTTATAAATAGCATTGACATTAACTCCACCCAAGAATCTTCACTTACTGTAAATCATACTGAAATTAACTGCGCAGAAGAAATCTTACCTAACCAACATGCGAACCTAGATAGGGACCCATTAATAGATGACTCGTTCCAAGAAGCATTCCAATATTATAAAGCTACTAGCCCTATAAATAGAATTTTTATTCCCAAACAAAAACCCTCTAAAAAACTTGCCCGAATTGTCAGCTACCTAAACAAAATAATTTTACCTGAAAACGTCAATAAAGACACTGACTTCTACACTTTACAGACTACTATATATTGTGCAGCATGGACCGCGGCAAAAGTTAACGGAGCAAAAATGAACCTTCAACCAAGAGAAGTCACCCAAAGGGTAAAGAAAGAATACAAACCTAACTGGGAGACACGACTAGAACGAAAATTAAATGATTTACGATCAAAGATAGCTAGAATGACCCAATTCGTCAATGGTAATAGAAGTAGGAAAATAGTTAAACACGTTAACAAGATAATAGAACAATATAAAATTCACACTGTTCATGAAGAACCAAATACACAAGCACCTCACACATTAGACACACTTAAGCAAAAACTGTCAGTCGTAACAGGCCGACTACAACGATACAAAGCATGTACCCAAAGGAAATTACAAAACACTAAATTCACCCACAATGAAAAACTTTTCTACCGCAATATTAGACAGGCGACATCTAACGTTCAGGATGATAACCCAAATGATGATCATAACAACCCTGACTCAGAGACGTTACAAAACTTCTGGGCAGGAATTTGGGAACACCCAGTCGAACATAATGCCCAAGCAGATTGGATACAAACAGAAGTGACCAACAGCCAAAAAAGTATTCAAGCAATGACATTTGACCATATATCCCCAGAAATTTTCCATAAAGTACTTTCTCGTTTACATAACTGGAAAGCACCAGGTTCAGATAACATTCATAGTTATTGGTACAAAAAATTTACCACAATCCATAGTTTTCTATATAATCACATAAATAGATTCATCCAGGACCCTAAAACAATACCATCCTACATAACTTCAGGTACAACTTTTATGATACCAAAAGATCGTAATGATCTCTCAAATCCAGCAAAATATCGACCTATAACATGCTTGCAGACCTTGTACAAAATTATCACATCTTGTATTTCTGAACTAATATATCAACACATCGACACTAATAATATCTTAGCTGAACAGCAGAAAGGATGTCGTAAATTCAGCCAAGGCTGCAAGGAACAATTAATCATAGACTCAGTCATTCTTAAAAACGTTCAAAAATCCAAAAGCGATCTCTTTAGCATGTATATTGACTACAAAAAAGCTTACGACTCTGTACCCCATTCGTGGCTTGTAAAAATTTTAGAGATATACAAAATACATCCAACTATAGTAACATTCCTAAAGGTCACGATGACGTCTTGGACCACTGCCCTAAGACTAACTTCCTCTACTAAAACAGTAGATACCAGCCCAATAAAAATTCAGAGAGGGATCTTTCAGGGAGATGCTTTAAGCCCACTGTGGTTCTGTCTTGCTTTAAATCCCCTATCTAATATATTAAACGCAACTACTTTAGGAATTCCACTAAAACATTCAAGTACCGAAGGACATACTGAGGTTCAAAAAATAGAATTAAATCATCTGTTGTACATGGATGATATCAAACTATACGCCAAAAGTGAGACTCAACTCTATGAATTAGCAAACTTGACAGAACAATTCTCAAACGATATTAAAATGGAATTCGGCATAGATAAATGTAAAATAAATTCAATTAGAGCAGGACAAAATTACCAACACCAATACACTTTAGGTACAGGAGAACAGATAGAACCATTAGATGAACAAGATAGTTATAAATACCTAGGCTATACACAATCACGTCAAATACACTACAAAGAAACTAAACAAAAATTAACACTTCAATTTCAACACAGATTAAACACAATTCTGAAAACGCAACTATATTCTCGAAATACTATCAAAGCGATTAACACCTTCGCCATACCGGTTCTCACATATTCTTTTGGGATAATCAACTGGACCAAAACCGACCTGAAAAACCTTCAACGTAAAATTAATACCACAATGACCAAATTCCGCAAACACCACCCACGGTCTTGTCTGCAGAGATTAACACTGCCACGTAAAGAAGGAGGTAGAGGACTAGTTGACATTCTAAACCTACACAATAGACAGATAAAAGCACTTCGACAATTCTTTTTTTCAAAAATCGAAACCTCTATACTGCACAAAATGATAACACATAACGACCAAAACTTAACACCCCTAAATTTAAAAGATACATCTGAACAGAGAAATGAGATAGTAATTGACGACAAAATGAAGCTTTTAGAATGGGCCCAGAAATCTCTACACGGAAGACACCGCCAAGACTTAAACCACATAAATGTCGACAAAGAAGCGTCGAACGCGTGGCTAAATCGAGGCGAACTCTTCCCGGAGACTGAAGGGTTTATGCTGGCTATACAGGACCAGGTAATTGAAACTAAAAATTACAGAAAGTTTATCATAAAGAATTTAAATAATGACACATGTAGGAAATGCAACAGTTCTCCAGAAACGATACAGCATATCACAGGCGCGTGCAAGTCGATAGCCCAAACGGACTACAAACACAGACACGATCAAGTAGCCAACATTATACACCAAAAATTAGCACACCAGTTCAAACTTATAGATTCCGTTACACCATACTACAAATACAATCCAGAAACTGTATTAGAGAACCCCTCAACAAAACTATACTTTGATCGCGCCATTCTTACCGATCGAACTATTCATTTTAATAGACCAGATATTACACTGATTAACAAGTTAAACAAAACTGGATACCTAATAGATATTGCTGTACCAAATACACATAACTTGCAAACAACAATAGCAGAAAAACTGAGCAAATACATTGAATTAAAAGATGAAGTAGCCCGACTTTGGCATTTGCAAAAAGTTATAATAGTACCAATAGTATTGTCTACAACAGGAGTAATACCGAAACAACTTCACCAATCCCTTAATTCCCTTAACTTACCTCCAAATACGTACCATCTGCTGCAGAAGGCAGCGATTCTAAACACATGCAGACTCGTGAGAAAGTTTCTGCAATGTGACTCAGAAAACCCACATCAAAACACAAATACTCTATCATCTTCTGTGCAATCTTCTGCACGCGACCGCAGCTAACCCAACTGGTAAGCACTTGGCTTAGGCCCGTGTTATCAGCTTTTTCCGGCTAATAATAAGCCGAGAATACAAAATAAATGACAAAATAATAATAATAATAATAATATATTTATTCAAAAGTAAAATTGGTAAAATAAAATACAATAGTCTTAAAAATAATTAACAAAGGTATTTAAATGTTAGATGCCTGTACTAGGTTAGATAAACCTGTATCACAAGCGACAGGAGCTCATTAACGTTGGTAATTGTAGTACAAAGAATTATTAACAATATTTAAAATAAAAGATGATAACAATAGATGATATTATTCATAACTTAAAAACTATTTTAAAAACTAATGCAACATGTTTGTTTATTTTTACCTTGCTCTACTTAAGACAGCTGTGTTTTCGCGCGTCAGCAGAAATAAAAATAAATAAAAGTCAAACGTCGTATAAACGGGTATAGATAGGTAGTAATTGAACGTTATTTTTGCAGCTAGTGACTAAATAATTAGAAATCAACAAAATCGGGGCTTGTAGGCCAGCGAAGTGCAATGTTCATGTTGAGTCAGCAACTGGCGTTAAACACGGAAGTCTGGGCTTGAGCGTGACGTCCTACACGCCCTCATAGTCAATGGAGTTTATATATCTATATTCTGCCATTTTCCTAGCAGGGCACTCAGAGTCTCCCGTTTTATGATTGTTGGGCTTTTTAAAACGTGAGCAAGTTGCACATTTCGGTGTGTCAGCTTTTTTCTCGCACACAGACAGCGAGTGTCCAGCTTCACCACAATGACCACACGTTGAATTGACTTCTCTGCATGTTTTAGCTGCATGACCATATTGTTGGCATTTATAACATCTGGTTACCAAGGTAAAGTCCCTGACAGGACAAGATGTCCAATTTATAAAAAGCCTTGCTTGAGAAATCATGGGTTTGCGTATGTGGGCTGGAACTTCAATTATGTAGTTGCAGGTTGAGGAGTCCTTCTTTCCAGATTTGTGGCTCAGTTTGATGGAGGTCAAAAAGGATCCCAAGGTTGAAGCTGGATAGATAATTAATTTCGATAGATAATTTGTGAGGTGATAGATCACGATAACTAATACTACTACGTCATACACATTACTCAATACTCTATTCTTTATTGCATTCCACATGTAGAGTATTCTTAGGTGGTAAACTTATAATTAGATCATATGGACCCTATCGGGCACAGAAAAATAAGTAACTTAAAGAGGAAGCATTTGTTAAATATTAAACATTTAGCAAAACTACTATATCATAAAATTCATGTAGGTATTTACTGGTTTAATTCTGTTTAATGTGCTATTATCCTTCTACAGGGTGTCAGTAACGACGCGCAGCCTGTTACCATTGATTAGTTTGGCAAGTTGCCTTGGACCCCCTATACATGATTTTCAACACCTGCGTTGAAATTGGTTATTAAAAAAATTATATCTGTTCCATACATTTCGACCACGTTGGTATCCCACTTTTCTATGAAATAGCTAAAAACAAACAAAAACAAATTGCCAGATGACATCAGAGAATTAAAGAAAACAAATATATTTATTAATAAATTGAAACAATTTCTAGAATCCAACACATGCTACTCAGTAAAGGAGTTTTTATATGACAAATCGATTGCAAAATAAAACGATTCTCTCTACAATTCATTAAACGTTATGTAATATATGTATACAATATTATACAGAATATCAAATATAAATATGAAAATACGATTACATAAATAATAACATAATTTAATAATAATGCAAAAATATAAATTATAAATAATAATAATTACCTATTATTCTTATGCGGTACATAAAATTAAAATATTCATTACTAATAATAATAATTACCTATTGTTCTTATGCAATACATAAAATTAAAATAACAAATACACTATACCTGTATACACAAAACGTCATAATATATATATATATATATATACCTGTACATAATTATACATATACATAGATAATTGTACGCCCAACTATACATCTAATAATTTTTAAATAATAAAATTAATTGAATTGCTTGAATTTGTACGTATATTTTATATATTTTTTTTAATTTTGCTGTGCCCGACAGGGTCCATATTGATCTCACTGTATAAATACCATCTATGTAAAACATATGGAATGCAATAATGATTGAGTATTGAGCTGTTTTTTTTTTAAATAAAAATTTCTACGCGAGGATTTCATAGAATCACGTGCTGAATTCATGGTTATAGTTTGCGCGTCGATGTCCCAGCCACCCTATATTATGTGTTAAACCCATAAAAGACATGGACTGTTCTATATTTGGCTCCCACACACATTTTAACGATGGGTACCGTCCGAGCACTCCGACACTACATTCAACGATTCCCCTCGACCTTCACACGACGAGTACATGACATCTATTTTCCGGCGACTGTCCTAACTTCACTTACTAGCTGACAATGGAAACTCCGCCAATCCTAACGACTCTCCCTCTCCAACAAGGGCCTTTATGATACACGAGCGTTCTAAAGCCCTCTCGACTTCTCAGAAAGCTGCTTGTTTGTCAGCTAAGGGTTCATAGGACGTGTTGATAATATAAAAGATATTTATATACGGATGTTATGAGGGCCTCTTTTAGTTATAAACAAACTAGGTCTTAAGTCGGGGTCAGGCTTGTCTGAAAAATAAACACATAGTTTCATCGAAAAAAGGAAATTCAAATAGTTTTTGTTGCTGTCAATGTTAAAATAAACTAAATCAATAGCTACTCCTATGACCCTCCAGAGATTTAAAATTAAAGTGGACGCCACCCATCCCAGACCTTTTACCACTTTTTAATAACAAGTGAGGGCCTAATTAATGGCTGCATCACTGAACGGTATTCGCGTTGCTGGGCCAAACAAATTTAGAAAACTATACATACGAGTATAGGGTGTCCCAAAAGGTTACGTAGCTGGGAAGGGGGGTGATAGGGGTGGTAGCAAGGGTCACCAGAAAAATTTAAAAATAAATCCCCTCTGGGTAGTTAAAAAAATAAATGGCATTTTTTTTAAAACTAAAAATTTTACACCTTGTGGGGCTATTTTGCTAACTGTACCTACAAATATTGCTGTATTAATAAAAAAATGCTGTTATGTAATCGTCAATAACCCTTTATCAAATTGAAATTAAAAAAAAAAAACAATACATATCTAACTAAGATTTTAAAGAAAATTAAAATCTTGTTAGTTTAAAAAAAAAATGCCATTTATTTTTTTAAATACTCAGAGGGGATTTATTTTTTTATTTTTCTGGAGACTCTTGTCACCACCCCTATCACCAGCTACGTAACCTTTTGGGACAACCTGTATGCATACATTTTTACGCGTTCTTTTTTACATCGACACGCTAAGGGGGCATTCAAGCATTACGTAAGCAATTTTTTTGTAATTATTAATTCTCCCCATCGTCAGCAAAAGTAAGCAAAGCTCTTACCCCCCGCGCCCCCCTGTAGTGCTTACGTAATTGAATGGCCCCTAAGAAGTAGAAGACAACTTTTTAATGAACCAGTGTTTTAACCAATTATTATCTATGTTCTCAGTTGCGGCACACAGACAACATCAGACAGCTATCGGATCACTGTCCAGGAGTGCGAGGGCTATGTCAAAATGCTGATGGAGTTTAACAACATGGGCGACCTGATGCGCTCCGCCATGACCAAGGCTCTCATCAACCCACAGGTGAGCTAGTTCACAAGACTTCATAACGTAAGCAAAAGCATTACATAACCAGCGTATGAAGTACTCACAAAAAGGAGTGGTTAATCAATATAAAGATAGTTTACCTCAGACCCAGTTCACAAGACTTTATAACTTCTTGAGCAGAATCACTGGGCATACATCATACGTACGAGACCAACATCTGGAGACCTAGAAAGTCGGCGAAGTATTTTAGTAATAGTCTCAAGTCTGAATTTTGATACCAGCCTAGGTCTGCTGATAAAAGCGATAGCAAGCTTGGTTTCAGTGGGTATCTTCCTAAAATTCTGAAGGATGTTTGACCGATTTTTTTGGATAGACCATTCTTTTGATACATCTAACTATTCCTATATCTACTTACAGCACTTTTGCTTGAGGATTGGTACAAAAATAAGAGCCAATTTCTTTCGGTGGCATTACAAATTTAAATAAACTTGATCTGCATGTTATTGCGGAATTATAACTAAATAAATTTACATAACATTTTACTGTCATGGATTTCTGAGAAGTAACGCTTGATTTCATAACTTAAACTTTAATCCATTAAAAGAAGGAACAATAACTATTGTTCAGCCTTATTATTGGTAAATCTACCTTGTATTTTCTTGCTCCAGATGTATCGCAACCTGGTGGAGCCTCCGTTCCCGGACACAGAGTACGGCTGTTACATGGCCGAGTCCAACAAGATGTATGAGAAGGCGCTAGAAATGTTCCCGGCGCCTGAACCGCCTGACGAGTGAGTAAAACACATGACTTTGTGTACCCAGTAAAGGTAGGCAGAAGTGTTTAGTGCACCCACATCTGTTACGAGGACGGATAAGTTGCCAGGCCTGCCCAAACTCCACATTTTTTTTGAAATATTGATACTAGCATTGCCATTTGTTTTCGTCAGACGGTAGATCCTAATGAGTTTCATCGTATTCAAGTTATAAGAAACCTGTTTAATGGTTCATGGGCTTGGACCCTATGAAGGTCAAAAAAGCAAATGTTTGACCTTCAATATTCTTCTCCTTCTCTCTGTTGGGAAAAGTGGCGTAATTGTTTTTGCTGTTGTATCAAATTTAACTTTCTTCCCCAGGTACCGCCACCTGCCCGCCCTAGCGCCTCGACTGCAACACAACACCTTACTAGACGAATTCATATTCTGGACCTTCAAGTACGAGTTCCCGCAGAACGTGGTCTGCTTTCTGCTCAATATGCTGCCAGACCAGGACTATAAGGTAACTAATAAACAACAAACCCCTAGGTAAAACCTTAGTAATAATTAAATCAAAAAGCTCTTTGGAGCTAAAGAGGAGGCTATTTCTCCTATTATAATTTGAAAAGGAATCCCTGTGATTCGCATATTTTTTAATTCTTAATCTATTGTGGTTTAAAAGAGCATCGTAAAAATTAAAACACCCTGTACGGAACCGTACATTATTTTAGCGACTTACGCTGAGCCGGATAAAGCTCACCATAAAACGCTACAGGGTATGATAATTGCACAGATGAACTGGACGTGGTTGACCAGTTTTTAATTTCTGAGCATTCCTCATATTATTATGTCTTTGAGCATCTGCCATGTAAAGCTGCCAATTCAACTGACAATTAGCCAATAAAACCTGATAATAGTCCACCGAAATCTATCATTACAAAGTCCCAAAAAGTTACTCGAACAAAAACTTTGCCAAACTATAATCGCATACTAATCCACCAACCTTTTGTTACAGGAACACTTAACCCGGACATTTGTGATGCACTACGCTCGCATTCCACTCGTGCTAGAAGACGCCGCAGACCCCGACACACTATCCAACAGAGTAGTCCACATGTCTGTACAGCTGTTCTCAAACGAGGCCTTAGCACTACGCTGTGTGCAGCAACTCCACCTCCTACACGTCATGGTGCTATCTCTTCGTTTGATGATGGGGAAGATCTTAGTACAGAATACACTACATGATCCAGATCAGAATTTTCATTACGTCATAGATTGTACGCGACGCGTGATGAAAGAGCATTGCTATTGGCCGTTGGTGTCTGACTTCAATAATGTGTTGTCACATAAGAGTGTTGCGCTGCTGTTTCTGCAGGATGATGCGCTTGTAGACATGTGGTTCGAGTTTCTGTCTATGTTGCAAGGTTGGTTGTAATTTTTTTACTGATTAAGAAATATGTTTTACTTGTTGTGTTGTAAAATATTTTTTTTTTATTATTTCTACCTGACTGAAACAAACAGTCGCTTTGTACAGCTTTGTACTTTAGATACCTAAGAAACATTTTATATTTAACGTTTAGTATTCACAAAAAATGCAGGCTTTAACAAGTATTTCTTGACCTTTTACTCCACAAATTGGATTGAAATCTGTGCGAATAATGTCTAATACTAAATAAAATTATTTTTTCAGGCATGAACGTAAACATCCGTGAAGTCGGCGGCCATATTGAATTCGAGCCGTCCTCCTACTACGCGGCGTTCTCATGCGAGTTGGAAGCAGCCGCGTACCCGATGTGGTCGGTACTGTCGCACTTGACGGACGCGTCGCACGCGCCGCTCGCGCGACGGATCATCGCGGCCGCGTTAACCTACCTGCAGGAGTGGCTCGACGCGGTACACTTCACTACGCCGCACATGGAAAGGGTGAGTACATATACTTTCGTACCTTATGGATACGTCGCACGTCTGAGTCACGTGATTTCTGGAAGGTAAACAAGAGTACTGAGCCCCAGATCTATGAGCTAGTAGATCGAACCCCGTTTCTTTGCCATGAATGAGAAATGGTATAATCGAGAGTGAATTCCGTACTCTACAGTTCGATGGAATGAAAGCCTTAGAATCTGGGTATCTATGAGAATTTCACGAAATAAATATAACGAACTGCCATAGAGGTCTCGCCATTGAAATATGGTCCCTCCGAGTGTAGTTGCCTACCAGTTGCTAACGTGACGTCCCGGCGCCAGGCGGAGGTGATGCACGCGTCGTTCCACTTCCCGCTGCACCGCTACCTGGGCGCCTTCCTGTGCGCCGGCGTGCGCGCCATGGGGCTGCGCGCGGCCGACGTGCTGCCGCCGCCCGACCTGCTGGCGCTGCTGGCCGTGCATCCGCTCAGAGTGCAGGTAGGACCTACTGCTTCAGGTGCCACAGCACGGGTTACTGCCAATATTTGGATTCAAAATTGACATTCAAATTTACCTTACTCAGCTATCTATTTCATCGTCAATTTTCAGTGACCATTTGTAATAAAAAGATCTTATTTTTTTTTCGTTGCAATGGAATTTGGACTTTGTGGAGTTTGACATTGGATTTGTTTTTTCAAAACTTGATAATAATCTCAGATTCTGAATTCTAATATTGGTCTAGTAGTCCCAACCGCGACTGCTAAACGTGGGGCGCTAGGTTTGATTCCTGAGTCGGGCAAACTAAATTTTTCTAGTTGGAAATTCACAGCACACACGTACTGTAAATCATACTCCGACACTTGTCCCGTCTACTTCACTAGCACAAGTTAATTGGTCTATCCTTGCTGAGACACGTGACGTTATATCTCGGCCCATAACAATACACTTACCAAGTTCAAGTACTGACTCTGGAATCTTTGCCAAACCAGACCCCGATAATTATTATCTGTATTGCTATTTCACAAAACAAGCTTTCTTATAAAACTGTCGAATACAAGCGACTGGTGACAACGTTATAAAAGCTGGATATTCCAAGCTTTAATATCTAATATTGAGAGGTAAGTTTGTCATTGGTTGATTTCATATATTCTTCTAATTATATTCACATCTTTTAAATTATTATTTTTACACAGTATCAAGGAAAAATAATAAAAAACATAATGTTTGTCATATTTTAATAAATAAATAAGTAGCATTCTAAATAGTAAATGTGTCTAAATTAAGATGTTGCCAACACTAATTTAAAGTATATGTTTCTAAGTTATCTGTGGTTAGTCTCCATATTAGTTAGCTAAGTAAGGCACGTTTTACTAGATAGATTCACATCTATAATACAAGGTGTAACAGAATAAATCCAAGTCCTGAAAGTAGTTTGTTTTCTTTTGGCACGCTCGTTCGATCATAGACCTCATCCATCAATTTCTATATGGCCTGACCGAGGTGGAGACTAGACATGGGTAGCTCGTGAGCGAGTGACAGAAAAGAGCTAGCTCTTTTCGATGATCGTCGCGCGTCGCTCTAGCTCACTCGGTAAATAGCTCACTAGCTCAGTTAGCTCACTCAGACTCACTAGCTCCGTAAATCAGCGAGACACCGAAAACCGACCGAAGTCAACGGCCGAAAGGCTCATTCGGCTCGCTTCGGATCGCATCGTTCGTTCTTCCAACAATAGCTCTCCAGTACGATACGTTACTGTAGACTATCATACGACATAAGTCATTGTAAATTTATCTTTATGGCCTTTGACTTAAAGTAGAAAACACTTTGGCACATTATAAAAAGCAACCGCATTGTTTATTATTTTGCTTGTTGTTTACGTAAAGTCATAATATAAACAAACAGAAAAACTTATTTAACTTAACTCCAAACTTCCAAAGAGCTAATTACTATGGAGCGAACCGAGCCGTTTCCTCCGACTCGCGTGCAGCGTGAGTCAAATGAGCTAACAGTCACTAAGTTATAGAAGAGTGATATAGCTCTTTAGAGTGAAAGAGCTAATCGCTCTTTTTATTTTCAGTGAGCTATTTCACACATGTCACGAGACGGACTTCAGAAATATAAAAAAAACAAAAAAATATTCTTTCGTCTTATTTCCACTTAGAAAGGCACCAGTTATTGCCATTTACTAATTACTGTTAGTCGTAATAAAATTGCGGCGGTACTTTTACGCGCATTGAAACTTTAACGCACTGCTTAGCGCCGAGAGTTGAAAATCGAACTTTTTTTTTCCGTGTTTTTTCGACGCTCTGAGACCCATCTCAATGCTCGGTTTAAGGTGAATCTAGTCAACATTTTTTTCCATACAACTACTTAGCGACGTGTATATACCAGATTTTACGAAATAAAATAAAATAATAAAGCTTCGGTTTCCTAGTAAACCGGCTCCGTCTTCTTATAAAAAGGAAAATCTTCATCATGAAAATACTGGGGAAAATAACTCCCCAGTATTTGACATTAAGGACGAAGGTCCTGGGTTGCTCGAATTCAAATTTTATTCCGTTTTTTGCAACCTGTAGATCTAAAAAACCGGAATAAAGTTTGAATTTCGCGGGCTAAGTTAGCTCATGCGCATTAATGTTTTATTCTATGACCTTACACAGTTATCCTAGGAAACTAGAACTTAAATGGAATGCTGGCACTACACTTTGCGCAAATATTTGCGCATTTACTCGCATATTATACATATTATAATATGTTAGCTGTTACCAGCAACTTCGTTCGCGTGGAGGTCCGGAATTATCCCACAGGATTGTACTACCGGGATAGAAAGTATCAGGTTTATTAGTGTGCTATCTTTCATTCAAATCCGTTCAGCCGTTAGGAGTTTAGCTAACGAATAGACAGACACATACAGAGTTACTTTTCGACTCGAATAATGCTTATATTTTCGCTAAGTGAATGGTTAGAAACAAAAAAAGTATTCACCGATGCAAAAAGTATAAAGATTTTTTGCTTTGAACCAGCAATTTTAAACGAATTTCCATCCATATGTGCACATTTATGTATCATTTTACACATGTTTATACAAATAAATGCATCTTTATCTTTTACGATCTATCTTAGCGATGATTTCAGAATGTGTGAAGTAATAACAAAAACGAACCTGTGCCGTATTTAATCTTTATTGTTCATATTTGGAGCTGTATGTAGACTAGAAAATTGTAGTAATGTATTTCCTACAGGGATGATATACATGAAAAAAGATCACATTTTTTTTATAAATTACTATTCATTAAAAAATGAATATGTATTCTTTCTCTTTCCTATATATTTAGTTTTTATAATTCAAAATTTCTGATTGCCAAAATACCCCTACAGAAATGTTAATGCGCTTGCACGGCATAACGAGGAGACCAGTGGATCAGGTTTCAAACAATGAATCCGAAATATCGCTGTGGTCAATTCACTGGAATGTTTACATAAAACATGTATAATTCATGTTTGTACTTATCTGCCACATATTTGTAAACGTTTATGTAAACAGACTACGTAAACACAATAACGTAATGTTATCTTGTTTGATATTAACTTCCCTTTTGTACATACTCTACCAATAGCATTTTACGCCACATTGTATCCCGAAATAAAACTCAGTACAAGACTTAAAAAATACGTATTATCAAAAGTAACAATTACGCTACATTACAAAATAAAATGAGTATAAGAAATTGAACTGTATTCTAATTGACGATGGGTATGAATTCGGTTGTTTCCACCTCGTCGACGAACTCTGACGGGGGTGGTTCTGCCTTCACATGTTTGGAGTAGTCGTAGGTGATGACCTTGACGGCGAGGAAGCCTCCGGAGCCCTTTGCTCCTCTGTGGTACAACCCTGCTCCGCTGAGCAGAGTCGCTCCTTTGGTATTTAGGGCTGCGGGCGAAAATTTGTTGTTTTAGTTATGTTTCATCAGTATAGTATAAATAATGTAACAAGATTTTTTTTCTTTTTGTTCGGTTGTGGCTTCGCACGGTTTGTGCATTTAGCCAGTGTCAAGTAATTTTTCTTTTCGATCAAGTAAATGGCCCGATATCGGGCACGATTTTACAAAACAGTAATAATCGTCTTTAGTCAGTCAAGTCAAAGTTATTGTAAAGCGGTAGTAACTTTACAACAATCTAATATGAGTTTTTGGGGGGAACACGAAAAGTCCACGTTAGTCACTTATTTTCACCTTCACTACACTTGTGCACTCACATGTAACTAAATTGAATAATTCACTACCAAAATTATGCAATTTAATTCGCTATTTCACTAAATTTCCTGAAAATTAAAATTCGTGCGATGTGTTCCAACCGGATCCCGCCAAAAAACAAAATGTAACAAGTTAAAAATAGTACAAATTCCAGTATTTTATTACCCTAATGGAGCAAAGGCCTCTTCTCCTAAGAAGGTATGAACATTGGTCATCATGCTCGCTAAACCACCCAGGTTAAAGTTACCTAAAAACCATATTCTCTATATTCTGGATAAATTGTGTATTATTTCTATTTCATAATCGTCTAATACCTATATCTAAAACTCCATGCTTACCTTTGGAAGGCACGACGGGCTGTATATCAATAAACGGCACCGTGCTTTGTGCTGCGTCCGCATCGAAGTCCGAATGCGTGAACTCCATGAACTGGTCGTGCTGTGAGTCTATGCGCAGTGTCGTGTGTGCGTGCGTTGGAATGTCCGGCTTGTACAGCTCTAGACGTGTTCTGGAAATAAATTTTAAATACTATGTTTAGAAGAATCCCTAAAAAGGCTTCAGATACTAACTAAAATTTGTCTCGTTTTGAGATTCAGTTGTTTAAAAAAAGGATTTCTCCGAAGTCGCCAAGACTTCGTCTATATTCCACTTACCGGGATTGTTTTTAATAGACGGACAGTTCCATGTACCTAAGCATCCTTACGAAACAAGGTTAATTTACCTAGGTGTATGTGATCCTTCTGTGTTGTCGTTGCTGATCCATTGACTCCTTTCTGGTGAAAGTTTTCCTGTCGTGTAGTTGAACGGTGTAGCGCGAATCTCGAAGTGTAAATGGGCACCGATCATTCGCAATCTGTAAAAGAGAATTGTGTTAGTGTACAGTTATACCTAACCGATAAAGGATTTAGAATTTTTCGTTGTTTTTTTTTGGTGAGTTTTCTCACCTGGCTCCAGTCAAAACATGTCCCGAAGGAGAATCCAACTCGTCCAAGTCGATCGCTCGCCTCTCGTACGTCAGCGTGTGGTAGTCGATGCCCTCCATGACTCCTGCTTGCGTCGGGTCGAAAGCCTGCGCCATCACCTCCTCCGAAGACTCCACGAACCCACGCTCCACCAGCTTACCCTCGTATATCTGAATGTGGAACACTTTACCGTGCTTCACTAGTCGCATTCCTGTCACTACCCTGGAAATTGCGGAAAGCTGATGTTAGTATCGAACTAAAAATGGCAAAGAAATAGACCACCCGCACACCCAACCCATGCTGTTAACACAATAGAGATGACAGAAGATGGCATTAAATCCGAATCGCTACGCTGAAGATTTAGGTGATAGATACAGTTTTCTACTTTCCACGGAAGCGGTATGTACAACGAAAGCCAATTAGGTCGAAAATACACGTAAGTTAGTTTCTCCACTTCTCCAAGTACTGACTTGTTGTTTTCTATATCTGCTACTGCTTCGCGTAAGCTGAAGAAACGTTCAGCCATACTGACATCGTCCTCGCACAGACAAAAGCAATACGAGCAGTGAGTAAGTGTCCATCTCCACCAGGAGTCGACCTTGGAAGGAAAAACTTTCATTATAATCTTCGTTTTAGTTCGGATTTATTGGGGGCAAGTTTTTGAATGTCCCTAAAAGTGTGCGGGTGACCCGAACATTTAAGGGACTAACTTGTTGTTGTTGATGTCTGATACTGCTTCCCGGAGGCTGAAGAAGCGGTCGGAGCGGGTCTTGTCATCGCAGAGGCACATACAGTATGAGCAGTGCCAGAACAACCAGCGCCACCACGAGTCAACCTGGACATAGCCACTGAATTGGAACACTAGGCTCGGAATGAACAAGGGTCTTATTGATTACGTGCTGCATTTTCTCGAGGTCAGGTAGCGGTCGCTTCGAGTAAAATACGTTTACGTATGTATCTAGGTTGGAAGTTAACTACTCGTATAATATGCGTAAGTAACTGACGATCATGCTGTAAAAAACTAAGATCAAGGCAAGAGTGCATTAAGAAACACATAAAAATATGTATAATATGAATTGATCTTCAAGAAAACATCTAAATGCGACAGAATCACGTAAAACTACTTGATATCGTATTTGCGTTCCGATTTGTTTCCTTAATCATCTGACCTCATTAATACTCTCCAAGTCTGGTAGATAAGCCACGCAACATTTATATTGCTCTGCAAGCGATTTGTTTGTCGCCTATATACAAACATTGGGGGCCAATGACATTTGAGGGTTATTGAGGTGCTGGGACCAATGTTGGTAGTGTCAAATTGATCTAACCTTGGTTGTTCCCAGTCTGCAGCTGCCGACCCTTCCCAGCGTGCGTCCGTTTTCGTACTCGATCCATTCATACCGCCTGGAACTGCTGTAGCTCTGTAAAGTACAACATATACAATTATTCGCATATCTTCACAATATTTTTTCGCTCGTGATCAATGATCGTGATCGGTTTTGTTTACTAACGAGGTCACGGCTACTACTTTAGGTCAGAACTGTTTTTAATAACAAAACTAAGAAATATATGCTCGCCATTTTTCTTTTGTTGTTCATGTCCCAGTTTGTCTTTGAATCTTTTAATAATATTTTCGGAAGTATTAATTCCCTCTTGGTCATAGTTCTGCTCGTCATGTGGCATGTTTAACTTTAATTATAACAACAGTATAATCAGACTGGACAAAAAAGATACAACGACATAATTCTACATCAATTAAAGCAATTTAGCTTTGTGTGAAACCGTTATAATGTATCATCTCGAGCTGCTCTGTTCATTTACTGAGTTTTTTATTTCATTTATGTTTGCTTAGTGAAACTGTCGTGAAATCTTTTAACTGTAGAATGGTTGACCAAAGTAACATCTAATCATGTTACCTGGCATAATATTTTACAGAAAAAAATTAACAGGGTGTAAAGAGCTATAGGGGTAAAGATTTAGTTTCCTTACCGCTGGACACACCCACATGTCAGAATCCACATACTGACAGTCAATAATCCTGCCGGCGCACGTGGTCTGCTTGGCACAGAACTGCTCCTTGAAGCAGCCCTTGTTCTCTGTCAGTGTGTAGAAGGCACAGTTTTCCTTGCACGTGCCGTCGCTGTTCAGGTCCACTTCGTTCTCCACGTAGCCTTGCAGTAGGCGAGTCACTTCCGCGTACGTCGCTGAAAAATGGACATTACTGACTGTAGTTGGAAAGTAGTAAAACTAATTATAAAAAAAAGAGTAGCCGTGCTGTTTCTTGCCGGCTCTTCTCTATAGAAAACTACCAGTTGGAACTGTGCACCTAGCTTCTGACGTTTCATAACTGTCAATGGAGGTATATGACAATTAAAATATGTTTAATTTGAGATCGTAGTAATTGAAGCTCATTGTAAAGTTAATGTGCAATTTCCGTTTAGTTGTCGCATCTTTGTTTTGGCTGCTATTTTTATTATTAGTCGTAGGTTATTTTATCACTTTTGAATGATCTTTGAACCGTCTAACATAATAAGATAATTATGTAGGAATTCCCGGGTTTTGTTTTTGTCAAAGATTTTTTAGTAAAAGCAGAGCAGTTAGAGTAACTTTTTACCTACAAAGATTCTTCCTTGACAAACATTAATAAAAATCGTTCACTAGTTTACCGCCTAAAATAGTACCAAACAAACCGACAGACTTACTGTCACTTAATAATGCTAGTAAGGTTGCTTACCACTGGTATGTACAGCCGGGTCACACCGGTACAGGTCTCGATTAGCCGATGCTAAAGCTGATCTCGCCGCAGTGGCCGTCTGTCCCGTCCTTTCAGAGTACCTTTGTCGCGTTAGACTAGCTTCCTGTGTGAAGTTACCTGAAACAAAACATAAATGACCACATAATTACACGAAAATATAGACCAGGAAAATTGATTTATTTTTCACTTCAAGTTACAAACATCAGAGTAACCCTGGCTCTTGTACTAGGAGTTCCTGTATCACAAAAGCCATAACTTAAGTTATAAAAACAGCTTCATATCGTTAACCAATGCAATGTCTATGTTTTTTTTAATAGTAGTTTTTCGCGCACGCTCTGTCATAATAGCTTTTCAAACACAATCCATTGTTCATCAAGTGATGTGAACATAGATTGTTTAACATAGGGTCTATTGAACATTGTTGACCTGTTATAATGTTAGATATTGCTGATCTTACGATAGTTTATAGTGTACATAAGTAGGCAATTTTATAAATTATTTATACTAATTAGTATAATTTGTTTGATTTAACAGCTTATTATTATATTGACCAAGAAAACAACGGATATAGGTATGCCTATATTGTTATTATTAACTTAATAGTGGTGTTATTAGTCACAATATGCTAGTGCAATATTACCTAGCTTCAGATAAAAATATTGACACCCAATGTTATTTATTGTGGTCGCAAGATGACGTCTTTACTGTGTTACACTATTGAGATGTATAGTTATTAAAACAGCAAGGGCAGCAAGGGTATCGAGTACTTACGAATGATTTTACCAAATTTGGATAGGTTTTATCCGTGGAATAAAAATGACGTCTTACAGTTTTCGTATGAAAAGATGGATACTGTCAAATAATCAAAATTTATTCGCAGGATTAGACTGTTTTGTATAATTTTAACTCATTTAAATCGAAGCGTTTTCATGTATTGGAGTAATTTAAAATGTCACAACTTAAACTGTCGTTAATGCATAACTTTACCTTGTATAAAAAAAAAAAAAACAATTGTGTCAATATATCACACGGCCAAATACTTGGTGGTAATGAAGATCAACTGATCAATATTCATTATTTTGACTGTCTACTGCATTGCCTTGCTTCACATAATAACATTATTAAACGATCGTTCGTTTGTCGATGTCATTTTTTATTTTGTAATCGTTTACAAAATAAAAAATGACATGAAATTACTTGCTCTAAATATCGGAGTAGCGATTAAAACAAACTGCATTCTTTTGTTTCTTGATTAATTTACTGCATTGTTAACAACAGAATAATTTCTGAAATTTATTTTGACCCGTATTTCTTATATTCATCAAGAACGATGCAAGACGAGTGCTTCAGGATCTGAGCACCCTTCTTGTGTTGTCTATCACCTTGTGTAAAAGGGCATTGTGTGTATCATTTTACGTTGTAATTCTTTTGTTCTTTTAGGTATTTACAGTTATTCTGAATGGACATGATAGCTTATTATGTAATGTTTTGCATAATTATCATTTGATTGATAGCGTACATGTATATGTACTCGCATTTACGCATGCGCTCGCGACTCCCAATGACGAAATAAACTGAATCACTACTTTTAAAACGAGCTTTTCATTCAGAGTTAAAAAAAAATCTTGTGCTAGTTTAATTTTGAGAACAGCGAAATCTTTATAAATACCGAGACTACCGTACAAATCATAAAATATATCGCCTCACTGCACTCACTGTTATAATAAATAATAATTCGATTATAGATAATGATTTAATTATAATTTGAACCCCCACAGTGACCTGATGTGAACGTCTGCGGGCCTCTATTAAATCTCTCTATTTATTTTCAATTATAGGGGCCCACATTATTATTATTCTTGTAATTACTTCCGCAGCTCTGATAATTTTATACACATACTTTAATAGACAATCGTGACCAGTGTCCTAATTTACTTAACATGTATGTAAAATAAATTACACAGTCAATTTACCTATTCGAATCACATTACTTATGGTCATCAGCTGACTTACAATCAAAGAACCTTATCTGTTTCAATGCCAATGGACTCACCCTCTATATTCTATAACATAGGACCTAAAACAAAACTGGACAAATATGAGTGTTCAGGGGAATACCAGCGTAATATTAAGCTCACCTCTTCCGTATATCCTGAGCAGCATCCAAGAGAACTGCATCATGGCGTAACCCTTGATCTCAGTCAGGGCTATGGTGTTGTACATGTCGTATATCAGCTGGTGCGGGGACATCTGAAGGTCACACACGTCGGAATCCTCCTCCTGAAATGAGCAGATGATATTTTTTTTCAAATCTTGGTATAAGTAGGTAAAATTGTGGTCTGTTTTGAATGAGAAAAGATAGGGTATTTGTCTTCTTTGCTGTCGATGGCAATCTAAATTGAGTTGGCCGAGAACTTGGCTCGCGCCATATATAGCTTCCATCAGTAATATATAGTAAAATGACTGACAGTATGGAACAAAAATATACTTTGCCAGGTAAGAATAAATTGAGTCAAAGGCTGTTCACAAAATGGCGATCAGACTTTTGACTCGTGATTATTATGAAACGATTATGCAAGCGATTATGCGTCTAATGACATGACTAAGGAGTATTGTAAGCGTACATCTATTGTATTTAACAGGCTTATTGTAATTTTATTTTAATCCGAGTTTTTCTCAAATAATACATCTCATTGTTGACTTAAAATACTGAAGCCTAAAGAAGAAAATAAATTCCTTTCAGTGACATTCATTTTTTATTGCTCACCTATGAAGTCATCTTTGCGAATAAGCGTATTATTAATAAGGCTGTTATCAAATACCTGTGGGAATAGTCAACACTGGATTGATAACGAACCGATTAGTTATGTTTATTGTATGATACCGCTATTTTCTTGGGCGGCCAGTTTCTGGGATAACACGTAATGTTATATAATACTGGTTTTTCGCCGTTATTGACCTCCATATTATTATTATGTTAAAATGTATTTAAAGAATTCTTTAGTCTTATTTTTTGGCATATTTTTTTGTGATTCTGCGATAAAAGATGCTGTAAAAACATAACCATCCTTTTGATGCAGTCTGGTGAAATGCTTGATGCGTGGTGGGTACGCATTGCCCTCATAAAACGAATCATGTTTAATTAATCTAATTGGCTACAGTCGTTACAATTAAACTGAAATAAACAACGACGTATTTATTGTCTACGCAATGAAGTCTTAGTGTTGTACACATTTACAAAAACGGTTTTCTGAAAACATTAAACGAGTTTAAAATTGTTCTTCTGATATTCCGTAATACAGATGAATCAGTGTAAATAATTCGCGAGTTTGTAATTTTTTCTTGCTGCAATCTCGACCTACTTGTTTCACTCTCGCATGCGGGTACAGCATATATAATGTTATGTTCATATAATGTACAGGACATAAGTAGTGTAGTGTTAGTATCACTGTTGACAAGTCATACGACGACACCCTAGTATACATATACAATGCATAATTATGTAATATCTAATTACTCTTCAAATACGGTATAATTAACGGAATGCATTCTTTTCCTCATCAAGATCTTCCGGTGTTTTGTAATTATGATGCTTTTGACAATTACAAAGACCACCAAGAAAATATATTTATTGCACAAAGGGGATTAGGAGCATTTACGCTTTTGGATTCTTATAAAATAACAAAACACATTAAGTATAGTTTTTTCTTTACCTAAAAAAAATGAATCATGTTTAACAAATATTAACCTGTAACCCTTCAAAGTTTATGTTTTTTTACACGCTTTATATTAGCTTCACTTGTATGTTTGTACGTAACCGACTACTTAGAGCGCGATTTTGACCCACTTTAAACGGTCAGATTTCATTGAAACTTTGTAAACTTATCGAGGACCGATGACAATTCAATAATTTAAAAAAAATTGAGAAAAATTAAAAAAAAGGAAAAAAAAACACGTTTTTGTAGTTAGCAGAATTAAAAAATAGAAAATAAATAACAGTTTAAAAAACTAAAAAACACGCTTTAAAAACCAAACTAAAAAAAGAGAAAATAATTTAATTCAATTAAAAAGCGTGGGGTGCTTTTTGAGGTATTTTTATAATCAATTAATGTCAAGCACCCCACGCTTTTTAATTGAATTATTTTCTCCTTTTTTAGTTTGGTTTTTAAAGCGTGTTTTTTAGTTTTTTAAACTATTATTTTTACTAATGATAGGTAGTTGTATACTTTTCTTGGTGATTTAGTACGACGTTTCTGCTAATAGTAAACTAACCTATTACTCACATTATTTACAAATGTTGTGATAATCTCAGTCCCATTTGGAACAATGAAACCTCCGCTTCTTAGTAACGGCTATAATGTATTTATAATTATTATAATTATACAGTTTTAACTTTCACGTTTTGTCCTTAGAACGTAACGAGTATCGTTGGCATTCCCGAGTGCGAGTGACGAATATTAAAATGGAGAAAATGTGAAAATCGATTTAGGTTTTCATTTGTGCTATTTACTTACTACGATGTCAACATTCCGACCTTATGATTACCTACATGTTTAGTACTCAAATTATAATAGCGGTATTTGTAAAACATTATATATGTATTTAGGTAAAACCAACGCGCCTTGATAAAATAACCTGCTTTTTAATAACCAAAATGTTTGCCGTAGTCGCAGTAAGCAGTCACCTGAGCAATGAGGCCATTAATTCGACGAACGCGAACAAAATACGATTACTCAATACACATAACATAACACAAACAAGACACCTAATTGCGACGTTCTCCAAAAATAATCACGCTATTATAGGGAAATTGTAAACATTCCGATTGTTTTAATCATACATCAGGTCACTGGCATGTTGCTAAACATCTCCAGTTACTCAACTTTCCATTGTTGTTGTCGTTCTACCCAAAACTCTGCTATTATTAGTCACTAACTTTACCTGGAGGGCTGAGCGGAAAATATCTCCATGCTCCAAGAAACCGTGAATCTTCCTCACAGCTTGTGCCACAGACGTCTTCGGGTCCATTAGAACCGACTCTGCCATGTCCAGCCACTCCCTGACCGGCGCTGGTACTGTACCAGGCGATGCCTGGTGCCTCACGAACTCTATGAAGTTCTTGTAGAATCCGTCTACCACCTGCAGCTTTTCTGACACTTTGCCCCATAACCACGAGTTCAGCGTCAGTCTCTTAGGCCTTGGAATTAACTCGATCTGCTCGTTCAGTGCGTAGAACGCCTTTGTCAGTTCGACGTCCCCGCCAAGGCCGGAGTCCCTCCACATAGGGTCCGTCACGTTCCTCCATAGCTCCTCTTCTATGTCGTAAAACTTCTGTCGAACTAAGTCCGTCGGTGTAAGCTCGGTGGCTAACCCGATCGCGAACAGCGCAGAAAGCGCTGCGATTCTCATTGTGGCACTGGAGGTGAAACGTTTTGTGACGCGGCACGAGTTACACTGACTGACGCGAAGTGAGGGGACCGACGGAACGCAGTGAGTGGGGTCGCGCTAGTGATGTGCCGTGTAATGCGTAAGGTCGAAAATCACTATCGATGTTTTGTTTCAAATAAATAACATTACATGTCATAAAATACGTTTTATACGAATGTCGTGTCAATTGAAAATGAAATGCCAAACGCGCTATTCAGACATTTGATTGTATCCTTGTGTTTGTCCTTTAAAGCGTATAAATATAATTTATATTGTTTCTTATCGGAGGTACCTACCTACCATGAGTTAAAGAAAACCTTCAATGTTTATCGCATCATTAGTTTGTTTTCTTTAATTGATTTTAATTTGGAGACATTGAACGTCGCTATCGCTTTGATAATTATTTTCAACAGTTACCAACTTACTTCGAATGCAAGGACTAGTAAAAAAGTCCTTACCCATAGTATTTTTATAAATAAAATGACTCGGATTATCGCAGCCCCCTGCTAGACATAGAATTCTCTCTAATGGAGCCAAATGTCAAAATTTGAATGAAACAAACTAAAAAAACCTTTAATTAAGAAATATATTGCATCGTTTAATATGTTAAAGAATTTATGGCTATGAAACATTTCGCTACAGCTGACCATAATTCATCTGATAAATTTATACTTCTCATCAAACTGCTGTGTCGATATCGATTATCTACGCTTTCGCTTACCCCATCCTTGCGCACGCGCATGTTAATACTGTTAACTGTGCTATAATAAATCTCCTCCTGTTTTGCCTTATCTCTGCGGAATAAGAACGAAAATTGTTCATATTGTCTGATATACATATGTTGGTAACAGTAGCATTGTTATTATTATTTGCTCATTACATGTGCAGTGTCAGCTGGCAAGTCCCGCGCAATATGTCGCATGCGCTGCTATATTTTTTCCACACTCATGGAATACGAGAATTATGTTGTCTTTGTTGAGTTCTCAGAATTCAATCTACGTAGAAACAGGTCGTGTTGGAAATCTGTACGTGAAATCCGTGCTTCCGGACTGACTCATGGCGACCGAAGCTTTTGGTGACGCGATTTTTTTTTTAATGACTACACCGGGAGTGGCCTGTTTGTCAATTACATACGAAAACAACAAAAGCGGTAAAATATTAAAATAAGTTAGCAGTAATTTCAAAGATGATGTCGGAGATTTTATCACACTTTCATTAATTTCTATTAGAATCTCCACGCAGTCCATAAAACGATGGAAACTTAATTATAACTAAGTAAGTAATTATTATTTATTGGATGTAGAATGGATCAATGTACTAAACATAATGTCAATCCCCACTAATTTTATAATCGCGAAAGTAACTCTGTCGGTTACGCTTTCACGCCAAAACCGCTAAACCGATCATCATGAAATTTGCCAGAGATATAGCCTGGGATATAGAGAAGGACATAGGCTTTTCTTACGCCATAACCGAAATCCACGCGTGCGGAGCTTCGGATAAAAGTTAGTTATAAATTTATAACTAAGTAATTATTATTTATTGTATGTAGAATGGATCAATGTGCTAAACATAGTCCATAAAAAATATTGCCAACACTGATAATGTTAACTAAGTAGGTACCTATGTATTCATGTAATAGTCTGTGCATTTTTGCTATCGATAACTTTTAATTTCAAACGTAATCGTCTTATTACGAGGTAATTGTAACTTATATTATTTTCTAGCGGAGTGAATGTAACTCTGCGCAGAGCAAATTAATCAGCATTAATTATTAAAGTACGCATAACTGCATTCGTTAACGGTCAACCTATTATTAACATTATTACATGGTATTTAATGTATTCTAAGCACTTCCGCGTGATGCCAACTAGACACAATAAAGTTATATTGTATTGCGATAACCTATCAACAACATTATTTCGATTTTTTATTACCAGTAAAACTTTCTAATTTATTAAATAAAACACCCTAAAACGTTAACATAAATAATAATCCACTGATTTATGGTGATAAAGCCATTTTCATCAGCACCAAACGTTGCAAGAAATTCCTCAAACAAAAAATCGATTGAATAAAGTCAGGTCGGCCCATCCCTACGGCCCGTGCCATAAAACAACATTTTCATTGATACGACACCGGTGTAGTGTTGTGCGTTATGAGGAAGCGCCAATTACCGTGTGTTACCGGTTGGCAGGCTGGGACTGGTGTCTGCGCTACCGTGGGGCGTTGCATATACTGATGACGTCAGAATAGACTGCATACGACCTTTGCATAGCTGTTGTTTATCTTTCAGAAGATGAAGCGAACCCATTACCGTAGGCTGATAAAATTGCGAATTTTTCCCTTAAAAGCTACTAGGTTTTACCAGCGGCTTCGCCCACGTACGTGGACGTCAGAAATTATCACATGTGAACGTACTACCGGGATAAAAAGTGTCCAAATTTCATTCAAATCCGTTTGGTTATATTTTCGTGATTAAGTAACAAACATCTAAACATACATTTATAATTTTGTTTTAAATTAGGGACAAATCTTCACACATATTAACGTGAAACTCAATAGGTTGTGGTTTAAACTCTCGCGCACTGCAACATTCGCTGCCGATCAAAGGTCGGTTAAAATCGTAGCCTAATTAGCTAATTAGTAATTATGCTGTGAACGATTAATTTGAGTGCTTAGTTAATATAATGCTATTAATGGAATTACCAAAGATAAGGCATTTTAATCCAGATCATCTTTTTTACAAGTTGAAATAATTTAGTAAAAATGTAATAACATTTTTTGCTCCATTTTCCAAGTAGGTAACATTGATAGCATAACAAAACAATTGTACGTATCACATTAGATTTCTGCTAATAGGTACCTGCTCATTGCAGGAACGTGTCTAACAGTCAATGTAAAATCGCGTTATCTTAGCACTATGACGTATTCTAGCGCTTTTTCCATCTCACTGCGTATTTTAATTTATTCTTATACCTTTAAGCTACTTAAACATAGGCAAGTCACATCTTCCAAAAACTTAATATACAGAATGACTTTAGATACAAAGGCAGTATTCCAGGGGATGACAGCAGTATTTATGAATACATATATGTACAGTCCCGGACTTAAATTGATGAGCCACTTTTAAACTTTCCAATTTTGCAGTTTTATATATTCACGAGATTACACGATTAAACACGAACTTAAACCGCATGCTCGTAAATAAGATGACAAATTACTTATAATCGGAAATAGTCTTATCCATAAAGGTTGACTTATAAATTGGCAATGATAAATCAATACACTGTTGCATAAGTTTATCCAACCTATTTGTTACTGACCTCCTTTGAATTAGACCTCATTAAATACTCGTTATTTCTGAAAACCTATCCCTTCGGATAGGTTTGAAATGACAGTTGAAATGTCAGAGACGATAATTTCGAATTTTGGTGAATCGTAGCCGTAGCTATTTAAGTTTATGTGCAACAGTTATCATAATTGTCATGAACGGTATCTTGGACGCTACGCGTTCGGATAAAATCGTGGGAACGAGTTTTTCCGATGTCGAAATGACTAATCATAATTTCTCCATACGCTAACGTTACTATCGCTACGCTAAAACAATTGTCGCTAGGTTACGGTTGCTAGCCATGCAATTGGTTCACTTTGAGTCGTCACTCTGGACTATTTACGAGTATAACCGACTAAAGCCGATTTGCATTACACGGCTAAAATTGGAACTGTGGCAAGTGGCTCATCAATTAAAGTCCGTGACTGTACATAAATGTAAATTATCTTTACATAGTATAAAACAAAGTCGCTTTTCGTGTTTGTACGCTAAGATCTTTTAAACTACGCAACTGATTTTAATGTGGTTTCCATCAATAGACAGAGTGATTCAAGAGGAAGGTTTAATGTATAATACACCGACCTCCACGCGGAGAAAGCCTCTGGTAAAATCTAGTTTACTATAAAATACTCTAACAATAAATAAAAGCATTTGATAACCGACGAAAAATTTCAACGTTACGATGTCTAAAATCCTGCTAGGGTCGCGGATATGTTCTAAAGAGTTACCGTAGCCCTGACACAGGCAACTGAAGGAACACTGGTGGGTTTTAGTCAGTAAAAGTGTGACACGCCCTCCCGCTCCATTTAAACAAAAACACACATAACGACATTAAAAAAAAGAAAGAAAAAACAAGATATCTAGAATCATGTTCTGAATTCATGGTTACAGCTTGCGCTTCGATGTCCTTGCCACCCCGTATACCTTTTTTTATTAGAAAAATACTACATTAGTAGATCCCAAAAATACAGCAGATTATTTTCCAAACTATCAAAGTTACTTATTAGACCACCATATAATATATTATATTCACGAGAAAAATAACTAACAAAGAATTTTAAGTTGCAAGGCTTAATTCGATATCTCAATATTATTGTAATGATTCATCAAGACACTGCCTTTAAAAGAAAATAATGAGTCAAGTACTTATCTCTAAGTATGGGTGTCCGTACAAAACAGGTTTGTGATCACAACAAGTAGAAATGTTGTATTTATCGTATACTTAAACGCCAAATCTTCTTGATTCACCAAACCTGCACCCTACTTGCGTAATACGCTTTGAATCACAATCTGAATGAATTTGAAGGAAATTGCAATCCATTGCTTCATAGTTTAGAATAAAAAAATCTGCTCAGCAACGTAATTAACGTAATGGATGTGGTTGAACTGTCAAAATGAAAGCCATTTCTACTGAAAGTGTGTTACGAAATTACCCCGCTGATGAATTACTCTACACATGTCGTGCATGTGTAAGTTATTATATTATACAGGGTGATTGGAAGATGGGTGCAAAGCTTTAAGGTGAAGATAGTATAGACAATTTAGAACCATTTAAGCCATGGTTGTCTTAGACGAAGTCTTACCAATTTTTTTTTTTTTTAATAAGGTTTAAAAGACGTATTGTACAATTTTTTTATTTTTTCTGAGCTTGCAATGTCTGTAAAAAAATGTCTAATGACACAGAAGCCTAAAACATGTTTTGCTTGATTGCTTACACATTACTTTAATTAAATAAATAAAAAATGAATTCATTTATCATTCAATTTGGCCATAATTATGCAGTTTACATTAAATTTTGAGAATTTCCGAAAAAAAACTTAAAAATTTGGTTAAAAATATTTGGTAAGACTTCGTCTAAGACAACCATGGCTTAAATGGTTTTAAATTGTCTGTACTATCTTTGCCTTAAAGCTTTGCACCCATCTTCCAATCACCCTGTATAATCATATTTAACATTTTTTTATATGAATACTAGCTTCCGCCCGCGGCAATTAACCCGGAAAGTCGGAAGTCGGAAATTATCCCGGGGGAACGTACTACCGGAATAAAAAGTATCCTATGTGTTAATCTAGGTTATACGTAAACTATCTGAGTGGCAAATTTCATCTAAATCCATTCAGTAGGTTTTGTGTGAAAGTGTAACAAACATCCATACAATACAAACTTTCGCGTTTACAATATTAGTAAGGATTACTTAAATCGAAACTTCACCTTGTTTCATGTGAGTCATTTATCTGACGAAACTAAAACAACACGAACATAAATTTTGCTGAATCACCTAATAACTTAGGACATTTTAAATACAAAGTGTTTTTTTAAATATATATTTCATTCATTTTCTGGTTCATGCGTATGCGTTGTAGTATGTAACCTATTCATTGTGTTGGGTTCTGACAATGGCTGATCTTCGATTATCTTTACTACGTGATTTGTAGCGTAACTATACACCGTAATCTACATGGCCTTCTTCACAGCTTCACTTCAAACGTACAATTTGTTTTGTTGTTTTGTCTTTGTTTGTCATACGCCAGGTCAATGCCAGCTGTGCTGAAGGAAGTATCGCAGGATACGATACGACCTTTATCACATCCTCTGACACCCCATATCATGCACTTCCAAGCTCCATTGTTTATTTCTAAATCAATGGTGACGTTCAATTACTTTGTTCAGTGTTGACCTATTACTGTCCCACTACAAGACTAAGGCCTCTTATACAAAGATAGCACGAGCATTCATCTCCACTCTTGCGCAAGACAGGTTGGTGATTTCAGACTTATATTAATTACTAGCTTTTGCAAGCTACTTCGCTCGCGTTGGCCAATTTACACGAAACCTTAACTAATTATACACCTAAAGCTTCCTCAGGACTTTGTGATTTTCTCATGATGTCTTCCTTCACCGATGTCAGTAATGTCTAAAATATGATCATAAAGTACATACCTAAGAATTGAAAAAGTCACATTAGGACTTGCCTAGATTTGAACCTACAATCTCGTGCATTGCATGTGCAATGTGCCAACCACTGGGCCATGACGACATTAGAAACTTAAAAAAAAAAACTACAAAATTTCCTAAGATTCTATTGGGCGAAGTTGAACAATTATACTTAGGTACAGTTCTTCCGAATTATTGATATCCGTCTCATATGATTTCGAAGATTTGTATATAAATTACCCGGTACCTAATAATCTATGGAACTTTTATGTAACGTTACCTATTAGAAATGAAGGATTAGGTTAGTAACTTTTTCTCTATAGGTATTGTGATGTTAACAATTTCCCACCGTAGCTAACACATACCTAGGATGAAATCGACTGCAGACACCTACCATACTTTTTTCATTCCCCAAGACAGTATTCTCACAAGTTATATATAACTTATTGTTCAATAAATTTCTCACGGTAAAATTGAGTTTTAATTTGTAACACAGAAAACTCATTACTACTAAGATTATTTTAACTTGTGACTTGAGTGACACAGTCATAATTATTAGCTTTTATTAGTACCTTAACAATGATCTTAAGCCGCATAATTATTGCTGACCTATCATTTTATAATGGATTTCAGGGATTTCTATCCCACGGATTAACATCCGTGGGATAGAAATCCCTGAAATCCATATAAATAAAGTAGTAAAAGTAATTAAATAAAGTATAACTACTTTATCAATACTTTTAATTAACCATACCATACTTATTAAATCATTTTATGTGAATCACAGACAAATACTAGTTTTGGTTTCCTGTGTTTACTAGTTTTCTTTATTGCCATTATAAGTATCATTGACACTTCATACCAAACACAAATAGCTACTAGGTACTTGCGCATGATTGGAACGTGCATTGGTTTTTAATAATCAATGCTGACAGACTGATCTAAACAGCCTAGCAGCCAACCTGCGCTTGCGCATATGAAATGTAACACAGCAAATCTTATTGAAAACAATGCTATAAACCATAATGATGAAGAAAAGCTATTGTAAAAATAAAATGTATCAAAATCAAACATTAACAAACAATAAACAACAAGATCCATATCTCTATCAGATTTGATTCCATCATCCTTTAAAGGGGGTATAAAGTTCAAATAAATGTGACCGTGGAGTCCAAATTAGACTGGTTATGAGTAGTGACAAATAAAGCGGGCGTCAATTGTTTACCAAGGATACTGTTATTGGGACCAGCTAAGTGGAGCTCTGCGGACCAGACAGAGTTGTTTGACCCTCATATGACTCATCCTTTACTGTTAGCAAATCAACTCTTATGGAGAGAGATGCTCGATTTTTACTGTCTACGAAATATTGAAGAATATTCGAAGAACCGCACCCTAATTGCGTAACCCGCGATTAATCATAATCAGTTTAGTTCAACAATATTCATTGCGTTATTTACGTTGCTCAGCAGACACATTTTTCGAACATAAGAAGCTATGGTTGAGCCATCAGTTTCAAAACGAAACAGATTATGATTAATCATGAGATACGCAATTAGGGTCCTGGTGACGTTATTCGCAGATGTTTCGACACAAAAATCAGCAATCATTAGCGTCAAACTAAGGACCACCACTTCCTATAAATTATGGGACTCGATCAATAATGTACTCTTCTAAATCGACTACCTACCTACTGTTAATTTATTCTGTTATGTAAATCAGATAAGTAGGTAATACAAAAAATCAACCGACCGGTTTCTTGTGTCTTGCTAAAGTAAGACATTGCACCAATTCAACAATGCCTACTTTGTCTTAACAGTTTCAGCAATTTTAAGTTGAAATAGAATTTGCTTGAACACCGTTACAAGCCTTATATGAGTCACCGAAATATGCCAATTTTTAAAGCAAAGTTATTAAGAACTGTTGTTATTCAGTTTCAGTTTAGTTAAAGAGTTTTAACTATCCTAATTGATTCAACAGGATATTAAACTCAATAGACCATTTGCCTTAAGTGAAAGTACTTAAGACCTTGGCTGCAGCCATTCTACCACTACAAGATTCGAATGCCCTAGCTAATAATAATAACACTGGTCTTATAATTTATCCGTAATAAAATGTTCCGTAACTTAGTACAGTATGATATGGACGCTGCGTATGAGTCACGCAACAGTTGACATTGAAAACGAAGCCTCTCTTTAATTTGTGTAACATCTATTATGTGTATACCCGCATGACTGATGTTAGAGCTAATAATGAATGATACGAATTGACAATTCATGGCTGTTGAGAGCCGGACGCAACAATGCTGACGTTCTATAAAAAAAAAACCTGTCTGGAAGAGTTCTAATTTGAAACTTAGGTTTACAAACCTGTAAGTCGTCCATAAGCAGTTGCAATAAACCTCGTCCCAACAAGTTCTTGTGGGGAGGCACAACGAGCGCGTGCACCCGCTCCAGCAGGCCTGGCAACGCGCCAGGGTCGTGGGACACGCACCACTCCGCAAAGTCCTGCAACGTTCTTCGCTCAAGCTCCTCCTGCAGACCTACGTACTCGCGCATCTGCCTATTCGACCACGCGACCCGATTCAACAGGTCCGACATCTCATGCAAACGCAGCTCTAACCTAGTCGGCTTGTTTCCCTTCCTAGCTAAAACCAGCGCAATATCACCAACTTTATGTACACCGAGTTCAAGATTTTCGATCGATCGCGAAACCAACGCGAGTCGCGCCAAAATTTCCCGCTCTCTTCGCCGGACCACGGGGAGGTCCACGCCGCCCGTCGCATTGAACGACTTCCCGAACACATCCCAGGAGTTCAGCACCTCTTCACCTACTTCCTTGCCTAGTTTGATAACGTCGATGACCTCGTCAACGAGCGCACGCGTAGTGTTCGCGAATACGAGTAGAACAAGAAGCGCACGAAAGGTGCGCAAGCGTCGGACGGACATGGCGGCTGACGCGCACCCACTGATGTAGCGCGCTCGAGGTCGTGGGGTTGCCAAGACACAGCACAAAATTACCGAAAACACAATAAACCTATATTCACTATTTTTGAGACTTGTTTCCTCTAAAACTGTATTTTTTTACGGTTTTGTTAGCCCCTATGCGAGTAACGCGTTAATTTAATAACGCGCTTAAGCACTGACTCAGACATGTGATACCTTATAACTGACGGAACAAGTTTCATGTTTTTTTCCCGTTGCTTTAACTTCGCGCGCTCTCATTGGTGGGGTCTTGTTTCGCGAAGTGTTAGTGAAAGTTATGTTTAAACTATACATCAGATTACTAAACTTATTCTTATCTTCAGTACTTGTGCTTGCATGTTTTGACTGCGTCACTCATCAAAACAATAACAAATTAGAAATAGAACATCAAAAAAAAAGAAAAAAATGCGCTCGTTTAAATGTTTATGACAAACTAGCTTTTTCCAGCGGCTTCACCCGCGTGGAGGTTGTTAATTATCCCACGGGCACGTACTACCGGGATAAAAAGATTCATGTGTTAATCCAGGTTATAAACTATCCGTGTGCCAAATTTCATCCAAATCCGTTACGCCGTTTTTGCGTTATTGAGTAACAAACAGCCAAACATCTTCACAAACTTTCACATTTTTATAATATTATATAGTAGATATTATGTAGTAGAATTCAAAAGATTTTCTCATACAGATACCATGCTTATAAAACGTAAGGAAGTCCCCTAATATGGTAAATGGTTCGTAAAGCTAGCAACACCGCACGGTTATCAAGTAAACAGTTGCCGTCTCCCCCTTTAAAGTCAACAAAACATTTTGGAACACTTTCCATTTCGATGTTAGAACAGACCCATTTTTTCTTTCAAACGCTTGAATGATAAAGGACAGACTTGTGCGTCGGAATTTTTATTAGTACCTACCCACATATTTTGGAAAGGATATCTATGCTAATGAGAACTTATATATGCGGGTTCCATTTTAGCAGGTACGGTTTGAGGGGATACTTTTGACTTTGGCTAAAACTTAATCGTTTTGAAATGTTTTTTTTTTTTTCGAAACTAGAAATGAATTTTGAATAGTTCGTGTAACACGAAGGTAACAAAATTAATTGGTTACCTACTTATGGTAGATCTTGTAATCATTATAGGTTCAAAAAATATCTAGCCAACGAACAAATAATATGAACATAGGTATAGATATCAAATACATAGCAGTCATAACAAGAAGTGCGAACATCGTGTCATATTCTACTTGCTCATCAGAACTTGTATTTCGGCCTCGTCATGAGAAACTGTAACGTGAAGCCGAAGGCCTGTTCACTGTGTTGTGATTGTGACTCCTAATAGGCGCATTGTCTACCAGATAAATGGGTCAGTTCTTTTGAAAAATGACACAGATAAGCTGGACCGGTAGTACTTATCTGGAAGTCGTGAGGTGCTACTAAAGTAAAAATGTCTAGCAGTCAAGTTAAATCCTTACTCTTTTATTATTATTATACACTATCTTTTGCCCGCGGCTCCGCCCGCGTCGATGTCGGTTATCGCGTCAAAAAATAGCCTATATCCTTCCCCATATCCTAGGCTATATCTCTGCCAAATTTCATGACGATCGGTTCAGCGGTTAAGGGCGCGAAAGCGTAACAGACAGACAGAGTTACCTTCGCATTTATAATATTAGTAGGAATTATGTGAAAGTATCTGAATTTCGTTTATTGCTCAACCACGCTGAACGGATTCAGATGAATTATGTGGAACATAGATAGACCATATCCTGAATTAACATTATAGAATACTTTTAAACATAACATGATAATACCGGAAGGGAGTATTATAGTACACCCACATTTCGCCAGTTATGTTGTAAGTCCCATGTAATAGGAGCTCCAGGGACGAGTCCTATTGCCATCAATGGGGCACAAACCTAGACTCCGGGTTGCTACTGAGAAATTCCTGATGAAAAACCTAATAACACTGCCCAATCTGGGTATCTTACCCAGGGTGCACCAGACCTCATGACCTCATGCGTTTGTGACTACTAGACCAACGAGCCAGTCAGAATACTTTTATCCAGTCAAATAAAATCCTCTAAATATTCTTATCTTTCTTAAGAGTTAAGTATTTTTTTTGTGTGCTATTTTGTGTTTTCGAAACTGATTGTCACTTCAAGGCATTTTTCGAAAGACAAACAAATTGTGTGGAGCAGCATACTTTGTCGGTGTTTACATCCTGGCACGGTGAAGAATGGTATGTTTACACCCTCATGCTGTAAAATGTACGATTTTTTAAAATCTTTGCTACTACTACTGTCTTCATCATCATTTCAGCCGAAAGACGTCCACTGCTGGACATAGCCCTTTTACTGCTGCTATGTATCATGTATTAAAACTTACCTATCTGTTTATTTAGTAAAAGATGATTAACTATAGTTTGATATAGAAAAGGAATAATTCAATCTTAATCAATTTGGTTTCATCATCTGCCTAGCTGAACACCAGTATTTTACATGGAGCGAATGACTATTTAACACAACCCAGTTAATCGGTAACATAAAACTATTGTTGAATATTTTTAATAAACCGATCCTACTCGAGTTCTCCACTTATGTTTCAAAGCTCACAGCCACAATGTTTAAGTTTTATTCAACTTCTGCTTCTCATAAATTTTGGACTACTGACTACCTCAGTTTTGTCATTTAATTCTGTTACTAAAGTTTGATTTTAGATACCTACTGATATTTGAATGCCGTCGACAGTAAAGCATAGTGAGCTTCTATGCATATTTTATTTAGAACTCCTATTTTGTATCCATCAATATTTTTAATATTTTTTTTTTTACTATGACGGCATTCAGGAATAATGGCCACTCTTAACTGTTTCTAGACACCTACATTCTACATCTTATCTCTGTCGGTCTAGGTGTAAGTGATGACTAGATCATAACGTCCTGCAAAATAGCCGGCGCGTGCGCTATCATTACCAGCTAACTACACGCCTACGTTGGCTATGAAAACATTACCTTGTGTGGACACGCTTAAAAGTGTTGCAGGCTTAGTACGAGAACCGTAGAGAAGCGTTTTGTCGACGGAAGAGTAGACAAAAATGACGTTTCCGTGTAGACAGTTGACAGTTTTGTACAGAGAAATGTAGACAAGCGATTTCTATTCTACGGTAGAGTAGAAATACAAAGCGTCATGCTAAGCCTGCGGGTCACTTCTGTACAGTGGTTGTATGAACAGCAAATATTTAATTGACAAAATACCTTATTTGCGAGTAACTAGAACTTGAATTGGTACGGAATCGTAATTGCGCGAGCCCGACTTGCTCTTGATCGGTTTATTACGCCTATTGCCTGCAACAGAGCAGAAATCTAAACTTCCTGCCTGCTAGTGTGTATTGGAAAAAATCAAAACCCTAGACACCGGACAAGTCAGTAGACCGTAGGTCATGGTCTACCTGAATAGTATGTATTAATCAAGCAATTGTTTGCTAGGACAACCAGAACATAGATAGGAGTATTATTACTTCGTTATTACGTTTCCGTGGACTAATTTCCGACCTCCACGTAGACGACGCGGTGGACAAATGCAAGTTAATCAATAAAAAAACATACCATAAACTCTAAAGCCAGTTGCAGCACCCCTTGGCTTCTAAACAACGGCCTAACGAGCTTCCTCATCTCTTCCATCAGTCCCCTGACCGCTGTGTGGTCATGGGACACTATCCATTGCGCGTAGTCTGGTAGCAGCAGCTCAGCTTCAGCCTCTTCGGCGTTCTTCAAGTACTTGCGGAGCTGCTGGTCGATCTGAGCCATCTGGTCGATGACATCCACCCATTGAAGTAGCCTCATTTGGAGCAGGCCTTTGGCTGGAAAATAGTATTTTTTTTAAATTAAATGATGGGCTCCAAGGATCCAAGTATATTTTGCAAGAGATGTCAGCATCAACTGATGGGGCCCGCAAGGGCCCGATGCCTACCAGGGGTGCGGGTTGTTCGAAAGAGATACCGCAGCCCCTGGCACACAGGCAACTGAGGGAACACGGGTGGGTTTTAGTCAGTAAAAGTCTGACACGCCCTCCTGCTCCACCCAGAGCGGGAGAAGTTATTTGATGATTACCCACTTAAAAAAATATATATATACAGGAAAAGTTTTTATTCAGTGCCAAGAAGAAGAATACGAATTTGGCGTATTCTCTATTAGAGAGCGTAATCTCTAACTACCATGTCACTACCGTGTCTATCTCCAGACACGACTTGATATCTACCGTTTTTTGTTTATTATTATACAGGAAAAGTTTTTATCCAGTGCGCAAATTGTAACAGCAGCATACCATTCTGGACCCCCCAGCGAAAAAATGTTAGTCGGTTTTACAAAAAAAAAATCAGCTGTTTCATAGATAAGTGCAATACCTACGCGGTCAAAATGTATGGAACAGCTGTATTTTTTTTGTATAACCGATGAAAGATTTCTGTCCTGTGGGTCTAGAATGATATGCTGGTTATGGCTATTCATGGTTACAATTTGCGCACTGGATAAATTCTTTTCCTGCATAATAATAATAAAAAATAAACGGTAGATATCAAGTCGTATCTGGACATGTAGAGATTACGCTCTCTAATTAAAAATACGCCAAATTCTTACTAAAAAATATTTCTTCAAAATGTAGTCCGAAAAATCCAAAACAATATCAACCAGCTACTACAGCTACAGCTTTCTTTAAACAAAACAGCCTTGTGCCAGGTACCTAGTTTCGTTTAATGATACCCAACGGGACAATCCCCGCGCACTAGCAATGCTGCCATCGTTGGTTTGAGGAATTGAGGATACTTCAACAGAGGTTTCATATCGACACAGAAAGAAAATGACTATTTATTCTGCGCAATATGTGTATTAGCAATACACGAACAAAATCCTCCACGCACTTTATTAAAAAAAAAATAGTTTTAACTCACCTTGCCCCATTAATTTCTCTAAAGCAGGATTCTTCTTGATCAGATCCTCCAGATTGCCCTCCATTTTCTTCATATAGAGTTCATGATATTTTGAAACTGATATGGGAGCTTCTGTTGCCGTATATGTCCATAAATCTAAGGACTGTGGGTCCAGGAATCCATGGACGCCAACTTTTGCTGCCATTGCGACAGCAAACAATAAGATAATTTGGATACGTCGAGTCATCTTGACACTTGTAAGGAGGACTGATAAAAAGTATAAGGACTACTCTTTAATGGGAATGAACCACTATCGCTTCGTTCCATGACCTGTGTAAGTAACCTTTTTATCTTATTGGCAGTTTGTTTGTACACTTGCGATTTGACAATTTTCTTTTTCAAAGAAATTATTTAATTTAATTGGAGTTTCTTGCCCGTTCTTCTCCATAGAGATCTACGTTTTGGAATGGGTAACTAGCTTTAACTTTCCAACTGGTCGACTTTTTGACAATTCAAAAGTGCCTGTAAATGGTTTAATTGAAATAAATGCTTTGAGTTTGAGTTTAATAAAATCGTTCGAACTATAGAATTCTTAAGAACAAATTTCCTCAGTTTTAACACCATGGTCGGTATGGGTGTACTGACCATAGTGCTCTTTGTTTCTGACTAATATTTCTGTCATTGCATGAGCTATTCTTCTTCTTATGTTATGTATCATCGTCATAATCAAGCCCATAAGTGATCCCACTGTTGGAACACAGGCCTCCTCTCTGTGGGCTGTAATGTCCCACGCGGGCCCAATGCGGTTGGTAGATTTCACATATCTTCGCATTTTTTGTTCTAGGACATGCCGGTTTCCTCAAACGATTTCCTTCACCGTTTTGAGAGCAGCGTTGATGAATAATATATTATATTTACGCAAAGGCCAGCGCCTGTCTGGGGTCAAACCCACGGCCTACAACTCACCACTGGAGCACGACTGCTCTCATGCTATGTATCATTCGTTCTCATTGGACCAGCCAGGCACAATACGGGTGTCTGAATAAGTTTGTTGCGCCACTTCTGCCCAGCTAAAGCACAAGGAAGTGGTGGAGGGCGGCCGTTTTGGGACAGTTCCCTATGTAATTTCGAGGTTTAAAAACTGCTGATTTTCAGGCTAATTTGAATAATTTACTGATTTTTAAATGTTTTATAAGTATGTATACATATAAACAAAACTACAATCGTCATTTTCTCCCACAGAGCCTGTTCTACGAGATCCTAGCAGGCGTATGGGTGCGCAACGGCCTGCAGATAAAAGGCCAGGCCATGACGTACATCCAGGCCAACTTCTGCAACTCCATGGTCGATATGGACATCTACTGGCTACAGGTGTGCGCGGCGCATCTGCCTGCCGACCAGTTTCTTGACATGTGTATTGACATGTGAGTATGATTGATAATTTTACGGTATTAGAACAATTCTTGTGGCAGGTTATAAGGCTATGTAACGTCATTCCTTAGGAGCCGAGCAAACGAAATAGTCGGAAAGAACGCTAAGTTAAAACCAAGTATTGGCGCGAGCTGGCAACGGGATGCGACGCGACGGGTTGAGGGCCAAAAGCAAGTGTGTGATAGAGGACTATGCTCTTGTTACTAACAGCGCTAATACGTACGGCCTCATAATAGTCACTACGTCCTACTGTCGACCGTGCGCGCAGCCCCTTACGCCCGCCTTAAGGATGCAAACAAATTGTCATCATCTTGCGAAAGATGACAACGCAAAATGTATGAGAAAGTATCGTGTTTCGCAACACGAAGTCGAATTGGTCAGCGCTAGTAAACAAGGGTCCTAAGACGCCGTATATTATGTAGTGTTGCCCTATTTGTTATTTCTAGAATTGTTCCATTACTTAATGTCCCTATTTTTTTTTTTCATAAATATTGGCAGTCGAGACACTGGCCTCTTCGCCTAAACGCCATATTTATCTAACCCACCTGATTCAGATTAAAGACTGTTGATTGCCGAAAAAAAAAAGTGTATTTTAACTACATACAATATAGGAGGGGGACAACAGTGGTGGCCCAGTGGTAACGGCCGCGACTTACGAGTTATAGGTTCTAGGTTCGAACCCAGATAGGCGCTTTACTTTATGTAAATTATTTCATCACCACTGCTCTCAAAACGATGAAGGAAAACATCGTGAGGAAACCGGCATGTCCTAGAACCAAAAAAATCGTAAGAAATGTGACATCTACCAAACCGGGCCCGCGTGGTGGATTGCGGCCCACTCCTCACAGAGAGGAGGCCTGTGTCCCAGCAGTGGCAACATTATAGGCTAATTATGCTAATAAAAAATGCCAAACTCATGCAGCAAGAGTATAGTGAAATAAGTTAACAATGTAAAAAGTTAACATTCACTCACTTGTCGGTTACAATAATTAATCCAAATAAAAGCCTTCTATTCTGGTCCATGTTATCTCCTTTACGTTAATGACACAACTTAAAAAAAAAATTAACAAAGAAATTGTTTATTATTTTATTTAAAGTTACGGTATTATTTTACAACGGATCTTTATTCTTCACCCTGATTGTTTCCTTTATTTCATAAACATAATATGTACCAGTTATTCATTGAATGAGTTAAGAGTCATACTTTTAGGGGACCCTTCGCTTTCTGAGTTTATTTTATTAACGTTCGACCAGAGCAGGATGTGCTCGTAAGTTTAATGGCATCCCGCATATTGTAATTTGTAACACCCAGCAACGAATTCAGGTTCGTCGCCTTCGGTCTTGGCTGACCAAGCAGTTTGACATAATCGAAAATTAGACTAAAGATTTCAAAATACTCTTGTTGTAGTATCAGTACTTATCGAGCCAATGGTATGTATAAGATAAATAAAAACAATGTAAAACGCACCCACGATACAGGAGAAATTCCTAGTGTGGGCCAACGTATTTAATAAAAAATATATATATATATTAATGGCAACACTGCAAAAATCTTCTAGGTGGATATTCCCGATGTCATTAGGTCAGTGTATGTTGATTTAAGTACCTAATTATAATATGAGCTGTTATTGTTATGACAAGAGCCAGTCTTTGTTCGCATAAAGATAATTAAATCACAATTTTTTGAGTTTGGTAGGTACTCAAAGGGTGGCAACAGAACCCTATAAGTGAGCCTCAGCTATCTGTCCGTCCGTCCGTCCATCCGTCTGTCTGTCAGTGGACTGTATCTCATGAACCGTAATAAGTAGTCATTTGAAATGATCAAGGAGTTTATTTTCTACTACCTGCGCCCCGCGGTTTTACCCGCGTAGGGTTCGATTTGTGGGAATATCGGGATAAAAAGTAACTGCTATAGGTGACAGCTCAAGTTTCATCGTAATCGGTCAATTAGTTTTTGCGTGAAGAAGTAACAAAACTTATATACATACACTTACTAACACAAACTTTCACAATTAGAGTAGGATTTGATTAATGGAGACGCAGTAATAAAATCTTTCACAGCGAGTTAAGCATATTGGATGGAGGAAATAAAAATGGAAAATATTACTAAATTATAACCATTCCCTAGTCAGGTAACAAAGATGTAAATACCTATAAATAATCATTGCAAGGCTTTTTTTTTAGAGGGTGGGAAATCATCAAATAACTTCTCCCGCTCTGGGTCGAGCAGGAGGGGGTGTCAGACTTTTACTGACTAAAACCCACCCGTGTTCCCTCGGTTGCCTGTGTATCAGGGGCCACAGTATCTCTTTCGAACAACCCGCATCCCTGGTAGGCATCGGCCCTTGCCGGCTTCTTCAGTTGGTGCTGACATCTCCTTAAGGCGCGCGTGGAAGACAACGCGCCGTCGACCCGGGCTTGGTCCTTACCGGACAGCGAGCTACCCATTACTCGCCGTCCGCAAGCCCGCGCCTACGGTGGCCGGGAATCAGTCACGAAGAAATCAATACCGGCGATCTAATTAAATTTTAGAACACAAAAGCTGCTATTGTGAATTTGTGACTTAACTATGATAGTTAGATATAGGTCCTCGCGGACTTTTTTGTAGGTAATAATGAGTACTTTAATCATGTAGTAGAAATTGTTTATGTATCATCAATAGTTTTCACAGCGCACGCCAAATAATGAATTTTAAAGGAAAATTTTTGCTACTTTTGGTTACATTATTGCTATTTTCTTCAGGATTTCTATTTATTTTTTAAATAAATTATAGCCTATGTTACTTCCTGATAATTTAGATTTTTATTGGTGCCAAAATCGTTAAAATCGGTCCAGTAGTTTCGGAGCCTATTCGAGGCAAACAAACAAAAAAATCTTTCCTCTTTATAATATTAGTATAGATTGCCACTATAAAAACAAATAATACAGGAAAAGTGTCAGTATATCATTCTAGCCCCCCAGCGCAGAAATTTTTCGTAGGTTTTACAAAAAAAATCAGCTGTTTCATAAAAAAGTGGAATACCTACGCGGTCAAAATGTATGAATAAAAACTTTTCATGTAGGTATAATAAAACAAAGTTGAAAATTAAAGAGGGTCCAAATACAAGAAACGTGTTTTGTTTTCAAACTTTGTATTGTTTAAATATTGTACGGTGCTACGCCTACGGAACGCTTCGTATGCGAGTCCAACTCCGACATAATACAGAACCCGTCTGCGCTTATGGATTTACTACCGGCAAATATGACGAACTTCACTAGAAACTTTTATCCCCTCTTTATTAAAATACCTTTTTCCTTTTTTCTTCACTTTTCACCTTTTAATCTTGGTGTTACCGTGGTAATTTTTGGCGATCGATTATTAGCCATGGTTGGGCCGTACTTGGGTAAAATAAAGAAAAAGCTTTTTGAAGCGCTAATACTCAATCTTGAGGAATATTTTAACAGGTAGGTAGGAAGTAGAAAGCTAAAGAATAGGCGTATGTGTACAATACTGCTTTCTCCCCCAGGTTTGGTTGCCGCGAGTGGCTTAGCATGATGCCAATGTCACCAGCCCAGGCTGCAGAACAGGACGCCATGGTTGAGGGCCTGCTCACCTTCCTCGCCATACTGGTGTCTTCGAGAACTAACCTTGGTAAGGACTTTAGTTTATCACTAAACTGTATACACCTAGCAAAAGCGATTTCCTCTTGGGATAACGATTGCAGCGTTGAGATAAGACCTATGGTTGGTTGGTTGGTTGGTTGGTTGGTATGGTTGTATTTTGTATGGGTTCCAAAATACTGTCTTCGTAACAACATAAAATTGCAATAAATATAGTAACAGGAAATCACCTTTAAAACTTGCTAAGCGTATGCATATTAGTGCTCGTGACTGCAAAGAATTCTGTTGTACAGAGTTACAGACGCCTGCATCAGTAGGGTATTACACTCATTTTTTTATTTCATCGATTAGTGCCGTAAAAATGCATTTAAATTTTACATTTTCAAATTTCGTGCGTAATTTGGCGAAAACGCATCACGCATCGCAGTGGACGCCATATTGATATGTGGGTATGACGTCAGTTTTCTATAAAGACAACGGCGCTGATATTATAAATAATAACTGTTAACCATTTTAAAAATGAGGTTATTATTCTACATATCGTTGGTTTTCTGTTTCTGAATGCAAAATATTATTTAAATAAGAATTACTTTGGTTACGAAAAAGTACAAAGTTGTTCAATTGACATGCCGTATGGCGTAATAACATGGCGGCTACTATTTCATGGCGTTCAAAAAAAAAATCTTTTAATTAAATTTTAAAATTTATTTTGTTATTTCATGAACTAAAACTAACATTATCCGACTGCATTTTGCCTACTTTTGCAAATTTTTTTTTTAAAATTTCGTTATGTAAAATACCCTTTCGTTACCTCCTTTTTGTAAGCGTGAAGGATACACAAGGATTTATGCAGGGGTCGCTTGCCTGGCAGTGGCTGAACCCCAACATTCCAACCACTGCCACGGAGACGTAAATTTTATCTATTTTTCTAAACAAAAATAATTACCTAATTCGTTAATGTAGGCTAATACGGCAGTGATAAAAACGTAATTATTATAAAAAATGGAAGTACTATTTTACAGTATGTAAATGTTGAGATCCTACTCTATCGTCCGTTCGTACTGGATATCCGACAAATTATTTTTGTCGGATGCCAGCCAGATAGGTGTACTCTTGTCCTAGTAACTTCCAAGACCTCAGTCATACAATATAATATATTTTGCCATAAACAGGTAACGACGAGCTAACACAATCGCGCCTGGAAGTGAGCACACTGCTGGCTGCCGGCGACAAGACACACTCTCAACTACTGGAGCTGATGCCTGAGAGATCTGGCAACGCACACACTAGGAACTTTGAAACTGTGCTGAAAGAGGTAACACATAAGTTTTCTGAACAATGAAATGAATGAAAAGTTAAGAACCCACTTGCAGATGGTGGTTCATCTGACTAATAATAATAGCTTGGCCTGACTTCATTGGAATAATTTTAGGGCATAAAAGTATTTTGAAACTTTAAATTCTATTCTTTAAATTAATTTCTATTAAATTATTTTCTATTAAATTACTTGTCTGTGTTTATCCCAAATTATAATAAATTCTCAAGGTAGTTTCTACATACATGCAGATTCAGAAACTTGCGTTTTACTAGGTATCGAGCCCTTATTAGAACGGGTGCAATATTCTGATGACATGTCGCCATGTCAAAACATCGAGTTTTCTTTGATATATCTAAGTTAAACATTAATATAAGGGAAATACGCACAAAATGAAATATACGAACAAAATGACACACCGGTTCGAAATTGGCGTGCTATAATGCTGCAGTTGTCTTATCATTACGTGACGCCGGCCATGGTCACATACCTGTGAAGTTTTGAGCGCTATTAACTCGGTCAGAAGTTCAGAACGGTGTAACTGGTACGAACGCATTTTGTGCGCGTAAAAGATGCACGCGATGCACCCAAGAAAACCAAAAACTTCGTCTGTGAAATATGTACTGCATAATTTTCGTGTTTTTCATTTATGTCATTTTGTCCGTACTATATGGACAGAATGACATTTTCTTAGAGGCTGCCAAATTTTTAATATGGTCCCTATTCAATTACGAATTAACGAATGAACCAAAGATGATTATTAAAACTAAAGACCTATAGTAACTATGTTAATTAAAAATATATTATTAAGAAATAATAGTTTAAAAAACTAAAAAACACGCTTTAAAAACTAAACTAAAAAATAATAATTTAATTCAAAAAGCGTGGGGTGCTTTTTGAGGTATTTTTATAATCAATTAATGTCAAGCACCCCACGCTTTTTAATTGAATTAAATTATTGTCTCCTTTTTTAGTTTGGTTTTTAAAGCGTGTTTTTTAGTTTATATGATATAAAGTGTGTAAAAACAAAACCGTATGTCATTTTGGACGTACTCGTACTTATTATAAATATCAACCTATCGAAATAAATTCTATAAATAACGGCGAAAACTGCATCAAAATCTATTGTGAAGTTTAGAAGGAGCAAGCCGACTGTTTTATACTATGTATAGAAGTAATATTTTATTCTTTGTTTGGTAGCTATCAACGTACCGCCCGCCACCCAAGGGCTCAGAGAACCTAGAGCAAGGTCTGTTCGTGCCAAAGCCTATCGTGTGGGAGCAGTATTACGACCCGTTGCATGTGCTGCGCCGCGCCGTGCATCGGAGAGACTTCCACGCTTCGATGGAGCGGTTTACAACGTAGTGAGTACTAGCTATTGTAGCTTGCTTGCGAGGACATCAAATTTGTGTGAATTTCGTAAGTACAGCCGGTCTATTTTGTAAAAATATCACCGTGAAGACATAGGTGAAGTGAGCTTTAACTAGTGTCAATCCTAGTGTCTCTAGTAGCGGGTGGAATGATAGGTCACTAACGTTTTCACGGTGAAATTTTATAGAATAGATCGGTTGGTCCTTATGTATGAATGTCTGAAGATGGATTTTACCATTCGTACCTATCCTTACTTTTGTCCAGGTTTATTTCCTAGTCATGCAATGCATTAAACGCATGTCCGCATGAGACGCAAGGTCAAAATCAAAATGATCACGTGTGTAACCTAACCCATCCTTCACGTTTACAGCGTCCGCGAGAAGCAGAAGGCGGGCGGCGCGGCCGAGAGCACGGCGCGCGTGCTGTGGCCCCCGCTGCGCGAGGCGGCGGCGCCGGCGGGCGGCGCGGGCGACCCGCGCGCGCTGTGCGCGTCCGGCGTGCTGCACGGCGCGCTGCTGGCCGTGCTGCACCGCGGCGTGCACCGCCGCACGCCCGACTCGTCCGCGCCGCACGCGCCGCCCGACCACGTGCTGGCGCTGGCCACCTACCTGCTGCACGTGGCCGCCGACCTGCACGCCGAGCGGCAGCAGCAGCACCACGTAAGCTGCTATATCATAACCAGCCTTATATACATGTCCCACGAAACAACGAACTGTCCAAAGGCATCTCATGAGAGAGCTAACAAACCTTGTCTAAGTTAAATCCATACGCATCGCTCACTAAAGAGAATTAATAACACCTTTACTTATAATTTGAAAATTACAGCCTTATATGATGTCTTCACTTTTTTCCAACTGTTTGACAATTGTTTGAAAGACATTATAAAATTGTGATTGATAAATTATCGACGAAACTTGATATTTTTAAAACACCATAATGTTTAGATTTAGAACAATAACTTAAAAATATTTAAATAATTACACGATTATAACTTCGTGGAACTTATTTCATTGAAGACTTCACCAGGCGTTTTTTGTGATTATGAATTATTCGTTTTAAGTCTACCTTCTACTAGTCTACTACTATTTCACTATTAAACTTCATACAAACGAGCAAAGAAACCGCGACAGTACAGAGTGGCGCGCCTGTGATGCGAAGGTTAACGTGTGTCCCGCAGCGCGACGTGATGGTGGCGGAGGGCGCGGGGCGCGGCAGCGTGAGCGGCGTGCCGCTGCTGGGCGCCTTCGCGGGCGCGGCCGTGTGCGACAACGCGCGCACCGTGGTGGCCAGCGTGCCCGCGCACAGGCCGCCCATGGCCACGCACGCCTACCCGGCGCACTACACGCATCACCAGCACTCCGACAGTGAGCATCATCTTGTCATTACACTTCATTTAGTTAATCAGACATTTTGTAACGTTTGTAGTGATAACTGAAGGAATATTACGACATGTTTAATAATTTAATGTATTTTGAAATTCAATATTTGCACACCACATGTAATGGTAGAATGTAAATGGGCCACCTTTTTAATAACGTCATACTACTTTGTACACCTACATTTTGGCAAATAAATTACTTACTTACTTATCGACAACTAGCGATCCGCCCCCAATTCTCACGGTTTTTACGATTTGTAAAAACCTCAAGACTTCTTTGAGTTTACGAGATGAGAGATAAATAATAAACCACGTAGTATCAAGGTCAACATATAAAGCAAAGACGGAGGTAGGTAAGTTTATAGTCACAAGATTTCCGTAAATTCCCTTGGGAGCAGCGCAGTACTCTCCTGGCTCAGCCTGGTGTGACGTTGCCGGCAGCGGGTGGTTTCACCAGACCCATAGTAAAACCGATGCGGCCACGCGAGTGAAATATGTACACGGCTCGGAGCTCGTTATCCGATTAAGCCGGAAAATGGTGACCTAAAACTCAGTGCACGGATGCCTTCGATATTTCCGAATTGATTTCGGCATGATAGACCGGAACTTGAAGGTAGAAAACGACACCCGTGATAAAAAACAATCAAAATTTTTGCTGCCGAAATATTTGCTTTGAACATCGTTCCTGACGGAGGTACCCTGATCCCACATTTCTTTTATCTTTGTCTCGAAATTCAAGCGGCTGATATAATAAAAACTTTTTCCAAAAAAAAAACAACCGACTTCCAAAAAAACACTACAAAGTGAAAAATAACTTTAATTTCGGAAGTCGGTGTCTTTGGAGCTGTATTTGAGTTTTTTGTCACCGCCTTCCGAAATTAAAGTTATTTTTCACTTTGTAGTGTTTTTTTGGAAGTCGGTTGTTTTTTTTTTGGAAAAAGTTTTTATTTTTCACTTTTTAGTGGTTCACATGTGCTTACCCCTTCACAGCATACTGGCGTGATGTTATGTTATGAACTGGTGTAAGCAATAGACAGAGATGAGATTTCAGCAATCCCAGTCCATTTGCTATCATTTATTGAGGAGTTCCGTTGTCTATCTCCGAAGTTCTTCATCAGATCTTCACCAAATTGAAATGGAACCACTCTGAGAAAGTACTCTTCCAAAAAATACCTAAATCGCTTTGTGTGCCTATAAAATTTGAAGAGTTCTCTCCATTTCTCCAGGATCCCATCATCAGATCCTGACTTGATCATGGGACCACCTGGGAAGTATACCCTTTCAAACAAACAAAAAAAAACAAAATTCAAATCGGTCCAGCCATCTTCGAGTAATCGGGGAACAAAAAAAAAAAAAAGGTTCCGACGAATTGATAACCTCCTCCTTTTTGAAGTCGGTTAAAAAGGAGGGCCAAATGAAATTCCAAGATGACAGCCATTTAAAAATCGAATGTGTTTTCAATACAATGATAATTCTGTCCCAGGTGACACAGAATGGGAACCTTCAGAGAACGAGACGACGCGAATACCACTGCTCACGACATCCACGTCGCTACCCGCCACCAGCACGGCACTCGCGGTACCGACAGCTTTGCAGGTAACTTATAGCTTTTTATTTTACTGTATATGCTCACTAGGGTATTCATATTTTAAATAACCTATCCGACTGGTATCGAAAATATACATGAATGAACTTATTACGACAATTTATGAAAAAATGGAGAAGTTAGTCGCTTTTCAATCAATCAATCATTTATTTGCAACGAATGTAGGTTACTTACATTGAAATACAGGTGGAGTAGATAAGAGAGAAATGAGAGATGAAAGATGATTAGAGTGAAAATTATTCTAACCTTGACATTCAAAATGGTCATTGTTCGATCAATGGCGTGAAGTTTCGGCGTTCCTGTGTTGTGTTATAAGACACCAGCAGTGCTGTCTACCTAGCAAATACTTAAAAACGCATACAACTTCGCCATTTTTTGAGATATTTAAAGTTTTTTGAACTGTGACTCAATTTTATTCTGCATGTCGAAAACAAATTTGTCAAATGTTCTTTCGAAATAAAAACATGTTTTTATTGTTTTTTTTTTTTTGTTTAAAATTAGTTGAATGTAATGCACCAGGTGTCGCGAGGTGATTCTATGACAGACGACCAATCAGACGGCGGCGGGGACGCGCCGCATATACGAGCTTTAGAGGTGCGTAATAACAACATGGTTGATTAGATATAATGTTGCACGATTTCGTCATGCTGGAGTCCTAATGCGGTCGGTAAATTTTCGTTGCTGACTATGTTTTATCTAGATTGACTCAGTTTTTCTAGGGCGTCTGCGTTGGAAGATCACAGTCATTTAAAAATAAATGTAACATTTATTTTCGTATGCGTGTGTTTCTGTGCTACTAGAATAATAAAAAAAGAAACAACATCAATAACCACGATCACAGAATAAAAACGTTGAACATCAACGTCATAATATTATGTTCTATTATGCGCGACTTTGGCAGGGCACGCTGAACATTCTCGGTCGTTTACGATGCCTCTTTTTCTACCAATATTAGATTTAATTGCAAACAGTAATGTGGTGAATCTTGTTATTGTATACAGGATGTAACGGACGACAGTCAAGCCTTAGCACTGCAGACTTTTGACGATGAGATGAGCCTGGCCATCGCGACTTCATCAGACCTGGACACACCACCCGTACCTATTGAATATGGTAAGTTCATTCTAAATATTAGACATGGGTCACAAACGGCTATTTCAAGTTTGTTTGACAGAATCCTAGGTCATTCACAATCAATCGTGTTACTGACATACGGACCTGCATTCACTGTACGTAAGTCAGACTGACTTAAGAAGGCATGAGGCATGTAAGATTGGTGGAATTTGTGCGTCTTAACGTGTTCAATCTGTGTCAATGTTAAGCTAAGGTAACCCACATTCACTGGTTGGATTCCCGCCCTGGGACCTAGAGGCGAGAGCTCTCGCTTCATTGTACCTATAACGCAAGGAGCGCATTTAAACGAGTACTCGATGAATAAGCGTATATATATATAAACGATATTTGTAACTGTTTTCAAAACAGTAATTTCTTATTATACGCTGATGATCTTAAGGTATTTAGAATAATAAAAAACACTGTCGATAGCAGCCTTCTGCAGGAAGACTTGAATAGATTATCTGATTTTTGTAATATAAATAAATTAAAACTAAGCATCCCTAAGTGTAAATACATAACTTTTACTAAAAATAAAAATGTAATAGCCTACGATTATTCACTCTGTAATAAGACTCTATTTAAGGAAACCTATATCTGTGACTTGGGCGTCCTTCTTGATTGCAAACTTCACTTAAATTTACATATAGATAAAATTACTGCTAAAGCATTTCAAATGTATAACTTTGTTATGAGAACCACGTCTGACTTTAAATGACCAGCCACATATCTGTATTTATTTAATTCTTTAATTCGCCCACATGTAGAATATGCTTGTATGATCTGGGATCCTTATTATATTAAATATGAGACTGCAATCGAGAGAGTTCAGCGTAAGTTCCTCAGTACATTGCAGTACAAATGTCGCATCGCACGACTACCGTATAAAGACGCCTTAAATAAGTTTGGACTGTTAACATTGCGCTCTAGACGCTTGTTGCTGCAAGGAATGATGCTCCATGGACTTGTACATAATAGGTTTGATTGCTCAGATTTGATAAACAAAATATATTATATTGTACCTAGAACAGTCATGAGACGTGAGGCGCGCTCTTATCCACTGTTTGCTACGACTCCCTGTCGTACAAATGCGGGAGAGAGAGCGCCGCTGCAGAGATTGGTTCAGGCTTACAACAATAATTTTAACGAAATCGATGTTTTTGCCATAACTAAACATAAATTTAAAAAACTAATTATTAAGCGTCTTGCTCAAAATTGTTGATTGTTTTGTGGTATTTAAGTATGTTTTAACTTTTTTGCTATTTGGATTTTAAGATTACCAACTAAATGTAAGTTGTTGTTATAGGTATATTGATTTTACTTAATTTTAGCAATTACATTCGTATTTAAGCTAGTAACACGTGGAAACGTAGTGGATTGTACATTTACCTATAGCATACTGTGTATCTAGTTATAATATACAATGTACGATTGTTTGTTTTCCCAAATAAAATAAAATAAGCAAACGCTTGTTAAGGTTAAAACTAAAACAATACATTTCATGTGGCAATGCTCGGACAACATCCATGAGGATTTACCACCCCACAAAAAAAGTAACCCATATTAAAATATTAATAAAAAAATGATATCTTTGTAGACATGGATGGCGACGAATGGAGTGTCAGCGTACGCGGCACAACGCCCGCGTTACCTGCGCCACACAACCCGCCCGCTATACAAGACGTGCCGAGACCTACTGAGCCACGCGCAGAACCTTCCACCAGCAACCAGGTTAGTTCAATATAAAAATAAATAATAGTTTCAAAAATTAAAAAACACGCTTTAAAAACCAAACTAAAAAAGGAGAAAATAATTTAATTCAATTAAAAAGCGTGGGGTACTTTTTGAGGTATTTTTATAATCACTTAATGTCAAGCACCCCACGCTTTTTAATTGAATTAAATTATTTTCTCCTTTTTTAGTTTGGTTTTTAAAGCGTGTTTTTTAGTTTTTTAAACTATTATTTATTTTCTATTTTTTTAGTTCTGCTAACTACAAAAACGTGTTTTTTTTCCATTTTTTGAATTTTTCTCTTTTCTTTAATTTTCTCATTTTTTTTTTAAATTATTGAATTGTTATCGGTCCTCGGTAAGTTTACAAAGTTTCAATGAAATCTGACCGTTTAAAGTGGGTCAAAATCGCGTTCTAAGGAGTCGGTTACATACAAACTTACAAGTGAAGCTAATATAAAGCGTGTAAAAACTAGCGAGTTGCGTTCACTTACGGTTGGTTATAATTATGGTCTTTACGTCAGAAAATATCCCACGGGAACGTACTAAAGGGATTAAAAATACCGCGTTAACCTGTCCGACACCGCTGCGCCGCGCCCTTGGCTAACGCTATAGTAGGCAGCGATTTGCGATGCGATTGGAAGACCGAAACGAAGTAATCATGGTATGGCTACATTATAAGCTAAAATCCGCCGTACATTCGGCGATGATCGCTGATATGTTGATGTGATTACAGTAATGTTGTTCCTATCGCTTAAAGAAATCAAAGATCGCTAGTACTCATTGATGTACGGTGTAGCCATATACGTGAGCATTCATTAATTTGTTTTAATCGCTCATGTGTCGCAGGTCGCGTCGCGGTGTATCGTAGCCTCAGCCAGACACGTGCGCGGCGCGGCGGGGCCGCAGTGCAGGGCGCTCCACTCAGCCCCGCGTCCCGCCGCGCCGCGCATACCTAAGCGCGGTACAGCGGTATCGGGCAGGCTATAATCTTTCTTATTCTAAGTCCACTTTACAATTTTTGACGTTTTTATTTTGCTCTCAGGTTCAACTACATACGCAGTCCGACGACTCGATCCCTGTGAATGAGTCGATAATATCCTTACTACTAAAACTACACTCGCAGCTGTCTGGCAGACTGGACTCATTCTCATTGGACGAGCCCGCTCCCGACACACAAGAACCTATTGGTAATTATTCTAGAATATACAGTTCTGGGTGAGAGAGTGATGCACAGTATTCTTTAATTTTCATCAAGACGAAGAAATAATAACTTGTTTCTTTATGGATTCAAACAGACTATATACCTCTTTATGAAACTGCCCTATGCCTAGAGTATTGTAGCCATTTGTAACAGCAATCGTAATGTATGGCCGTTCTAATACTGCCACTGAATTTGGCGCAAATAGACTCACTTTAAAAGATAATGTTTTTTTTTATTTACTTGGTTATGTTTTGCATCACTCGAGTATCGCGAATATTTAGATTTAAAGGCTTTGGCAAGTGCCAGTATAATATTTGTACCTGTCGGTCCCCAGGCGACGGGCCGTACTTCATCGGGCGCGTGCTGCGCAAGCTGGCGGCGCTGGACGCGCGCTGCGCGGCGTCCATCGCGCACGTGCGGCACAGCCTGTGGCCGCACCAGCGGGAGCGGCAGGCCGAGCAGCGCGCGCGGTGAGCACATGGGCACGGCACGAATGCGCGCGTGTCGTGGCACTCCATAGCAAGGGCGAGGCGGGGGCATGGGGCTATGACCCGCCCTCCCACGTTGGGGCTCGGTCGACCACTGATAACTTCTCAAATCTCATGGATAAGTGAAAAGAAAAACACTTTGTATGATGGCAAACACATACGCAAACGACATTCATAATATGACCATGTGCTATTATTATAATTACGATGATGCACCAAATCGTCATTTAGTAAATACTGTTAGCACGACTTCAAGTTTGATTTATCTGGGTTGTTACGCCCTCTTAAGGACATTCCCTGCTCTGATTTTGACATTGCTAAAAAATACCATTACTGCAATAATGGCGCATGAATGTTTTTATATTACAATCTGGAGTAATTGTATTTTATTTTCCAACAGAGAACGCCGCGAAAAAGAAGAGCGTTCCCGTCGCGCACGCGAACGACAACAACAACTAATGCGCGAGTTCGCTCGGCGACAACAACAGTTCATGTCGGCCATGCAGAGCTTAGACGGCGCAGAAGCGGGCGCCATGGAGTGGGAGGAGGAGGAAGCTGTCGAGAGGGACTACGACTGCGTCATCTGCAACACTACCACGCCCACCACAGTTGCCGACCCTATAGGACTAGTGGTCTTGCTACAGGTATTATATTACTAGCTTTTGCTCACGGTTTAGCCTGCATGGATGTCGGTAATCGCGTAAAAAATAGCCTTATGTCCTTCTCCATATCCCAGGCTATATCTCTGCCAAATTTCATGACGATCGGTTCAGCGGTTTAGGCGTGACAGACAGACTCGTCGCATTTATAATATTATTAGGGATTTGCTAGAATAGGGGTTCTAGCCGTGACACGCGACTTCCTCTGCGAATCAGGTAAAAAAAGTAGCCTGTGTCCTTACCCAGGTCATGGTCTATCTGTTTTTCAAATTTCATCCAAATCCATTCAGCCTTTATAGCGTGAATACGTAACAAAGAAACTTACTTCCGTATTTATACTATTAGTGGAATTATGTGTGTATTATTTTACTTAGTGAGATTCGGAACAGTTTGCTAAGAATTTAATCCACATGACTTTTTACGACACCTTCGATATTACCTAAGACGACGCGTTTCTAGTTAGCGTTCTGTTCCAGGAAACCCCCAACATAAAATAATTAACAGCAAAAAAAAATGTAATAAAATATAATTTGTTTCTATAAGCGGGAGCAAAGTAGCTCTTTTCTCCACTAGACTTTTTAGCGGGCAACAATTAGATTTGAATTTGGAGCATGAATCGTTAATTGAAACCGAACGCAAATTGTATAAATTACTGGCTGTAAGTGTTGGCTGTACGGTGCGATGAGGCGCGGTAACTAAAAAAAAAACATAAGCGCGCGATTTACTTCCCTGTTCTTGTAATCTGTACAGACTTTATTGTATTTTCCAAAAAAAATAGTTCTACGTTGACTTCTGAAAGTGATAGTGCATTAACTCCTGAAACAATAAAAATAGAAGCTAATAACGTCATACAAAAATCCACAACTATATTAATTCCAAATAAAACAGTGACAGTAAATTTTCAACTCTGGGCCAGTGTATCAAATATAAATATAAATTTGTAATTGACTTTTTTACATTCATGTCATTTTTTTTATTAAACTTATTCATTAATTATTTAAAAGTGTCTCTTATTTATTTTAGATGAAAAGTAGAGTATATGACTCGAGAGCAAAAATATTTTTCCCTCAGGCGTTGTACTTTGAATTATTCTTCACTACGCTCAGGATTCTATTTTAGAATCCCTCGTTATGCTCGAGATTCTATTCTACAATCCTGAGCGTAGGTCTGGATTCAAAATAGCGCCCTCATCGTAAAAATATTATTTTGCTCCCTTGTCATACAATCTACTAATCCTGCAGTGTTGAAAGCGCAGGTTACTAACAAGATTCCCCCCGCAGTCCACGTCGGTGCTGGGCCACCGGCGGCGCGCGGGCGGCGGGTCCGCGCGCCTGGCGCTGTCGGAGGCCGACCGCGCGGGCCTGCAGCAGCAGCACGACACCACGGCCGCCGCGCACCACTACCGCCTGCACGACGAGCTGCACCAGCACTTCGACCAGGTAGGCACGGGGACTCGGCAGCAGGACTGGCGCTGTCGGAGGCCGACCGCGCGGGCCTGCAGCAGCAGCACGACACCACGGCCGCCGCGCACCACTACCGCCTGCACGACGAGCTGCACCAGCACTTCGACCAGGTAGGCACGGGGACTCGGCAGCAGGACTGGCGCTGTCGGAGGCCGACCGCGCGGGCCTGCAGCAGCAGCACGACACCACGGCCGCCGCGCACCACTACCGCCTGCACGACGAGCTGCACCAGCACTTCGACCAGTTAGGCACGGGGACTCGGCAGCAGGACTGGCGCTGTCGGAGGCCGACCGCGCGGGCCTGCAGCAGCAGCACGACACCACGGCCGCCGCGCACCACTACCGCCTGCACGACGAGCTGCACCAGCACTTCGACCAGGTAGGCACGGGGACTCGGCAGCAGGACTGGCGCTGTCGGAGGCCGACCGCGCGGGCCTGCAGCAGCAGCACGACACCACGGCCGCCGCGCACCACTACCGCCTGCACGACGAGCTGCACCAGCACTTCGACCAGGTAGGCACGGGGACTCGGCAGCAGGACTGGCGCTGTCGGAGGCCGACCGCGCGGGCCTGCAGCAGCAGCACGACACCACGGCCGCCGCGCACCACTACCGCCTGCACGACGAGCTGCACCAGCACTTCGACCAGTTAGGCACGGGGACTCGGCAGCAGGACTGGCGCTGTCGGAGGCCGACCGCGCGGGCCTGCAGCAGCAGCACGACACCACGGCCGCCGCGCACCACTACCGCCTGCACGACGAGCTGCACCAGCACTTCGACCAGGTAAGCACGGGGACTCGGCAGCAGGACTGGCGCTGTCGGAGGCCGACCGCGCGGGCCTGCAGCAGCAGCACGACACCACGGCCGCCGCGCACCACTACCGCCTGCACGACGAGCTGCACCAGCACTTCGACCAGGTAGGCACGGGGACTCGGCAGCAGGACTGGCGCTGTCGGAGGCCGACCGCGCGGGCCTGCAGCAGCAGCACGACACCACGGCCGCCGCGCACCACTACCGCCTGCACGACGAGCTGCACCAGCACTTCGACCGGGTAGGCACGGGGACTCGGCAGCAGGACTGGCGCTGTCGGAGGCCGACCGCGCGGGCCTGCAGCAGCAGCACGACACCACGGCCGCCGCGCACCACTACCGCCTGCACGACGAGCTGCACCAGCACTTCGACCAGGTAGGCACGGGGACTCGGCAGCAGGACTGGCGCTGTCGGAGGCCGACCGCGCGGGCCTGCAGCAGCAGCACGACACCACGGCCGCCGCGCACCACTACCGCCTGCACGACGAGCTGCACCAGCACTTCGACCAGGTAGGCACGGGGACTCGGCAGCAGGACTGGCGCTGTCGGAGGCCGACCGCGCGGGCCTGCAGCAGCAGCACGACACCACGGCCGCCGCGCACCACTACCGCCTGCACGACGAGCTGCACCAGCACTTCGACCAGGTAGGCACGGGGACTCGGCAGCAGGACTGGCGCTGTCGGAGGCCGACCGCGCGGGCCTGCAGCAGCAGCACGACACCACGGCCGCCGCGCACCACTACCGCCTGCACGACGAGCTGCACCAGCACTTCGACCAGGTAGGCACGGGGACTCGGCAGCAGGACTGGCGCTGTCGGAGGCCGACCGCGCGGGCCTGCAGCAGCAGCACGACACCACGGCCGCCGCGCACCACTACCGCCTGCACGACGAGCTGCACCAGCACTTCGACCAGGTAGGCACGGGGACTCGGCAGCAGGACTGGCGCTGTCGGAGGCTGACCGCGCGGGCCTGCAGCAGCAGCACGACACCACGGCCGCCGCGCACCACTACCGCCTGCACGACGAGCTGCACCAGCACTTCGACCAGGTAGGCACGGGGACTCGGCAGCAGGACTGGCGCTGTCGGAGGCCGACCGCGCGGGCCTGCAGCAGCAGCACGACACCACGGCCGCCGCGCACCACTACCGCCTGCACGACGAGCTGCACCAGCACTTCGACCAGGTAGGCACGGGGACTCGGCAGCAGGACTGGCGCTGTCGGAGGCCGACCGCGCGGGCCTGCAGCAGCAGCACGACACCACGGCCGCCGCGCACCACTACCGCCTGCACGACGAGCTGCACCAGCACTTCGACCAGTTAGGCACGGGGACTCGGCAGCAGGACTGGCGCTGTCGGAGGCCGACCGCGCGGGCCTGCAGCAGCAGCACGACACCACGGCCGCCGCGCACCACTACCGCCTGCACGACGAGCTGCACCAGCACTTCGACCAGGTAAGCACGGGGACTCGGCAGCAGGACTGGCGCTGTCGGAGGCCGACCGCGCGGGCCTGCAGCAGCAGCACGACACCACGGCCGCCGCGCACCACTACCGCCTGCACGACGAGCTGCACCAGCACTTCGACCAGGTAGGCACGGGGACTCGGCAGCAGGACTGGCGCTGTCGGAGGCCGACCGCGCGGGCCTGCAGCAGCAGCACGACACCACGGCCGCCGCGCACCACTACCGCCTGCACGACGAGCTGCACCAGCACTTCGACCAGGTAGGCACGGGGACTCGGCAGCAGGACAGTGCTCAAGAATGGATCGATCTTATTTTCGGCATCAGCATTCCCTATAAAACAGCTTATTATAACTTAACGAACCTGCCATTTTTTTTATAAATCAGCCTCTGTCTGCTGTTAAAATTATTCAAAGAATATTCGAAAAGAGAAAACGAAAGAACTCAATTATTACCATATACAAACTGTATTAAATTTCCAATACCGGATAGATAACTATTTTTTGGAACAAAATTCTTAAAAGCAGTTTATGGTAGAAGGAAATTGTAGAAATCGTAACGTAACGAAAAAAGCGTTATTCGCCCTCCATACGACATGCTTGTTTATTATACATAGAGACAGAGAGACATTGTAAAAAATGTCATTGTTTTTGAGGGTCAGAAAGCCGATAGTGAGATTAAACTGAGAATATAAGGTGTTGACAACGAAAATAGGAGTAGAAGCTTCACAAATATAAGAGTAAAATGACGGAATAAAAACGAATTGCCATGAATGATGCTTTACTACAGCTTGGAATATAATATTATGTAGTAAGGGCTGTCACTTACTAATTTTGATTTAGATATTTAATTAGTTTATTTTAAATGACGAGGTTGGTTTACAAATTGAAGATCTACGTTTTAAAATTACGAGAATTAGAGATCTACGTTTTGGAATGGGCAACTAGCTTCAACTTTCCAACTGGTCGACTTTTTGACAATTCAAAAGTACCTGTAAATGGTTTAATTGAAATAAATGCTTTGAGTTTGAGTTTGAAGAATGCGCGGCTATTTGAAGTATTTGGTTTTTCATAGGTTATTATTTGTCATGATTTATGTCATGTTCGCTTTTGCGAGCTCGGATTGAAGTGGCGTCCTTTTTCAACCTCTTGATTTGAATGAATCTTGCGACGGTATAAAAACATAAGTCGAGTCATGTATTAAAACATTTTTTGACTTATGTGCTTTAGTCCGTCGACATGAATTTTGTTTTTGAGGGTACCGATGCGACTATTTCGCATTATAATAGTGTATATCAGTACTCATAGACACCAGTGTCATGCCAAGAGTAAATGTCGAAAATGGAATGTCCAGCACGTGTGTGTGTGCAGGAGTCGTGGCTGACGAGCGTGTCGGTGGGCTGGGAGGGCGGCGTGCACGTGGCCACGTGCGGGCACCACCTGCACCTGCGCTGCCTGCACGCCTACCTGCGCGCGCTGGCGGCGCCGCAGCGCCCGCACAACCTGCACGTGGAGCGCGGCGAGTTCCTGTGCCCCGTGTGCCGCCAGCTGGCCAACTGCGTGCTCCCGCTGGCGCCGCACCCGCCCACGCCGCGCGCGCACCGGCCCAGCGCGCAGCTCATACACGACATGCTGGAGCGGGACCATCCGCCGCCCGTGAGGCTTATGCATTATTTATTATAGTCTTCTAGCTTTCGAATCCGTATTCAAAATAAAGATAAAAAGCGTTCACCGCTTTTTTTGGACTGATTACTTTCCAAATCAATTTATGAGTATTGGTGCATCATCCCAAATACGAATCTGGAGACTCAATTGATTATCACACCGTATTTGCTACAAAAAATGATTTTAAAATGTAATCTCTTGTAATTGTGATCTTTGTAATCAACTTGCGAATAAGACAAAAAAGAATGACCTGTATCCATTCTCAGGCACCAAGTCGACTCTCGGAAGCGATGGGCAAAGCAATGGAAGACATGACGGCCACAGCGGGCGGCAAGCTCAAACAGCGCTACGGGTCATCTCCGGCCGCCATCTTCACGTTCGTGGCGTCACTGGTCAGGACCAACCTGGAGTGCGAGCTGGTGCAGCGGGGCGGCACGCTGCAGACGTGCGTGGCGCCGCGGTATAAGCTGAGGAATGAGTGTATAGGTATGTTGGATTATTGTAATTACTAATGATCGCTCAATGGTCGAAATTCGACCATAATTCATTAAAAACTCACCACAATGTCCAGCCTAATAACACAGGGTCAAATTAAATTAAATATCGATCGAGCTATCACGTGTATGAAGTTTTGCCAGTTAATTTCATTTAACCTTCTATAGCGGTGCCCGCAACCTATAGGCGATTGTCAGTTAGGTCGTCTCTTTAATTTGTAGGGCTTTTTGAGTTTGTTCTTTTCCTTAGTTCCAACTAGAGACGCCACGAATAGTGATAATACCGAATATTTAGTCAGTCGGCCGAAGCGCTGAAAATTCGCTTTTACATTTCGCGGGTGAAAGCTTGCCTGTCTCATTCATTGACTTAACCGGTACATCTCATTGTAGTGTGCGTGGTAAGCGACACCTCGAGTGTTGTTTCATTTGCGAATTGTTTCACGACACGCATTATTTGAAAACCATGCCTAGATCCCAGCCGTGGGAACATTATAGGTTCATTATTATTATGCTTTGCTTAGATCGGATGGGAGACTCTTATAAGTGGTGGGTAGCAAACACAAAACAGTATATGAGTCTGATAGAATTTGTTAAGATTTATTTATTTATTGTCTTCTGGCAGTAGTTTATAGTGGGATGCTATTTTTAGAAGCAGGCATAGTTTATGAGGCAACATGTAATAGGTTTGCTATCGACAAATGTAGACTAAATTGTTTTCATTTGTTCCAATTTAGCATTGATAGATTTTATAAACTAGGTAAGTGTAAAAAATAAAATTGTTTTTGAAGTAAATACAGTTTTGGGTGTGTAAAATGTTTTTTATTATTATTTGCCATTCGTGTTCGGCCGAATATTAAAAAGTAGTCAAATAGGCCGAATACCGAAGAGTAACCGAACATTTCATTCGTTTTCTTAGTTTTTGCGCTATAATAGTTCTAGTAGATCTCGAGCGCACATCATGTGCATACTATAATGTTGAAATTGCAATGATTAACAAACAACTAGGGAGTTGAAATGTCGCATGCATCGGTAAAAGCAACGTCCGTCCCCAGTGCCCCTGCTGGTGGTGGCGGGCGCGCACTCGCGCGTGCTGAGCAGCGCGGGCGCGGGCTTCGGCGCCCTGGACGCCTGGCGCGCGCTGGCGCCGGCGCCGGGCAGCGCGGCGGCGCCGGGCGGCGCGGCCACGGCGCCCGTGCCGGCGGCGGCGGCGGCGGCGCGGCCGGTGCCGCTGCTGCTGCGCGACCCGCTGGCGCTGCTCATGCAGTTCCTGCTGCTGGCGCCGCCCACGCCGCCCTACTTGGACATGCGTGAGTATGACAAACGAAATGGATTTCTACATCTTGTAACATCAAACGAAAACTGATATTTTTTGGTATTATTGGTAAAAATTCTTTAATATTCTCATAAAATTACATTTTTATTCAAACCTGATTATGTGGACGCACAAGTCATTTCCATACCATGTAAAAAATATTACCTTTTATTTATGTATTTGTAAGGTAAAATTAATCCGAAAATCATTATTACCAAACTATTCTAAACAACATAATTCACACATCCTAATGATCTAAATACCTTTACAACTAGTTTGAACCAAGACTTAACAAAGAGAACATGTTTGAACAACCAATTAGTTAGCGCATTATTTTACATCTCTTCACTTATCACATATTGGTTATTTACAATATAATTTTTACGTATATTTTCTTTGCTTGCATCAAGCACACTTACAATACCAATATCATTATTTAGACAATTCAACAATATTCATTCGAAACTTTCAAACGAATCTTTAGATTTAAAATCCTCCGGATTATGATAATGTATGTTAAACAATTAAGTTGTCTCTTGCATATTAAGAACTGTATTTGATTAAATACACAATTGACTAACTCCTTAACTATTCTGTATCCACAGAGGAATTCACCTGCATAGTTCGAGCCTTATACGCCCTCAGCTACTACCAAGTGGTTTGCCAATTCATCGCAAATGGCAGTGCTGAAGGTCGGGCCGCACTAGCCGGTCCGGCCCGGCCTGGCGAGCCCGCAGGCCTAAGAGCGGCCGCAAAACTGATGTTAGGAGCACTGGCCGGGTCGGACCTATTCACTGAAGATGGTCCACCCGCACCAGGAGAACATAAAGTGCCGGATCTTGCTAATATGGAGAAAGAGGTATGCGGTTATACGAGTACTTGTGTTTGACGAAGTTTTTTTGACTGACTGGCACTGTGAAATGGCATGCCCTTTGCTAAACTCCCCTTTGAAGTAAGTCAGTCGTAAGTACAAGTGGAGTGTGCCAACCATGCCCTGTGGCCCACAGCTGCAGGAGCTGCTGCTGCCGTTCCTGCGCATCGCCGCGCTGCTGCGGCACCACCTGTACGGCGCCGAGCTGCCCGAGGTGGCCACGCCGCGCCAGGAGTTCGTGCGCCTGGCCTACTACCTGGAGCTGGTGACGGACGGCATGGAGTGGTGCGAGTGGGCGGCGGGCCGCGCGCTGGCGCCGCACAGTGCGCAGGCCGCGCGTCTCTGGGCGCGGGAGCTGGCCGGCGCCGCCGCCAGGGGGCAGCTCGCTGTGAGTGGAACTGTGCTACTTGTGTTACCATACTAAACCTAATAGAGTTGAGGTACTCAACCATTTTGCTTAAAGACTGAACGATAAAAATTATTTCAATTCAAACTAAACCATTTTTATCATTCGCTATAAAACTTAAAAAAAAAACATCTGTAAGATGTGGAATATAAGAATAATTAATAAGTAATTTATTAATAAAAATAATTTCCTTTTTTTTATTTCTTCTAATAGAAAGAAACTAAATACATTACCTTACTACTGAAAAACAAAATATGTAGTAAATTCTACAATTTTTAATAGTTCATATTATAATGTTTTTAAGATAAGTTATTAAATTTAAAATAAAAAAAATGCATGTAAGTATATAGTTTAAAGTTCACTCAATTTCGTTCATTCTTACACCACCTCACTACCTTTTTAATTTGTCAGAATCTTGTAACCCTTCAACTGTCAAGTTACTGAATACAATTAAAAGTCCAAATATAGTGTTAAGTTTATTTTCAACAATTTTTAACATCTTCGTTAAATTGGATCATCTGAATTAGTAATGTTATACTTTCTTCCACACTACTCGGTACACTGTGGACGTGTGTAACTATGCTTTGCTCCTCGAGCATTGATTTTACTTTCTGCTAAGTAATTTGTGATTCGATAAGTGTAATAAGTTGAGATTCTAGTCGGTTCTAGTGTTTTAATAAGGAAATCTCTTTCACTGGGCCGCCCTAGAGAGAAAATAATGTATAATAATATGTGTTGTTACAAATTGGCCTCGTCGCCTGATAACGATATAGAACTTACACACGTTATTTCAACTTTCTGAATAATCTTCAGGAAAGAGTTGTTAAAGGCTAAAAATAACATCAAAGCTATTTGGAGAGCCTGCAGTCAAAGCCATCACTAAAGAGTTTAGATTTCAGCCCCAGTCACCCGATGATCTTATCGTGGTCTCTAACTGATGTAAATTCGTCTATCAACCAAATAAACAAAAAAAAGCAAAGCTAACTAATTGGTTGCCAATGTTGCCATTATAGAAAATGTTTAAACGATCATCTCATAGTAACCTTTTTCAATACTGATACAAATGTTGTTATTGAGTCACTTTAACCTGATTGCGTTTAAGTTGAAATAATCAATGTTTATGAGGAACTTTGGCTCCTGACATACAAGTGTCATTTTACTTAGTCCAAGAGCCAGCAGTTCAAGCTGCTTTCGAGCACCCCTTGTATAATCATGTTTAGTGTGACTACTCTTTGTACAATTAACATATTATTGTATTTATTATAAACAATTTTTACTTAACTGTGCCAGAAGTTGTTTTATTGATAAAAACAACAAAATTTTTACGAAAATGCATAGTATGAATCATCGATGCCATAGTGTTGGTATGCGTCTTCAAAAATTCACCTGTGTATACACAGTAAGTGAACGTATGCATAATAATAGTATATGCTGATATAGAAAAAAAAACCAAATAAGACGCATTCCCACCGCCGTTCGCCCCCCGCTAGTCCATAGAGCGTCGCCCTACAGTGCTCCGCCCGCAGGTGCGGCGCGTGCTGCGCTGCATGGCCGTGGAGTGGTGCCAGCCGGCGCTGCTGGCGCTGCCGCGCGACTACGACCGCCTGTTCACGTACTACCACGAGCGCGTGTGCCTGCAGTGCGGCGCCGTGCCCAAGGAGGCCAGCGTGTGCCTGCTGTGCGGCACGCTGGTGTGTCTCAAGCAGCCCTGCTGCCGCCAGCACCAGGTGGCCGAGGCGGTGCAGGTACGGACATCTCACTCAGTAGCCCGCAAGGCCATCGGCCTCTGCTAACGTCCGCGACGAAGCCAGCGCGGACAGAGTTTCTCTCATCCGTCATGGTCATCTACATTCGACGACGGGCGTCAACCTAATGGTAGCTAACCACAACTTCCCATGGTAAAAGTGAATTTGACGGCCGTGGAAAGCTAGATTGTTGCAACAAATGGCCTAAAACCTTCAGAGATAGGGGCCATTCAAGTATTACGTAAGCACTACAGGGGAGCGGGGGGTTCTTTGCTTTGCTTATTTTTGATGATATGGGGGATGGGGGGTCTGGATGGTGATTACATCAGCAGTATTTTTTATTTTACTTTTTTGGATTTTCTACAAAATTTTGTCGATTTTGTTTTGAACACATATGGCAACCCTACTTGTCTATGAATGGCTCAAAGAAAACGATGACGATATCCCAAAATCACACGAAAGTGAGCAGACACATAACATTGAGCAGCAAACATCCAATGTCATCGAAGACTTAAGTCATGGGTTCGTGTGTCATGGACTAAAGACTGTTAATTTGAATGAATACACCAAAATCTTAAAAGAAGTTTGTTTTGTTCGTTAAATATTATAATAACTAAATACCATCTTTAAAAAAATTGCTTAAATAAATATTATATGCGTTAAAGTCCTCTATTCCAAGCCTATTCCTTATTTCTAGACTTATAACTGCTGCTCATGAATCAATAAATAAACCAGAACACATTGAAAAATGCATGTATCAATGTTTACGTGAGCACGAAAGGGGGGGGGGGGGGGGTAAGAGCATTGCTTACTTTTGCTGACGAGGGGGAGGACGGGAGTTACAAATTGCAAAAAATCTGCTTACGTAATGCTTGAATGGCCCCATAAAACTGGTTAGTATCAGCAATCTTGGTCTCAGGGGCATAATTAATCAAACCAACAGGCGACAATTTGATGATTTTGCACGTTTCTTTCATACATTTTCTGCTTTATTAAACAGCACCTGTCGTGAAGATGTGTCAATTTAGTAATTTTTGATAAATTTGTAGCATTGTCAGTTGAATTAAATAGGCCCCAGTGCCGATACCCTCTTTTGAAAGACTTTTAAGACACATCTCCGAGTAAGCCTAGTGTTCTTCACACTAACATTCCGAGCTCGCTTCGAGTATTCCGGGCTAATGACAAGCTGGTTCCCTGCAGCACGCGATGGAGTGCGGCGGCGGCACGGGCATCTTCCTGGTGGTGACGTCCACCTACATCATCGTGATCCGCGGCCGCCGCGCCTGTCTGTGGGGCTCGCTGTACCTGGACGACTACGACGAGGAGGACCGCGACCTCAAGTGAGTACACCACGTTATGTACGACATCAGCATAGCACGTGCGCAGCGCACGGGTGACTATAATACACCTACAATTTGCCAGTTATCTAGAACTCCTAGTCTCAGTGTAGAAAGCGAGCCTATTGTGGTTAAAAATTCATATCTTTTCGAATATTATTATTATTAAATAGAGCGTTTTTTAAAAAAACGTCGGCAAGATTCTCCAAGCCTTTTTACTAAAATTGCAATTCTGTACCGCCCTCAAAGATATGAGAATTTAATCAATAATGATATTCAATAAGCCATCCATGTTTGATGTCTAACTTTCTAGTTTATTTACCAAATCTGAAAGACTTTTAAATAAAGATTCATTCAATAGGTAATAAGGAAGTTTTTTCACTGTTTATGCTTCTATTTCATCTAACCAAAACCTTCCGTCCACAGACGCGGCAAACCCCTCTACCTAAGCCAAGACCGCTTGGAACTGCTCCAGGCACAATGGCTGGCTCACCGGTTCGACCACACGAAGCGCACGTGGGTGTGGCACCGCGACTCGCTCTGAAACGTGCTGCCCACTCCACCGCCCTACCGTGCCTGACGCGACGGACCACTCTGTGGGATATGTAGCCAGGAGGGATGCTGCTAGGATATATAGGCGCCTGAACAACATTCACAAGGCGGCGTTGTTGGCAATCATTTGCGAAATTGTATTGACAAAACAAAATGGCGACGTTAGTACCGATTTTGGCCACGTGCCACAATAACCTTGTAAAATTGCAATAATGCGGATAGAAAGTAAACTAGGGTTGGTATGATGTACTTTAGACAGTGGTTCAGTTAAGATGTTGCCAAAACTTGGACTGTAAAACGATCTCAGATGTCAGGTGACTCTACAAATGTTTCGTCCCAAATGGGATGCTTAATGTCGCTGGTCTACTGTATGGAGTTAGATATAAAAAGGGTAGATGTGTGTTGCTGTGGATTGGAAATATTTGAAGATTATATCAACTAGGTCCACAGGGCACTGCTGGGGGCATAAAAACTCCACGAAACTACGTTATTTGCCAACTTTACTTAGTGGAGACAATTTTACACTCTGGTTACGAATATTAACAGAACGTAAGTCATCTAAATCATTCAAGTTGAATTTAGCTGATTTTCATTGTATGTTTTATAATCGGACTTATTTGATGTGTCAAATAAAGCTGAACACAGAGTTCGGTTAGGTCGTAGTATTAGAGCCACTTACAAGTAAATCTCGATTGGAAGCAGTCGAATAAGTAGATAAAACACGACTGTACGTGTACGGGATCTGTCGGACCTACTTGTTGAGTCGCAAAAACTTGCCTTGAGTCATCGCCAATAGACATTCACTAAATTGTCTGTTAGCCCGCTTAGGTCAATATTACAGTTATTTATATTAATAAACAACTAACTTTATTGGTCAGCCAACGTCAAGCAATTAGAACTTGTTACTTAGAAGTTCAGTTTTAAATATTAAAATAATCACAAATGTAATGTGTTAGATAACAAAATTATATTATTGCGTCAATTGAGCCTTACTTTAACACCAATTATAGCTGTCGTATTAACAGATTTGAATAGTTATTTACAAATTGTATTTAAAATATATATCTCTGTTCAATATACAAGTTCGATAAAAGTAATATTATGAATTTCCGATTCGCCGTTAGAACGCATATTTTAAACGGTTTTATCTGAAATAACAAAGTAAAAATGTTTGCCTCGTACAATCGGTTAGTGTCTTACATTTTAACCACATATTTATGAATTAATAGTGCTGTAGTTAGAAAAATATTTGCAGCCACATATATTTTCATAATAGAAGTTATTAGCTTTCTGCTAACCCGTGATTAGGCACTAGAGTTATGTCCCATAGGGATATTTAAACCCGACATGTATAAACTAATAGATCGTGGATTAGGTGTGCATGGACTTTCATAGTGAAAAGTTTAGTCATTTCGTTTAGAAGTATTTTTTGTTTAGTGTTTTTATTATTTATAACTTTAACTACTAAAGTTATAATGATGTATTGTGTAACAGCGAAATTAGAATTGTTTATTCATCTCATATGCGGCTCATTCAATTTTATGTAACGAAACAAACATTTTATTTAAATAGGATATTTTGCGCATCTACAACTTTGTCGCTTGAGTTTTTATTAATGTCAAGATTACATACAAAATAAGCAAGATTTAATCCTCAATACAATCACCCAAATACACTTTCATGATATTCAAATTCGCGGGACTTTCTACATATTGCCTTATCATCCTTGTCATAATAACATTCAGTCATTAGTATCAATTATACAACAAAATTCTATCTTCTCGTTAAATTAAGCAATAACTAGTTGGTAACGAATATAAAATTCTACAGAGTTAAATCACTTGCTACACTATCAAATTGTTGGATTTATAAAAATATATATTATATATTTACATACGGTCATTGTAATTCCGTGGTGATGATCTGAGTACTCGCAAACGTAATGTATCGAAGTATGCCTTATCAGAATTGTAACAGTTATTTACATAATGTACAACATAAACATAAATGCAGTACATATTACTATATTAAAATTATTACTTGTTTGACTATTGTAATGTGTTGTAGAAGTAAATTTTATCTAGTGTTTTGTCTGTGCATTAATTTTTAGGAGTGTGACCAGAGAATGTTGATAATTAAATGCCAACGGTAACAAATAACTTAAATCATGAGATCATTTTTTTATTGTAACGTCCTTCCAGTACACGATTAGAGGTATTCAATCGTACAATTCGTCAAATTTAAATGCTCAGTACAGTCGGATGAAGTAATATCCTGAACGTGCTGATAAACTGCGGACTAACGAATAATTCCGCAAAAACGGCAATCAAACTATCACATTGTTCCTTGGCCACCCTCTTAAGAAAATTTGTTGAAATATAAGGTCTATGTAAAATTTTATACTGTGTCTAATGTTTGATCAAACTCAACCTAGTGACATGTTATAGATACAGACAATAACTTAATGACTTAATTTTTGTGAACTTAGCGCACTGCTAAACTTGTGAATTCTAATATTTTACAGCCCAAATGTTTGGTCAAACATTCGAAATATGTTGCCAAGAATGTCTTGAAATTAATTGTCTTGTTTACGACTCCGATCGTTACCTTAGCGAAAGATGAAGTTGCATGTCTTTTCCTGTTCAATATATCTGTTATATCCAGAGAATAAAGCTTGAAGGACGGTACAGTGTGATATAATGAATGGTTGACGTAAACAAGACAAAATGTAGAACATTGTAAATATAACCTTCGACTTCATTAGGGATGTCCAATGGGTGTTGTTAGGGCTGTGAATACGTATATTTTAAATTTTACTCGCTCCTCTGTTGACACGGTTGACGAATCACTTTAGATTTTAAAGACGATTAAATTATTTTACTTTTTCATATTTTTATATAGGATTATACTGAGTACGATATTAGTGAGTAGCCGCTTGCGGACTTTCCATACCTAATAACGACTTTAAATTGTACTGCCTCAACTTTCTTCCAGAAATATGAAAGCAATATTTATTAGTTAATAGATAGGTGTATTCTGACTAAGTTATCATACGTTTTGGAACCAGTGCACTGCAAAGCTCACGAGGTCTCACAGTTGACAAAAAGCTTTCGTTTGCTTGAAACATCACTACGACAATAACACACGGTATACAATATTCAATCGAAGTATCATTATTTAGGTATGGTGCTTAGATCTATCGTTTTAATTCTCGTGTGCAATTTGGATGCTTTTGTTTTATTTCCTTGTATATTATTTTCTAAGTCCTCAAAAGTACATTTTTCTGTTTATAAAATTGTGTTTGTATCTAGTTTTAGTGTTAACTAAATTGTAGTTTTATTATTAAGCTATTATCATTTAAAAATTTGTAATCACAACGAATTGATTCTGTAATGGAAATTACGAAGTGGTAGAGAAGTTCAAAATTAGTGGATGTTTGAGATGTCAATATTTACAATGATTTTTACTGTTTTAGAAGTTAAATACTTTTGTCACGTGAATGCGACAGCTAGCGAAACCGAAAAGTAGTTTGTCGACAAGTGTGACGTCTAAAAATATACTATTTTTTTTTTTGTTATTGTCATAATCCCTTCGCTACCATATTTACTGCTCATATTATAGTCCATATACAACAATAGCTGTGACGAGTATTGGTTGATTCCTCGTCTAGAGCCGGCACCGCTACAGGTAAATATTGTTAAACTTGTGTATGTATATTGTTCTTGTATATATTCAATCATTAAAGTTGTTGATATTTCTATTGTTGTTTCAATTCCATAACACAACATAACGCCTTGTTTCCCCAAAGGGTTCGGCAGAGGTGTACCTATTATGCAACCACGTTTCGCCAGTTCTGTGTGTTCAATTCTATACTTCCTGGTTAATATTATCATATTGGCATGTACCATGCTACAAAAGCGTGGTGATCATAAGCAATCGGTGGCTCGAATTGAACACGATAAGGAAAATTCAGGTATAAACAAATAAAAGAAACAAATTCTGTTAAAAGTTTATAATATTGTACATCAACTATGATTTGTTTAGAGGTAGAACATCCTACTCTTAAATTAACGGCTAACGTGATTACAATAAAATAGTTAATTTTCCATATGCCGCGTTAATATCATTTATAGGCGGAGTGAGTAACCGAAATAACAAAATACTTCATTGTGAGCGGGTGCAGTCCCGACACTGATCATATGTTTATTGACATTCAATCTGATGTCAAAACTACGGAGCTGCTCGTAATTTATGTCATAGAAACAAATGAATATTAGTTTCTTATAAAATCGCTTATTTCTTGGAATTAGTTGCACAGTTGGGAATTAATTTGAAATACAATGTTGCCCGCAACATCAAAGGTTGCTGGCAACAATAACAATATTGCGCAACTTTCGTTTCCCCATAATACGGGGCTTTTTACACATATTTTTGCCTTCAACATCAGTCGTTATCAAGTTTGTAAACAATGTTTGTCAATCTTGCACCAGCTCGTAAGTTATTTTTAAATTAATGTTGTTAATCAATATTAAAAGTACAATTACAATAGTTGCTTCAAATGTATCGTTTAATTTACACTTACGTACATACAACATTTGCAAATCAACTATCTGTATTTTAACCTTTATACATATACTTACTATTTGCGACGACACATTTGAAGGATCTAGGTATATTAAATTAAAAAATAATACAAAGTACATTATTTTGTCATCTTCAAAAAATAAAAGGTTTTTCTTTTTTATCACAGAAAACAATAAATACTATCAAACAATATAAGATGGCAACTAATGGCAAATAAATCTATGCACCTATTTTGAATTTTACGATTATTATGTCGGTATTACAAATTATGCATTTAAAAAAATAAAACTTTACAAATGTTTTAGTGAAAGTGTCCTAAACATGTATCAGTAAATTTTTCAAAATGTACTCCTGCGCGATTGTTTAAGGCCTCTAACAAACGAGATAGTTCTCATTGTAGGACTGAAATACAACATACACCTAACATTTACCTACTTATTGTACTGTAAAACAATGTATTCTACTGAATTCAAATCCATAAACAATATAACAAAAGGACACTTTCTGAATTAACATGCTTCTACTCCGGGACACATTACATACTGGTTAATTCCAGACAGATTTTTTTACAAGCGTTTAGGGAATAATGTCCTAATTAGATACTAAAGTGCTAATAAACCACTAAAAAAACAACATTTTTACTTAAACGATTAGTGCCGTAAAAATGCACTAAAATTTTACATTTTCAAATTTCGCCCGTAATTTGACGAAAACGCTGCCGCTGGATGCAGTGGACGCTATATTGGTCTGTGGGTATGACGTCAGTTTGCTAAGTAAACAAATGCCCTGATGTTTTGTATGGTAATTGTTTGTAATTGAAAAAAAAAGTTATTATTCTACTTATCATTGGTTTTCTGTTCCTGAATGCAAAATATTATTTAAATATAAATTACTTTGGTTACAAAAAGAATAAAAGTACAAAGTTGTTCAATTGACATGCCGTATGGCGTAATAACATGGCAGCTACTATTTCATGGTGTTCAAAAATATATTAAAAAAACTGAGATTTGGTAATTAATTTTGTTATTTCATGAACTAAAACTAACGTTTTCCGACTGCCGACAATATATTTATAGTTTTTTTCTCATATGTAAAATACCCTATTATTCCGGCGTATTATTCAACGTGAGGATAGATAACAAAATATTAGGACTGTCTGTGACTATTATAAACGATAAATATCGTTATATATATATGTATGTATCTATTAGTATGTATTATTTTTCGAGTATCACTTATGTTGCACCTGCCATGTTTTTTCTCTGCATCACCCTAAGGTTGACTGGTAGAAAATGCCTCAGGCATTAAGTCCGCCTTTGTACAGTATTTTTTACTTGTGCATTAAGTTTTAATAAATAAAAAAATAAATATAGAAAGTTGTCGAAAAGCGATTATCCAGACGTTTTATGTATTGTGTCCTGGAGTAGAGCCATTTGTTCATTGTTATTAGTTTTAACACTGTCAAGGAAATCTAACTACTAAACGTAATATTTTATGATAAAATAATAAAGTACATAAAAATGATTCCATTGACAGTCATGTCTGAAATACTGCCGGTGTAGCAACTAGCTCCTAAGCTTAAAAAATAAAAACTAAACTAAAACTCATACATCTAAATAAATATAATGCAAGTTTCGAAACCACTGATTAACATAGTAATCATATAATATTGTTTAGCAAAAATACACAAAAAAATATAACATTCTATTTATAATACATGGTGAAGGCAAAGGAATGTTCAACCAATGTTACAAAATGTTTTTGTAAAGGAGTCTAACATAATTTATCATCTAAAGGTTTAACATTGACCACAATGACAATGAATCATACTCGGTGCGACCACAATCATAGTTTATTGCAGAAAATAAAACAACAACGAAGTGAATTATATGCATGGGAAGAAACTTTTCTGATGTAAATGATTGATTTACTTTAAAAGCAAACTAAGGCTAAGCCTCCGTCGACATCAGCACAATAAATACAACTCATCGTAACGGAGTGGACTAGTTCGTCGCATCAACCACTATGATTGCGGCCTGCCACATCATTGACTCACACAGATACATAATGCTCACATATTTACCACATACCAAAGCTTCAATATAAATGAACAACTCACTAAAAATCTACAAATATGTGAGCACTTACATATAAAAATTCGTGGCTCTTGCACTATCAATATAAACGGGTAAAAATGTTACAATACATAACATCCCAAGTGTTTCAGTTAATATTAAAATAATTACTACTATATACACATACTAATGTTACTCGTGTATGTAGGTACAACTTCTAAAAAACTTTTTTGAACACATTTTTCAATAAGATATGGGACAGTTTTTGTTTTCTTTTTTTATTATAATTCTAAGTGTTCAATGCCATCCTTCAACCCACGCTATTATGGCACAAAAATACGTATTTGCACCTTAAACATAAACTAGAAATTATCGTTAAAATTTAGGCAAGCGGAACCTAACAGCGCGTACGGTTGGGTACCTTTTGTTATAAAACTATTTATAACATTTCTTAACAATTCATAACGTTTTTCTTAATATAATTATTAAGTAACCCGACTTACAAAATATATATTAATTTATATATTAAATTATGTACTTTAATGTCAACTCTCATAAGATAAAATATGACAACTGGCAACCTTTTCAATACAAGTTACCAGAAGTGATATCGATCTCTCAAGTAGTTTTACAACAAAGAGTGCCCCAGCATGCACTATAACATAAGTATTATCAATAGGCCGATATACGATTTCCTAAAAAGCAATATTTACGTATATAAGTGTGACTTTATATTAAATACATTAATAGTTACATACTTTATATTTAAATTATAAATTCGTACAGACTAACTCATATTTATTTTTATGTTATAACTAAACGTAACTAATATTTCATTATGCACAGTTAAAATTATAAAATATTAGCACACTATAATAATATTATATATTTTTAGTTATAATAATATATTATACTGGTCATTCTGAGATCTGTTCGTCACCACTCTGGCTCCAATACTGTCATATTTTTATTACATCGTTCGTTTGTATTAAATATGCTACCTTCGGGAATATATAGGTGCCATGAAACTTAGGTTACCAGGTTATTCATAATCCTCCTTTTTATAAACATTGCTTGAAGTAAAGAGACGTTTATACGTCAACACATGTATGGTTAAGCAGACGATAATCATTCCTAATTTTTTTTTATAAGTGGGTTTTAATCATTTGAAATACATGGTGACCTAGCTAGCTATTGTAACTAATGAAGCTACAATAAATATTTTAAAGTTTTAAAATATACCTAAAGAAATGGTTCAGGCAGTAGCATCACAGAAGAATTAGCAGCGGCCTTTAGAGTAAACTATAGCCTGCTGTTTATCCTACCGATATCGACTGAAATTAGCCTCAAAATTTTACTTTATTTCTATATTATAAAAAACGGTTGGCGAGGTCTGGGGCTGACATTTACCGGACTGAATTTGAATCGAAAGAATCGGATGTGCTCAACTCAACGTGACATTTATTTGTATCGAACTTATGCCGACTACACTAGAGGAAATCCGATTCAATCGATTCAGAATTCAAATGGTTTCAATGGGGGTTCATAGAAAGTAGCATATTCAATGTTCCTGCTGTAAATCAAGCCCACCATAACGCATGCACCATCGTCCATGGAATCCGTCACGTAACGCTAAACAACGCTTACATAACAATACAACAAAGTTCCTCGCCTAAGGTAACTACGCCTACTCTATATAATCGTAATTCGACAGATATGTTGGTGATCTGATAATATTCTCTGTAATCAGTTTGTGGTATAAAACTTTCAATATACTTACGTATATTATTTACGTGTTTATTTAGGGTATATTAAATTTTTCGACGTGGCAAAGACGGAGATTTAGGGGCATTTTTTTTTGTAATTTTTTTAAATGTTATTAATGTTGCCGGTTTAGAGACTTGAAGTCGTTGACTGTATTATTTGGCTGATTGGGCGTTCATTTTAGTTTGTATAAACTTGTGGTTGTACAAAAAGTGTAAAACTGTTGGGACGTATCTGGATGACTTATATACTTCTAACGAAAGTTGACATTGCTTACCTTCGTTTTCCATTTCCTTTTGAATATTTCGCCCTCTTCCCTCCTCCGTTCCTTACCACAGTCAAGTATATAAACTTCAAAACGTGTCAAAAATGGCAAGCTTCATTCGAACACATGTCTTATTCCCTAGCTATTTACTTCAAGCTAACTTTTCGATCCAAACAAGCAAAATGTATTCTGACCAAGTTTTAAGAACAAGTAATTTTATACAAGGATTACAATGATTAAATTAAGATATTAGTATTTAACATATCTTTTAAACTTGATCAAAACGTTTGCGTACAATCCATAATTCCTAACCTCGCTTACTTTAATATTTGCTCTTAAACTACGTCAAGTTCCATTAAGTATACTCGAACGCAACGTCAAGACTGGACGTTTTAGAATCTAGAAATAGAGTGAGGAAAACAATTGACATGGAAATAAACAGTGATATGAAGGGTCAACCAAACGCGTGGGACCAAGAGTCAGACGGTCAGTGAGTATGCGTGCGTGAGCTCGGATGTTATAAAATCTCGGAGTGCCAGTAGGGCAGCGCGGCGTAGCCCGGCGTGGTCGGCGTGAGCGGCGTGGCGGGCGTGGGCGGCGTGGCGGGCGCGGGCTCGGGCTCGGCGGGGCAGTCGCAGTCGTACGAGCGCACCACGAAGTTGCCGTAGTCGTCCGTCAGCGAGCTGTGGCGCAGGAACCCGCACACGTGGCGCCGCCCGCCGTCGCACCACGAGCGCTCTGCGGGCACCAGTGCAAGGTGGCTGAGTCACTCCATTACCAACAATACTATCACGACTGTCAATGCTTACAGGGCTTTAAATAATATGGCTAGTGAAGTTCTTTGGTGATCAACTAATTAACTCAGACCTCTTCAGAAAATTACGAGTATTTATGGTCTAAAAACAAGGTCTCGCATTCCGGAAGTGCAACAAAACACGCAAACGAATGAAACAAAAAAATATCGTGCAAACTTTGTTCAAAACTTTAAATGACACTGACATGTACATACATTAAGGGCCTGGTAACTTTAAATATTGTCGTTATGAGCGATAATAGTTCTTATTGCAATCCGATACGGGTTAAAATCTGTTGTAATAAATTCGAATAATAAATGAGCAAGCATTGTCGTAAAAATGCAAATAAAATCGTAAAAAATTAGATATTAACTATTTATTATTAAATAATCTATCCTATCACTGTATGCAGTTTGGCATTTGGAATTTTATGGTATATTTTTAATTATAATTATGATTGTTATTGAAGGGTGGTTTTAAAGATAATTAAGAGGTGACTTTGATGATTTTTTTTATGCATTAAAGTATGTTTAATTACATTTTGAGTTCCGTCACTCAATGCAAAAAAGACTTGAAAATATAATATATTTTTTTGCTTTAAAAATATTTACGGTTAATGACTTACACTGGTTTAAAAAACCACCTTTTTGAGCGTTTTCAAGAAATCACCGCCTTAAGGCAACCAAACAACTACTTTGTTATGGTTTTTGGAAATTCGTAAAATATCTAAGTTCCACGAAGAATTACAAAAACAGCTAGGCAATCTTCGCTCGCCCGGCCGACGCGGTTCGCTGATCGATTACGGGCATTTACGGTTGTTAACCTTCGCCTATTTTTTGTTTGTTTCATTACTTATCGATGTCGATACCCAACACGTGGGTAAAGTATTGCCAGCTAATTTAATTTGACCCTGTATAAAGCGTTTAAAAAGTTGTTTCGTTTTTCTGTTTAAATAAAACAATTCAATTTAAAAATATACCAACGTAATCGTGCATTAAAACGTATTCGCACAGGTAATAAAGGTGGTTGGGAGTTATTATTACACACTATTGGTAACACAGTGGTGATGACGTAGACTTGTGTAACGTCACGTAACCACTGTCTCGGAATGCTATAATACCTGGCAAGGTATATTATTCGGTATACCATGCTAGTACTGTTACAACTTCTTATACAAGTTAGGATAGCTTGACTTTAGCAGATTGCGATTAGTAATGGCATGTACCTAACCTAACCATTTATATAAAAATGCTCATTATTTATACTCACCGCTGCTGATGTCGACGTCTGTCATTAGTTCTTCATACATAAGGGCTGACAGTGCATCATCTGTGTGCTTTGAGTCTGAAAAGAAGACGAAGACGTAATTATAAACTTACCAAAACCACTCATTCATCATTGAAACCATTGCGCTCTATTTAGCTTACATATTTAACACCAGTAGACCAAGGAGTCTTTCCGGATCTCATGAAATACAGTAAAGTAGTTCCTAGACTCCTTAAAGGATAGGCCCAACAAACTATAAAAAACCATGATCTGGAAAATTTTAAAAAGGAGCTCATTACCTGGTTCTTCCTTGATAACGATTTCCTCTTTAATAGCCCCCGGCACAGTGGGCGAGGTGGGCGTGGTGGGCGTGGCGGGCGGCGTGGGCGCGGCGTCTGCGCACGATGCGCCCGCGCCGCCCGCCTCGCCGCTGCTGTTCGAACTGCATTCCGGACTGTATGGTGCCATCTGAGGAGATGGAAAAACGTTTTATGAAATTTAAGTTTTCTTTTCAAACAAATGTGCAAGATGGTTCCAAAAACTTATTAAATTCATTATGATTTGGGGCTTAAAATAGATGTAAGTATACAAAGCAGTCTCGTGAATAATGTGTACTTTTATACTGTCTAACGTGACGATATTATCGTGGACCACGTTCACGTACATAAAATATATGGAAATTTGTACACGTTACAATTGTAGTGGACGGAAATTTAAAAGAGTCTTCATAATATATTTCCATATTTTTTTTCCGGCACAAGCAACCTTTTTCTTGGGTCCATAGGTTTTTGTTTTTTTTTATTGGTTAAGTGAATAATGGGGTGTCGGCACATGTATTACCATTGCTATCAAGTTATTTGGGTAAGAATACTGATTTTAGCTGTCCGATTTTCGGGCTGCACATTGATACTGCCGTCTGTTTGTATGACCTTGTAGACAACAGGTTTTATGAGGTCTTGTAAGCACGTGTGTTGAAGAGTAAAGATTAATAAAGAACTTGACATATACCTACTAACTCATCGCGAATGCAAAAAGGTTTTGTCTAAATGGCTTAAGTCAAAGACCTACGACGAAGTAGAAAACATGGTGCAATCAATGAGACTATAAGTAAATAAATATAATATACTACGCTATGTTATTTCTGCTGTTAAGGGAAGATACTGTCCTAGAGACATAGTTTCCGATCCCAAGACTTGTTCGTAGGGTTAGCTAGCAATAATATAAATCTAATAAATCTGCATTTTATCTCTAATTTGTAGATAATAATAAATCCTCAACATGTATTATGGTGTAGGCCCAAACCTCACTCCCACACTTACTCACATACACATTCACCACCAGTACCTCCACACCATCTCCACACAACACACACATTCCAGCGCGCTTTTAGATGTTTTTATTTTCATTGGTTTAAGTTTATATTGATTTTGTACAGGCTCAATCAACTTAATAGAAATTAAATAACCTGGGGAAGGGCGGAGCATCCTAACACAAGCAAAATATTTGCAACTAGATTTTTTACAGACTAGCGGCCAATTCCCAGCATAACTGCGTTTAGATCGTAAGATCTATGAAAAAATGTACATCATCAGGCACAGGACTTACCCTAAGACTCCTGCGTCTTCTCGGCGCGACCTCCGCCATTTTGTAGCTGGTGTCCATCGCCCAGTACGAGCCCTTGCCCGGGTCGTCTTTACTACGGGCCACTTTCATAAAGCATTTGTTCAGCGATAAGTTATGCCTTATTGAGTTCTGTAAGCAAAACATTCTTTGTTAAAGTGGGTTATGAAAAGTGTTGCGAAATATGAAAATTATTAGCAAAGGATTTTACGGGGTGTTATCCGAATTTACCTGTTTTAGAATCAATGTTAAATGGTCAAATTTGTGTATTGAGGTCCTCAAAACAATATATGTCATAGATACATTCTTGTTTTAGGGAAATTAACGGTTTGAACCGTTAATTTCACGATCAATGCTCGATGAAAAAAAATCCGGACCAGGGTAGATTTCAAAACCAGTTTTCGTTTCATTTCCTAAAAACGTGCTAATAACGGCACAAATAATATGAAAATTGCATGTACGATAAGGTAATCGTATTTTAGTGGGAATTTTTGAGTATAATAATGTTTTTTTTTATATATAAACGCGCCTCCTAGGTCGCCTTCTGCAATAGCACGAGAGATCCCTTAAACAGGCCCTTTTTTTTTCTTCGGAGCTTCGACTAGCTCTAAGTTTACAGTCGTTTTAAATTTAAAGTGTAAACTGCAATGTAAGTAGCTAAGTTCAGAAAATAAGATCTCATAGCCAACTCACCATCCATCCTTTGCCAGCCTCCTTATAATACGGGAAAGCGTTGCATATGTACGTGTATATCTCGTTGAGCGTCATCTTGCCGTTCGGCGAACTGCTGATCGCTAGCCTGATCATGCTGGCATAACTGTAAGTGAAGAAAGAAGAGAAATTAATGTGAGCATTTTTTATAATCTTTGTGACGTGTCGTGTTTGGGTGGGTCCCTCTGATGGTTTAGATTCCAGTTGGACCCAGTAGGTGGCGCTGCAATCGAATTCTAGGAAACAGGGCAATGTCTATCGGGTCAGCTAGTTATATTATGTATATTTAGGTTTTGGTCACTTTTATCTAGGGTTAAACGTATCTGTTAGAGCCGGGTGACGGTGCAGCCAAAAAGTATGGCTTCACATATGATTTTCCGACCACAGTCCACCCTCTAAGGAACTGTGATTTGTGAATCAGACCATGGCTACAGACATGGTTTGTTTCTTGCGTGTCACTTTGCTGCAAGTGAAAAAAAATTATGGTTTGTGAAAGTGGTTTATAGATTTATTTTAGTAATTGAAATAATTGAAAGTTCAGTGTTGAAATCATGGGTGAAATTCTGTTGGAGGAGTTCCTTTGGTTGGCTTTCAAAGACTTGCCTCTATTAGTTATGTACTAATTTTTGGTTACTGTATTTTGTATTAAAAAAGGCAATTTCAGCATTCAAAATTAACCCTAGCCAATTTATTTATTTTCAGAACATGCCTAACCCATTTACAGCACAATAAACCCATCATATCAGATACATTGTCTTTTAATCTTTTGGATAACACGCTACGTCATTTATGTATAATCTAACGCTTGATATAAATACTTATCTGTCAGTAAGCTTTGCAAATGTTGATAAAAATAATATCAAGACAATACTTTGGTGAATTCAATTGTTTTATTAGTCTAGAATTTTATAAGTACGGGCCATTGCCATGATAGTAGGATTGAAGGTATTTTTGGGGTAATTGTGATGCATTTTTACCATTGGTATTTTATGCTGCAGACAATGGCAGACTGATTTAGAGTAGAGCGGCAGATTTAATTGATAGTGAATCAAAAAATCTTAAATGGTGAATATACATTAAAAATCTTAATAAATAATGTGGTTTCTTTGTTCTCCCATTCTATTTAAATACTGTATTACATCAAATGTAATACATCTGCTTGACTGTACAAAATGGCATTGTAAATACTGTGGGTAGTATATGAAGCAGATGAATGGGTGATGGCTGATCTTGTTCTCAGTCCGATCCAGTCCATCCCTTGCTACCCTTTTCCAGCGACACCTTAAGCCCAGATCCGTACCCCACAGGGGGAGCCCTTAGCATGTAGTTGTGTATAAATTTTATAATTCCATTTATGAAACAACTAGGTATGGCAGTTTAACACCTTTGAGACGCAAATTGTTAGCCCTATGTGAGCCCCCTGTATGTACCTACAGTACTTACTAAGAGGAACGCTATTATTTTCCTTAGTCCTAATATTACAGTGTATAGTGGGTTGAATCACTGTTCAACGATCATGTGACATAAGAAAAACCGTACTAATATTATAAATCTGAATATGTCACTGTTTGTTATAATTCTTATTATTAATTGTACAAAATATTGTTGTTAATAACAACTACTACTAAAACAATTTCAACAGAATTTCGTACAGAGCTTCGGACAAGAACCGGTGTATTCAACATGGTTCGTACAGAGCTTAAAGCTTTCATAAACCAAAGACTACAGTTAGAAGTCAACCCAAGCTAATATTATGTAAAAGTAACTTGGTCTGTCTGCTACGTTTTCACATCTTCCTAACAGTTGAACAGATTTGTATGAAATTGAAATTGGCACACGGATGGACCAATTTATCCTGTTAGTATGTTCCCGTGGGATACTTGCAGGCTGCAAAGCCCCATGCCTTTGCAGCCTGAAAGTTCAAGTCGTCATAGACTTGTTTAAATAACATCAAAGGCCATTGCCCTCTTGCTTCTAGTAAATATTAATGTATTTTTCCTCATTCCAGACATAAAAAATAACCAGAGTAAATATCATATTACAAATACCTATGATGGTATAAAAAGTGTGTTGTTTGTGCCTACTTAGCCATTTATGGGAGAGATAAGCATTAATGATTAGAGGATTAATTTAGAATAATCATGTGTATCTTTATTATGCTTATCTAAACAAATAATAGGTAGTTCCTTGTCAGAAAAATTAGAACACATAACTTGACAATTTTATACTAAGCATGCTTTTTTAACTCCTGATGCGATTCTTGGATTGTTTGTGTCAAATCTGATGTTATTTGTTGTAGTGGGTCTACCGAAATAACAATAAACAACTTTATGTCGACTTGAGATTAAATTGCATAAGAATTTCATAAATCAGGTAACAGGGTGCTCAATAAGGAAAGGGAAAGCTAATTTTTATAATAACACCATAGATAACTTGACTACAGCTGTAATGACATTCAAATCAACACTGTCACCTTTAAAACCATCTGAAATAAGGTTCAAAATTACAAAAAATAAATTGTGTAGAAAAGTTTGTTCAATAATCACTGTCTAACTGCATACAAAAGATGATACTGTTGATTGGCTATAGCTTCTTCTTCACCAAACACTAGATGAAAATCTTGGGGTTACAGTTTTCTATCCAGATTTTATATTGACAGAAAACAAGCCAAACCTATGATCATTTTACACACTAATTTGATAAAAATCATTTGCCTACTTTAAAATGTATTTAATTGGATTACAAGTCAGACTTTGATATCAAATCTAACACTAGGTAACTAAGTTGATAAGATTCTTCTTGGAATTTCATGATTTCTCAAACATTTGCGTTTCAACAAGTACAATACCTCATTTAGTAATACTTGTGTCAGCATTTCCAATAATATAGCCTACCTCATGACATCCTCCATTTACATACATTTTGTTACTCATCAATTTAAGGGTCACTTACAAAATGACTCATTCACACGTATTAGGAAGTCTTTGAGCTTTTAACATTGGAAAAATCCTTCACCTGTACGCGGGCTTCGCGTGTTTGATTTTATTCGTGTTTTCTTTTTGGTCGACCTCTTTGTTATTGTTCTCCTGCTGCAGGCCGAGCGGCTGCACATCTTCGTACAGAAACCGCGGGATGGGGCCTAGCGGGCTATGGCGTGGCGGGCCTGGGCTGAACGCAGGGAGCCACTCCACGCCTGGGGAATCGCTCATTGTCCCATCAATATACGCGCACTTTCACCACTCTTCGCGTTCTCATCACCATACGAACACAAAAACATAGGTTTTATCTTCACACTGTGGGCGTAACGCTCTTGCTACCTTTTAAGAAGATGATCCTCATTGTAGGACATTGAGAATCCTTGAAATGACGACTAACTTGAACTACTGTCACGAGACTAATGGACACGAACGAACCCAGTATGAAAACTTATAAATACATTAATACGTTGCAAAACACTTAAATTAAACTATCGAATAACTTAAAAAATGAAAGAAAATCCTATTTTACAAGAAAATTGAAATTATTATGACATTTGAGGCACCTACAACAAGGAAAATGGCGGCGGTTTGGGTGTGCTCAGTTCAGAAACGCATTTTGTTGCAATAAACATTCGCGAATTTTATCGTTTGAATTCTAGTACCAATTTTTTTTTCTTTCTTCTAAAAACTTTCTTTGCGATTTATTTTACTTGGTATATAACCATCATAGAAACGTGCAATAATGCAATTTTTATTACAGCTGTAATGTTTTTTTAATGTTATTATTCATGGCAACATCACGCTAAGATGACAGCATGAATAAATTTAAAAAAACTGACAGTTTGAACAAAGTGGTCGGGAGGAGGACTTGTGTTTTCTGTTTTTTATTTTAACGGTTTGTTGACAATAATTTATAGACGTATAAATTATTTACGTTAATTTGTGTGTGAACTTTAATTCTATTATTGTGGTGGATTGCTAAGTGAAAGCTTTAACGATGGCGATGCAGCCAGAAGTCGGTGTGCCCGACTTCGTCCTACTGGACAATTTGACCACCGATACCTTTATCGAAAATTTGCATTTGAGGTGAGTTTTTTCTAATGATATGGTCATACTGACTACTATTTATTGTTTGTTTATTATTGACTCGAAAACTTTAATAAAACTCCAGCTTTGTTATAAGTTTTAACCAACTTTGACTGTAAATAAAAGTATATCTATGAAAAATTGGATGTTGTTAAAATCTGTAGCAATGCTATGTGTACCATATGACTGAACGCAATAGGCTATAAATAAAATCACTCAAAAGTTTTATTTAGGGCTTTGTGGGAGGTAAACGATGAAAATAAACATTATTTTGAACAAAACTAACTCATTGGTGTGTGGTATGCAGTAATAACACACTGGTTGACCTTGCATTTTTACACCTGTTTCAATAGTTAAATGTACCTACCGCTACTGTCTTCATAAAACACAATAACTGCTTGATATTCACCAATGTTTAAGAACTGTAACTTAAGTTTTATTTTGTGAATGAAGTACAACTTTGTAATGTTTATACCTAAATTATCCAGAAAAATATGTAAAAACAAAAAACTTATATAAATAAGCTGTAGCTAACATGAGCATTATAAAATTCAAAACTTATGCAAATCATTTTACATGTTACTTAGAATTTGTAAATACTTAAATACATACATATATTTATTTTTGAATGTTTCTTACTAAGTATAACGATTAAGTAACTAAATGTGATGTTATTGACTCTAAGCTAACTCTAAATGACATCATTTGTGACTCACTGTTGACTAACATAACTTCATTAGCAAAGGCAATATTTATTTATGTCTACACCAGTTTCATTTAATAAGAGAGCTATGGAGATGTTCAACAAACGATTTGTTTTTCCTATGATAAATCTGAAGTTGCCAAATTCTTTAAGGTTGTACCCGTCCACATAAATTCTCAAAACTTTCCTATTAATTTTCCTTGAGTATTTCAAAGAAAAATTACTTTTGATTTCTTTACCGAATATGCAGAAGAGATACTTACTACATCAAAATTAGTTTGGTATTAATTAGGCACACACTTTGAGAAAGCATTTTACTTGAGACAGGTACATGTCAAATACAGCCAGAATCATAGAGAAATTGCTTGTAAAACAAAGCATATAATGTAAAGAAACTATTCAATTACTTGATTGTAAATTAAGATTAGCACAACTTAGAAAGATACTGTACGGACACCAAGCCTTGCCTCTGTCTAATTACCTGACACCGAGCAGACAGTTAACTACATAAGTAATTATCTTAAGCAGTCAATGGTAAAGATGTTTTTTGTTGTTGTAAGTAGTTAGTTGGTTCCCAGAGAATATTTTAAAAGTTGAATGCAAATATTGTGTTGTATCATAGTTAATTTTGTTGTTGACTGCACTGGTTTTTAACATAAATCATATGTACTTGATTGTTTGCACCGCAATTAGTTTGAGTCCAGATCAAGATTGATTGTAGTCATATCATATTACTTCCATTAGATCAATTGGTCCAGTCTGACTAGGGTTGTCTTTCATTCTAGTTGACCGAAGCTTTTTTAGTATTGATCTGATCTCTGGCAAATATGTGACAGACTCTTAAACATAATACGCTATTGTACAGACGCCAGCAGGTCAAGCTATCCCAATCTGTCAAATTTTCCCAATTGAACATGCACCTTATCTTATTGCTATAAAGTTGAAAATCTATCAAATAAATTTGACAGGTTGGGGTAGCTTGATGTGCTGGCGTCTGTACATATTGCTCTGAAGTAAGTATGGCTGAAAAAATTGGGGACCTAGGGAAATCCCCAAATTTTTCAGCCCAAAAAAAAATATGCGCCTAGGGTCTAAATATAAATCAATTTCTTTGAAATGGCAGCCCTGGTACGATGAAATTAATAGAGTGATATTATCAAAAACCGAATGCAAGTTAAATTATGCAGACACATTGTCAATGATAACGAAGTGGAGGACCAAGATAGGAGGGCTGACCCCAGACCCCGTCACAAAAGCATGTTATGCGGGTCACCGTGCCGCCCGCCCATGAGCATTTGATCTTAAAACGTTTTTTAAAGTTCAGTACAAACCGGGTTCTGGCGACATCTATACCGCCATATACGAACCACGCAAGACATCTGACGTCACGTAAATCCTACATCGCGCAAGCAATGTTTACCGCGAAATCTGCAACAACCATCGGCCAGTAGCTCAAACACCCGGGCCAGGTCTGAAGATCACCCTTTTTCAATGGGGGATGGAAGAACTATCTACCCTAAGCCAAACCCAACTTCTATGACTGAGAACTTCATACCTACCTATTGATTATTAAGTTATGTGCATCTTAGATCAATAAAAGACAATAAATTAACGAAAAGGCGATACCAAACAAATGACTACCACGATCCACATGATCTAATCACTACAAAAATAAAGCATCATGTAATATTTAAATAAACAATGTTTGTTTTAGTAAGACTAGTCATCTTCCTCGAAAAGGAGGTGCTATTCGGATGCTTGCAACGAAATAATAAACAATGAAATAATAAGTACGTGAAGCAATCTGTGTCACAGCTATTTCTGTAACAACTTCATGAAAAGCATTACGTTTGAAATAAGTCGGGAAATCTCCTCGGGGTGCTTATTTTAGGCGCACGGATTCAGTGGCGTAGCTAGGCGTGGGCGAAGTGGGCTCACGCCCACAGCCTCGCACTTAAAGGGACCTCGCGAGGCCTCACTGGATCCACAAATTTCGGGAAACAGGCTTTAATGAATGGTACTGCAAAAGCCTACGAGTTCATAGAAAAGAGCAGTGACTTAATGAATGAACCCAGGAACTCTAATGAATTTTAAAGGGAAAAGGGTTCGCAAGAAAATGAAAATGTTTGATTATGAAGCTGTAGATGAGCCAATTGATTCCACTGAAAGTAGATTCAGAATTGATTTTTTTATCGCAATGGTTGACGCCGTTATACAAGATATTAACACAAGATAATTACTGCACTCACTGAATAGGTATACTTAACAACAATTTTGGATTCTTGTACGACATACATAATTTAAAATCTTTGCCAGATAGCTTTTGAAACACTGTAATGATATGGGTCTAGTTCTTCAAAATGGAGAATTCTGAGCTTCACGAAGAACTACAAGTTTTAGTGCCTAATCTACCAAACTCCATTAGAGACGCCAATCAGATGATTCAATACATAATTATAATTGAACTGGAAGACATCTATCCTAATGTTTATGTTAGGTACCGTATGATTGTGAACACCGTTAGTTTATAATCTATCTTGTGAGATTATAAACTGTCGATAAATTGTGAACTGCACCATACTGCTTACCGACCGAATAGGTTAGGTTAGGTTAGAATTGCGACAAACCGCGCGCGAGCGAAGCGAGCGGTGCCGCGGCAGTGCCGGCGAGCGCTACTTCCAAGTTAGTGGCAGTTACTTGACTATTTAGTAATAGCGCAAGGTACTATCCGTCTTGATACCAGTTCACAATTTGACGGTTTCACTCCGATAGATTATAATCTACCGAAAACGAATGCGTTAAATTAGTATAGCAGTATGTTACGGTTCACAATCTTTCGACAGTTCACAATCTCGCGAGACAGATTATAATCTAACGGTATTTACAATTTTACGGTGACATTTACATTGATATTATAATAGGGTATTTTAGTCTATATGAGAAAAATCTAAAAATATATTATTGAGATAGCTTAGGCAAAAAGCAGACAGAAAATAATAGCTTTCGTTCATGAAATAACTAAATAAATGTTAAAATTCAATTCAAAGTTTTCAGTTTTCTTAAATCCGTTTTTGAACACCATGAAATAGTAGCCGCCATGTTATTACGTCATACCGCTGCTTAAAGCAAATCTACTGAACAACTTTGTACTTTTATTATTTTCGTAACCAAAGTAATTTTTATTGAAATACGTATTATCTTACATTCAAGAACAGCAAACCAAAGATAAGTAGTTTAATAACGATTTTTTTAAAATTATAAACAATTATCATACAAAATATCACGTATTTGCTTACACAGCAAACTGACGTCATACTCACATAGCAATATGGCGTCCACTGCGTCCAGCGTTTTCGTCAAATACCCGCGAAATATGAAAATATAAAATTTTAATGCATTTTTATGGCACTAATCGATTCAATAAAAATGTTGTGTTTTTCTTAGTGGTTTATTTAGCATTTTAGAATCTAATTAACACACTTTTCAAAAATGGGTGTAATACCTACCCTATTATGTTGACTATGCCTGTAACGGCTGTAACTACAGCTTCCGCGGAAATAAGTTTTTTTATGTTAAAAATTATTAAAAACTACTTAAGAAACAATATGAAGCAGGACCGACTGTCTGTCTGGTTTAGCAATACTCTCAATCGAAGCAGATTTAGCTGCAAAAATTAATTACAAATCCTTATGGGACTTGCTATGCTTGGAGTTTCCCTAAGTGATCGAATCAGGACTGCAAAGATCCGCAGGAGAATCAAGGTAACCGGCATAGCCCGAAGAATTGCCAAACTTAAGTGGCAGTGAGCAGGTCACATTGCTCGCAGAACAGATGGCCGATGGGGCTGGAAGGTTCTGGAATAGCGACTGCGTATCGGAAGACGTAAAGTTGGATGGCCTCCCACAAGGTGGACTTCTTTCAGCTGAAATTATGATGATGATGATGATTAGAGGTCTTCAGTAAAGCAAAAAGCCGAAGAACATTACTTTTGTAAACAATTGTAGAAACGAAACCTTTTTTCAAATCTATATGGTTTTCAATATTCTCCCACTGCGCATTTATATTTTTTTACTATCATGAGTAGGTATGTCGTGTCAAAGCATGTTTGGTAAGACAGATTTATTGGGTAGATCTTGGGAATAAAAGTAAAGGGGCCTCGCTGATACAACTTCGCCCACGTCTACATTAGTCCACGCTACGCCACTGCACAGATTCAGTATAAGTCCGATGACGACGACTGACGCTGCTGCGATCGAGATGTGAGTCGATACAGTGATTTTCGCCGTATGAATATAGCTCGTTGGTCTAGTGGTCACAAGCTCGAGGCCTTGGTTCGATTCCCATGTCCGGCAAAGTGGTTTTCGCTTTTTCTATCAGAAATTTATCAGAAGCAGCCGTGAGTCTGGACTTGTGCTCGGTTGACGGCAATAGGCTTACACCCTATTACATGGAACTTAAACCTAACTGGCGAACCTAACCTAAACCTAACCCGTACTAGGCAGAGGTGCTGGTGTCCCCGCAGGACACCAGCACATCAGCCTAACCCTTCGGAGATTACAGGCGTGATGTTGTTATGAATATAGCTATCGCCTTTGTACAAAGCAATCATTGTTAATTTCCTGCTGACCGGTGCTGTTCTTGGCAAAGGAAGATCGCGCATTGCAAAGTTGCGACATGTCACCAAGGAAATTACATTTCGATTGGAATCGTCTTGTCGTACTGCGTAATTGTTGTTCCGTCTCGGTTCTAGGTTGTAGTCTCGTCTTGTATTGACGCTGATGACCTCTGGATGATCAGTAATTTACACACTAGCATTGCCTAGGTAAATCACTTTGTTGTATTAGACCGAACTTACCGTAAATCAGTAGTTTCACTCCCAAATCCCGTCTGATTGGAATGGTTAGTACCGTTTTGTTATAAGTTACTTATAGCTATATTTGCATAATGCAGAATTACATATGTAAGCTGGCATGCCCTTTATGCCTAGAGGCTTTTATTTAGATTGGAAGTTCTGTTTACGTTTTATTTTAATTTTCTATTATTTTTAGTTTTCAATTTTTGATGGTATATTGGCGTGTGCTAGCTGACATATGGCAAATTTTATGTTTTTTTTTGTGTTTCGTAATTTTAATTACGTATTATTGTATAGAAACAAGTTCTTCTAACTTAACAGACAGCTGTGCTGCTGGGGAGTTTGTTCCGCTACTTCTTCTTCCCAGCTAAAGCACTAGGAAGTGGTGAAGGGCGGGCGTTTTTGGGGGGACTGTCTTATGTAATTTTATTTTGACGTTCAAAAAGAGCTGACTCTCAGCCTAGTTTGAATAAATGACTTTTGATTTTGATTTTGAACTTGTCAATATCCCATACGTATGTGATAATTCAACTACCCTAAAAGTACCTTCGAGATTCTTTTCCTTTGACGAAATCAATTCAAACCAACTCTTAGGACTTGGACCGCTAGACCAAGCTCAGTGTGTCAACATCTTGAGCAGAACTGCTATTTCGACATCACCTTCATTTCGGTCAGCCTCATAAATATTCTAATCGCGTTGCATCCAAGTGCCTTAACACCTTTATTTACACTCATTACGATAGAAGCCTGTGTCCTAAGATGACACACAACTGTGATGTCATCGCTCAAGGTGCCGAGTTGCCGACTGAGTGGCCTTTCATCGTGTTTTCCTTGTGTTATTGTTTGTTTAATGTATACTATTATAAAAGAACTGAGTACACCTTGTTCTATTGAAAAAATATCTTAAGGAAGTATAATAAGGTCTGTATTATGAAATGATAATGCGATTATCGTTACCACCATCGTCGTTGAGCTAGGCTACACGCGTTTCAATACTTTTTGCAAACTTTAAATAAATATAAAAAAATTGACGGGGGGTCAAAAATGTATTCCAATAACTTGAAATGGAATAGAAGACACCGCAAATACCAGACATTTCTCTCAACAACGCAAAATTATATCAACAGAGCCTTCCTATTCATAATACTGTACCTCACCACATAAGTTAAATCAGTAGACATTCTAGTTCACCCTACTGATGTCTCAATCAGTCTCGAGGTAGACCACAAAATGCCCATGCCTTGGCCGTAAGAAAGCGTTCAATGTTTGAACTTCAAACTGTATTCTGAATACTCTCATAGTTTCCAAGAACGCTGGGTTTTATGCCTGCCTTTGAAATGCTGCAGACACATAATTAAATGAAGTGCAATAAAAGATTTTATGGTTTTCCACCATTTTGACCCCATCAAAATACAGTTAAGCTAATCTGAGTTTAAGTTCCTTATATTTGAAATTTATTTAAGTTTTCAACACTAGGTCAGACTTCATTTACTTGTTATCAAATCTCAATTCTCAATACTCAATCTCTGCTTCAGTCTGGTAATGAGTTTGACCTATGATATTGATAGAAAACGTTTAAACATGAAAAGTAATACAGGTTTGCCACTTCTCCATTTAAAAGATATTTGTGATAAATAGTTATTTATTGCCTGGATCTACGCACAAACACTTTTTGACCGCGCTTTTTTGTTAGATCTTCCACCAGCTTTGGTTTGAGAAATCATTCATTTCAAATAAAAACCGTCACAATCCCCACATACAAATGATTTATTTTTAATTGTCGTCCTAATTATAAAGTGGCCAGCTTAATTTAAATAAAGATCGATGACTCTAAATGGATCTGTTTATCTATCAATATGCATAATAAGGAACCGGTTGAACTTGGTGGTACGTGCTGATATGTTCCGGTTCACGTCGCAGACAGAATAGGTTCGCTTTGCAAAAAACTGTTCACTTTTCCAGGAAATTGACCTGAAAATATTGTCTTTATGACTGCCAGTAATCTTTGCTGTTTTATTTATGCAACATTTTGCTTTGTACATTATACTTGTTTATATTTTCGCAAATTCACTTTTCTGGTTATTCAAACAAGCAATAATGTGCAAGCCGTCACATTTTTCTGTACATGATTTCGAAGAAAGGAGTCAAATAACAAATGGTGTTCACACTGGTGAACAATAATGGCGAGGGTAGTGGAGTGTGGTGGTTCCATGGTGTGTTGGTGTTGCGTTGGTGTGGTGTCTGTATTTTTTTCAATTCGCCTCTAATGGTTTTTGCTCATAGCGTATTTGATATTATCTTTTTGTATTTTACTTGAATGTCATGGTGTGTTTCATTTCTCAGGCTCAAATTCTCCTCATTGATGTTGGATTCCCGTGGGAGCTTCAAAATTTCCCAGCCACTATACGCACAAAAAGTTTACCTCCTTCACAGCGTACTGGCTATATTTTATAGCTGTTGAATGTGGTTTAATACCGATTTGTAAACTAACTGTGTGTGCAATTTTAGCTACGATTGTTTCCATATCATATTTTTTTATTATTTTAGCTTGCGAATTGCATTGCCTCTGAATTACCAAAAAGCTAGACAACATAACTGAAATCTTCGCACCAACTCGCTTGCTCAGCCGGATGACTGGAGCATTTTCTGGAGTTGGCCAACTCCAGCAGTAGATAGCGATAGACTATTAAAGTCAATCTATCTTGCGCAGTGTGATCTACCCTCCTTTCAAAACATTTCAATTTAGGAACACATTAAAAACATATCAAACCCATTGTGCAATCTAGGCCAGCATCACAACTTATAAGAAGTCACATTAACAAAACAGTACTTGTCAAATACTTTCACGGCGTGCGCACACGCACATTAACGAAATAGGTCGCATCAGTTTAATGGTTTATTAATAACGTATTTGTTGCGTATGAGAGAATGCAGTCAGCATTGCAGAATGAGTGGTCCGTTCGTTTATTAACATGTCGTAAAGCCAGGGGGTATTAAATAAATAGGCGTTCCAGCATTCCTTTCTTAATGGTGGTCTAACTACAGCATACTAGATATTCCTCTAAAATTGAGTCTCTGATGGCCACAGATTACATGGCAGTCGTAAAACAAAAAATGACGGTCATTCGAGAGTGAATAACTGACTAAGACGACCATTAACTCCTCTCTGCCGCCTTAAATCTTTATTCAAAAGCAAACCGTCACTGTGATGTTGAGATGACAAACATGACGGAGCTGTTTCATCTTACTGTACCTACTGGGGAATACTTAAATTCTAAGTAACAGTGGTCCGAATATTTTCCGTAGTAGTTCAAACCGTTGCAGTAGTAGCTATTCTAGTGAAAAAAACCTTGCTGACTGGCTAATCTTTTCTCCTGTGAAACCTGAAAAGAAAAGAAAGAAAATACGGTTACACATTTGCTGTAAACATGACGCAATGAAAAACACAAAAAGAGAACAAGTTGGAGGGCAATATGCGTTACATTTACGTCTAACGCTCAGGATAATGCTGTGACCATATGCGAGACAGAGCCCTATTGCTGGTTTCCAGCGACAGCTGGCAGCGGACTAGCTGTTCTAGTCTTCTAGTATAGTTCGTGTCGACAAGCGAAACGAAGAATGTAAACACTTAGCATATACTTAACCACATCAACAACAATACCCACAAAGCGCGCACATCTTCATACGCCAACTGGACGCTAATTGACCGGCTACTAATTAAGGACAATGGGCCCAGTTAGCTGACTACCATATGCTGCATATTTGCATTTAACTGCACAGTATATTATATCCGTTTTACGGTCTTCGGCTGTTTAGGCATGTGGGTAGTCTAATGTTACATTACAGTGCATGTGCTGGTTGAAGAGAGGTTGTGTTGTAATTCGCTGGTTAGTAACTGGAGTTATGTGATCTAATACTTATCAGATTAGAGTTGATCGTTATCTGCATGTAACTTACGTAACGTATCGTGCTGAATGAATTTTGGCATATCAATGGACTCAAGAAAAACTTCTGCCTTGTTTCTAAGAAACTGTTCTTGAAGAAGGAAGGGAGGAGGGTGGAGGGAGGAGGAGGATTTCGGGAAGACTGGATTACTATGGAAAAGATTGATATGTAGGTTGTGTGAGGAATGATATAAAAGAAAAGGAAGTGAACGATAGCGTGACGGTTGAAAGGGGAGCATGGAAGAAGAAAACGTGTTGCGCCAGCCCAGTATCATGGAACCAGAGCAGGAAGAACTATGGAATTGTGGAGTTGGTCCAATTGCTACAATCATACTTCACAAAACAACTTATTAATAGGTATTGGTATTCATGAGCATAAAGTAGTTACGGGTCATCAGAAGCCTGAAAGTCTGCCAACTAGTCTTACCACGGGGTATCGTTATTACCCAGGGCCCCAATTCTGCATGTTTTTAATGATTCCCCGCAGAATCTTACTACGTTCAAACTACGTCAATATCGTGTTTTTTAGAAACCAATGTAACGGTAAGGAATCAAAATGTCATATTCTGTATCATTATCATCATTTCAGCCGAAAGACGTCCACTGCTGGACATAGGCCTCCCCCAAGCACCTCCACTTCAACCGGTTCTGCGCTTCTCGCATCCAGGATGTTCTGTATGTTCCAAGACAATTTGTCGATATTATTAATACGATATTAGCAGATGTGTATGTGATTGACGTGGTTTCGAGTAAGGAATCGTTAAGTGATCATAGTGAATTTAGGCTCAGTTACTGGATTGTGGAAGTGAGATAGGTAGTATCTAAAGGTATCGGTATGTAAAGTTAGTCACCCATCCATGCCTGCATCCCGTTAGGCGGGAAGCCGACCCCAACATAGTTGGGAGAAAAAAACTAGGCAGAAGATGAGCAAAATATTTAACCGTGGGAAGAATGACCATCTTGAACCATGAACCGAACACATTTGGGAGTATTCCCGTTTGAGCACCAAGGTATTCCCATACCTTTGGTACTCTTGGTCCTCAAACGGGAACACATCCACTTTTTCGACAGCATTGGAAACATGGTCAGTACCGTCTGACAGCCCAACATACCTAAAAACATCTCAAGTACTTCTGACAGTCCTTCAATGCCCTCATCACACAGTCACGACCGCACCACCCTCGTTAAACTCAAAGTATTTAGATAAAACAAACGTAGTCACGTTTCTAACACCACTAAGCAAGCTAAGCCAACTAATTATCTCGACACAATGATATTAGCACGTGTCTTAGCTGATGATGTCATTAAATATTGCTACTATTACAGCTCGCGAATGGGACGAATTTTTAACCAATAAGCGCGCTTTTATTTATTTTATTTGTAAGAATGTAGTTATAAACTTTATGATGCACTAGCTGACCCGTGCCCACTTCCTTGGGTGGTAAACATTTTTATATCACTCAATAGATTGCAACACGGTCGCGGTTCCATACCTATGTCGTATTATCTCTTTTACCATTCGTCGAAATTATATGCAGTAAAAGGGAAAGGTGTTGAGAGAGATTGAGAGGTTCTATGGACAGTTATACACGTCAACAAGAAACCCCGTTACAAATCTGGCTAACGACCCAAGAGCTAGATTGACCCGACACTATACTGAAGATATCCCGGACGTCAGCTTGTACGAGATTAGGATGGCTCTGAAGCAGCTCAAAAACAACAAGGCGCCGGGTGATGACGGAATTACGGCTGAGCTTCTGAAGGCCGGTGGAAAACCCGTTCTTAAGGCCCTCCAGATGCTGTTTGATTCCGTCATACTCGAGGGCAAAACGCCACAGGCATGGAACAGAGGTGTGGTGGTACTTTTCTTTAAGAAGGGCGATAATGCCCTTCTTAAGAATTATAGGCCCATCTCACTTCTGAGCCATGTCTACAAGCTGTTTTCCAGAGTCATCACGAACCGTCTAGCGCGCAGGTTTGACGACTTCCAGCCTCCCGAACAGGCCGGGTTCCGTAAAGGCTTTAGCACAGTAGACCACATACATACGCTGCGGCAGGTTATACAGAAGACCGAAGAGTATAACCTGCCTCTATGTTTAGCGTTTGTGGACTATGAAAAAGCCTTCGATTCGATCGAGACATGGGCTGTACTGCAGTCCCTCCAACGGTGCCAGATCGACTATCGGTACATCGAGGTGTTGAAGTGTCTGTACGAAAACGCCACTATGTCAGTCCGACTCCAGGACCAGACCTCGGAACCTATCCTTCTGCAGCGTGGTGTTAGACAGGGAGATGTTATCTCTCCGAAACTCTTCACTGCTGCACTGGAGGATGTCTTCAAGGTTCTGGACTGGAAAGGGGCTGGCATCAACATCAATGGCGAGTACATCACTCACCTTCGGTTTGCCGATGATATAGTTGTCATGGCTGAGACCATGGAGGACCTCAGTACAATGCTCGATGACCTCAGTAGAGCTTCCGAAAGAGTGGGTCTTAAAATGAACATGGACAAGACAAAGGTCATGTTGAATGCCCGTGTAACACCCACTCTCATGACGGTCGGAGGCGCTGCACTCGAAGTTGTGGACGAGTACGTTTACCTAGGACAAACTGTCCAGTTAGGTAGGTCCAACTTCGAGAAAGAGGTCAATCGTCGAATCCGACTCGGTTGGGCAGCGTTCGGGAAGCTTCGCAATATCTTCTCGTCCCACATACCGCAGTGTCTCAAGACGAAAGTCTTCGACCAGTGTGTGTTGCCAGTGATGACATATGGAACCGAAACGTGGTCGCTCACAATGGGCCTCATAAGAAGGTTTAAAGTCACCCAAAGGGCAATGGAGAGGGCTTTGCTTGGAGTTTCCCTGCGTGATCGAATCAGGAATGACGAGATCCGCAGGAGAACCAAGGTAACCGACATAGCCCGAAGAATTGCCAAACTTAAGTGGCAGTGGGCAGGGCACATTGCACGCAGAACAGATGGCCGATGGGGTCGAAAAGTTCTGGAGTGGCGACCGCGCATCGGAAGACGTAAAGTTGGAAGGCCTCCCACAAGGTGGACCGATGACCTTGTGAGGGCCGCAGGAGTCCGCTGGATGCGGGAAGCACAGAACCGGTCGAAGTGGCGGAGCTTGGGGGAGGCCTATGTCCAGCAGTGGACGTCTTTCGGCTGAAATGATGATGATGATGAAAAGGGAAAAGTCTTTGTTTTAAACACTTGAGACGATGATAAGAATTCATAATTGTTGATAATATGACCAATAAACATGATTTAAATATTTTTTAAAATATAAAAACTACTTTTTGTGACTTAAATATAAAAGTTAGACATATGCTGTCCGTAACTTTTTTGGAGGTATTATCAAGCTCTACAACTTTTCGCTAGAACTCAATCATAAATATCTCTCATCGGTAGGCAGCGTTCGTAAGAAACGTTTTCGTTCGACCGTTTTTTCTCCGATTTACTTTGCAAATCCGATTACCACGAAAACGTCTTTTCATTTTTCGGATTAATATATGTAGGTATAGCCTATGACACTCACAAATAACGTGGCTTTCTATTGGTAAAAGAATTTTCAAAATCGGTTCAGTAGATCCCGAGATTACCATCTACAACCTCACAAACTCACTTTACCTCTTTATAATATTAGTATAGATATAGATAACACAAAAGTCTAAGAAGAGAAGACATTGGGCTGGTATTTGGGCAACCCCTAAGCGTCGGGCTGAGGTACAGTACCTAGAGTACACTCGCAATCGGGGGCGACCCTATTGCTTTCAACCGGGCACAAATGCAGACTCTGAGCTGTTACTGAGAAATTCCAAATAGAAAAACCCAGTAATACTTTGCCCGACCTGGAAATAGAACTCAGGACATAATTATTATACCTATTCTGCTAAACGCTAACTTTTTCAATTTACCGATGGTCATCATCATCAACTTCATTTACTTAAATAGGGGTAACCGCTACTTAAATTAGGTCAGTTTTTGATATTTCAGTACAGCTTTTTGGTTGAAGGAGATCGATAGTCCTCATGGGTCATGGAAGACTGAATATCATTCGCCTCGGTAAGCCTTCCTTAACCCAACGGAGACAACTGATATCCAAGACCGGTAATTGATAAGGCTTTCACCACTGTCTGCCTGACTGACGAAACGACTGATCAAAATGAAAGAGACACCTCCGAACCCTAGTGAAAAGATGCAAGTACAACCTCGCAGAGGCTCAGAGTTTTCGAGACTGTACCATCGAGATAGCCCATGTCGACGGTACGACAGCAGGATGTGGATGTAGGGTTGTAGCCCAAACTATGTCCCACATCCTATCCTGCCCTCCATCCTCCAAAAAGTCCAGCCACAGCGACCTCTGCGCTATCACCGACGATACCCTAGAAGTGGCGAAATTTTGGGCCAGCAAATTTAATACACTGAGGCGCCATCAACACGACGAAGAAGCATGAAAGAGACAGAAAAATCTAAAAATCTATCTTGAATCTTGATTAATCTTGCATAGTCAGCTGTAAAGAGATTCAAGGTTAATTGGTCGTGACTCTTGTAATTGAGAGATGACGTCTAGATATTTTTGCTGGCATACTTTTTCTATATTCGTGACTAAATCCAACATCCATTTTATTTATTGATATTCTTTTAAAGTGAAATTTATTTATTGCTTTTGTCGTCACGAGTATTTTCTATGTCTGGACGATAGCAGTCACTAGCAAAAATTACCTGTTCTGAGAACTTATCTTATGCACCTTCCTAAGATTAAATACTATAGTATCTCCATTACAGATGCTATAGCATCTATAGTCGACTTTGTGACACGGCACGGAATTTATTAAACCTTTTTCACCTTGCCCTTTCCACTTGTACTTCCAACAGCACAATGAACTATACCCGTGACATTTACACCACATCACTATATCATAGTACAGCCACTAGCAAGTGTTCACTGATCTTTTTCGTACACAACAGTGTTTTTATGCTCTGATTCACTGTGAAAGGTCGTCGCGGCCGTAGTGTGGGCGTCGCGAGCGTTTCGTCGTCGTGATTCGTGACGAACCTTTTACAAGGAATCATCAAGTACATACATAATATATCATTAGTCTTCATCATACGCATCTCTTAAGGAACAACACATGCTTTTATTTTAGCCTAGGCGAAAATAGCTTGTGAAAATTGCATCACTCAAATCCCTTTTCTGTTTGTCCAGTGCTGTAAGTCTGGTTTACTGGCTGTTGATCTTGGCCTTCTTCTTTCTTCATGCTATTATTATACAGGGTTATTGGAAGATGGGTGCAAAACTTTAGGACGAAGATAGTACATACAATTTAGAACCATTTAAGCCATGGTTGTCTTATACGAAGTCTTACCATTTTTTTAACCTAATTTTTATGATGTTTTTGTTTGCCGGCAACATACACGACTACCCGACGTATTAAATAGATTTTAATTTACGATTTACTTTTATCCAAGTTGTTTTTTTTTTTTGAAAAGTAAATAATAATTTCCTCGTAAAATAAATAATCATTAAATAAATACAATTTTAGCATCGAAATTCGTCAACACCATCACGGAAATATCAAAGTGGCGGTAGTTCCGTATACGTAGCATTTACGTGGCCTGCGATAGCCCCGGTTTCTCATTTCAGAGCTAACTGCGAAACGAGCCGCACGTCGACATAACGCGCTCTCCGGGAAAAAAAAATACCGTGAGTGTCCAAAACAGTTGTTTAGACAAGGTTGCGTCATTCCCATCAGGCTGTGGTTCAATTATTAACTTTTTTACTTTTACTTTAATGTTTGACTTTGTAAAGGCGTTTCTTTCTCTCCCTCTACTCATCTTAGCTTCTTTTGGGGGTTGCCAATATGTACGGTCTCATCGCCGTACATTTTTCTGCTTACTCGGTAACCTACTTAACGGCAACGATGCGCGTCATAATTTAGCATTATAAAATAACTTGACTAACAAATTTAAATGTAGTGTACATAAAACTGTGTAGCTATCAATAACTGAGAGAAATAATCGCCTACCACTGTACTATTGTTACTTACTCTTAACTTAAATAAACTTAACTACTTAGTGCATCTTAGTGGAACGTATTTGTCTATCTAACTTTAACTTAAAAACCTTATAAGTGAAGATGCTAAAAAAACTAGCGGTAACTTACTATTATTATTACTTTTCTAGAAAAATTGACGTAGCGTCCTAATCATCATCGCCATACGCATCATCACCGTTTACAAATAATGAGCGGTGATGACCTCATGCTCAATCGATCTAAACAACTGTTTTGGACACTCACGGTATTTTTTTTTCCCGGAGAGCGCGTTATGTCGACGTGCGGCTCGTTTCGCAGTTAGCTCTGAAATGAGAAACCGGGGCTATCGCAGGCCACGTAAATGCTACGTATACGGAACTACCGCCACTTTGATATTTCCGTGATGGTGTTGACGAATTTCGATGCTAAAATTGTATTTATTTAATGATTATTTATTTTACGAGGAAATTATTATTTACTTTTCAAAAAAAAAAAAACAACTTGGATAAAAGTAAATCGTAAATTAAAATCTATTTAATACGTCGGGTAGTCGTGTATGTTGCCGGCAAACAAAAACATCATAAAAATTAGGTTAAAAAAATGGTAAGACTTCGTATAAGACAACCATGGCTTAAATGGTTCTAAATTGTATGTACTATCTTCGTCCTAAAGTTTCTTAATTTGTGTTATAATTTGTTTAAAAGTTACTCTAAGAGATCGAAGGTTATTAAATTTCCTTCCTACTGAAAACGTTCGAGAGGCTCTGTGATAGACTCGACGGATCTCCGGATAAAACCACTACACAAACAACAGCACGCATATTCCAAAGGCAAATCAACAAAATCCGCACTCCATAGCGTGGTATCCAAAATTGAATGCGCAGTGTACCACAAATGCTCAGCACTGGCTGCTTTTATCGACATCGAGGGCGCCTTTGACAAGACCGTGTTCAAAAGCATTAACATGGCCCTCGACAGACACAACATAGACACGACCCTGAGTGGATGGATCACCAATATGCTCAAATTGTGAGCTGTACAGGTCACCGTGAACGACACTACAAGGGCAGTAGTGGCGAAGGGCTGCCCGCAAGGGGACTTCCTCTCGCCGCTTCTATGGAACCTGGTCCTAGACAGCCTTATAACAACAAATGCTTAAAACACTAAATGACAAAAGTAACTTCACCGTAGGGTAAGCCGATGATTTAACCATAATAATAAATGTGAGAGTTTTCTCACACGAGATTAACATAAACATATCCAGCCCGCTGGGAATGTTCAACACCGTCTACCAGTCGGTATGTGTGGGCATTATACAAGCGGCGTACGCCATAGAAGCCAGGAGAGACACGGACACCCACATACGTATACTTTCCGACATTGTTTCAGTCCTTCAATCCCTAGGGAAAAAATACACAATGCACTATAAGAGTAACAGTTTCTAACCGCAACACTGTGACATTGCAATGGATAAAAGGACACAGCGGATCACTAGGCAACGATACTGCTGACAAATTGGCCAGAAAGGCATCCAGCGCGTCAGTCTGTGGAACCGAGCCCATCTTGCCCTTCAACCAGCAAGGCAGGTGGCTTCAGGACTACACCCACCCACAAGCGGAGAGCTGGTGGACCTCGACACCAGGCTGCAGGCAGTCAGACGTCTGTTACGCGTAGACAGAAAGAATCTGCGTCTGGTGACTGGGACCATCACGGGACACTGCCCGCTAAACAAATACTTCTACACTATAGGAAAAACGGACAGCCCCCTGTGCAGGGCTGGCATGGAGGCTGAGGAAACCGTTGCGCATATGCTTTTCGAATGCACAGGCGTAGCCCAGATTAGGACAGAAACCCTCGGTGCACCCAAATATTACAAGGATGTTCTCAATAGACCAGGAGATAAAGATAACTTCTGGAAGGAGGTGGGGTGGCTGGAATAACCACCGACGGCCGCTATGGCTCACGTACAATGGTCCACTTGATGGACTAAGTGCGGAAATCAAACCCAATTACATAGAACATGCCACCGTGAATTTATGAACATTATCGTTATCCTACAATGATTTTATCTAATTTTGCGTTTTAAATGCGTTTTAATTTTTTTGAATTTATTGTTTGAAGAAATTTTTCTTGTGTAAATCCACCCCATGCTCTCGACGCTCCCTCTCTCTCTCTCTTTCCCTCTCTAACTTATTATACATTTATTAAATGCTTATTACGGATTTATATTATCGCCTATCCATAAATTAAAAGAGCCTAAACATCATGAATCTCAAGCCGATATCATCATTGTCAGCCATAACCTTTGTAACACCTGATGCACAATGAGGGTTATCAGCTTTTGTCAGTCTGTCTGTCTTGGCATTTCAGCTCCTAACAGGATGGGCTGGATTTTAATGTACTTTTTTTCAACCGTCCACCTTCTCCCTCTTACGCTCCTCGGTCCTATTCTATTCCAATCTTGTCGAGGTGATTTGCACACCGATTACTCGTTGGGAAAATATAAATTGGGTCGTATAGATTTACTATAGATCATCTATCTATCTATACTAATAATAAAGATGAAGATTTTGTTTCTTTTAATTTTCTCTTGACCTACCAGTCAGTTTTGAAAAAATATTTTGCATTTGATAGCCTACTTCTTGATACCTTCCGTCTATGGACGAGATAATACGACAATACGTTAGAACTCGTTCCGTCGCGTCGTGGGAAATAAACACTCATGGAATTAAAACTCCACATGTTTGTACTCATAATATTATCAAAGCCATTCAAGAAAAAAAATTGGCTGAATAGGTCTGGATTGATGTATCTAGCTTCTGTTTATACTTTGTGAACGATATTATAAATGTTTGCATGCCGAATGGCGATATATGGCGGAAGTTTAATGAATCATAACATTAACACCATTACTTATATTTGCAAAATAAATTTCTATTCAATTCTATTCAAAGTTACGTGCTGGTATTCATGTGTGTGAAGGAAAAAGGTTTCAGGGAAAAATACCTTCTTTACAATAATATTATTGATATATTCAATTCACCGTCACAGTGCGCCATCTACGTCATCAAAATAACAAAGTCCTTATTTTAATTCAAAACGTACTGTTTTCCTGTTTCATAACAAAATCTGACGCTGATTTGTATTTGTTACTTCCCTCCTTGGTGAATAATTAGATAATTGAACTAGAATGAATAATAGATACCTACTAGGTAACTATAGGCAATTAGCATGCACCGAAGTACTGCAATCTTTGAAGTCTTAATAGTCTAAGAGGAGCTTTCTTTGAGTTGGATAGCGGAGCAATACGTTGTTCACTGGCAATAACATATTATTAAGGTACTTCACCATCGTCTGAATTTCACTGTTGTCATCATTTCTGGTCCATATTTGTATTAGTTCTTATTGGTTTGAAAGTGGCGCCAGTGACAGAAAATTTAAAAGGAAATCGTTTTGGCTTGGTATGGGCATGTGATCTTCTTGTTAGCGTATCGATGGAAAAAAATTAAGAAACATCTTTGGCCCAAAATTCGGCTGCGCGAACTCCGCTTGCTGATGCAGTCGTAAGATCGTCAAATGCACAAGTAACAGGGCATGCGGCGCAGGATGGAAGGTGAGCCATTGTCTGTGGGGAGGTGCCGCATACGCACTTGAGTTCTGAGCCGTCCGTGAACCCATATCTGTGGAGATTGTCTTTGCTCCGGCCGACTTGGGTTCGAAGCCTATTTAGAGATTTCCAAGTCGGTCACGGTAACGCGTGGTAACGGTAACTCGTAACGATGGCATGTGATGATTTTATTCACATGCGTATCTTCCCGCCTCATCACATGCCCATACCAAGCCAAACGAAGAAACGCATGTGAATAAAAGAGTGATCGACCGAGAGGCTTCGCGTTACCTAGAAACTGGGTGGTAGAGGTCCAATAGGCAGTTGCTCCATGTAAATTACTGGCATTCAGCTACTTCCAGTTAAATTGGAAGCTGACCCAACGTAGTTGGAAAAATGTTAGACAGATTGATTGATAAACTGGAGACTGAACAGGAAATTACAGGCCTACAGGAATTTCCCCTCATAGATACAAAAAAAAAAGATAAATGTTATCAAAACATGTGTTTCAATGTCAGTCTGCTATATAGCTTCAGTGGTATCGTTATCGCCAGATACCGATCGATTAGGTACCGATGGTTTTCGAAACATTCAGTGTTATCACTGGTATCAGATACGGTGAATTCCACTTCAACCAGGAAAATTTTGTAGAGGTGTTTTGTTGTGACAAACATTCGGAATCGCCTTGATTTATAATATGAACGTACGTTCAGCATTAACATAAGTTGTTGCCTTCGCAACGCATGTTCAACAATGCACCTGTGCAGTAAAGTGCTACTATGTCAGATGAACGGATATGTAAAGTAATACAAAAGAAAAAGCTTTTATTTCTTCGTCAGAACCATCTGCTGCCTAAAAGTTTTGAATTAACTACTTATTGTACCAACGTAAAATTCAAAGAATGATTGGATGTACACTGATGATTTGCGTTGCCGCCGGCATGATTTTCGCAGACGAAGAACAGGCCTTCACATCCCGCCATAGTATCCTCCAGGGCTCTGTTCTTTGCCGCACCAAGAAATCCCTTTTGATGCTCCGTGGTCGGTCTCTGAGTTTTGTAATATATACCTTGATACCATTAAATACGGAAGAATTTACGTTGGTAAAAATTTAAAATACCCTGCCCCGCCATCCGCCGAAGAGCCCTGGCCTTAAGACTCTTACTGGACCACATTGGATCTAATAAGTACCCTACCGTATAACAAAATGGAAACGCACAAACAATCATAGTAGAAGTAGTAGTATTCTAGAGTGCTAAAAGGGTCTTTTGGCGCCAGAATTACTACATTGACAGGGGGGCGTTGTTGGTGAACATTTGTAGAAATTTGTGAAATTATCACAGAAATTCTATTGATAAATCAAGATGGCGGCGTTAGTTCCAGTTTTGGCCATGCACCAGAAGATAGAAGAGATGTATCTTTACCTTTCATCATCACCCATAACAAACGACTTCCTTTTACCAAACCTCCCGACGTCCAATAAGGACATCCGCACACGATCGTTTCGTAGTTACAAATCTCTTGGCTGTCGCGAATTGTCTCTGTCCGCTTCGCTCACGTGGTCTAATGAACAATAAGTGCCAGAGACATTAGCGAGGTCGCCGACCGGGTCATAAGGTGAGGTGGGAGTGATGACGGAGCGAGAAGTGGAGCGAATCGCAACCAGAGAGCGAAATTAAGTATTGGAAGTCAAAAAGACAGTTTCAGTTTCGGGTACAAGGACCAAAGAATTGCAAGAACTTCACAAAGAAAAAGGATTGTGTGTGACATGTAGCTGCATCGAATACATAGGTAGTTCAGCATAATACCAGACGAGGTACTAGGCTTACCAGATTTTGCCTGTTTCTTCTCTCCCTGGTCCGGTGCCTTTCCAATTAGTGTATTTTGCCCATCAACGAAGTCAAATAAACCTGGAGATGGTATCAAGTTTACGATGATGCTCGGTACGTAATTATAATTTTAACGAGGACCTGAGCTTGCAGATCGTTAATGAATGATATAAGTAAAGGTTCTTCACTTACTCATTAGCGTGGGTCGAGAGTTCTAAATAATTTACGATGTTTTCTTGTGAATAGCCCAGCTTTGCATGTCCAGGAGATGATAACAATATTCCTAGCATACAAGCAGGCAAGCAGTCTAGGCGTTAATATGGTACACTGAATTTTAGAAAGAGACTGTCACACAGTTACTTGTGACAGGGACAACGCTCTACATAACCAAACTTTTTTAAACTGGTTGTTGCATTGGTACAACCGGTCTATTGTTGTAGTTATTTATTTTCACTTTTTTATTTGTTATTGTTTTTTGTGTTTCACGAACTGTGTCCAAATAAACGGTATTCTTTCTTTCTTTCTATTCTGTAAAAATCTCACCAAACTTAGGTGAAGTGAGCTGTTATTCCACCTGCAGTGCTATTCTGTATAAATCTCACCGTGATAACTTGGGTGAAGTGAGCTGTCATTAGTATCAATCCCTAGTGTCAGATGGAATTACAGCTCACTTGAAGGTCACTTCACCTAAGTTCTCACGGTGAGATTTTAACAGAATAGATCGGCTGATGGTAGGGATTGACACTTCATAAAGACAGCTCACTTTAAGGTGGATGAGATAAGGCAGCCCGCGAAATTCAAATTTTCTTTCGATTTCTGGAATTAGCATGACGGTGCCGGGCCGTATGTTGAACAAAATATGATTCAGGACCGCAAAAAATTTAAGAAAATTCGAATGGCGGTTCCATCTTATGGCGAAAGTTCATTGTATGACTATTTCATGAAAACAATATTCAATGAAATGAAATGAACTAAGAGGGTTGTGTTGATGATTTTAATGATTATAATTTTGTAAACCCATATTTTTTACTGTCGCGAATCATATTTTATTCAATAGCTTGACACTGACCAGCACCCTTATTGCGTAACTCACAATTAATCATAATCTGTTTCGTTTTGAAACAGATGGCTAAACCATTGCTTCATATGTTCGAGAAATGTGTCTGCTCAACAACGTAAATAACGCAATGAATATTGTTGAACTGTCAAACTGATAAACGTAAGAAAATTTGAATTTTGTGGGTTACCCTGGAGCACCTTACAGCTTTACCTATAGTTCAATTTTTAATTGTATTCAGTAACTTGACAGTTCAAAGAAAAATAATGTTACCATACTAAAACTAATAGTGTTGAGGTAGTGAACGATATTGCGTAAAGAGCGAATGATAAAAATGATAAAAATTATACATTATGATAAAAATGGTTTAATTTAAAATTAAACCATTTTTATCATAATGTATAATTTTTTTTATCATTCGTTATAAAACTTTAAAAGTTCATTAAGGTGAATGCGCAGTGGTAGAGCGCGAAATTCAAATTTTGTTACGTTTTTTGCAATTTTCAGGTGAGTGTCAGCTTGTTACTTGTTCAAAATATGATTTGCGACTATTACATGTACGTATTTACAGATTTATAATCATTAGAATCAATAATACATCTTTCTAAGTTAGATTTGTTCCATAAGAACAAATTTCTTATGGAAAAGTGCTTGTGGAAGAAATCTAACTTATAAGAGTTAAATTAGACATTCTAATGACTATAATTCTGTAAACACGTACCTGTTATATTCGCAAATCACATTTTGATCAGGATACAACCTGATACTGACCTGAAAATTGCAAAAACGTAAGAAAATTTGAATTTCGCGGTCTACCACTGCGCATTCACCTTAATTGTAAGATGTGGATTATAAGAATAATTAATCATTTAGTAACAAAAGTAATATTTTTTTTTTTAATTCTTCTAATAGAAAGAAACTAAATAAATTACCTTACTTCTGAAAAACAAAATACATACAAATTCTAAAAAATTTAATAGTGCATATCATGTTTTTAAGACAAGTTATTAAAATTAAAAAATTGCATGTAAGTAAATTATTTCAAGTTCATTCAATTTCGTTCATTCTTACACCACCTCACTATCTTTTTTTGTCAAAATCTGGTAACCCTTCAACTGTCAAGTTACTGAATACAATTAAAAGTTGAACTTTAGTTATGTTTAGTTGCACCTAATTTTTCCGCTCAGCATACGGTAGGACCTCGCCTATAAACAGTCTCGCTATGATTGCGCGAATGCTCACGCCGATTACTTTGACAGTATTATGCAGGGTTGTTGCAGAAGTGAAGAACGGACTTTTTACTAAACACGGAAGCTTGGAGAGAACATACTTACGTTCTTATGTCAGTATGCTTTGCTTATTTTATTTCTTGTGGAGCTTGAAATGGGGCTTTAAGTTGCGTTTTTGTGGCTTTGTTGGGTTAAGTTTATGACGTGATGATAAGTAGCAGTATTGCAGTAACTTCAGTCAATTTCAGACAGTAAAAATGCTTTATTATCAGTCTGTATAAATTACTTAGTCTGATGACATAGGTACTTCCGCAGATAATAAAAGATTTCTTAGATAAAAATAAGGTAAAAAAGTAAGGTGCAAGCAAAGCAATTTCAAAGAAAATGCTCCTGTAAGTTCTTGCTGATTTATGAACATGATGGATTTATGAGCCTGTACCTATTTTTCTATTCTTTTCTTTTTCACTGTCTATGTGTGTACAGACGCCAGCACATCAAGCTACACCAATCTGTCAAATTTCTTTGAATTTTTTTTCAACTTTATAACAGTTTTGGGGTAGCTTGATGTGCTGGCGTCTGTACATAAATGGATAAATAAATAAAATTGAATCTAAATCGAAAAAAAAAACTATTTAGCAAAGTGCCTCTCTTCGTCATTACGCTAGAGTTTAAATATAAAAAAAAAAACAGTTTTTCGCAAAACTTTCTGAGTCCCCTGGTAATCCTGGTATACCCATACCAGTAGGTTGCCAAGAGAACTGGATTATAAATATACTGGGATGACATGATTGCCGTTGCCGTCCAAAGCTTACTCCTGTGTTCGTCATAAGTTGGTGCCCAAACGCAAAAGTAGAAGGAAAAATACATAAAAAAATATTTAAATTATAATCTACAGTAGGTAACCGTTACACAGATATGAACGACTAAAATACGATAAAGTATCACACAAGTGATTGGAATTACCATACAATTAACAAGGCCTAAGTAAAGAATGTAAGCATAACATATAATAAGTATAATTATAACGTTCCCACTGCTGAAATACAGGTCTCCTCTCTGTGAGAGGGAGCGGGCTGTAAATTACGGGTTTACTGCTTGATTTCGAATGTCATATGCCCAATAGCTAATTCCCCAAAGTCATCGGATCGAACGTCCGAATTTCCGAAATTCCATAGCATCGATGTACCACAATTCCAAAAAGCCATTAGATCAAGCGTCCGTTTGGCCGAAAAGCCATTGCAACGATAGTCCTATGCATCGAATGTCTATTGGTTCGACGTGCTAGTAAGTCGAAAGCTATTTCTACATAAAATATTCAAGACGAGTAAAAGAAGGAATGTAAAATGGGTTAAAAAACAAACCAGCAGGGTTTAATCGTCCATCTATAGGTACATACAAATAAATAAAATCAGAGTGTCTGTTTGTAATAATATTGCTGTCGGGACATTCACTGGCAGATAGCTGATGTGATAAGGAGTAACTTAGGCTACTTTTATTTTAGAAATTTTATTTATTTTTATTAATACATGTAGGATGTTAATTCAGAACGCATCATAATTTCAAGAAAATAAATATAATATGAAGAATGCGAACGCAGCGATGAGTGAATGAGAGAGTGTGTGTGGAAGGGAGAAGCGAGCGAGCTAATAAGATGTTAAGACGTTATAATTGGAAAATTAAATTAAATTAATAAAAGAAGTTATTAAGAAGTCAGTGTTTATTTCGGTCATCCTCCGCACCCCCCTTACAGCCTCGTCCGGGATAGACCGTAAAAATAAAGGCGTATTTAAGAAGAAAGTAGACGAAGAAAAAAAAAAAAAAAAAGTCACCGGTGCAACGGCAACGGCCATTACGAAAAAGCGCGTGCTCGTGCCGGTGGAAAATAAAGTTGTACGAAGACATCATGGACAAAGTCGATACCATGGAATCAAAAATTCAACCCTTGCAATATGGTATGGCGGACACCATTATTAAATTCGATGGTGAAGACATGACGTATTCGTCTGTGAAGTGGTCACAAGACATCGAAGACAATGCCGAAATCTTCGGTTGGACGGCTCAACAAAAACTCATAATTGCCAGAAGATCGCTTACCGGAACTGCTGAGTTATGGTTACGTACGGAAAAACCATTCAAATCGTACGAAGAATTGAGGAATGCATTATTAAAGGAATTCCCAGATTCGGTAAATACTAAGCAAATGCATGAAATAATGGCGGCTCGTAAAAAGCGTAACAATGAGAGCTATTACCAATACATGCTCACCATGAAGGAGCTTGGCAAAAGAGCAAAGTTTGCCGATTACGTTTCAATCCAATACATAATTGACGGGATTACCGATTACGAGCAGAATAAAATTGGTCTGTATGGGATTACTACATATGCGGTTCTTAAGGAAAAGTTGTTACAGTACGAAGCTATGAAGCAAAAGATGTTGAAACAAAGAGGAAATTCAAGCGGTGTAGGCAAGCAGCAGCGTGAGTGTCGCGAATCCACAAAGCAAGCAAAAACCGACGACACTAACGTCAAGGAAAATGCTAGTGAGAAAGTTTATCGTTGTTTCAAGTGCGGGGAAAGAGGTCATATAGCGAGTTCATGCAAAAAAGGTACCAAGTGCTTCAAATGCAACCAATACGGCCATATTGGTACCGAGTGTCAAGCTGGCGGAAGCGGGAACGGGAAAGGTGAACCATCCACAAGTCGGAATGTTGGCAGTACGCGAAACGTTGGCGGAAGCAGCGGAGGCGGAGCTAACTCGACTGCACGTTCGATGTTCGCTCATTATCAATCACCAGATGACAGAACGGAGAGTGAACAAGATAGCATGCTGACGTCAAACGGGAAAATAATCCATCAGTGTCATAGTTGTCAAAATCATAACCACAATAGTAGCGTACTTAATGTAAACAATAATAATGTAGTAAATAAATCTGTTAAAAGTGTTAATGTAGGCGGTATCACAGTAAATTGTTTAATAGATACGGGTAGTGATCTAAATCTAATATCTTACGATGTATTTACGATGTTGTCAGTCAAGTGTGAATCCGAAACAATGTTGTTAACCGGCCTTGGTTCGAGTAAGGTGTATTCAATGGGTAAGTTTAACATTAATTTGATAATAGATTGTCATTGTTATGAGGTTTGTTTCCATGTAGTGCCTAAAGGTGTAATTCCGTATGATGTAATTCTCGGGCAAACTTTCCTTGTTAATACTATTACTATGATTAACAAAGGTATCATTGAAATAAGGCCTCAGAGTTATGATAGTTCGTATTTACAGTGTTTACTTTCCAGCTTTACCAATGAAAGTGATATACCAATTCAAGTTAAAACTATAATAGATAATTACAAACCTATAAAGATAAAAGAAGCTCCAATTAAATTAAAAATAATATTGAAAGATGACATTCCAATAGCACAGCGTCCACGGCGTCTAGCTTTGCAAGAAGAAGAAATTGTGAAACATCAAATAGATGATTGGTTGGCTAATGGCATCATACGTCCTAGCTATTCAGAATACGCCAGTCCCCTCGTTTTGGTGAAGAAGAAAGATGGAAGTACGAGAATCTGTGTGGACTACAGGAAGATAAATCAGAGGATGGTGAAGGATGAATATCCCCTGCCGGTAATCAATGATCACATAGATAAATTGTGTACAGCTAGGGTGTTTAGCACTTTAGATTTAAAGAATGGATTTTTCCATTTACCAGTAGACGAGGATTCTATAAAGTATACTGCGTTTGTGACCAGCAATCCAGAAGGTCAGTATGAATTCCTGCGGGCACCGTTTGGTTTATCCATCTGTCCCAAATTCTTTACCAGATATATCAACATTATTTTCACCGACTTCGTAAGAAGAGGAGTTCTACTCATTTTCATCGATGACCTGATTATCCTGGCCAAACACGAACAGCAGGCAATCGAAAGACTGCAAGAGGTACTGAAGGTAGCTGCAGAATATGGTCTCGAGATAAACTGGAAGAAGACACAGTTACTACAAAGATCAGTGGAATACTTAGGTCATGTGGTCTGCAATGGAACCGTGCAGCCATCAAAGGAGAAAACCGAAGCAGTGCATAAATTCCCTGTGCCTAAAAATCTTAAAGAAGTTCAAAGTTTCATCGGATTGACCTCATACTTTCGAAAATTTATTCCGAATTATGCTATAGTAGCACGACCCTTGAATGAATTATTGAAGAAGAAAGAATTTTATTTTGAAGGAGATCAAAGAAGTGCGTTTGTCAAATTGAAAGAAATCTTATGTTGTGAACCTGTCTTAAAAATATTTGATCCACAATTAAAGACTGAACTACATACAGATGCCTGCAAGTACGGATATGCTGCAGTGCTGATGCAAAAGGATCCTGCGGATGATAGCATGCACCCAGTTCATTACATGAGCAGAAAGACTGGTGAGACTCAGCAAAAGTGGTGCAGCTATGAACTGGAAGCACTGGCAGTGATAGAAGGCGTGAAGAAGTTTCGTAGGTACCTGATTGGAATTCCATTTACCATAGTCACTGATTGTGAAGCTTTCCAGAAGACTTTAACGAAAAAAGATGTCTCAGCTAAAGTAGCCCGATGGATCATGTACCTGCAAGATTTTAACTACTCAATTGTACACAGACCTGGTGAAAAGATGCAACATGTCGACGCTCTAAGTCGAAGTATTTGTGTTATTCAAAGTGAACTCCATTTCCGTATACAGAAGGCTCAAGAAGAAGATGAAGGCTTGAAGGCAATAAAAGAGGTTCTCAAGGACAATGAGTATGAAGACTACGTTCTTGAAAATGATGTCATCTATAAAGGAGAAGATAAGAAATTGGTTGTTCCTGAATTAATGGATCTTGAGATTATAAGAAGAGCTCACGGTATTGGACATTTCGGGAAAAAGAAAATCAGAGACATAATAGAACAAGATTATTACATTTCCAAGTTGGATAATAAAATTGAAAAAGTAATTTCTGCATGTGTGCCCTGTCTACTAGCTAGTAGAAAGGCAGGCAAGAAAGAAGGATTGTTAAACCCGATACCAAAAGGAGAAGTGCCACTAGATACACTTCATATTGATCATTTAGGACCTTTGGATGCTACCAAGAAAATGTACAATTACATTTTAACTGTCATAGATGGATACACAAAGTTTGTTTGGATATACCCAGTTAAAACTGTTACAACAAAGGAAACAGTTGATAAGTTAAAATTACATCAAAAGGATTACGGAAACCCAAGACGCATAGTGACTGATAGAGGCACAGCATTCACAGGGAAAGAGTTTGAAGAATATTGCCGAGAAGAGGAAATAGAGCATATTACAATAGCAACAGGCATACCCCGTGGAAATGGTCAAGCTGAAAGAATGAATCAAATCATTATCTCTGTATTAACCAAAATGTGCATTGAAGAACCTGCACTGTGGTACAAATATGCCAGTAAAGTTCAGAGGGTAATAAATAGTTCATATCAGAGATCCATCCAAACATCACCTTTTGAATTATTAACAGGGACTAAAATTAGACTTAAAGAAGACTTAAAGATTTTAGAATTTTTAGAAGAACAGAATAGAAGAGAATTCACGGACAAAAGAGATGAATTAAGGAAAGAAGCAAAAGCTCAGATATCAAGAATTCAAGAAGAAAACAGAAGGAACTTTAATAGTAAAAGGAAGGAAGGGCAGAAATATAAAATAGGGGATATAATAGCAATACAAAGAACTCAATATGGAAATGCATTAAAATTAAAACAAAAATTCTTTGGACCTTATAAAGTAGTAAAAGATTTAGGAAAAGACAGGTATGAAGTTAGAAAATTAGATAACAGTAAAGAGGGACCTAAAAATACCACTACAGGAGTAGATTTTATGAAAAGATGGCCTTAATTCAATGATGTCTTGTTAACATTTCAGTTTATTTTAGAAAAGAAAATAATAATTAAGAGTCCATACTTACTGTTGAACGCAGCTAACTTACCATTCTATTTTATCTAATAAAGTGAGTAATGTTGACAGGTGTTGTACCATAATTAGCAAACTAATGAAATTGTATCATTCATTTTATCTCATTGTAAGATGTAATTGAGTACTTATAAATTGCCTTATGTCTGTAATTCTGTATAAAAGTTGAAGAGTTCAGTAATTGCCTATTTAGTGATTAAGAAATAAAATACTTACCTTGTAACTTACCATTATAGTAATAAGTCTGTATAACAAATGTACCTAAACATTTAAGTAGTAAGTAAGACTGTACCTAGATAATACTTACAGGTTGGAGTATTGTTAAAGAATGAATGTGTGTGAGTGTATATTATAATATTAGTAAGAAGGGATTTAATGTTTTTTTTTTTTATTTTTTATTTAGAAACATCTGTTGTAATTTTAGTTCAAGATTGTTAAAGTAGCTTAGTTTGTTTTATTGTACTAGAGTCAGTCTGAGGGCAGACTGAGAGCAGAATGGCCGAGTTGTAGGATGTTAATTCAGAACGCATCATAATTTCAAGAAAATAAATATAATATGAAGAATGCGAACGCAGCGATGAGTGAATGAGAGAGTGTGTGTGGAAGGGAGAAGCGAGCGAGCTAATAAGATGTTAAGACGTTATAATTGGAAAATTAAATTAAATTAATAAAAGAAGTTATTAAGAAGTCAGTGTTTATTTCGGTCATCCTCCGCACCCCCCTTACATACATATATACTTTTTTGTTAAATTCCACGCGGATGCAGTCGCGGGCACAGCTAGTACCTATATATAATAATAATAATTGGATAAACACACCAGTGATCAACATTACTAATATTTATTACATAGTAAAAATGTCAGAAATAAGTTACTCAAATATGTTTTACGACTTCGACTATAATGGGAATATTATTACTACTCCTATAATTTAAAGTCGTAAAACATTTTATGTAGAATAGCTTTCGACTTACTGGCACGTCGAGCCTATAGACGTTCGATGGATAGGACTATCTTTGCAATGGCTTTTCGGCCAAACGGACGCTTGATCTAATGGCTATTCAGAATTGTTGTACATCGATGCTATGGAATTTCGGAAATTCGGACGTTCGATCTGATGACTTCGGGGAATTAGTCATCGAGCATATGACATTCGAAATCAAGCAGTAAACCCGTAAATTACAGCTGTAATCCACCACGCGGGCCCAGTGCGGGTTGGTAGATGTAACATGTCTTCGAATTTTTGGTTATACGACATACCGGTTTCGTCACGATGTTTTCCTTTATCGTTTTGAAGGCAGTGGTGGTGAAATAAATTGCACAAACTAAAGGGCCTGCCTGGGTTCAAACACACTACCTACAACTCGTAAGTCGCGGTCGTTACCTCTGGGCCAACATTGCTAAATAAGCAAATAAAGAATATGAAAAAAAAAATTTTTACGAAATATGGTCCCATTCAAACAGCCGTAACTATAGAGCCATAGAAATCTGCACCCTAATTGCGTAACACGCGATTAATCATAATCGATTTCATTTTGACAGTTCAACAATATTCATTGCATTATTTACGTTGTTGAGCAGACACATTTTTCGAACATATGAAGCAATGGTTTAGCCATTTGTTTCAAAACGAAACAAATTATGATGAATCGTGAGTTACGCAATTAGGGTGCTGGTCAAATCAGTCACATAGATACTAGGTACGCCTGGGATGTATCTAGGTAACCATGCATCAGAAAATATAAATGTTTGGCTTTAAGAAAGCATCAATCTGCCTAGCCTGTTACCTTATATACTGGGATACAGCTGAATACCAGTATTTTAAAAGGAGCGACTGCGTATCTGATATCCACAACCCAGTTACTGGGTAATACCCCTCGGTACGAGGTACCTCTCGGTAAGACTGGTTGTGTGACTTTCGGGCTGCTGTCGGCCTGTAACGACTGTCAAAGATCCACGAATGACCGCTGGGACCAACAGCTTAACGTGCTTTCCGAGGCACGGAGGAGTCTTGATATGTAAATATGGTCGCCCATCCACGGACAAACCGTGGCAGGCGTAGCTTAACCTGATCGATCGACCTGTACGGCTGATATGATTTAGCCACGACCCCCTACAGAGCAAAATAAAGCATACTACAGAAATTAAATTAAACATATACTTGCCTCGGTACTTATTAATATTATGTCTTTACAAAATGTGGTGAGGTAATAAACACAAGAATTACTTGCTGTAGTTCTGTAGCAAGCGATAGAGGTCACAAGGTGCTGACCGCAAGATGACGAAGCTATGAGGGCCACGGAATGTTGTGTCAATGTTTGCCTTTATGTTTGTTTCACTATACACTTCTATAGTATAGGAAGTACGTGCGAGGTACTTGTGGTACGTAAGAATTCCGTTATGCAATGTCATGGTGAACTTTTCATGGTAATGTTACTGGCCATCAATACCTCGATGACTGAGCAATCTATGCCTTCGAATTTTGAATATTCCATGCTTGCGTTTGCGACTATCGTTTTCTCACGGGTACCTACACTAGAATGACAACCTAACTAATTAGTGGGTGATATCCTTTTCTGTCTGCAGACCAATAAATAAAAAAATCTATGAAGGTGGATGGCATTTACAGCTTTTCTGACTACGCAAGTTCCGAAAGCAAATCTAGATAATAACTATGAATTCAAATAGCATTTTATGTTTGTAACATTGATTAGATGCATAACTTTAATGCAATAAACACTTAAAATATATCCTATAAACCTTGAGAGCGAGCTACAAGAAAGAAAAGGACGAATATTAATAAACAATATATGACATTCACATACCGATGGGATCCACAGGCAAAACGCCTGGAATAGTAGCGAGATGACACGACACTCCAGAAATAGACGTGTAGGGCTGTTGACATAACGTTGGATAATCGAATTGGATTCTTATTATGAAAATATAAATGTTTCTACTACAGGAATAGAATTATTGATACTCTTAAACTTGTGAATAGGTAGGTATGAGAGATATATTTCAGCGAAATTGTATGATTGAAACCTGCATAATCTGATTTATGTACTGACTTACGAATTCATTCGACTCGCCCCCTATTGCATGGAACTTAAATATAAATGCCGAAATGTGGATGTACTACAAGTACTCGTACACCTCGGCTTCTCTCTGGGTAAAACAGGTGTGATGTTATGTTTAGAACTCATGGAACGTTAGACAAAGAACAACTCAAAATCAAAATATTTTACTTCACATAAACCTGCATGGGCACATATGAAACGTCAGAAGCTAGGTGCACGGTTCCAATTTGTCGCTTCCTATGGAGAAGAGCCGGCAAGAAACTCCACGGTTACTCATTAAAAAATAATTGGTTTTTACAATGTGTCAAAATTACAGTGATAATAGGTATGGGAAGACTGTGCAGGTCTATCAATAAGTACCAGGTACTTAGAGGAATGAAAATAAAGAATAGAAAATCGTCTACAAATCTACAGTCTGCAAGGCCTACAACGTTCTCTCATTCACAATATGTAAAAGAATCTACATAAATAAAATGAACCTATTTGAACCAAGTGACATGATTTCCACGATAATCACTAATAAATAGTCGATATTAGAATTGATGTTTAATGACGAGAATATGTCAGACATTGTAAAAAATAAAAAGAATAAAAATTTTCATTGTAATTTTAGAGCAGTTAGACTTTCACATAGTTATGCTGTTAATGAGGTACTAGGGAAGCCACATGTTCAGAAGGAATTAACTTCCCTGTCTTCAACGTAGTCTTTTATCTTATAATATGCTTTTTTGATAAGGGCATGTTTGATGTGTGTTTTAAACTTTCCATCGCTAAGTTCTGTAACCGACTTTGGCAACTTGTTATAGAAGCGGATACTGTTTATTAGAAATGACTTGCTAGTTTTAGTTAATCGAAATTTTGGAATCACAATTTCATCTTTACTATTTTAGACTATTTTAGATTTCGTTGATAATAACACTGTTGAAGAGAATACAGCCGAGGCCAGATGCCAAACTCTAGAATAATAAATTAACAAAAACGAGGTAAACCAAAAGCAGTACGCTTTAACTCGATCACTACCGTATAACAACAACTGACCTGACCATTCAACTACAAAGGATGATTAACGTATGACTCACGCTAGGAAAACAAGCTATCTACCTAGCAAAGACGCCATGTTTGAGCCGAGAATATCGCGAACCCTACTTCCTTACATTTTCCGCGGCAAGGACGCTTGGAGCGCAGCGTAACACAGCGGAAGCGCTTTATATATCCACACACACGAAGAAACGGCGCAGCTATGGCCTCGACCTGGGTGAGAAGCTTGCGCGGGTGCTAAGGTGGGTGCGACATATCAAAAAGATGAACTGTGGATTCAGTTAATAGTGAAGTTACTATGATAATTATGATGGGCGCCTAGCATAACGGGACTGTGCAAAATCACGTGCAAAATTTTCAATCGTTGCTGCCATACTGACATACCTTCACCGACCATCGCGAGAATGCATTCCTGAAACCTGTCGGCGTGCGACAATTCTAGTAACTAATATACATCATATTCGCAAAACACGTAACACAGACGGGTGTCAAAAACGCATAATATTGGCGAGACTGCCGAACTGTAGCTAACGAGCGACCGTCTATTGTTTTTACTCTGTGAAAATAGGTCTAGCTTCTACTGCACTCTCCAACAACTCGCGAAACACTGTTACCACCTAACTGCACCCACCACCAGGGGTGTGGCTTGTTCGAAAGAGATACCATGGCCCCTGGCACACAGGCAACTGAGGGAACACGGGTGGGTTTTAGTCAGTAAAAGTCTGAATAGAATAGAATAGAATTTATTTGCAAATATGGGTAGTACATAAGTACTTGTAAGTATCACAATAAAGAGTTCTGCCATATTTCACCATTCGGCATTCAAACATTTTCATTATATAAAATTGTTTAAATTTCAATTCTCATTTAAACATAACTTAATTATTACACTCTCATTAAACAAATTAATAAAATTCAAATTTTCCTTAAAACATTAATTTAATTATTACATTATACCTACATTAAATAAAATTTGCTCGACACCCAGAGCGGGAGAAGGCATTTGATGATTTCCCACCATCAAAAAAAAAACCGCACCCACGACCGCCATCTTCTCCGCTAATTCACCCTGTACGAGGCCTATTACTACCTCAAAGAAAGTGATCTCTTAATTGCATTAGTGAGAGTTTCTTTGAACGTGATTTGCATCTGTGCCGGTGACCTGCTGAATTTGATTTGTGCTAATTCTGTTCACGTTACTGTCATAATGTTCTGTTTTGTTTTTATGCTTTCATTGCTAGTTGTCAATGACATGTTGAATGGTTTTAAAAGGAATGCCTACAATGTGCGTTGTTTTATTAGTTTAGTCCTGTTTGAATAAGTTCACTGTAGTTTGTGAATGGGTTCTAAGTGGTATCCTTATTAAATTGTTGAACTTTCAACATCACAAAATCAAAAGTTTATTTCAGACTTTTGATGATTGTAACGTCGAATTTGGGAACAACAGGAAATTATTACTCGGCTATCTGGCTTTCGAGAAATATAGGTATCATTTTAGTATAATACCCATATTTGAGGAAAACCAGTTAAATTACAGTGTAATACCAAAATTCCCAAAACACATTAATTTCCATTAATTACTACCTACCTATAATGCCGCTTCAAATGCAAAATTTTAATTTACTTCATTTGCATCTGCCATAGTAGTTTTTCCTTTACATTTATTGTCCTGCAGATGTGGTAGCGTCTTGTGACTGGTCGTTGAGCTCTCTGAAATACGGTTTAGCTACACGATGACTTAAGCATGCATGCTATCTGTTGAGACAGGTCAGCTTAAAGCTGCAATGGCTCTTTCTTTATAAGGCCTTTCCAGACATGGCCCGACTCGATCATAAAATTCTAATAATGTAATGTTTGGACTTCAAAAAAGACCATGATCTCTGAATTTGTTTTGGCATTTCTTCTCAGTGATCAGACAGCTAGGAAATTCCGGTGCCTACTAGTTTTAAAATATTGCCGTGTAAAAGTGTCTTAAATGATCTACTTGCATAATAAGCATTTCATTTCGAAACCAAAATATTCTCAATCAATTCTGCAAAATTCTGAAGCCATAATACTGCAAGTCTGTAACATTTATTAGGTTCGTCTGCTACTTGATGTAGGTATACAATCGTGTCTCAATCTATGTTTTATCGATCCATGTCTGCCGTTTAGTTAGATTGATGAGCCAATTTTGCTGGAGCGTCGCCGATGTAATATTTATGTTTTGAGTTTTTGCATTTTCTTTAGTTATGTTATTGTATTCATCTAGTGTCTTGGATATAACTGTTGCAACTGTAGGAGTTTTAGCTAATTTCTCGTTAGGTACTGGAATGGAGTTTTTCGGAATCATTACTTTTTGCAACACTTTTTGGAATTATTTATGCTTAGAGAATTCTCCAAGTACAACTAATTCCAAAAAGTGCTCCTCATTTCAGAAGCAGTAAGTGCATGTCCTTTAAAGAACAGTATTTCAATTCACAGTTAAACAAAAAGCCAGATGTTCCAACAGCTCAGTCATCAAACATGAAATATATAGTGTAATACGTAAAATTGACATCATACAGACATAATTATTGTAATATGCAAATGCCTTAGTGAATCATATTCAAGAGAGTCGCGTCATTCCGCATAATAGCTATGATAACAGTCTTCCTAGATGACCAACTATTTATCATATTTATGAGCTTCCGAATTTGCTATTCTAATATCTGCTCTATGACTAATACGGCCTACTAAAGTACAAAGTGTTTATTTATAAAAAATATGTTATAATATTTTTTCCTCCATGTGGATAAAAATATAAGAAGCAAATAGGTACACACACTACACGGTAATACACTAATACAGTATACAATCACCTGTAAAACAATATGTATCACACAACTAAATTGAAGACGAACTTTATTTATTGGTTAGTTGACCCAACTTTTCATGCTGTATCAAACCCTATGGACAGTATTAAAAAGGACCAAGAAGATAACGAAAAACTGGCCTATACTGGTCTCTCTCTCTTCTTCACCCCTTGGCCACCCAATGCTGAGTGTAGGTCTCTTCCAAATCTCTCCACTTTTGGCGGTTTTGTGTCGTGGCTATCCAGTTTCTTCCGGCCACTTTAATGATATCGTCTGTCGCCTATACGTCATCTGACCACTATTTGAGCTCGTATTCAATAATCTAACTAGTACTACGAGATTAGTTGCACTTATGCCCCCTATTACTCTGCCTTGACTCCATCCCTGCTAGATGACAAACTGTAAACACAATCTAAGCTCTTCTCCCTCATGACGTTACCTTGAACCTCACCTACCCATTTTACACCAGTGAGTAATACAAGAACCCATGTGGTTGAAGGACCAGGCGCGTGACACGCTTTCTCCCTTTGGTATTAAGTACACATTCGTATGCATGTCCCGCGCCAACGTTGCTCAACCATCGTCTACCAAGACTGGTCATCGCCGCACTATATTTACTGTGGTTGTGGGTTGCTGGTGGTATAATGTTGGATGAGGGAGTTGGGGAAATGGAGACGACAGCTGGAGTTGTTTTGGCCCTACAAACAAAGTCTTTGTGACTGCTGACAAGTCATATTGTGGGGTTTGTTTTTGGGGTGGCTAGTTTTGGTCAAGGGTTTTTTGCTTTACTAGAAACTCGTTCATCCAGCTTACCTCAACTAGCTGTCTCGTTCTACAGGCTGGAATATTAAAGTTCCATTCAAAATGGTTGAGCTGAATAGTGCTGATCCATGCGTCATGTTCGTGAACGGGCGCCGTCAGTAGGGACCGGTCATCTATTAGCTGAAATTGTTTATTTTATATTCTGAATTGTTTTTATCTTTTTTATCACGAATGCTTTTAATGTGCACGTCTTTCTACATCGTTCTCACATGTATTTATTATTTCAACATGAATGATATTGCCAATTGTTTGTAACAAAATTTTAGTTTAAAAGAGAGAGTACCTACTAAGCTTTGGAATGTGCTATTTATAGCTTCATCTTTCTAACTGACCGAGCCCCTTGACAATTCAAAAGTGCCTATAATTTGTTTATTTGAAATAATAGTGCATTTATAGTTTTTTTCATATATTTCAAAACATTATCTCGAATCAGTCGTTATCTCCCACTAAATGATCGTTGATCACTTCTGATCTTGAGCGTAACTCCTGGAAGGCATCCAAATTATTGATGTTGTTTAACACTGTTTCGAGGCAGATCTAAGTTATTTTACAAGCGGATGCTGCAGCACATCCTCCCGATCTAAACGATATCACTCTTAGTTCCGTCTTACAAGCTACGACATCCATAGGATGTGGGGTAGAGTATTCTTAGATCAGATCGCATACTAAGACGTTAATGGATTTGGGTTGATGTTGATCCTAAGAATAAAAATATCTGTATCTTGATCGTTGAGTGTTTTAACGTGAATTGTGTAGGATTGCCCAAATCTCCGTGTAGGAATAAACCGGAATTATTACTAGGCCAACTACGTTAGACTACGTGCCAATGCTGACCGACCATATCTACCTACATAATTATTATATCACTATTCAAATTAATTTGATTACCGATATCTACTACGAGTAGTCTAATTTGTATATCGCTTTTTATCTAATCGACACCTTATGCCTAAATGTTGCACTAATTCTGTGAAACCAGCTCGAAATTGTCGAGCTGGTTTCTGCATCGTCAGTTAGGTATAAAACATAGTGACACATCCTCAGTATTACCGGCTTCGACTGAAGCGTTTTATTTATCGTCTGATAACTCAACAGTTGATAAACAGCGATAATTCGTGATAGCAAACACGATAGTTTAACTAGACATGAGTAATTTTGAAGGCAATAATGCACAGCCCATGTTACGTAAGCGTTTGAGTAAATATGGATATTGTTAGTCCTTGGCCTTGCAGGTGTGTGGACACACTAAATTCGACAGCTGGTCCCGATGGTATTAATTCACTCATGAAAATACATGTAGAAGGCAGACTTCTATTATTAGAACAAAACAGTCGAAATGTAGTGAATGCTGCCATGTCTCCAGATCAAACTGAGAAAGTTTTTTATTATTAAAAACCTCAACAATTTTGAGGCATTTTCAAAAGCTTTTGAAGAAATGGTTCAGCGCCGGCGCTAATATAATGCGAATAGGCAATGCCGCCCATGCCAGTTTGTTTATGCCTTCGAGATTTGTTTTAAAACATTGTCTTGTTTACTTTATATGGTTAAAACTATACTATGGTTACTTAGGTTTGTTTTGCTGTGCTTGTTGCTAATGGACGGATTTTGTAAAAATTAAACAAAATTAAAATTACTCATGGCCCTGAGCGTGGATTACTTCGTGTCTAGAAAATTGTATTCAAAGAGCATCTTGATATAGAAATCATTTTCAACAGTCCAGTCAAGTTTTGAGTGTTTAATTATTATTTCCCAGTAGGAAGCTCAATAGATGGCCATCCTAAGAAATGAAGGTTGAGTGCCACTTCACTGCAATAGCGCACTGATTAGGAAAGTCCTTGATGTTGTTATCAAATCGTTAATGGAAGTAATTATCAAGTCCTTAAGGCATTAGCAGTTGAAGATGCGGAAGGGAAATATTCCAGATGTTTTCTATACAGCTTTACAGCGTATCACCAGCTACTCAAAAGGAAACAGTTACAGATTCAAATCATCATAGGTAGCCAGAAAGTCCCAGGTATAACAATGGCGACGCAAGCATAGGGACAAACTAAAGTGTCTTACCACTGATGGTTTTGGATTCAAATCGCAAGTAGATTTCAAAAACATGCTTTAAGATTGTAGAAGATACCAATTTGGAAATCGTAATCTTGGGCGTTAATAATGGACGCTTCCAAAGAATAGTTGAAGATGGTTCTTAGGCACCTCTCACCCTGAACATACATACAATTAGAATAAATGAACATAATAGGCTCGCTATCCAGCGATGTATGAGTCATCGGGGGGAAATCCTGCCCTTATACTTAGTAGGACAAGTAATTCCACATTACCGATATGAGTGAAGTCATTCAACCTCCAGTAATGATTCAGTTTTTACTATTTTATGTTTTATTTATATTGATCATGTCATAGGTTTGGTAACCAATAAAATATAAACTTCGCTAGAACAGGAATCGAATGTATCTAAGTGTACTTATATGGTGTGGAGACTCAATCCTGCAAAATCCTAATAAGTTGGCAGGATTCATCTGTATTTGGTCCAAACTTCATCAGACTTGTGTCATCATGTGCTTAGAATGCAAATAACAACTAATCATGGGAACCATTTTTAATAACTTAAGATTGCATTTAAGAATACCGTGCTGACGTAATTACGGACCAATTACAGTGTTTACACCCAAGCTCACGGTACTTAGTCATAGTATTATATCGCCCAGTGATGCATGGAGGACTAGCCGTAGCGATGAGTCAGCTAATAGCCAATAAAAATCTTCATAGCCTGTAATGCTTTGTAATTTATTTGCTTTTACACGTATAGATTATCTTTGTCAAGCCTCCAAGTCCTTTTGGTCTACGTTCTGCGTAACATTAGCATACAATGCAGGGTCTAAATGTGGTTCGTGAGTGCGGTCAGCCTTTTGGGAAGTTCAAGGTGTCGACAGGTGTCATGGCATTGCCAGACTGCAAGTAATTAATTTATAATGGGGTAACGAATTGGAGCCAAGGTTCCAGACAGCTTCCTTATAAATGATTCTGTATTAACGATCCGTCATTTAGTATGTCTGCTCATATCGTTCAGCCTTCTGCTTCCTTTTCTTAGCCTAGTCTAGAAAGGCTGGAATTAATGAATAATCGGACCTAATATGTTCTGTAGCTCTATCCAGGACACTTGCGATGTCTCAGACTTTGATGAGGATATCTCTGTTGTGTATCATACTTATCAATTTCATTCTAGAGTGCCGATTGACTACAACTTGGTTAAGAAATCACTTTTTAATCTTAATCTTGACAGCTGGATGATCGGAACTCCAACCAGCATCAAATATCTACCAAGTAGGGTACGAGTTTACTTATAAGTCACACCTAGTAATAACACCACACCTTAACACATTAATCCGGGGTTTAATAAATTGTATCATTGGTTTGCACGATTGCCGGGAATGTAGTGTATGTGCTAAGATCATGGCACAGCTGACCTCGCTATCTGCTCTTGAAGCAAAACCGGCCTGGGAGGCTCTCATGCGGCGTGCGCGTTTCATGACGTCATCAGCGCGCGCGCCGGGCTTTACACACATGGATTTGTTTTGGTTGTGTGCTGTGCTTTCTTAAGTTAGCGAATTTCTGCATTACTCGCGTGTCGGAGTTGGGGAACATGAATTGTTGAATTTGTTATAAGTGTAAGAAACGAAAATAAACAATGTAGACCGTCTTATTATATCTTAGCTCAATCTACATTCGTCCAATAAGAAATTCTGCCATAGTAAAGGCCAAATACGCCTCAGGCGTTTATGAACTGAAGTCTTTAGGCGAAGTAGATCAGCCGCATGACTTAAATCCATATTTAGCTGGTTCGGTAACAGTTGTTATTAAAGTATTCAAAAAATGGCGTACTTATTGATGACCGCATACGGGCTTCTGATAAATCAGTTAATCGTATATTTGAATCTTGACGCCTCCTCTTCCTCTTGACCATATAAGAAATATCCGAACTAAAGAAGACGGTCTCGCAGAATTCTAATCTTTTACAACTTGAGGAAGCTTTCGTCGAGCTAAAAATATTATCATGTTTCAAGGCCTAAACCCATATTTATTGTAAATGGATGTGCAAATGTTCTTGCTGGTAAATTTATAAGCCCACTTACTCATAAGATCAATATTCTTGTATAGTATCGATCGATATCTTATTCTGTATATGACTCACCAATGATCTTATAATACCACTTTTTTAACGCATGTGTTGTTTATTTATTTATAGTAGTAATGTTTAATATTCGATTTTGAGGATCGTCAAAATTAGTAACTATTTTAGTTTGTTTGTATAGCTTTTCTTGTAGCATGCAAGTATTTGTGGTAGTAATTGATTGAGCCTTCCAAGTATTGGGAACGGGCCAGCTACAAATATTTTCGCTAACCGCAGTGCAGCAGAGTTCTAATGTTAACCCAAATATGTTCTCAATAACTCACATTCAGCCGTAGATATTTGAACAACGATTGATTTAAAATCTCCCACTGGTCTATATATCAATGGACTATATGGATGACTTTATAATCTCAGTGAAAAGCATTCTGGCTTTGTAATCTCAGATCTATTCTCCAGATGTTCATAGTTCTATCACTCGTTTATTACAACACCAGTACCTACTACATACCTCCATAAAGTTACATATTTAGCGTCATGTCGACAGCTATTATGGTTCGCATCTGGCAAAGTCCGCCATTGTCGCGTGCATCAGGTCGATGGCCTAATAACCCCGGAGGTTATGAATTTCGGCACGGCAGGCTTTTTGTATTCAAATTGCTGAAGGCTATATTGAGGATGGTTTTTGGGGTATAATTTTTTCATTACCTAAATTGAGGATGTTTTTCTAGTTGCAATTTCATTAGAAGAAAGTATATTGTTATTGCTTCTAGTTGGAGTTTCAGAGTTGTGTGTTAACAGAGGCTATCATTTTAGTAATTTGATATCTGAACATTTGCATTGCCTACTATGGTATTACAATGAAGAATGACCATATTTAACCTTACTTTGTACTTTTTAAAGTGAATGAGCAGCCAGTCTCAGTCATCTGATTGATCTCATGTAGCGAAAACCTGTTTTGGCTCCCGGTATTGAAAATAGAGTAAAAAATGTTGTCGACTTCTGCGTTTGGCAAAAATATCAAAAGAAGTGGATATCGTAACATGTATTGTTTAGGCCCACTTCCTTTTTTATCGAACTTGTAACATTAAGTTCTACTTGCGCTTTCTCCATTTGGTTGCAGTCGATCTTTTGATGAATAAAATTGTACCAGCTCATTATTGTTAGAAGGAAGTTGGATTTCTACTTCCTTGAAACAAATAGGTAATAGTTTCCTCTTCGAAATATTCAGATTCTTCCCATCTTCCACACTTAGAAACGGCAAAGAAATAGATTAACAGCGAACAACAATTTGTTAAACGAGCCGTGTTAAAATCTTAATGGAGCCAATGAGCCGCGACTAACTTGCTATTGAGGGATTTTACACTTCATTTGTTGTTACTGTTAATTGATTTATAATTGTTTTTCATGTTATCTGCTGTATGTTGGGTTTATGGTAATTATGTCATTGTTTTGTTGTCAGAAGACGGGATTTGTCATCAGCGTATCTTGGGCGACCTAGTTACCGCCATTTTAATTTACGTTATTTACTTTATGGTTGGATTTTAACTTTTACTCATTCTCTGTAGGTATAGTTGACATAACCAAAGGTGAATGGTAATCTACCATAATACATATAGGTAAAATAAATACATAGGCGTTGCACTAGCATTGCTCATTCAAACAATAGGATTTAACTAAATTATTTCTAAAACAACATTCCATGCGCGGCAGTATTATCTGTATTAGGGCTTCCGCAGACCGCTCCGCAAATCAAGTAGATCAATACCCATGAACTTTTTATAGAAATTGTTCTATTACAGTCGCGTCACATCGCGCTGTCGTGTCGCGCCTGTCTGCAGAAGCCTTTATGCCATTGTTTGGCCTTTAGGTATTCATTATCAGCTAATGTTGGGCCAGGTCCCAGTATTTATTATACTGTGACCAGGTTCAAGCATGGAAATTTGTGGCTATTTGAAGTTATATAAAACACGTGTGTTGGTTCTGTTACTGTCATTAATACCATTTCTTGCACAAGCATGTTTTACTTACTTGAATGAAGTATTAAAATCCGGTTCGTTAGAAGTAAATTAAGAACTCAAGTATTGACAGCGGACCACGCCTGCGTATGACATGATGTAGATGTTTATCTTCGTGCCATATATGTGATTGGTAATGAGTATGACTGCTTGCTTCCCACGTTGTTCAAGTTAAGGTTAAGTTAAAATGACATAAATCAGACGTTGCCAGTGACGACTTAAGTATCTACTTGATGGGCTGTCTAGGTTAAGGCTGAATTTCCTTGAGGTCCTCGAATACATTAGGATAGTAGACTTCATACTATAAAGAAATCCATTTCTTTCCTAAAACTACGTGTCTCAGATGCTTGACATTAAAGCCAAAAAAATAATTTTCGTTCCTTTTACCTGCATCGATACCAGTAAAATGGAAGGAGTGAATCGAGGCCCGTGCGGCTGTGCCCAGGAGTGGGACACCGCAGAAAAAGCTGTCTTCTTAAATTTTGTTTCCAAACCGGCTTGCATAATCAGGCTATAATCTACAATCTTGCCAATGCTGGGACACAGGCTTGTCAGTGGGAGTGGGCCGCTATTCACCTCGCAGGTGCCTTAATCAATGAACTCCTTAATCGAAACATATCTTCTCTTGTCCTCAGGTTTCAACACAACAAAATCTACACATACATTGGAGAGGTGCTGGTGTCAATGAACCCGTACAAGAACCTTGACATCTACAGTATGCAGCACATGGCTCAGTACCGGGGGAGAGAGATGTTCGAAGTTACGCCACACGTTTATGCTGTTGCAGACGCCTGTCAACGAGTGCTTAGGCAACAGGTGAGAGGTCTTACCAAGGACTATTTGTTAGGGATGTCAGAAAAGACAGGCTGAGGTTTTTCTTTATAATATGGATTTTTGAACTACAACACGAATATGAACTTCCATATTAAAGGATGGTTTAGGCAAGTTGGTCCATTCACTCATCCCAGGAGTGGGATCATTACAGGTTGATCGTGCTTATGCTTACACACAAGTGTCGACAAAGTTTCTTGGCTATTTAGTTCAAATCTAGACAGCTGTCGGAAATATATTTTTAACCTTCCTACAAATATTTTTTTTTCGCAGTTTTCTGCATGCAATTAAAATAAAAAGTTAACAAAACCTTAGTACTTACGGTGTCAGTTTTGTTTCTCTAGGCTATTTATCGTCTTAATGGCACTTTATATGGCACCTGTATTTTCATAATTTGACGGAGACTGTAGTGTAGCCCTAGGCAATATCTGTAGGACTCCCAATTTAGCCATCTAAACTCAGCTATAAAGTTACAAACGACATTCCGTAGAATTTGAATTTTACTACGATACCATAAACAGCAGAAAGGTTATTCAACACCTTCGGAAAGGGGCCATTACTTCCCCATACCTAGCTTTGATGGTGTTACCATAAGAGGCAGTCTTGAATCTTTGTTAGTGATCGTAAAAAGGTTTTACTGCACTTTGCGAGACCACCCAGTGTTAAAGCAAGTGAGTTATTTCGCTACGCTTCTCAACATATAGGTAAGTATAAAGTCCAGAAGCTCTAGATGCGTGATCACACTACAATTGCTTGTTTTAAAAATCCAGGTATGATAAACATACCAGTTTTTCTCACGGTCTCTTACGTGAAAAGCGACAGTCAAGAATCCGAGGATCTTAAGATACTACAATAGCGAAACAAAACCTGAAAACTAGAGCCAAAAGATTCGCGATCCTGCGTCCTAATTCCGTAATTCACTATCATTTTTTCAAGAGCTAATCCATTGCTTCATATTTTCGAGAAAAATGTCTGCTCAACAACGTAAATAACGCATTGAATGTTGTTGAACTGTCAAAATGACAGCTATTAATATTGCTAGTGTGTTAAGCAATTACTCCGCTCTAGCTCTCTGTCATAGTGTAGCTCTCTCTACCTGTGAAATAATTTCTGTAATCGGATCAGAACCTACCTACTTCCAAAAATTTCCATCATTGTTTTGACATTCGTTTAGATAACCCAGTTTTGATCTGCTGCGGTCTGATGATGATAATAATGGTATACAATTGGTTTCAGGGCAAAGACACATGTGTGTTAATATCTGGCGAGTCAGGTTCCGGCAAGACAGAGGCGTCCAAGTTCATAATGAAGTACATAGCAGCAAACACAACACAAGTCCACAGGGATTATATTGATAGGTGAGTTGCAAACTACACTGGGTCTAGATTTATGTTGTGTCTAACGTTTTGCTACCAATCGTGAGGCGAGCTTTAAATGGGTGGCTATATGAAAAGGAGAATGCTAAAAAGACGTTGGATGGATTGTGATTTTTTTTTTGGTTGGGAAATCATCAAATAACTTCTCCCGCTCTGGGTGGAGTGGAGGGCGTGTCAAACTTTTACTGACTAAAACCCACCCGTGTTCCCTCAGTTGCCTGTGTGCCAGAGGCCGCGGTATCTCTTTAGAACAACCCGGAACCCTTGGCCCCACCATTTGGTGCTGACATCTCTTTGAGGCGCGCGTCGGACACAACGCGCCGTAGACCCGGGCTTGGTCCTTATCGAACAGCGAGCTACCCATTACTCGCCGTCATATAATTATGGTTGGAAAAATAAATACATCTACCAACCCGCACTGGGCCCGCGTGGTGGATTATGGCCCACTCCCTCTCACCGAGAGAGGGTCTGTGTCCCAACAGTGGGAACATTATACGCTGGTTATGATGGTTGGAAAGGGCGTGAATACAGAAGTGTATGTTTAGTGGAGTTTCTTGCCCATTCTTTTTCATACGAAACGACCCTCTGAAAGGAGGGACTAGAATCAATTCTATTTCATTGTAAATGTTGACGATCAAAGGTGCCTTTTATGTGCCTATTTGACTTCGATTTATGGAGGAAGACATGCTACAACGACATCAAAAACATTGCGATAAAAGCAAGAAGATAATGGCGACACCAATCCAGAATTAAAATAATGAATCCGGATTTCTTTCAGGGTAAAAAACGTGCTAATCCAGTCAAATTCGATATTAGAAACGTTTGGGAACGCAAAGACGACGCGCAACGGCAACTCGTCCCGGTTCGGCAAGTACATGGACATACACTTCGACTACAAAGGGGACCCTGTGGGGGGGCACATCAGCAACTATCTTCTGGAGAAGAGCAGAGTGGTGTCCTTGCAACCAGGCGAGAGGAATTTCCACGCATTTTATCAGGTAAACAAAAACTTATTTCGTCGCATTTCTTTACTAGTTCTAACTTTGTCCAAGCTGAAATCTTTCAGCCAGCTTTTGTATTTTGAACTTTATTCCAATACACGTAAAATTTTAATCGAAAATTTCCAACTTAGACTGGGCTTTAACTTTGTATGTATTTGTTTTAGTACATAGTTCATTATTCGAAAATGGCTCGATGGTTGAGATTTTTTTGTTTTAATTTAATATAATTGACAATTTATGAAAATTAACTATAAACCTAGGTCTTAGGTTATAGATGAATATTGTTTTGTTTTTGCCATCTGTTTGTGTTCAGAATCATGTGTTGTATTTATGGTAACCGGTTGCGCGTCCATGTCCCTGCACCCTGTACAATAGACGAGTACCCTATTACATGTAGTATTTGTAAATAAGAAGTATTATATCATCAGTTTACAAGTGACTCTCCGATGAAGTCATTTGGCTATTGTCTAGCGTTCGTATAGTTTGCCTAACATAATTATATTTATACAGGAATTATTTCAGTATTTATGTTCCGTTTCAAGCCTATAATTATAATAATAGCCTTTATGGTATTGAAATTACAGGATTTTCTTTTTTGGTTTATTTCATAACTAGTTTATGCCCGCGGGTCCGCCCGCGTGGATGTCGGTTATCGCGTAAAAAAGTAGCCTATGTCCTTCTCCATATCGCAGGTTATATCTCTGCCAAATGCCATGAGGATCGGTTCAGCGGTTAAGGTGAACCTAGTCCACAGTTTTTGCATACAAACTTCGGGAGTGTTTTACTCCACTGTCTGACATGGCACATCCAAAGTAAAATATGATATCTCATTATTAATATTGTCTCTACGGAAACAGAATACTAAAATAAAAACCCATTAAAAAGTTAAGAGCCAACAAAGATTAGTTTTTCTTGCTAATTTGACTTAACTTTGGTATGTGTTTAAGTAATAAAAGAAGTGTAAAATCTCCAAAACCAAGTCGGTACCGACAAAGTTCAATTATAGAAAAGTTCAATAAACTTTATTGGTCATTGATTTATGCATTGGCTTTTTCATAAAACCCGATCTTCCAAAGGACTTTTCTTAATTTTTTCGCAATTTTTTTACTTTGAATGATCCTGCATCTCATTCAATAACGTTGTGTGTGTAGACTAGCGTCTAACTGCTCATCACTGATACTATCCCGGTGAGACAGCGTGATTTTTAGCCAGGCCCACCAGTGAGTTCGAGCCCGCGACTAGGTTCCCCTTAAAGCGTGAAAGCGTAACAGACTATACTTTTAGTCTAACTATAAGCTCCTACCTAAATGAATGTAAATGACTAATTTTGGGTTGGCGCAAAACAGATAATCAACGCTGCAGATCAATCAAGCTGCCATTATTTTACTTGGAGCCGGTAATAGGTACTTACATTTAAATGTACGGGTCGGTTAAAAAATTACGAGAATGTCAGTACAAAATACAAAAAAATATCAAACTGCTCAAATAGAGCGGTTATCCAGAAACGAATCTTGAAACCTAATGTAAACATCCTAAAGTTGAATCTTGCCTAGAACGTAATTGAATCTCTACAATTACGTCGTAGGTATAGTAATACAATGTCAGTCTCCGTTCTATTATTTAGTAAACAAAACGTTAGTACACGAATCGATTGTCAAACAGTCAATGTTTTGACTGTAATGATGATCCTAGGTTGTTTAGTTTACGTTTACTAATCTGACATAATACGCGTATGTTTTCGCCTAAACATAATGTCTATTGAAACTGGCAAATTTGGCAAAGTATGTAGTAGGTATTTATGTATGTTTCTGACCCGCACGTAAGAAAATAATACTTCGTCATCATTCAGTGATTGTATCTACACGAAATTATTGTATTCTACACATAAAATACTTTGATAAATGATACATTATTTTATTTCTGTAAGTAGGTTTGTACAAACACTTTTACACGTCAATCATATTTTAAAAAAAATGTTGAGGTCGGCGTTTCCTATCTGAGTACGCTGAGAAGGCCTAAACAAACTCAACAGGTCACAGTCTCTTTTAAAGATCAGACCTAATTTTGGTCATATCGTGTGAAGACCATGTAGATTGGTGTCTGAAATGGTCTTTTGAGGAACGAACCACACAGATTGCTACTGAGAAATCGACTCTAGGTTGCTACTGAGAAATGGGTGCTGCTTGTGGCGAAAAAACACTCGTCCATCGTTTTGTGTCCGCCTACTCTTATACCTAGCCATCGACATTCATACTCAAAACTTTCCTCACGACATTTTCGTGATCCCTCCGAATCACATGCCCATACTATGACAACCGATTTCCACACAACTTTTTAGTTACCGGTGCGGGGCGGTGCCAAGTATCAACCTAATATTTTATTAAAATTTCAGGTGCTAAGTACAAACAATTCAACGACGAAGAAGTTCGGGCTCGCATCGAGCGCCGTGTACCAGATCCTGGGCAGTGAGCGCGCCACGGCGTCAGATTCCAAGCTATTCTCCCAGACGAACAGTGCGTTTGATGCCTTAGGATTCTCGCAGTCCGTGGTCGAGGATATATGGAGCATCGTGGCTGGAGTTATTCTGTTGGTGAGTCTTAAAAATAAATTATAGTGAGCTGAGAAATGAAAGACCAAAACCATTTTGCCCAGTCCTCATTTAAATAGGGTCTATGTTAGATAGGATAAAGCAGAAGTAGAAGAGAACAAACAGTGAAAACTGGTCTTCAACTCTTCAGACCCTGAAATTGATCTGTTTAATTTGTGAGCTACATTTCCATGTGATTTCGTCTTGTGCTTTTACTTCTTGCATGCCGGGACTGAGGTTTGTGAGTATGGCTTGAATGTCGCAAAGATTTCTGCTGCTTAAGGGAGAAATTTACTTGAGGTTTAGTGTAGGTCACTGTCAGGTTGATTATAATACGATTCGCCACAATAAAAAACAAAATACATACTTTAATGTATTTACAAAATAAGATCAAATTTCAATTCAGAATCATAAATATGTACCTTATTAGAGGGTGTTATTATTGATTTTAATTACTATAATTCTGTAAATACATACTTGTTATTGTCATAAATCATATTTTAATCAACATACGGCCTAACATTGTCCTGAAAATTTTAAAACACAAAAGAAAATTTAAATTTCGCGGGCACTTCTCCCTTTAGCAAAGGGATGCAGGCCCAGTGTATTCCCGACAAACTTCTGTATCGCAACGTCCATGAGTGACGTTACTTAAGCTGGCATGGGAATTCCACCCAACTCCCTATTTATAGACCAGAAGGTATTTTACCATGTCTAAAAATAATCAACTATTTAAGAAAATGGCTCTGGATATTTGTTTAGCGAGTAATTGAAGTAAATTTAAGCTAAGTAATACAGCAATATTGTAGCAGCGACTATTGTTTTATTTTCTTTTTTCAATCACTTGTCTTCAGCACTTTAACCTTTAGTTAAATCGTGGACAATGGTGTGGGTTACATGTTTGTTAAATCTTAGTTTTAAGTATTTCTCTGTATTCTGTAGTATGTAACTGTTTTTTGTCCCTAATAAATAAATGAAATAAATAAACTATCGTCCTTTGTTTCAGGGCGAGCTTACCTTCACAGAAACACAAGACGGCCAACTATCCATCGGAGGCCCCCTCAAGCAGTGCACGGCCGCGCTGGGCGTGTCGGAGGCGGCGCTGCGCGGGGCCATGGCGGGCCGCGTGCTGTCTGCGGGGGGCGACCTGGTCAACAAGGAGCACTCCCTGAGCGAGGCCAACTACACGCGACTGGCGTTGGCTAAGGCAGCTTATGATAGGCTGTTCACGTGGATAGTTCAGCAGGTAAGAATTAATAGGCTATTTGCTCCCATAGCTAGAATTTGAATTTCCATGTTGGCAATTTTTTAAAGTGACCATATTTCATGTGGAAATATTTGAAATGTTATATTTCGTCACGTTTGTAAAGTCCACTTCACAATTACCACCCTAAGGTTGAATGCCATGTGCATGTCATAAAACGACGAGGTCTATTTAATTTTGTCTATGTGCCAGATCATTTTGACCGTAGTGAAATTTTAGTGTACTAGGAATTGTTGCCAAAAGTGATAAAGCAATTACGAGGTCGACTGTAAAAAGCCTTTCATATGTAAATACATGAATATATAAATAACTGATATAAGAAACTGGTTAATACACTATAATCTTTTAATTGGTAATCTATTTCGCTAAAATATATGCGTTTTATATCTATGCTTGGAGATACTTGATTAATATAGGGTTCTGTACATAAAGGTAACGTGAGCCATGATCAAAATAACTTGTATATTATGACCCTTACGCGTCAGTCATCAAAGTTCAGTTTATTACTTCTGAAAACATAAAACAAACACCAAAAATGACTTACAACTTAGGTTAAACAAATTGTTATGAATCCTATTCCAATCAATTTAAGCTTTAAATTCTACTTTACCATATCAAGTACATATCAACACCCGTAACATATCATACATATCAGAATTGAACCTTATTTTCAAGAATCTTAAATTCAATTTCCCATTACAGATAAACAAAGCGATAGATGTGCCCAGTGGAACGTATAAGAGTACTCTAATAGGAGTGTTGGATATCTACGGGTTCGAAATCTTCGAGACGAACAGCTTCGAACAGTTCTGTATTAATTACTGTAATGAGAAGCTGCAGCAACTGTTTATTGGTAAGTCGGTTTATGCGGATTTTTCTATGATGATATATAGTATGATTTGCTTATGATTATGAGTTTGGGCCAAAAGGCAACCAAATGCCGAACTGCATAAAAATTTGCTGTAAAAAGACAAAACTATTTATCTGGTCACAGTCTCCTTGCTTTTCTTTAATCCTACCATGGTAACTTAAATACAGAGATGGGATATTCGGATGCATATTTACCTAAAGAAAATTTTGAGCTATGAAAGTATGGAAGCGGCTTTATAAATTATTTGTAATATAATTAAATAATATAATTATTAAAAACCCCAGGATTCTAGGATTGCGTAACTATTCAGATGTGTATTAATTAAAAAAATTGTGTATTCATTTAAAATTTATGTTTAACCCGATACAAATATGTGTATATACTGGAGGAGGGGTGGTTTGTATTAGTTAAAACAAAAAATAAACAAATTACTTACCTAAATTAAGACTTTTTCGATACAAAAGCGCATTCCATGTTAGCCAACATCTCAACTTTAGGTGAATATGCATCCGAATATCCGATCTCTATTTATATACCTACATAAGAAATAACTTTAATGTTTTACTTATATTTTCTTCTATCTGAAGTAGACCACTTTCTTTTTCTATATGACAATTTATCTTTCCCAATTACTGTAAACCTGATAAAATTTCTGAAAATAAAACTACCGTCATATCAAATATGTACCTAAAAGTTAGATAACATTATAAAATAGACCTTAAAAACCTCAGAATAAAGTTCCATCTATAATTTTTAATAACCATCACCATAATCTCTTCCAGAATTGGTGCTAAAACAGGAACAAGAAGAATACGCGCGCGAGGGCATCCAGTGGACGCCCATCAAGTACTTCAACAACCGCGTCATCTGCGAGCTGGTGGACGCGCCACATCAAGGGCTCATCGCTATCATGGACGAGGCTTGTCTCAATCCCACCAAGGTAATCTATCTTTAAATACGCTGCTAAGAATTGTGATAAAGGCATAAAATTGCAGTATGTCGTTAATAGCACACAGAAATATAGGATATTTCATGTTTTTATTTTATTTTAAATGCTTGTGTAAATATCTCTAAAGTTGAGATTCAATAGGGTATTTTCCAATTTATTAAAAACTATTCTAATTTGAAGATTGGGCCGAAATATGAACAGAAAAATAAAAGAAAATTGATTTATATCCATTTTCTCAATTAAAAACGATTAAAATCAAATTAATTTTTCGTTGTTTTGAATTTACCGCCAAAACGCTCCTTACGATGACTTTTTATCACGTGACCACATGTGACGTCAACTTTGTGTAAACTAAAGTAGTTAGTAAGTAAACAAGTGAATGTGATGATTTTGAATAGTTAGAAAGTGACATTACTGGCGTGCGGTGCCTCTGCACAGATACTTCTAAAACCGCGCCAAACTAAGTATTTGTACCGGTGCCGTTTACACAAAGCTGACGTCACGATGCCACGTGATAAAAAAGTCATCATAAGGAGCGTTTTGGCGGTAAATTTAAAACAACAAAAATAAATTTGATTTTAATCGTTTTTAATTGAGACAATGGACATAAATAAATTTATTTTTATTTTTCTGTTACATATTTCGTCCCAACTTGTAACTGTAGCGACACTACAGAAAAACACTTCGCAACAATATGTAGAAATACAAAAAGAGAAGTGGCGCCATCTACAACGCCACAGGCGAACTACGCAAAGACGCACGTCATATAAAGCCTAGATCGCGCAGTTAAAGTTTACCGCGCGATTTGGATAGGTACAACATCCCGACATCAACCGTCGGGCAGTTGCCCACCAGACACAACACCCGTCTGGTCGGAGGATCCTCCCTTTTCCATAGAGTATGAGTGAACTTTACACCCTGTTCCACATACCTCTATATAACCACTAACAGCCACTTGATGGTCATTTTGTGATCGCATAATATCGTTAATTTATATGGTAATAAGCTGTGGTGTCCCGGTGATAACGGCCGCGACACACGAGGTGTAGCTCATAGGTTCGGATCAAGACAGACGCTTTACTTTATGTAAATTATCACCACAGCTCCTAAAATGGTGAAGGAAAATATCGTGAGGTCAGCGGCATGTCCTAGAACCAAAAATTCGAAGACATGTGACATCTACTAACCCGAACCGGGCCCGCGTGGTGGATTACGGCACACTCCCTCACCGAGAGGAGGCGTGTATCCCAGCAGTGGGAACATTATAGACGATGATAAAGGATTTTCTATTCTATCGACTACATTTTCGAGTGTAGTTCAATATTTGTTATTTTCCTTTGGCAGATATCAGATAAGCAACTACTAGAGGCAATGGACAGGAGGCTAAAAGGACACAGACACTACACGTCAAGACAACTGGCACCCACAGATAAGAAACTAAAACATGGCGTCGACTTCAGAATTACGTAAGCAATTTGTTGCTAACTATACTCCATTTGAAATAAGATTAGACATATAACTAAACCTTTTTTACAGTCCTATCAACCGATTTTGACTTCTATTGCGTTGGTGGCATGACAAATGGCAGCTGCAGTAAACAGTTAGTATTGTAACTACATTTTGCTTTTAATGCCATCCTTATGCCTACGGTATAGAAGTCAGAATCAGTTGAACGGACTGTAAAAAAGGTTTGTTTAAATGTCTAATCTTATTTCAAATGGAGTATAGGTGATAAATGATACTCACACACATCATATTTCTGGTTAGGTTTCAAGTTTAGTCAAGCTCAACCTTACTGGCTTATATTTTGAGTTATTTTTAGTTTAACTGCGAATATTTTCAAGGAAGTCCTATATTTGGCAAGGGTAACTAGCACAAACACCCAAAGGCAAACATTATCATTAGCTCTGTGTTTTTGGGCACGAATCAAAGTTTTCCTATAGCGAATATTGACCTCATAAAAACCTCGCTACTTCTAAAACCATCATCTGCTTAGCCTTTTCCAAACTACAACTATCAGACCTCCACAACCCAGTTACTGGGTAATACGATACCCCTTGGAAAGACCGTTGTCAGACTTTCGGGCTTCTGACGACCCGTAACAACGACGCTACTCTTAAAATAACCAAAAAATAATCTGTTTACGCAGTCACTACGCAGGCGACGTGACGTACTCCGTGGTCGGTTTCATGGACAAGAATAAGGACTCTCTGTGGCAGGACCTGAAGAGACTGCTGCATTCGTCCAGCAACAGGTCGCTGGCACACATGTGGCCCGAGGGCGGCACTAACATACAGAAGGTTTGTATTAGATTGGCACATTTTACTGTTGAAGACACGTCTTCTCAGTGTCCTTCAGTGGCAGGCAGAAATAAGAGATGCATTAAGGATGTATTACTTTGATGAAATACTAATAAACTATTCATGAAACCTTGATCGCCGAAGCAAAAATTGGATGGAGACCACGACACTCGTGCACACTTGTGCGGCACTTTTCGCGTGATATCGCACGACAGCGTGCGCTATCACGCGACAAGTTGCGAAAAGCTATATTTTTTTTTTGTCTATTGAATAAATTTAATAACTAGAATAAACATACAAAACGATGAGTCAATGAAACCCTCGAATTGCGTATCATACAAATATCTAAGCTTTGCTACGATCTAACTATTGTTTCCTTCGCAGACATCAAAGCGTCCACCATCAGCCGCGACCCTGTTCCGCAACTCCATGGCCGCGCTGGTCACAGGTCTGCTGAGCAAGGAGCCGTTCTACGTGCGCTGCGTCAAGCCCAACCCTTACCAGACTCCCACGAACTGGGACGACCAGCTGGTAAGTACTCTACATCAGCCGCGACCCTGTTCCACTAGTCCATGGCCGCAACTTTTTGAACATACTTTTTATTTTAAATTACTTTGGGGTTAGCTCAAATTACATATCATTTGAAATGTGCTAATTAAGGCTTTTAATTTGATACCCAACACGCATCATTTGTTTTTATACTTGACTTTACGTCATCTGTCTGTGAGTATCCAGTATACCGACGCGTGTCCAAAGGCTCTAAGGTGAAAAAAAAAGAAAGCCATTTATTCAAACTAGGTTGAGAGTCAGCACTTTTTGAACGTCAAAATTACATAAGACAGTCCCCAAAAAACGCCCACCCTTCGTGAGTGAGTTGGTTTTGAACGCGTTCGACGCTCTGATTGGCCGTGGATTGGTGAAGGACTAATCGGAGCGCCGAACGCAGTCGATGCGTTAGTTCGAGACGAGACCGACGTAAAGAAACTCACACTAGGGCCACACAGCCCGAGCGCCTATTGCACATGCGAGGCCGGGCACGCGCGCTTGGCACCGCAAAGGCTGGCGTATCCCCGCACACTCAGAGCGGGTACCGTGCACCATCGCGGTTCATGCCCGGTTCGATATAATACAAACTTTTTTGAACTCAGACATCAGCTTACGTAGCTGTCCTGGTTACGTTACCGTGACGTTATAGGACAGGATAGAGGGTGAAATCTTCCAATTAATCTTAATTCAGTTGCAAGTTTATCATACCCTTCATCTTCTCCAGGTTCGTCACCAAGTCGCATACCTCGGCCTGGTCGAGAACGTGCGCGTGCGCCGCGCCGGCTTCGCGTCCCGCCAGCGCTACGACCGCTTCCTGAAGCGCTACAAGATGCTGTCGCAGTACACGTGGCCCAACTTCCGCGGCACCGCCGACAAGGACGCCGTCATGGTGCTGCTGCGCGACCTGCACATCAGCGACGTGCAGTTCGGACACACTAAACTGTTCATCAGGTACGTACAGGACACAGTGACACTATAGACACCCACACGCAACAACATGACACAGTGCAGGTGGCCCAACTTCCGCGGCACCGCGTGAAACGTAGCCTATTTTACTTTCCTTCTATCTAAAAAACTATGTCTACTTAAGAATCAAGTTGATCTGTTACTCCGGTCCTGAGTGAAAGAAGAACAATGAAAAAAGAAAAAATAAAGACATATCGGGCAACACAGTTTCGCAATTAAAATCAGGAATTAATTAGCAAGAAGCCAGTTAATTTGTAAATAGGTGGACATTCACATTACACACTTACTAAAAATGTCATTCATTGTTTTTCCCTAGGAGTGCCAAAACCTTGCACGGCTTAGAAGCGGCTCGCGCTGAGCTGATACCTTCCATTGTGATACTGCTACAGAAGCTGTGGAGAGGAACACTTGCGCGCATGCGTTATAAGAAGCTCAAGGCTGCTATGACCATCTTTAATGCTTGGAAGTAAGTACTACACTGATATAGGTAAGGTAGGGTGTAATTTACTAAATGAGTTGACATTGGTGCCGATTCTGTTGTCACAAAATTCTCTAAACTAAACTAAAAATCACCAAAATTTTGTTTAATCCTGTCAAACGACGATTTCCTATTCTGAGATTGACTAAAGTGACACAACTTAACTATATTTTAGTTTGACAGCACTAAGATTGCACTGAATTATTAATTTAGTGAAGATGGTAATTTTGCTATTCTGAGTTTGCCGTTTTTCACCAAAAATGTTGACTATATAAATTTTTCTAACTAAATCTGACCAATTTTAATCGCGATTAAAAAAGTGTGGAATAAAACTAGTGGTCATGAACTAAAATTCTCACCAACACTTCGACTTCAGGTGCAAAAACACGGTATCTTTTTTTTTCTTTTCGTTTGCTTATATCTCGAAAATGGTGTGTCCTATCGCAAAAATGATGATAATTTCGACCCCCTTTAATAAACTCGTAAGCCCCATAATCTCAACATGTAGGTAATATTTTTAATTTTTTTCCATACTATTGTGAAAAAATAATTGTGTGAGAACCGTTTTGTCGACGGAAGACTAGACAAAAATGACGTTTCCGTGTAGACAGTTGGCAGTTTTTCACCGAGAAATGTAGACAAGCGATTTCTATTCTACAGAAGAGTAGAAATAGAAAGCGTCATGCTAAGCCTGCAAGAATCGCGATCTGTCAAATTCGATTTTAGTTGTGTCAAAATAATTTTTAAGTTTAGAGATATTTTTTTGCAGAATAGCTTTAAGATTCTCATAGCCAAAAGTAAGGAATTTTAGTGATAGTTTAGTTAGTTTAGTTCGGTGTACAACAGAATCGGCACCAGTGCCCACATGTTTTACCAAAACTAGGCACCCTCGAAAACCGTGACAACTATCTTTCTCAGGGAGAAAGATAGTTATCTTTCGAATGGAGTTGGCATAACACTTTCTCGTTACGTGACGATTTGTACCAGTTTACTCCTACTACAAGAACTTTGGTCCTATAAATTCCTATTTCCTACATTTGCACTTGGAAACTAGACCGTAAAGTATATTGTTGTTAGGATATATTCATCCCAACTACGGACCCCTTCATTGTGCGTGGTCTGCCACGCATTTGACCGGTTTTTTTTTAAACGGACAGGCCAACTTCACTATACAAAAAATATTGAAGACAAAAATATTAGTAGAGTGTTATCTATCACGGATGCGACGTACGGATGACCGTACGAATACTTTACGATGTAAAGTTTACATTATTAAAACCCCACTTGACCTCCACAGACGCTACCGCCTCCGCCGCTACATCAGCGAGCTCCAAACGGAACTGAAGCGCAACCGCAACGTGATCCGCACGTGGCCGGCCTCCCCGCGCCGCGTGCACGTGCCGCTACTGCAGGCCGCCTACCGCCGCTGGCGCGCATACCTCACGCTGAAGCCCATCCCGCGCGACCAGTGGCCGCAGCTCAAGATGAAGATCTGCGCCGCCAGCGCGCTCCGGGGCAGGAGGGCGGACTGGGGACAGAACCGCCAGTGGCTGGGGGACTATTTGGCAGATAACAAGTATAATCCCAAGGCTGGTTAGTATTACACAAATATTTTATATTTAACAAATAGAACTCGTCTACGACAAAACAAGCGTATTACTGGGTAAGGTGACTTCTTGCACAAATCGAACGTAACTTTTTTTATGTTCGACAATGATGCCGATTCTGTTGTACACCGAACTAAACTAACTAAACTATCACTAAAATTCCTTACTTTTGACTATGAGAATCTTGAAGCTATTCTGCAAAATAAAATCTCTAAATTTAATAATAATTTTGACATAACTAAAATCGAATTTGACAATCGCGACTCTTGCAGGCTTAGCATGACGCTTTCTATTTCTACTCTTCTGTAGAATAGAAATCGCTTGTCTACATTTCTCGGTGAAAAACTGCCAACTGTCTACACGGAAACGTAATTTTTGTCTAGTCTTCCGTCGACAAAACGCTTCTCACACAATGATTTTTTCACAATTGTATGGAAAAAAATTAAAAATATTACCTACATGTTGAGATTATGGGGCTTACGGGTTTAATAAAGGGGGTCGAAATTGTCATCATTTTTGCGATGGGACACACCATTTTCGAGATATAAGCAAACGAAAAAAAAAAGATACAGTACTGTTTTTGCATCTGAAGTCGAAGTGTTGGTGTGAATTTTAGTTCATGACCACTAGTTTTATTCCACACTTTTTTAATCGTGATTAAAATTAGTCACATTTAGTTAGAAAAATTAATACATATAGTCAAAATTTTTGGTGAAAAACGGCAAACTCAGAATAGCAAAATTACCATCTTCACTAAACTATTAATGCAGTGCAATCTTAGTGCTGTCAAACTAAAATATAGTTAAGTTGTGTCACTTTAGTCAATTTCAGAATGGGAAATCGTCGTTTGACAGGACTAAACAAAATTTTGGTGATTTTTATTTATTTATTTAATAACTATGGATGACTTACAGCTAAAGAAAACAGATTAAAAAATAGTATGTGAGACTGACAGCCAATTAAAAGTCTTCACTTCTAAAAACAGATTGAAAAAAAAAGAGTGTAAACAGCACAACACAGCCACCGAAAAGGAACAGCAAAAAAAAACAGTATAACATTGAAGCTTAAACTAAATTCGCATTTCATATTAATACATGAATAAAAAACTGAACATACAAATTCTTAATTAAAAAAACCAAGGCTCAGGCACTTTCTGGCTGAGGACACACTTGTTGTGAAAGGATCAAAATCATGTTGTTTGCACACGCTGTTAAAGTTGCTACTTGCACGCACTATAAATGAATTCTGCCTGTAATTCGTAGACGTAAATGGAACACGCAACGGGGCGTTCCATCGCTTCGACCTTCTGGGAACGTTAAAACAAAATTTGGATAGAATATCGGAGTTATTAATAGAATTATTGAAAATTTTAAATAATGTAATACAATCAGAGATTGCTCGCCGATTAGTTAGGGGTAATATATGATACTTTTTACAGAGTTTGAGATAATCTTCAGACCGGTAGGGCACTTTCTGATGATAACATAAATACTTGATGAACCTTTTCTGGATGCTCTCTATACGATCAATGTACTTATGATAACATGGATTCCAGATTTCAGACGCGTATTCCAGGTGGCTTCTAACAAAGGTACAGTAGAGAATTTTTAAAGTTTTGGCTTGATTGAAGCACCTGGACAGCCGCATTATGAAACCAAGTGTTTTAGATGCTTTAGCGACTATGGCATCAACATGAAATTCAAACGTAAGCTTGGAATCGTGATATACCCCCAGATCACGGATGCAATTCGTTCTAGGTAGTACTTGATCGCCCAAAACATACGATGAGGGTATAATAGCGCGCTTTCGAGAATATGTTAGAACCGAACATTTAGCAGGGTTAAGATCAAGCTTTCTCCCACGACAATAAGCCTCCAGACGACGTAAATCATCCTGAAGTGCAATCACGTCCACTTGTGATGATATTGTGGCATAGATTTTCATGTCGTCAGCAAAACAGAGCAATTTGGATGAAATCAAGCAAGAGTTGATGTCGTTAATATAGATAATAAAAAGTAATGGACCGAGCAATGAACCCTGGGGGACTCCACTGCGGACAGGCACCCAACCAGACATATAATTGCTTAATACTACTGCTTGGGACCTGTTCTCCAGATAAGAAGAAAACCATCTGAGTAGATCACCTCGTATTCCCATACCATATAACTTTGATAGTAAGATCTCATGGTCAATCCGATCAAAAGCTTTACTATAATCAGTATAAACGACATCAACCTGCTTACCGTTATCCATAGAGTCAGTAATAAAATCATTGAGCAGAATTAGGTTGGTGACGGTAGACCTTCCCTTCAAAAAACCATGTTGAAAGGAACTAAACGAATTTTTAAGAGCACTATACACCTGGTTATAGATGATCCTTTCGAATATTTTCGCCACAATACAGAGCTTGGATATCGGCCTGTAGTTTACAATATCGGTTTTGACTCCTTTTTTGTGAATAGGCGTTATGAAAGCCGATTTCCAAAGTTCAGGTACTACGCAAGTATCCAAGGATTTCCTGAAGAGAATCGAGACAGGTCGGGCAATCGAAGTCGAACATCGTACAAGAAATTTGGATGAAATATTATCTGGGCCAGCCGCTTTAGAAGTATCCAGCTTGCGAAGCAAGTTAGAAACTTCTTCAACGTTCACTGCAATGCCACATATATCAGATAGGCTGGAAGATTCAGTAAAAATAGGGGGTGAAGAAATTCCATGACTAGGGCTTGAATCCAGAAATGTAGTATGAAAGTACGTAGAAAACGCTTCGCATATTGTTTCTCCGGTACGCAACGCTTCGTTATTATAGTTTAAGGTGCTCGGAACTGCATTTGAGTTGTGTCGTTTTTTAACGAAGGTCCAAAAATACTTAGGATTTTCTTTAATGGATTTTTCCGTTAAATTCAAATAATTTTCATAACATTGCGATTCTAGTAACTTAACCCTTTCACGAAGTAGCTTAAATGTTGACTCATCTGCTATATTGCCGTACCTCTTAAATTTTTGAAAATATTTGTATTTTTCTTTTATTGTTTTAATTAACGCCGAATTGTACCAAGTTGGATATTTTTTGCTACGATGTAATTTTTGAGGAATGTATTTTGAGTGTAACTTGTGAATAAGATGATTGAAAAACTTTAATGAATCATCGATTGATCGTGTCGCAAACTCGGATTCCCAGTCAGTTGTGGAAATTTCTTTGTTGATAGATTCATAGTCACCCTTGTCGAACAGATATTGCGTCCGTGACGCGCATTCTAATAGAGGAGCTTCAACGAAATCCATATTAATTAGTAGTGCTGGATGATAGGCGTCAATGGGTACAAGCGGACTTGAACATTCACCCACAGTAACTAATTGGTTAGAAAGTACCAAATCTAAAATCTTACCATACTTATTAAGAACACCATTATATTGGTCAAAATCTAGGGTACATAATTCGTCACCAAGTAAAACTTCGTCAGGACCATTCGGGTTCTTTGGGACGAGCGATAGATTGTCAGATAGGACCCAGTTAATACCGCTCATGTTAAAATCACCAATAATGAGAAAGGTATCAGAAGAGTTACTCATAACTATTTGGTTTAATTTTGTGAGGTAATTGCGAAGTTGTAAAGAAAAAGAAAGGCCTAAGTTTTGCTGACATAAATAAACAACACAAATATTTAAGGTAATATATTTACGTGTATTTGAATTTTTCAGTCGTATGCTGAGCCATAAATCCTCTGCTGTAGAATAGAAGGTAGGTTGGCATATTACTGAAAGTTCCCTACGTGTAGCAATAAGCACACCCCCACCACGCGATTGCCCGGTCAAAGCATAATCTCGATCACGACGCCACACAATGTACCGTTCATCAAAGAATTCGGAATTTAAAATTCCATCCACTAACCATGTCTCTGTAAGAACAATAATATCATATGAGTTTAGCAACATTTGACGATAAAAAGTATCACTTTTAGTTCTAAGCCCGCGAACGTTTTGATAAAATATATTTAACTTAGGAGCCATTAACAGCTAATAATAAAAATTGAGTATAAATCAGTATAATCTATTAAAATAAAGCAATTCATCAAATAAAATTGCAAAATAAGGTATAATTTTGTTAAAAAAGTATAATGAAGGTAAAAGTCAATAAGATTTGCGCAAGCGCATGAATCATACGATGTTAAGTAGTAAACAGCCGTGCGAAAAAGCAAGCAATAGTGCGTGGTGCGTGCAAGTGCGAGAGAGTAAAACATATTAACGTGCGGTAAAGCTTTATAGCAAACAGCGCGATAAGGAACACAAAGCATACAAGTAACTAAACAAAAGAGAGGTGTCGTCGGACTCATTAGTGCGGCAGAGGTGTTAAACATTTTGCAAAAAGTTGTGACCCAAATGGTATTAAGCATTTTGAGCCATTGAAGTATAGTATTATAGCAAAATAGGAAAGTAAGTATTACAATCAAGAAACACATTAGACAATTTTGTTTAAATCTGTCTCCTTTCTTATAATAAAAACTTTCGAATAATTATTTTTAAGTATATGAATTTTACCATGTTTAACCCATACGTACTCATAATGTTTTTCCTTAGCAATGCTTTAGTTGCTTTAGTTTAGTTAATTTTGTGACAACAGAATCGGCACCATTTTCTACCAGTTTCAATAGCGAGTTTTATTAGGAAGAGGAGAAACAGGCATTATTTAGGTAATAGTAGTAAATAAGTAATGTAAAAGTAGACTAATTTTGTGAACGACTCAAAAACTCTTGTTTATCCTTATTCAGACCTAACTAAATTACGATTTAAACGCTTAAGCTTATGCTTATGCGTTTAAATCGTAATAGTCATATTAGTTTAGATTTTATAGTAGTCCTGGCTCTTATAAGCCAGAACTCCTATAAAATCTAAACTGTAAAAAAAAAATATATAAAACATCACTAACTTAATTTTTTTCCAGCTATCTATCAGTCCCAAGTGGCCTCGCTACAGAAGACGCAACAGATCGGTCGGCCACTATTCTCGTGCTGCATCCACAAGTTCAACCGCTACAACAAGTTAGCTGAGCGATGCCTGCTCATCACCGAGTCGGCGATATACAAGCTCGATGCCAACACCTTCAAACCGCTCAAGAAACCTACTGCTATCACTGAGGTGAGCTATTAGGACTATGTACTTTCCTTAGCCAATATTAGTTTCAGACAAAACGCAGTGGTTTTACTATCCAAAGCAAAATATAAACTTTGTTAACGTTACAAGAAAATAAATAAACATTATCACATGCCTCTGTTCATTTTGATGGTCTATCGGATTTCATTGGGTTTATTCACTTCCGACTTTATTTCAACTCTTCCAAGTTTGTTGTTATTTTGTTGTGAAATTCAGACTGTGTTGACTTCGACTTCGAAACTCGCTGTACTCGATGTTAATCTTACTTTAGGATACTCATAATAATATCTACTTTCCCAGGTCGGCGCCATCCGCATAATGAGTACAAACGTACAACTGGTCGTGATTAGCATCCCTTCAGCCAAGAACGACCTGGTCGTAGGCCTGGTCGCGCCCGTAGTCAACCAGACCGGCGCGCCCGGTGACCTGGTCGGGGAACTTCTGGGAGTGCTGGCTAATAGATATCACATGTGAGTATAAATAATTATCTTATAGAATATGACAACTGATTGTACACTTCACTTTCACGGGTAACCCTCATTACAATGGTTGGAGATCGACTAAGAAATGTTTATGCTGTAATATTGCGTCCGAGACCGAAACGGGGCCGTTACATAGCAGCGCAGCCAAATTCAGCTCAATCTCAAATATTTCAAATAAACCATTTAAAAAAAAATAGGTAAAACAAATTATGTTGTATATAAAAAAACAAAAAAAAATCTAATGCGCTTTTATTAAATTGGTATTTTCAAAAACTATCTTTCTCCATCGTTATCTTTTTATTACGCGGTGCTATTCATTGTGTCCGCTTCTGACTGCTTTGATTCCATAAGGGCCAGCGCCCACTGGCGGCATGGCATGGCAAGGGATTTTTAAGCCACGAATAGAAATATAACTTAATAGTATGACAGTAAAATTTAAATTTCAGCGGCAACGATGGCACGGTATCCTTAGGCATGCCGCAAAATCCTTAGGCATCATCATTGAAATTTGAATTTTATTGTCTTACATATAAGTCCTATTCCCATTCGTCGCATAAAATTGCCGTGCCGTACTGTTAGTGGTCGCGCAGGCCTTGAGGAATCAAAGTAGTCAGAAGCGGACACAAGTCACATAAGACAGACAGATGATGATGATGGGTTATGAGATTAGACATACGTCGAATCTGCTTTTTTAAATCTGCTCATAATTGCTAAATGGTCCATGGTTATGTATGATGTATTAGTTACTATAATATCTTGTTTTACCAGCCTTAAATTAGAATGCATGAAGATTTGAATTCCTTCATAGGTGTGATGATGGCAAAAGGCTATTTTCGTTATCAGCAAAAACAAAATAAACTCATGGATTTTCATTTTGACCTCACTATTGGTTTCGACACCCTCGATAACCATGAAAAAGACATCGATGACGAAAAATAACTGTTAATTTATTTTTGTATAAATTCCGTTTTGTTGACTGTTTTCATAGATCAAAATAGATTTGAAAGCGTGACATAATGTAATGTACACTTGATCTTTCCAGTGGACTAAAACAGGTTTTGAGTTTACCAAATTCCGTTTAAATGCTTATCGTTTTTGATTTGATTAAGTAATATCTGTGGACGACAGAGTTTTTTTCAAAAGGGATTAAAATAAAGATTATTTTGGATTGTTTTGACGTTCATAAAAAGGGGCGCCAATGTTATAATACATTGTACATTAATATTTTTAGGACAAGTTAATGGGAATTATTAGGGGTTCGATTGAATAATTAAAATGGTCAAGGAGTCTGTCAATCAGAAGATAAAGCCAGTTTCTCAAAGCATAGTAGATTCATATGGAGAATGAGACTCCACGGGCACTCTTCTAAATCAAAATATACCACCAGTAATCTGACAAATTAATGTTCTAACTGATAGACTAGCTTTAGATTCTACATTCCCATTTAGCTGAGATACCCTACCAAATTTCTAATCATCTTGAGGTAACAGGGGTTCCAGAAAACGTTAAATGACCAATAATTTCCCGTCAGGATGACCGGCCATGAGCTGGCAGTGGAGGTGGAGTCGGGCGCGACCACGCGCTGCACGCTGGGCGGCAAGACGCGCGCGCTGCAGTTGCCCGCGCCCGCGTCGCCCGGCCTGCCCGCCGCGCCGCCCTTCACGCACGCGCACAACGTCATCACCTACCACCCCGCCTCCGCGCGCGCGTAGCCCGCCGAAGGGACTTCGTCCACGGTAGAGGAATAAAAACAGCAGGAGGCCAATTCTCGTACTTAAAAACTTTTTCCAAAAAAAAAACAACCGACTTCCAAAAAAACACTACAAAGTGAAAAATAACTTTTTTCGGAAGTCGGTGTCTTTGGAGCTGTATTTGAGTTTTTTGTCACCGCCTTCCGAAAAAAGTTATTTTTCACTTTGTAGTGTTTTTTTGGAAGTCGGTTGTTTTTTTTTTGGAAAAAGTTTTTATTTTTCACTTTTTAGTGGTTCACATGTGCTTACCCCTTCACAGCGTACCGGCGTGATGTTATGTTATGAACTGGTGTAAACAATAGACAGACATGCGATTTCGGCAATCCCAGTCCATTTGCTATCATTTATTGAGGAGTTCCGTTGCCTATCTCCGAAGTTCTTCATCAGATCTTCACCAAATTGAAATGGGACTACTACGAGAAAGTACTCTTCCAAAAAATACCTAAATCGCTTTGTGTGCCTATAAAATTTGAAGAGTTCTCTCTATTTCTCCAGGATCCCATCATCAGATCCTGACTTGATGATCATGGGACCACCTGGGAAGTATACCCTTTCAAACAAAAAAAACAAATTCCAAATCGGTCCAGCCATCTTCGAGTAATCGGGGAACATACATAAAAAAAAATAAAAAAAAAAAAAAAAAAAGGTTCCGACGAATTGATAACCTCCTCCTTTTTGAAGTCGGTTAAAAAGCGATCGAATTCAAGTCACAATCACATTTCAGGGACAATAAATGCCAAAAATTTCTCGAAAATGTACGTAGGTAAAGATTTTTTCGACAGATTGAGAACGTGATTAGGATGCAAACGTCCTTAAACGTACGAGAATTGCCCCTCAGATTGTTGCTGTAGCCGTATTAGTAAAGCATTTTAATTATGGAGCTCTAAATTTTCATCAAAGAATTTGCCTAAAACAATGTCAAAAACAAAAGATCATCGTACAGTTTTCTTTTGACGCGGCCCTATTTAAAGAAAAGTTTACGGATAAAAACTCGCAACACCCAAGCAGCCATATCAGGATATGGCTGCTTATATACAGTGTATAGTCATGGGCAATGCTCTTATCGATAACAGAGCTTAGCTATTTATCGATAATGGTGCGGCGAGATAGTATTATGGTTGTTCATACTGCCAGTTTGATACACAAGACAGTGTTCTTTTTAAAACATCATTAAAAAAAACTGGGTTTAAATTAAAGTGAATTATTGATACGGTCTATCTTATTCGAGATTACTCTAGCTAGATTTCACTGCAGTCTTTTGAAGTCTACGCTAGATTGATTTCCAACCCCTATTATTGTATCGCGGACGAAGTGCTTCAGGTAAGAAAGCCTGATGGAGTCAGGAAGAAGAAAACTTAATAAAAGGTAGGAAAATGTTCTTAAAATAAAATATTTTGGACAATCGAAGAAAATTTATAAAAGTGCTTGACAAATTATAGTAGGTAGTGAGGGTACAGTGTCTTAAAGAATTTGTTGCCTATTATAACTATATTGTGCTCATGCTAAACATGAACTTACCCTCTACTTAACCAAAAAAAACAAAGTAGACAAAAGAATGAAGAGCATTTTAGCTAAATGTTAATATAAACAACACTTTAATAATTGTATTATTTTAAAGAAATGTTGTTGAGAATGGTAGTGACTTATTACTTATTAGAGGGAGAAAGGCATAGTAATTGTAGTTATTATTCTATTTAATAGTCAAATAGTATACAAATAATATTTGCAGTATCTGTGTTATACATTATAATTTACAAATACATTTAATTTTATGATACGTAAAGTTTGAAAAACAAATATGTATTGACAAATTATCCGATCCAAATTAATTTACGTAAAGTCGATTTTTTTATTGTCAGTCAAAATCGGGCTAAGAGGCCTTACAAAGTATGTGTAATTTTACAAGAAATTCAGTTCTTATGATGTTTAATTCTTAATTATGCATACAGAACGTTTAAAAATACGTAACATTTGACTGATACGTGGCATTTGATTAGCAAACTAGCGGCCTTGTGTATTTTAGAAGTAAGTTTAAGTACCTTATTAACTTATTCGAGAAATGTTAACGATAGTTTTTTATTTAGCATAGTAGAATAGTCTGTTATATTTTTTTCATTGTTTTGTGTGATAATGGCAACACTATTAGTTATTGAGAAATTAATAATCCATTTTTTAAAGTCATGAACTGATTTATTTATTTCAATGAAATCATTCAAATAATTTCCCAATTCACTAAAGGTAGATGGATAATTTGCTGTGCATCTTTGAATCCAAAGCCTTATTGTAATTAATGATAATTCAGTGTATTTTCGATACCAAAAAAGAGGGTTTGTGCTTATGACCAAACAATAGAAGTGAAAACTTATGAAGTTATGACTGAATCCGAGCATACGCGATTCAAAGCCGAGTATACGCGATTCAGAGCCGAGTATACCGGATTCAGCGTAAGCGATAATGAAATAGCACTAAATAATAATCATTTGAAGTTAGCAAATTTTGTTACCGTTTTTAATTGGCATCTGACTCAGTATTCATTAATGTATAGTTACATATGCGGAGCTGATATTGTTGTTATTATTAAATAAATTATAGAATATGTGCCTTAAATATTATGTTAATAATTATTTTTTGATGATTTGTTTTATTAGTGTAGAGACATCACATAATTTTATACATAAATTGTAAATAGATTTTTAATCATTATAATAATTCAGCGCACTTTTTACATAATAAAAATGTACAGTCAGTAAAATAGTAATGTTGAACAATTAAATGTGGTACTAAAATTGTTACTAATAAGTTCACAGCTAGAGATTTGCCCACCCTGTATAAAAAACGAGGGTGATGTTAAAGATTTTGTAGGAAATATCGCTAATACAGAGGAGTAATGTTGTCCACAATAAGTTACTTATTACAAAGCGCACAAACAAATAATTATATAATATCCATGATTATTGTAACTTAATGAATTTCCTTCGTTTCTAAGCGTAGGAAACGTAGGAAAATAGTAATGAAGTGGCACGAAATTAGTCGGTTTATTGAAATGGTTAGCACTTAGTGCTTACCGTTATGTACGTAATGTTTCGTCTCACTAGCTGAGCGAGTGGCCTGGTAACGCTGCATGGCAAGCATCCTGTAATAAAGAAAACCCATGCTAATAGGAACGCTGAGCCTACAATACTAAACCCCATGACTCACTGCATCTGAAACGCAACGTGAGTAGGACAGCAACATTGAGAATAGAATTAAATTAATAAATAAAACATTTTATTTTCAGAATCACTTCCATATTTTTTAGTAACTAAAATTAGCAAACGTAAAAATCGCGCTGTGATTTTCTCCCTTACTGGATTTTGAACGCTCTGATAGGTGCTAAGTGCTGAAAATCTAACAGTGTATAACAAGTGTGTAGTGTGTAACACTCTTTTAGATTCTGAACGCTTAGCTCAACACCGAGAGATGAAAATTCGGTGCGTCATAAAATCCCGCTGCGATATTTTGACGTCTGTGCAAACGTGAGTTTACTAAAAACTCTATTCTTAGTCTCGTGTCGTCTCGCTCTCTCCTCTTAAGACAATGCCTGACACGAACGCTTGAAAACATGTAACGTTGCCAGTTCGCTATAGCTCAGTTACTTCTTGGTTATTTAGATGTTGCTAGTCGATCTCTTTCTTAGTACGCGTTTAGATAACGTGTACTTACAGAAAAGGTTGAATTCGCACTTGAGTTTAAAGTTTTTATCTTGCTTTAGACGACTATGGCAGTAGTAGAAATATAACTTCTCTGAGCAATTTTAATATTATGATTTAAGGTGAACCTAGTCCACATTTTTTGCATACAAACTTCGGGAGTGTTTTACTCCACTGTCTGACATGGCACATCCAAAATAAAATGTGATATCGTTTTGTGTCATTATTAATATTGTCTGTACGGAAACAGAATACTAAAATAAAAGCCCATTAAAAAGTTAGGAGCCAACAAAGATTAGTTTTTCATGCAAATTTTACTTAACTTTGGGCGTGTTTAAGTAATAAAAGAAGTGTAAAATCTCCAAAACCAAGTCGGTACCGACAAAGTTCAATTATCGAAAAGTTCAATAAACTTAATTGGTCATTGATTTATGCATAGGGTTTTTCATAAAACCCTGTCTTCTTAAGGACTTTTCTTAATTATTTCGGGAATTTTTTACAATATTTAATATCCTGCATCATCACACTCAATAACGTTGTGCGTGTAGACTAGCGTCTAATTGCTCATCACTGATACTATCTCTGTCGGACACGAAGCCTGGTGAGACAGCGTGATTTTTAGCCAAGCCCACCAGTGAGTTGGAGCCAGCGACTAGGTTCCCCTTAAGAGGCCGAATCATTTCTCGTTGTATTTGCATCTAACATGTCAAACTAGTAGGTTGTCGGCTGATTAACTGGACTAACATGTGAATGCCTTAATAAATTAAGGCCTCCATCTAGGGTATAATACTTATAAACTAAGCGACTACCCGTTTTTTTTTTTTGGATGGGAAATTATCAAATAACTTCTCCCGCTCTGGGTGGAGCAGGAGGGCGTGTCAGACTTTTACTGACTAAAACCCACCCGTGTTCCCTCAGTTGCCTGTGTGCCAGGGGCGACGGTATCTCTTTCGAACAACCCGCACCCCTGGCAGGCATCGGCCCTTGCGGACCCCACCCTTTGGTGCTAACATCTCTGAGGCGCGCGTGGAACACAACGCGCCGTCGACCCGGGCTTGGTCCTTAAGCGACTACACGCTAAGGGCACCTGTGGGTTACGGACCTCGCCCGATACGGGCGTCGCGGGGGGGCTGCAGCAAAGGAGGTTCTTAGGTAATCAATGTTCCAATGCGAGAAATAGATGAAGCTATACAGGACAAATATCGCCATCCTTTTTCGCATACGACTCCGTAATATATATGCTCATAGTCGTCTACAGCTAGACATAATGTAAAAATGTGATGAATAACGCACAGTGATGTATTTTTATTTATTAATTTAGTTCAGTATTACATGTAGTGTAGAAATAAATGAGGTTTACAGGTTATTTGTGACAGAATTTAATTTTTTTATGAAACTAAATATTTTTAAATAATATAATGGTTAAAGTTCTGTCAAAAATTACTTTAAGAAAAGCCTTCCAATGTTAACAGCGAGTTATTCTAGTTATATGTATATAGATGTTATTATTTGTAATGAGTGATCGTACGTGCCTTGATGTGGTGCCATGAGATTCGCAATGTGTTGATTAAAATAATTTTACACTTTAAATATTACTTTTTATTTGGTTCCTTACCCTACAACCCTGGAATTGATTAGGTATAGTCAAACTAAAAACTCAAAGCTCAACTCAAACCATTTATTTTTGAACAAGCACATGTGGCAGTTATGTCATTTACAATCTGAATCAGAGGAGCAATTCTCGTAATTGTAAGAACGTTCACAGTCTGATTTCAGTATCAATCTGTCAAAAATACCTCGAGTTTCCATACATTTTCAAGTTTTTGACATTTGATTATGATAGATTTTGAATATTTTCAATTACGAAAATCGACCTTCTGTTCGAAGGATATTGGTAATCCATTGCTTCATTATATTGGAAAATTTGTCAGCTCATCAACGTAAATAACGCAATGAATATTTTTAAACAGTCAAAACGAAAGCGATTACTACAGATAGTGTGTTGCGCAAATACACTGCAGGTGGCCTCTACCTGCAGCTGATTTTTTAATATGCTAATAGACGTGTTTATAAATGCTTCTTCATCTCCACACTTGTACGGGGTTGTGCTAACGAAGCTTTCAGGCAAACAAACAACCTACGTATGCTTCGTTGGCATAACAAATGAGCTGTGTTGAGGCGAATGTTGTGTTGTGTTAAAACGCAAAAGGTGTTTCCAAATGCTTAATCGTGCCAACGCTTGCCTAGGTGTTAAAGAAGAAGAAGAAGAACTTGTAAACACTCTGCGAATAGAATCCAAAGGCCATATCGGTAAGTAAGACGTACACTGGACCAATGACTGCAGATCATAAACCAAAAAAAGGACTTTTTGACATTACATAATTTATACCTTCGGCTAGCATGGGCGATTTCAGTCAAAATAAGTAAGCGCTTATTAATATGCACGTGTTATGGCTGTGGACGCGTCATGCAAAACAAAACCTGGATAAGCTCGCACTTACATAAGGGTAATGCGTGCACGTGGGTCAGCGTATGAGTTCGCTCGCAATGCGCAGGTACGGGCAGCAGAAAATGTTTCAGTTTATCCAAATCGTAATTATTGAACAAAATATTCATACTTAACTCTTAGCTATGGCATGCTGAAATGGAATGTATCCAATAATTTTGTATCAATTTAGATTTTAAGGTTTTCATTGAGCGTAAGAAAATTAATATAAGTATCAAAATTATGTATGTTATCATTTGTACTTAATTAAATTCTCAACTCAATTTAGATGATAAATGTTTAAAAGACTAAAAGTAACAGTCTTATTTGACTTATGTTACTGACCGTACGTACCTAGATACTTGTAGCTAGTACGATTCGGTTTAGAATGGCGAGTTTATACGCACGTGGGGAGGTACGATTAACCGCACGACATAACACCTAACAGATTTATAGGTACTCGTTCTACGAAGACCGCTACTGCTACGATATAAAGGCGCCACCATGTCAAATTGTTACCTGCCATGGACGTGCAGTTGGGTTAGGTTACACGCACATTGGTACACCATGTCCGTGTAACCTCGCCCGAAATTCGCCCTTTTTGTTTAGCATAATTGGCTGTTTGGGCGCCGAGGAATCAGCTGCCAATGTCAACCTGCAGAATGAGTGGCCTGGCTTCCCAACGCAAACAAATCCTCAGAACAGCGAGGTCGTTTCGCCAAGCCTGCCCAAGTAGCACAAAGAGCATTTTAACTAATCTATCGTGAACGTATGTAGAACTGAAAGTATTTATAAGCTCTTCGAAAAGTTCACTCAATATTCTGAAGCTGTATATTGGCATTTCAAAATCATTGTATCACCTTACGCTGTACAACGGTTGGATAATGGTACAACAAAATACTTTTATAATGTTTTCGGTTATAGTACACTACACCATAATGCCGTCGTGCAGCTTTCAGCTATTTTCCGTGCCTCTGGTTTTACAATAGCATTTATAAGTAGTAGAGAAATACCTAGTGCTGCTTAGAAGCACAGATGTATAACATTTTCATGCTTGCATTTTAAAAGAATAACTGAGTACTGTTGAACAGCCAACGGCTCTATACTAAAATAAGTTTGAGTTGTTGTAATTCTTAAAACTGTTTATAAGCATGTACTTGCGGTGGCTACGGGTGCGGGTTGTTCGAAAGAGATACCGTGGCCCCTGGCACACAGGCAACTGAGGGAACACGGGTGGGTGTTGGTCAGTAAAAGTCTGATACGCCCTCCTGCTCTACCCAGAGCGGGACAAGTTATTTGATGATTTCCCAACCTCAAAAAAAAATACTGTTGGTTGTGGTAGTGTTGGTACCTACCTCAAGCTTAGCGAGCGTAAGCCCTTTCATGCACTCAATTTGGTAGGCTAAGATGAATCACTGATGGGGTTTTTTTTTTTTGAGGATGGGAAATTATCAAATAACTTCTCCCGCTCTGGGTGGAGCAGGAGGGCGTGTCAGACTTTTACTGACTAAAACCCACCCGTGTTCCCTCAGTTGCCTGTGTGCCAGGGGCGACGGTATCTCTTTCGAACAACCCGCACCCCTGGCAGGCATCGGCCCTTGCGGACCCCACCCTTTGGTGCTGACATCTCTTTGAGGCGCGCGTGCAACACAACGCGCCGTCGACCCGGGCTTGGTCCTTACCGGACAGCGAGCTACCCATTACTCGCCGTCCGCAAGCCCGCGCCTACGGTGGCCGGGAATCAGCCTGGGATTCCCAACGCCCAGGGCTTCTCCCGCGGCGACTACGGCCGTGAGGGCGCATATACTGCCTCTCCCTCACGTGCGCCGCCTCCCTCTTCGCGAGCATTACTGCTTCGCAGAAGGAGGTGACGGCTAACCATTCACTCTCGCTCCGTACCATGGCCTGCACCAGGGCCGGACGCGAGAGCTCGCCGCCGCCGATCGCCTCCACGAGGACACGGCGGTGCTCCGCCCAAGCTGGGCAGACCGCCACCGTATGCTCCACCGTGTCCTCAGGGCGATCTTCGCAATGGAAACACCCGGGCGTTTCCTCCCGCCTTATACGAAACAGGAACCTCCCGAAACAACCGTGTCCGGTGAGGACCTGCGTCAGGCGGAAGGTGAGGACGCCATGCTGCCTCTCAAGCCACTCCTCAAAGAGGGGACTTACCGCCGCTATCGTGGCGTGCCCAGCACTGGGTTGCGACAATCGCACTCTCCATGTCGCCATGAGATCCCGCCGGAGCTCTGTCCGCTGCACCTCGATTTCTCGCGGCAGCGGAGTAACGCCCCGGCGTTTGGCCTCCTCGCGCCACTCCCAGATATGCGCGAGGACCTTTGCCTCCAGATCCCATGGCGGTAATCCGGCAAGGAGGCCCGCCGCCTCACCTGAGATCGTGCGGTATCCCCGGATCATTCTGATCGCCATGACCCTATGGGACGCCTTCAGCTTACGGGCTGGTTGGCGCCTCAATGTAGGCGCCCACACCGGCGCCCCGTATAGGGCCATGGACCGCACGACCCCCGCGTAGAGCCTCCGGCAGGAGGCGTTTGGCCCCATCACTGATGGGGTTACACTTGGTGTTTGTTTGTTGGGTTTTCTAGATTGACCTGCATATGATTGTCATCGCATATAGGGTGTCTCAATAAAAGTATTGGTGCACACAGGTGGGTCTCTGTGTGTTACCAAAAATAATCCAGAAATAACGAGAACTTTCTCGAATATTTTTTCCTTCCTACGCGAATGTTTCTGACAATGTTATTAATTTATTTGTGAAACCAACGGTGTACCTACCAGGTGAAACCTTAGCAGTGTTCCTCGCAAATTGTTTTCGATTCGATTAAAATAATTATGTAAAGCTCCTTGATTGATTAGGTATTATTTATAACTTGCTTTTGCCCGCGGCTTCGCTCGCGAGGAGTTCGAAATTTATCCCACGGCAACGGACTACCGGAATAAAAAGTATCCTATGTGTTAATCCAGGTAACTAACCCTTTTATTTATAAAAACGTTGCTTATAGTTAAGTAATGATTAGCGACTGTTTAACCACACATTTTTTATGTTTAAACGTGTCTTAACTTTAATCAACGTTTATAAATAAATCCCTATATATGTGTGCCAAATTTCGTCAAAATCCGTTCAGCTGTTTTTGCGTGATTGAGTAACACACATTCAAACTTTCACATTTATAATATTAGTAGGATAAAGCAGGATGTTTGTAAGTTAAGTTTGATAACACTAGAATGATCAAAGGTATACAATATACGACTACTTTACTTTATAGGTCCATACTGCTGTATCCAAGAATAGTTCCTCATCACTGTAAATATTTACAAAAAATTACAGAAAACATGTAACAGACCACCCACCACAAATATCCCCAGGTCTCTACTAAGTTAATTTTCCCTTCCTGCTACAAAATCATATCAGCATAAAAATGTAATAAGCAAGTCCACTAAACTACGCCGTAGCCTCGTAGCCTCGTAGCTCGTAGCGCGTAGCGCGTAGGGCGGAATATAAGTTAGAGCGGGCGGGCGCCGCCCGTCAGTCTACGATAACGCATCGCGCCATCAGCGTCCCCCTCATAGCTGTCTGCCTACCCCAGGTATGAATATATTTTGTTACTTTCAATGGATAGGTACTGATTGCATTTGAGATTAATTAAATGTGTTTTTAAATTTGTTTGAAAGTTAATTAAATGCTTTTAAGAGTGGTCCTTGTAATTGTGATGGAGCATATTAAAATGGGTGACCGTTTCTGATTAAATAAAAACGATTTGATGTAATTTCCTCCAGTGATAGTAAAATCTGGTCCTTATTTGCCACAGTTCTGTGTGATTTGCATTATTCTTGTTTGCAAACTATGATTTCAATTTCAAGCAAATTATTCAAAGAAGTGCCCAAGTTCATGATTAAAGGTTCCAGATGTCAAAAGTAGGTTCGAGATTTCAAGGTTTTCCTGGTCGTGGTTTTATTAGACCTTGTTGTCATACACCGCGAAAGTTCCTTTAAATTCTACGTCGTTTTCTAAGAATTATTTTAAAAAACGCGGGTTATTTGGGTAGGTAACTATGAAGATTGCTGTGCTCAACAAACAAAAAACGTTATTAATTTTACCACTTAGTTTTTTAGAAAAAGAACTCAATTCCAAACACAATAAAATCGGTATCCGCCCACGACGTCCACTTTTCTTTAAGTTCAAAATCGAGGTTGAAAATGCTATTTGGAACAATAAAATGCAGTACATGGGTACTTACTTAGTTACAACTTAGAAGAACTGTGATTAGGATCTCGAAAGCTTTGCGATTTAGGGACCGTTCCATTGTGTCATGAGTTCATGACAATTTGTTGAGTGTTGCCCAATTATTTTGTAACACTGACGACAACTGATTATGCCGTGTAATAAATAAATTTAAAAGCTCCCTTTGCTAAAAGTCACGACGATAATCAGACATAGGAATAGGATAGGTACTCTAACTGTGATACTGGTGTGGTGTGGTGTGTGACTGGTGTAAATGTCATCTAAAATGTAGACCGCATTGATGCGAAAAAGATTTTTTGGTATGGCACCTAAAGTGTTTAAAAATTTCCTGATGACATAAAAAACATGACATTAGTTTAAAAAAGCTCTTACTAAATTATTTATTGACAAATGTTACTAGTTGCTACTTCTGTAGACTAATTTTGTAACGACCAATTATATTATAATGATGCATTTTTTACCTTTTGATAAAAAGTACTATGACTATTTATTGATTTCATTGTATTTGATGTTTATTTTTTTTTCTTTTCATGTGTTAAATTAATTCAAAATATGATTTTTTCTAAGTCACATAATCTAATGACACCTAATGGGTCACTTAAAATTTGTATGTCGTAATTATGACAAAACATAGCGCAACCACTCTTTGAGAACTGGCTTGAGAGGCGGCAAGGCGTCCTCACCTTCCGCCTGAAGCAGGTCCTCACTGGACACGGTTGTTTCGGGAGGTTCCTGTTTCGGATAAGGCAGGAGGAAACACCCGGGTGTTTCCACTGCGAAGATCGCCCTGAGGACACGGAATCAGCCTGGGATTCCCGAGGCCCAGGGCGTCTCCCGCGGCGATTCAGGCTTAGGTTGGAAATGTATTTTTCTCACCTAGCTTTTTCTTCATAATTCGGTTTGTTATAGACGGGACGGGACTGCATGACTGCTACCACACACTATAGTTACGTAATCAACGTGACAGTAACTTACTTAGTTCAGTAGGTATATTAACATTGCCGCCAAATGGGAATACCTAAGATGGAAAACTACGCTTTTCGCAAAAGGGTCTTGTCATTAATCCATCATTAGATTGATAAGTAAGTAGACTAGAATTCTCAGCATATATTTTTCTCGTCTTTTCACTCAACAAAGATTCTGAGACTACAGAATACTGTCGAGTCGAGTTTATTCAATTACCTTTCATTGGAAATACCTCTAGGTTTCGTAGACTTGTAACAATTAGGTTTCTACCTAACTAATGTTTTTTTGCAGTAGTATTCTAGTAATATTATATGATTCATCTTTCTTTCTCTCGACAAACATATATAGAGCACCACTAGAGCATCACCAAAAATACGAATTAATTAAGTGCCTATTGTGTTTCCTAGTCATTACTTATCGACGTAATTATTATGTCCTAAGCCACAATTATCTAAAGATGATGCTACTGTTTTATTAGGTAGTCCATTACTCAGCTATCCACAATCCAAATTCAAAACATTCCAACTTCAGATTCATCACAGCATCAACCACACTCCAACTACCTACATAACACACTAGAGAATGACCTTGATGCTTTAATTAATCAATACATTGCATACACACTAATACACAGGTATGAGTAACACAGATGCTGTATGAACACAGATGCATTACGGGAATCTGGGCCAGGCTGTGGGCGGCTGTTAAGGGTAGGTTGCACTTAGCCGAATTTCGTTCCTCTAGGTATTGTTGAACTTGTAATAATAGCTTCTAAAGATGGTCGGTCGTAGGACAAACCTACTCGTTCTATAAATTGGTCTCTAGTATTTATGCTTCAAAATCAAATTCAATCTCAAAGAAATGGTTTTCAATTTAAAAAAATTGGAGCAGTTTGAATTGTCCAAGGAGTAGGTCAATCAGAAATATGAAGCTAGTTGCCCATTTCAAAGCCTAATTAAGTTCCTATGGAGAAGAACGGGCAAGAGACTCCGTGGTCACTCTTTTAAATAATATCCTTGGGGTAACAGCAGTCCACTAATGCACATAAGCCTCTCAAATTACGCCACAACTCGCCAAGACCCAGTTTCTATCTATATTTTTTGGTATTTTCATAACCAATTGGCTATCACATTAAATAACAGTCATCATCATCATCATCATCATTTCAGCCGAAAGACGTCCTCTGCTGGACATAGGCCTCCCCCAAAAGGGGGGTTTTGCCATAATCGCCACGTTTGGCAGGCGGGTTGGCGATCGCAGTGTGGTGGTAAAATGCATAGAGAAAGCTGCTGCCCATTCTCTAGTATGTAAGTCCCTTATTCGCCTTCTACGACACCCACGGGAAGAACCGGGATGGTGCTATTCTTTTACGTCCGGCACCACACGGAACAAATAACGGTACGTACTTAATAATTCATCTCATTCATTCCACTGACGGCGCTTCTAAGATTTCGCTTACCTACATAGGTACTGTGCCACTGTGGATAGGTAGCGAGGAGTCGGAATTCAATTTATTTTTCATCTAGTTATTCTGCAAACCGAGATGAACTTGGGAATCCTGATTTGTTATTTTAAAAGCTCGCCTAGGTTAAGTTTGTGTTAAGGACGGGCTTATTGGCTCTTTGCAATAAAGTTTGCAAGCTGTCTTGATAATGTTGCGCATTGCGATGGCTTTCTGAGTTTTTATACATATTTATTTCGAGTGAATCTGTACTACTGCATACTGCGACGGAAAATAATTTTGAATCGTTCGTGAAAACTTTCCCTTAACATGCTTCAATATGTTTCCGCTATAAATAGAAATACGTGGAAACCTGTGTGGAGCTGCGGAATGATATTCAACGTAGAGATGAAATGAAATGCTTTACATTTTCAGTTTGTTTTTACTTTATTTGAAACGAGATCGAACAAAATATGCACGCTTTTATTCGTCCTATATGTTTATTTCATACGAGCCTGTAGTTGTCTTACAGCTGAAAAAATAAAACCACTTGTTCCATCGAGGTGGTTGTTACATTGATTTCATTTTGTTGTAGGTATAGTTGGCAGGCAGGAGGACGATTTTCCGTTTGCCTTAGCTTTTATAAAGGAAAAGTTTTTATTCAGTACGCAAACTGTAACCATGAATTCAGCATATCATTCTAGATCACGAAGCGCAAAAAAATATCTGCTAATTCATAGAAAAGTGCAATACCTACGCGGTCAAAATGTATGGAACAGCTGATTTATTTGTATAACCGACGAAAAATTTCTGCGCTGCACTAGCTAAAATGATAGGCTGAATTCATGGTCACAGTTTGCGCACTGAATAATTTTTTTTCCTGCATAATAATAATAATAAACCATTTATTTTCAGGTTACAAAGAGCCATAGATAAATACCTAACCTACATACGCATATTATAACAATTTGTATTAGTAAATAAAACTTAAAATTATGTCAGTATCACTTATTTGCACTAAGTCTTTGTGCGTTCCGGTGGCACTTGTCTGCGAAAGCGGCGGAATACCACATCCTGTGGCCAAAAGCTTTCTTCCATCACCAGATGCAGGTAGCATGTTAGTACGCACACCACAAACGCCTTAAAGTTGACGTTGCGATGCGACTCCAGCAGCTGCACTCTCGGCGCGTAATTCAGCCTTTGGCGCACGTACTTCACGATGTCTTCCGTGTCGGTGGTGTAGTGTACTCTGACGGCGATTCCTCCTTTGCACCGTCACGAAGCCGTCAACATCAGCCCGGTTCATTTTCTTTATAGCCATGGGGCCATTTTATGCGTTGCGGGGGCAGTGACCAACGAGTCCGCTCTGGTGGCGTCGGTCGGGCAGCGCTACGGGGAGGAGCTGCGGGGACTGGAGCGGGGCAACATAGAGGTTATAGTTAACTAGGTTCTGCCTGCGACTTCGTCCCCGTGAAATTTCGGCTCTCAATCCACCGCGTCGTATCGCATCGCCCACTCGCACTATTAGGTACTTACTTCGGTTTCGATTAGCGTTCTTCTTACCTTTTTTCGTTTTGTTCGGGTCCTAAGGTTCGACGGGTGGTGTGCAATAGACTAACCTCCTAAAATTAATTATTAGCGTCTAAATTCTTGATTTGAGATGCAAATGAATTTTTAAAATACGTTCCAGAGATTAGCGCGTTCAAACAAACAAACTCTTCAGCTTTTTTTTTTTAATAAAAACGTTGCCCCAGACTAGGAATTTCTCCTGCGTTTACAAACATTTAAACCTTACACAAATAGCCAGACCCGGAACAACTACTTGTAGGTCATACAAATATTTGTTCCGTGCGGGAATCGAACCCGCGACACGCAGCGCAGCCGCCAACCGTGCCGTCATGCCGTCGTCGTGCCGTCGTCATTTTATTAGTAATATGAAGCAAGCTATCCCGAGCTACTGCTGAAGCTGAAACCTAATCAACCAGTACATAAGCTTACTCCCTATTTATGTTGTTATAGTAACCGATTTTGAAGCCAAAATGATGAAGAAACTCGTATTCTTCATGCTGCTGCTCACCTTTGGTGCGGCCTTTGATTTGTACCATGAGAATCGCGCTTTGGGGATGGACCAGGGTGGAGATGAGAACTACAACGTAAGGCATTTCAATTTAAAAATAACTAGCTACCTTTAGGTATTTTTGAATACGGAGGTCGATTAGAGGTCTATATTTTGAGCACACGATTTTTTGTAGATCAGCTAAGTTAGGTCATGCAAAAACCACATTTGCCAGATATGTATAGATGTAGGATGTTAATTCAGAACGCATCATAATTTCAAGAAAATAAATATAATATGAAGAATGCGAACGCAGCGATGAGTGAATGAGAGAGTGTGTGTGGAAGGGAGAAGCGAGCGAGCTAATAAGATGTTAAGACGTTATAATTTGTAAGTTAAATTAAATTAATAAAAGAAGTTATTAAGAAGTCAGTGTTTATTTCGGTCATCCACAGCCCCCCCCTACAGCCTCGTCCGGGATAGACCGTAAAAATAAAGGCGTATTTAAGAAGAAAGTAGACGAAGAAAAAAAAAAAAGTCACCGGTGCAACGGCAACGGCCATTACGAAAAAGCGCGTGCTCGTGCCGGTGGAAAATAAAGTTGTACGAAGACATCATGGACAAAGTCGATACCATGGAATCAAAAATTCAACCCTTGCAATATGGTATGGCGGACACCATTATTAAATTCGATGGTGAAGACATGACGTACTCGTCTGTGAAGTGGTCACAAGACATCGAAGACAATGCCGAAATCTTCGGTTGGACGGCTCAACAAAAACTCATAATTGCCAGAAGATCGCTTACCGGAACTGCTGAGTTATGGTTACGTACGGAAAAACCATTCAAATCGTACGAAGAATTGAGGAATGCATTATTAAAGGAATTCCCAGATTCGGTAAATACTAAGCAAATGCATGAAATAATGGCGGCTCGTAAAAAGCGTAACAATGAGAGCTATTACCAATACATGCTCACCATGAAGGAGCTTGGCAAAAGAGCAAAGTTTGCCGATTACGTTTCAATCCAATACATAATTGACGGGATTACCGATTACGAGCAGAATAAAATTGGTCTGTATGGGATTACTACATATGCGGTTCTTAAGGAAAAGTTGTTACAGTACGAAGCTATGAAGCAAAAGATGTTGAAACAAAGAGGAAATTCAAGCGGTGTAGGCAAGCAGCAGCGTGAGTGTCGCGAATCCACAAAGCAAGCAAAAACCGACGACACTAACGTCAAGGAAAATGCTAGTGAGAAAGTTCATCGTTGTTTCAAGTGCGGGGAAAGAGGTCATATAGCGAGTTCATGCAAAAAAGGTACCAAGTGCTTCAAATGCAACCAATACGGCCATATTGGTACCGAGTGTCAAGCTGGCGGAAGCGGGAACGGGAAAGGTGAACCATCCACAAGTCGGAATGTTGGCAGTACGCGAAACGTTGGCGGAAGCAGCGGAGGCGGAGCTAACTCGACTGCACGTTCGATGTTCGCTCATTATCAATCACCAGATGACAGAACGGAGAGTGAACAAGATAGCATGCTGACGTCAAACGGGAAAATAACCCATCAGTGTCATAGTTGTCAAAATCATAACCACAATAGTAGCGTACTTAATGTAAACAATAATAATGTAGTAAATAAATCTGTTAAAAGTGTTAATGTAGGCGGTATCACAGTAAATTGTTTAATAGATACGGGTAGTGATCTAAATCTAATATCTTACGATGTATTTACGATGTTGTCAGTCAAGTGTGAATCCGAAACAATGTTGTTAACCGGCCTTGGTTCGAGTAAGGTGTATTCAATGGGTAAGTTTAACATTAATTTGATAATAGATTGTCATTGTTATGAGGTTTGTTTCCATGTAGTGCCTAAAGGTGTAATTCCGTATGCTGTAATTCTCGGGCAAACTTTCCTTGTTAATACTATTACTATGATTAACAAAGGTATCATTGAAATAAGGCCTCAGAGTTATGATAGTTCGTATTTACAGTGTTTACTTTCCAGCTTTACCAATGAAAGTGATATACCAATTCAAGTTAAAACTATAATAGATAATTACAAACCTATAAAGATAAAAGAAGCTCCAATTAAATTAAAAATAATATTGAAAGATGACATTCCAATAGCACAGCGTCCACGGCGTCTAGCTTTGCAAGAAGAAGAAATTGTGAAACATCAAATAGATGATTGGTTGGCTAATGGCATCATACGTCCTAGCTATTCAGAATACGCCAGTCCCCTCGTTTTGGTGAAGAAGAAAGATGGAAGTACGAGAATCTGTGTGGACTACAGGAAGATAAATCAGAGGATGGTGAAGGATGAATATCCCCTGCCGGTAATCAATGATCACATAGATAAATTGTGTACAGCTAGGGTGTTTAGCACTTTAGATTTAAAGAATGGATTTTTCCATTTACCAGTAGACGAGGATTCTATAAAGTATACTGCGTTTGTGACCAGCAATCCAGAAGGTCAGTATGAATTCCTGCGGGCACCGTTTGGTTTATCCATCTGTCCCAAATTCTTTACCAGATATATCAACATTATTTTCACCGACTTCGTAAGAAGAGGAGTTCTACTCATTTTCATCGATGACCTGATTATCCTGGCCGAACACGAACAGCAGGCAATTGAAAGACTGCAAGAGGTACTGAAGGTAGCTGCAGAATATGGTCTCGAGATAAACTGGAAGAAGACACAGTTACTACAAAGATCAGTGGAATACTTAGGTCATGTGGTCTGCAATGGAACCGTGCAGCCATCAAAGGAGAAAACCGAAGCAGTGCATAAATTCCCTGTGCCTAAAAATCTTAAAGAAGTTCAAAGTTTCATCGGATTGACCTCATACTTTCGAAAATTTATTCCGAATTATGCTATAGTAGCACGACCTTTGAGTGAATTATTGAAGAAGAAAGAATTTTATTTTGAAGGAGATCAAAGAAGTGCGTTTGTCAAATTGAAAGAAATCTTATGTTGTGAACCTGTCTTAAAAATATTTGATCCACAATTAAAGACTGAACTACATACAGATGCCTGCAAGTACGGATATGCTGCAGTGCTGATGCAAAAGGATCCTGCGGATGATAGCATGCACCCAGTTCATTACATGAGCAGAAAGACTGGTGAGACTCAGCAAAAGTGGTGCAGCTATGAACTGGAAGCACTGGCAGTGATAGAAGGCGTGAAGAAGTTTCGTAGGTACCTGATTGGAATTCCATTTACCATAGTCACTGATTGTGAAGCTTTCCAGAAGACTTTAACGAAAAAAGATGTCTCAGCTAAAGTAGCCCGATGGATCATGTACCTGCAAGATTTTAACTACTCAATTGTACACAGACCTGGTGAAAAGATGCAACATGTCGACGCTCTAAGTCGAAGTATTTGTGTTATTCAAAGTGAACTCCATTTCCGTATAAAGAAGGCTCAAGAAGAAGATGAAGGCTTGAAGGCAATAAAAGAGGTTCTCAAGGACAATGAGTATGAAGACTACGTTCTTGAAAATGATGTCATCTATAAAGGAGAAGATAAGAAATTGGTTGTTCCTGAATTAATGGATCTTGAGATTATAAGAAGAGCTCACGGTATTGGACATTTCGGGAAAAAGAAAATCAGAGACATAATAGAACAAGATTATTACATTTCCAAGTTGGATAATAAAATTGAAAAAGTAATTTCTGCATGTGTGCCCTGTCTACTAGCTAGTAGAAAGGCAGGCAAGAAAGAAGGATTGTTAAACCCGATACCAAAAGGAGAAGTGCCACTAGATACACTTCATATTGATCATTTAGGACCTTTGGATGCTACCAAGAAAATGTACAATTACATTTTAACTGTCATAGATGGATACACAAAGTTTGTTTGCATATACCCAGTTAAAACTGTTACAACAAAGGAAACAGTTGATAAGTTAAAATTACATCAAAAGGATTACGGAAACCCAAGACGCATAGTGACTGATAGAGGCACAGCATTCACAGGGAAAGAGTTTGAAGAATATTGCCGAGAAGAGGAAATAGAGCATATTACAATAGCAACAGGCATACCCCGTGGAAATGGTCAAGCTGAAAGAATGAATCAAATCATTATCTCTGTATTAACCAAAATGTGCATTGAAGAACCTGCACTGTGGTACAAATATGCCAGTAAAGTTCAGAGGGTAATAAATAGTTCATATCAGAGATCCATCCAAACATCACCTTTTGAATTATTAACAGGGACTAAAATTAGACTTAAAGAAGACTTAAAGATTTTAGAATTTTTAGAAGAACAGAATAGAAGAGAATTCACGGACAAAAGAGATGAATTAAGGAAAGAAGCAAAAGCTCAGATATCAAGAATTCAAGAAGAAAACAGAAGGAACTTTAATAGTAAAAGGAAGGAAGGGCAGAAATATAAAATAGGGGATATAATAGCAATACAAAGAACTCAATATGGAAATGCATTAAAATTAAAACAAAAATTCTTTGGACCTTATAAAGTAGTAAAAGATTTAGGAAAAGACAGGTATGAAGTTAGAAAATTAGATAACAGTAAAGAGGGACCTAAAAATACCACTACAGGAGTAGATTTTATGAAAAGATGGCCTTAATTCAATGATGTCTTGTTAACATTTCAGTTTATTTTAGAAAAGAAAATAATAATTAAGAGTCCATACTTACTGTTGAACGCAGCTAACTTACCATTCTATTTTATCTAATAAAGTGAGTAATGTTGACAGGTGTTGTACCATAATTAGCAAACTAATGAAATTGTATCATTCATTTTATCTCATTGTAAGATGTAATTGAGTACTTATAAATTGCCTTATGTCTGTAATTCTGTATAAAAGTTGAAGAGTTCAGTAATTGCCTATTTAGTGATTAAGAAATAAAATACTTACCTTGTAACTTACCATTATAGTAATAAGTCTGTATAACAAATGTACCTAAACATTTAAGTAGTAAGTAAGACTGTACCTAGATAATACTTACAGGTTGGAGTATTGTTAAAGAATGAATGTGTGTGAGTGTATATTATAATATTAGTAAGAAGGGATTTAATGTTTTTTTTTTTTATTTTTTATTTAGAAACATCTGTTGTAATTTTAGTTCAAGATTGTTAAAGTAGCTTAGTTTGTTTTATTGTACTAGAGTCAGTCTGAGGGCAGACTGAGAGCAGAATGGCCGAGTTGTAGGATGTTAATTCAGAACGCATCATAATTTCAAGAAAATAAATATAATATGAAGAATGCGAACGCAGCGATGAGTGAATGAGAGAGTGTGTGTGGAAGGGAGAAGCGAGCGAGCTAATAAGATGTTAAGACGTTATAATTTGTAAGTTAAATTAAATTAATAAAAGAAGTTATTAAGAAGTCAGTGTTTATTTCGGTCATCCACAGCACGCCCCTACATAGATATATCTACTTTGAGTATTGTTCAGTGAAATGAATAATGATGGACAGTTTTTGCTTATAATTGGGAAATGTACTTAGTCCTACGTAGGTAGCTGTAGCACAAGTGCAAGTTTTGTACAAACGCCACACGGCACGAGCTGCACGCTCAACCGACATGCTCAAGCAACACACTCAATCGAAAGTGACTGCGGAGAAAACAAATCAAAGAACTTAATTGTAAGAATCTAATTATTTTCTTTTTGGAATCCATCAGGAAGAGAACTATGATTACCAAGACCTGGGCCCGTACAGGCCGAACACCCGTGATGATATCACGCAGAACCTGATACTGTACCAGCTCTTCAACTCGCTGCAAAACAGAGATGTTGCCCGTCTTCAAATGCGTTACAGGTCATTTGAAATTGTACAGACGCCAGCACACTATCAAAACATGAACCTTATGATATAAAGATGAAAAACTATCAAAGTTTGACAGATTAGGGTAGCTTGATGTGCTGGCGTCTGTACCAAACTAAATCGTAACGGTCATATATTCGGTATTCTTATTCTTCTCACTTTTTAATTGTTAAGGGGTCGGTCAGAAAGGTGAAAGCTAAGCTGCCTTTTCCAAAGCGTAGTAGGTCCCTATGGAGAAGAACGGGCAAGAAACTCCACGAACACTCTTATATAGGGTACATTTTTAACCAGTGCGCAAACTGGATTTCTTTCTTTACGCAGCTGAAACGTGGACCTTGCGAGATGTGGAAAGGCAGAAAATAGATCCAATACTGCTACGAGTACTTAACGATCACGATCGCTTTGTCAAGAGCGTACCGGATAAGTAGAGAAACTGTAACCATGAATTTACCATATCATTCTCGACCCTAGCGTAGAAAACTTTCGTCGGTTATACAAAAAAAAAATCAGCTGTTTCATTGAAAAGTGCAATACCTACGCGGTCAAAATGTATGGAACAGCTGATTTTTTTTTTGTATAACCGACGTAAAATTTCTGCGCTGGGGGTATAGAATGATATGCTGAATTCATGGTTACATTTTGCGCACTGGTTTAAAAACTTATTCTGTATACAAAAAAAATGTTACATTTATTCATGTTGAAAATACCGTATTCTTTATTGTAGCAAATTACGATCTACTCTTGCGGTGTTTTTTTTTTCAAATCACTATAATACTGAGGGGTAATTGCGTTACACACTAACAATTAAAAACCCTTTAACTAAGTTAGGGGGTACTGATTACCTGAATTATTTTATTTATGTAAATCCATATTTATATATTACGATCGCGAATTGTATTTTATTCAACACACAACAATGACACAGCCTTGCACTGACTTGCAAATTGCAAAAAAGTTAAAAAACGTTTGTATTTCACGGGTCACCCTAAAGCTTCTTTCTACCTCAAGCAGACGAATTTTTCAAACGTATGAAGCAATGGAATATCAGGTTCTTTTAAGGAATCAGTTACGCAATAGAGTATTACACTCATTTTTGAAAAGTGTTTTAATTAGATTCTAGAGTGCTAATAAACAACTAAAAAGAACACAACATTTTTATTTGATCGATTAGTGCCATAAAAATGCATTAAAATTTTACATTTTCAAATTTCGCGCGTAATTTGACTAAAACGCTGGACGCAGTAGACGCCATATTGCTCTGTGGGTATGACGTCAGTTTGCTAAAAACAAATGCGCTGATATTTTGTATGACAATTGTTTAAATGAAAAAAAATGAGCTATTTTACTACTTATCGTTGGTTTGCTGTTCCTGAATGCAAAATATTATTTAAATAAAAATAACTTGGGCTACGAAAATAATAAAAGTACAAAGTTGCTCAGTTGACATGACGAAATAACATGGCGACTACTATTTCATGGTGTTCAAACACAGATTAAAAAAACTGAAATCTTTAAATTGTATTTTAAAATTTATTTTGTTGTTTCATGAACTAAAACTAACATTTTCCTACTGCATTTTGCCTATGCTATCGCAATAATATATTTTTAGATTTTTTCTCGTATAGAGTAAAATACCCTATTGAGGTGCTGGGTAGATTACGTTCTCGTTACCCTTTTGACATGGGGCCTAAAGTTTTCAAGCAAGAAAACTTGTTTATTCTGCACCAGTGCACAAATAAGACGCACATTATAACATGGTATTATTGAGCCCAATGATAAGTGCCCTGCGTAGGCTCTTAAGTGTGAGTGGAGCATATCGATGGTCATACGTTGACAACTTCGTAACCCACATTTATTCGCAAAATTAGTGATTTACATCAAACATTTTTAAATTAAGCGCTTATTTAATGAAAAACCTATGTGAGCATTTTATTGTTTTAGATTATATCTATAAAGAATTCGCTTACCTACCAACTACTTTTTTATTTGAATTTATTGTCGAAGTTATGCAGTTTTTTCCCTCTCCTGTAAAATTGGACATATTGAAGTTACATGTTGTCAACCTTTGACCATCGATATGCTGAAACACATGGATTCGGTTAGGAAGGAACCATCCTACCAGATTCATTTGCGATGGCAAGACGACTTACAGTTGTCTTGTCTTGCTCGTCACAATAGCGCGAAATTTTTCCATATTTTTTAAGGTTCCCACAGACTGGCGCGATGCGACTCTAGTAAATCAGTTTCCATTAAGTTTTCATATAAATTGTGCCATTTTTTTTTTTTTTTTTTTTCATTAAAGTTGCGTTGCGCCTGTCTGAGCCTTTATGATTTCTCAGTAGATACCTGCGGTTGATCTAGGTTCTTCTTCTTACAAGACTATTGTTACAGGCCCAAGTATAGCACAATGGGGAACCCTCTGGCCGGTTACGGTCATATGCCATACTCCGAGCTGATGAATCTCCAAGGTGCAGTCGCTAAGAGGCATGCCGGAAATACTAACAATAAGGTGAAGCCACAAACCCCGAAGCCGGCTAAAGACGATGTCAAGATAATTCAAAAAGGTTTCTAACCACGAACCAATCCTTCTAATTCTGTGGAAACCTTTGGCTACACCCTACAGTCAAAATTCTTCTTCTAATAGGTACAGTCAGCCTCAATAAAATGTTGTTCTTGTCTACAGTTTCTGTTCCAATGAGCAATATCAATATGTTTAGCAGCAGTGGTGGCCCAGTGGTAACGGCCGCGAATTACGAGTTCTTGGTCGTAGGTTCGATCCCAAGTAGGCACATTACTTTGTGTAAACCATTTCATCACCACTGCTCTGAAAACGGTGAAGGAAAACATTGCGAGGAAATCGGCAGATCCTAGGACCAAAAATTTTAAGTCATGTGTCATCTACCAAACCGCACTGGGCCCGCGTGGTGGATTACGGCCCACTCCCTCTCACACAGGAGTTTGAGGGGCATAATAAAGGGGGTCGAAATTTTCATGATTTTTGCGATAGGACACAACATTTTGGAGATAAAAGCAAATAAAGAAAAAAAGATAAAGTAGTTTTTGCACCTGCAGGCGTAGCACGAGAACCTTAGAGAAGCGTTTTGCCGACGGAAGAGTACACAAAAGTGACGTTTCCGTGTAGACATTTGACAGTTTTGTACACAAGGCTACACATCAAGCTATACATTTCCGGTTTATGCTGATCTCACACTGTACGGGAATCCTATTCAATGCCAAATCGGCTTATACTGGAAATGTATAGCTTGATGTGTAGCCGTGTGTACCGAGAAATGTAGACGAGCGATTTCAAAAGTCCAAATTTTGATTTTATTACGATTTTATTTTAACATCTGGGTGTATTTTACCACTGTATTCATGCGCGGGGTATCGAGATTCAGTCTGCCGTAACCGTAAGGCCTCGAGGGTGGAACCCGTGTTGTTTGTCACCGCGTCGGCTGGCTGCAAGTGCACTTGCTGGCCACGTCATATTATCTGCTGGGGAGTTTGTTCCGCTACTTCTTCTTCCCAGCTAAAGCACTAGGAAGTGGTGAAGGGCGGGCGTTTTGGGGGGACTGTCTTATGTAATTTTATTTTGACGTTCAAAAAGAGCTGACTCTCAGCCTAGTTTGAATAAATGACTTTTTATTTTGATTTTGATTTTATCAGTAGAAAATAATATAAGTATATTAAGTTTGTTACTCACATTTGTTTACGTTATAGTTTTTTTGTGTTATTTACTGCGAAAATCTGAATATTTTTAATCGCGATTAAAAAGGTGTGGAATAAAATTAGTTTTCATGAATTAAACTTCACACCACACCTCGACTTCTGCAGGCTTAGCACAAGAACCGCAGAGAAGCATTTTGTCGACGGAAGAGTAGACAAAAATGACGTTTCCGTGTAGACAGTTGATAGTTTTGAACCGAGAAAGGTAGACAAGCGATTTCTATTCTACGGTAGAGTAGAAATAGAAGGCGATTTGTTAAACAAATACTACTTTAAAAAAAAATAACATCCATTGTGGGATCAAGATTATGTAGGTATTATGTATTAATGTATTTATTTTTTTAGTTGATATTTCATTTAAATAACGAGTAGATAGCTCCAAAAAACTGCCCAAAACACGGCTGGCGCGTTGTTTTGGTAGGGGACGCGCCTTAATATGTTTTGTGGCTACACATTGATAGAGTAGTATGGAACAAAGATTGTAGACAGTAGTCGAAGTATCCATGGTTTTGAGGCTGACTGTACCTTGAAAATGTTACGTTAATGAGTTGGTATTTTCCACAGGTTTGTTCACGTGGTGCTACTTCAAGGTGTGCACCATCCCTGACATACTTTAATTTAAGAAGAATACCTAATTGTATCTACTAAGATGATGGCTCATTATTTCATGAGAAACTATGTATTCTCGAATGTTTTTTTTTTATATCTCATCAAAGTGATACCTACCTACCTATTTTCAATGAAGGATTTAGTCTGTTTTATGAATATACTACCCATGTAGAATGCAGATATTTTGTGAAATACAGAATTTTATTGAAATCTAAAATGTAGTTTTATTGTTATTATTAGAAATACTGACCTAGCTAGTAATATACATCAAAATAAGTACTTACTCACTATTTTACTACAAAAAAATATTTTGGTTCTTATTGTTTTAACTATTATTAGGTATCCGACTGCGCGACATAAAGGAACGAGTAATGTTTTTATCAGCCTATGTATGTATGTAATTATGTATGATTAATTTTAAATGCATTGTGGCACTCTACAGACCAACAGCGCGGGCCGATTTTGATGATTCTTACGTCAATCGATCTTGCGAGTGTCATTAAAGACATGACAGTAATCAACATTCAATTTGGCTTCAGCGACGTTGTAGACCAATACTTATTTTGAATATGTCAATACCTTGTGCGGATTTCGGCAGGTAAATGAAATACTTAATATTAATAATCGTACGTTGGATTTAGTTTTGACAACATTATTCCCGGATAACTTAAAGGTACGTTTGGCCGACGCACCATTAGTTGATATAGACGTGCAGCACCCACCGCTGATCGTTAGCGTGACCACCAGAGTGATCAGCCGCCCGCGCCACCGCCGCTGCTGACTCCAGCAAGTGACAGTACTTTAAATACTGGTGGTGATTATTTATCCAAGTTGGAATTTTAAAAAAGCTAATTTGCCTTATTTATATTATAACTTTCAATTAATAAATTGGGATTCGTTATGTGGGATTCAAAATTCAAGTTCTGCTTTGGCTTATTTTTATAATCTTGTGAATATCGGTATTGATATGTGTGCTCCGAGGAAAAAAATGTTAGTAGGTAAAAATAATAAGTCTAGAGTTTACCCAGAGTGGTACACGTCAGATTTAAAGAAGACGCGTACAGGTCAGATTTGGAACATTTCAGGGTAACATAATGCTAAAAAGGTAGATCCGAGCGGTTTGAGGGGGCCTCGTGTGTCTAAAGTTTATACAGTTTTGCTCAACTCATGATTTATTATTAGCTAACACCTGCTATGGTCAAAAGGAAAACTTACCTACCAAACTAGTTCGAGGTGGGGTGCTAAATTTATTAAGTTCGCTGAGCTCGCTCCTTCAATCCAGGTTCTCACACTTTCTCTGTTTCTCTTTCTGTTATATAGGTACCTTACTCGGTACAAGTGTGTGTTCGTGGCGAGAGTCTCCCGAACGCATGCGTTTTTTTGTAGTTATTCCTGACATTGAAAAAGAATGAATCGGGAATCCCAAAAACAGCATAGTACAATACTAGATTTGGAACACACTTCTTGAACGTTTATCCCATGGGCTCCTCCCAGAAATAAATCCTGGACCCGCCCACATTTTTTTAATTAAATAAATGCGTTTCGAGGTTATATAGAATACAACTTATGATCAATTAGACCTAATAGACTTTGAGTTCAAACAGAATTCAAACAGACTTGTGAAGCATTAGCTAAATTATTGTGATCGACGCCGTTTAGATTAGTATTCTGTGAACGCACTCATAGATGATGCAATATTTGACGTTTTGACATCGGATTGGTTTAGTAGTGACGCCCATAGCTGCAATAATTCATAATCGATTCACATTGAATTAATTCCTGACCAATGTCGATAATTAAGGCATGGATGAAAACAAAGTATCATTTAATTGCGTTATTATCAGAGATCGGATATTCAGATGCATATTTACCTAAAGATAATTATTAGCTATGAAAGTTAGGAAGCGGCTTTATAAATTATTTGTATTATTTATTAAAAACCCCGGGATTCTTGATTGCATAACTATTCAGATGTGTATTAATTTAAAATTAATGGTTAACCCGATACAAATTTATGTATATGTACTGGAGGAGGGGTGGTATGTATTTAAGTTAAAACAAAAAATAAACAAATTAGTTACCCAAATTAAGACTTTTTCGATACAAAAGCGCATTCCATGTTAGCCAACATCTTAACTTTAGGTGAATATGCATCCGAATATCCGATCTCTGGTTATTATATTATTAGCCATAGTTATCAAACAATGCAGGAGGTTTCTGTAATCTTATGGGCTCGCATCACGTCATTAACATTAGCAGTTTCAGTTTCCACTCTGTTGGCAATCTCCATGACTACCTCTACTTCTTTTTTAATTCGTTCCTCTCTTTGGCTTCAAAACTGTTCTAGCCTCTACATATAATTCATATTTTTCAAGCTTGAATGAACAATTGCGTCGAATTTTAATTATAAAGGTAGGTAACTACATAATTATTTTAATGAGTTTCAATAATAAAAATTATAACAATGCTCTCTACAGCATGTGTGGTCATATTTAAGGGTCTGCCCTTAATACCACACCTTTTTGATAAATGCCGTATAATTACCGTCACGCTTTGAGACTAGCAATTCCCTTCGATTTGCTGACCAACTGATCGTCTCCGTAACAATTCGATAGTGCCCTATGAATGGTTTCAACAAATGCTTTGAATTTTAGTTTTAATCAAAAGCACTATTTTAGTTTTACCACTAATAAGTTTTTATTTTATCTTATAACAACAAATAAGACTTAATTATTAAACTTTTATTTTCCATCGATATAAGTCCATAGTCACATCCCGATTTCCAAATGTCAGTCAGCCAGCGGACATTTCAAGCTGTTTAGCTGTCAAAGTCAACTTGTACTCAGTTTCACGGTTTCATCGGTTTCACGTTTCACTAGTTTCACCTGTGCGGCTATGAAGTTCTACTAAAGTAAATTTTAATTATTATACCCTATTAACGAACTTGTTTCCGTGGTTATTATAGTCTGCAATAAAATTACCGTAATTCTATGATAACTTTTACACATTTGCATAGTGTCTAAGCAAATTATGTACGAATAGGTTAAGTTTCATAGTGGTTTTCAAAAAAATGTCTTTTCCGGGTGATCATTTAATGGAAAACTATGTACCTGTGCGTGGCCGTGATGACCAGAGCCTCACAGTGCGACAAGCATATGACGAAGGTAAGTTTTCACTTTTTTTACCTTATAATTTATTCAATTTCCTGGGGGACTTCTACTCTTTAATTTGAGTTCAGTTGGTTATTTTGCCATGGGTTTGTGACGTGAGTAAAGTTTTTTTTTTGGATTTTGTATGAGGTATAAAGATCTAATTCTCATTAAAATTACGAACTCATTTTAAAAAAGTGAAGTAATTTTTTTTTTTTTTAATCTGCGACATTGAACAGCCACTGGATTATATGCATGGTTTTGCATATATACGCACATTTCATATCGTAAAATGTTATCGGAAATACCCACAAATTTAGTTTTCCTCATGCATAAATGGAGCACTATTTTCAATGTTACTTTTATTCACCTTATAAGAAATTTATCAAAGTGTTTCAATTAAATTTGAAACTGAAAATGCACCTGATTCAAGTAATTTACTTAGTTTTAAGTATAGTCTAACTAGTTTAGATTAGTATCTACATAAATTTTTCCTTCAAACTGTATTCAATGAAACCCTAACTCAGAGCATTTATTTCAAACCAACTGCTATCACCTTGCGTATTCATCCGTATAAGTCTTGATCAGGGTAAAAAGTATCCTATGTCCTAATCCAGGCCATGGTCTACCCATTTGCCATATTCCATTCAGCCATTTTAGGGTTAAAATGTAACAAAATAACATACAAACTTATAGTTTAGGGAAACTACGGCCGCGGGCCATCTCCAGCCCGCAAAGCTTTGATATCTGGCCCGCGACCATAAAACAAAAATCAAGTGAAGTCATACTAAAGTGACCATCTTACTTTAGTGTGGTAGAGGAGATCAGAAAACTCGTTTTTGGTGGATTTTCTAATTTCTTGGAATTGTCGATGCATCAAACCCCATGTTGATAAGTTTTACAACCACACTTAAACCACAATTAAGCTAGCACAATTATTGCTTCTTAGCGCACACATACAAGTTATCGGATAATACTTCAGTGTCCACTGAACTAATATTAACTGATACGGAAAGCAATGAAGAGCGATTACAATACATGTGTATGTTAAAGGATTTTATTGGTATCAGATATTACTAAATTGATTTAATCTGTGTAAGGCAATTCATCATTAAATATTATAGTAAATAATCATAATAACTGTAGATATCTCATGTATCAGTCCAAAGTATTCATTTTATTGCTATGTTGCTGGTTTGTACATCAAAGAAGCTTTATTTTCTCAAGAAACAAGCTTTTTCTTGTCCTTTTGTGAATAAACATAATTTGCACCTGTGTATTCAATTGACCTAACATAGTTACTGGGTGCAAAGAGTAGGGTGTAATCGAATGGGCTAGGCATAAGTTGTGGATACTTAATTGCAAAAAAAAAAAACAGCAGAAGATCGATGCATCTCTCTTTTCCAAAGTTGATTGTTGTTAATACAACGTAAAATACTGAAATATTTCAGTTAAGAATGTTTAATGTTATTGGAAGTAGTAAGACTTACCAATGTTGAATCAGTCAGGTGTGGAAATGTACTTTCTCTCAGCTTGTGGTATAGTAGTGCTTGCCTTTCACTTTCTAAGAGATATTTTTTTTTTTGCTAAACCCACTTCTAGAATTTATATTTAGAAGTAAATGAACTATTTTAACTAGATTGGATACTTTACAAGTTCATCTATTGCCTTTTTTTTTTTTTAAATTTCTATTTATTGTTAGGTAAGTAAAATATTGTACAAAAAGAGTTTCATAAAATAGAGTTCGCCAATAATCTTAACCCAATGCAATTGATATTAGAAACATGCACAAGCAGTGCATGTTTCTAATATCAGCTGACTTTGCCCACCTCTCATACTTGCTTCACTCTTGTTCGATTCGGCGCAGCTGAGCGGCAAAATGTATATTCGATTTTGCCGCCTGGCTGAGACGAATCATGCTGACTCGAAAAACTGTATAGCATCCCTCACACATAATATAAGTGCGTATATAGTCCTCCAGACCGTATTTAAGCCATGGCGGCCAAGGCGGCCAATGTCAACGGAGACTTCGGCGCAGGAGATTATTATACAGGATAAGTTTTTAACCAGTGCGCAAACTGTAACCATGAATTGAATTGAATAAAAAAAAAAAACAAAAAAAAATAAGCTGTTCCATACATTTTGACCGCGTAGGTATTGTATTGCACTTTTCTATGAAACAGCTGATTTTTTTTTGTATAACCGACAATTTTTTTTGCGCTGGGGGTATATGGTAATGATATGCTGAATTCATGGTTACAGTTTGCGCACTGAATAAAAACTTATCCTGTAGTGCACAGTGTGAGTGCGCAGACACATGCACTCTCTCTTTCCTCACTTTAATTGTCCAATGGGACGGCAATCCGACACGTCTGGAGAGTGAGGCGCAAGACCAGCGGCTTAACGTGCTTTCCGAGCCATGGGGTATCACACCGCCAACTTCTAACACTTTGCCAGACCTGGGATTCTAACCCAGGACCCCACGCTTAGCAGTCGCCTCTCACAAATATATATCATTTGAACATTGGACATATGTAATTGATTGCCAATAAATAAACAGACCAAAAAGAGCCAAATATAACTGGAGCATCAAATGAATACACCCTACACACAAGTCGGGCCAGAGGTCAACTGGGCAGTATTAACTACATTCTGTATCAATTGGTATGCCATACATCGATAACGTCTTAATGTCTGAGCTATCAATTGAACGATCAGTTCTGCCTGAATAGCAGTCTTGTTCAACGGTGGCTGGCTTGTAGTTGTCCAATATGTGGGTGTTGTTGATGCTGCTATGTAAGTTTGTTTTAATTATTTGGATATAATTTATTTGTAGTCTTCTTTTGTCTTGCCGCTAGTTTCAAAAGTAGTCATAATTTGGCTTTGATGATGGTAATTTTCCCTCTTATTCACTGCTGAGGAAAGGCCTCTACAATGCTACTGAGCACCAATTTCGACCACTCTCATCAAGCCGCCTTGCGCCACTGAACCATGCGAAAATTGTTTCTCCACCTAACGTCGTCTGGGCGTCCTTCCCTGGGTTTGATGATTCGCGGTCCCCACTCAAGGCCAAGGCTGCCCAAGTTAGATTCAATAAGAAAGCCATTACCCCAGTTTTGATGTAGTGATGATAAGGATTGGCTTAATTATTAGGTTAAAAATAAGCCTTGATATTTATCTGAAGAGGACATGTATATTAAGTATCTCTTGAAATAAATAAATAATTTCTGATCTAGAGTTGCGTCGTTCGTGTCCAATAAAAAGAAGACTAGCAAATAAAAATGCAAAACTGACATTTTCTGAAAATGTGCTACTTCGACGTAATTAGTACAGTCGCCCTCAAAACACAACGATCGAATTTTCAATCAACTCAGCCAATCGCAGCCCACGGCACTGACTTAGGCAGCTCCCAGGCTGCGCCACTACACCCTGTCCCCTGCCTTCCGAATTCAGTCTGCTCCAGCGCCTTTCTTAAGGTCGTCGGTCGATCTAGTTCCAGGCTACGCTTGCCGATACGCGGTTTCCACTCTAGGACTGTCTGCTCCACCGCACCAGTCCTTCGAGAAACATCGCCAGCCCACTGCCACTTTAGTTTGCTTACTCTGCAAGCTTTGTCGGTCTCCGGTTCTTTTCCGCATAGTTTAATTACGGATTTTATCTTTTAAAGAAACTCCGGGCATACCGTGCTGAGCGATTTTGAATAAAACCTCTTTGTGCGCGGCTGTATCCATCATAGGCAAAAGACCCACTGTGCACTTTATTCCGTGCTTCCGCCAGACTGAGCAGTTTTTCTGACCATAGTCCGTTGTCAAGGCGTTTTTTAAACTCAATACAAGTGTGTGGACTAGATAAACAAATAGACGACTTGCTCTACATACTAGATTTGATTGAGTTAAAATATCTGATTAAATGTTTCGTATGTGGTAATGGTAAATATTAGGGCAAGTGTCAGAAGTGTATTTATACGAAAAGTGTATTCTTTGTAATTTTATGTATTCTTGAGAAAGTTCGTGTTTGGTGGTAGGCAGTTTTATGTCGTAAGCCTTAAAATTGTGTAAAACCTTGTGTCCACGAAATTGCCTAAAGTTAGGCACATAAGTGATTATAAAAAAGTAATAGATTTTTTTTATCTTCGCAACGGTTCGGCTAGGCGAATAAAGCGGTCCCTTTTCCTCTTCATACCAATTAGACTATTTTCTAGACTTGATTGTTGGCTACAATCCTTTGAAGTACGTCCCCGTGCCCCCAAGTGGTCAGCACAATTGATAGCAGTTTTTATCACTGTCATCCAGTTTCACTCGCGGCGTGCTAAATGAATGACCTCTTCAATGGCTAGCGTCGTTTTATTGACCATCGGTACGTATCGTGTTAATATTGTTTCATTTATTTTATAGATATTTAATGTATTTCAAGAACAAACTAGATTTCAGTAGCAGTCTCTTTGATAATAAAATTATGGTCTAACATTTGCATGAATATAAACTAGATTGACTAAAAAGCTTTTCTGAAGGCTTCGTAAACTTCAACCGACTTAAAAAAAGGAAACGTTATTATGTTTGTCTATTGTTTTAATGTAGGTATCGATATACCAGGCCACTCAGAAAGTTTTGCGAAAAAAAAGTTTAGTGTATGACAGACTGGCCAGTTATAATCTATTTTGAAAATATTAATATTTGTAAGTAAAAATAGGTACGTTCCAATTTCAAAATTTCCCTCCACATTGTTTGAGAGCTAATTTTAATTATCGTGTGTCATTAAAAATGGATTTGTGCCGGGAACATTTTCGCGCAATGATGTTTTACGATTTCAAGTGTCGCCTGAAACCGATCGAATCGTACGATAGACTTCAAATGGCATTCATGGATGAAGGCCCTTCTAAGGCAATCGTGTATCGTTGGTATAACGAATTCTAGCGCGGTCGACCAACTTTGGGGGATGAAGAAAGAAGTGGTCGCCCTTTGACGGCTGTTACGAAAGAAAACGTGCTTGCAGTGAAAAATTTAATCAATGACAATAGGCGAGTTACGTATCAAGAGATTCAGCACATACTGCAGGTTGGATCGGGAAGCCTTCACGAAATTCTACACGTGCATCTTCGTGTGAGGAGGATAGTTTCACGCTGGGCGCCGCACAACCTCACCAATGCTCAAAATCAGGCCCGTGTGGAATGGTGCCGTGATAATTATGATAAACAGATTTTAAGCAGGCTCGTCTCGGCGTGTTTACGACATCATTATAGGTGATGAGTCTTGGATTTATCAATACGATTCAGAAACGAAACGCCAGTCGACGGTTTGGGTATTTCAAAACGAATCAACGCCTACCAAAGTGAAGCGATCAAGAAACGGGGGAAGATTTTGACCGCGAGCTTTTTCAATTTGGCTGGCTATTTGGTGTCAATTCATTTACAGAACCAAAGAAGCATCAACGCTGAATTGTATACTACCAAATGCTATAAAAAAAATATTTACCTATAGAACATTTTTTATATTTTCTGAGTGTCCCTCGTATGCGTCAATTGTAAACCGATTTTGACAATATTTTTTTCTTTTGGTAGAGGAAGCTTGCGCAGGGGTCCTATGGTAGTGTTTGAGTTAGCTTCGATAGTTTCGTATTTAATCCAACTTTGTGTATCTTGATGATGATATCTCTGTTGTCTGCCTGTCACTTTTGTTTTTTCCTGTCAACTTATTATTATTTCAGAAGAAACTAGACTAGATTATAGTTGACTGAGTGTGCCGTAGTGCAAAGTGACAGGCTTTAATGACCAGTATTTTCAAAAAAAAAAACACCAGGCACAGAGTTTTAGTTAGGTTACATATTACATACATATTCAGCCTATAACGTTCCCACTGCTGGGACACAGGCCTCCTCTCCGTGAGAGGGAGTGGGCCGTAATCTACCACGCAGGCCCAGCGCGGGTCACATGTCAATTTTTGGTTCTAGGACATGCCGGTTTCCTCACGATGTTTTCCTTCACCGTTTGAGAGCACAAAGAATGAAAATGAAATTATTTACACAAAGTAATGCGCCTGGCTGGGTTCGAACACACGACCTACAACTCGTAAGTCGCGGCCGTTACGACTGGGCCACCACTGCTCCACCGATGCTGGCGTTAATCCCACTAATATTCTAAATGTGAAAGTTATATGTTTAGATGTTTGGATATTTGGATTTTGTTACTCAATCACGCAATAATGGCTGAACGGATTTTGATCAAATTTGGCACACAGATAGTTTATAACTTGGATTAACACATAGGATAGTTTTTATCCCGGAAGTACGTTCCCGTGGGATAATTTCCGAGTCCCATGCGGGCGAAGCCGATGGCGGAACCTAGTCAACTATAATCAAAACATAATAAGTTATCTCTTTTATTATCGCCACTCTCTCCTAGTTACTTCTTTATACAGAAAATATAAGGTAACAGCTTCAACACAAACTCAGGGCCAAACTTGCACCGGGTACACCTTCGGAGTAATTTGGCAGAACCAATCATGACTGATTGCATGCAGCTGAATACAATCATCACATCTGAATCTGCGTTCAAGAGCTTACAGTATCAATATTCAAGAACAATTATTGCTCTGACGACTCTTGAACGCGGTTCCTTTGTTTAAAGTTGAATAAATCTCAGTCATAAACTTTGCTAAGAATGGTAACCGAAATATGAATTGGTAATTCATATTTCGGTATAATAAATAAATAAATAAATGTATGGTATAATAAATTTGTAATGTCTAATTAAAAATCTTTGTTCTTCTACAGGTGGTCTCAAAGCCGGTGCGACCCGCGTAGCCCGGATAGCATACGGCATCCTGTCCCGTCGTAAAGTCGCAGAAGAAGGCGCCGCTCGCTTAGCCCGACTGCTAACTGCCCTAGACCTCACCGCTCTAGGCGTAGGAAGTACGCTAGGCGTAGGAGTCTACGTACTGGCCGGCGACGTTGCAAAGAACTATGCGGGCCCTGCAGTGATATTGTCGTTTCTTCTGGCGGCAGTTGCTAGCGTCTTTGCAGGTGAGTGGGGAAGGTGACAGTTTTTGAAAGCAGAAGTTTTTTGAGTACGTCGTTGGTCGTATGCGCTACTGTTGAGCATGAGGTTCCGGGTGCGATTCCCAGGTCGGGCTAAGTTTTATTGGGTTTTTTCTATCGGGAATGTCTCAGTACCAGTCCGAGTCTGGATTTGCGCCCTCTATTACATGGGACTTAACATAAGTGGCGTAATGTGGGTGTACTATTGGGACACCTCTACCCAACCCTTCGGGGAAACATGTCGTGATGTTATGTAAGTGTTTTCATTTAGCAAGGTGGACTGATGACCTGGCAAAGGTCGGGGCTATCCTCTGGATGGGAGAAGCATAAGACCAATCGATGGAGCGATGTTTGGGGAAGTCCTATGTCCAACATCGCCTGATGGAAAGCGATGGATGAGGCTAAAGTGAAACGCGGTCTCTGAAAATGTTTACCCACTCATAACATTAAATAAAAGTTGACGGATTGTATTGATTTAGGAACTAGGGTCAATGGGTCGTCTTAGGGGACTGAGTATCGTATTTTGCCTGTACGAATGTGAAAAGAAAAACACCAACTCAATTAATATTGTTGATTAAAAGTACGTAGGTAAAGATTGGCAGTTTTATCGCTAAAATGCAAGAAAACCATTAAGTGTACCTGACTTGGAAATGTGAAGTGTTATTCAGTCGATTCAGTATAGTATGGCAGTTAGTCCACATCTGAAGAGGATATAAGTACTGTGAAATGATCGATGTGTGGTGTGGTGATTTATTACTAGTATTATTTGACTCCTCAGTGAAGTTCTATTAAAAAAGAAACGTTAAATAGGAGTGTTAAAAAATAACAATGTCTTTATTGACGAAATGTTAAAAAGTTCTACCGAACTGTGTGGCAAGACTTGGATGTGCTATACTACAATAAAAAAATACTTTTACTTCCATTTTGCCTTTGAAAACGATAACGGTTACGGTTTGTTTTAATAGGTACCATGTGGTAATAAAGACGCGCAGGTTACGAATGTTCCTTTGTATCGTTTCTTGGTAGCTGAGATGATAATCAAACTAAAAAGGGGTCGCACGTTTATCGCTGGTCTTCGATGGGGTTCCAGCACCTTCTTCTCAGCCCTCTACCTAACCTGGGTGGGTGTAGGCAGTTGCCTAGGTATCGGAGTCTATTTGTTGCCTGCTGATGTGTCTAAGAACTACGCAGGACCTGCGGTTGTGGTCTCCTTCTTGTTGGCGGCCATTGCTAGTTCTTTTGCTGGTAAGCCTTTTGGTCCTGCTTTAATTATTTAAGAGTAGACGATATCCGCAGTGTTGCTGGTATCAGCTGGATGAGGGCGGCCGAAAACCGAGTCGAATGGCGTGTAATTAGAGAGGCCTATGTCCAACAGTGGATTGCTGTAAGCTGATGATGATGATGTTGGCATAATAGAATTCCAAAAAGGATGAAAATAGTCGCCTGGTCAGTGAGTTAACAGCAAGGACAACCTTCACAAGTGGGCGTTCATAGGCGGCTCAGATGTCGGGTGAATATGCGACATCTCTCCACAGACAATTGCTCCCATTCCATCTTGCACCGCATGCCCTGTCACCTGCACACGTGAGGACCTAATGGCTGAGTTAGCGAACGCCGTGGCTGAATTTTGGGCCAAACAAATTCAAAAAAACTCATCATCGGTCTAGCCTATCCCCAACTAGGTTAGGTTCGGATTCCATTCTAACCAGATGCAGCTGAATACCAGCACTATACATGGGGCCACTGCTTATCTGACCTCCACAACCCAGTTAACACGATACCACTAGATAAGACTGGTTGTCAGACTTACGGGTTTCTGTTACGACTGTCAAAGATCCACTTATAACAGCTGAGATCAACGACTTAACGTGTTTTACGAGTCACCTCAAGACCCCTCGTCTTGGCATGTAAAGATGTCACCCATTCACGGTCCAACCGCGGCAACCGTAGCTTAACCTGGTCTATCGACCCGTGCAGCTATTTTTACTTAACCACAAGCCCCAAATTAAAAAATAAAACTATACTCATATATGTATTTTTAACCGCCTTCAAAAAAACGAGGAGGTTATATGTTCGACTGTAAGTATGTATTTTTTTATGTATGTTCACCGATTTCTCCCCCATTTGTGGACCGATTCTCAAAATATATTTTTTATTTGTAAGAGTATACTCCTGAGGTGGTCCTATTGGCACCCAGTCAGGATCTGATGATGGAATCCCAGGGAAATCGAGGGCAACCCTCAAATGTTATAGGTATTACAATGTTTTTCATAAATTTTCTAAAGCTATTGAGACATTTGCGTATGCTCATCATCATCTCATGATGTTGAGCTGACGAAGGAAGGTACAACTCTTTAACGGTTAGGAGTGGTAGGATATTCAGGCATAACTCCGCCATATATAGACGGATTTGCAAAATTGTTTTTTGATCGAAAGGGGTTTATTCCGAAATGGTCCCATTTAAATTTCATATAGATCTGATGACGCGTTTCGGAGACAGACAACGCAATTCTTCAAAAAATGACAGCAAACAATCCGCGATTGCTGCTATCGCATAAATATGCATTGTTTTGACCCCAAGGATGATGAAATTTCGAATTGTGTGGGGTAGGTACTCGTACTATAACTAAAAAGTAAAAAAAAAAAAAAACAACTGACTTCCAAAAAACACTACAAAGTGGAAAATTACTTTAATTTCGGAAGGCGGTGAAAAAAATTTCATACACATATCCAAAGTCACCGCCTTCCGAAATTAAAGTTATTTTTCACTTTGCAGTGTTTTTTTTGGAAGACGGTTGTTTTTGTTTTAAAGGGTTTCGTGTTATTTTTGCCATCGACACGGTGTGCGTTACCCCAGCCAGATGTTGTCGAAAATGGTAATTTGAATCTCATAGATAATTAGTTTTGCGGCGTCTGTAATTGTTGCGCACATTTTTAAATTTGTTGCGCTTATAGTTTTTTAATTATTTCACAAAAACAATTCCTGCTGGGGTAACGTTATCCCAGCCAGACCTTTTTCTTTCTAATGGGAATATTTAAATAAATACTAGCTATAAAATTAGTTGTCTAGATGAAGTAAATGTTGTGCCTTATTTTGTATTTGTTCTTTCATCGGTTGCGAAGTTATTCGAGATTTTGCTGGGGTAACGTTTTTGGTTTTGCTAGATCTTTGAAACGGTTAAGCGGATTCTTATCATATTTTGTACATGACTTCTTAGGAATTAGTTTAAATTTGTTCTGCAATAAAAAAACCAAAATAATGCATAGTTTAAAGATTATTTCAATAAATAGAAAAACACTTCAATTGGTTCCAGCACTCTCAATAAGAGGTCTAAAGACTTACTTTAAACGTTATTTTAAAGCTTGTAAATGCCTTCAAATGTATGTGAAGTTTCATTAGTATCCTGTAAGTATTTAACAAGTTATGATGATATTCAGTTCTTCACGAGCACGGTCTTGATGCGCGCGGTGTTATTTGGCCACTGGATTGGATAAATGAACTGAATGTTATGTCAATAATTAGTTGTTCAGTTCAGTTGTATATCAGTAAAATTTCAGCGTAGTACATTGGATAATTAATGAGATAATACGATTAAAGTAATTAGGAAGTGAATGACCGAGGTAACCCGACCAAGTTTAGGTGGTTACGAAAAAGCGAAATCGCAGAACATTATGCTATCTTTTGAAATGTTTAGTATAATACACCTTACAATTTCGGTACAGACGCGTACACTGTTAAATACATAATAATATAATAATATCTGTACTATGAAAACATTATTATTATCTTCCAGTTGCACATACTTATCAAAAATCACCGATATAACATGTCGTTCGGTGGGACGCGGGAAAATGTGATATTTGAAATGAGACAACAAATCAGTAGGACTAACTGTGAGCATTTTACTACATTGTGATATCATTTAATATTACCTTTGATCTGTGATTTTAATTGATATAAGTAGGTATTAGTAGACATACGTAAGTTTAGAGTTAACTGAAAAAAGTCATTATATATAATTTATTGTCTGTGATCATTACACATTCCAATATGTGTATATTTAAATAAAAACTGTAACTGTGTACTGTGTATACTGAAATCTATAATTTGAATAAAAAGTAATAGAAAATTTCAAAATAGCAAAATTACTAAGTATCTGTAATTTGAATCTGTGATTGTTTTTAAGTATAAGTTTATTAATACTTTAAAAGTTCAGTTGAAATGATTATTTTACCTGTTAATAAAAATTCTTTAATAAACATGTAGTTTTTTTTTAAAGTTGTGTACATGTCTGTACTAAATTTGTAACACTATCCTACATATTTTAGAAGGTACCATAATGTTCTGCGATTTCGCTTTTTCGTAACCACCTAAACTTGGTCGGGTTACCTCGGTCTTTCACTTCCTAATGACTTTAATCGTATTATCTCATTAATTATCCAATGTACTACGCTGAAATTTTACTGATATACAACTGAACTGAACAACTAATTATTGATATAACATTCAGTTCATATATCCAATCCAGTGGCCAAATAACACCGCGCGCATCAAGACCGAGCTCGTGAAGAACTGAATATCATCATAACTTGTTAAATACTTACAGGATACTAATGAAACTTCACATACATTTGAAGGCATTTACAAGCTTTAAAATAACGTTTAAAGTAAGTCTTTAGACCTCTTATTGAGAGTGCTGGAACCAATTGAAGTGTTTTTCTATTTAATAAAATATCCTTTAAACTATGCATTATTTTGGTTTTTTTATTGCAGAACAAATTTAAACTAATTCCTAAGAAGTCATGTACAAAATATGATAAGAATCCGCTTAACCGTTTCAAAGATCTAGCAAAACCAAAAACGTTACCCCAGCAAAATCTCGAATAACTTCGCAACCGATGAAAGAACAAATACAAAATAAGGCACAACATTTACTTCATCTAGACAACTAATTTTATAGCTAGTATTTATTTAAATATTCCCATTAGAAAGAAAAAGGTCTGGCTGGGATAACGTTACCCCAGCAGGAATTGTTTTTGTGAAATAATTAAAAAACTATAAGCGCAACAAATTTAAAAATGTGCGCAACAATTACAGAAGCCGCAAAACTAATTATCTATGAGATTCAAATTACCATTTTCGACAACATCTGGCTGGGGTAACGCACACATCGACACGCTAACAAGAAGTGAGTTGACATCAGAAATGGGCTGGGCTGCAGTTTTATTGTGGTGTGTAGGTACATACGACGAACCACCAGCTATTCATTTATCTCTTCAACGATGAGTATACTATTAGGTACTACACTATTGCTATCTGGTGTATCAGCCTGTACTTTTCTTTGCCAAACAAATTACTTCTTAGCAATTACAGTATCAGCAAGATATCATTACGCGTGTCGATTATAATCTGCAGGCGACGGAGGTCTCAATCAATTGGCATGGAGTTAATGTAGATTGTTGGAATTGATGATGATTGTGGATTGAAAATGTATGAACTTAGAGGTCATTATTCTGGTCGTGGTAAGAATGAGGTCTTGGTTTCGAGCTATTCACAACCATTCGATACGCTTCCGTACCGAATCGAACATACAACAATCAACGCTATCATAAATCAAAAACCCGAAAAAAAATCAGTCTAAATCAGATAAACGATCGCTGTTCTTTCGACAACTGTTTGCTGGGCAAGGCAGATCAGGTTACCGAAATGTTCATATTCATATTCAGTTATTGCATTCCATATGGTATTAAGATGTTACAAAGGGCTTAAACCTAGGTACAGAATTATGGACCCTGTAAGGGCACAGCAAAACGATAAAATTAAGATTACCTACTTAGAATAAAATTAAAGCTACTTCATAAATAAATAAAAAATCCAGGTGTTTCAATTATATAGAAATAATAAAAGAACAAATGTGTCATTTTCGATACGATAGCCTGTCGAATGGTTGTGAATAACTATGCAGATCTGGATATTTTCGGTAGTAACCTTTGAGTTTAGAACTTTAGACTTGTGTCTCATACATAACCACCCTCTGTATTCTCAGCAGGCTCAGCATGACGCTTTCTATTTCTACGAAGAATAGACAGTGCTTTTTCAATACAAAGTGACATTTCATTTCTCCATTTTTGACATCGCACCGCAGATATCTTTCTACAATCTGTCATTTTGTCTTTCGTGTCTAAAGATCTTTGTCCAGGTCCATAAAAATGTAGACTATTTCGGAAGAATATTTCTTCCCAAACTGTCAAAATCACACTGACAACAAACTTTCTACTCGATGGCCACAAAGTATATACGATTCTTTACAAAATCATGATTGGTTTAGAACGCATAACTGTGATAATTAATAGAAAAAACATAGCTATCTTCTCCTATTGTACATCATATACCTTTAGAATTATAGAGACCTAATGCGAAATTAGTCGCAAGCAAAATTATTTAGAATTATTAGAATTATAGAGACCAATTTTGGTTGCGGCTAATTTCGTATTAGGTCTCTATAATTCTAAAGGTGCGAATTATGTATTCTTCCGTCGATAAATCGGTGCTAGTCTCAGATCATAGAGGCGCTAGTGCTAAGCCTATTGAAGTGGTAGGCGTGCATATAGTACGCCCACTTTTCGCAGTTATGTTTAAGGTCTCGGTAGTCAATCCTTTCTAACCATAAATCATCTTTCACATAGTACATCCATCTTGGTCTTCCTCTACTTGTATTAGTAGGCCATCCACATTTATACTCAAAACTTTGCTCACAACATTTCGCCCATTCAAGTAATAGATGACAAACCACTTGTTCAACCCGCCAATTAAATGGTATATCTAATAATATAAAAATAGTCAATATTTAATCAATGTTAAAAGCTAAACTACGATAATAGTTTGTTTGATGTCTATTAACTAGCAAGGACATTTTTGATGGAAAAGATAAAATAGTACTATAATATATTGTGACATCGATACGCAATCGCTTAATAAAAGGTTTAGTTAAAGCCTTCATATTATGATAAAAACAAGGTAATCAGATAATTATTATGAGTATGCTACTTTTTTTAAACAGTGGTTTTGTTTTGAGGATTCATACATAAGACAGTCAGCAATTGATGGACGTGGTATTTTTCTATAGAAACAGAAGTTGTGACGATATAATAGTATAAATTATGGGTTCGTTCCGAATCGACGAAGAAAAACTAAGAAAGAATATGAAGTTGGTTTCCATATTGTTGCCATTGCGGGCATAACCTAGATGAGGCTGCCACATGAGCGTGGGGATTGGCATAAGAAAAGAGAGCCCTAAACCCAGCGATGGATGAAATTGGACTCTGGATGATGATGAGGTGTCCACTTGCCCGATGTCTGGCTTTGAACAGCCAGATTGACCATAAGAGTTTGACTAAATTCTATTGTATGTAAGAAAGAATATAGCTAGCTAATGTACTGACAATATAATACTGTATTCACTAAATGCAACTAAGTATTCTCTTGTTTCAGGATTATGTTACGCCGAGTTCGGCGCCCGCGTGCCCAAAGCGGGCTCAGCTTATGTCTACAGTTACGTGTGCGTCGGCGAGTTTATTGCGTTCATCATAGGATGGAATCTTATACTTGAGTATATTATTGGTTAGTAATTCAGCAAGATATTATGTTTTGAATTCTTATTTAAGACAGAACTAACATTTTACACAACACCTACTTATAGATATTAGGTATATAACTTGACGCAGATATTTCGTCCAAACAACTTCTGTTCAAGTAAGCAGTAATCCAGATACCATTTCTGTTTTACCATGATCTATACATATAATAAAATTGTAACAGGCCGATGTCTGTACATTAAAGATATTGAAGAAAAAATAGTATGGGGGTCTTTGTTAGAGCAACAGAAGCCAAAACAACGGTTTTTAGAATTTTTGTCTGTCTGTATGTTTGTTACCGCATCACGCAAAAACCACTGCATGGAATTGAATGCAGTTTTCAATGATGTATTCTGAGAGGTCTAACTTAAAAAATAGGCTATATATTATTAAAAAAAATGATTATCTACTTGATTCTAAAGTAAACGCGTATGAAGTCGCGGGCAAAAGCTAGTATACAATAAGCATAATAATTACCTTTAATAATTTTGATTTGATTTTTATCTTTGCGGTTTATTTCTTTGAATAATTGAAAAGTATATAATCAATTACTAAAAGATACAAAAATGATAAGGTACAAATATTGCGACGAATAAGCTGTCTGGTTATTTTGACTGAACCCGATTATTATCTGTATGTAATTAAGTAGGTTAAAAATAAGGAATATACATATTTATAAATTATGATTATTTATGAGCCGGAGTACGGTTACATAGTCAAGAATTACTCTGATTTGATTATGTAACAAAAACCGCGTTCAGGAGCTGTCACTGGCTTTGAGGCGCGCGTGGAACACAACGCGCCGTCGACCCGGGCTTGGTCCTTACCGGACAGCGAGCTACCCATTACTCGCCGTCCGCAAGCCCGCGCCTACGGTGGCCGGGAATCAGCCTGGGATTCTCGACAACCAGGGCGTCTCCCGCGGCGACTACGGCCGTGAGGGCTCATATACTGCCTAAGTAATAAGGGGTATTTCAAATATTATATTTTAAAAAAATATATAGGTGCAGCCTCCGTAGTGAAAGCTCTCAGTGAATACTTGGACTCGCTGCTGGGCAAGGCAATATCTACGCATCTAGAAGCGGCCATGCCACTCGACACGCCTCATCTGGCGCGGTACCCTGATATCTTCGCCTTCTCAGTGATCATGGCGTTCTCAGGTCAGTAATCAGTCAACTACTTACTTACTAGTTACTTAGGTCAGTCAAACACAGTGTTTACTTTAACTCACACACTGACTAATTACTCGTTAATATTTAGGAAAATCGTATACTTAATTTTACAATGTTTGTAAATATGTGAGCACCATGTATCTATCATAAAATTAATTTATCTGCTATTGCTCCACTTTAATTCTTTTTACGTATTTTGGTATGGTAATTTTATTCTGGGTGAATCTTTTTCACACATAATTATATAGGTAATGAATGTATGTTAAATATTGTACTTAAACCATTTTAAAATAGTAACTAACGGTGGAGTTTCTTGCCCATTCTTACCCATACGAAACTACATTTTGGAAGGGGCGACTAGAATCAATTCTATTTTAATGTAAATGTTGACGTTCAAACGCCTTTTATGTGCCTATTTGAAATAAATGCTTTGACTTTGATACTTTTGTGTTTGTAATATTATTAAGGATCAGTATTTACCAGGGTGAAAAAATGTTTTTGTTTTTGTGATCGTCGACCTACATATACGAAAACATTTTGTTTAATCAATTTAAATATACATTTTTACTATATTTCAATAGGGTAATAAAATATATTTTTTAATACCTTGATCCTAGACTCTTTTGATGTGTGTAATTGGCTCTGCATGCTGTTGGGTCTCCCGTACTTAATAAATAATATTCTCATTCACAGTGGTGCTCGCATTCGGCGTGAAAGAGTCGACAAAGTTCAACAACTTCTGCACTGGTGTCAACTTGTGTGTTGTGCTGTTCGTCATCATCTCAGGATCTTTCAAAGGTAAACGTTGACTAGCTCTTCCATGTTTTTTATATTATTTAGACAGTGTCCTGCGACATGGAGGGTTAAGGACGAATGGCAGCTGGGCAGAGTACTGTCGCCGACCCACTTCAACACTTATTATGTCATAAACGTAGCCATTTAGCGATTACAGATTTATATATATAATAAAAAATAATTTTTACAAAAAAAACCAACCGTCTTCAAAAAAAAAAAACACTACTAAGTGAAAAATAACTTAGTCTGCAGCAAAAAACTAAAATGCACGATATTATATTAACTACCGACTTATTAACTCGAAATCGATCTACAATTGCCGAAAATATCGTTTAACAGTTTTTCCTATTGGCATTTTCTTCCCAAATATATACTTTATTCACTGACTGCCAGACAAGGCCTTAAAGCTGGGTCTAGAGACATCAAATTTTGCACAAAAGTTCCCTAAATAGCCAATGTGAGAATTTTTACTATTTTCATGAAAGGATTTTTATACATTTGCTTTTTTCTTGCAGCGGACACAAATAACTGGCGAATCCCAGCGGAAGACGTCCCGAAGTCTCCGCACAAAGACTTCGGGACGGGAGGGTTCGCTCCCTACGGGCTCGCTGGGATCATCAAGGGAGCCGCCGTCTGCTTCTACGGGTTTATTGGTAAGGCCAACAACCAAGTCATTATTATCATAACCAAGATCACGATAAATAACGTACATTATTGTTGTACCACGAGCAAGCAATCGGATCCAAATTGCCTTCATTTTGCAAAGGTTTCCATTTTTAACCATTTTGCCACTCAGCATGTTCTTTCTGTAAAAAGGCTACGAGCAATGTAGGTTGCATATACTAGCATTTCTGTTAACCAGTTGGTTTATTTATTTAAACTTCTCGCACACAAAAAGGTACAACGGTGGACTTAATGCCTTAGGCATTCTCTACCAGTACACTGTCCTCCCATACGTATTATCACTGTAATTTTAAAACATTGTAAAAGCCAATTATTTTTAAAAGAGTAACCGTGGAGTTTCTTGCCGGCTCTTCTCCATAGGAAACGACAAATTGGAACCGTGCACCTAGCTTCTGACGTTTCATATGTGCCCATGCAGGCTTATGTGAAATAAAATATTTTGATTTAGATTTTGAGTCAGCCAAGTGTGGTGATGAGATCAGGCTAATATTTATCATGAGTTTAAATACAGCTTTTGCTCCTTACCTGACGTCTGGCCCGCGAGGTGGATTACGGCCCATCCATTCCCTCTCACCGAGAGGAACCCTGAGTCCCAGCAGTGGGAATATTATAGGCAGATTATTCTTATACTGAAGATTTTTATCATGTACCATTTTTTCCTGTAGGTTTCGACTGTGTAGCCACAGCGGGTGAGGAAGCGAGACGTCCTCAGAAGACGATCCCGTTCGCCGTGGTAGCGTCACTGCTGGTTGTGTTCCTAGCTTACTGCGGGGTGTCCTCTGTGCTCACTCTCATGGTGCCTTATTATATGCAGGTAAGCAATCAAGTGAATACGATTATTGAAAAATACCCTCCATTTGAGACACGACGACGGCGTGCTACTGACAAACCACAGTCAGCCTGAATGTTTAAGCTCATAATGGAGATTATAGAATATAATAATTTACATAAAACATATAAATGTACTACAATCTGTTTTATATAAATAAATCTATTGTATTCTATTCTATTATCCGGAGCAAGAGACTAGTAAAGTTTCTATGATTTTGTGAAGACCAGGAATACACTGTGTGTCGCCAAATATGTTTGATAAGTAATCGAGATGAATAATCATTGGTGGTCAAAAATATAAAATAGCAGAGAACACAGGAGTGGTAGCCCTGTGGTAACAGCCGCGGCCTACAAGTTGTAGGTCGTGGATTCAAACCGAGGCAGGTGTTTTACTTTGTGTTAATAACTTTATCACCGCTGCTCTCAAAACGGTGAAGGAAAATATCGTGAGGAAACCTCCTTTTCCCCTGGGGATATCTTCATGAATTCTGTCTTCTGTCTGGGATGAACACAGGGTTATGCCGGACTCCTACCGACTAAAACCCCACTGTTCCTTCTAGTACCATGTGTCGGGGAAGCGGGAGATACTTGTTCAATCGCCGCACCCCCACCTGATATCAGTCCGCCATGCCTAGCGAGCCCCATCACCAAGTGTAGCCGATGGCACTTACATTGAACTTTTTCCTCTAAATGTTGTCACTAAATAACCTACGAATATTCATACCAAATAAAACGTCTTTTATTTGGCAATATTAATGTTATCATTTCCTTTGCAGGACGAGAAAGCCCCCTTCCCGTTCGTGTACGACCACCTGGGCTGGCCGTGGGCCAAGTACGCCGTCAGTGTGGGAGCTATCTGTGCGCTCTGCTCCAGGTAAATACTTCTTCAGAAAACTAACTCGGTATTACATTTATTTTGTGGCAGAAAAAAGAGAAGCGCTCGTGGTTTTGGCTTTACACTTATAAAATAGTTATTTGTTATGCAAGGCTGCAACGTTGTTTTTTGGCGCGAGTACTTGTATTGAAAACTGAGCAAGCGAAGGATTCTAGGATTGAACCATGAGCGAAGCGAGTGGTTTAAATATAGAATCCTGAGCGAAGCGAGGCTTTCAAAGGTACGAGACGCAGAATACCTTTGCTGCTGAGCGCAACACACAATTTTTCACCTCACTACAGCTAGGAAAAGGCTAGGTGTAAGAAAAACAGCCTAAAAAAACTGCTGGTGTTAAATTTATATCATAATCGCTGCTGGACCAGCTCATATTTTATGATTTCTTACGATAAATCGTAATCAAACAATCCAAAATTATGGAAAGGAAATTGGATAGACACGAAATTTTGGAAAGTTTTTTTTTTTCATGCAGTCGTCCTGCTGGCCAGTGCGATTATTCTTCAAATGGGGTTGGGGCACTGACATGAAATAAGTACCTATTAATGCATTTTTTCAGTGGACTGGCTGTATTGAAAATTATTGAATAGAAAGGTTCGAATTTCAAAAACTCTTTCCACGCTAGCGGGTAAAATGCACTTTGCACGCAGATTTCGAATGACAAACAGAATCTTTCCGAGGTTGTGAGGTGAAAATACATTTTGTTAGAGGACCTCATTCAGGTTTCGAACATTTTGTATCCAAACATTAAAGTGGCCAGCCAGAAAGAAAAGAATAGTTTTCTTGTGGGCTTCCTCAATATATTTTATAATCACAGTGAGAGTATTAATCCTTTCGTTACTGTTTTAGTGTAAAAATACTAATACTCATATTTTGATTATTTATTAATAATATTATCATGTGCATTTACAATTAACGCCCTGACGCGCTAATTGTGGACTATCGTTGTATTTTTTATTTTGTGACATTTTATTTTTTATTACGGAATGAATGATGTCCTTTGTGTCAAAATAGCTTAAAATTGCAGGCTGATCCCTGTAGTTCTGATGGTACACATTCCATAAAAAATGACAATATGACTCGCTTTAAAATGAATGAATACAGCTCATAGTTTTGTCCTCGTCCAGCTTGTTAGGCGCAGTATTCCCCCTGCCGCGTATCATCTACGCGATGTCGTCAGACGGGCTGCTCTTCCGCTTCATGGGGCAGGTCAGCGAGAAGTACCAGACGCCGCTTATTGGTACCATGATCGCTGGCCTCTTTACTGGTAATAAATTATGTTTTTTTATTAAGTGAGGGGGTGCCCTCAGCGTGCAGTCGCCTAGTATGTAATTTATATGTAAACATGTTCCTGAATGTAAGATATTATTTCAATAAAAATACTTTGGTTACGAAAATAATAAAACTACAAAGTTGTTCACTTGACTAGTTTATTTAGCGGTATAACATGGCGGCTACTATTTCATGATGTTCAAAAACAGATAAAAAAACTGAAATCTTTGAATTGAATTTTAAAATCTATTTTGCTGTTTCTTGTACTAAAACTAACATTTTCTGAATGCCTTTTTGCCTAAGCTATCTCAATAATATATTTTGAGATTTTTTCTCTAATAGAGTAAAATACCCTATTCTGTCTTTAAATAGATGTAATGATTATGATAATTTAATTACAGGCACGTTGGCGATGATGTTCAGGTTGGAACAACTGATTCACATGATGTCCATCGGCACTCTGCTAGCTTATTCCATGGTCGCGTCCTGTGTTCTACTACTGAGGTTAGTTGGATTAATTATTACCGAAACCGAATCTTCAGTGAATTGATAATTTTAGTTAATCATGACCAGAGATCGGATATTCGGATGCATATTCACCTAAAGTTGAGATGTTTGGGCACGCCACGATAGCGGCGGTAAGTCCCCTCTTTGAGGAGTGGCTTGAGAGGCGGCATGGCGTCCTCACCTTCCGCCTGACGCAGGTCCTCACCGGACACGGTTGTTTTGGGAGGTTCCTGTTTCGCATAAGGCGGGAGGAAACGTCCGGGTGTTTCCACTGCGAAGATCGCCCTGAGGACACGGAGGAGCATACGGCGGAGGTCTGCCCGGCTGGGCGGAGCACCGCCGTGTCCTCGTGGAGGCGATTGGCGGCGGCGCTCTCGCGTCCGGCCCTGGTGCAGGCCATGGTACGGAGCGAGAGTGAATGGTTAGCCGTCACCTCCTTCTGCGAAGCAGTAATGCTCGCGAAGAGGGAGGCGGCGCACGTGAGGGAGAGGCAGTATATGCGCCCTCACGGCCGTAGTCGCCGCGGGAGACGCCCTGGGCGTCGGGAATCCCAGGCTGATTCCCGGCCACCGTAGGCGCGGGCTTGCGGACGGCGAGTAATGGGTAGCTCGCTGTCCGGTAAAGACCAAGCCCGGGTCGACGGCGCGTTGTGTTCCACGCGCGCCTCAAAGAGATGTCAGCACCAAATGGTGGGGTCCGCAAGGGCCGATGCCTGCCAGGGGTGCGGGTTGTTCGAAAGAGATACCGCGGCCCCTGGCACACAGGCAACTGAGGGAACACGGGTGGGTTTTAGTCAGTAAAAGTCTGACACGCCCTCCCGCTCCACCCAGAGCGGGAGAAGTTATTTGATAATTTCCCACCCAAAAAAAAAAAAAAAGTTGAGATGTTGGCTAACATGGAATGCGCTTTTGTATCGAAAAAGTCTTAATTTAGGTAAGTAATTTATTTATTTTATGTTTTAACTAATACAAACCACCCATCCTCCAGTACATACACATATTTGTATCGGGTTAAACATTAATTTTAAATTAATACACATCTGGAAAGTTATGCAATCAAGAATCCCGGGGTTTTTAATAAATATTACAAATAATTTATAAAGCCGGTTCCATACTTTCATAGCTAAAAAATATCTTTAGGTAAATATGCATCCGAATATCCGATCTCCGATCATGACGTATTACTGAACTTGTTTTTCGTCGTCAATACGCGCGGATCTATCAAGCGGCACAGATAAGTCTAATTTTGACTTCATCATCCATTGAATACGTTAATCTACACAGTACACATACATACATAACACCACGCCTTGTTTTGTTAGTTAGGCTACCCTAATTTAGCCAGTTATGTTTAAATCCCATGTACTAGGGGGCGAGCCTATTGCCACTAACCAAAGGGCCTATTCTCTAAGCACGAAATCCGTAATCTCGGTCGAAGTTACGAGCGTTTCCTACTCCGTATTACTTACGGACCTATGATTAGTTTAGTGCCGAAACTAAGAATGAATTATTGTATACGATTTGACAGTTGTCCCTACTCCCTATAAGGTTTTACCCGTCCAAAAAAGTTAATTAATCAGCGGTAGGAGTCATTTCGAAGTTTCGAACTATTTTCGGACAGGCCCGTATTTTCGTTGACGGAGTTAGAGAGTAGCCCCCCAGGCACAAATCCAGACTCCGAACTGCTACTGAGAAATTCCAGATAAAAAAAAATCCAATAACTCTGTCCGACCTGGAAATTGAAAACAGACCTCATGCTCGGCGATAGCGGTATGTACGCTACATACGTTAATCTGTGACGTCATATTACTCCTTGCGAACTATATCCGTTTTATTTGACTATGGTCATAACCACAATTTATCTTTTATCGACTACACTTTCTCCATTCTCTCAGGTATGAATATAGCCAGCCAGCTCACCGGACACAGGATCCACTTAACTTCTCGTACCGCAACGCGTTGCGACAGATCGTGAACGCAGACGGACACAAGTTGCCGACCAAGCTCAGTTCCGCGACTGTGTCCGTACTCGTAACGTTGTATGGTCAGTAACTAATACATATCTATGTTTAATATGAACTTTATGAGAAGTTTCAACGCAGACCGAAACACATTGCCTAATATCGTCGCCTTAGAGTGAATACCTCGGGAATGCATTTTTGTCCAAATTTATTTTATTGCGTTTCTAGTAAGTAAACCTCGCAACGCACATCCAGAGGGGCAATTCTCGTAATTTTAAGAAACATTCACAGTCTGATCTCAGTCTCAATCTGTCAAAAATACCTCAAGTTTCCATACATTTTTGACAAGTTTTGACATTTCGTTGTCGCCGAGATGACACTGCGACTAGATTTTGAACGTTTTTAGTTAGGAGAATTGGCCATCAGATCTCACTAATATGTTCATTCGATACTCATAACGCCATCTATGAAAGTAAACGTGAACCTCGTAAACACTCGCATCCGTCAGCATATTCGGCATATTTTTCTTCCTCGTGAAAAGTTACTTCTTTTACACTTACGAGGTTTTCACTCTCAAGGCGTCGATATGTGAATGTTATAAATTTTATTGGAATGAAACATTGAGTTTAAATTTTAAACCTTTTGTTGAAGACCATAAGATCTCATATTAACTTTTGTCATATTCTTCGGTTTCGATTTTTGACGTCAATCTAAGTCTTAACATACGGACGTAATAAAATCGCGACAGGATTTATTTGGCGCACTGGATCTTCAAAGCACTGCTTAGCGCCGCGAATTGAAAATCAAACACTGCTTTTTAGACGCGGTAAGTAAGATGCACTCTGTTGGATTCTCAATGCTCGGATCAACACAGAGAATTCAAAATTCTGTGCGCGATAAAATCCCGTTGGGATTTTATTACGTCCGTGTAGACATTTTTATTAACTTTAATTTATTATTTTTTATTAACTTTTTTTATTTTATTTTATTAACTTTAATTTATTATTTTGTATTAAATTTAATTTATTATTTATTTGTTAATGTGTATTGTAATTTATATGGGATAAATTCCTGAAATAAATGATTATTTAATTTAATTTAATTAACTTGTTGGTAGGCTTGACACATTACGCTCTAAAAAGTGTTTTGCTTTTTGAATGAAACACCGGTCATTTTAAGGATCGATTTTTTTTTTGACCTTTTTTTTGCTTCCTTTTTTTAGTGTGCAACCGTAGCCCATAAGGTAAAAATGGAAACCCTTATAAGATCACTCTCTTGTCCGTCTGTCTGTCCGTGTGTCACCACCGCTTTTCTCAGGAACGCGTGGACCTAGCAAGTTAAAATTTATACTAGATGCTGAGGTCTATAGTCCCTATTAGTTGTACAAAAATCAAGGTCCTGAGTCAACACGATAACAAGATATGGGCTAGATTTTCGCGAAAACTTCTAAGTACCAAAATTTTGGTTAGTTTTAAACTTTTTTATTTTTTGGAATTTTTACTTTATTTGTGCTGTAAGACCTTGCCTTTTGCCAAATTTTGTGATTCTAGGTCAACAGGAACTACCATATAGGTTTTCGACCCAAAACCTATAGAATACGTCCGGTTGACCTAGCATTGACAATTTTGGTTAAAAGCAAGGTCTTATAGCACAAGCAAAGGAAAAATTTCGAAAAATAAAAATTGTTGAAAATTAAGGTAAATTTTGGTACTTACAAGTTTTCGCGAAAATCTAAATTTGCCCATATCTTTTTTATTATGGTGGTATAATGGGTAGGTACGGAACCCTCGGCGCACGAGTTCGAATCACACTTGACCGGTTTTTTTTTCTATTGTCCAGGTGTCTGGTGCTTCATAATGATGGCCAGCATCAACCAGTACGGTGACCTGATCCTGTCGGGCCAGCCGGGCGCAGTCACCATGCTGGTCGTGGGCGCGGGGCTCGTCGTGGCCACGCTCGTCGCCCTATCCCGACAGCCTGTGTCTGACAGGAAGCTGGCCTTCTCTGTAAGTATACTACATAATGCAGTCAGACTGCAACCTTACTGATAAGCTAAACTTCCGAACGGTTCTTGTATAATTAGAGCCGTGTCTAAAGAAGTCGAAACTTAGAAGGGATACAAATGCTGTGCTATTTGCAGACTGAAATAAAAGAAAATTAGTAGGGGAGGACATATAGGGGTTTATTTATAAACGTTGATTAAACGCACTGGTGAGGAGTTCCTTGGAGTATTGTTCCACTATTTGGTCTCCCTATTACTCATGCTATACTAATAATGTTGAATCTGTTCAGGCCCGTTTTGTTAGGTATCTATGTATGAAGAATGGGATCCGAAAAGCTATACCTGAGTACAATGATAGGTTAAGGCACTATAAAATGATAAGCTTAAAAGAAAGACGGTTCACTTCTGACTTACTGATTCTTCACAAAATTATTAATGGTTCCATAGATGCGCAACTGATTAACTATTTTAACTTTAGGACTAGTCAACGTAGCAAACGACATCATCGTATTTTTCAATTGCCAACATCTACCTTAAACACCACCTTTAATAGCCCTCTAACACGTATTGACGTTTGACCTTTCGTTATATAACCTTGCCATACGCAAGGTTATATAACGAAAGGTCAAACTTGACGGCTTACCCTATCGAAGTTTTCTCTATGAGTTTCGTTTCATACAGACGCTCCCTATATAGACAGTGTGAGCAATGTACGCCTACATAGCTCAAACTGTTTAGATTTCCGTAGTGTTCTAGATTTAGGTTTACTGGACACACTTTTTATTTTATTTTCTTATTGTCTCTAATTTTTTCATTATGTCAATGTCATGCATACCTGTTATTTGCACGGTTACTGAAATGCCAATGTTTAGATGTAAGTTTTATTTGAAATGTGAGTGACAGAGCTGTTGGTGTGCTTATTATTATAAATAAATAAATAAATAAATAAAGTTAAGAGATGTTTAAACGTCGAAAACTTCTAGTTAAACAGTTGCTTATAATTACTTAACTTTAACCAACGTTCATAAATAAAGGGGTTTATCTGGTCTAGACTTTCTTTACCTAAAAGCGCCTTAAAAACTATGCCAATGAGGGTGTTCTGAAATGACGTTAGGTGGCAGCACTGAGACGTCAGGTCCGGGCACCTGTCAAAAGTGTCAAAGCGCCTGCGGACTGGATGCTGAACGAAATGAAACGAATGTCATCAAATATTTTAAGTTCATTGTCGAACTGGAAGACCTCTTGTCAAAGTGGCGCCAACTGGTGGCTTGAATATTCATGAACACCCTCGATGAAAACGTGCACCTAACTAATGTTTCATAAGTGTCCAAGTAGGTTCAACTGAAATATAATAGTGGCAAACGATCCAAAATCTCTTCGTCCACCATAGGACATAGTACAAAATTAAAAGTTTTTCCTTAAATTGGTTATTTTGCATCAATTTAAAACGTTTGACGCTTCTGTAATGTTTCTACTTATTTTATTTTGGTGGCGCTTTACAAAGGATGCCTAAACCTAAAGTCGCCGCCTTGACTTACGGTCGTTTTAAATGTGTTTAATCACAAATAATGGTTCATTTAACTGTTTTCACAGTATAGTATACAAAACACCCTAAAAAAATAGGTAAAAGTTGTAAAAAAAAAACAGGTTTTTGGATGGTACTGTATCGAGAATCACTAGCCCTATCACCTGTCTTCGTTTTCGGAAGCGTTTCCCTTAAGCGCGCTCCACATTCACGTGAGAATCTCGCGAAAAAGCGAGAAAAACACGAGAAACGTGTATGTGGAACCGATTCACATAATCTTCGCAGCTATAATTGGCGCGAGACAAAAGAGCTAAGAACGCGAGAACAGACGAGAACTTGTATTGACTCCACAGTCGCATGTTTCTCGGTAGCGAGCGACTCGCCGATTAGAACAGTTGTGCGTGGTATTTACTGAGCATCAATATGAGCCGGATTTGGACGAACGAACTAGAATTGAAATTCCTAGGATATTTAAATGTAATTATAATATGCAAATGCGCATAGCAATAAGCTTGTCGCAGCAGTTACTTCTGCGTCCATCGTCATCGAGCGTAAGAACTGTATTGAGAACCTTGTGAGTGTGTACCCAAAGAAGCTCTCGCCGAGATTGTCGCTGAGATTCTTGCCCAGATTCTCGGCGAGGAACTCGCGTGAACGTGGAGCGCGCTTTACACCCTGTTTTTTTTTCTTCTGTGACAGGTACCGCTAGTCCCCTGGCTGCCAGGTATCAGCATCCTGATTAACGTGTACCTCATGCTGAACTTGGACTACATGACGTGGCTGAGATTCGCTGTGTGGATCGCTGCTGGTAAGTTAATGTCAACCTTATTTCTGCGGTTATAGAGTGGAATATCATTTTGTCAATGCTATTAATAATTTAATAACGTTATTATTGTTTTTTTCATATATTTTGTTTCTTTATTTCGTTTATTCATCTTTCTACTTATTGTTATACATTTTTAAGTATTTTTATAAAACACATAAAAAAAAAATGTGATCCGCCGGTATCGGGAGCAGAGTCCAAGCTACCAGTGGTTAGGGCTCCAGAGACAGGAATCCTCACGATGCGAGCCGTATCGAGGAGTACTGCCTTTGGAATCAGGCCTTTGACCCAACCGCCTAACGAGAGCCTCGAGAGATGTTGTTCAAGGCTTTCGGCCATCAGTCCATTGGCTGATACGACTATCGGCACAATGATCGCTGAGTTCACATTCCACATGTCAACAACCTCGTGTGCTAAGGCGAGATATTTTTGTTTCTTTTATTATTACGGTGGCGCATTAGAATTCCGTTGACATCCTGATGTTATTTCGCATTGGCATGTTTTTTTTAAAATATATATACTGCATTTAAATGATAATACATTTTAACAAATTCTAATTGCTAGTTAAAAAACTGGTTTCATACCTTGTATTTTTACCATTGATATTTCCTTTAATTCATTTAAACGTACATATAAATTATATTTTTAAATATTCGAACAAAAAAAAATTACATAAAAACATTTAAAAATATAAAAAATAGTAGCCCATTGGTATCGGGAACAGGGTCCAAGCTACCGGTGGTCAGGGCTGCTGAGAGAGGAACCTCCTCACGATACGCGCCGTGTCCAGTAGTACTGCTTTCTGGATCAAGTTCTTGATCCATTGATATTATTTTTACGTTTTATTAAATAGCAAAATATCACGCCTGTATAACACAAAGGTTTAAACAGAGGTGTACCTTAGCGCCAGTTACCAATATTGCACTTTTTTTTTGTAAGCTCTGTTTTTGTGATTATTAGTATTCAGAGCAGTGGTGGCCCAGTTTTAACGGCCCCGACTTACGAGTTGTGGGGGTTGGGCTCGAACCCAGGCAGGCGCTATACCTACTTTGAGTAAAACATTTCATCACCACTGCTCTCAAATCGGTGACATCGGAAAATATCAGAACCTAAAATTCGATGACATATTGTGACGTCCACCAACCCGGACTGGGTCCGCGTGGTAGGTTACAGTCGACTCCCTCTCGAAGAGGGGAGGCCTGTGTCCCAGCAGTGGGAACATTATAGGCTGATCTTGTTGATCTACCAAGCACCTTCCTCTCGTCCCGTGTTACTTGAAGTCAGCGCAACTAATTTTTTCTTCTATTCTTGGATTTCATATCAGCTGAACCTTAGAATATTACTACAAATGTGGGTTGTATTTTAATCTTATTCCAGCAGGGTAATTGCGTGGCCTACTAATAGTAGGAATGGCTGTTTTTGACAGTTCAACAACATTCATTGCGTTATTTAAGTTTTTGAGCAGACCAATTTTTCGAACATATGAAGCAAGAGCAAACACCTTATTTTGAAAAGTGTCCTAATTAGATTCTAAAGTGCTGATAAACAACTAAAAAAAACAACATTTTTATTTAATCGATTAGTGCCGTAAAAATGCATTTAAATTTTACATTTAAAAATTGTGCGCGTAATTTGACGAAAACGCTGGACGCGGTGGACGCCATAGGTGCTCTGTGGGTATGACGTCAGTTTGATATGTAGAAAAATGCGCTGATATTTTATATGACAATTGTTTATGATTTAAAAAATAAGTTATTATACTTATTATTCTACTTATCGTTGGTTTGCTGTTCCTGAATGTAAAATATTATTTAAATAAAAATTACTTTGGTTACGAAAATAATAAAAGTATAAAGTTGTTCAATTGACACGCCGTATGACGTAATAACATGGTGGCTACTATTTCATGGTGTTCAAAAACAGATTAAAAAAACTGAAATCTTTGGATTTAATTTTTAAATGTATTTTGTTATTTCTTTAACTAAAACTAACATTTTCTGACTGCATTTTGCCTAAGCTATCTCAATAATATATTTCTAGTTTTTGTTCTCATAAAGAGTAAAATACCCTATGGATTAACAGTAACCATCAAAATAATTCTGCATGTGATTAATAGCGTGTTGCGCAATTAGGCTATTTATAAATGATTGTACTTGGAGTTGTTTAATTTTTCAAAATCCTTACGAGCGGATTCAAAGCGGATGTAAGAGTGTCTGTTTGAGTTTCTTGCCCGTGCTTTTTCATAGGAACTGCTTTGGAATGGCTGACCGACCCTTTGAAATTACAAATGTACCTGTAATTAGTTTATTTATGTAAATAAACCAATTAATATGTAAATAATAATATCGCACTGATCGTTGCATGAAATCATACAATCACTACACAAAAACTCGCCGAACCACGAAACTGAACCTAAAACAATACAAAAACAGTATTTTTCGACCGCGACAGAACTCGAACCAGGGGGCCTACTCTCTAAGCATGAAATCCGTAATCTCGGTCGAAGTAACGGGCGTTTCCTACTCCGTATCACTTACGGACCTATGATTAGTTTGGGGCCCAAACTAAGAATGAATTACGACACGATTTGACAGTTGTCCCTACTCCCTATAAGGTTTTACCCATCAAAAAAGTTAATTAATCAGCTGTAGGAGTCACTTCGAAGTTTCGAACTATTTTCGGACTGGCCCGTATTTTCGTTGACAGAGTTAGAGAGTAGCCCCCTCAGTCTTAGGATCCGAAGTTTTTCTCGTATTCTCAACTTCGACCTTCTTGATCTTCGACTAAAGAAAACTTTAAATGTAGTATCTTACTTTTTAGTGTCGATAACCGCCATTAACCCCAATATTTAATAAGATGTACGTCACAGCTGACTTCGACGGTTTGTATCGAATAAATTAAATATGTGACCTTAATTTATAATTCATTGCTAATATTATCGTTTTCGTTTCGTAGCAGTGTTGTATTCTTCCGGATTTTTTTTGCCCACACGTAGTGTTGGCGAAAATGTGCCATAAAGTTTATAATTTATGGTATTTGTTCAGATTTAGTAGATTATGGGAAGTTTAATGAATACCTGACTAACATCCGGCAATAAGCCGCACCTTATTGTTTTATATTTTTCGGAGTCATAAATTATCATAATTTCAATTAATTAATATTTCCTTATTGCTGAATCAGTAATACTGAATTAAAATCAGGCCGAATTGAAGGGAGCGCCGATTTCAGAGCCAGATTCAAATAAATATATTTTAAGATGAAGATTATTTAGCCTAAACATACACAGCTGATCTGCTCTTACAAGGTGTATGTATTATCTTTAAAAATTAAAAAGTAATTTCTCACGAATAGTATTAGTTTGTTAACTCTATATTCTTGATTTATTTTTAATATACATAGAAAGCACGTGAGTAATAAGTAAAATAATGACGTCGTTTAAGCGTTCAAAAAGATAACATTTAGATAAATTTATGTAAAAATACCAAATAAACCTTTTGTTGAGACTGTCGGTCAAGACGAATAATTAAAAAAATATATAATGTGACAAATTGAAATTATAAAATTTTATTTTACTTATATTTGCCTGACCGTAAGTTTTTGGATGCTTGAATTTGTTATCTCGTGTTTGTTTGATTGGCTGTTCAAAAATAATAGCCAATAACTGAATCAAACATTGCTTGGCGCTAGGAACAAATAAATACATAGAACTAATACGTCATAAAATGATTAATTAAAAATTGTTTTACCGAACATTCGTTATTGTTCATTTGTCCAAGAAATTGTACGTTTCACGTTTAATTAAAGGTCAAGAGTAAAACTATAAATAATAATACATAATTGCTTATAAATACAAATTTTTACACGGAAGTCACAATTGCACGCAAACATAAGTTTTTATTGCATTATAATTTAATAACATGATGTTATTGAAATATTAACACAAATATATCTTGAGTAAAGTTTTATTCATCATCAATTGTTTTAACATTCTCGCAGACAGACAGACTGCCCTCAAGACTATTATTATTATTAACTTAGCGTAATTAAAATAATTGTGTTTATGTATTACTTATATAAATTAAACTAGTTAAAGTACGAACATAAAACAGTGTTGCGGAAATAACAAGTTTAGTCTGATTTGAAAGATAATGTAATTTGTCTTACTTAAGAGGGCTATTACAAATTGAAGTATTTAGTTTTAGGTAAATTTAACGGCGCGTGGTAGCTGATCGTGCGTGCGTGTATAGTGTAGTATGCTACTCAGATATGCTAACCATTATGATTCGGACGCCCAGGAACAAACCGGCGCGGACTTTTAGCTAAAGCCCGCGCGTCCCGAGATATATTACTGATTCATAGCGTTGCATTCAAAAATTGTTTAAAAATATTATTTTACTTTTAAATAGACTGTTTCTTTTTTTCAAGCAAGTTGACTAGTAACCTTAGTTATTAAATACTTTTTGTTTGAATTTCGATTAAACACACATAGATAAAAAATATGATTTCAGACGAAAAATTATCATTAATTCTCTGTTTTACGGAATTATTTTTGGGTTATTATTGTATGAAACATAAAAAAATGATTAAAGCATTCCAAATAAGCTACAGTCCTACCACAGACATTTTTATAAATTACTAAACTATTGTATGTTCCATGTAACAGAGCATCAAAAGATGCCCGAAATCAACATTTTACAAAACATCTTTTGCCGAGACAAGGTTTTTACTGACTTATGTAAACAAATTGAAAAATTTGTTTAGAGCGCTCCCTAGACAAATATTGAAATTTTCCCGGACATATTTTTATTTTTTGCCTATATCTAACCCATAATCACTCATCAGATCTCGAGTCAAACGCTCAAATTCAAGAAAAAATGTGAAAGCGCCCTTAAGTAACCGAACTCAGCCAATTTATATAAATGAATACTTAATTTATTAATTTAAAATGTACCACACCTGTTTGTCTTGTCCAACCCTTCGTCTTAACATAAGTAATTTATACAATTATGGTCACTATTTTTGTAAAAAAATATCCTTTAATCAACTGTCACACCATCAATTTTATTCACTAAACAACACAACACATTTTGGTATTTCTCTTCTTTGGTTATGTACTTGTGTAGCATTAAATGCAGCCAAGAATGATTTCAACTTCATCAAACTCCGCAATTGTATCGGGTTTCCACCACTTTGTTAACAATTCAACATAAGCATTTATTTTCCAAAAATGTAACAGTTTCATTAAACAGATCCACCAACCCGCACTGGGCCCGTGTGGTGGATTACGGCCCACTCCCTCTCACAGAGAGGAGGCCTGTGTCCCAGCAGTGGGAACGTTATTTGCTGATTATGATTATGTTTAAACATAATCGTTCATCTATTATACTTATTCAAAATCCTGAATATATGCGGAAACAATGTCTTGTGGGTAGACTTTCCCCAAACATAATCAACATGGTTGAAAGCACTATTCTTCATCACCTGGTAGTCAACAACATTGGGCAGTCGCTTCCTCAGTAATTCGACATCTTTGATGGTAGATATCTTATCATTCTTCGCGACAATCAGCGCTATCTTCATCGTCACTTTACTCAAGTCATATTCTGGCGGTGTCGGCGTTTCGTATTTTGCCATATTTTGTGCTAGCCCATAGTCGTAGTTTGAAAATTTATTTCTCCGACTTATCTGCACTAAATGATTCAAATTCTTCCTCGAAGTTCCGGCAGGAAAGTGGCCTAGTATGATAGGAAAGAACTCCGGTTCAATTTCCTCAGCGTTGGAACCTGTCACAAGGAACAGACCATTTATTAGACATGTTTGATAGCCTGAGTATTTCTGGTTACACAATTCGTCTATTACGGCTTTGGTTGTTGAGTTGCGGCCGATAACTTCATCACTATTTATGGCATCCAGACCAATGTTGAGAATCGGCGCAAATTGTAAAACAAAGGACATAACCAGACCTGTGTTTTGTAAGAAACATATTGGTGCCAATGAAATTAAAATCTTAATTTTGTCATTGTACTCGGGTCTCGTTGCTCCTAGAATGTACATTGACATTGTCCCTTCCGAATATCCGATGACACTTATTCTTTGTTCTCCTGTTTTGTTCAAAATGAAGTCTATGGAAGCTGGTACATCGTAGTATCCTATTTCGTGGGCGCTAAAGTTCCAGAATTCTTGGTCCGAATCTGGGTCCATTTTGGTGTGTCGTCGAGAATATTGGTTGCCTCGATAGTTCATTGCCCAGACGTCGTAATTGTCTCTGGCTAGCCCCACAGCTAGTGACGTGTTTCCTCTCATGATGAAGCTGTCTGAGGAATCTACGGCACCGTGTACGAAGAGAAGCGGTCTAGTCCTATCTCCAGGAATATGAAAAAGCTTCAGGATATATCCGCCCTCAGACGTAACGTCGTACTCTTCAGCTTTCTGACCATATTTGTTGGCGATTTCGCTGAAGGTCATTCTGGCTTCTTCTAGTATTTCCATATGTGTGGATATCTGGCTTAAAACTCCACTGGCAAAGATCACAAGTCCAAAAAATGCGCGGTTCATTTTGAAGTGTCAAGTTTGTGTTATTTTTATCGCGCGAGTTTCTTCACGTTCTGTTAGTCCGTATGAAATAAAGGCGAACGTATGTGCTCCTCGTCTTATATACTGTGCGACCTATTTCTGTGGTAAAGCATAGACATTATAATATTTCCTTTATAAGACGCTTCGTCACTTTTGGTAACAAAGAATTAGCCAGTTCGTCTCCATATATCCGTTTTAGAATTTTTTCCTATAAATATATAATTGCCGTGTTATCAGTGTTTTGATGAATGGATCAGGAACTTAAGATTGTGTTCCTGTTTTATATTTCAATAATTTAAGATAAATTATTGAAATATAAAACTTGTTGCACATAACTTGAGTTGCATTTCAAAAGAAGGGATGCGCGTTAATGCCCAATGCACAAACATAAAATGCATAAATAGGCTTAATAGAATTATGTTTGGGTTTTTGTATGATAAAAAACATGTATGTTACAAAATTACTTTCTGAGTATAATTTAAATAAATCATAATAATTAAACAATATAGTCTAGAGGCTGTAATAAAGTTAATCAAAAAAATTAGTATTCTCATAATTTACATTTAATTTTATGATACGAAATTTATATAAATTATACCGAAAAACCAGTCCAAAATTTTGTATTTATTGCATTCATAAATGGCTTTGTCTGGTACGTGTCTGCAATCGTAGCACGATACAGGCTGAATGAACGGGTGCTTTAAAAATAAAAAATTATATCATGAACAGCACGCCTTGTTTCCCCGAAGGGAAGGGCAGAGATCTAAAAAGGTAACATCTCTGCCTAGCATTTGGTGTACCATATGGTACCCACACTTCACCAGTGAGTGCCTCGTTGGTCTACTGGTCGCAACCGATCCCCAGGTCGGGAAAAGTGTTATTGGGTTTTAGGGTTCCGTAAAAAGCGGAACCCTTATAGGATTGTGGTCCGTCCGTCTGTTTGTCTGTCTGTCAAGACTTATCTCGGGAACGCGTGGAGGTATCGAGTAAAAATTAAAACGATTTAAATGAGTATATCGTAAGCTGTGAAAAAATCAAACTTCTAAGTTAACGTAAAACAAGATTCGGCCGTTTATGCCGCAAAAAATTATATTTCGACACTCTCAAGGGAATCAAAAATTATAGGGTATTTTCCGTTGACCTAGAATTATAAAATTTGGCAAGTAATACCGTCTTATACTATAAGTATAGGGAAATCTGAACACTATACATTTGTAGTAAAAAAACAGGGTATTTATGCAAGGAATGGTGGTCAATTTTTTTATAATACCTTGAAAATTTGTACAGAACTCTCGGTGAGCGAGTCCGACTCGCACTTGTCCGGTTTTTTTATCTGGAATTACTAAGTAGCAAGCAGCCCGGAGTCGGGATGTGGGTGTACTATATTTTATAAATAAAATGATACCCAGTGTCTTTGAGGTTGACAATGCTTCGGCAATACCCTAGGTATTTTATTTTATTTGAAAAAAAAAAAACGATATTACATTACATATAACACTTATCAGTAAGGTATATAAAACAAAATCAATGTAATAACCACAACATTTTCCACATATTAACAAATAGGTATGCTTTGATGAGGGCTCATCGGTAAGCTAGTTATTTTCTCATTTAAGGAAATATTTTTTAAATATCGTTACAAACTAACTAACTAGTCAGTTACCGCAAGATATATCCGAATTGTTCAGTACATCAATAACTTTACCTCGAAAATAATTTTTATTTAGCATAAATATATCAATATCTAAGAAATGTTCATTGTACATTTTCATGAGACGCTGAAGGGGTGCACGTTTACCTGCGTTTGTCGGGCATGATGCCTGATCAAACAATCGGTAATCATGCACTCCACGACGATGAGAGAGACCTACTAGGAACTACAAGTTTAATATCATTACTAAGATCTATACAATTTAGCTTATTATGATAAAGGTCGTGCAGTGTCATTACTTGCAGAAAAAAAAAATGTTTATTTCATCGACATAAGTAAATTACATTGTTAAATTTGGAGTCACCTTTTAAGCAAATATTTGCTTGTATTAGGTGGTTCCGCTCTTCCAGTTTACATTAACTATACATAATTATGTGTGAAAATAAACAGTAGATAATTTTGAAAGCATGCAAAAGGTTTTAAACAATATAAATATTCAAAAAAAAAACATGAATTGTAAACAAAGAAATAAGGAATGCGCACCGTGTTATGCGTGTGTGTGTGGGAGAGAGAATGTGTGAGGTGGCGGTGTGTGTGGTGTAGGGGTGTGAATGTTGGTGTGGAAGGTGTGATTGTATCTACAGATTATGTGTTTTAGAAGCATTCGTCTCTTCTTGAGAGAGAGTAAGGTATGCAATTTCAGGTGTCTATGAAGAGACGGTAGCCAATCAATTCCTTTCAGAAAGCTGGTCGGCGTCTTTAAGGCGGTGATTTCTTGAAAACGCTAGGAAAGGTGGTTTTTAAACCAGTGTATTTCTTCAACCGTAAATAATTGTGAAAGCAAAAAAATATATGATATTTTCAAGTCTTTTTTGCATAGAGTGATGGAACTCAAAACAATTAAACATACTTTAATGCATCAAAAAAATCATCAAATCACCTCTGAATTATCTTTAAAACCAGTTTATTCCTTAAATAACAATTATAATTATAAATAAAAATAAACCATAAAATTCCAAATGCCAAACTGCTTCCATTGATGGAATATTTATTATTTAATAGTTAATATCTAATTTCATACGATTTTATTTGCATTTTTACGACAATGTTTGCTCATTTATTATTCGTATTTAAGACAACAGATTTGAGCCCGTATCAGATTGCAATAAGAACTATTATTGCTCATAACGACAATATTTAAAGTTATCAGGGCCTTAAGAACGCTGAATGATACAATATTTTATGACGGCCATTTGTTTATAATCTATCGAAGAAAGAATTGGTTTCTTAAGGAAATAAGAAAGGAATGGTTTGGTTTTTAAAAGCTAGAGAACAAAGGTAAAATTATGGGATAACAGCTTTAGCCGGCGGCTTCGCCCACAATACGTGAACGTACTACCGGGATATAAAAGTACCCTATGTGTTAATCCAGGTTATAAATAAATTCAGGTTTGCTAAATTTCAGCCTTTTTTGCGTGATTGAGTCACACACAGCCAAACATACAAACTTTCAAATGTATAATATTAGTAGGATTTTATCTTTGTTGTCTCGCTATTAAACTCTTTAAAAGTCCTTTGCTGTGACTGTTAAGTATCGACATTATACTACATTATTAAAAATACGAAATCGAGATCATTACTGGGGTAACGTAAGTAGTTATTATTTTAAATTGTACTTACGTCATTTATCTGCATACTACAACCAGCTGACAGTCCCCAGACCCAGATCTACAGACCCTGCCGTCCTTGCTCATGTGACCTAGAGTGACCACTTTATGGCTCTAACGTCAGCCACTCTTAATATTTAATCACCGAAATTCCCTTTGCTTGTGGTTGATAACCTCGAGGATTTGCGGAACAGTGAGGTTAACCTGTGGTTGCTTCCGTCAATCAAGAAATGGGTGACGATTTTTAGGGTTTCGTCACTTCCGTCTGCCCATATAGTATATGTCTGAGCCTTATAATGGCGCCATATTTCTATCGATTATGAAAGAGCTCCATCTATAAAACATTTTCTGGAGTTAACGCACGCCACCAAACAGCTCAATTAAAATATAATCATAATACATAGGTACACTACATTTTTACCACTAAAAAGTATAAAACATTATTTATTTATTAAATTCGTTATACTGATTGTAGAACACAATTGTGGTCACAATACTAATCTAGGCTCGCTTAAGGCACTGGTAACTTTAAATATTGTCGTTATGAGCGATAATAGTTTTTATTGCAATCCGATACGGGTTAAAATCTGTTGTAATAAATTCGAATAGTAAATGAGCAAGCATTGTCGTAAAAATGCAAATAAAATCGTATAAAATTAGATGTTAACTATTTAATAATAAGTAATCCATCACTGGATTCAATGTGCCATTGGGAATTTTATGGTATATTTTTAATTATAATTATAATTGTTATTGAAGGGATAAACTCGTTTTAAAGATAATTAAGAGGTGACTTTGATGATTTTTTTGATGCATTAAAGTATGTTTAATAATTTTTTGAGTTAACCATCACTCTGCAAAAAAGACTTGAAAATATCATATATTTTTTTGCTTTCAAAATTATTTACGGTTAAAGAGATGCTCAAAAAGGTTTTTTTTTAAACCAGTGTATCTCTTTAACCGTAAATAATTTTTTTTTTTTTTTAATTTTGGATTTGTTTTCGTTTGTTTGTTGTTGACGACAGTCAGCATTGATGCCTAATGCTTCCGACATACCCAAATACTTGTAGGTTTCGGTTGAGGAGAGAGATCTAAGGTGTATAGAATCCGTAAGTTAGGTTCACACGGATTCTAAAATCCCTCCTCGCTTTACATGCATGACTGCACTTTTGTCCACACCAAATTCCATCCTGATGGCGCTACTGAAGGTTTTTGTTACCTTCAGTAGCTCCATCAGTTGCAAATTGTTGGGGCAAAGAGTTTCAAATCAACCATGTAAAGGAGGTGTGATATCACCTGACCACCTCTTCTCAACCGATAGCCCAGCAGTGTGCTTAGAGGATTCAAGGCTAAGCAAAATCAAAGCGGACACAAACTATCGCCCTGAAATATTCCACGCTCAATCCTAATCGGTTCATCGGTCCCTCGGATCTGTCGACATCCTGGATACAGAAGAATGGTGCTGAAGTTGTACAAAATAGACGCAACTCTACGGACCTTCTTGATGTCGTGTATGAGGATACACGACATCAAGAAGGTCCGTAGAGTTGCGTCTATTTTGTACAACTTCAGCACCATCATAAGCCATATAAATATTAAAGTATTATTATACACATTAACCTTCCGAAATAATATCTGTAAATTAAAGTGAAAACCGCATCAATATCCGTAGCGTAGTTTAGAAGAACAACGCGATCACACGGACAGACACGAAAAGCGACTTTAATTTATAATGTGTTTATACTAGTTAACTTTTTATGGACTGTTATTTCCGTAGCATATAAAAAGTAACAAGTCGTTTTATGGTCCGTCTAGTTTAAGTATATTTTTTTTCAAGGTGGCTAAAATACAATCCTTCAAAAGAGGGCGCCACGGTAACAGTTCTTTTTGTTTCTGTGTATATTTTGTGTCTTAAGGTGGAACCTCTTGGGTAGCTCGCGAAATTCAAATTTTCTTCAGGTTGTACCTATGTTGAGATGCGTGACTGTAACACGCATGTATTTACACATATACGAGCATACCGGTTTCACGGGTTACCCTGTAGCTTTCACCTTAACCTGGGTCAAATCAATTTATTTTCTTTCTTTCTTTCTTAACAAAAACATTTCACTGTAGGTACAAAATAACTACTTAATTCAGGGTCAGTTTATTGAGTTTATTTTCATGAACATATTTCAGTGATAATCCAAAAGGATTAAACTCAGCGGTTGAATTGACCCCACTTTAAAGTAGGGACAAAGTACTTTGACGAGACGCCACGTTTACAAAGAACACTAGTAATCTGTAACCCACACGGGTATTCACTTTATAAAATGTAATGCCTTGCAACCTTTGCCGACAACATTACATGTTTCGTCTAATAACCAATCTATAACCATCACGCGGGCCCAGTGCGGATTGGCGAATGTCACATGACCTCGAATTTTAGATTTTTGGACATGTCGGTTTCCTCACGTTGTTTTTCTTCACCATTTTGAGAGCAGTTGTGATGAAATAATTAACATAAAGTGAAACCTTGGGTTCGGACCCACGACCTGCAACTGCTCCACTGAAAACTCCATCCTTTCTAACTGATCTCTTTATTCCCAGGTCTCATAATCTACGCGACGTACGGCGCGTGGCACAGTTCAGAACGCAAGCGTAAGATCGACACTGTTCAGATGGCAGACTTACACAACGACAGTCAGACCGCCTTGCTGAACAATGGTCACGCACTCGGCTGACAATTACCTAAACCTGGACCCAAACCTGAAGCTTGTGAGGAACGGGTCGTCAGTCCCTCAAGTACTGTTGTGTCGTTTATTTCTAGTATTTAGTGAAATATGCTTTGATTACCCAGTATTGATGCTAATAATATTTAGTGTATTGTAGTGTATAGGCGTAACAAAATTTTATTGGATTTTGATTTCTTAACAAAGCCGAAATTTGTAATAATATTTTTTTTGTACTGAATCTTACTTTCTATTCTAACTTTTTTAGTCGTTGTTTTACTAAAATGTTTTACCGCAAACGGAGATTTTTCACACCGAAAACATGAGTCGTTTCCCGGCAATTATTTTTATACAATGTTACTTAATTTGTTGACAGAATGGCTTTGTTATGGATCCATTTACACACTATTGTACTCGCAGTTACTGTCTATCTTGAGAGGTATTCTGCCACTTTAATATCGCGCAAGCTCAGAAGTTGCATTTAGTGTAAGCTGACCCTGCTGGGTTGATATCGCAAGGTCAAGGTCATATATCAATGTTCTGGTTAAACCTTTATAATATTAATTTAGATTTAGGTTTACATAGGTTGACTAATTGCGAAAACTTAAGGCTTATTTTTATAATCTATGAATTAAATTGTTGCTATCGCGGGAAAAACCTGTATGAGGCTGGCATTATGCGCAGCTTCATTGAATACAGAAAAAGAAACGAATCGTGGGTGGTATATATGGATTTATTGTTAAATCCTAACTAAAACCTGTCTTATTTTCGCCTAAGCTTATCTTTGAATATAAATAAACGTGTTTGTAAAAATATGTTCGAACCTGATATTAATGTGACGTTTAGATCTTATACTTAATTCGGTAGTTTTTAGTAATTGTTGCATTTTAATATAAACCTGTTTTGTGTGATATGGTGACGTTTGCTTCACGTGGATGCCATTCACGTGGCTATAAGGAAATTAAAAAGCTTGCTCGTGTGATGCTTTAGTATCAAAACAAAATAAATATGTACTAATCGTCGCGTTCATACAATATCAACATCAGTCTTATTACCATGTAAGGATTTTTGTTTAACTATAAACAACCAGCCCAAGAAATAACGGACTACAAATGCATTTTGTTTTTTAAATAATTAATGATTGATTTTTAGAAATAAATATTTCTTGTTGAAGGTCAAGGTCAAATATTAAACCACGTGTATCACAACGAAAACATTTCAATTGTATTTTTTTTTATTGACATTACTACATCTTGTATAGAATCACCATTGAACATGAATTAAATGAAGTAAAATGTGTATGTGTCTGTCTATCAATACTTCTCAAAAATATTTATGTTAGCGTATTCTTAAAATGTAATTTTATTCAATAATGCGAAGAGGATATTTGAGTATTTCAGTTTCCCAATCGATGCCTTATAATACAATTGAATAATGAAATGATATTGTGTGATTAGTGTAAGTATTTAATTGAAATAATTATGTAGGTATTTATTGTGTATTTTAGAGTATTGTCTAAGGCAGAGCACATTGTACAGTAGGCCCACGTCGGTGATAACAAAAGTATAGTTCCGTTTTTAATCCCAGCGACTAATCTGACATTTCATGTCTTTTGTGTTTGCTTTTTACCATAGGAGTTTGACATGAGTTTGACATTACACTAGTAAAATTAGTATCTGGGTTTAAAAAAATAACTTTAGCTTTTAAGCTGGCCTCTTATTCTATTGAAACTCCGTACTACGCAAGGTCAAGGTCAAAGTGTGACCACTGACGTGCGGCCTGCATAAGTGCGCTACTAAGTATTAATTATAGATTTAGTGATAACTTAATTTATAGCAAGTTATGGTATCATACGGTTACCGATTAGATAGTTCTGGATGTCACAAGACTTAGAATCTCCATACAAATCAAGATTTCCACGTTGAAACGGAGGTTTATGTTGGTTTCATAAGAATACTGTATGTCTTCTGTATTTTGTGACTTAGGGCTGATTTTACCAAAGTCAGATATCTGTTATCCGTGGAATAAAATTGACGCCTGACAGTTCTAGTATGGAAAAACTGTCAAAAATTCAAAATTTATTCGCAGGATAAGACTTCTTCTTAGGTATAAAGTTTGGTGGAATTCGCCATAAGTTGTTTTATAATCATTACTCATGTAGTTTTATGTAATAACAGTGACTTATAACTTGCTTGATCATTACTGGCTGTTCCATGTTAATTCCGTATTTTTAAGAGCCTGTCTTAATTACCCCCAAATGCTACTTGCTCTTGTGAGCTATTAGTAACGCTCAATGTTCCATTGATAAGTTTTTGACGTCTCAAAGTAGGTCTACATGCTATTAATGCTTACATTGTGAATGTATACTGCATATTATAAATGCTGCATTTTGCATTGGTCACGTTTATACAAGTTTTTTTAGAATAGTTTGAATCTCAATGTTACTAGGTTCCTATAACGTATTGCGCCAAAGTATTTAATATTATTTTCGTTATTAGTAATTTTACTTACTTGGTACTTAGTACCGTAGCAGTGTTTAAATTATGTTAGTAATATTATGTTCACTATCTCCTGGCGTATGTTCATTAATTAAAGATTGTCATAAGAATTGCATTGTAATTACTATCATATAAGGCTTTTTGCTTTTGCTTAAATATTTTGACTTTATAACAGTAGCCAATCGATGATTTCCTCGTTAGGTCTACTCATTGCAAGCGCTACTACTGGGCATGACGTCCTGGATTCGATTCCTAGGTCGGGCATCACTGCACTTTTGGATTTTTCCATCTGGATTGTCTCGGTAGCAGCCCGGAGTCTGAAGTTGTGCCCAGTTGATGGCATTAGGCGCGCTCTCTATTACATGGGACTTAAACAAAACTGGAGAAATGTGGGTGTAATGTGTGCGTCCACCTCTGCCCAATCTTTCGGGGAAACAAGGCGTGATAATGTTGCACAGTCTTATCAATTTATCGACATTATATCTTTTTATTGGTCTGCTACTTTCAAGGTCAACATCATCTGGATATTAATTTCGCTGAATCAAATCATACCTATTTGTAAAAATGTTTCTTTTGGAGATAGTTTTAGGTACTTAAGGCTTATTGGCTGTGAAACAGCGAGGTGAAAATGTATCAGTAAAATTAAAAACAATAAATTATGCATTAAAATAATCATGTGTTTTTTTTTTTATTGTATGGCATGTGATGCGGGGGAATTAGGAAAATGTCGTGAGGAAAGTTTTGGGTATTTAGGGCTATAAAGCCAAATAAACGATAGATGGACTGTGTGAATGATAATATGGCTAGAAATGGGGCGGCTACTGAGACGACGACTAATAGAGAAGTATGAAAGAAATAAAAAAAACACATTTGTGTTTTTTACACGCTTTATATTAGCTTCACTTGTATGTTTGTTTGTTTGTAACCGACTCCTTTGGATGCTATTTTGACCCACTTTAAACGGTCAGATTTCATTTAAACTTTGTAAACTTGTCGAGGACCGATGACAATTCAATAATTAAAAAAGAAATGAGAAAAAAAAAATCACGTTTTTGTAGTTAGCAGAACTAAAACATAGAAAATAAATAATAGTTTAAAAAACTAAAAAACACGCTTTAAAAACCAAACTAAAAAAGGAGAAAATAAATTAATTCAATTAAAAAGCGTGGGGTGCTTGACATTAAGTGATTATAAAAATACCTCAAAAAGCACCCCACGCTTTTTAATTGAATTAAATTATTTTCTCCTTTTTTAGTTTGGTTTTTAAAGCGTGTTTTTTAGTTTTTTAAACTATTATTTATTTTCTATTTTTTAGTTCTGCTAACTACAAAAGCGTGTTTTTTTTTCCTTTTTTTCATTTTTTAAATATATTTTTTTTCATATTCCCGACAGCAAACCCTTTCATTTGATATCCATATCATGGGGGTGGATTTCAAACCAGTCCGCCATCTTGGGGAGGCCGCCATATTGGATTTGTAATGACGTTTCTTAGCTAGTCATGTATTGTCATCAGAACTCAGAGCGTGTGCAAAATGTCATCCTAATCGAAGACCGGGAAGTGGGTCAAATTAAGATTCCAAGATTTTCTTACATACATAGTTAGTTACAAGTGAAGCTAATATAAAGCGTGTAAAAAAAACACATTTTGTTTTTTTTTTATTACAGAATGGGCCTGCTCTTGACCTCAATCACGCCTGATGGAAAGCGATTGATGAGGTCCATGATGGGATGAGCGTGCCCAGAAGACGCCTGTTCACTCTTGTCTTGTTTTTAGGATTAAATGTGGAAAGGAACACAGACGCAGGCAGAGAGTTCCACACTGGCTGTGCGCATAATAAATGTGGAGGAGAAGCGCTGAGTACGACCGGTCGGGATTTCAACCAAGTTCGCATAGTACCCTGCAGTGCGTCTGGTAATCCGGTTGCAATGTTGCGCTGACCAAAGACGTAACTAGGGTGGGTCAGGCAGGGCAAGAGCCCTGGGCGCCTATCAAAGGGGGGCGCAAAAAGTCGCCAATTATTCAATAATAAAAAAAAAACATCAATAAACCATTTCATAATGTTACCTACCTATATCTAAGAAAACTGAAGAGGTACTTGAATATATTGTGCAGTACGGGGATGAAAACGTATTTCCAAATCTGCCTATTTCTATTCAAATTTTCTTAAAATTGCAGCATTGCAAGCAATGTTTTAGTAAGTTGAAATTAATACCTTCGTTATTGAAGGCTACAATTGGTCAAGAAAGGTTATGCGACCTAGCTTTGCTCAGTGTAGAATATAATTTACGAAGGGGCGCAAATGTGATGCGTGCCCTAGGCGCCATTTTCTATTGGTACGCCCATGGCGCCAACCACAAATAATTGGATAAGGGCAAGAAAATTAAATACAGATTTAAAATAACAATACGAAATAGGCAAGTTGTAATCATTTAATCGTTCTCTGAAATAATAATTAAGTCGACTCATTCAATAAATCACAGTTTGTTAATGCTTAAAACTATGTAATATATAAAGTTTATAATAGCTAATAAGTTAATTTTATACGTTGGTCATTTATAAACATTGTAATATTTGCTAATATTATAAATAATATAATACGAGGAATGGAAGATCAGCTACGCCGACCCCTAATAAATTGGGATAAGAGCGAGAGACTGACGAATGATGATAAAAAATATGAAAAAAAAAAACAGATTTTTCATCTAGGATTGCTATACATTCCACAGCCTGTAGCAGAGGAAATGCCTATTTTTTTCATAAATTGTGTAAAGAGCGCAATGGTATAAAGGAAACGTTGGGCAAAATCAATTGAACAAAAAACAGTACTTATAAATGACCAAGTACCTATTAATATAACGCTTGTCGATCACACATCTATCACAACATAGTTCATCTAATTATTGTCTATAGAACACAACATTATAAACAACAATATCGCATTGAACTTTTTTTATATCTTTAAATGTTTTTCTAAAATTTCTACCTTTTAAAGCCCTACATGGCATGGACCTATTCTAACACAGTTTTTTCTAAATCAAAGCAAACGGCCATCCATAGACTACGTCACATGTTATGGGGGAAGGAGAAGGTCAACAAAGACAGATGCGCGTGACAGGAAGAGGGGCGATTCATAAGCTTCGTGACATTACATGCATATTATACATGTCTAAAGTATTTGATATTTTTGTAAGAACAAGAATCTTCAAAATACTACCAACTGTATCAATAAGGATTATTTTAAAATGACGAAATATGTGACGTCATACGCAAATACGACTACCTGTGACAGCGACGGGCATAACAACAGTCATGCAATACGTGTGACGTAATTTATGGACGGCTCCCACTGACGATGTTACTATAGCTAATTAAAACAAATATTGTACAATAAAAGTAAAATAAATGGAATGTCAAATTATTATAAAGTCAAAATGGTTCTCTGGCCCTCTTGAATTTGGGTAATAGAACCCAATCTGGTATTTTTGTTGGTAAATGCAGCATAATAGCATTCTTATAATATTGTTGAAGTCAAATACACCAAAAAGTGTTGATTTTTATTTAATTTGGTCACGAAAATTAAAAATTTAGTAAATGTTTTATAAGTAATAAAATAGGTAAGTTCCTACTAATTGAGGTAGGTATACCTACCAAATCACAAAATTAAAAAAAAATACTGGATGTCTTTCTTTAGTCTAATAGAATCTATGTTTTACAATAAAGTCTGCCAAAATCCTATAAGTAAAAACTTATTTATGAAATAAGTAACAGTTGCCTTTAAAAATTCACTTGCATTTAGCTTGTACGCCTACATTTTCATCTTGTCTAAATTCAATGTTTTTATTTATCTGTAGTCAATCCTAACATTAATATAATCTGCCCTACAAAACCCTGTAATAAGCAATCTAAAGCCTTATCAAATAACCTCAAATCTTAATCTGCATAACATTCTGTCTTGTCTTTTAATTTAAAGGCTTGCTTACAGATAAGCTAAACTTCGACGATCGATTATAACTGACTTTCAACTTAAGTTAAAAAGTACTCGATTGAAGAAAAATAAGCAATCTGAGTGCACCTTACCTTAACATGACGTGTTTTCCAAGATTGATCCTGTCACGTTTTTAACGACTATTACCTACAACAAACAAATTAACAGGCTTCTACTATATTTTTGCCTTTTGGGGCCTGCCAATTCAATACACTCTCATAACCGCAGAACGTGAACCCCGATCTGCTTCTAGTGGTCATCTTTCAGGTTAATAGAGTATTTGCTATGATGATGTACACATTTCCTCCATCTGTCAATAATATAGCCACAGTACACCCTTAAACATCAGAAGCAACTTTCTAAAGCACACTTCCTATCATTATGGATCAGAAAATCATAACTAGCAAATCAGAAATATCCCTGCGTTACCGATTCAAATGACCACAAAGTCTTAGATTGTACACTAATTTGGCTAAACAATACGAATATCAGTCAGCGTTAGAATTTGGTGGTGATCACTTGACGCTTCTCTTCAATGACTCCGTTGGTGGTCGCCGGGTCGCTCTTCTCGCGAAGTGAGCTGTTCCTGATGCCGTAGAAGAAGTAGATGAGGTAGCCTGGAATAGACGGATGAAAGTTGTTAAAAGAGTTGAATAATAAGGTACTACACCTAGTTGAAATAAGGCTCACAATAGGTATAACAAGTTGACGTTATGGAAAACTATCTTCATAAACCAGCTGGTTTTTCTTGATATTATCTGATAAAGTATGCAACGACATTCTTTTTGTATACTTCAATTAAACTTCCTAAATACGCTTTTGAACATCAAAAGTTACAAGAAAAAAGAAAAATTAATTCTAGTTGTTTGTAACCAAGAAAACATTATATTGAGCGACAACATCAACAAATCTCGAGATCTTAAGCCTTCTCTGTACCTATATGTTATTTTATAACATACTAGGGATTTACTGAAATAGAATTGTTAAATGAAAGTGTTTAACTTACCAATGACGAGCCAGATGATGAACCGCACCCAGGTCTGGTAATCCAGCTGCACCATGAGATACACGTTCATGCAGACGCTCAGGTATGGCACTAGGGGGACTAGTGGCACCTGCAAAGTTATGGTGATTTAAGTGTTAGACGACATACATTATTGAATGTTTTATAAAATTATGACCCAGCATGACGACAGTGATTATTGGGTTCTCTGGTGTTTGAGTATCCATGTTCTGGTAGTTACCTACTGCACGCGAACCGGGATTAAGATTTTATGTAGAGTGAGCTCACGGATGTGTGGTGTAACATGAATTGATACAATAAGAACTTAGTACACAAGAGGAAGTCTGAAAGTGGCACTGGTGACTGAAATGTTGTGCGAAAATCAATTGTCATCGTATTGGCATGTGATACGGAGTAATGAGGAAAATGTCGTGAGGAACGTTTTGAGAATAAATGTCGACAGCTAAGTATAAGAGTAGAGGAAGACCAAAGAAACGATGGATGGACTGTGAGAAAGATGATATGGTTAGAAAGGGGGTGACTACCGAGAGGACCACTAATAGAGACGAATGAAAGAAGAAGACAGGTTGTACTGACTCCAAATAAATTGGGATGATGATTGGAATGATGATGATTTCTGCTATGCCTAGAATGAAATACAATAGTCAATAAACTTGTACTACACTCGCTTGCTAAACATACCGTGAAGGAGAGGTTCTCGACGCTGTTCCTGGGCTGGCGGTACAGCACCACCAGCAGCAGCAGCAGCACGGCGCCCAGCGCGCCCAGCGCCGGCGCCGCCTGCTCCCAGCGCAGCAGCGAGCACGTCGCCAGCGCCACCACGACTGGAAGCATAGGTAACATTCATTGGTTTATTAAAATTAAAACTCATTATTCTTAGTAAAACTCCAAAAAGACATCGGTGAAGGAAAAATCGTGGAGAAACCTGGAGTTAAAGTTAATGTAAGTCAGAAATCGCCAAACTGTCTTGAGTACGCTTGGGGATCAATGCTTAGGGCTTTATGAGAAGAGGCCTTTGCCCCTTGCACTTACAGAATATAAGGATGGTCCACTTGGCGATAGTGTAGGACAGTTGCGTGGGGTACTTTAGTCCCAGCAGGTTGAAGAGTTGCTTGAACACGCTGAAGGGAGTCTCCGGCGCTGGCTTAGTGGCATGCAGCTGGATCGATGACTCTTCTTCGTATCTGGAAGAGGAGAAAATATTGTTATACTTACATATAGTCTGCAGTTTTAATTTCCTAATATTCTTTGTTCTTTGTGCTCGAGTTAAGTTTTCATTTTATTTGTTGGTATATTGGCATGGCTGGCTGACATATGTATAACTAATTATTTAAATAATGTTCTGTGTCTCGTAATGTTTATATTACTTTGTATAAGTATGTATAGAATCAAGTCTATCCAACTAAACAGACAGCTGTGCTGCTGGGGAGTTTGTTCCGCTACTTCTTCTTCCCAGCTAAAGCACTAGGAAGTGGTGACGGGTGGGCGTTTTTGGGGGGACTGTCTTATGTATTTTGACGTTCGAAAAATGCTGATTCTCAGCCTAATTTGAATAAATGACTTTTGATTTGATTTTGATTTGATAATTAAAACTACTCTATTAAGTTCTATTGAGGATGTCACATCCATTTCACCCCTATCATGTGTTTGGACTACCATAAGTAGTCACCATCATCATTTCAGCCAAAAGACGTCCATTATTAGACATAGGCCTTCGCCTAGCTCCGCCACTTCGATCGGTTCTGTGCTTCTCTGATCCAGCAGATCACCTTGTGGGACGCCTTCCAACTCTTCGTCTTCCGGTACGCGTTCGCCACTCCGGAACCCTTTGGCTCCATCGACCATCAGTTCTGCGAGTAATGTGTCCTGCCCATACTACTTAAGTTTGGCAATTCTTTGGGATATGTCGGTTACCTAGATACAGAGTTGTGAATGAAAGTTAAATATTTACCTGAGTATTAGCACACTGGTAGCGACGATGGTGTAAGCTAGGAGGGTTCCGATGGACATCATATCAATCAGCTGATTCAGGTTGAACAGAGCCGCCATAATAGCTGGAAAACAAATTAAATTTATTGATTTATTTGTCGGGTAGTACGTTAACCATGTGTAACTATGTATTTTGAAACGTAAAGCTATTGTTTTTGCTTAACAACCTTGACTAATATTTCCCATGTAAAAACACGATTAAGTAGTATAAAAATATCTAGTAGGTAGATAACAACGTGTCTTGAAGTGGCTGGTTTATTGTCTTCAGCGTTAAATAAACTGATACTCAGACATTTTTGTGATGTACAAAAAACAAGTAGAACCAACACATTGGAAGTGCTTTGTACGAGTATATCTACATAAAGTATTTCAACATATTCATTTGTCTTTACCTACTAACACAACATTGTAAATTTGTGTTGTCAGGGAGCTATTATGTACCTAGGTAAGAAATAAATCGTAATTCGATCCAGTGCAGTGCATGACATACATGTCACGTTCATCGATGAGGCGATCCATATCGTCAGGTTTACGCCGAACGACTGAATTTAATTGCACCTTTAGAATTTGGGTGTAAATCTACCATCTACCTAGCCAGGGTTGCAGCTGTATACTAGTAGACAGCAGTATTTACTAGTTGTCAGACAGGTATGTAGATATCTGACAACCAATACACAACCTAGTTACTGCGCGATACTCTCTGAACATGAATCAACACGATTCCCCTTGGCAAGACTAGCTGTCAGACTTTCAAGCTTCTGACTAGCCGTAACTACTGTGAAAAATCCACGATGACAGCCAGACGCAACGGCTCCAGACACGGAGGGCACCGACCTAAGCAAGCGTAGCTTCCTATTTACCCGTAGGTACGGCTGGTACTTAGCCACAGCCCACACATTGAAAAATTTCTCGTACGTTTACCACCTTCAATGTATATTTACTACGTACTTATAGGAAACAAAAAGATAAGGAATTTGTGTTAGCAAGGTGTAACGTAAATAAATTATCTATGCGTAACGACAGAACAATCCACCAAAAGACATAAATACTAACCAGCCAACAGCCCACTCAACATGGTCGCGATCACAGGAGTCTGAGTCCTCTTATTGATGGCTGCCAAGGGCCTGAACAGCACACCATCGCTGCCCATGGCATACAGCACCCTGGGCAAGGGGAACATGGCGCCGAGGAGACTGGTGCACAACGCGAAGATGGCGCCGATGGTCACAATCCACTTGATGACCGGCAGGTTGGCTTCCGTGAACACATGGGGGAATGGCGCGTCGGCGTCCTGGGAGAGGAGATAGAATTTGTTTAGACGATTATAGCTGATTGACTTCGTACCTGGTCTAGCGATCACAAGCGCCACTGCTGAGCACGGGGTCCTGGTTTCGATCTTCTGTTTAAGCAGTCTTAATGGGCTTTTTGATTAGAAGTTTTTTAGTCGGCACCAGTTCGGAGTCTAGATCTGTTAATGGCTGATGGCAATAACCTCGGCCCCTAAATATTATATGGGACTGCGAAATGTTGGTGTTACTAACACCTCTGCATAACCCTTCGGAAAATACAGGCATACATGTAACAGGGGTACATAATGTAATATACTTAAAGCAAAAGTATCATATATGTTTTAAAGTCAACTGCGTAGTCAGCCTATAATATAAATTTCCCAATGCTGGGACACACGCATCCTCTCTTTGAGAGGGAACGGGGTCAGTGCCGTTTGGTGGACGTCAAAATCAAAATCAAAATATTTCATTTCACATAAACCTGCATGGGCACTTATGAAACGTCAGAAGCTAGTTGCACGTTTACAATTTGTCGCTTCCTATGGAGAAGAGCCGGCAAGAAACTCCACGGTTAATCTTTTAAAAATAATTGACTTTTACAATGTTTTCAAATTACAGTGATAAGTATGAGAGGACAGTGCAGGCCTGACAATAAGTACTAGGTACTTATTAAGAGGAATGAAGAACAAGAATAGAAAATCGTCTACAAATCTGGTCTGCAAGGCCTACAAAGTTCTCTCATTCACAATATTATAACAATCTACATAAATAAAATGAAATTATTTAAATCAAGATTTCCATGAGAATCACTAACATAGTCACATGTCGTCGAATCAACTGACCTGCAAATAGTACGGCAGCATCATAGTCAACACCGTTGCAATACTGAAGTAGGACACAAAGATGATGACCAAAGACAGCACGATGGACAGCGGGATGTCTCTCTTGGGGTTCTTGGCCTCCTCTCCGGTGGTGGCTACGCAGTCGAAGCCCACAAAACCGAAGAAACACTTGGCTGCACCGGCCATGATGCCTGCTACTCCCCAGGGTGCGAACCCACCAGCTCCTGCCTGGCTCTTGTATTCCTCGGGCACGTCTTCGATAGCGATCCTCCAATTGGCTGGGTTACCTGAGGAAGAAGAATGAGATTTTGAGTAGGTAGAATTTAATAAATTTTTGGGATGTTGCGGAACGGCTGAAAGTTGTTTGTGGCGGCTAGATCAATGAATTTGGAAAAGCCGAGGTTGACGAAGATGATTTACATCTGCCTAGGCTTTCGATCGGCTTCTAGTCTAAACGTATGCGGTTGAATATCAGTACGTATTATACATGGAGGGACTGCCTATCTAGCCTCCACAACCCAGTTACTGGGGATCGCGATACCTCTTGATAAGACTGGCGGGCGTTTACCTACACGTCTGGCTCTTCTAGATACCTACACGTGTGGATCTTGTATATATCCGTATTATAATCACATTCCTTGGTACCTGGATTACAAGTAAATGATGTGTTCTCCTATAATTGGAAACGCACACTGTATTTGTCTCTGCCCAATGTAAACTTGCATGTAATTGTGTAGCCTCTGTTGGAGATCCAATAAATAAACAAATAAACCTTCTCTCTAACTTTATCTAATCGACCAGTCCTTGAAGTAGATCCAATGGTCCGATGAAGTTACTTGAGCTCAGTCTGAGTGATAAAACTGTATTGTTGTACAAGTAGCTGATCCCTATCATATAGCACTGATAATAACTCATTGATAAATAGGTAAAGTGTTTAAATCGCCGTACCTCATCACCAAGAGATATAAATAGGTAGAAGATAATATAATTCTGGCTTTTGTGAAAAATTGTTTCAAAATATATTTTTTTGGCGAATCCTTATGTTGGTAGTACTCTGTATAATTTTCTAGCAAAGCCTTTCTTGATTTTGGTTTGACGATCAAAATAATGTTTATTAAATGTGTTGAAAAAATATCATCATTATTTCTCAATGTTCTGCCCGGTCCCTATATTGCCTTGAATACTGTCGTACTATAAATCGTTACAATCTGCTAATACCTGACACGGACAGTGATCCACCCAGAGCACGGGACCATCGCGTCTAGAAATGGCAGTTCTAATAAAATTCGTGGCGCCAAAATGTGTAGATCGCACAAATTCTGCTACGGAGCGCCACGCCATCGCCATGCCATTCAAAGCCGTCAGTTTATACAGGGTGTGACAGAGAGGCAAGTCAAAATTAAGGGTGTGGTACAGACCCTCAAATTGAACATCTTTCTCTATGGGATCAACATCGCAAATATCCTGAAAATATAATCAGTCGTCCCATACAATTGGGTTGATTAAGTATTGAAGTTTTGTACGGGACGACTCATTTTTTTTTCGCGTTTACAATGTTGGTTCCAATAGAGAAAGAGGTTCAGTTTAATGATCTGTACCACACCATTTATTTTTACCATAGCTTTCAGATAAACCTCTGTTATTTGTGGCGTAGTGTTAGTAAACGGCGACACGTATGGTTTGCATGGAAAGTGTTTACAAAGCCACTTCTAGCAGCGAGCGCCGAGGCTTCTCCGTGCTCTGTGGTTATCCATTTTTCTCAATTGACTCTCATCCGTGGAAGATGTTATAAATAGCTGATAGTTAGCAGGATCTCCATCTAGACAGGAATTGTTTAATGGACACACGTGGATGTCCCGTTTACGATGTTCATATTACCGTCGTATAGTCAACAGCACACTTTAACTACTAAAACCAACCTTAGTGCTGAGAAGAAAGAGGCTGTTAATGTCAATGTCAACGTGTTGTCAAGGACGTGCCTGGATGTGTGTGAATCACACGCAAGTAGGATATGTAACTTAATATTTACAGACAAATGACACATGAAAAAACTATCTAGTCCGGTGGGTCTGGTTCCTAAATTACAGAATCTTCAATTTATTTACACGACTCGTGTTTTTTATGCTCATACAGACATAGAACACACAGGATATTAATCTCAAACCAAAACAATGCACGGAACAATGCAATCATTTAAAGGCCAAAATAATAAAAACAATTTTAACCAATTTGTCAATCCACTGAATGTCTTGATGTTGAATGGATCATGTACCGAAAATTTTACAATCCGTTCATTGTAATTTTGCCCTCTGATATAACAGTGACAGTGGCAACTCAACAGCCACCTTATAGTAACGAGAATAACACGACGAACACGAGTTTAAGTTGTCAATTTTGCATTAAAAACTGAACCTCGCTCCGAATGAAGTTACCTAAACAAAAACGAGCTAGAAGGTTTGGGCTTGGACTAAAGGTAAATCTCGTTTAGTAATAAGCCGGATAACCTTTAGTTATATGTTTTGTGAGATATCCTAAAGATAAAGATCTACTCACTCTTGACGGCTCCAGCGATGATGACGATGATGACTGTGACCAGGTTCAGTGCTGTGAACACGTTGTTGAGCTTCGTTGATTCCTTAACACCAATACCCAGGAGAACTGGAAGCATACGAACATGATCCTAAAGTAAGTACACGTTCAAACGATAGATACTGTTTTACAGGGAAATCAGACCTGCTAGGTACAATCAAGTAAAATTAATAGCTTAGCCTAAGGACTGCTGGGCACGCCACGGTAGCGGTGGTAAGTCTCCTCTTTGAGGAGTGGCTTGAGAGGCGGCATGGCGTCCTCACCTTCCACCTGACGCAGGTCCTCACCGGACACGGTTGTTTTGGGAGGTTCCTGTTTCGCATAAGGCGGGAGGAAACGCCCGGGTGTTTCCATTGCGAAGATCGCCCTAAGGACACGGTGGAGCATAAGGTGGAGGTCTGCCTGGCTTGGGCAGAGCACCGCCATGTCCTCGTGGAGGCGATCGGCGGCGGCGATCTCTCGCGTCCAGTCCTGGTCCAGGCCATGGTACGGAGCGAGAGTGCATGGTAAGCCGTCACCTCCTTCTGCGAAGCAGTAATGCTCGCGAAGAGGGCGTCGCACGTGAGGGAGAGGCAGTATATGCGCCCTCACGGCTGTAGTCGCCGCGGGAGATGCCTTGGGCGTCGGGAATCCTAGGCTGATTCCTGGCCACCGTAGGTGCGGGCTTGCGGACGGCGAGTAATGGGTAGCTCGTAATGGGTGTCCGGTATGGACCAAGCCCGGGTCGACGGCGCGTTGTATTCCACGTGCGCCTCAAAGAGATGTCAGCACCAACTGGTGGGGTCCACAAGGTCCGATGCCTGCCAGGGGTGCGGGTTGTTCGAAAGAGATACCGCAGCCCATGGCACACAGGCAACTGAGGGAACACGGGTGGGTTTTAGTCAGTAAAAGTCTGACACGCCCTCCTGCTCCACCCAGAGCGGAAAAAGTTATTTGATGGTTTCCCACCCCAAAAAAAAAATACCCAAAGGACTGCAGAAAGTATATTTTTCAGTCTAATAGCCGTGGGCGATAAGAACTAATTTCTTCGCCTGTTAATCATCAATTAATTGATGATGCTCTTCAGTCAATTACAATTGACACAATCAAGATTAATATGTAGGGTCTTGGAGAATATATCTGAAATCAAAATAACCTTCATCTTTTTTAGAAAGATTTTGAGAAATAACTAAACAGCACACTCACCAGTAATAAGCAAAACAAGCGCAAACGCAAAGAAATCCGGATAATCAGCCATGAACGAAATGTTGATGGGAGCAGCTTCCGTCATAGCCCTGGCCATGGAGTTGTTGCACAGGCTATCGATGTACAAGGCCATGCCTTTTGCCACACTAGCTGTTCCGATGACGTATTCCAGAATGAGATTCCAGCCGATGGTGAAGGCTATGAACTCCCCAACACTGACGTAGCTGTAGACGTAAGCGGAGCCAGCTTTGGGGACGCGGGATGCAAATTCGGCGTAGCAGACACCTGGAAGTTGGAAGTAAGTTTTTAGAATGCTGTCTATGTAAGTATAGAAGAAAAGTGAGGTTTGTGGGGAAAATAAAAAACACTCGTTATTACTTACCTACTACGTAACACACTCACGGTAGGAATGGTTTTAATTTTGACATTTCAATAACATTCATTGCGTTCTTTACGTTCTTGCTTTCTTTATTGTTGAGCAGACAGACGACCATATATGACTCAATGAGCAATATCCTTCAAAATGATTTAGATTGTGATTAATAGTGTGTTACGAAATTATTATAATTTTATTAGGTATTTTAATTTAAATCCATTTTCTGGCGTCCACCACATTACCATGCTACATAATTATGATTATAATTAACCTATCACAAAACTTTCAATTTATCTTTCTAATGTGACCTTATTTAAAATGCGCTGTAGCATTAAACATAATATATCGCCCTTATTTATAAACGTTGCTTAAAGTTAAGTAATAATAGCGTCTGTTTAACCATTCATTTTTGACGTTTAAATATCAATTAACTTTAATCATCGTCTATGAATATAACATTCATAGATAGCAGGTACAATTTTTTACCAAATCTTAGACACGTTTTTGCAGTTGTAGTTTTTTGTAGCAATAAGGGCGTGGCCACATGTATACGGTGCCGTATACGGTGCCCCGCGGGCACAAGGCAGCAACCATCGTTCAGTTTTTGCTTTATATGGACCGCGAAAGACGTATTATTCTGCTTCTCTTACTAAGGCGACGAATAAAGAAAAAAGCCGTATAGTACCGCGGTGCACCGTACACGGCACCGTGCTGCGGCACGACGCCGCGCCGTCCCCCGGCAGAGCGGCGCCGCACAGTGGGCTGAAACGGGCCGGTAAAGGACTTGGCATTTTTTTTTTTTAAGTTTCTTTTTCTGAAATTTTAAATATTGTGTTGGATTTATCTATCAATTATAAGTAATTATTTCTACGAGGGTCGTTCAGATAACTTAGTATTTTCGGAGTTATAAATATCCAAAGTAATTTTTGTATGAAGCAAAAGAAAAAAATGTGAAAATCTCGAAATTCTCAAATTTTCTCAAAGAATTGACTCTACATATGCATAGTACGTATATTTGTCCTATTTTACCGCCTATTCTCGGGTTGCGATTTTCTGCGATTTGGTCGCAATTTCAAATTTTGTTCTCTATTCCACACCACCATAGAGGTTAAGAACTAGGCGGGTTTTTTTTTATGTAGTGGTCTCCCCTTTAGGCCTAATCCACTAAGGACTAATAAAATAAATAAATAAATAAGTAAAAATCACAATCACTACTGGCCACTGCACTGTTTTAATTTAATCACTGTCAAGGGTATCCACATTAACGAATGCAAAATTTTCGTATTCGTCATCATCAAATGTTTCCGCTTGTTCAATTACTAATAAACTTTGTGCTTCTACTGACAAAGTTTTATGTTTTCTGCGAAGTTTGTGACGTTTCGCTGAGATGAGTGGATCAGAGCTGGTCAATAAATTATTTAAAATGTCTTCATTTGTAGTTTTTCTACTGCATTTCCTGGAATGGTGTTGGCGGTACTTACGAAAGTCTTTATTTCTAGCTTCAGCAGCTTCTTCAGATAGCTGTCCAATTGGTATTAGACCAAAACTTTCAATAATAGCTGCACCATGCATAAGAACTTTATGAACACTTGAAGGCATATAATACCAGCTATATAATTCCAAATACAGTTGCATGGTCACTTGAGCATATTCGTGAAATTTCGCTGTGTCAATGTGGTAACCTGATGAAATTGCCTCTAAAATGATTGCAAATCGCCTTATTAATTTTTCACTAACACCAGTTATCTCAGCAGTCATGTTTGGATTTGCAAAAAATCTTCTAGCAGTATTTCCGTCATTCGTGGAGCCGTGCCCTTGTTTAACAACATCAATCAGAAGTCCCATTCTATTTTTAAAAGCGTCTTGTATGTCTTTCTTTCTTCTTTCCATGATGCACTTGTTGTCTCCCTTTACTGTCCATGTCTGTATCGTTAATCTGTAGGCTATATGCAGAATGCATTCCATCATTCGTATCCAGGGATGCAATGATGACAATCCGTATTTACACTCTTATCCCTTGATTCCCGGAAATAAGTCTCAAAACAAATTACGTCATACCTACCTATGGTGGTGAAAAATGTCGAACATTGTTTTTTTTTTAAAGAACTAAGTAGGTATTGAGGTTTTCAGGCCGTTAAGTATACATTATTTTCAATTTCAATTTAATTGGAATAAATTGCTTAACTAAAATAACATGACTCTTCATACAAATTTGATATGGCTATATCTCCGAAAGTACTCGTTAAACTAAAAAAAGTCAAAGAATAAAAACGTTTTAAATTTATGCCTAGATACCAAAAAAATACATTTGATCTCTTAAGACCCAACCTTGTAATCCCAGCCCACTGTGCGCCGTGCCGCCACACGGCGGCCGGCGCCGCCCCGTGGACATGTGTCCACGGCCTAACTGTCTGGCTTTATATTTTATTTTAGCTACACACTTAACTACAAATAGTGTTTTTGTTAAGAGTATATATACAGGTTGTGGCGTAAATAATGGATAACCCTGAAACTGTCGATTGGCTAGATTATCATGTATCATTTACCCCACTTATATCGCCATATGCCTATGGATGATCAAATTATTGATTTTTTATATAAAAATCGTACTGAATCTTACAAAATCAGCTACCATTTCTACAATTGGTGATTTTTTCTCGTTAGGTTTTTTTTATGTCACTCCTGAATATTTGTATTATCAGATCAGTATCAAGATTTTTTATTACATTCTAAGATAACATTGCAAAAAATAATTGTTCTCAAATTTTAAAAATTTTTCTAAGGAATTATGCAATATTGGGCCCCTGTATCGAAAAAAAATCATTCATGGGCATATATTATTATGGCAATATAAGTGGGGTAAGTAAATGATAAATAATAATCTGGCCGATCGGCAGTTTCAGGGGTTACGCGACACCCTGTATACTATATGTAGACGTTTCAATGACTTATTATTATCCATCATTGTATCTTGTACAGGTACCTACCTACTTGAGTTTTTCATGATCATAAAATATTATGAATTATCTACGTCCATTGTCTGTTGAGTATTATATACCAAGTAACAAATACTTCATACTTCTTGAGTATTATTAATACCTACTTAAAAATGTATGCAAATCATTGAGATTGTCTACAAGATTACTTTATCAAAGGGTTTATGTGCACTCTTTGGTGCTATCACTGCTTATCACTAAGAAAACTCTTAGCCGGCCATCATCATCAGAATATCGGTACCTAACTGATGGACATAGTGGATATAAAGCTATAAAGATCCATCTCGGCAAACAGATTGGCTATGTAAAATGATGTTACCTGTAGCAACAGATTATAGCGACAGCCATTGAAATACAGTGTCCTCCAAAAGTTCGTTGACATTTCTCTACATAAGAAGTTGAATTAGTCAACAGAAATGTTATACATTTCAAATATTTGGAACTAGAATTTTAAATCATAATGTAGCATACAGCTGAAATGGAAAAATATCAACTAACTTTTGGAGCGCACTGAACCTCCTCCTAGTGCTGTGATATTCTGGTTGATTTGAGTTTTTTAAATGTTGCCCCACACTAGGAATTTCTCCTGTATTGTGGGTGCGTTTACAAACATTTAAACTCACATACACAAACAGCCGTTTGTATGTAACACGTTACTTTTGAGAAGCGTCGTGGAAGATGGGCGCATAGGAGGCAAACTCAGTTAGGGACAGTTCTGTCTATGGACAATCATGCTAAGCACGGTTTGAAACTTTTCGACACTTGTGACAACACAAATAGCCAAGTTTTTATCTGAGACTATTCAGATTGCCATAGAAACGCTAAGACAATGTTTGAATACGGCTTGCAGCTGCTACATTACTATGTGAAACCCAAGGGAGTGATATGAAGATTCGAATGACGTTATATTGCGAAGCACGCTATTTTGAAAAACTTTACGAGTGGTACGCCAGTTCGAAAACACTATATCGAATGACGTTTTCGCGAACACGCTGATTCGAAAAACTGTTTAAATGGTACGCTAGTACGAATGTCTTGGTATCGAAATCTACAGTTGCGAATAACATATTCCAATCTGAATTTGTCTGGGGATCGAACTCGCGACCCAGTGGTTACCAAGAACTACCTACACTACAATGATAAAACGGACACTGAGCTAGTTGCCTATACCACTAAGTCTAAATGATTAATATGAATACTAATTATGATTTAGCTATGTATCCCTAGCATACTTCTCGTTTTGGCTTGATTCAGAAAGCGGTACTCCTGGACACGGCTCGCATTGTTAGGAGGTTCCTCTCTCTGGAGCCCTGGCCGCCGGTAGCTTGGACCTTGTTCCCGATACCGGTGGGCTACTATCTTTTATATTTTTAATTGTTTTTATATCTTTATACTAATATTTAAAAATGTAATTTATATGTGTTTTAAATACAAATACTCACAGTACCTACCTATTTATTATAATCCAATCACAACCATAAATTAATGAAGGCTGAAAATTTTAAAAATTAAATAAAAATCCCTTAATAATTATTAGGTGTAATTCATAAGAGCTGTAGATTTTAATACTAGCTACGGCTACGGCTATATTGAGTTGAATCTACCATTTCTCATCGATATGAAAATCTTGTTACTTTTGGTAATGAGTACCACCTATAATTTTGATTTGTTGATTTCTTTGTTGATTATCTACTATACATAAGGAAATTAAAAAGTTATCTTAAAATAATACTTTTCATTGCTCTTGTTTCCCAAACCCAATACAAAGATAAGGCTTTATCGGGGTCGCGAGTTCGATCCCCAGACAATTCAGATTGGAATATGCTATTCCCAACAGTGGATTTCGATACCAAGACTTTCGTACTAGCGTACCATTCAAACAGTTTTTCGAATCAGCGTGTTCGCGACAATGTCATTCGTTGTAGCGGTTTTCGACTTAATGTGTTTTCGAACTGGCGTACCACTCGTAAAGTTTTTCGAAATAGCGTGCGTCGCAATAACGTCATTCGAATCTTCATATCACTCCCGAAACCCAAGGTACCTACACTCCTAAAAATCGTTTCTAAATTAGGTAGGTACTTGCTGATTGAAACAAAATGTCAGCAGGTCAGCTATGAGGAAGCGAATGATTTCCTTTTAATAGTACGTCACATTATATTCGGCCATGTTCACGTATGTTCAGTCAATCAGTGGGGACAATGGATAACCTTGTGAAGGGACCGTTCTCAGGCCGTTCACTCTTGCATAAGACAAATTACGAGTTTATAATGATTTTAATAGGCATTAAGAAATACGCATTCATGGGTTCTTTCTTATATTACTTATATTACTATCAAATTAAATTCCCCAAATATACGTATTTACAACGTATATTTGGGGAATTTAATTTGATAGTAATTATATGAGCAGCTATAATAATATGCGTAGTAGCGATAGCGAGGACCTAGTATTTAAATTATGCATTAAACGCACACTATGTAGACAAGCATATTATAAGTTAGATGATTATATTGTTGATAAAAATGCTTGGCTTAATGCTGGTCCGACTCCACAGGCACCTGGGCCTGCTATTTAAAATGTTCATATTTGGAAGAGATGCGTGCCTTTTTTATGTTTTCTGACATTATGAACATTTCTGTTCCTATTATTTTTATTTTCTGACATTACGAATAACTTTTTATTTTTACTCAATCAAGTATTATTTATTAAAATTTCAAAAGATTATTATTAAATCAATCAATCAATTGATTATTTTTCTTTCTTTTTGGAAATCAAATTTTATTAATTTCTCAAATACATTGCAAACTATATTTATAATAACTATATAATTTTGTATAATTTAGAAGCATTTTGTTTAAACTTTGTAAATGTGAGTACCATGCATCCATATAATAATTATGTTGTTTTGATGTACGTTGACTTGAAAAAGCGTGGCACTTGAGAGTATGTCATGCTCACTTAAATGTCTTGCTGATGGTGGCGCGTGTGTTGGATCATTCGGTTCCCTACAAAATGGTTGAGCTGGATGGTGCTGATCCACGCGTCAAGTTCGTGAACGGGCGCCGTCGGTTGAGACTGGTCATCTCCTAACTTCCATGGCTAATTTTAAATCTTATAGTTAGAATTGTTTTTTTTTTTTCATTGTTCTCACATATAGAAGCAACAAGAATAATGTTCCCAAGTTTTTGTACTACTTAACATGATTAAAAAGAGTGTCCATGGAGTTTCTTGCCCGTTCTTCTCCATGGAGATCTACGTTTTGGAATGGGCAACTAGCTTCAACTTTCCAACTGGTCGACTTTTTGACAATTCAAAAGTGCCTGTAAATGGTTTAATTGAAATAAATGCTTTGAGTTTGAGTTTGAGTAGCTTATTAATGGTAATCTAAATTGACCTGGCCCAGAATTTAGCTAAGACTTAGGCACCTTCAGTAGTAATACATTTATACAGGCTGACATATGTATGACTAATTATTTAATTAATATTCTGTGTCGCGTAATGTTTATATTACTTAGTCTATGTATGTATAGAATCAAGTCTATCCGACTAAACAGACAGCTGTGCTACTGGGGAGTTTGTTCCACTACTTCTTCTTCCCAGCTAAAGTACTATGAAGTGGTGACGGGTGGGCGTTTTTGGGGGGACTGTCTTATGTATTTTGACGTTCGAAAAGTGCTGTTTCTCAGCCTAATTTGAGTAAATGACTTTTGATTTTTTGATTGTATCTTTCATGTTTCCATGGTATGGAAACGAAACTGGGGGCCGATTCTACTAATTTGCAACGTTACACGTTAAACTGTGTTTCCACAACAGTTCGATTTCGATCGCCGTTCGATAGTTACATAAAAAGTCATTCTACTATTTTATAAGCAAAATGGAAACTAAACTTAAAACGAATTGCAACTGAACTGTAGCGGGAACACAGCGGGTAACCCGCGTTACCAACATTCCAAAATAATATGTTTTATTAATACCAAAAAGAAAAAAGTTGAATCTAAAAATGTTACTAAACACGAATATGTGGCACTAAAAGTATTTTCTATAATTAAAAGACATAATGATCATAATTTTATCATTAACTTTGTCCTATAGTAAACGTCACGCTCATGTTCGATTTTGTTAGTAGAATAGGTTTTGACATTGTTTCAATCGATCGTTGGCGTAACTAAAACGTAACCGCAGCAGTGTCGCAGCTGGACCGTTGTTCATTTTAGTAGAATGCGAAAACGCTTAAAAGTGGTGATTCGGTTGCGGTTCTATTGCGTTTTTTTAACAAATTTGTTAGTAGAATCGGCCCCCAGGTTAGATTGAAAGCCGACCCTAACATAGTTGAGGAAGGGCTAGGCAAATGATGCGATATGGAAATAAAATTTAGATTCTAGCTGGACTTTATAAGTCTTCTTCGCAGCGAATGAACTTCAAATACCGTGACCTTATAATATGTATGTTCTTGTAATTAATCCTCAATTTACAGGTGATCTGGCCCATCTTGTTACTGGTGCCATTTGTATTATGCAAATACCTCATGAATTTCCTTTAAGGTGAACCTAGTCCACATTTTTTGCATACAAACTTCGGGAGTGTTTTACTCCACTGTCTGACATGGCACATCCAAAGTAAAATATGATATCGTTTTGTCTCATTATTAATATTATCTGTACGGAAATAGAATACTAAAATAAAACCTCATAAAAAATATAGGAGCCAACAAAGATTAGTTTTTCTTGCTAATTGTACTTAACTTTGGGCGTGTTTAAGTAATAAAAGAAGTGTAAAATCTCCAAAACCAAGTCGGTACCGACAAATTTCAATTATCGAAAAGTTCAATAAACTTTATGCATTGGCTTTTTCATAAAACCCGATCTTCCAAAGGACTTTTCTTAATTTTTTCGCGATTATTTTTACAATAAATGATCCTGCATCTCACTCAATAACGTTGTGCGTGTACTGGTCATCACTGATTCTATCTCTGTCGGACACGCAGCCTGGTGAGACAGCGTGATTTTTAGCCAGGCCCACCAGTGAGTTCGAGTCCGCGGCTAGGTTCCCCTTAATTTTCATTTTCTTTCGTACCGATGATACGTCTTGTCAAAATACTTGGCTTAGTAGGAGGCCACATCGCATCAGTGCCGTTTGTATATCCTCTGAACAGCAGCATCCTAGTTGCGTTACTCACTAACAATCAAAATCTGAATATTTTTCAAAGATAGTGCTAATCCATTCCATAAGGTTGCAGAAAAATGTCTGCTCAAGAACGTAAATAATGCAATGAATGTTGTTAAACTGTCATAATGAAAGCCATTGTCACTGTTAGAGTGTTACGCAATTATCCTGCAGGCGTAGAGATTTCTCTAAATGCTGGTGAATACGAAGTCCATGAAAAACTTACCAGCAAAAGCAGACGCAATAGCAGCAACCAAGAAGCTAATACAGACGGCGGGACCAGCGACAGTCTTAGCGACCGCTCCCGCCAGCACGTAGACCCCCAAACCGAGGGTGCTGCCGACGCCCAGGGCCGTCAGGTCTAGGAGGCCGAGGCATCTGTCCAGCTGTGTGGATGTGTCGCCGTCTTCCAGCTGCTTGCAGCGACGTAAAGCGTTGAATATCCGACCGCAGCCCATCTGGAAAGAAGATATATGGTTTGAGCCATGTTTGATCCCATAAGAATTCATTCATTTGCTAACATGGGAATATTAAATAAAAACTAGATTAACGAAGTGAGGTGGTGATTTTAAGCGATAAGGTAATTAAGACTCATCATGACTAGCTCTCGTAATTTAACTGTGAGGACTCTCCTGTACCGATATCTTTTCTTACAGGACATAATAACAGGACGCAGGGAGCGATCCTAAATATATAAGATAAGGGGTCTCAATATATTTGAAATCACTTGTGTAATGTGAAAATGTAAATATTTACAGAGAAAAGTTCTGAATCCTATGGTCACTAAGTTTGAGTATAATTTCACAACATTCACATAAACTATAACGAGTTCTATTGATTACGTACTAACTAAGTATAAACATGTTAATGAGATGAAGCAAATAGTAATAACCAAAATGCTTCAGTCCAGAAACGAATTTACTTCACTCATGCATGTACAAATTTTATTAATCTTTTAAAAACCGTAACTCATTCGGTTTGACGAAATAACAGTCGTCTCCTCCTAAAGGAAAATTAAACCGGTACTTACATAACAAAATACCAGAGAAAATGCACGCCTTTGATTAATTGGAAATTTAATTGCTCACATGAGTAGTTCAATAACAAACTCTATATACATACATAAATAATTGAAGTTTTATTTGCAACTAGCTTTTGCCCGCGACTTCATACGCGTGGACTTTAGAATCAAGTAGATAATCATTTTTTTTTAATAATATTATATAGCCTATTTTTTAAGTAAGACCTCTCGGAATACATCATTGAAAACTGCATTCAATTCCATGCAGTGGTTTTTGCGTGATGCGGTAACAAACATACAGACAGACAAAAATTCTAAAAACCGTTGTTTTGGTTTCTGTTGCTCTAATAAAGACCCCCCTGCTATTTTTTCTTCAATATCTTTAATGTACAGACATCGGCCTGTTACAATTTTATTAAATGTATAGATTATGTAAAGCCTAATATTCCATATTTATTGAGAAATATAAGGAAAAACTGGAATTCAGCATATAGGTACTGCATTTTTATCATCATTTATTCATTAGCTAGATCGAAGCAAATGATGGTCTCTATGTCACCAATAACTTGTTAAAATGATGGTCTCTATGTCACCAATAACTTGTTAAAATGATGGTCTCTATGTCACCAATAACTTGTTAAAATGATGGTCTCTATGTCACCAATAACTTGTTAAAATGATGGTCTCTATGTCACCAATAACTTGTTAAAATGATGGTCTCTATGTCACCAATAACTTGTTAAAATGATGGTCTCTATGTCACCAATAACTTGTTAAAATGATGGTCTCTATGTCACCAATAACTTGTTAAAATGATGGTCTCTATGTCACCAATAACTTGTTAAAATGATGGTCTCTATGTCACCAATAACTTGTTAAAGCTTTGCTGTAGTGTGGCCATAACCACCTTCGCTTATTAAACAAGTTATCATCATCTGCCCAACTACGTTGAAGTAGCCTTCCAGTCTAACCGGATACAGCTGAATACCAGTAGTTTACTTGAGGCAACTGCCTATCTGACTTCCACAATCCAGTTACTGGGTACGGTAAGACTGGTTGTCAGATTTACGGGCTTCCGACGACCCGTCACGACTGTCCAAGATCAATGCTGCCAGGACCGAGGCACGAAGGGGTCTTGGCATGTAAATACTCATATGGTCACCATTCCACTGGGTCACCGTGGCAACCGTAGCTTAACCTGATCGATCGAGAAGTCTCTACATATATCAACTCCATATATTTGTCAAGGAAAAAATGTTTAACATATCTATCGATTTTTTGTAAACTACATAAAAATATATATTATTGCAAATACCAGATTCATCTTAGCTGTGAATTATTTCGTCACGACTAATATTCTTCTCACGAAGATTAAGATATTTTGTAGAGGTTATTTATCATCAAAAAGTCAAAAAGGCGTAAATATGTCATTCTATTGTTTGCAGTCATGCCTGAGTAGTTTACAATGCAAGACTAATCAACCGCAAATGTTATGTTAAGTAATTGGCTTCTTGTAATTAACACTTCTCATCTATGTTTAAAGTAACTTATAGCAAAAAATTGCGATTTTGTTATGTTATGGATGAGCCAGAGTGGAAAATATAGAAAAGCCGTTATCAACATAACATTTCGATGTAATAATCGAAGAAGTGCTGTTCAGGCGTAATAAATCCATGCTTTTAGGTACCCCGGAGGGGAGACCCTAGATCCTAGTCCCTACGTCCCTAGGTTATTAGTGATGTTCTTTAGTAAGGTCAGGTACGTAGTATTCGCAACCGCAATGTATGAATGTAAATGAGGCAAAAGTAGTAGGTATACAGGGTTATTGGTTAAGCCGACCTGGATCCTTTAAGGGGTTGCAGTTTCCATAATTCCTGACTGATTTCACTATTAAACATCGTACCCCAAACTTAACCTTTTCCAAGATATGGGACTTTATGGTTTAAAAAAAATATTGCCGATTTTTTGTCTATCGGCCTATTTTTTTTTGGGTATTTTGCCTCCAATTTATTTGTCTTTGCAATATGTGTGTAGTGGCAAGTTGCTATAATATTCTAAACACTAAAACTGCAGTTAAATGAACAAACTGGGTCGTAGTAGACGATTGATAGTTATAAATTGAAATAAATTCGTAAAAAATATTACTTTCTTTCCAAAATATTCAAAAAAAGTCTATGACAGTTATGCTGCAGATGTGCTTAAAAATATTTACGTTTCATTAGCTATCCAACAAGGTATAACAAGCTCGGAAATTATCAAATTTCTTAGAAAAAAACTTTGATGAAAGGCTCTCAAGTCAAGGTTAAGTTTGGGGTACGATGTTTCATAGTGAAATCAGTCAGGAATGATGGCAATTACAACCTCTTAAAAGATCTAGGTCGACTTAACCTGTAACCCTGTATAAGGATTGGTGTAGATGGCGTTCTGTAGTTTCTGCGTACCTGGGAAGAAGTCGCGAGTTTATGTATGTATGTATCCATACTACCTAATATAATAAATGCGCAAGTAACTTTGCCTGTCTGTCTGACTGTTACCTACCTTTTCATGCCTAAATCACTGAAAAGATCCTTAGGAAACTTGACAAAAAAAGTAGCCTTGGATCTGGAAAAGGAGATCGGCTATTTTTCCTCTTGGATTTGTATTAAAAATTATGAAATACAAAATACACGCTGATGAAGTATGAAGTAGGGGGCAAGAGCTAGTACCTAATCTATAAATGTTAATAGAACGGTTCTGTGTGACATGCACAGACATCGTTTGTGTCATTAAAATTGGCAAATTCACGTATTCTGCCAAACTTGGCCTAATTGACATCTATATTGATATAGTGACTATTTTAAATGTATTTAAGGCAACCATAATCCTTAGTATACAGCTGCCGAAGACACCTGGGCTCTTCAGGTATACCGCAAAAGGTGGAGGAATTTTAATGTTCCATCCGGTCATTGCTTCGTCCAGCCCTTACGTCACCGCCCAAGTTGCGAGTCTATCGCATCTGAGTTTTTGGACGGCATCACCAATATTTTTGGTTTATGTATCTGTTATGTAGGTACGCAGGGACACATGTGAAGCTACTGACAGCTAAAAGCACAGTGTTTAATTCTTAAGTTAGAGCAGGGTAGGGACGCAGCCCACGCACACATACGTAATGTTGACACACACACATATATAACAGTATCTATGTCCTTACTGGGTATTAATATAGATTCACAGAAGCTGCCTACATTAGCCGAGTCTAATCCGTATATCCACCTAAACCGTTCTGTTTCATTGCTCCAATATAAACACGTGCGTAACAATACTGCTTCTAATGCATTGGCCGCGATCATGATGTCAGCACATTGTGCGACTCGCCCTTGACCGTGACGTAGTGGCATTGTAGTATACATGGTCATAGTAGAAAACATTTGGTATAGTGTCGAACGTGGTATTTATAGATTGTAATGCCATAGTTACAGATTTTTAGCAAAAGCATGACATTCTTTCATAACCCTATTCTTCATTATCCATCCTTCCTGGATACGGAAGGCGTTGTGACGCGGTCTGGCAGAGGCCTTTGTTTATATCCAGTAGTTTGGGAAATCATCAAATAACTTCTCCCGCTCTGGGTGGAGCAGGAGAGCGTGTTAGACTTTTACTGACTAAAACCCACCCGTGTTCCTTCAGTTGCCTGTGTGCCAGGGGCCGCGGTATCTCTTTCGATCAACCCGCACCCCTGACAGACATCGGCCCTTGCCGGCCCCACCAGTTAGTGCTGACATCTCTAGTGGACTGTGATAGGCTGAATTGATTGATGTACGGCCTTATTACAAAACAAACTTAGTGATCAAGCCGTTTTTGAATCTCAAACTTTATTACGGCTACGTTAACTGATTTTAAACCCAAGAAAAAAATCTCTATTTTATTTTAGTCTATTTCAGTCGGATTAAAGGTTCCCTGATGGCTTAGATCTCAAGTGCATATGCGGCACCTCCCCACAGACAATGGCTCACCTTCCATCCTGCGCTGCATGCCCTGTTACTTGTGCATTTGTCGATCTTATGACTGCGTCAGTGAGCGTAGTTCGGCTGAATTTAGGGCCAAAGATGTTTGAATGTTTTGCCATCTATACGCCAGAACAAGAATAAAAAAACTCGCTGTAAGGCACAGTCAGAATTGAGGTATGGGTGTAGGTGACTCGGCCAGAGTTCGAACTCTGAATTTGAATTCTTTTTGTACTAAGACGGTTATAGTTTATAGTCCATCTAGTGATATTAGCCCGTAGGCTAGATGACGATCGGCGGCCTCCTAATGACCGCTGTATCAGTCGGATGTCAATTTGCAATAATCACAGGTGATCGTAGTTTGTTTTTATTTATTATGCAGGAAGTCGCCACGAGGCCTAATCCCTGACACAGGGATGCCAATTTACCCCTTCGGGACTAGATCTAGCCCTTTTTCTTCTTGTTCAGCCCCGAATATAATGCCCCCCCTAGCCCGAAATCTAGCCCAAAATATGATCGTCATTCAAAATCATAAATACTGCTATACTTATGAAATCCCAGAGGATCTGTTAAAGAAAATTGGATCTAAAGAAAAATATACATTTATTCTGAACAAGGCTGCGCGCAATGAGGCCCAACCCCAACTGTCAACGTCGTCGTCAGCGCAAAATTAATTAGATGAAGGTTTATCTGATGAGGACTACGACTTCTGAGCTGCTTCTAATAAGCAAAGTTTTATTATTAGTATTTGGTAATCTTGTAGATAATTTTATGATAAACAAAAAAACTATTGAAAATCTACACAGTATCTAGTTATCTATGCAAACAATTACCTATCCTAATTTTATTTTGTTGCAATCTAGCCCTTTTTTTGGATTTTAGGGCTAATCTAGCCCTTTTTTGAACTCGATTTAGCCCCAAAACCTGGCACCCAGTTGGTAACACTGCCCTGACATTATAAATTGCTAACTCAGTTATCCCCGATTTTTAAACCACCATCAAGGTTCTGTCCTACTCTCATCTCTTTACAACAAACTTTTAGTCAACTCACACGGACGTAATAAAATCGCGGCGGGATTTGTGCGCACTGGTTTTCTTCTCTCGGTGTCAAACTGAGCATTGAGGAACTCACCAGAGTGCATATCAGTGCGTCGAAAATCAAACTGTGTGTTTTACTGTTCGACTTTAAACTCTCAGCTCTAAGCAGTGCATTAAATAAATATACTCGTATATATGTTACCGGCCAAATTCAGGCCAAACTAGTTTGTCCTGGGCCAAACTGGTTTATTGAGCCGGGGCACGCCGATTAAATGGGTTAGGTTAGGTTAGGTTAGAACTGTGATCAAAAGCGCGCGAGTCGAGCGAGCGAAGCGAGCGTCGCCGCGGCAGCGGCCGGCGAGCATTACTTCCAAAGGCTGTTAACGAAATGGCTAATTAACCTAGTTGGCTGCGACATATCACGCGTAGGATAAGTCTGTTTGGCCTAGGACAAACTAGTTTGGCTTGAAATTGGGTTTGGCCGGTAACATATATAAACATTTGATAGTCCAACCCATTCGGCGAGAAAATTCCCGCCGGGGTTTTATTAGGTCCGAGTGGAGGTCGACTATGATGAAAAAACAGCTGTTTGAAACGTATCTAAAACAGTTGGTATGGGTGAAAGAATTTAGCTTAGAAAATAATGTTGTATGTTCGACAAAGACATTTTGCTAAAACTATCTCGTTTGACAAACAACAATTTCGATAAGCAACCATAACGAAATCCTACAAAGCAGAATTTGATTGAAATGCACCGTACCAGATCAATGCCACGGGCCATGACGACGTAATGGACCAGCCACATTAACGAGCTGACCAGTAATCAACCAATCACGGTCCATGGAGCGTGACGGATCACGGAGGTGACAGCGAGGCTTGAAGTGATGGACTCGTGCTGTGACGATTCTCTTTATTGAACTAAGTTGTGACTGTCTCGCACGTTTTGATGTCAACATAATAATGGTCCTAATTATTACGTATGCTAGACTTCGGAATTATATGTTTATAAACTAGGCATGAGGCTATTCAACTTTTTCTCATGAATAAAATGGTGATGCTGCAGAGTTTAATACAAATACAAAAATTGTTTATTGACAAAACAGAGGTGTTATTCCGTAAAACACTAACAGTAGGAATCGCTTTCAATTTGACAGTTCATCAAAATTCATTGCGTTATTTACATTGTCGAGGAGAACATTTTTCGGAACATATGAAGCAATGGATCTTCTTCTTCTCAGCGTGTCGATAGCAATCTAAATACAGTCAGCCCAGAATTTTACTACGAGCTTGGCACTTCCAGCAGCGTCCATCAGATTCTGTAGCATGCTGACAACAGGACACGCTGGAGAAGATATTAAGGTGTGATTCGAACTTGAGTTCGCTCATTCGTCAGCCAACCGCTTTACCCAATGTAAAGTAATAGCAGACAGCAGGGGCAACAGATTCTTATTGCTTATCACAACACATAAATGCTTATACTAGCATAATAGCAACAGCCGAAACGTGTGAAACCAAGACAGAGGAATGCATAATTTCCGAGTTAAATCCTAACTATTTACTGACACACGTGCGTAAGTTGCAGATTACTGGTCCATTGTTCTCACGTCTCATACGATATCAGTGTCTTATCATCACACGGAAGTTTGATAAGCGAGAAATACGTGTCATGGTATGATAGCCATGGGTGGTATGATTACTTTCCCCGCGTTCTAACCAAAAGCGATAATCGCGCGAATACACGATTGTCGCGTTCATACGTCACTTAGTGATACTTTGACATTCTAAGTAAATTGTGTTTATGACATTATTTTAAACCGACATAATTGTAGTTTTAATTCAGAATTATGCAATCAGTAATGTTAATGAGTAGTAACCTAATAATCTTTATTCTATTATAAACTAGCTTTTGCCCACGACTTCATACGCGTGGACTTTAGAATCAAGTTGATAATCATTTTTTTAAATAATATATAGCCTATTTTTTAAGTTAGACCTCTCGGAATACATCATTGAAAACTGCATTCAATTCCATGCAGTCGTTTTTGCGTGATGCGGTAACAAACATACAGACAGACAAAAATTCGAAAAACCGTTGTTTTGGCTTCTGTTGCTCTAATAAAGACCCCCCATACTATTTTTTCTTCAATATCTTTAATGTACAGACATCGGCCTGTTACAATTTTATTATATGTATAGATGTAGAGAGCAGTGATGGCCCAGTGGTTACGGCCGCGACTTACTAGTTGTAGATCGTAGCTTCGAACCCAGACAGGCGCCTTACTTTGAGTAAATTATTTCATCACCACTGCTCTCAAAACTGTGAAGGACAACATCGTGAGCAAACCGGCATGTCCTAGAACTGAGAATTCGAAGACATGTGACATCTACCAACCCGCACTGGGCCCGCGTGGTGGATTACGGCCCACTCCCTCTCACAGAGAGGAGGCCTGTGTCCCAGCACTGGGAACATTATAGGCTGATTATGTATGTGCTTATGTATTATAAATGTACCTATATCTTAACATATAAAAATCCAATGTCGTGAACTCTTCACCAAGTCAACCGATTGTGATGAAAATTGGCATTTATATGTAATTTGTTCCAACTTGAGAGTTATGATAGTGTTTTTTTTGTTTTAATAATTTATAATTAACAATAAACTGATGGTCAATGTTGATTTTTGTTGTTTCAGAAGCATCAAACAAATGGCGCCTCAATATAATGTTATAAGTGTGGAAGTTTGGATGTTAGATACTCAATCACGCAAAAACGGCTAAATGGATTTGGATGAAATTTGGCACACAGATAGTTTGTAACCTGGAATAACATATAGGATCCATTTTATCCCAATAGTATGTTCCCGTGGGACAATTTTCGAACTGCACGCGGGCGGAGACGCCGGCAAAAGTTAGTAATTTATATTTGCACGCCACACTTGGCAGAAGTGATGATACCATTTAAATACATTACTATGATTATGACTTTTTGTTCGGTACACCAGAACGCGTGGTCACGCCGACAGAGGGCGCCTTCCGGTTTCTAAACAAAATGTGACGTATGAACGCGACGCGACGATAGCTTTTGGTTCGGACGCGGCTTTAGGGTCTTTGAACACAAATTGATTTGACGATTATCGTTTCCTCTGAATTTGTCACAACACAATGAAAGGTCGTATATCAAACATGACGAATGATATAATTTGACGTGATGATGAGTAAATCCTATTTTTTTTTTTGGGTGGGAAATCATTATTAACTTCTCCCGCTCTGGGTGGAGCGGGAGGGCGTGTCAGACGTTTACTGACTAAAACCCACCCGTGTTCCCTCAGTTGCCTGTGTGCCAGGGGCCGCGGTATCTCTTTCGAACAGCCCGCACCCCAGAATCCTAAGGCCTTATGAGGCCCAAACAATGAATAAGTACGCACGCTACACATCAAGCTATACATTTCCAGTATAAGCTGATCTCGCATTGTATAAGATTTCCGTACAAAGCGAGATCAGCGTAAACTGGAAATTTATAGCTTGATGTGTAGCCGTGTGTACCTACTAAGGCTTATTAAACGAGTTCGCTTTCGAAAATTAGTTGCATTTGAAGGTATTGCAAATAGCCTTGATAGAGAATAGAGAAAAACATGGAACTGCGAAAAAACACTATTTTTGTAAAACCTTAATCACAAACGTCATTTTTTCATAATGATTATTTTAAAATTATAAAGTGTGAACTTATTAATCGTTATAGCCGACACGTGTCTTAAATGCATGATAATAGGTATTAATTTCAGATGACTATTATGCAAACTATTCATCTGTTTTCTTAACTGCGTATGTTTCCCATTCGGGGAATGGTTGTAAAACTATCAAGCTGTTATCATTTCAGTGTGTTTATGAGATATCGTCTCGAGAAAAATGACAAGAATTATCATTAGTGACATCATCATACACACTTTTATCTTGCCAAAACAAAATAGAGCAAAGTTTTCGACTGCGTCAGTCAGAGATAATCTTACCCACAACTTATTTTGGTCAAGAACAACAATGTTTGTTCGATTTCCAAGATGTATTTATTCAAATTAAATAATTGACAATAAGAACAAGTATATAAAGTAAAAAAGGGAAGAGCTCACTGGCCATCAAAGAATTCGTTTTAGGTGACGGCATTTGAGTCTCGCAAAAATAAACACTGGTTTGCTAAGATCTGAAGAACACAGTGGGGTTATTATACGTAACACACGTTTATTAAACAATTGATCACAATTCCTTTCATTTTGACAATCCAGCCACCATTCATTAGGGTCATGGCGATCAGGATGATCCGGGGATACCGCACGATCTCAGGTGAGGCGGCGGGCCTCCTTGCCGGATTACCGCCATGGGATCTGGAGGCAAAGGTCCTCGCGCACATCTGGGAGTGGCGCGAGGAGGCCAAACGCCGGGGCGTTACTCCGCTGCCGCGAGAAATCGAGGTGCAGCGGACAGAGCTCCGGCGGGATCTCATGGCGACATGGAGAGCGCGATTGTCGCAACCCAGTGCTGGGCACGCCACGATAGCGGCGGTAAGTCCCCTCTTTGAGGAGTGGCTTGAGAGGCGGCATGGCGTCCTCACCTTCCGCCTGACGCAGGTCCTCACCGGACACGGTTGTTTCGGGAGGTTCCTGTTTCGTATAAGGCGGGAGGAAACGCCCGGGTGCTTCCATTGCGAAGATCGCCCTGAGGACACGGTGGAGCATACGGTGGCGGTCTGCCCGGCTTGGGCGGAGCACCGCCGTGTCCTCGTGGAGGCGATCGGCGGCGGCGATCTCTCGCGTCCGGCCCTGGTGCAGGCCATGGTACGGAGCGAGAGTGAATGGTTAGCCGTCACCTCCTTCTGCGAAGCAGTAATGCTCGCAAAGAGGGAGGCGGCGCACGTGAGGGAGAGGCAGTATATGCGCCCTCACGGCCGTAGTCGCCGCGGGAGAAGCCCTGGGCGTCGGGAATCCCAGGCTGATTCCCGGCCACCGTAGGCGCGGGCTTGCGGACGGCGAGTAATGGGTAGCTCGCTGTCCGGTAAGGACCAAGCCCGGGTCGACGGCGCGTTGTGTTCCACGCGCGCCTCAAAGAGTTGTCAGCACCAATAGGTGGGGTTCGCAAGGACCGATGCCTGCCAGGGGTGCGGGTTGTTCGAAAGAGATACCGCGGCCCCTGGCACACAGGCAACTGAGGGAACACGGGTGGGTTTTAGTCAGTAAAAGTCTGACACGCCCTCCCGCTCCACCCAGAGCGGGAGAAGTTATTTGATGATTTCCCACCCAAAAAAAAAAAAAAAAAAGCCACCATTCATTGCTTTATTTACGTTGCTCAACAAAATAAGCAATATTCGTTCGGCCACCAAAAGACATAAGTAACCTGCACCCTAATTGCGTAACTCACGATCAATCATAATCTGTTTCATTTTGTCAGTTCAACAATATTCATTGCGTTATTAACGTTGTTGAGCAGACACATTTTTCGAACATATGAAGCAATGGTTTAGCACTCTGTTTCAAAACGAAACATATTATGAATAATCGTGAGTTACGCACTTAGGGTGCAGGGTCGTCGGACATATTTGAAGTTATATTAGAACCCGATGGAAGTATTCCGAAAAAGAAAAAAAATTCAAACCAACAGTTCATTTATCATATTACATTACATTAGACAGTATAATAGTTAATGCATAAGTTTCAAGCTGGATTATATTCGAACGCAATGTATATTGTTACTTAAGAAATAAATTTGATAAATTGAATGTTTCAAAACTATAAAATGTATTAGGAATAACCTTCAAAACCGTTGGATTTGTTTTTGAATATGGTGCTAGTTACTTTATTTACTGCGCTAACATCAGCTAATACACTGAGTTAGTTAATAGGAAAAATAGATAATACTTAGAAAAATACGTACTTCAATTAATAAGACCAAAACACCTTGTATTTGTTCTTGTTGTAATTTTTTCCAACATGGTGATTTTTCCTTTCTAAAATAAATAAATATTGTGTTCCGTCAAAGCTAAATTTAAAACTTGGCTTATCATCTAACTAGACAATCAGCGAGCGTGAGATTAAAGTAATTATACTTGATCTTGGGTTTATTACCCGACTGCGCCAGAAGGAGGGTTATTTAACAGTTTGTTTAAGCTAAGCAATGCAGCTAAACATTTTCCACGTGTCATAAAGTACTTTGATTTATGTAGGAACGTGATTTTTGCGGTTTTCATGAGATACGAAAAGTGAAGAAAGGAAAAACGATAAATTCCTTGAAAGGCTGTCAAGGCGGTTTGCTGTGTCTCAGAAATAATATTGTTCAAGTCATAATTAGGAGGTAAAGTGTAGTCAAAATTACTTTGTCCGGAATGCCACAGGAAAATTGAAATATAAACCATCATTTTCCAATGCCAGTATAACCTTCAATCCATATTTACTATATGTTTTGCAAGATGACAAGCAAAAGGATAAGATAATACAAAACTTAATAACTATTGCATATTTGTAGTTCTTATACACGCAAATAACAATGTACGAATATACGGAGAGGAAAAAGCACATCAGTCAAATTAATATAGGTACTTCAACATTTTCCTTGAGCTAACAAAAAGCAAAAAACAACTCGATAGACAAAAGAAACTCACCATTTTAGAATATGTTTCCAAACCAGAACTAAACCCTAAATTAGAGAAAATAATTAATTAAAAACAAATCGGAATTGAAAGCAACCAGTTACTTGACACCAAATAATGACGATGTAAAATGAGTGATTACAGCGATGTTTCCTCCGTATCTCTGTTATCACCAACCGATGGTAATCCGTATGCAAATTGAAGGGTACCTATGTCTTAACTGATGATTTGTGCGTTTGTCTGTGATTTGAAGCAGTAGTTATTGGAAGAGAGGACTTAAAAGGAGCATGGGGGCTATATAGGAAAACTTAAGTAGGTCCTTCATATCTGTCCAAGGGTAAATCGTTTCATTAGGCTCGAAAAATTACAGCATAGTTGAAAACAGTACAAATCTAAGACTTAGAAAAATTCTGGTAAAGAACAAAATTAGGACTATCAATGGGCTTTCACAGCGAAAGTTAAAGAATCTTTATGAGAGAAACTGAAGAATGTTTAATAAACAGGATTTTCTTTTACCCAATTCAAGCAACGATCAAAATAACTATATTTATCGTGTCGTTATTAAAAACTGCTTCGTCACTTCAATTCTTTGCAATAAAGGCAATTACTAAACGGTCTCAAAAACTAGATCGCGTGACGATTCTACTAAGTAGAACAACAACAAAAAGACAGGTTTCTTATAACCAATAATAATCTATTACTGCCCGTATAACCTTCGCCTGATCTACTTTAAATACATATATTTAAGAAGGTACTATAATTCAACAACAATTATATGAGGCATGCCCAAATAAAGAACCACGGTAAGGTCCAACCTCAGCCTAAGTGGAACGACGATGACAGTTATTGATGATCGATTTAAAAAGCGTACAATTGGAGAGGCCTATGTCCAGCAGTGGACTACCTATATATGATGATAAAATACAGACCAGAAAAAAGAAATAAAGCCTGAACATAATAAATACAATCTAATTTGTGCAATATTCTCAGAACGGTCACAGGTTGCGTAACATGACCAAGTTAAACATAAACAACATTCGCAATGTGAATGTCTCGAGAGTTCTCTAAGGGTATTGACATACAAAATATTTGCTGTTGATTTCTTAAAAGCTCATAAAGGAAATCCGGCATAGAAGCAGGATCTAACTGAACCATTGCGCGTACATTATGCAACTGAAGCGTCAGTCAGTCAGGTTTCAGTGTTTCCATGATATAAGAGTGAAAATACGACTAAGGCGAAAAAGGTCATTAAAAGTCACCAAAATGTACTCAATTGGAAAATAACATTTTAAAGATAGTAAAAGGGTATGAGCTCCACAAATAGAGAAAATTGTAGGGATATGAGCAAAGCCAATTGTTACAACTTCATAACATTTCATAGAAAGATTACAATTTCATCATTGAAATGTTACAATTTCATAGAAAGATATCCAAGCGAATGGTCAGATAAAAAATAAAGTGGTAGCCAAATTTATAACTGAAGATATCTTCATTAAACCTCCAAACAGTTAGCAAGAAAATCCAGCGTTACCTTTTAGTATACAGCATCATAAAAATGCACATGTCTTCAAACAATGATGGCGATGACAATTATAACAAAGAACTGTTTTATCATTGTGTGCAAAGGATTTGGAGGATTCCAGAAAACTGTTCATCATTGAGTGATAAGACCGTTGACCTTACTTCATTGGTTCACTAGTTTTTGACAAGGGTGTCTGTTACTGTGCAGTGATGAGTAAGATAGTGGAAATTTGAAATTCTGTTTACTTTGTCGAGCAAATTCTGGTCTGTACTAATTTTATTGTGACGAGTAAAAGTTCTGTTTTTTTTTTGTAAACTAACCTTTGGATCTCATAGTCCTAAAATAAATAAATTTGAATTAATAGTGTCTTCATCGACTGGTCTTTAGTGAATGAGTATTGCCAATGCAACTGTGAAGATATCGAAGTGTTTAGGAACCATCCTTTTTGTGTGTAAATCCTCTTGGATGTCCTCAACCTTGGGCTGAAGGGTCTGTCATCTGTCAGACTCTTACTGACTAAAACCACATGGTGCTCTTTCAGCTATCTCTGGCCTGGTGAATGGAGAACTCGTGCTTCTTCTCACTCACCTGCCAGGAATTGACCGATCTGGCGTTCAGGTGGACCCCGTCACCCTCTGCGGCCTTCACCATCTAAACCATGCTTGGATTTGGACTTGGTCTGTATTTGTCTTTATAGTTGCATACGGGGCTGCTGCGTCAGATAACTTTTTAATTATTTCTGAGTATGTGGTACATCAAGATCTTAATATTATTAAACAGCTTCACATATACTATCGTTGCCAGTGTAGAAATATTAAAGTACAATTAATGTCCCAATTGAATTAGGTTTATGTAAATTAGTTTGAAATGAAATGTAATGATGTAAAAAAATGTAAATGACTAAAAAGTCAAAAAATATATTTAAAATTTTTTATTAAAAAAAGAAAATTAAAAACAGTGGTCTAAAAGCTAGGCAAATATTGTTTTCTTGAATTTACTTAGTAGGCAGCAAAGAATCTGCTGTTTCATAGAAAAGTGCAATACCTACGCGATCAAAATGTATGGAACACCTGATTTTTTTTTGTAGAACCGACGAAAAATTTTTGCGCTGGGGGAAAGTTTGCGCATTGAATAAAAACATTTCCTGAATAGTTTGATGTTACAAATTCTAAAATTTCCTAATCTATTTGCTTTTTCTGTTTTTTTATTTATAAGTTCATACAAGGCTGCTTGTGCTGACATTTCAATGTTCTTGTGATATTGATAAAGGATTTCCAAAGACTATCGTAAATAGTTTACCGCATCTGTGTTAAGGATATCAGGTATGAATTTTATCCCCAAACAGGTAAATAAAAATTATGTTTTGGCCTCACAACGTTCGCGAGCAACGGTTGTCGACCCACGCAAAAATGTTTTTTATTGTGATGCAAATGGCAAATATACCTTAAGGTGTATCGTCGTGAATATTGCGTGAAAACATGACTTTATCACCTTTCCAGTTATTTTATTTATATCTCAAGGTGTTCAAGATAATATATTATTAGCAACATTATATCATGTTTTTTTACTTTGGATCCACAAGATTTAATAAATTTTATTTTATTTTATAAATTCATAAATCTGGAGGAAAATTATAAAAGTTGACCATTTATTATTGGTGGTCCTGTTGGTGTACGTTTCGTGTTATTTATTTATTAACCACACCATCGACATATTTATTTACAAGGATAATCATCATCATTTCAGCCGAAAGACGTCCACTGCTGGACATAAGCCGCCCCCAAGAGGGGGGTTTTGCCATAATCGCCACGCTTGGCAGGCGGGTTGGCGATCGCATGGTGGTAAAATGCATAGAGAACGCTGCTGCCCATTCTCTAGTGATTCCCTTAGTCGCCTTCTACGACACCCACGGGAAGAAATGGGATGGATAATAGCAATACCTAAGAACAAATCGTCTTCTTCCCAGCTAAAGCACTAGGAAGTGGTAAAAAGCGGGCATGTAATTTTCAATTACTGCGTAAATACAACAAATAAAAAACCTTAATATCCTTTTAACGAGTTAAGCACGAATTATTCCGGTTTTTTCATTAAAGAAAACGAGTAAAGAGAAATCATCAATAAATTGCAGTTTATTGTTTTATACCAATTATTATTTTATAGCGACCTTCATAATCTTTTAATGTACCTACTCTTAAACTCTTTTGTAATTATTGTGATGATAACGGTACTGTTTAACCACAAAATTTATAACAATATTTACTAACTGATTTGCATGCACTTAGCATTCAAATCACTCTGAAAGGGAAACCGATCGTGAGGATATTTTTCCCAAACTTGGTGATAAAATCAGTAAAAAAACATGCCATACATCACCTAACTCATGTGGTTGCCATAATAAGTTGCCAAATATATCTTTAAAATTCATGGTCGTACTTTACGGTCGCACTAAATGCCTATAAGTGAAAGTTATGACCAGAATGGTCGCGAATTACTAAGTAAGGTAACTATGTTTCATTTTATCATGTTGTTATGTCAGTGGTTACAAATCAAATCGGAAATATATATTAAGGTAGGTACTTGAATGCTAGGCTGTCAACTATCTATTACTTAATAGATTATTTCCGCCGGGAATAAAACAAAGTGACCCTATTTTTGTAGATCTTGGATCACAAATTACACCTGTAGCGCCTGTAGCTATTCAGGTGGGGACAGCCAGCAGTAGGTATACACCCACATTTCGCCAAATATCTTCCCACCCATGTAATAACGCCACTCGCGGATCTAGAGGGTGCAGAAGGTGCACTTGCACCGGGCTGCGAAGATTCTGGCGCGGCCAGCCATCAGCCAGTTTTCCCTCATAATAAATTAATTATAGCCAACAATCTCGATTATGCCATTGTAATTGACGACCTCACTGCAAAATAAAATCGAAAATAATAAACATTTACTTACAGTTTTGGCGCTTTCCTAAAACTCGCTAGTTGGATCAAATTCAGACTTCGGGGTGCTACTAAAACTGTCCCGATAGCAAAGCTCAAAAACACTGGTTAACTTGGTGTTTGATCCCAGGACCTCGATTATAAAGGTCTGCCATTGTTTCACACCCATCAGCTATTATGTGTTGTATAATTGCTCATTTTATTTTAAGTGCAGCAGTTTTGTTGACGTTAAAGACCTAATGCGGAAATATATTCAACCCGCCTGTGTGTTTTGTGCATGTATGTTTGCTTGGGCGCATGTGTGCATGTTTGCGTAACCCTGCTAATGATTGATTCGTGTTTTTCTATCATTCGGTGTGGTATTCATAAATTCTGATTAAAATTATAGGCACCAATGGGTAGATATTAATGAAAAACCTGTCACATCGCTCGATGTTCAGGTGAGATGTCCTCATTGGTCCCAGCCACGCTTTTTTAAAGGCGAACGGGAGCTACGGATACACTATGGCAAGGTTCACAAACCTCATAGTGTACCATTGTGCCCCCCAGCCACAACTTCAACTAATTCAGACCAAACTCTCTGGAAAACACTATCAAATTTTAAAAAAAATCTACCCCTGTCTTAAAGAGAATTCTCCGGGGCGCAAGGCGGTCTGTTGCTCTAATTTTGGCGCGTTGTCTCCGCCTTGCGACCCAGGAGCATTCTAATAGCGCCTGGGAGTAACTACTCACCTTCCCTTATAGGATTCTGCATGTCCAAAAAAGTTTGGCAACTAAAAAAACATTAACAAACCAAATTTAAGATAACTGCAACAATTTGACCTTTATTTTAGATCCAAAATTACCGGTTTACTTGTTACTTTGGGTCATAATGAGCCTATAATGATCCCACTGTTGGGACACAGGCCTTCGAGAGGGAGTGGGCCGTAATCCACCACGCGGGCCCTTTGCGCCCTTTGTCACGTGTCTTCGCATTTTTGGTTCTAGGACTGTATTCTCACGATGTTTTCCTTCACCGTTTTGAGAGCAGTGGGATGGAATAATTTACAAAAAGTATTGCGCCTGTCAGGGTTCGAACCTACGACATATAAGTTGTACTTAAATCGCGGCCATTATCAGGAGTAAGGTCAGAAGGCCAATTCTCGTAATTAAAAGTAATCAAGATCTCGTCGCAGTCTCATCTCGGCGATAATCAAATGTCAAAAATGTATGGAATCTAGAGGTATTTTTGACAGACTGAGATCAGACTGTGAACGTTCAAAAAAATCAAAATCAAAAGTCATTTATTCAAATTAGGCTGAGAGTCAGCTCTTTTTGAACGTCAAAATAAAATTATATAAGACAGTCCCCCCAAAAACGCCCGCCCTTCACCTTCCTTCCACTTCCTTGCTTTAGCTGCTGTGCTTTAGCTGGGAAGAAGAAGTAGCGCAACAAACTCCCGAGCAGCACAGCTGTCTGTTAAGTTAGAAGAACTTGATTCTATACAATAATAGGTCATTCAAATTACGAAACACAAAAAAAAAATTTGCCATATGTCAGCTAGCACACGCCAATATACCATCAAAAATTGAAAACTAAAAATAATACAAAAATTTAATAAAACGTAAACAGAACTTACAATCTAAATAAAAGCCTCCAGGCATAAAGGGCATGCCCGCTTGCATATGCAATTCTGCATTATGCAAATATAGCTATAACTTAAAGTAACAAAAGTTAAACTAGGACCTCTGGACTAAAATTAATAAAAACTTAATACAATTAACAATAACAAAACCATGGTCAGCAAGACGACCAGTCACCACGAGAAGCACCCGTTCACGAGCATAAAATTACGAGAATTTCCCCTCAGATAATTTCAATTAATTCATCAACTCACATTGCCAGCTAGTCTTGTTTTATATCACAGCCGGGTGCCATTGTTTTATTTAATTACAACTTCACACATGGACTAAGAATTGATTGCCATATAAAAATAATAGACGGTCGTGAATCTTGGCGGCTAGTTATAACAATGTTAACAATGGATGTCGTAGATCAGTGCCAATTGTTCTGAGGGACATATTTTTTTCAATATTATATCCATACCATAGGGGCTTGCAGCTAGGTAATCATAGCCGCAAAGGTCGATCAATTGGGGTAAGCTACGTTTGCCGCGGTTGGTCCGTGGATGGGTGACCACTGACCCTCTTTAAATACTAAGAACCCTCCGTGCCTCGGAAATCACGTTAAGCCAATGGTCCCTGCTGTCATTTGTGGATGTCTTTGACAGTCGTTCCGGGTCGTCAGAAACCCGAAAGTCTGACAACCAGTCGTACCAAGGGATATCATGTTACTCAGTATCTGGGTTGTGGAGGTCAGATAGGCAGTTGCTCTGTGTTAAACAGAAAATGTCAACAAAATGACAACGGTTAAAGAGCGGTTCTAAGGAAAGTGTTTTTAAAGTAAACTAACCTCTTCCCCTGAAGTGATTTGAGTCCTTATCTACTTACAATAAAGCAGAAAATTGCACAAAACAAATACGACCTTCCTCAGGGGATTAACATTATTTTTATTTGTGTTTTGAATTTATTGTACGATTATTGTGTTGCAAGAGTTCGATAAACATAAAAACAATAGAAAATCCTAGTTAGGTACAAAGTCTTCCACTTTCGTTATCTGAAACTACCATGAGAGAAATTCCGTTTTGTTAAGTAGGTACTCAGCTACACGAAAATTGAGGAAAATAATAAAATTGAGAATTAAATACTTAGTTGTATCTGTGACTGCAATTTGAAACAATAAGCTGTATTGTTTCAAATTGCAGTCACAGCTAAAACTAAGTATTTTAAATTATTTATTCTGCTTCATCGACCCATTTCTCAACGATGTAGGGGTTTTTTTTTTTGAGGGTGGGAAATCATCAAATAACTTCTCCCGCTCTGGGTGGAGCAGGAGGGCGTGTCAGTCTTTTTCTGACTAAAACTCACCCGTGTTCCCTCAGTTGCCTGTATCTCTTTCGAACAACCCGCACCCCTGGCAGAAAAAATATTGGGATCGGGAATTCAGTTACTTATTCTGAACAAACTTTATTCAGGTTTCGCAAATACTAAAAATAATGTTGTAAATGTATATCTGGAATCTAACAAAGATACAAACAAGGGTCATTTGTGCTCTTAAATATGCAGCATAAGAGAAAACGTTGATGCTCTCATGCTTAGTTTCAGAGTTATATTTTTACTAAATAAGTTTTTGGATAAAAATGGACGTTTTTCATAAAAAAAAATCCGCAAAAAGGAAACATTCTAGCTAAAAGGGTGATCGAGATCTTGCATTTAAATGATTAAATTTATCAGATTTTTGAAGTGAAAACTTCTTTAGGCGCGTTGGGCATTTTTTGAGATGGTTAAAAACAATTGAACTAGCGAAACTGTTACCGACACCACTGACAACACGAACGTACGAACGAACAACGTTGTTTATCTGACGATTCAAAAATACACACGTAATTGTTAAAGTTTTCACTTCTGTCGGCACTCCCGGAGTACCACTGTTTTTTTAATAAAAATATGATGTCCGAAAAATAAGCTTCATATAATACTGTGAGTTGGTTTGTTCTAAAAATAGCACGTTGAATATCGTCAATGACATTTTGATTATATAAAATATAACGATCATTGTCGACACGTGTTGTTTTTTACATACTTACCTACATAAGTAGTTGTAAAAAATCAACAGAACATTATTAACTGAGATAGTAGCCTAGGTATACAATGTTTGGTACCTAGTGCAACTTATAGCATTTACTTACTTAGGTAAGTAACTAGTACCTAACTGAATGATATATTCCCGGGTCGACGGCGCGTTGTGTTCCACGCGCGCCTCAAAGAGATGTCAGCACCAAATGGGGGGGTCCGCAAGGGCCGATGCCTGCCAGGGGTGCGGGTTGTTCGAAAGAGATACCGCGGCCCCTGGCACACAGGCAACTGAGGGAACACGGGTGGGTTTTATTCAGTAAAAGTCTGACACGCCCCCTCCCGCTCCACCCAGAGCGGGAGAAGTTATTTGATGATTTCCCATCCAAAAAAAAAAAAAAAAAACTGAATGATATATTTATATACATAAACACAAGCCTTCTTCCCACGGGGTTACGCAGACGCAACAGAAAGTAACGCACTTTAACGAGTATTATTATAACGTATTTTTTTTACTAGTGAAACAACCTGAAAAAATCAGGTGCTTCAAACATTTAATGTTCTCACTAGCATTTACCAATGGCTTCGCCCGCGTGAAGTAAATAGTACCCTATGTGTTAATCCAGGTTATAAATTATCTGTGTGCCAAATTTCATCCAAATCCGTTTAGACATTTTTGCGTGATTGAGTAACAAACATCCAAACATACAAACTTTCACATTTATAATATTAGTAGGATAATTCGACATAATGTAGCGAACAACAGATTTTTAACATCAAAGTTATAATGAGTACCTATTATGTAGGTTCATTTTACATGAACCCGGACTTACCTTCAAGAGAAAACAAAAAATATTACCTTGACTTAATTAAACTTAAAGTAAAAAAATACTCTAGGCAGGTACTAAGTACGTAAGTACTGGAGCTTCAACAAAGATCACATTAATTAATTTAAGACAGGTTTATTAAATGATTATGATTTATTTTTAACTTGCTATGTCTGTAGCAACTTTGTTAAATTAGTCCATAAGTCAAAGTCCATCTAGTAATTAGTTAACTAATTACATTCATACGTCAATTGTTATGAGAGTATGAGCCATAACCACTTCAATGATCAAAAGTGGCCGCCCTTGGGAGACAGATATGTAAGTAATCACTAGGAGCCTAACACGGATATAAAAAAGATAGAATTTTAAGTGTCCCTTTTTACAGCGCGTATCCCAAACACTTTGAACCTATACCCACATTTTTTGTATACAAACTTCGGGAGTGTTTTACTCCACTGTCTGACATGGCACATCCAAAGTAAAATATGATATCGTTTTGTCTCATTATTAATATTATCTGTACGGAAACAGAATACTAAAATAAACACCCACTAAAAAGTTAGGAGCCAACAAAGATTCGTTGTTCTTGCTAATTTTACTTAACTTTGGGCGTGTTTAAGTAGTAAAAGAAGTGTAAAATCTCCAACACCAAACCGGTACCGACAAAGTTCAATTATCAAAAAGTTCAATAAACTTTATTGGTCATTGATTTATGCATTGGCTTTTTCATAAAACCGGATCTTCCAAATGACTTTTCTGAATTTTTTCGCGAATTTGTTACTATAAATGATCCTGCATCTCACACAATAACGTTGCGCGTGTAGACTGACGTCTAACTGCTCATCACTGATACTATCTCTGTCGGACATGAAGCCTGGTGAGACAGCGTGATTTTTAGCCAGGCCCACTAGTGGGTTCGAGCCCGCAACTAGGTTCCCCTTAAACATATTTCTCTTTCGTTTTCTTTCACTTGCAATATTTTGATATAACATTGGCAGATAGGTGGACGATGAGGATCAGGTGGCAATATAAGTGAGGTATGAATATGGATGGCTATTTAAAAGGTAGGCCAAAGCTCTTAGATCCATTTTTGGTCATTTGAATGCTTTTTATAATAATTATAATTGCCACGATACCTGGCAGATTGGACATTCAAATTACTCATAGACATCATCAAGGTTGATTTTAACTTAATAAACAACTTTTTTATATGCAACATAACGAGAATTATTACAACGCATATTATTTGTAATTTTATTATAATTTATTACCAATGCGAGACTTATTAATGAATAACACTCAAAGTGATCGTGCTCCAGTTACGGGTAGATCCAAGGTTTTTTATAAAAAGTAGCAAATGACGCTTGTGAATTAACCGCTCTAGTTCTATCTACTTAAAAGGTTAAGCTGGGGTTACCATGGTGAGTCCTTTGATGGGTGACTATCGAGATCACTCCGTGCCTCAGAACCAAGCTTCAGGCTTTGTCTACACTAATATTATAAAGAGGAAAGATTTGATTTTTTGTTTGCATTGAATAGGCTCTGAAACTACTGAACCGATTTGAAAAATTCTTTCACTGTTTCCAAGCTACACTATCCCCGGGTGACATAGATTATATTTTATCTCCGTATTCCCACGGGAACGGGCATTACGCGGGTGAAACCGCGGAGCGCTGCTAGTTGTCAATAAAAAATTGATCTTGACTTTGGTAGTAATTCCTCGTGACAGTTAAGGCTTAACTAATATGAAAATTTAAAGTCTGATCTTTCACATAATATTAGTCATTATTTCATGGCTGGTAAGGACAGTTTCCCCCTGACCTTTGTAAACAAATAAGTAGCTGAAAGCAGTGACGGCCCAGTGGCAAAGGTCCCAACTTACGAGTTGGGTTCAAACTCACGCTCACCCGCAACTGTGTAATTTATTTCATCACCACTGCTGTCAAACCGGTGAATGGAAACATCGTCAGAAAATCGGCATGTCCTTGAACCAAATATTCAAGACATTTTTTACACGTTCAGCGACCCGCATTGGGACTCCGCCTGCGTGGTGACGGCCCGCTCTCTCCCAGAGAGGAGGCCTGTGTTCCAACAGTGAGAACTTATACTATGCTACATACTCGTAACTAGTAAATGAATGCATCGCGTGCAGCTATTATTGGATCGTAGTCAAACTATAATTGATCGTAGTATTCGTACATCGTTAGTTAATTCAATGCGCATGCGTCGCTTCAAGGTTATAACGTTTAAGGTCGATAACGAAAGGTTTTCCTCACAGAACACATTTTTTTCTTTAATCAATTAGATTGAGTAAGAAGTTCATGCCAGTAGGTTTTCTACATTAGTTAAAAATTATTTATGCGACCGTTGAGTGTTGTATGATGAACTTTGTAATTCCGTTAACACCCTAAATTTGAATGTCATTTGCACGTAATAAAACGACAAGGTCGATTTGTCCAAGTAATAATTAGATAGTTTGAACCTTAGTGGAGTTGTTTCGGATAAGGCGGGAGGAAACGCCCGGGTGTTTCCACTGCAAAGATCGCCCTGAGGACACGGTGGAGTATATGGTGGAGGTCTGCCCGGCTGGGCGGAGCACCGCCGTGTCCTCGTGGAGGCGATCGGCGGCGGCGATCTCTTGCGTCCGGCCCTGGTCCAGGCCATGGTATGGAGCGAGAGTGCATGGGTAGCCGTCACCTCCATCTGCGAAGCAGTAATGGTCGCAAAGAGGGAGGTGACGCACGTGAGGGAGAAGCAGTATATGCGCCCTAACGGCCTTAGTCGCCGCGGGAGACGCCCTGGGCGTCGGTAATCCCAGGCTGATTTCCGGCCACCGTAGGCGCGGGCTTGCGGACGGCGAGTAATGGGTAGCTCGCTGTTCGGTAAGGACCAAGCTTGGGTCGACAGCGCGTTGTGTTTCACGCGCGCCTCAAAGAGATGTCAGCACCAACTGGTGGGGTCCGCAAGGGCCGATGCCTGCCAGGGGAGCGGGTTTTTCGAAAGAGATACCGCGGCCCCTGGCACAGAGGCAACTGAGGGAACACGGGTGGGTTTTAGTCAGTAAAAGTTTGACTCGCCCTCCTGCTCCAACCAGAGCGGGAGAAGTTATTTGATGATTTCCCACCCAAAAAAAAACCTGAGTTTCAATTTACTGGCAATTGTTGTCAAAAGTAGTAATTACGGCAATTAAGAGGTCGACTAAACAACATACTGTTCCTTAACAGGCGAATTTTCACAGACATGTGTCTCGTCAATAGTTTCGCCAATCATTTATTTTCAACCATTTCGGACTTCGCCTTTACTTATTTTCTTAAGCACCAACATTTAAGAGCGAATTTCACCAGTAATACTGAACGCGATCAGCACATGTACATGTGTCATAACTGTTCAGTACGCGTTCAGTTTCATTAGTGAATTTAGCACTTAATGGCTAACTTGCAAAGATTATCGCTTTTCTAATGGCGAAATATCTCTACCTAGCTCTTCGGGGTGAACAAGCGTGATGTTCTAGGATTGAGGTTTGACTATGAGCCTCTTGAAGGCTCGACTTTGCAAGATTGGTAAAATATAGTTATTTGTATATTTATTGGTAACAAGATCCCAACTGACGCACGTTGCATAACGTGAAGTGACAGGTCGCCAGCTCACTGCCTAACATGGATATAATTCATGTTAAAAACGTTGCATTTTATCGAGCGTAGTTAACTCATTGGCTTAGTAGTCGATAGGTCAGATGAAATATTTTCCATTCTGATTCACTGCAGTTTGCTACAGTTTCTTAATAAAAGTCTCCGGTATCGTCGTTAAATTGTTTTTTTGTATAAGAAATCTAATAGAAAAAACATAACAATAGGTAACATAATATCACTCCTTGTTTCCCCGAAGGGTTGGGCAGAGATGTACTTATAGTAAACCCAAATTTCGCCAGTAACGTGTAAGTCCCATGTAATAAGAAGCGACCCTATTTCAAACCCTAACGCTCCGATGGGGCCTAGCTAATTATATCAACAGATAGGCTAGTTTCTGTACTGTCCATATTTATATCGTGGTATGCCTGATAATTTTTAGAAAGAATAACCCAATAAAATTTTGCCCGACCTGGGAATAGAACCCCGGATCTCATTCTCAGCATTAACGCTTGCGACCCCTACACTAACGAGATAGTCAACCTAGAACTAACCTAGAACAGTACGCTAATTGCGTAACGCACGTTTAATAATAATCTGAATCATTTTGAAACAGATTGCTCATATGTTCGAAAAATGTGTCTGCTCAACGACGTAAATAACGCAATCAATATTGTTGAACTGTCAAAATAAAACAGATTATGATTGATCGTGAGTTACGCAATTAGGGTGCAGGTATGAGTTTTTATAATAGATTTCTTTTCCCTGTTATCAAAACCGACACCTTAGTAATTTCATGAATTTAGCCAATTGCAGACCTAAAATTCTAAGAGGAAAAGTTGCTTTAAATGTTCACTTACAATTTATCATTTTTGATGACTCGTCTTAAGTTAAATCGTCCGTCAGTCTGTTGTTTTATCCTCTTTAGACAAGTGCAGCAGATCAGACATATTATGAATTCAGTATTTTCCTTTTATTCTCATTTTCAGTGTAGAAATACCCAAATTAGCATAAAACTTCTTAGAGTTATCGACATCGGCATCGGCGGAATTTTGTGTAATATTTATATTAAGAAGAGTCTTAATAATTTTGTGTTCTTGTCTATTTTCGTTTTGTCTCAATGCACCTAAACTTGCTTACAAATTTTATTTGTAGGTTTGTACCTACGAAGTTTTCAAGGTTAACAATACCTTTTTTACAACGCAACAGCAACAGATCAACAGATCTGCTGCACTTGTGTAAAGGGGATAATATAACATACCATTTGGTTTATGACTTGTAATTTAAAGAAAGATCACAGAAATGATTAAAGAAAGATCACAGAAATGATAAATTGTAAGTAAACATTTCGAAATGTTAAACAATTTATCCTCTGTGAATTTTACGCTTAGACTTACCTTAATTCAGTTTTTAAGTAAGGTGTCAGAAGTCTGGAAGTCTGACAACCAAACTTACCAAGGGACATTGTATTACTTAGTAACTGGATTGTGGAAGTCTCTAACATAGTTGTCAAAAGATTAGGCAGATGATGACGACGATGACTAATATTAAAAAAAAAAAACGAGTGTGCTTAAGACCACACGACTGAAGTGAAACTTCAGCAAACGAACTACTGATTGAAATATATACAAATTTCATTTACTAGCTATAAGAGAAAGAGAGAAAGAAAATGTGCGCGCGCACTGCTCTCTCTTGCTCCTACACTGTGATACAGACAATAGGCCTGCAGTGTGCTTAGATATATACGGAACGTATTTGGCTATGAGAGGAAGAGAGAAAGAAAATGTGCGCGCGCACTGCTGTCTCTTGCTTATATCCCCCACTCAACTTCCGTTCGCCTTGCCCGATCACACTTTTCGTAACGCTTACGTCACGCGTTCGCCAGCTTACTGCTCAAGTCAAGCGTGCGTAAAGAAGTTTCACTTCAAAAACTTTTTAAACAAAAATGTGTACCTACCTGTTTAATCTCTACACCTGTGTTCGGATATTATATCACGCAGACTTTAGACTTAGTCTTTGGTACCGGAGGAAGCTTTCGACAGAGCGGTTTGGCTTATCAGTCTATTCGCACGAATGGCGAGTAAATTCGTGCGAATTGACTAATAAGCTAACCACACTTTATTGCATGTACTTGTAGTGCATTATTGCACAAAATTCAAAACGTGCCAATTGGATAATACGTAGGTATTTCTGGATTTGTCAATTAGCGCACAAATTAATTACCTTCGTGCGAGTTTTGTATTAGAAAATAATATATTATTTTAAAAAGTCGATTCGCCCGATTCGAGCGAGTAAACTCGTGCGTATCGACTAAAGTCAAAGACAAAGCATTTATTTCAAATAGGCACTTAAAAGGCACTTTTGAACGTCAACAATTACATAAAAATATAATTGATTCTACAAAATGTAGTTTCGTATGGAAAAGAATCGGCAAGAAATTCCACCGTTACTTTTTTTAAATGTTTTAAGTACAACATTTAACATACATTCAATATATAATTATGTGTGAAAACGATGCACACAGAATAAAATTACTATACCAAAATAGGTAAAAAGAATGAAAGTGAAGCAATTACAGATAAAATAATTTTATGATTGATACATGGTGCTCTCATATTTACAAACATTGTAAAAGTAAGTATACAATTTTCCTAGAATATTAAAAAGTAATAAGTCAGTGTGTGAGTTAAAGTACCTAGGTAATCACCTAGGTAGTCACTTTTTTAATGAGAGTTGACTAATAAGCCAGCGGTTTCATTAATATCTTTGAAGCCATTCTACAGATGCAAACTAGGTTTAACCATTTTATTGCCCTGACTTGCTCAGGTGACCCATCACAACAACCCGTCTGAAACTCGAAATGGGGACAAGTACCAGATTCCTAGGACTGGCTCAGTTCTTATCAAACCATAAAATTTAAATACTCATAAGCATCTTAAGAGTCCTGAACTTGCTTTACAACCCTTAACACAAACTCACGTCAAATAAATAAGTTTTAATATGCTCTAAACGGTATTAACATAACTACTTTCTAGCACTCGGTAAGAACAGCTACAAACGAGTAAAACCAGTAGATTTTAACGCTAACGAACGGACACAAGTATGTTATCGGCTCGTTTGCTAATTTCCTTCAAAGGAAATGTTGTTTCTCTTAGTATAATATATTCGTAAAGTTTCTCTGTTGATTGGGCAAGTTATTTTTATCTGGTGATGCAGCCAGAGTAATTGGTCCTTTTTTGGTGCTTAAATTGAATTGCACCGGTTTCGAGTCTACCTTAAGGAAGAAGTTTTTTGCGCGAATTGGCTGTTAAAATATTTTATGCGTCATCTTTATTTTCTGAACCTTATTCCAACCATAGTTTGTCAATTTACAGTTACATTTGCTACTTATTAGCAGTATTTACACAAATGGACTATCATCAGTGTTTTTGTTCCCATTACAAGGAAACTCCTTTTGAATCTGGTTGACTGCCCGTGCCAAAACCAAAGAGTACTAATATGACTATGATACCTGGGAAATGTAACGCTGGCGCACACAACCTAAAACTAGTTTAGGCTTAATTATTTAGTTTACTTTAGTTAGGCAAATCGACAGAGCCATTTAAAATGAATATTTAATAATGGTATTTTTTTCATAAATATTCAGACTGGTCAGACCGGTAACTAACATTTTATTGATATTTTTTGCGTGAAATGCCGAGATACGTCCCACGCAAGACATTCAAAGAAATGTTTCAAAAAGATTAGCATAATACATTGAGGAATGATGATAATCATAAAAAATACTGTTAGTATTGTATATTGTAACGAAACTAGTACATGATCTATTACTGACATAAGCTTACGTAGTAGTAGTAATAAAAAATATCAAAGCTTTGTAACCCTCATTCTAGGATGTTTTTTTGCAATGATACATGGCCCAAGGGGACAGCTTCTGAGAAAATAGCGCAGTCTTCCCGCAGGCTTAGCACGAGCACCGATTTGTCGACGGAATAATAGACATGACTATTAACTAAATGATGTACAATAGTAGAAGATAGCTATGTTTTTCTATTAATTATCACAGTTACCCAAACGAATTATGATTTTGTATATATTTTGTGGCCGTTGAGTAGAAAGTTTTGTTGTCAGCGTGATTTTGACAGTTTGGGAAGAAATATTCTTCTGAAATAGTCTACATTTTTATAGACCTAGACAAAGATCGTTAGAAACGAAAGACAAAATGACAGATTGTAGAAGGATATCTACGGTGCGATGTCAAAAATGAGGAACAAAATGTCACTTCGTATTGAAAAAGCATTGTCTATTCTTTGTAGAAATGGAAAGCGTTATGCTAAGCATGCAGGATACGGTAGACGGCTAATATTTCGACTATAGCATGACGTTACGAAGTTCGCGAAAATATGAGAGCAGAGACATTTGTATGTAGGTATATAGATACCTACTCATACAATAGTTGTCAATATTTGTAGAAACAAATCCACGTATGTCATGAGACAATGGTGGTATAATTGTCTCATGAAAAGAGAAGAGCTATCGAGTTGTGTGAACTGAAGAAACAGATGAACTAAAGGCGATTAGTATTTGTTTATAGAAATCTCGTAGAACGATTGTATAGTAAGACTATCTGTGCGCGCAGCCTCTCTGACGTGACTGTATTCTATTGGCAATTTAACATGTCTAATTATAATCGTAAGAAAACTATGAGTAGCTAATATATCTTGAGTATAGTGGTGGAAACATCGTGACGAAACCGGCAAGTACAGAAGGAAAAAAATCGAAGGCATGTGACATCTACCAACCCGCACTGGGTCCGCGTGGTCGATTTCGGCCCAATCCCTCTCCCAGAGAGGAGGGCTGTGGCTCAGCAGTGGGAACATTTATGATCTAATTTTAAAATATATATATAAATTATATATATTTGGTTGTTTAGTAAGATTGAACGAATTGATAGGTACTTCACGTGTGATTGATGAAATGAAAACCATTGAAGACATCAAGATAAAGGCTATAATTGTATCGTTGGAAGATGAATCGATATATCTGTGTATGCGTATGTGCGATAGATTCAATAAAGAAAGAAAGAGACAAAATACGTTTATTTACGGTGAACCTGATGCAAAGATAGAACACAAAAAGGACAAGTTTGCGCCACATCCACGCAAAACGGCCATCGCTCAGCATAATGCTATGAAACCCTATACGAAACAGCCCCAGCGCTGGTTTTCAGCGACAGGTAATGTTCTTAATTGATTCAGTGTGTTACATTGAATTATACACCCTGCGACCATTGTCATCTCAACTTAAGAAGACCGACCGACGATTCGCAGTAGACTAGCGTAATAAGTACTGAGTAAATTATATAATATGTACAGGTACCTATATAAAAAAGAAAATAATCATAAGGCATCAAATAATTATATAATATAATAAATTACAACAACAATGGAATACACAAGTGGCTCTATTAGATTCGCTTTAGTTGACCTTATAAACAGCTGATAGTACTGTTCGTTTTGATATTAAAATTACCGTGGAAGTACGCCTGTTTAAAATGCTTCATAAACTCAATATATAGGTAGTAAAGAACTCAGCTAGACATAACATTTTCAGCAAGTAAAGTCAGGAGAGAATCCGCTAGATGCGAATAGCAATGGACCTCCCTAATTGCGAAGCACACTATCAATAACAATCTGAACCATTTTGAAGAAAGTTGTTAAACCATTGCTATACAGGAAAAGTTTGTATTCAGTGCGCAAACTTTAAAATTATTCGTCGGTTCCACAAAAAAAGAAAACAGCTGTTGCATACATTTTTACCGCATAGGTCAAAAAAATCAGTTGTTTCATAGAAAAGTGCAATACCTACGCGGTTAAAATGTATGAGACAGCTGATTTCTTTTTTTGTAGAACCGACGAAAAATTTCTGCGCTGGTCTAGAATGATATGCTGAATTCATGGTTACAGTTTGCGCACTGGATAAAAACTTTTCCTATATTTGTTTGAAAAATTTGTCTGCTCAATGTTGTTCAACTGTCAAAATGAAAACTATTTCTACTGGTAGTGTGTTACGCAATTTCCCATTCAGGACAACGCTTGGATGAGGCCTATCTCAGCAGTATTCCCCTATTTTTATCTTATTGGAGTAGGTCTTACACCACCACCATGCAGACTTGGTCGTAGATTTTGCACTAAATAAGTCAACACGGGTACTGTTTTCATACAACAATTTAGGCAACGCTTATCGCTTCAAAATGTCGTTCTAGCCATGAATTGTACTCGGTCTAGTTTTATAAGCAATCTTAGAAAATCACAGTAGGCGGAAACAAATGTTTTCTTTTTAATTTGGTTTCTTTTTTTTCTTTTTTCTAACAGCTGAAAAGGAACCATTTTTAAAAATTAATTCAGTACTTTCTTCACACTCATAAAAATAAGGGTGCATTACGTCTTTCTTCCGCTACCTATTTACAGATAGAAGGCTGCCTACCAGCAGTAGGAAAATGAAAGGTTGATTATGTAAGATAACCTAATGACTCAACTAAAATTTAGCTAATATGTAGCCTTTTTTCGAGACCAGAGGGCCATTTTTGGTCAAAGAATCAGCATCGCCATACAATATGGCAATGCTGCTAGTCTTTTGGGCACTTATGATTCTATTCCCTCTTTTTTCATCTAGGTACATGTACCTACATATTATTTTAAGTCTGTTAGCTTAAATACTGAAAATTATATTCCAAAATAAATGCATGTCATATAAAAAACTGAACACTTAGGTGAAATAACGACACAGTAGGTCTCCGAACAGTAACAAACGATAACGTGGCCGGCTTAGGAGACGGCGGAGTGAGGTCAACTCTTTCCTTAAAGATTGGCCACGTACAGCCGTAGATAGAGTAAGTGGATGGAAGGATGGAGACCTTTGCCCTGCAGTGGGCCACTAAGGCCAAACGGCTGATAATAATAAATAATAATAAGCAATGGCTTGATAGCCAAGAGCCTCGACCAACATCTGAGGAGGCTCTCGTTGGGCAGCTGGATCAAGGGCTTGATCCAGAAAGCGGTACTCCTGGACACGGCTCGCATTGTTAGGAGGTTCCTCTCTCTGGAACCCTGACCGCCGGTAGCTTGGACCTTGTTCCCGATACCGGTGGGCTACTATTTTTTATATTATTTAATGTTTTTTTATTTGTATTCTAATATTTAAAAATATAATTTATATGTGTATTTAGTTGAATAAAGGATAATAATAATAAACCATTTATTTTCAGGTTACAAAGACCCATAGATGTAAGTGTAATTAACACTGTGAATAAACAATACCTAGCAAAGTCAAAGAAAAAGCAGAAATGAAAACAATTAACATAGGTTATCGAAAGGCACGTTTCGGGAAATATAAATTCTATACTTTTATGACATTTTTATTGTTAACATTTGAAATCTGGCCGTTATACGTTTTTCAATATTCAGATTACTTTTATCTGTAAAAATTGCGGTTTGACATCTTTTTTTATAAAACATAATAATGTAAAACCACCTTAATTTATTCTGTAGCTAAAATAAATTGGACGTTTTAAAATTGGTCCTTGGCATAGTAGCTACGGGTTTTTAAATATACAATCCAAACATATTTTCTATGATGATTTCGATCGTTTTTATAATTATGTATATCATAACATGACATAATATCACGTGTTATTTTCCCGAAAGTGTGGGTTGAAGCGAACACCCATTTAACAGTTTCACCATCTATGTTCTGTCTCATGTATTAGGGGGGCGAGTTTATTGCGATCAACCGGGCAAATCCAGACTCCGAGTTGCTTCTGAGAAATTCCAGATAGAAAAAGGAGTTATCCTGTTCTACCTGGGCTAAGCAGTAGCGCTAGCAACCACTAGACCAACGAGGCAGTTCCACAACAATTACATCAATTCAGGCGGTGATTTCTTGAAAACGCTCAAAAAGGCGTTTTTTTTAAACCAGTGTATCTCTTTAACCGTAAATAATTTTGAAAGCAAAAAAATATATGATATTTTCAAGTCTTTCTTGCATTCAGTGACGGAATTTAAAACATAAATAAACATACTTTAATGCATCAAAAAAATCATCAAAGTCACCTCTTTTGTCTTTAAAACTAGTTTATCCCTTCAATAACAATTATAATTATAATTAAAAATATACCATAAAATTCCAAATGCCAAACTGCATCCAGTGATTGATTATTTATTATTAAATAGCTAATATCTAATTTTATACGATTTTATTTGCATTTTTACGACAATGCTTGCTCATTTATTACAACAGATTTTAACACGTATCGGATTGCAGTAAGAACTATTATCGCTCATAACGACAATACGACGAGTACATTTAAAATTACTAGGGCCTTAATAGTTAACTAATTATGGTACTCATCAGTGGGTAAATAAGTGTTCGTGCGTTAGCTAATAACTAGACGCACGATATGTGGCTCAAGTTGCACTTCCAAAACCTTGGTTGCATGGTTGTTGATTGGTATTGCAATACCAATAAGAAGTACAAGTTAGACTGAAGAGACAACCCAAGCAATTGGCAGGTCAACTCACAATACAAGCTTGCGTCAGGAAACTCAAAAGATGCAACATCCTATATTTAGATAACTTGTAGAGAGCTACATAAGTGAGTTGCTCCTAATGAAGAATAACTCTTCCCTGATAGATCTTCCTCCAAGTCTGCTGATAGATTTAAAAACTGTTGGCAAGATATACAATACCAATAAAGAACAAAAGAAATCGAAACGTTCTTTAAAATGTCAACGAGCGGTTTAAACAGGGACCCAGTAAAGTGTCTGTTTCTTTTAAATACTATCTGTGAATAAAATAATTATATATCACTTATTACACTATTACGAATGGCCGCTGTATTATTAAACATTGTGGCAAATTATCGTTTACAAGTACCTAATTGCATTTCAATCAAATTGTATGAATTGTTTCTTTGTAAAGTCGTTTCGTCAGTACCTATGTAGATATCGTTATGTAATCCATACATGGAACTAGTAAGTAAGTAAGTACCTATTGTTGATTCATTAATAATTGGTATGCTCCAATGAGTGGAATTTTAATTAGAAATCCGTATTCAAGATTTTTTTTGTTTTTTTTTATCGGTACCTAGAAATACGCGTATTCTCTATTCTAATCATTGCAATAGTTATGTATCTCTGTCAATAGTATAAGTTACAAATGTAAAATCAGCCTGAACAGTTAGGGCATACACATTCTGAGAGCCTTCTTGAGTTAAGCTTTGGCAAATATCTTCCCAAATATACCAACTTTTTAACAATATATGGAAAGATAAAATACAGCCTATTAAATAGACACTTTAAACTCTGGGTACAAAAAAATACCTAATCATATGACAGTGAAGAAACAATGAGGATTTAGGTAAAAGATAGACAGATTAATAAATTGAATTGAAACGAAGTTGAATAGTATTGATGGATCCAAAATATCCATCAAACACTTCGCTATCAATAGTTTCTCCCTTGAAACAATGCAAAACAGCATCACATTATTAATGATAAGGATAAACCAGAATGTCAAGCATGTACAGTCAGCGACAAAACTCATTCAAAACTGCAGTTTTTTTTATCTTAATAATTTGAGAGATATTAAACTAAAATCGGAACAGAAGCAAAATTTAAAGAATATTGACTCTTGTCACTATTATCATATGAATATCGATTATTATAATAATGTCAATTTAGATGATGTGTAAAAGAAGTAATGTTAATTTTATTAAAGTAAATTGTTTAATGTTTTGTGTTGTAATTACTTAGCATATTATTGTAAATAATCAAGTTCTTCAAAGTTAACAGACAGAGATGTGCTGCTGAGGCATCTGTTGGGCCGCTTCTTCCCAGCTAAAATACTAGGAAGCGGGGAAGGGCAGGAGTTGTAAAGGACTGTGTTAATTTTTACCAATTCTGGTAATTAAAAACGTTCACAATCTTGTCGCAGTCTCATCTCAGCAACAATCAAACGTCAAGAAGTTGTCAAAAATGTAGGGAAACTCGAGGTATTTTTGACAGATTGAGATCAGACTGTGAACGTTCCTAAAATTACGAGAATTGCCCCTCTGATTCTTGGCCTAATCTCTAATGAATAATTTTGATTCGTTTTTGTTACATTATTTTAAAATATTTAAGTTAATCGTAAAATGTTCAAGTTTATAAAAGATATAAACATAAACACACGTAGATCACACACGTAGATTGTTATCTTTATATTATAGCTGTTGGTTCTCCTATGAATAAATAAATAAATAAATCAAAGAGCATCAAAAAATTCGTCCGACTCGTTGTCAACAGGGAAAGTACCCAAACCGTTCCTAGCAGCATTGCCACATTTTATGACAATGCTGATTCTGTGGCCCAAAAATAGGCCAGCTCATTGGTCACGTGAAAAGTTGACCAATCGCTTGGAAATGTCTCGAAAAACTAAGTGGGCATGCGGACCAATTTTTTTAAATCGTTTTGTGGCGCTGACTGTACCTACATAACATTTTTGGGCTCATCAGTTCACCTTGCTGCGTCGCGTGCGTCGACGTTGCTTATATTGCCTGTTTTTATGTCAATGCCGCGCAGCACTCTGAGCCAGGCTATTACCGTAATATTGCTGTTATGATGATAAGCCTGCTGCAACTTAACGATGTTTTTGCAGCTGTCGAGGTAAAGGTTTTGTTGTAACTTGCAACGGTGCTGTTATCTGGGAACGTGATATCTTGAACGATGGTGAAATATTTAGGTTTTCGAGAAGCAACATTGAATGGGCTCGGATGAAAGAAGTTAGAAATAGCGAGGCGATATTTATTATTTAATACTTCAAGCACACAAATGTACCGAGGTGGACTTAATGACATATTTATTTTCTACCAGTACCTACAATTATAAGTATTCCTAGGATGACAAAAATAACATGGTTTTGTTATTGTTAATTTGTATTAAGTTTTTATTAATTTTAGTCCAGAGGTCCTAGTTTAACTTTTGTTACTTCAAGTTATAGCTATATTTACATAATTCAGAATTGCATATGTAAGCGGGCATGGCCTTTATGCCTGGAGGGTTTTATTTAGATTGTAAGTTCTGTTTACGTTTTATTTTATTTTTTTATTATTTTTCGTTTTCAATGTTTTTATGGTTTATTGGCGTGTGCTAGCTGACATAATTATGGCAAATTTACCATTGAATAGAATCAAGTTCTTCTAACTTAACAGACAGCTGTGCTACTGGGGAGTTTGTTGCGCTACTTCTTCTTCCCAGCTAAAGCACTAGGAAGTGGTGAAGGGCGGGCGTTTTGGGGGTACTGTCTTCTGTAATTTTGACGTTCAAAAAGAGCTGACTCTCAGCCTAGTTTGAATAAATGACTTTTGATTTTGATTTTGAACACTGAAAATGTAAAAGTGAAGACAGGTGACAAACAGGAAACTACGGATGAGTAGGTAGACTGAAGTGGAAATGGGACGATGAATGGCGAACTGTACCACCACTTCTCCACATTATAGGTACTAGTATTGGGGCACAATCTATCACTTGCCTTTTTCAGCAGAGTAGGTAAATAAGAGAGGAAAAATCGAATGATAAACTATACTTAAAGTATCACGACTACCCTATAAAGTAAGGCTAGTAGGTTAAGGAAAGTTTAATTGATTTTTGGGTACAATCAGATTTTGCAACTCAAGTCATAAAGCTGGTAAATAAAAACAAGTTGCCTTTAAATGATGGATTGTGCCCCAACACTAGTACCTATAATGTGGAGAAGTGGTGGTATACTTCGCCATTCATCGTTCCATTTCTACTTCTGTCTACCTACTCATCCGTAGTTTCCTGTTTGTCACCTGTCTTCACTTTTGCATTTTCAGTGTTCAAAATCAAAATCAAAAGTCATTTATTCAAACTAGGCAAGTTATCTATTGCAAGTTTACGTTAACGTGGAAATTATTTTACACAACTTCCCGTGGATGTTACAAAACCAATTTCAATCAGTCTGCCGTTTTTTTCCAACTATGTTGGGGGCTTGCTGTCTAACCGGATCCAGCTGAATACCAGTATTTTAAATGGAGCAACTGCCAATCTGACCTCCAAAATCCAGTTACAAGGTAACACGATACACCTTGGTAAGACTGGTTGTCAGATTTTTGTACAGCCGGGACCAACGGCTTCTTAGGCACGGGGGCATTCCATATGTAATGGATGGTCACCCATCATCGAACCGGCTGCGGCAAGCGTAGCTTAACCTTGGATCGATCCGTGCGACTGTTATCATTTAGCTCCTGGTTGTTACAAAAAACTACTTACAGTTACTGTAAACAATGGTTGATAAAAATATGAACAATGTGTTACACCAAGTGATTGATACCTATGCTGATAGGTAGGTACAACCTGAGGGTCCAGACAATTGGCAAACCGATTTCAAACCGTGTTGTATTTCTTTAATGTCTTTCAACGGGATTGACACAATGGCAGCTAGTCATCGTTATCACTGATACTATGTCATTTTGTCTAGGCCCTCTAAAGCCCCTTCAGAAGGTTCAATTTTAGAACTATGGCTGTGACCGTACAAGCCGAAGTTTTAACGTCTCTCAGGTAACTCTTGTTTAGAAGAAAAAATAAGATAAGTATGTGTATGTACATAGGTTACATATCCATATTATAAAAGCAAAAGTAAATAAGTCTGTCTTCTACCTTTTTAAGCCTCAATCTCCCTCAGACCTGATCGTTATGAAATTTATCACGTAACAGGCAGCCCGACACCTGGAATAGGACGTAGGCTTTTATTCATCCTGGATCACTGACAGAGTTGCGGCCAACACGCCAAACATTATAGGTAGAATGAAAATGATGAATCAATTACCTTTGAAAAGGCACAAATATAAGTTCGTACATACATCAAAAGGTTTGTAAAGACGACGAAAGAGTAACGTTTGTTTCTTGCCCCCTCTTCTCCATACGAAACTACATTTTGGAAGGGGCGACTAGAATCAATTCTATTTTAATGTAAATGTTGACGTTCAAAAGTGCCTTTTAAGTGCCTATTTGAAGTAAATGCTTTGACTTTGACTTTTTGACTTACGATGAATCTTGTTGTCGACATCAACAGCGAATTTAACTATCTTCCTTCCGATTCGGGGGTCACGTAACGGTGACGTCAATAGGATAACCAGCAACGACTTCCTTCTACGCGATCACCCGATTTTCTGCTAAACGGGTGATCAAGCATACAGTAAGCAGCGAGCAGCAAGCAACGAGTAGCGAGCAATCGAAACAGCCGCGATTTACGAGTAGGTTAGTTACTTAGTTCCTAGGTTTGAACCCAAGGCAGGCGCTTTACTTCGTGTAAATTATTTCATCACTTCGGATCCAAAAAATCAGCATATCCTAGAACAAAAAATTCGAAGACATGTGACATCTACAGTCTACTAACCCGCACTGGGTCTGCGTGGTGGATTACGGCCCACTTTCTCTCACAGAGAGCAAGCCTGTGTCCCAGCAGTGTGAACATAATGGGCTGATTGTGCTATGTTATGATTAAGGCCATTTCTACTTCAACTTTTTGTCGAAGCCATTAATCAGACTCAAACTCAAAGCATTTATTTCAATTAAACCATTTACAGGCACTTTTGAATTGTCAAAAAGTCGACCAGTTGGAAAGTTGAAGCTAGTTGCCCATTCCAAAACGTAGATCTCTATGGAGAAGAACGGGCAAGAAACTCCATGGACACTCGTTTTAATCATGTTAGGTATTAAAAAATCTTGGGAACAATAATCTAGTCGCTTCTATATGTGAGAACAATGTAAAAAAAAACAATTCTAAATATAAGATTTAAAATAAGCCATGGAAGTTAGGAGATGACCAGTCTCAACAGACGGCGCCCGTTCACGAACTAGACGCGTGGATCAGCACCATCCAGGTCAACCATTTTGTAGGGAACCGAATGATCCAACACACGCGCCACCATCAGCGAGACATTTAAGTGAGCATGAATCCATGTTCAGCACTGGAACTTAAATGGCGTGTAAGTGATAACTGTTTTGAAAGTGTTCCGACTACATTGCACGCCACTTTCTACAGTATTTCAGAATATGCAATCTCTGTAAAGGACAGTTGAGATAAGAATAAGTACGTACTTATTTAACTTTGTAATGTTGTCGTGTCACAAATAATGTAACTTGTGAAACGTGTCAGGTAAAGGATAAACATTAATTGAGGAAACTAAAAGATCTCTCTTTCAACTTTATGGTGCTTGTGAGTTTTTCTTGAAGTTTATTTAGTTTATTAGGGCAATGGTACATACTGGATCGTGGGCTTAAAATCGTCGTGTCATTTACTTTTAAATCTCATTATATTATCAATTATCATTTGGTATCCTAATGCACTTAATGATTAATCGTTAATGGTACCATTATATTAATGGCACAATCGTTTAATGCCAGGATTTCCCAACATAGGGTCACGAATCCAGTTGGTTCCGATGGGTTACCATTTCGAAAGAAAAGTCCTGAGTGAAAGCCGGACATTTGGAAAAAACGGTACGAATTGACTCCCCCGAAACGGCTTTAACTTATTTTTTATTCGCACGAATCAACGTATATGCCAAAAAACTCAGTACGTTTTACTAGTTAATCTTTCTTTTTCCAGCAATCATTAAACTTTTTATACGCTTACCTATATCACGCCTTTTTTTTCCCGAAAGGCTAGGCAGAGGTGGTCCTATAGACAAAGTTTTTTATTACACGCTTTATATTAGCTTCACTTGTATGTTTGTTTGTATGTAACCGACTCCTTAGAGCGCGATTTTGACCCACTTTAAACGGTCAGATTTCATTGAAACTTTGTAAACTTATCGAGGACCGATGACAATTCAATAATTTAAAAAAATATATTGAGAAAAATTAAAAAAAAGGAAAAAAATATATAAAAAACAAAATCACGTTTTTGTAGTTAGCAGAACTAAAAAATTGAAAATAAATAATGGTTTATAAAACTAAAAAACGTGCTTTTAAACCAAACTAAAAAAAGAGAAAATAATTTAATTCAATTAAAAAGCGTGGGGTGCTTGACATTAATTGATTATAAAAATACCTCAAAAAGCACCCCACGCTTTTTAATTGAATTAAATTATTTTCTCCTTTTTTAGTTTGGTTTTTAAAGCGTGTTTTTTAGTTTTTTAAACTATTATTTATTTTCTGATAAATCTCGATACGGTGAAAACTTCGGACAAGTTCAAACGGGGCGAAAAAATTTGGAAATATCTGGACAAATATAGACGTATGGTAAGTTCCAATAGCATCCATCAAGTCACCGAGGGTCTACAGACAAAATTAAATGAATGTAGTTTTCTGGCAAACCCGGTGTCAACCTTTTGGATTACCGATGCGTGGAAGGCCTTGGAGACGAAATCAAAACAAGTTTCGAACCGGAACAAAACAATAAAACTATACTTTACTGAAATAGGCTCCGTCCTATCAAGTGCAAGGTACTTCCCTGGATAAAATTGTTTGTAAAAATACAACAAGTGTCTTTCTACTTTACATAGAGTAGACAATATGAATCTAGCCATACCTAGCCATGCTAGCTATTTAGCCGTGGTTATAATGAATCTCTAGGCTCCTGGCAGTTTTAGCAACTTTCACTGCAGCGGTAGACATAACAGACAACATGACAGATTCTTCACAATTGCATCAGCTGTTTTATTTGTCCACTATTGGACATAGAGTTACCATTTCAAAAGTCCTGAAAAAAGTTTAAAAAAGTTGCCATTGTTCTTTTTGAAATTTCCTTTTTTAATTTTTTAGTCCTTTAAGTTAACAAGCCTGGAACTGTTTACAAGGCCGGACAAAACCGGGACGCGGGTCAAAAAGCTGAACATGTCAGAACAAATCTGGACGGAATCCTTATTGGGCGTTATCCTATTGCCCTAATTGTATGGTGTAAGGTAAGATTTATCGACCTGTGGATGTTGATTAGTGACTACAATGTCATTGACTTGTATTGTAATATGGGAAAACTTTAAATAATTTACCTAAAAAGTGGTCGTGTATAAGTTCAGTTTCATTTTATGATCCAAAGATTCTTTAGTTTGAATTACTTATATCATTTATAATTTACAGACACTAATTTACAAGTACTTATAGTAAATTAATCATTTAAAAGACATACCTTAGTGCTTACTTAGGTATATCAGAATAGACCGTTTCTGTCTGTTAATTTTTAAATGAACTTAAGGTTTGGTTTTATAGACAATCATAATATCAGATTCAAATGATTGGATTTGATTTTTAAGGTGAATTCCAAAGGAATTTTGTAAGATTTTCATAGCATCATAAACCGGTTTAACTTATGAGTGCGTTGTTATAATATTTTGCTCCAATTCTAACAAAAAGGTAAAACTCAGCAAAAAATAATTTACTTACAAACACCCTCTTTTTTAATAATCCCGAAATTCTGATGAAAGATATATAATTATCTTGAAAAATAAAAATGTAAGAATAGATTATGAATTGTTTTGCAACTTTTCAGAATTGAATTGAATTTAAATCAACAAGAAATGCCAAAAACATTCCGAAAAACAAAAACCGCTAACACAAAAAGGCAAAAACATTTTTTTAAACAACGCGCAATGTTTCAAAACGACAACTCACCTTGATGAATAAATAAAAAAATATCCGAAAATTCACTCACAAAACACAACACTGTTACCACAAAATAAATAAAGTTTCACCGTTCTACAAACAGAAAAGATCGATGTACGTCGTCCGACTCCTGCGCAACCAATTGAGCGCGCGCTCCTTGCAACAACTGACCGCCAACTGTCGGTGTCGGCTACTTTAGCTCCTACCTTGTTCTTCAGTGATAAATCATACAAAGTAATTTTGTGGTTAGTATTAATTGTAATTTCATACTTTGTGATGATAGTCTGAAACTCCAGGGGAAAATGTGAAATGGGCTGGTTATCTATGTCATAGGTTTTGATGCCATCATGTTTTTGGTGAATTACTATTGTTCTTTTGTTGTTTTACTAACCTTTATTGATCGAAGATACCTACCTAAGCATAAACCATTCTTTATTTTTCAGCAATAGTTTTTGGCAGTCCATTGTATTATGGCCAGGTTTCGCGGTTGCTGGTGCGGTAATAAGATTTTTTTCTTCACATTTAGGGGTAGTGAAAACGATTAAGGGGTTTCAGAGGGCTAGTAGCTTCATTACAAACTACACCAATCCATCTGTGACTTCGATAATGTCATCTGTAATGAGAATGTGCATCTGCTGAACTAAGGGTTGTCTTCTCCAAAAGTGGAACATGTTCAACGCAGTGACCGTTGCCAGGATTTGCAGTTACGTACTGGATTTTAGTCGCCAAATAGACATATCACTTATATGCCAAAGAAAGGGGAATTGAAGAGACTGAACGTATGGTCTGGTAAGATAACTGAATTTTCCTTGCACATTTGTGAAAATAGCCTAAATAAATTACTTGGGCACCATTACTGACATTTGTTTTGCATTGTGTTACTTCCTCTCTTCGGTAAGAGAGGAAGTAACACACACACAGTAGCAATACATGGTGGCCTAGGGCAACCTGTTACTTACTATTGATTAAATACCTACATGATTCTGAACGCCCATACCTTGACATTTTTCGTCGGATATACATAATGCTTTCCATACATTTTGACCGCGTAGCTATTGCACTTTTCTGGGAATAAGCTGATTTTTTTTTTGATAACCGACGAAAAAATTCCCCTCTGGAGTGTCCGTCATTGTGCTGAATTCAAGGTTACAGTTTGCGCGTCGATATCCGTGTCACCGTAACTATGTCCAGTGTTTCTTTTCAGAACACTCGGATAAGAAACACCGACCCTTATCTAGTTTTCAAACATAGTTTAATTTTGACGTGAAACTTGTTTTTTGAACTAATCTATAGAAAAAAATATAATTTATCATCTATCCGTGAAATGCAAAGATAGCGCCAAAGCTTACCACTAGGTAACCACTTATGAGAATTTAGGATGCGAGAGTTTGTCTTGGTTAATGAGGTATGTTGTGGTCAGCGACGCAGGACTGTAGGGGAAATACCGATATCTTGAGGTAAAATCGATTCGGTAGTGAGACTTTCAAGCTTTCCTGTAACAGGTACCTAATTGCCTACTCATAAGTTGGGAATTACCTTATGTAGGTACCAGGGATGTTAAGGTCCGATAAACAGTCACTCCAAGTAAAATATTGGTATTCATCTGCATCCAGTTCGATTGTAAGCTGATCCCAACATAGTTGTGGAAAAGGTGATGGTGAAGTAGGTAGTTACCTTTCCGCTGGATGCGAGAAGCATAGAACTGGTCGAAGTGGCGGTGCTTGCGGGAGGCCTATGTCCAGCAGTGGACTTCTTTTGGCTGAATACATGAAGAAGGTAGTTATAGGCCATATAGTTGCAAGTTGCAACTAATATATAGATACAGGTACAGTCACGGACTTTAATTGATAAGCCACAGTTCTATATGAAATTAGAATGGCACCATTTTGGAATAAACCCCTTTCGAACAAAAAAATAATTTTGCAAATCCCTCTATAAATGACGGAGTTATGCCTTACATTTAAACAAAATATAAACATGTCGAATTGATAACCTCCTTCTTTTTGAAGTCGGTTAAAAAGTAAGTTTTTACAAACACGTCAAGAACTCAGTGGTCACTCTTTTATAGTCCAGACGTAATCTTGGTTAGATAAGCGTAAGGCCCTTTATTTCGGCAATAACAGATTACACCATCACTCAAAGGGTTTCAAGGGTAAAGGTACCTACCAAACCTATGCACGTAGCTTCAAGTGTCAGCAATACAATCATAGAGGAAAAACAAATATTTCCTGTTTGTTAACCTCGTCACAACGGGATTAAAACAATGACGTACGTAGTCAAGATGATGACGTTTTTGGTAAGTCATCATAATAATATTTTCTTTCCCTTATAGGTGAAAGATTATACGTAACAGGGATTTTTGTAAGGATAATCAAAGTAGTTTGGTATTTCTTCCTTCCTTTTGTAGCTTCTTTTTTTCACTTTGTATTTGTGTTACGGATTACAAAAAATCTATCAACATCAAAAGTCCAGCTAGATCTTTTGTGACCGGCAAACAACGGAATATTTTGAACAATCCGAACCACAATTATCCAGCAATAGCATTGTAAACCAATGCAATGCATTAACAGCAACCATAAAGATGTTCTATGACGTAATATAAATTAAGACATGTCGCGTGGCTTTCCTGGGATTTTTTTTTTTTAATGGATATGCCAAAAAGTGAGAAACGGATGAAGATCTCGAATGGGCTATCTCAATTAGGGTGCAGATCTACTTTTGGAATGGGCTATCTTCAATTACGGTGCAGATCTACTTTTGGAATGGGCTATCTCAATTAGGGTGCAGATCTACTTTTGGAATGGGCTATCTCAATTACGGTGCAGATCTACTTTTGGAATGGGCTATCTCAATTAGGGTGCAGATCTACTTTTGGAATGGGCTATCTCAATTAGGGTGCAGATCTACTTTTGGAATGGGCTATCTCAATTACGGTGCAGATCTACTTTTGGAATGGGCTATCTCAATTAGGGTGCAGATCTACTTTTGGAATGGGCTATCTCAATTAGGGTGCAGATCTACTTTTGGAATGGGCTATCTCAATTAGGGTGCAGATCTACTTTTGGAATGGGCTATCTCAATTAGGGTGCAGATCTACTTTTGGAATGGGCTATCTCAATTAGGGTGCAGATCTACTTTTGGAATGGGCTATCTCAATTACGGTGCAGATCTACTTTTGGAATGGGCTATCTCAATTACGGTGCAGATCTACTTTTGGAATGGGCTATCTCAATTAGGGTGCAGATCTACTTTTGGAATGGGCTATCTTCAATTTTCCGACCAAGTGAGTGATTCGTTCAAAAATTAAAAGTGAAAAGTGCCGATTTAAGTGCCTGTGAATGGGTTAATTGTAATAAATGCTTTGAGATTGTGAGTTTTGAAATTAATGTCTTGGGAGCATAGTCGACAAACTTAAACCATCGATTAGATACATATGAGGTTTAAGGAGTGGGCCTATAGCAAAATTTACACAGTTTTTATGATGTTGATGACCTAAAAAAAATAATAAAACTTATTTATTTTAGGTAGTTAACTTGCTTTCCAAATATCAGGTGAAAGTTCGCTTTGGACAATATTGCCATGACGTCATCCAACGGTTTTTTTTTCCAATCGCTTAATAATACTAGCGACCTTCCCCTGCCTCGCATGCTTTTGACAACTTGACAAAACATCGAGATATCTATAATATGTAGGTATATGTATGTTTAATATTAATATATGAGTACATAAAAGTTTTAGAATAATTCCCTCATGAAAGTGAAACACGCATCAAAAGTTGTTGCGAAGTTTACGAGCATAATGCGGTCACACAGACAGACACGAAAAGCGACATTATTTTTTGTAATATGTATGTATGTAGATACTTCGAAATAATGAAACTTGTTTAGCATATACTAATGAAGATAAAACTAAGCAAATAATAATGGCCAAACCCTCTCAAGGTTAAGAAGAACGAAAATTATTAAAACAAATAGAAATAAACATTTATGTATTTTAATTATAAATGATGGAAGCTTAACGGTTGGCACCTAACGGTATGTTATTTTGTCAGTAATAGGTATTGTAAGGTCAACTGTGGCTTCTTTAATTTCCATAAGCAACTTTATCCATGATTAGGTATTATCTTTCAATTACTAAAATCTGTTTCCGCCATGCGATAAAAAGGAAGAAAAATTGACTATCTATACCCCATTTATTATAGCTTTAGAAAAAAGAGGCTCGTAGAAGCAGGAGTGCAAAACATTTTATTTCAAAGTTAAGTTCTAACTTTTTTAGGTAGTTTTAAGACAGTACTAAATACTGAGATAAACGAACTAAAAGTAATTTTTATTTTAAATAATGTTTTATATATAATAAATAACATCTTCATCACACATTACAAACCTACAACAAAACGAATGAATGAAACAAACAATCATATGATGATTTAAATCTAATTAAGATTATAAGAAAATAAAATAAATATTTTTTACAATACTTTATTTTAAATAACAACTTACGACCCACAATACGTTGGTAAAACTTCGTCTTCATCAACTAATTTAGTTACTCGGTGTTGTTCACTCCTGCTTCTTTTAGGTTTTTAGCATTGACACTTTATTTTTTTGGCATTAATCGTAACTGCAACAGGTTCAATGTAATTTTGTTACGAAGTGTACATTAAAAAGAACCTTTTTTAACTTCTGTCTAATGCTATTGTAAATGGAGTATAGATACTTCAAAATAATAAAACTTGATTAGCATATACCAATGAAGATAAAAGTAAGCAAATAATATGGCCAAACCCTCTCAAGGTTAAGAAGAACGAAAATTAATAAAACAAATAGAAATACATATTTATGTATTTTAATTATAAATGATGGAAGCTTAACGGTTGGCACCTAACGGTATGTTATTTCCCCCCCAGTGGGTTCCCGCATTGTCGTTGCGGGGGGGCTCAGTAGCCGTGGTCCGCTCCCACGGTGAAGCGAAGAGGAACCCAAAGGTGGGGCCGCTCGTCAGGGCTTTGGTCTCCAAGCCGACGACGTAGCGGCCAAAAAGTAGGTTGCGGTGAGGTGCACCGCAACTGAGGCGGGCCGCGATGTCGAATGGGAGGCATCGCGGCTGAGGGTTACAGGCTGCGGCGGAGGAGGAGTGCCGGTACTTTTGAGTAGCGCTCTTCCCTTCCGTGGCCTGGACGGGGCCGCCACCGTTTGATGGCGGACGCGGTGGGGCCGCAGGGGAAGAGGAGTGTCGGTATAGCGTTGGCCGCTCTCCCTATCTCCTGCGGCCGAGAAGTGGTAGGCGGCGGGGCCACTGTGCTGACCCGTCGCAGGGGGCCAAGGGAGCCAAGGGTGCCAGGGTAGTCTGGGGCCCTTGTGCTACTTGGTTCCTGGGGTGGTCACGGCGTGCCATGTGTCCTGGTGCGCCAGACTGGTGGGGCCCGCAAGGGCCGATGCCTGCCAGGGGTGCGGGTTGTTCGAAAGAGATACCGTCGCCCCTGGCACACGGGCAACTGAGGGAACACGGGTGGGTTTTAGTCAGTAAAAGTCTGACACGCCCTCCTGCTCCGCCCAGAGCGGGAGAAGTCATTTGATGATTTCCCACCCTGAAAAAAAAAAAAAAAAAAAACGGTATGTTATTTTGTCAGTAATAGGTATTGTAAGGTCAACTGTGGGTTCTTTACTTTCCATTAGCAACTTTATCCATGATTAGGTATTATCTTTCAATTACTAAAATCTGTTTCCGCCATGCGATAAAAAGGAAGAAAAATTGACTATCTACAGGTTGAAATTGAAAACATGCGACAAACCGAAATGGGAGATTGTACTGATCATTATGAACAACTTTTACTAAGGGACCAATGATGCAATCGCGAAAAAAAAAAACATCTGTTCCCTACATTTATGTTCGCTTAACTCGTCAAAATGTAGGGAACAGCTGTTTTTTTTTTGCGATTGCATCATTGGTCCCTTAGTAAAAGTTGTTCATAATGATGAGTACAATCTCCCATTACGGTTTGTCGCATGTTTTCAATTTCACCCTGTATACCCCATTTATTATAGCTTTAGAAAAAAGAGGCTCGTAGAAGCAGGAGTGCAAAACATTTTATTTCAAAGTTAAGTTCTAACTTTTTTAGGTAGTTTTAAGACAGTACTAAATACTGAGATAAACGAACTAAAAGTAATTTTTATTTTAAATAATGTTCTATTTATAATAAATAACATCTTCATCACACATTACAAACCTACAACAAAACGAATGAATGAAACAAACAATCACATGATGATTTAAATCTAATTAAGATTATAAGAAAATAAAATAAATATTTTTTACAATACTTTATTTTAAATAACAACTTACGACCCACAATACGTTGGTAAAACTTCGTCTTCATCAGCTAATTTAGTTACTCGGTGTTGTTCACTCCTGCTTCTTTTAGGTTTTTAGCATTGACACTTTATTTTTTTTGGCATTAATCGTAACTGCAACAGGTTCAATGTAATTTTGTTACGAAGTGTACATTAAAAAGAACCTTTTTTAACTTCTGTCTAATGCTATTGTACATGGAGTATAGGTATATGTAACAAACTTTTTGTAATCCAGAGATATTTGAGTGTAGGTACTCATGGGTAAAGTTGCTCATGGAAGTATACAGGTTGAAATTGAAAACATGCGACAAACCGAAATGGGAGATTGTACTCATCATTATGAACAACTTTTACTAAGGGACCAATGATGCAATCGCAAAAAAAAAAACATCTGTTCCCTACATTTATGTTCGCATAACTCGTCAAAATGTAGGGAACAGCTGTTTTTTTTTTGCGATTGCATCATTGGTCCCTTAGTAAAAGTTGTTCATAATGATGAGTACAATCTCCCATTTCGGTTTGTCGCATGTTTTCAATTTCACCCTGTATAGGTCCCACAGAAGTTGACGCTACCTACTTATTTTTCTACATAACATACATTTTTTTTGTTGAGGGTGTGAAATCATCAAATAACTTCTCCCGCTCTGGGTGGAGCAGGAGGGCGTGTCAGACTTTTACTTACCAAAACCCACCCGTGTTCCCTCAGTTGCCTGTGTGCCAGGGGCCGCGGTATCTCTTTCGAACAACCCGCACCCCTGGTACATAACATACTTCACTTTTAACTGACAGCCTCGTTGGTCTAGTCGACGTAAACGCTACTTCTAAACATAAGGTCCTGTGTTTGATTCCCGGGTTGGTCTAACAGTTATTGAGTTGTCCCATCTGGAATTTCTTTGTAGCAGCCCTAAACTTAGATTTGTGCTCGTACCCTTAAAGGAACACAGATGTGATGGTATTTTCAATCATAATAACTTAGGCAAGGAAATAATGCACGGATATCCTCTTTATCGTAATGACAGTAGCTCCAAACGATAATATGATGACCCTAACTATCTTTATAAGGGTGTCACAAAGTAAGCCCGGGTACTGATTGAATGGTTCCTAATGTGGTATATGAATGGTAGAACCTGGTGCTAAGTCAACATCTGCCTAGCCTTTTCCTAACTATGTTGGGGTTGGCTTCCAGTCTTACCAGATGCAGCTGAATACCAGTGCGACTACGTATCTGACCTCCACAACCCAGTTACTGGGTAATACGATACCCCTTGGTAAGACTGGTTGTCAGACTTTCGGGCTTCTGACGACCTCTAACGACTGTCAAAGATCTACAAATGACAGCCGGGACCAACGGCTTAACGTGCTTTCCGAGGCACGGAGGGGTCTTGGTATGTGAAGATGGTCACCCATCCGCGGACCAAACGCGGCAAGCGTAAGATCCGTGCGACTGTTATTACTTGCCACAAACCTCTCAACCTAGTGCTAAGTGGCTCATAATATTGAATAGTGATCATTGCGACCATGATAACTAGCCCGCAGTATTAATAAATCATTGGCATTGGTACGTAGTTAAGGTATTTCCTGCTCTCGTCAATAATGCCTGCATATTAATTAAACCAGTATTGATCTAGCCAAGATTTGATCAATTAAAACTGTTGCAATTTATGTAAGACTGCAGTTAAATTGTAACTAACTGAACTGATTTGAAACATAGATAAGTAACTCTGTAAGTGCAAGTGGGCTCGTTAATTTGATTATTGCTTTTCTATTTAACTTCCTGAAGGTTTTATAACTCAAAGCTTGCATTCTAATTTCGAAACAAATATAATTAAAAAATAAATAATAGTTTCAAAAACTAAAAAACACGCTTTAAAAACCAAACTAAAAAAAGAGAAAATAATTTAATTCAATTAAAAAGCATGGGGTGCTTTTTGAGATATTTTTATAATCACTTAATGTCAAGCACACCACGCTTTTTAATTGAATTAAATTATTTTCTCCTTTTTTAGTTTGGTTTTTAAAGTGTGTTTTTTAGTTTTTTAAACTATTATTTTATTTTCAATTTTTTAGTTCTGCTAACTAAAAAAACGTGTTTGTTTTCCTTTTTTTTTTCATTTTTATCAATTTTTTTTTTTAATTATTGAATTGTCATCGGTCCTCGATAAGTTTACAAAGTTCTGAAAGTGAGAAATCTGAAAGTGGGTCAAAATCGCGCTCTAAGCAGTCGGTTACATACAAACATACATACAAACAAACAAACATACAAGTGAAGCTAATATAAAGCGTGTAATAAAAAATATTCGTCCAGACCGAATTTCGGCCATGGCAAACAAACTTAGCCCAGACCAACCTTCGGCGCGGGAGTTATTGTAGAGCAAAAGTGTGACCGCAGAAACAGGTGCATTCTCTCTCTTCCCTCACTCTCATAGTCTGATGGGACGGCAATCCATCATGACCGGCGAGAGATCATTCGCAGGGCCAACGGCTTAACGTGCTTTCCGGGGATATCACACTGCCAACTTCCAAACTGCGCGGTGTTACTAAGAAATACCTAATGGAAAATCCAATATCACTATGCTCGACCCGGGAATGGAATCCAGGACTCCACGCTCAGCAGTTGCGCTTGAGACCACGAAACCAGCGGGCAGTCAAACCAATATATGTAAGTAATAACAATTGCTTTCATTTTATGAGAGAAAGAAAACATTTGCTTCGTCAACGTTAAAAAATGTGTGTTTTTAACAACAAAAAGCTAATAATAATAATAAAATAATAAAGGGATATTGGTATCTAACTGATTACCTAATACTAAATTGCCTTATTAGCAGCAGGTTCCTTTAGTACAGTTGAACTAACCAAATCGGCAAAACTCGGGCAATCAAAAATCAAAAATTAAAAGTCATTTATTCAAACTAGGCTTAGAGTCAGCGGTTTTTGAACGTTAAAATTACATAAGACAATCCCCCCAAAACGCCCGCCCTTCACAACTTCCTAGTGGCGCAACGAACTCCCCAGCAGTACAGCTGTCTGTTAAGTTAGAAGAACTTGATTCTGTACAATAATAGGTAAGTAATTAATGTTACGAAACAAAACAATCAATTAAATTATTGGCCATATGTCACCTGCACACGTCAATATACCAACAAAACATAGTAACTAAACTCAAGCAGATATAAATAATAAAAAATAAAACAAAACAATACGTAAACAGAACTCAATCCCCACATAAAAGCCTCCAGGCTTACATAATGCAATGCTGCATTTTGTTCATTTAGATTTAACTTGAAGTAATAAATGTTAAGCTAGCGTTGAAAAAACAATAATACCAAACCTAATTAATTACCATTAATTACCTAATCTTCTATTTTCACAAACTTAGTTATACCTTAGAACAGTTGAGGAATCTAACGATAAAAAATAAACGCCACAGTAAAAACAAATGCGAAGTTTGCGACAAGATCCTTAGTGTTAGAATTTCATCAGGCGCTTCACAACACAGCTTCTGAATTTATCCACTCTATTTACTATACTATAAAACCGTACCTACTCACGACAATCAATATTTAAAAGTTTTCAGACGAACGAAGTTAGTAGTCATTTTCTGAAAGGTCTAAAATGTAGAAAACCGACGATTAACCCAAAGTATTAGCGAAAGATGGATGGATTAAAAAACAAATCTAGGTAGGTACTGCTTTTTATAGTACCTAGGTATACAATGTTAAGTAGTTCGGTATTAGTTAGGATAGTAGAATCTGAATAAAAAGGGAAATAAACTGAAGTCGCATTCACAATTCTAACTACACTAACGCCATCTATCGGCTCTCAATAAAAAACTACAAAAAACATACTTTATCAGTTAATGCAGTGTTTAAAAAAATGCTAATTAACTTACCTTTAACTGCATGTAGATAACAAATCTACAAGATTATCAGCGATCGTTATCAGTAACGTCAGCGTATCCTGGCGATTGGTGATATAAAGAAATCGTGACGTGGTATACAGGTTGAAATTGAAAACATGCGACAAACCGTAATGGGAGATTGTACTCATAATTATGAACAACTTTTACTAAGGGACCAAAGATGCAATCGCAAAAAAAAAAAACAGCTGTTCCCTACATTTTGACGAGTCATACGAACATAAATGTAGGGAACAGATGTTTTTTTTTTCGCGATTGCATCTTTGGTCCCTTAGTAAAAGTTGTTCATAATGATGAGTACAATCTCCCATTTCGGTTTGTCGCATGTTTTCAATTTCAACCTGTATATTAACGCTATCATTATTGTATTTAGGAGCGTGATTGTATAAAAACATGTGAAAATTAGATCAGCAATACCATCACAACAAGGCAGATAAAAAGGCACAATAGGTATCTAAGCCATAAGAGACAGAGCATGAAATTGAGGTCCCGAAAAAATACCTAATGACTGTCCTATAAACAATCAATATACTCAAAGAAAATCACTTTTGAAAGATAAAACTGTAATATAACCTCTAGAATAACAAAAAATACTACAAATTGAATTAAAAAAACTACGAAACATACTTGAGAAAAGTTATCAGAATGTATTTTGCAATCCTTACTAATATTATAAACGCGAAAGTTTGTAAGTATGGATGGATGTTTGTTACTCTTTCACGTAAAAACGGCTGAACGGATTTGGATGAAATTTGGCACACAGATAGATTATAACCTATATTAACACATAGGATAGTTTTTATCCCGGTAGTACGTTCCCGCGGGATAATTTCCGACCTCCACGCGGGCGAAGCCGCGGGCGGAATCTAGTAAATTATAAGTACTATTATGTTTCTTAATAAATTGGTTAAAAAAAACAACATACACGTCAGAAATAAATTATGTTTTAAAACTTTCGGTTTTTCCTATCCGACTAACTCGGAGAAGAAAGATCGAAACAAACTAACGGTCACGCCATATGAGGAACATGCAGATTAATGTCTGAGATGGTCTATTGAGGAAAGAAACTCACAGGCTTGAGATATGTTTCCTTTGAGGTCAAGTCTCTGAATCCTATTACGGATTAATCACAGCTGCTTATATTTTCCCCAACTATGTTGCGGTCGGCTTTCAGTCTAACCGAATAACCGGATGCAGCTGAATACTATTATTTTACACGGAGCGACAGCCTATCTGACCTCTACTACCCAGTTACTGGGTAAAACGATACCCCTTGGTAAGAATGGTTTTCCATGTTCCGGGCTTCTGACGACCCGTAGATGTCAAGGATTCAAGAATGACAGCCGAGATCAATGGCTATTACGGATTAGTATGAAGTAAGAAGTTCCAGAGCGTTGTTCCCGTTCGAAAGAGTGTCCATGGAGTTTCTTGCCCGTTCTTCTCCATAGGTACCTACGCTTTGGAATGGGCAACTAGCTTCATCTTTCTACCTCACCGACCTTGACAATTTAAAAGTGCCTGTAATTGGTTTATTTGAAATAAATGATTTGAGTTTGAGTTTGATCCCACAGTTAGTGAGTGATACCAAAGTGAAATATTTACATGAAACTGATATTCTTAACGTTGTCCATATTTATCTATTGAACATTATTTTACTTTTCAAACTATGTTATCTTTACATATCTACAAATACATTTCAACATCTGCTCTCTAACATCTCAGTCGTAAGATAGCCTATTTTTTTTCAATATTATACAGTCTAGATGATTCTCCTTAACACCTTTATATCACCTTTATACCTTTATACACCTTTATATAAATATCCATTGGCTAGTTTTCGAGTTCTGAGGTGGCTCCTCAATCCAGATGCCTGAATTGAGGAGCCACCTTCAACGTCCTGTAACTTTTGATGGGTTTTACTACAAATTCCAGGATCGGGGCTACAAATTTGGCTAATTTACTACTAAATATTGGTAGTACCCTCGTTTAAATCTGAGACATGGCTCCTCAATTCATACGGACACCACACTTCTGCAATTCAATTATGCGAACGAAGTGAATAACTTAGTTTGTTTTATAATTTATCAATTAATAATAGTGTACATATTTTTGTGATAGTACCTGTAATAGGTGTAAATATTTTAATACTATAGAGCGTTTTACTTATTGGCACAAATACTAAATCCGCATACTTAATGATCTCTTACTTCTGACGTAGTAGGTAAAGATGCTAATGTTATTGCTAAATAATTGTTCTTATTTTCAGAAAATAGAAATGCCGTTCAAAAAGTGAAGACAATAGAAAGAGGGGAAGGAAAATTGTCTGTCATACCAAGTGCTTGAGAAAAAGGATGAATGGTTGAGATGATATATTAAAAACGTCACTTCGAAATTGATGAAACTAGAATATTCAAAGCATCATACAGATTGGACAAAAATGCAATGCATAGTGAAACGGTCATCCATTGCAACATATAACAATGCAGAAAAAGAACTAAGTGGCATGTTGAACCATAGTGACACGTCAGATTACCCAGATGATGGAGAAATAAAACCAACTAATGGTTTAACATATAGAATTACCAAAGCCAAATCAAGAGTATGTGATTAATAAAATAAAACGCAGTAAATGTATACCATTACTTTTATTTTTACTGACCATTCCTTAGCCAACAGCTATAAATTAATAAAACTTTTGAGCGCCACTGACACGGCTTTATTGTTTTGTAACGGCCACACAATATTAAAATTTATCTTCTCATAAAGACGTGGCGCTGAGGGCTTGAAAATGCACATACCTGTTATAAAAGCCCTTGCGTGTGAATCGCAAGTAAAACATCTAATCTTGACTTTTATAATCTCGCTTGTTGATAGAAGGATTCCGTCATTCAATAACTGTTTCATTTCAACTACAATGGTGCCGATTCTCTTGTATACCGAACTAAACTAACTAAACTATCACTAAAATTCCTTACTTTTGGCTATGAGAATCTTAAAGCTATTCTGCAAAAAAAAATCTCTAAACTTAAAAATAATTTTGACACAACTAAAATCGAATTTGACAACCGCGGATCCTGCAGGCTCAGTAGCAAGACAGTTTCTATTTCTACTTTACTGTAGAATAGAAATCGCTTGTCTACATTTCTCGGTGAAAAACTGACAACTGTCTACACGGAAACGTCATTTTTATCTTGTCTTCCGTCGACAAAACGCTTCTCTACGGTTGTCGTGCCAAGCCTGCAGGTGGTATTTTTTTTTTCTTTTGGCTTCGCAACGTGGTACTTATGTGCCCTACGCAATGATTTTTTTAAGAGCTGAATGAAGCGTGCGCAGGAGGGCAGCCTCGACGTTTTTTATGGAATTTTTCACTTATTGTATGGAAAATAAAAAAAAATATTACCTACATGTTGAGATTATGGGGCATAGGGGTTTCATAAAGGGGGTCGAATTTATCATCATTTTTGCGATAGGACACACCATTTTCGAGATATAAGCAAACGAAAAGAAAAAAAAAGATACAATACTGTTTTTGCACCTGAAGTCGAAGTGTTGGTGTGAATTTTAGTTCATGACCACTAGTTTTATTCCACACTTTTTTAATCGCGATTAAAAATAGTCAGATTTAGTTAGAAAAATTAATATAGTCAACATTTTTGGTGAAAAACGGCAAACTCAGAATAGCAAAATTACCATCTTCACTAAATTAATAATTCAGTGCAATCTTATTGCTGTCAAACTAAAATATAATTAAGTTGTGTCTCTTATCTGACCAAGATTATGTCTGGACTTTAAAAAAGACTGTGACCTCTGAGTTTGTTTCGGCCTTTCTTCTCAGAGTAGTCAGATAGGAAACGCCGACCTCATCTAGTTAAAAAAAAAAAAAAATATGATTGACGTGTAAAAGTGTTTGTACAAACCTACTTACAGAAATAAAATCATTTATCATTTATCATTTAGTCAATTTCAGAATGGGAAATCGTCGTTTGACAGGATTAAACTAAATTTTGGTGATTTTTAGTTTAGTTTAGAGAATTTTGTGCCAACAGAATCGGCACCATCTTCTAGATAAAGATCGAGATTCTTCGGTTTTCCGACACCATAATAAACACCATAAATAGTTGGGTATTTCAAAAACATTACGGAAAATCGGCCAGAACTCATATTTCGAATTTTTATATAGAGGCAAGCCATCAAAGGTTATATTCAAACCAATGCTCTTAATATTTTCTAAAACGTCTAGCCACTTGTTTAAAACTATAGTTAGCGGATTGATTAGTCCATTGTACCAGTATTCATCAACAGATTCGATTTATTTTAAAGCAATTATTCTAGCTTGTAGAATCGTTCTCGGATCATTTGGTAAAATATCTGGAAATCTCTTATTCTTTCTTTCTTGCATCTTGAGCAACATTTCTCTTCATTGCCCATTCTTTTATATTTTCTTTAAATAAAATGTTTACCATATAAATATTTTTTCCCTCATGTCTGGTTTGATTCATTACTTTCAGTATTTCTCGTTACAATTATTTTTTTAGAAAGGTCACTGACCGAATCCATTAATTGTACGGAACTATGATCATTGGTAACAAAATCTATGTGATTAAGTCGTGTTGCGAGGTTATGACAAAATTGACGTTATCATAGCACTACTAACCTATGTCTACTCTTCAATAATTCTAGAGGCTGTGAAATAGATAATATTTACACTATAAGCTTTGGAATTAAAGTGGAGTAACACTACACTAATTTACAGCTCATGCAGTCTTAAAATGCTTTTAACCAGCTAGTGTTAAGCTCATTGTGGAAGCATTATAATAGAATTTGTGTACTCCATAAAAAAATGCCAATGGCAAAATTTTATTCTCTAATACAGTTCAAAGCTTAGAAACGGTGTGACGTTACCCCGTTATGCAGCTGTTTACAAACTTTGGTCTTCTTAACCAGCTAGTAGCATTATACGTAGCCAAAAGCTGGACAATAGTTCTTTCAAGTTCTACTAAAATGCATTTTGTTGTTTTTTTGTCCATTGTACAGCCATTAGTCAGCTGTGCTGTTTAACAGTGTAGAGATCGCCCCCCATACAGTCCCAAGAATCGTCTTATCCATTAGTACAGCTACATAAGAGCCTTTGACTGTAATATAGCTTGTTTATGGATGTAATTTCCGCTAATGTGCTGCTTGGGCTACTTATTGAAATATATAGGTCCCACAGAAGTTGACGCTACCTACTTATTGAAATATATAGGTCCCACAGAAGTTGACGCTACCTACTTATTGAAATATATAGGTCCCACAGAAGTTGACGCTACCTACTTATTGAAATATATAGGTCCCACAGAAGTTGACGCTACCTACTTATTTTTCTAGATAACATACATTTTTTTTTGAGGGTGTGAAATCATCAAATAACTTCTCCCGCTCTGGGTGCAGCAGGAGGGCGTGTCAGACTTTTACTGACTAAAACCCACCCATGTTCCCTCAGTTGCCTGTGTGCCAGGGGCCGCGGTATCTCTTTCGAACAACCCGCACCCCTGGTACATAACATACTTCACTTTTAACTGACAGCTTCGTTGGTCTAGTCGACGTAAATGCTACTTCTAAACATGAGGTCCTGTGTTTGATTCCCGGGTTGGGCTAAGAGTTATTAAGTTGTCCCATCTGAAATTTCTTTGTAGCAGCCCTGAGCCTAGATTTGTGCTCGTACCCTTAAAGGAACACAGGTGTGATGGTATTTTCAATCATAATAGCTTAGGCAAGGAAATAATGCACGGATATCCTCTTTATCGTAATGACAGTAGCTCCAAACGATAATATGATGACCCTAACTATCTTTATAAGGGTGTCACAAAGTAAGCCCGGGTACTGATTGAATGGTGCCTAATGTGGTATATGAATGGTAGAACCTGGTGCTAAGTCAACATCTGCCTAGCCTTTTCCTAACTATGTTGGGGTTGGCTTGTAGTCTAACCAGATGCAGTTGAATACCAGTGCGACTACGTATCTGACCTCCACAACCCAGTTACTGGGTAATACGATACCCCTTGGTAAGACTGGTTGTCAGACTTTCGGGCTTCTGACGACCTCTAACGACTGTCAAAGATCTACAAATGACAGCCGGAACCAACGGCTTAACGTGCTTTCCGAGGCACGGAGGGGTCTTGGTATGTGAAGATGGTCACCCATCCGCGGACCAAACGCGGCAAGCGTAAGATCCGTGCGACTGTTATTACTTGCCACAAACCTCTCAACCTAGTGCTAAGTGGCTCATAATATTGAATAGTGATCATTGCGACCATGATAACTAGCCCGCAGTATTAATAAATCATTGGCATTGGTACGTAGTTAAGGTATTTCCTGCTCTCGTCAATAATGCCTGCATATTAATTAAACCAGTATTGATCTAGCCAAGATTTGATCAATTAAAACTGTTGCAATTTATGTAAGACTGCAGTTAAATTGTAACTAACTGAACTGATTTGAAACATAGATAAGTAACTCTGTAAGTGCAAGTGGGCTCGTTAATTTGATTATTGCTTTTCTATTTAACTTCCTGAAGGTTTTATAACTCAAAGCTTGCATTCTAATTTCGAAACAAATATAATTAAAAAATAAATAATAGTTTCAAAAACTAAAAAACACGCTTTAAAAACCAAACTAAAAAAAGAGAAAATAATTTAATTCAATTAAAAAGCATGGGGTGCTTTTTGAGATATTTTTATAATCACTTAATGTCAAGCACACCACGCTTTTTAATTGAATTAAATTATTTTCTCCTTTTTTAGTTTGGTTTTTAAAGTGTGTTTTTTAGTTTTTTAAACTATTATTTTATTTTCAATTTTTTAGTTCTGCTAACTAAAAAAACGTGTTTGTTTTCCTTTTTTTTTTCATTTTTATCAATTTTTTTTTTTAATTATTGAATTGTCATCGGTCCTCGATAAGTTTACAAAGTTCTGAAAGTGAGAAATCTGAAAGTGGGTCAAAATCGCGCTCTAAGCAGTCGGTTACATACAAACATACATACAAACAAACAAACATACAAGTGAAGCTAATATAAAGCGTGTAATAAAAAATATTCGTCCAGACCGAATTTCGGCCATGGCAAACAAACTTAGCCCAGACCAACCTTCGGCGCGGGAGTTATTGTAGAGCAAAAGTGTGACCGCAGAAACAGGTGCATTCTCTCTCTTCCCTCACTCTCATAGTCTGATGGGACGGCAATCCATCATGACCGGCGAGAGATCATTCGCAGGGCCAACGGCTTAACGTGCTTTCCGGGGATATCACACTGCCAACTTCCAAACTGCGCGGTGTTACTAAGAAATACCTAATGGAAAATCCAATATCACTATGCTCGACCCGGGAATGGAATCCAGGACTCCACGCTCAGCAGTTGCGCTTGAGACCACGAAACCAGCGGGCAGTCAAACCAATATATGTAAGTAATAACAATTGCTTTCATTTTATGAGAGAAAGAAAACATTTGCTTCGTCAACGTTAAAAAATGTGTGTTTTTAACAACAAAAAGCTAATAATAATAATAAAATAATAAAGGGATATTGGTATCTAACTGATTACCTAATACTAAATTGCCTTATTAGCAGCAGGTTCCTTTAGTACAGTTGAACTAACCAAATCGGCAAAACTCGGGCAATCAAAAATCAAAAATTAAAAGTCATTTATTCAAACTAGGCTTAGAGTCAGCGGTTTTTGAACGTTAAAATTACATAAGACAATCCCCCCAAAACGCCCGCCCTTCACAACTTCCTAGTGGCGCAACGAACTCCCCAGCAGTACAGCTGTCTGTTAAGTTAGAAGAACTTGATTCTGTACAATAATAGGTAAGTAATTAATGTTACGAAACAAAACAATCAATTAAATTATTGGCCATATGTCACCTGCACACGTCAATATACCAACAAAACATAGTAACTAAACTCAAGCAGATATAAATAATAAAAAATAAAACAAAACAATACGTAAACAGAACTCAATCCCCACATAAAAGCCTCCAGGCTTACATAATGCAATGCTGCATTTTGTTCATTTAGATTTAACTTGAAGTAATAAATGTTAAGCTAGCGTTGAAAAAACAATAATACCAAACCTAATTAATTACCATTAATTACCTAATCTTCTATTTTCACAAACTTAGTTATACCTTAGAACAGTTGAGGAATCTAACGATAAAAAATAAACGCCACAGTAAAAACAAATGCGAAGTTTGCGACAAGATCCTTAGTGTTAGAATTTCATCAGGCGCTTCACAACACAGCTTCTGAATTTATCCACTCTATTTACTATACTATAAAACCGTACCTACTCACGACAATCAATATTTAAAAGTTTTCAGACGAACGAAGTTAGTAGTCATTTTCTGAAAGGTCTAAAATGTAGAAAACCGACGATTAACCCAAAGTATTAGCGAAAGATGGATGGATTAAAAAACAAATCTAGGTAGGTACTGCTTTTTATAGTACCTAGGTATACAATGTTAAGTAGTTCGGTATTAGTTAGGATAGTAGAATCTGAATAAAAAGGGAAATAAACTGAAGTCGCATTCACAATTCTAACTACACTAACGCCATCTATCGGCTCTCAATAAAAAACTACAAAAAACATACTTTATCAGTTAATGCAGTGTTTAAAAAAATGCTAATTAACTTACCTTTAACTGCATGTAGATAACAAATCTACAAGATTATCAGCGATCGTTATCAGTAACGTCAGCGTATCCTGGCGATTGGTGATATAAAGAAATCGTGACGTGGTATACAGGTTGAAATTGAAAACATGCGACAAACCGTAATGGGAGATTGTACTCATAATTATGAACAACTTTTACTAAGGGACCAAAGATGCAATCGCAAAAAAAAAAAACAGCTGTTCCCTACATTTTGACGAGTCATACGAACATAAATGTAGGGAACAGATGTTTTTTTTTTCGCGATTGCATCTTTGGTCCCTTAGTAAAAGTTGTTCATAATGATGAGTACAATCTCCCATTTCGGTTTGTCGCATGTTTTCAATTTCAACCTGTATATTAACGCTATCATTATTGTATTTAGGAGCGTGATTGTATAAAAACATGTGAAAATTAGATCAGCAATACCATCACAACAAGGCAGATAAAAAGGCACAATAGGTATCTAAGCCATAAGAGACAGAGCATGAAATTGAGGTCCCGAAAAAATACCTAATGACTGTCCTATAAACAATCAATATACTCAAAGAAAATCACTTTTGAAAGATAAAACTGTAATATAACCTCTAGAATAACAAAAAATACTACAAATTGAATTAAAAAAACTACGAAACATACTTGAGAAAAGTTATCAGAATGTATTTTGCAATCCTTACTAATATTATAAACGCGAAAGTTTGTAAGTATGGATGGATGTTTGTTACTCTTTCACGTAAAAACGGCTGAACGGATTTGGATGAAATTTGGCACACAGATAGATTATAACCTATATTAACACATAGGATAGTTTTTATCCCGGTAGTACGTTCCCGCGGGATAATTTCCGACCTCCACGCGGGCGAAGCCGCGGGCGGAATCTAGTAAATTATAAGTACTATTATGTTTCTTAATAAATTGGTTAAAAAAAACAACATACACGTCAGAAATAAATTATGTTTTAAAACTTTCGGTTTTTCCTATCCGACTAACTCGGAGAAGAAAGATCGAAACAAACTAACGGTCACGCCATATGAGGAACATGCAGATTAATGTCTGAGATGGTCTATTGAGGAAAGAAACTCACAGGCTTGAGATATGTTTCCTTTGAGGTCAAGTCTCTGAATCCTATTACGGATTAATCACAGCTGCTTATATTTTCCCCAACTATGTTGCGGTCGGCTTTCAGTCTAACCGAATAACCGGATGCAGCTGAATACTATTATTTTACACGGAGCGACAGCCTATCTGACCTCTACTACCCAGTTACTGGGTAAAACGATACCCCTTGGTAAGAATGGTTTTCCATGTTCCGGGCTTCTGACGACCCGTAGATGTCAAGGATTCAAGAATGACAGCCGAGATCAATGGCTATTACGGATTAGTATGAAGTAAGAAGTTCCAGAGCGTTGTTCCCGTTCGAAAGAGTGTCCATGGAGTTTCTTGCCCGTTCTTCTCCATAGGTACCTACGCTTTGGAATGGGCAACTAGCTTCATCTTTCTACCTCACCGACCTTGACAATTTAAAAGTGCCTGTAATTGGTTTATTTGAAATAAATGATTTGAGTTTGAGTTTGATCCCACAGTTAGTGAGTGATACCAAAGTGAAATATTTACATGAAACTGATATTCTTAACGTTGTCCATATTTATCTATTGAACATTATTTTACTTTTCAAACTATGTTATCTTTACATATCTACAAATACATTTCAACATCTGCTCTCTAACATCTCAGTCGTAAGATAGCCTATTTTTTTTCAATATTATACAGTCTAGATGATTCTCCTTAACACCTTTATATCACCTTTATACCTTTATACACCTTTATATAAATATCCATTGGCTAGTTTTCGAGTTCTGAGGTGGCTCCTCAATCCAGATGCCTGAATTGAGGAGCCACCTTCAACGTCCTGTAACTTTTGATGGGTTTTACTACAAATTCCAGGATCGGGGCTACAAATTTGGCTAATTTACTACTAAATATTGGTAGTACCCTCGTTTAAATCTGAGACATGGCTCCTCAATTCATACGGACACCACACTTCTGCAATTCAATTATGCGAACGAAGTGAATAACTTAGTTTGTTTTATAATTTATCAATTAATAATAGTGTACATATTTTTGTGATAGTACCTGTAATAGGTGTAAATATTTTAATACTATAGAGCGTTTTACTTATTGGCACAAATACTAAATCCGCATACTTAATGATCTCTTACTTCTGACGTAGTAGGTAAAGATGCTAATGTTATTGCTAAATAATTGTTCTTGTTTTCAGAAAATAGAAATAAAAAACTGAAGACAATAGAAAGAGGGGAAGGAAAATTATCTGTCATACCAAGTGCTTGAGAAAAAGGATGGATGGTTGAGATGATATATTAAAAACGTCACTTCGAAATTGATGAAACTAGAATATTCAAAGCATCATACAGATTGGACAAAAATGCAATGCATAGTGAAACGGTCATCCATTGCAACATATAACAATGCAGAAAAAGAACTAAGTGGCATGTTGAACCATAGTGACACGTCAGATTACCCAGATGATGAAGAAATAAAACCAACGAATGGTTTAACATATAGAATAACCAAAGCCAAATCAAGAGTATGTGATTAATAAAATAAAACGCAGTAAATGTATACCATTACTTTTATTTTTACTGACCATTCCTTAGCCAACAGCTATAAATTAATAAAACTTTTGAGCGCCACTGACACGGCTTTATTGTTTTGTAACGGCCACACAATATTAAAATTTATCTTCTCATAAAGACGTGGCGCTGAGGGCTTGAAAATGCACATACCTGTTATAAAAGCCCTTGCGTGTGAATCGCAAGTAAAACATCTAATCTTGACTTTTATAATCTCGCTTGTTGATAGAAGGATTCCGTCATTCAATAACTGTTTCATTTCAACTACAATGGTGCCGATTCTCTTGTATACCGAACTAAACTAACTAAACTATCACTAAAATTCCTTACTTTTGGCTATGAGAATCTTAAAGCTATTCTGCAAAAAAAAATCTCTAAACTTAAAAATAATTTTGACACAACTAAAATCGAATTTGACAACCGCGGATCCTGCAGGCTCAGTAGCAAGACAGTTTCTATTTCTACTTTACTGTAGAATAGAAATCGCTTGTCTACATTTCTCGGTGAAAAACTGACAACTGTCTACACGGAAACGTCATTTTTATCTTGTCTTCCGTCGACAAAACGCTTCTCTACGGTTGTCGTGCCAAGCCTGCAGGTGGTATTTTTTTTTTCTTTTGGCTTCGCAACGTGGTACTTATGTGCCCTACGCAATGATTTTTTTAAGAGCTGAATGAAGCGTGCGCAGGAGGGCAGCCTCGACGTTTTTTATGGAATTTTTCACTTATTGTATGGAAAATAAAAAAAAATATTACCTACATGTTGAGATTATGGGGCATAGGGGTTTCATAAAGGGGGTCGAATTTATCATCATTTTTGCGATAGGACACACCATTTTCGAGATATAAGCAAACGAAAAGAAAAAAAAAGATACAATACTGTTTTTGCACCTGAAGTCGAAGTGTTGGTGTGAATTTTAGTTCATGACCACTAGTTTTATTCCACACTTTTTTAATCGCGATTAAAAATAGTCAGATTTAGTTAGAAAAATTAATATAGTCAACATTTTTGGTGAAAAACGGCAAACTCAGAATAGCAAAATTACCATCTTCACTAAATTAATAATTCAGTGCAATCTTATTGCTGTCAAACTAAAATATAATTAAGTTGTGTCTCTTATCTGACCAAGATTATGTCTGGACTTTAAAAAAGACTGTGACCTCTGAGTTTGTTTCGGCCTTTCTTCTCAGAGTAGTCAGATAGGAAACGCCGACCTCATCTAGTTAAAAAAAAAAAAAAATATGATTGACGTGTAAAAGTGTTTGTACAAACCTACTTACAGAAATAAAATCATTTATCATTTATCATTTAGTCAATTTCAGAATGGGAAATCGTCGTTTGACAGGATTAAACTAAATTTTGGTGATTTTTAGTTTAGTTTAGAGAATTTTGTGCCAACAGAATCGGCACCATCTTCTAGATAAAGATCGAGATTCTTCGGTTTTCCGACACCATAATAAACACCATAAATAGTTGGGTATTTCAAAAACATTACGGAAAATCGGCCAGAACTCATATTTCGAATTTTTATATAGAGGCAAGCCATCAAAGGTTATATTCAAACCAATGCTCTTAATATTTTCTAAAACGTCTAGCCACTTGTTTAAAACTATAGTTAGCGGATTGATTAGTCCATTGTACCAGTATTCATCAACAGATTCGATTTATTTTAAAGCAATTATTCTAGCTTGTAGAATCGTTCTCGGATCATTTGGTAAAATATCTGGAAATCTCTTATTCTTTCTTTCTTGCATCTTGAGCAACATTTCTCTTCATTGCCCATTCTTTTATATTTTCTTTAAATAAAATGTTTACCATATAAATATTTTTTCCCTCATGTCTGGTTTGATTCATTACTTTCAGTATTTCTCGTTACAATTATTTTTTTAGAAAGGTCACTGACCGAATCCATTAATTGTACGGAACTATGATCATTGGTAACAAAATCTATGTGATTAAGTCGTGTTGCGAGGTTATGACAAAATTGACGTTATCATAGCACTACTAACCTATGTCTACTCTTCAATAATTCTAGAGGCTGTGAAATAGATAATATTTACACTATAAGCTTTGGAATTAAAGTGGAGTAACACTACACTAATTTACAGCTCATGCAGTCTTAAAATGCTTTTAACCAGCTAGTGTTAAGCTCATTGTGGAAGCATTATAATAGAATTTGTGTACTCCATAAAAAAATGCCAATGGCAAAATTTTATTCTCTAATACAGTTCAAAGCTTAGAAACGGTGTGACGTTACCCCGTTATGCAGCTGTTTACAAACTTTGGTCTTCTTAACCAGCTAGTAGCATTATACGTAGCCAAAAGCTGGACAATAGTTCTTTCAAGTTCTACTAAAATGCATTTTGTTGTTTTTTTGTCCATTGTACAGCCATTAGTCAGCTGTGCTGTTTAACAGTGTAGAGATCGCCCCCCATACAGTCCCAAGAATCGTCTTATCCATTAGTACAGCTACATAAGAGCCTTTGACTGTAATATAGCTTGTTTATGGATGTAATTTCCGCTAATGTGCTGCTTGGGCTACTTATTGAAATATATAGGTCCCACAGAAGTTGACGCTACCTACTTATTGAAATATATAGGTCCCACAGAAGTTGACGCTACCTACTTATTGAAATATATAGGTCCCACAGAAGTTGACGCTACCTACTTATTGAAATATATAGGTCCCACAGAAGTTGACGCTACCTACTTATTTTTCTAGATAACATACATTTTTTTTTGAGGGTGTGAAATCATCAAATAACTTCTCCCGCTCTGGGTGCAGCAGGAGGGCGTGTCAGACTTTTACTGACTAAAACCCACCCATGTTCCCTCAGTTGCCTGTGTGCCAGGGGCCGCGGTATCTCTTTCGAACAACCCGCACCCCTGGTACATAACATACTTCACTTTTAACTGACAGCTTCGTTGGTCTAGTCGACGTAAATGCTACTTCTAAACATGAGGTCCTGTGTTTGATTCCCGGGTTGGGCTAAGAGTTATTAAGTTGTCCCATCTGAAATTTCTTTGTAGCAGCCCTGAGCTTAGATTTGTGCTCGTACCCTTAAAGGAACACAGGTGTGATGGTATTTTCAATCATAATAGCTTAGGCAAGGAAATAATGCACGGATATCCTCTTTATCGTAATGACAGTACCTAGCTCCAAACGATAATATGATGACCCTAACTATCTTTATAAGGGTGTCACAAAGTAAACCCGCGTACTGATTGAATCGTACCTAATGTGGTATATGAATGGTATATGAATGGTAGAACCTGGTGCTAAGTCAACATCTGCCTAGCCTTTTCCTGACTATGTTGGGGTTGGCTTGTAGTCTAACCAGATGCAGTTGAATACCAGTGCGACTACGTATCTGACCTCCACAACCCAGTTATTGGGTAATACGATACCCCTTGGTAAGACTGGTTGTCAGACTTTCGGGCTTCTGACGACCTCTAACGACTGTCAAAGATCTACAAATGACAGCCGGGACCAACGGCTTAACGTGCTTTCCGAGGCACGGAGGGGTCTTGGTATGTGAAGATGGTCACCCATCCGCGGACCAAACGCGGCAAGTGTAAGATCCGTGCGACTGTTATTACTTGCCACAAACCTCTCAACCTAGTGCTAAGTAGCTCATAATATTGAATAGTGATCATTGCGACCATGATAACTAGCCCGCAGTATTAATAAATCATTGGCATTGGTACGTAGTTAAGGTATTTCCTGCTCTCGTCAATCATGCCTGCATATTAATTAAACCAGTATTGATCTAGCCAAGATTTGATCAATTAAAACTGTTGCAATTTATGTAAGACTGCAGTTAAATTGTAACTAACTGAACTGATTTGAAACATAGATAGTAACTTTGTAAGTGTAAGTGGGCTCATTAATTTGATTATCTATTGCTTTTCTATTTACCTTCCTGAAGGTTTTATAACTAAAAGCTTGCATTCTAATTGCGAAACAAATATAATTAAAAAATAAATAATAGTTTGAAAAACTAAAAAACACGCTTAAAAAACCAAACTAAAAAAAGAGAAAATAATTTAATTCAATTAAAAAGCGTGGGGTGTTTTTTGAGGTATTTTTATAATCAATTAATGTCAAGCACCCCACGCTTTTTAATTGAATTACTTAAATTATTTTCTCTTTTTTTAGTTTGGTTTTTAAAGCGTGTTTTTTAGTTTTTTAAACTATTATTTATTTTCTATTTTTTAGTTCTGCTAACTACAAAAACGTGATTTTTTTATAATTTTTTTTTCATTTTTCTCAATTTTTTTTTAAATTATTGAATTGTCATCGGCCCTCGATAAGTTTACAAAGTTTCAATGAAATCTGACCATTTAAAGTGGGTCAAAATCGCGCTCTAAGGAGTCGGTTACATACAAACAAACATACAAGTGAAACTAATATAAAGCGTGTAAAAATATTGGTCCAGACCGAATTTCGGCCATGGCAAACAAACTTAGCCCAGACCAACCTTCGGCGCGGGACTTATTGTAGAGCACAAGTGTGTGTGTAGAAACAGGTGCACTCTCTCTCTTCCGTCACTCTCATAGTCCGATGGGACGGCAATCCATCATGACCGGCGAGAGATCACTCGCAGGGCCAACGGCTTATCGTGCTTTCAGGGGGTATCACACTTCCAAACTCCGCGGTGTTACTAAGAAATACCTAATGGAAAATCCAATGTCACTTTGCTCGACCCGGGAATGGAATCCAGGACCCCACGCTCAGCAGTTGCGCTTGAGACCACGAAACCAGCGGGCAGTCAAACCAATATTATGTAAGTAATAACAATTGATTTCATTTTATGAGAGAAAGAAAACATTTGCTTCGTCAACGTTTAAAAATGTATGTTTTTAACAACAAAAAGCTAATAATAATAATAAAATAATAAAGGGATTTTGGTATCTAACTGATTACCTAATACTAAATCGCCTTATTAGCAGCAGGTTCCTTTAGTACAGTTGAACTAACTGTAACGTTGCGCTTTGCAAGTTACAATTTAAAAGAGTTTAGTCTAAGAAGCCTAATAATAACAAACCTATCTACACTTAAAACTATACTATAATTACACAAAACTTTCAAAAAATAACCTAGTATAATATTTATAAGTAAACCTAACACTTAAATACATCATTATAATTAAATAATATTGTACGGAACTTCCGACCGTTTATTTACTTAAAGGGTCTTCGTTCTATGCGCCCGCGCATCTCTAAAACGATCATTAGCGAGCGTCGCCGAGAAGTGTCGATTCGGTTGGGCCTGGTAAGGACGATGATTAGTCAAACTGAGAGCGCTTGAAGTGACGGCTGTGTCGCTTGCTCCGAACCTACTTACTTAAATAATTTTGATAACATCGCTAAATCCCGCTGGGGTAAGTTTCCATGTATTTTATTAGAAGTGCTAACTGTAAGGTGCGCCTAGAATTTCTTAAAACTAGTTTTCTGCTGTATTTCTTCCTACCTTCCTATCTGGGACACTGTGACCTTTTAACCTACGAAACGTGGTTCCGACAGCTTGCTTACGCTTCCATTTCTGTCTGGATTTCCAGGATTATAGTCTACCTTTCAACCCTTTCGCCACGTCGTCGTGGTTCCGGCATCAAGGAGGACGCTTGGAGAAGATCCTCTGCTGCGGAGTGACTTACGCCTACCCTACGCTGAATAATTAACGAACACAGAACCTGGAACTGGAGCCGTTAGTTGCGGGCAAAGTCTTTGACGGGACCATCATCACCTTGGAGACGGTTCAGGCCAGTGTTCCCTACCCATTACTACCCTCTGCAATCAAGTTGAGACGGCCACGGAATTTTAGGCAATAAATAATAAGTGTACTGGATCATCGAGCTCTTATTATTTACAAACCCCTACATACCTACCTGCTGACAACCCTCTAAAGGGCAAGTGTCACAGTGGCGCCTTAACGTGTGTTTCCAGTGGCCGAATCATATCTTGATTCCTTTTTTCCGAAGTACAGCTGTTAGGTCGATCTACCTACATTGTTGCTGTGAACGTGAAGGTGATAATCTACAGCAAAGCGAACTGGTACGTACTTTCTTATCTAATAACTGTATTTTTTTTTCACTTACTCATTACCATTTCTATGCCTATTAGTGTCTGGTTATTGTTAGCTGTTACGTATTAGTTCTATCAATTGTGAAAAAAGATGGAAGATTTATATCATCCACTACCTACCTACACTAATAAAAGAACTTTGATAATTTAACCTACTACCTATACGATAAGTAGCAATTTTGTTATACGTAACAGTTCGCACAGCTAAATTCTTCTTAATTTTCACATCATTTATTAATTTACATTTCTTACATTTCCATTAGTTTCTTTTTATTTCTCTCATTTCCTCAAGTCACCAAGCGTAAAAGGTAGCTAGATACTTGCATAATTGTAAAGGGCACCATATATATCTCTTGATAATATCTATTCTTTTATTGTATTCATTAATTAATTTCTTTCATTCTTCTAGAAAACATGGAAACATACCCTATTAAATTTTTTTTACTCAACAAAAATGAATTAACCTATGAAGTGCTTATTAGAGGCGAGGAACCTGCCTCAACCGTACTCGAACTTCGAAAACAAATAAATAAACTAACACCTATTATACCTACATCTGATATTTGTGAGTCAGGAATCGAACCTGACGTCGATATTTCTGGCGTTGGTGTTTCTATGATCGAACTTACATCTCGAGTAAAATCTTTAGAGGATAAGTTTGATACCAATCTTTTCGAACGTACTAAAGCTTTATGTAATCATTCGTACCACCGCATAAAAAGAATTGATTGCTTTGATCCCAAACACTCTGAAAAAGTAAAATCTCTGTCAAAAAGTATAACATCATTAATGAATAAATTAGATGTACTTAATAAATCAGCTAACCCTACCTATGAGCCTGTTGTGAGTGTTCAAACATCAGTGGATGCCGTGCCTAACGTATCGATGTATTGTGACCGCTCACACATTGGTGAACTACAAAAACTAAAATATAACGGTAAATCCTGTGTACACGCTTTCGTGCAGAGAGTAAACGAGTATAGTACTGCGCGTAATATACCCTCTAACAAATTGTTATTGTATACTACAGAAATATTCACAGGCGATGCGTTACATTGGTTTCGTAGTATTAAGGATTCAGTTACTACTTGGGATGAGCTAAAAGCTTTGCTAATAGAGGATTTTAGTCAGTTTGATTACGACTACCGTTTATTGTCTGAGATACGTAACAGAACACAGGGTGATACGGAGAACATCACTATTTATTTCGCCAAAATGTCAGAATTGTTTTCTAGGTTAACAAAAAATTTATCAGAACAGGAGAAACTAGACATCTTAATGCATAACATTAGACCTTGTTATTCTAGTGTATTGGCTTCAAATACGTCATCAATCAGTACTATGGAAAACTTAAGAGCATTATGTAGGAACTTTGAGAAAATACAGTCTCTGTCTTCTCAATTTAGAGAACCACCAAGCGTGTCGTTTGATACTTTGGCCCCTGACTTAGCATTTTCGAAAACATCTGAACAGGCTACTTCTAAATCTAACAATTACAATCAACACAGGTTTAATAATAACCCAAAACATAATTCTAATTCTTTTTATAAGCCTAAAGTTAAGCCAGATATAGCTGCTATTACCACTTCTGATTCGAATTCTAAACCGGTTTACTGTCCTCGCTGTCGTAATTCTGAGCATTCCCTGAAACGGTGTAAAGCGGAAAGATTTCTAATTTGCTTTAAGTGTGGAACAAAGGATGTTAAATACCCTAATTGCCCTAAATGTCAATCAAAGTCAAGAGAAAAAAACTAGGTAGTGAAGATTGCTGTAGTGAAAGGGCGGTAAAGCCTAATATGAATACTATAGATTACAATAAGATTAATAACTTTGATGAAAAGGATTGGAAGGCCTGGTTATTAACGGTCAAAACTTTCTTTTCTAGCTATTTCATTACAACAATCTTCGATAAAAAACCTATGGATGATCTACGACCGTATGCAACTATCCAAGCGCGTGACACAAATCTCTGTGGTTTACTTGATTCCGGTTCTTCAGTAACTATTTTAGGTAATAATTCTCATTTACATTTTGTTTCATTGGGACTAGAACTTCATAGGGACGCTGCTAAAACTTTTACAGCTGCCGGTGGACAGAATTTACCATCTATCGGATTCATTAATCTTCCCGTAACTTTCGAAAAGCAATTCCATATATTGAAGGCTTATGTCGTACCGTCTGTAAAAACAACTTTAATACTAGGCATTGACTTTTGGACTAAATTTAAACTTTTCCCAAAATTTCATAATTCTATTTCAATTCATAATACCGCAAATAATAATAGTAAAATATCAACAGTGTCTGAAACTACTACTGTAGTACATTCCTATAATGAATTAACAGAAGCGCAGCGCGTAACAGCTGATAATATTATCGAACAGTTTAAGAATATTTCATCTGAAACATGTGGCTTAGGCAGAACTAATTTAGTAACGCACCATATAGATACAGGTGATGCCCTACCAATTAGGCAAAGATATTACAGGGTTTCTCCTGAGAAACAACGTATATTATCTGAGCAACTAGACGAAATGTTATCTTTGGGTGTTGTTGAAGACTGTGAGAGCCCATGGTCTTCACCTGTTCTATTGACGCCTAAAAAAGACGGTAAACTTAGATTCTGTCTGGACAGTCGTAAATTGAATTCGGTTACTAAAAAGGACGCCTACAAGTTGCCTTATATATCTGAGATTTTGGATAATTTAAGTAACGCTAAATATCTAAGTAGCATCGATTTGTCCAAGGCTTTCTGGCAAATTCCCATTACAGAGAACGATAGAAACAAGACCGCTTTCTATATTCCTCATCGCGGTACTTTCAGATTTGTTACTATGCCCTTCGGATTGACGAATTCGCCTGCTACTCAACAGAGGCTCGTTGACTCATTATTCTATGGCCCTGAGTTTGAAAATTCTGTCTTCGTCTACATCGATGACATTGTTATAATAAGCTCTAATTTTGAAAATCATATTTCTCTTCTTCTAAAAGTCCACAAGAAATTAACTATGGCTAATCTAACCATAAACTTCGGAAAATCAGTTTTCTTTCGAAACCAACTTAAATATCTAGGTTACGTCATTGACGCTAAAGGTCTTCATGTCGATTCTGATAAAGTCGATACCATTTTAAATTACCCTACACCTACAAATAAAAAAGAGGTAAAGAGATTTCTTGGAATCGCGTCCTGGTATCGTAAGTTTGTACCTAAATTTAGCTCAATAGCTGGCCCTTTAAATAGACTTACTTCAACTAGTAAGAAATCTAATCCCTTCCATTGGTCTACAGAAGCAGATGAATCTTTCACGAAACTAAAAGAACTCCTTGTCTCTGCTCCGATTCTTTCATGTCCTAACTTTGACCTATCGTTTGAAGTCCATACCGACGCGAGTGATTATGGTGTTGGGGGTTTATTAACTCAGACTATAGATGGAGTCGAGCATCCTATAGCCTACACAAGTAGAACCTTGACTAGTTCAGAGAAGAATTACAGCATCACTGAAAGAGAGGCTCTCGCTGTATTAGTAGCTTTAGAACACTGGAGATGCTACCTTGATAATGGGAAAAAGTTTATTGTATATACAGACCATTCGGCTCTCAAGTGGTTTATTAACCTAAACAACCCTACTGGTCGTCTAGCTCGTTGGGGTGTACGTCTCTCGGCATTCAATTTTGAAATTAAACACCGTCGTGGCGTGGATAATATCATTCCTGATGCACTGTCTCGTGCATGCCAAGTTTCTGCTATAGTCACTAATCCTAACATTGCAGCTTCTAGTGATCAGTGGTACTTAAATATATATAACGGTTGCCAGAGTTCTCCTACATCTTTTCCTAACTATTTAGTAAAAAATAATCGCTTATTCCGATACACGCAAACCAAACATCCCCTAAATAAAGAGTTTGAGTGGAAGGAGGTGATCCCTGCAGAGTCTAGAACGGAGGTCATCTTAAAAAACCACTCTGAACCAACCGCTGGTCATTTTGGTATATTTAAAACTTACAAGCGGGTAAGTCTCAGGTACTATTGGCCTGGAATGCATGCTGATGTCGTGAAAGCGGTTACGTCATGTGATATCTGTATTGCACATAAGCATCAAACTCATGCTCCCTTAGGTGAAATGGGTAGACCTAAGCAATGTTCTAGACCTTTTCAAGTTATTAGCATAGATCTAGTAGGACCACTACCGACTACTAGAAAACAAAACTCCTACATCCTAGTCGTGACTTGTTGCTTTAGTAAGTACTGCTTACTATTTCCAATAAAGCGCGCGACAGCCGAAATTGTAACTAAGATCCTAGAGGAACAAGTATTTCTAATACATGGTATACCTTCTACAGTGATACTTGATAATGGTAAACAATTCATAAGTCTTACGCTAAAACAAATGTTTGACAAATATAAGGTACCTAAAATACATTTTACTCCTAAATATTCACCACATGTTAATACAGTCGAGCGTTATAACAAAACAATAATGACCGCTATCTCAACTTTTATCACTACCGATCAACGCGTTTGGGATCAGCTGGTACCTAAAATACAATTCGCCGTGAATAGTTCTGTTAATGAGGTAACCGGTTTTACTCCGTCGTTTCTAGTGTACGGGCGTGAACTAATTGCTTGTGGATCGCACTACGTTGATACGGAAAACGATGAAGATATTGTTTTTCAACCTCGCGATTCCTACGCTGAGAATTTAGGTGTGTTGTCTAGTATATTTAATAAGGTTCAAGCACTATTACTACAGGCTCATAGTAGGAATTGTCAACATTATAATTTACGCAGGAAACCTGCCGAATTTAATATCGGTGACATTGTTTGGAGAAAGACTTTTTATCAGAGTGATAAGGATAAATATTTTAATAAAAAATTAGCGGCAAAATTCATAAAATGTAAAGTTATTGGTAAAAAGTCCCCACTTGTTTACGATCTTGCTGATATGTCTGGAAAACCGCTAGGGTCTTGGCATATCAAAGATATCAAACTTAACAACTATAAAGTCTAAACTCATTACATAGCTTATCATAGTACCTAACTTAGCCTTAATTATACTAAAACCTACTACTTAAACTCTAATGTGTTAAATAAATAATACTATTTTAATACATTTAAACTTGCTAATTGAGTATAATTATTTAAAAATTTGGTTATTACTCTGCTGCTATGGTCTCAAGTCTGTATTAGTAGACTGGATGATTTTATGAAAGGTGACTATTAGCGTGAGGTATGAAAGTGACGTCTGCACGTTTTAGTCAGTTTAGTTTAGTAGTGCAAGTCGGATTTTGCAACTAGTACGCAAAATCCTTCACTTTCTGGCGGGGTACTGTAACGTTGCGCTTTGCAAGTTACAATTTAAAAGAGTTTAGTCTAAGAAGCCTAATAATAACAAACCTATCTACACTTAAAACTATACTATAATTACACAAAACTTTCAAAAAATAACCTAGTATAATATTTATAAGTAAACCTAACACTTAAATACATCATTATAATTAAATAATATTGTACGGAACTTCCGACCGTTTATTTACTTAAAGGGTCTTCGTTCTATGCGCCCGCGCATCTCTAAAACGATCATTAGCGAGCGTCGCCGAGAAGTGTCGATTCGGTTGGGCCTGGTAAGGACGATGATTAGTCAAACTGAGAGCGCTTGAAGTGACGGCTGTGTCGCTTGCTCCGAACCTACTTACTTAAATAATTTTGATAACATCGCTAAATCCCGCTGGGGTAAGTTTCCATGTATTTTATTAGAAGTGCTAACTGTAAGGTGCGCCTAGAATTTCTTAAAACTAGTTTTCTGCTGTATTTCTTCCTACCTTCCTATCTGGGACACTGTGACCTTTTAACCTACGAAACGTGGTTCCGACAGCTTGCTTACGCTTCCATTTCTGTCTGGATTTCCAGGATTATAGTCTACCTTTCAACCCTTTCGCCACGTCGTCGTGGTTCCGGCATCAAGGAGGACGCTTGGAGAAGATCCTCTGCTGCGGAGTGACTTACGCCTACCCTACGCTGAATAATTAACGAACACAGAACCTGGAACTGGAGCCGTTAGTTGCGGGCAAAGTCTTTGACGGGACCATCATCACCTTGGAGACGGTTCAGGCCAGTGTTCCCTACCCATTACTACCCTCTGCAATCAAGTTGAGACGGCCACGGAATTTTAGGCAATAAATAATAAGTGTACTGGATCATCGAGCTCTTATTATTTACAAACCCCTACATACCTACCTGCTGACAACCCTCTAAAGGGCAAGTGTCACATAACCTAATCGCCAAAACTCGGGCAATCAAAAATTAAAAGTCATTTATTCAAACTAGGCTGAGAGTCAGCGGTTTTTGAACGTTAAAATTACATAAGACAGTCCCCCCAAAACGCCCGCCCTTCACAACTTCCTAGTGCTTTAGCTAGGAAGAAGAAGTGGCGCAACAAACTCCCCAGTAGTACAGCTGTCTGTTAAGTTAGAAGAACTTGATTCTGTACAATAATAGGTAAGTAATTAACAATACTAAACACAAAAAAAATTGCCATATATGTCAGCTAGCACCTGCATACGAACAAAACATAGTAACTAAACTCAAGTAGATATAATAAATAATAAAAAATAAAACAAAACAATAAACTTAAACAGAACTCAATACCTACATAAAAGCCTCCAGGCATAAAGGATGTACCCGCTTACATATGCAATGCTGCATAATGTTTATTTAGATTTAACTTGAAGTAATAAATGTTAAGCAAGGATAGGCAATTAATTACCTAATCTTCTGTTTTCACAACCTTAGATACACCTTAGAACAGTTGAGGAATCTAACGATAAAAATTAAACGCCACAGTAAAAACAAATGTGAAGTTTGCGACAAGATCCTTAGTGTTAGAATTTCATCAGGCGCTTCACAACACAGCTTCTGAATTTATCCATTCTATTTACTAAACTATAAAACCGTACCTACTCACGACAATCAATATTTGAAAGTTTTCAGACGAACGATATTAGTAGTCATTTCTTGAAAGGTCTAAAATGTAGAAAACCGACGATTAACCCAAAGTATTAGCGAAAGATGGATGGATTAAAAAACAAATCTAGGTACTGCTTTTTATAGTACCTAGGTATACAATGTTAAGTAGTTCGGTATTAGTTAGGATAGTAAAATTTGAATAAAACGGGAAATAAACTGAAGTCGCATTCACAATTCTAACTACACTAACGCCATCTATCGGCTCTCAATGAAAAAAAAAACATACTTTATCAGTTAATGCAGTGTTTTAAAAAATGCTAATTAACTTACCTTTAACTGCATGTAGATAACAAATCTACAAGATTATCAGCGATCGTTATCAGTAACGTCAGCGTATCCTGGCGATTGGTGATATAAAGAAAACGTGACGTGGTATATATTAACGCTATCATTATTGTATTTAGGAGCGTGATTGTATAAAAAAAAATGAAAATTAGATCACCAATACCATCACAACAAGGCAGATAAAAAGGCACAATAGGTATCTAAGTCATAAACAGAGCCTGAAATTAAGTTGTGTGATCGCGAAAAAATACCTAATGACTGCAGTCCTATAAACAATCAATATACTCAAAGAAAATCACTTTTGAAAGATAAAACTGTAATATAACCTCTAGAATAACAAAAAATACTACAAATTGAATTAAAAAAACTACGAAATATACTTCAGAAAAGTTATCAGAATGTATTTTGCAATCCTTACTAATATTATAAACGCCAAAGTTTGTAAGTATGGATGGATGTTTGTTACTCTTTCACGTAAAAACGGCTGAACGGATTTGGATGAAATTTGGCACACAGATAGATTATAACCTATATTAACACATAGGATAGTTTTTATCCCGGTAGTACGTTCCCGCGGGATAATTTCCGACCTCCACGCGGGCGAAGCCGCGGGCGCAATCTAGTAAATTATAAGTACTATTATGTTTCTTAATAAATTGGTTAAAAAAAACAACATACACTTCAGAAATAAATTATGTTTTAAAAATTTCGGTTTTTCCTATCCGACTAACTCGGAGAAGAAAGATCGAAACAAACTAAGAGGTCACGCCATATGAGGAACATGCAGATTAATGTCTGAGATGGTCTATTGAGGAAAGATACTCACAGGCTTGAGATATGTTTCCTTTGTGGTCAAGTCTCTGAATCCTATTACGGATTAGTCACCTGCATATATTTTCCCCAACTATGTTGCGGTCGGCTTTCAGTCTAACCGAATAACCGGATGCAGCTGAATACTATTATTTTACACGGAGCGACTGCCTATCTGACCTCCACTACCCAGTTACTGGATAAAACGATACCCCTTGGTAAGAATGGTTTTCCATGTTCCGGGCTTCTGACGACCCGTAGATGTCAAGGATTCAAGAATGACAGCCGGGAGCAGTGGCTATTACGGATTAGTATGAAGTAAGAAATTCCAGAGCATTGTTCCCGATCCCATAGTTAATGAGTGATACCAAAGTCATCTCTTAGCTCCCACGGCTTATTTTAATTTCTAAATTGTTATTTTATTTTTGTTTTAATTACGGACGCTTATAATGTGCACGTCTTTTTACATCGTTCTCACATTGATAATTTCAACTTATTGATGTAACCAACTTTTTGTAACAATATCATGATTTTAAAAGAGTGTCCATGGAGTTTCTTGCCCGTTCTTCTCCATAGGTACCTACGCTTTGGAATGGGTAACTAGCTTCATCTTTCTACCTCACCGACCTTGACAATTCAAAAGTGCCTGTAATTTGAGTTTGAGTTTGAAATATTTACGTGAAACTGATATTCTTAACGTTGTTCTAAGTTCTTAACGTTGTCCATATTTATCTATTGAACATTATTTTACTTTTCAAACTATGTTATCTCTACATATCTACAACTACATTTCAACATCTGCTCTCTAACATCTCAGTCGTAAGATAGCCTATTTTTTTTTCAATATTATACAGTCTAGATGATTCTCCTTAACACCTTTATATAACACAAATCTTCAAAATTATTCACATAGATGTCATAGATAGATAGTAATTTCATTGTAATTAAATACAAATCATTGATAATTAGACATTTATCACCAAAGGGCAACTAAAAACCTAATCAAGCAGGTATAACGAACGATAAACTAAATGTTTCGCCAATTTACCAGAGTGTACATACTAAAACAAAGATAATAGCTGGTAACTAATCGCCGGCGCTATCAGATAACAGCATCAGTGTGGCTACACCTTTCGAAGCAAACGCCGACTTTTCAGTTCAAAAAGTACCAGAAATGACTTAGTGACAGTTCTGAAGTGGTACTAAAAGTGTCAAACTTTGTGGCTCAGTGAATTTTTGTGTTTTTTTTTTTCATTGGAAGTTCTTTTTAAGGTAATTACCCAATGTTTACTAAAAGTGTTCAGTGAGCGAGTGTTTAGTCATGTAATGTAATGTACGAGTAGTTCAATCGTTTTTGTGGAATTAGATTACTTAGATGTTATAGGGTTACAGAGGTATGCGTTTAGGGTTACAATAAATGGTGCTTAATATGTGATTATGTTTGAGATGCCTTACTATGTCGGCTAATCATAAGAATATAAAAAAGAAGTATCAAAGTAGTTAATGCTGAGTAAACAAAGCATTTATATCAAAAATAAAAACCAATATTCGTAAATATTTTCTAGAAAATCCAAATAATCATGCATATTTACAGTTCTCAGAAAATAAAGTTGAGGAAGGAAACTTGTCTGAGACCAAGTTTCCTTCCTCGTCAATCTTGTTTAATTAAAATAATAAGCAGAAGAATGCCAGACGACGCTCAAATCAAAAGTCATTTATTCAAACTAGGCTGAGAGTCAGCTCTTTTTGAACGTCAAAATTACATAAGACAGTCCCCCCAAAACGCCCGCCCTTCACCACTTCCTAGTGCTTTAGCTGGGAAGTAGAAGTGGCGCAACAAACTCCCCAGTAGCACAGCTGTCTGTTAAGTTAGAAGAACTTGATTCTATATAATAGTAGGTCATTCTTTAGCTCAGCGGCTTCTTGTATTTTTTTTTTAGCGTGCTCTGTCCCACTCCTTGTCGAAGGTGTCCTAACACTCCTTCTACCGTTCGAGATTATTGTCATATAAAAAAAATTTTCTATGTAAACATAACCTCCGCATGCCATTTGAAACAGTATGTTGATGGCAAAATATGATTCGCAACCGTAACAAGTACCTATGTCCTTCTGCGAAGCAGTAATGCTCGCGAAGAGGTAGGCGGTGCACGTGAGGGAGAGGCAGTATATGCGCCCTCACGGCCGTAGCCGCCGCGGGAGACGCCCTTGGCGTCGGGAGAAGTCCTTGGCGTCGGGAATCCCGGGCTGATTCCCGGCTACCGTAGGCGCGGGCTTGCGGACGGCGAGTGATGGGTAGCTCGCGGTCCGGTAAGGGCCAAGCCCGGGTTGATGGCGCGTTGTGTTCTACGCGCGCCTCAATGAAATGTCAGTACCAACTGGTGGGGTCCGCAAGGGCCGATGCCTGCCAGGGGTGCGGGTTGTTCAAAAGAGATACCGCAGCCCCTGGCACACAGGCAACTAAGGATACACGGGCGCGTACTAGTCAGTAAAAGTCTGACATGCCCTGCTCCACCCAGTGCGGGAGAAGTTATTTGATTTCCCACCCCAAAACAAAAAACCAGTACCTATGTACTTACAGAATTATAATCATTACAATTATCACCCTATTGTTCATTTAACCATATTGATTGATATTTGTTGAAATATGCATTCAGTATGTTATAATTATGAACTTTCGCGCCGATCGGTGATTCCAATCATATTCTGTTCAACGCATAGCTTGACACTGGCCTGCACATTGCAAACACGTAAGAAAAATTGAATTTTTCGGGCGGTACCGCACAAGCAAGACGATAGCGGAGCTGATTGCTCAGGTACAGGTACAAATCAGCTGTTAACGCTATTCACAACATCCGTTAGACATTGATAGTGGACTAGTTCTTCTTAGAGTGTCGATAGCGATCTAAATACAGTCAGCCCAGTCTTTGGCTACGAGCTTGGCACTATCAGCAGCGTCCGTCAACTGCTGTAGCGATAGCAGGACACGCTGGACTGGTTGACCACTTTCCATTTACTTTAAAAAACAATGCAATTAAAAAACATCGTAGTTGTAATAATATTTGTATTTAATAAGCTATTTACTTTAGACAATAAAGCATTAAATTAAACGTTTAACGACCACACCATCACATTTCAACAGGAATGTAGTGCAGTCTAGAATGACTGTAGAGTATGACAGTATGTTGCTAAAGCCAGGTTCAGTATTAGACACTTCTAGATCGACACTATATTATCACAATTAATAATAATATTATAAAGAGGTACATTTTGTAAGTTTGGATGTAGGAGATAATCAAAAAACTCAAAACATTAATCTCAAATAAACCAATTACAGGCACTTTTAGCTAAAAAGATGAGACTAGTTGGCCATTCCAAAGCGTACTAGGTACCTACCTACCTATAGAGAAGAACGGACAAGAAACTCCACAGACATTCTTTTCAATCAAAATATTGTTACGAAAAATTGGTTATTTCATTCATGTTGAAAAGCGTCCGTAATAAAAATTAAAAAAAAAACAAATTAAACACGGTCGATGCGTTAGATCGAGATGGGTAAAATAAACTTACACTAGGGCCACTGATCTGATCTAGAAAATTCACTGGCAGAAAGCTACACTGCTGCAGAGTACAATAGTGCAGGTTTCTTTCGTTTTATAGTAGGTATAGTTGACTATCACGCAGGAGTAGTTGCGGAAGCCGAGGGATAGGCAGATTGACGAATTATCCGCCCCGGAAACCATCAGCCGCCATCATAGGTCTTCAAGGTCGAATTTTCAGTTATATTAGTTAGCAGAATGCGTAAACCTTTTACCTCATTTCTATGACTAAATCTTATCACTAGATAACAATTGTTCGTCACAACTTAAGTTGGAATTTCTAAGAGAACATCTGAAACAATTTAATGAAAAGTGGGGCGGGTTTTTGAGGCACTGTTTCATGTAATTTTGACGTTCAAAAAAGGCTGACTGACTATAGGTCGTCAGAAGCCTGAAAGTATGACAACTAGTCTTACCAAGGGGTATCGCTTACCCAGTAACAGGGTTGTGGAGGTTAGATAGGCAGTCGCTTTATGTAAAATACTGATATTCAGCTGCATCCGGTTTGATTGGAAACTGACCCCAACATAGTTACACTTGGGAGTGGCGCGAGGAGGCAAAACGCCGGAGGCGTAACTCCACTGCCGCGAGAAATCGCGGCACAGCGGACAGAGCTCCGGCGGGATCTCATGGCGACATGGAGAGTGCGATTGTCACAACCCAGTACTGGGCTCTTTGAGGAGTGGATTGAGAGGCGCCCCGGCGTCCTCACCTTCCGCCTGACGCAGGTACTCACCGGACACGGTTGTTTCGGGAGGTTCCTGTTTCGCATAAGGTGCGAGGAAACGCCTAGGTGTTTCCACTGCGAAGATCGCCCGGAGGACACGATGGAGCATACGGCGGTCTGCCCGGCTCGGGCGGAGCACCACCGTGTCCTCGTGGAGGCGATCGGCGGAGGCGATCTCTTGCGTCCGCCCCTGGTCCAGGCCACGGCACGGAGCGAGAGTGCATGGGTAGCCGTCGCCTCCTTCTGCGAAGCAGTAATGATCGCGAAGAGGGAGGCGGCGTACGTGAGGGAGAGGCAGTATATGCGCCGTCACGGCCCTAGTCACCGCAGGAGACGCCCTGGGCATCGGGAATCCCAGGCTGATTCCCGGTCACCGTAGCCGCAGACTTGCGGAGGCGAGTAATGGGCAGCTCGCTGTCCGGTAAGGACCAAACCCGAGTCGACGGCGCGTTGTGTTCCACGTGCGCCTCAAAGAGATTTCAGCATCAACTGGTGGGGTCTGCGAGGCCCGATGCCTGTCAGGGGGTGCGGGTTGTTCGAAAGAGATACCGCGGCCTCTGGCACACAGGCAACTGAGGATACACGGGCGTGTACTAGTCAGTCAAAGTCTGACACGCTCTCCTGCTCCACCCAGAGCGGGAGAAGTTATTTGATGATTTCCCACACAAAAAAAAATAACCCAACATAGTGCAAAAGCTAGGCAGATGCTGATGAAAAAGAGCTGACTCTTAGCCCAATTTCAACACATGACTTCTGATTTAGTAGCTCATACTTTCACGATGGAAGAAGATTGTCATAATATCTATACTTATATACAATGTGTAACTTAAATAACGCACAACCTCTGAAGGGGTTATTGTACTCATCATTATCAACAACTTTTACTATGGGACCAAATATGAAATCGCGAAAAAAAAGTCAGCCGTTCTTTACATTTTGACGAGTTATGTGATTACAAGTGTATGGAACAGCTGATTTTTTTTCGCAATTTCAGGTTTGTTCCCATAGTAAAAGTTGTTGATAATAATGAGTACAATAACCCCTTCAGAGGTTGTGCGTTATTTAAGTTACACCTTGTATATATAATATTATAAAACTGAAGAGTTTGTTTGTTTGGTTGAACGCGCTAATCTCAGGAACTCCTGGTTGGAATTGAAATATTCTTTTAGTGTTGGATAGCCCATTTATCGAGGAAGGCTATAGGCTATATAACATCACGCTAAGACCCTTTAGGAGCCGAGCAAAGAGAAACAAAACACAAATACGAAGTACTCGCACGGGCAGGCGATTCGAAGCGACGGGGTGGGTCGGGGAAGCAAGAAGTTTGTACAGTAAAAATGTGAAAGTTTTTGAGTTTTTTACTCTTTCACGCAAAAACTTCTGAACGAATTTGGATGAAATTTGGCACACCGATAGTTTAAAACCTGAATTAACACAAAGGATACTTTTTAAACCAGTACCCTAATTGCGTAACATACGATTAATCATAACCTGTTTCATTTTGACAGTTCGTCAATATTCATTGCGTTATTAACGTTGTTGAGAAGACACATTTTTCGAACAGATGAAGCAATGGTTTAGCACTCTGTTTCAATACGAAACAGGTTATGATTAATCGTGAGGTACGCAATTAGGGTGCTGTACTACGTTCCCGTGAGATGATTTCCGACTTCCAAGCGGGCGAATCCGCTGGCAAAAGCTAGTGTCATATAATTCAAGTCTATAACTCCGTTTACAATAGCATTATATAGACAGAAGTTAAAAAAGGTTCTTTTTAATGTACACTTCCTAACAAAATTACATTAAACGTGTAGCGGTTACGATTAATGCCAAAAAAATTAAAGTGTCAATGCTAAAAACCTAAAAGAAGCAGGAGTGAACAACACCGAGTAACTAAATTAGCTGATGACGACGAAGTTTTACCAACGTATTGTGGGTCGTAAGTTGTTATTTAAATTGAAAAAAAAAACTTATTTTATTTCCTTTTAATCTTCATTAGATTTAAATCATCATGTGATTGTTTGTTTCATTCATTCGTTTTGTTGTAGGTTTGAAATGTGTGATGAAGATGTATAATAACATCTTCATCAAATAGAACATTTTTTAAAATAAAAATCACTTTTACTTCGTTTATCTCAGTATTTAGTACTGTCTTAAATCTACCTAAAAAGTTAGAACTTAACTTTGAAATAAAATGTTTTGCACTCCTGCTTCTACGAGCCTCTTTTTTCTAAAGCTATAATAAATGGGGTATAGACGAAAACGTATACTCTCCTTACGTCTATATACAGTTTATATGACGTCTAAGATAAACAATATTCTTGCTACAGTCAAGTATCTCGGTGAAACAACTTAAAAAGATCTTCCGATTATTTTTTTATCTTATCACGGGGACCTTATTGTTATCTGTTGTTTAGTTACGCGGTGTGCGTGGGCGCAGTGTCACGTTAACATTCTCCTGTTGAGAAAATGTGTGGAGAAGTGTGACGGATATTTGGGGTGAGTTGGGGTGGGGGTGAAAAGTGAGATGGGGTGAAAAGCGAGATGGGGTGAACGGGGTGAAATATTTTCTTGTTTGTTCATTATTTTTGATAGGATCAAAGTTTCATGGGTCGATTCTATTGTAGATACAAACTTAAGTTTCCCTTGCAACGCATTTATAGATTTCTGCATGAAAGTATATTTTGATGTTTGCAGACCGCTTTTATGGGCTGCAAAAATCCACTCGTTACCCGTGGTGCCGGTGGGTCGACCCATTACCGTGTCCATAGGTTATTTTAATTACCCGTGGTCCCATGGGCTTTAGGGATTGGTTCCATACTTCTGACTATATCGATAGAAAATTAAAGCCATCAGTTACATACATAGAGGTTTATTCATTCATAAGCTAATAAAATAATTCCATCCTTGGGAACAAACAAATAATTCTATCCTTGGGAACAAAAACCTACTCATACCAGAACTGTATTGAAAATGTTGAATTCATAACCAATATACTAATGACCAGGGGCCTTATTTATTATTATTATTAATCAGTTTATTTCAGATTATAAAAATTAATCCATACAAATTATAAAATAGAGAAATAAATTAAATTAATTAAATATTGTGTTAGTTAAATCTTATACACTATGTTAGTCAATTCCCATCACAATATGCATCCATTTGTTTAGGATAGGGCAATCTGCACGAGATACAACCATCTGCAGGATACTGTTGCTACTGCCTCGCACGCGCTGCAACAAAGACGCTACGTTCTTCCGTCTTAGTCTGCTATTTTTATAAATTCGTCATTCCAACACGATCCCATTGTCATTCATTTGTCATTTTGCTAAAAGTTCGTAATCTGCTAAATTCATAATGGTCGATCATTGGTCGGTCAATGGTCTCTTAATAGAATTGTGTCATAATGGCATTTTCGTATTGCCATTATTATAAAACTCGTTAGTAGAAATGTTTTTCGAAAAACTACTACTAAATTTGAACATTTATTCATGCCAGATTTCATTTATATATATTTTTACATATTATTTATTAGTGTTATAAGCAATCTAAAGTAGTAGGAAGTTTGTAAATTAAGTCAGTCATTCATTTGTCGTGATGTACGAGATTACCAATAAATGCCATTTCTTTCAATGGAGTGTCAGTGGCTGACCATTGGAAAGTCATAATGACGCCATTTTATTAGTAGATTACCCTGTGAGATTACCAAACTTGTCAAAATCAACAATAAAATTATGAAATCAATGATAGACCATTCTGACACTATTGTAATAGCAGACTTGAGGCCCTGATTGAGCAGTGGTGGCCCAGTGGTAAAGGCCGCGACTTACGAGTTGTGGTCGTAGGTTCGAATCCCGACAGACCACGGGTAATTAAAAATACCAATGAACCCGGTAATGGGTCAACCCACCGGGACCCCGGGTAACGAGTGCAGAAATCGGTGATTTATGCATGTAAGTTTGATTAGTTAAACGTACACTATACGAGAAATGTTGTTGAAAGTTTAATTAAAATGTTGGCGAAGGCTGGGGTGATACCCATAATGAGTATTTTAGTAACGATATAATAACACCAAATGTGGTGTCCATTTTATCTTGACACATCGGGAAAAAGGGGAATTTTCATGGACTGTAGGTATCTAGTTGAATTTTGTGTGTTTACAAGAGGCATCAAAGCGCAAGGCAAATCAAAGAAATGTACACTAAGTTTACCAACATTCGCCTAAAGGTTTGTCTAGACATCAATAGATCCCGTAACTAGACAATACATAAGCATGTTTGTTGACATAAAAAAAAACAATTCTCTTTTACAATGGATTACTGCAATTGACACATCCTGAATAAAAAAATATTTCAACGTTAATGTCAAGCACTTTATAGAAACGTGCACCAGCCAGCTATACGTGCAAACACGTGAAACAATATACCCATTAGGTGCCTGTAATCGAGTTCGTCTAGTTATTTGTTTGTTCGAGGATTTGACACTCACTGAATTAATTATAATTACTTTAATGTTATGTATGTAACGATAATATCTCTGATAGAGATATGAATGGTTTTTAACAAAATCCGGCATCGATGCAGGTACGCCAAAGAGATAATGGGAAACAAAAGTTGCCCAATAGTGTTGTAATAGGGTAAAACCAGGATAGTTGCCCCAGGGGTATAGTTGCCCCGATAGTATTTACTTTAGTTTCGCGGATGAATCGCATGCTATTTCATTAACCTATCGAAAGACTATCTAACTATCACTAAGTGGACCGTGTCGCATGTCTCTGTGCGACTGCCGGGGAAGACAAAATGCGATCAAAGTTTTTGCGCGATACATCCTGTTTCTCGGCGGGGCATCTATCCTAAACGTAATTTATATGGATTAGGCAACTATCCCCTATGCCCCCGACCGACCCTTGCTCGTTGAAGCGCCAGCCCGCGCCGCAGCTGAGCCAGTAGCTTTAAATTCCCCGATCAATAATAATGCCAATATTTTGATCCAGCCTGTTCCCAATGATAGCTGTCCCCCTATCAGTGACGCCCTGAGCCGAGGCCCGTACCCCACAGGGGGTGCCCTCAGCGTGCAGTCGCTTAGTTTGTAATTTATTTTAGTTTGTAAGCCCTGGCAAGAGGCGTTAAGTTAATTCTTAATGGCAGCCCCAGGAAAGCCCGGTTGAGCAGTCACGGCCTCTCAAGCCCAACTGCGAGATGCCCAACAAAAAAATTTATCCCCTATGCGGGATAGTTGTCCCAAAATATAGAGGCACGCAAAAATCACTAATACTCGGGAAACATTAAAGATAATGTTTGTTACTTTTATAAATTTGTTGTTACAAAATCAAAGTACCGGCCAGTTTTACAAATAAAGTATTTTTCTTTTTATATTGAGAAATATAGAGTGATTTGCAAAAGTGTGGTAACTATCCGGTTTTTACCCTTACGTGTTGGTATGTATGTAACTGGCAACATGGAGGTATTGTCGCCAGCAACAGATAAGGCTCACGATAAAACATAAATCAATCTGGCTAGCCTTTTCATAACTAGGTATGTTGGGATCAGCTTCAAGTCTAACTGGATTGCAGCTGAACCCCAGTATTTTACATAGAGCGACTGCCTATCTGACATCCACAGCCCAGTTACTGGGTAAAAACATATACCCCATGGTAAGACTGGTTTTCAGAATTTCGGGCTTCTGACGACCCGTAACGTATGTCAAAGATCTAGGTACGTATGACAGCCGGGACCGGGCTTACTGTACTTTCCGAGGTACGGAGGGGTCTTGAAAGATAGTTTCAGTGTTCAATGTTTAGCAACTTTTAGTAGCTATGAAGATGAACAAGACTTCCAATATGTAAAAGAAGCCAGCTGCACTGAAATTTCCGTAGCACACAAAACTACGTGTCTATCAAATCATCCGCAGTTAAAAGCAGTGATAACGTACCAATAAAACCAACCATGTTTTCTGCAGCCAGTGAGGTTGTTACTTTAACGAGAAGATTTTAGACGCTGGCTCTATTGGGTCTAAAACCACTATCTGAATTCACATTTACAGTTACTTTCGCATTTCGAAAAAACTAACAACTATGAATCATTCCACTATAATTAGAGTATCATAGTGTTAAGTACATAACGCCGTTCCACAATTAAACAGCCTGATAGCACGACACGCTACATAATGTCAATGTTATATAATGCAACATTCTTGTATGTCTGCTTCTGATTATAACTCGGAAACGGCTGCATCGATTTTCATGAGTATGCTACTATGTTATGACAGTCCAGAACGATGGAAATCGCTGGAGCGTAACAAGATATTATACCGTATCTTATATTCAGTGTTAGGTACCTAAGTAGGTTAACTTGTTTTTGAACGAGTAAGTTTCTGGGTTCATTTGTGAATTGTCCCACATTCTACACCACGCCTATTGAAACAAATTGACTTCGTCACTTTGTTTGTTTCGTAGTAGTAAGGCTGATTACCTTATAATCGTAATTTTGGCAATGTCCTGATGTCTGTGTCCTCTTGTATTAGAACTATAAAAGTCTACAGAAGTATTAATTACAAGCAGCGCTCCGCGGTTTCACCCGCGTAGTTCCTGTTCCCGTGGGAATACGGGGATAAAATATAGCCTACGCCACCCGGGGATAGTGTAGCTTCCCAACAGTGAAATATTTTTTCAAATCGGTTCAGTAGTTTCGGAGCCTATTCAATGCAAACAAACAAACAATCAAATCTTCCCTCTTCATAATATTAGTATAGATTAGCTCTTTTAGATATATGGGACAGGAGGATACTTTATGCAGGGACATCGACGCTTTTCGATGCACAACTTGCAATCATGGATTTAAAAAAAAATCGTCTTTTAAAAGAAATTGTTGTTCCATACATTTTGACCGCGTGCGCATGAAAAAAACAGCAGATTTTTGTTGATAACTGATCAAAAGCGTATACTCCATGGGGTCTAGAATCGCAAACTGCAATCATGGTATCAGTTTTCACGTCCATGTCCCTGCCACTCTGTATAGTAAACGCTGGTGATGGTGATGAAATCATTTGCGAACAATTGCAATTGCAATTGCTTGTGGAGCTAAATTAGAAGAATGTGTTGATAAACTAACGTAGATTTCTTGAGAAAATTAAGTATTTAGGTATACCTTTTAATTGAAAAAACCGATGAACGTAAGTGCCACATGAGCTATACGATAGTTTAGCCCACGAGGTTTCTAGTGGGGCTTATTTAATTGCCCAGGGTACACCGGAAATACTACGCTCATGGTGAAGGTCTAAAATCCCCAAAGGTGAACGTGAAAACGTACTAAAATGAAAACATAAAAAATAATCTCTTTGAAATCTGTTATTTCCTACCGTTAAGAGATTAGAGTTTTTCTTTCACTGCTGATAACTAGTAACTGGCTATCAGAATTGTGAAACGCTCTGGAACGTAAGGTTAGTGCTGGTTAACCGCGAGATAAGAGCGCAGATTATATGAACGAAGATTACGCAGTTACACTGTCTGTTTGTCTAACACATTGTTGATGGAGTACGGGAGCAGGGTGGCCAGAGATAGTTGGAAAACTCAGCCAGCAATGCCACGTGATAGGTAAACAGAACTGTAGTGCCATTCTGTAAAAATCTCACTGTGTAAACTAAGGTAAAGTGAGATTGAAGTGACCTGTCAATTTCTAGCATTTGTCGGTCTATCCTATAAAAGTCCCATCGTGAAAACTTAGATGAAGTGAAGTGAACTTGAAGTATGCTGAAAATCCCTAGTATCTATTCTGTACACAATCTCACCGTGAAGACTTAGGGGAAGTGAGCTTGGAGTGAGTTGTCATTAGTGTTAATCCCTAGCATCAGGTGGAATAACAACTAATTTCATGCTCACTTCACCTAAGATCACACGGTGAGATTTTTGCAGAATAGCCAAGCAGATTAAAAAAGCAACATTGAAGTCAGTCTGAGCCCACGCACGGGACATTTAGCTTTACGAGTTTAGATTCTTTCTCTGTACCAATTTATAAGTCTTCAGATCGATGAGTGATTACACCTACATCTGTAGGTACTGAAACAAAAACACCGATGAATGGCAGTGATATGTTATATTTATGACTTAATGTGATAGGTTCACCTTAAGTCATAAATATAACATATCACTGCCACATCTTTTGCATACAAACTTCGGAAGTGTTTTACTCCACTGTCTGGCATGGCACATCCAAAGTAAAATATGTTATCGTTTTGTCTCATTATTAATATTGTCTGTACGGAAACAGAATACTAAAATAAAAACTCATTAAAAAGTTAGGAGCCAAGAAAGATTCGTTTTTCTTGCTAATTTTACTTAACTTTGGGCGTGTTTAAGTAGTAAAAGAAGTGTAAAATCTCCAAAACCAAGTCAGTACCGACAAAGTCCAATTACCGAAAAGTTCAATAAACTTTATTGGTCATTGATTTATGCATAGGCTTTTTCATAAAACCCGATCTTCCAAAGGACTTTTCTTAATTTTTTCGTGAATGTTTTACAATAAATGATCCTGCATCTCACTCAATAACGTTGTGCGTGTAGACTAGCGTCTAACTGCTCATCACTGGTACTATCTCTGTCAGACACGAAGCCTGGTGAGACAGCGTGATTTTTAGCCAGGTCTACTAGTGAGTTCGAGCCCGCGACTAGGTTCTCCTTAACGCCTCCGCCTGCCTCGCACCGTTGCAATGACGACATGACAAAACATCAAGATTTTTGTGCTATATCATAGCTGTATCTAAGTTAAATAGTAGTGTATTATACAGATAAATGATGGAGTAATCCGCATCAAAAGCTTTTATGTAGTTTAGAAGATCTAACTGTCCCACTTACAGACACTAAAAGCGACTTTGTTTTATACTGAGATTACCTACGCAACACGACTCCTCAATAGCCAAAACAATCACCAAGTAGAATACAATACGTGCAGAATAAAACCTCCTTTTACTGAAGCTTGAAAAGTTTAGAATCTTATTTTCTCTAAACTCTTTCTCTACTAACAGACTTGACAACCAGCTGTTTGTGAACTGTCATACGATTGTTCAAATTATCTCTGCAAAAGTCTTCATATGTGCTCAAATGTCTGCATCTGCTGTTCCTTGGTCTTCAGCTGATCGTGGTTCTGTTCCAGGTGTTTGGCGTGAGTCCAGATGTGGCAGAGGAGGTACACCCTGATCAATGGCTGAGGGGAAGTGGCGGAACATCTCCAAGATCGTTTGGAGGAAACGTGTGTTTGAACCTGAACGGACTGAACCAGGGACTCTTAAGAGGTGAGCAGGTTGTGAAGTGTTGCTATACCTTTTGGAAGTGGCCATTGACTTTATATAAAGTTGCAATGCTCCACTCAGCGATTCTATAGAATATTTAGAATGTGGTCGATTAGCTAATGTGTTTTTGTTGAGGACTGTGAATGCGATATGAGTATTTTATTTAGGGCACCAATACCGAAATGAAATTAATGATGTAATGTTTTTTTATTTTTATTTTAATTTTGATTTTTTTATGAGTTCAATGCTGCAATACTAACATCGTTTTTAAGACCTCTGTTACTAACATTATATGGACAATTTTAATGATGTTTGAATTAAACGTATTTAATACCCCTACAACGTCTAAAATTTCGTCAAATTAACCGTCTTTACAATACACATTTATACATGTATGAAAGATAGATTATATTAGGAAAGTCAAAATAATATTTTCGTTTTAGATAATAAACATAGAAATTTCGAAATATTGAATTGGGCTTTCTTGTAATAAAAAAAAATAAACCTGTGTTAGTAAGTGGCCACTCTTTCTTATCTCAAATAATAATTATGTACATTACCTGACTTTTTTATACATACTTTAAAAAAAAGAAAATTAGTTCTAAACAAGCAGCACGCGTGCAAGCATGCATGTGCATCAGAGTGTTTAAAATGCACTCCCTCACTTTTTAATATTTTTTTCTTTAATATATATCTGCTCAATTCTTAGATGTCTAAACTGCTGGGACCTGACGTCGCTGGGCGTGGGCAGCACGTTGGGCATCGGCGTGTACGTGCTGGTGGGGGCGGTGGCGCTGAAGACGGCCGGGCCTTCTATCCTGCTGTCCTTTCTCATCGCTGCCGTCACCTCGCTGTTTGCAGGTAAACAGCTAGCTTTACTTGTGGCCTCATTTTTGCCAAGGTTTTTGTTGCACCACTTCTTTGGAGATCAAATACTGAGAAGGGATGAATGATGGATTTTTCAGGGACTGTCTTCTGTAACTTTCGACGTTCAAAAAGCGCTGATTCTCAGAATAATTCTACCGTATCTTACAAAATTACTTTTCTCTGTCGTGTGTGTTGATATAGGTCTATATAACACAGTAGATCAAACAGTTGCAGAAATACATCATAAATGACGTTCGTTGAAGATTTCAGAGTATAAGTTGCCAATGGTTTACGAAAAAGACGCGTTAGGCCGGGACCTGGGTGTTAAGATTGAGATGCAACTTGGTAAAGGGCGCCTATGTGTGGCGGTAGAAAAAAAAAGTGGCTTACTAAAAAAAAATTTTTCTTTGGAGAACAGTTTTGATGGTAACTTAGCAACTGGCAATACTCGAATATTATGGAATAAATTGTGTAATTTTAATGAACGTAATGTAATCACTTCACATGGCTTTGTTTGTGCCGGCACACCCTGCATTGATAACGCTTTAAATAATGAAACATGCCAGAAGATAATTATACACAAGGATATTTTGCCATTATAGAACTAGAAGATTTTCTTCCTAATTTAATTGTTTAATAAATCTGTGCTGTGTCAGTACATTTGTTTCCCAAAGTAATAATTTTGTAGATATTGTTATACAAACATCAATTCAGGTCCGTCATAACTTAGGAATTACTGTTATCAGACAATTATTATTATCGATTCGATTGTTTGAATATCGTAAATAGAGATCGAATACATAGTATACAGATATGAAATGTATATCCATATGTGTATAAATAATGCATATTACCAATTTACAGCGAGCCTCCAATATAAGGATATGCATGCAATGTGTCATTAAATTCAAGGAATTTTACTTAGAATCGAAACCGCTAGGTATATTGATAACAAACAATGTTTTGTTTTAATGTTATCGCCTTGCAAACAGGACGATGCGTCCGTCGGTCACCTGTTTGAAAGATAAAACAATTTTCTGTTACAGTAATTGAAAATTCTTATTTGATTTCGTATGTAATCCTTAAGGGGAGCCTAGTCGCGGGTTCGAACTCACTGGTGGGTCTGGCAAAAAATCACGCTGTCTCACCAGGCTTCGTGTCCGACAGAGATAGTATCAGTGATGAGCAGTAAGACGCTAGTCTACACGCACAACGTCATTGAGTGAGATGCAGGATCATTTATGGTAAAAAAATCGAGAAAAAATTAAGAAAAGTCCTTTGGAAGATCGAGTTTTATGAAAAAGCCAATGCATAAATCAATGACCAATAAAGTTTATTGAACTTTTCGATAATTGAGCTTTATCGGTACCGACTTGGTTTTGGAGATTTTACACTTTTTTTATTACTTAAACACGCCGAAATTTAAGTAAAATTAGCAAGAAAAACGAATCTTTGTTGGCTCCTAACTTTTTAATGGGTTTTTATTTTAGTATTCTGTTTCCGTACAGACAATACTATAATGAGACAAAACGATATCATATTTTGCTTTGGATGTGTCATGTTAGACAGTGGAGTAAAACACTCAAAGTTTGCATGCAAAAAATGTGGACTAGGTTCACCTTAAACTAGCAATTTTATTATACTAATAGGATATATTCTGGACAAAGGCTCTTCCAAGTTGCATATATTGAAACTGATAGATTGCATTTCACCACCACAATGCGCTTTAAAAACTTCTTTTAATCAAACGTTAGGTGGGTTAACTTCAAATATCTATTGCAGTTTTCTGGTGGTTTTAAGCCTTTGTATATTATTATTGTGTTAATAGATTATGATATGCTGTTTCAGGACTATGTTACGCGGAGCTAGGAGCCAGAGTCCCGCTGGCAGGGTCAGCGTTCATTTACACTTACGTCACTGTTGGAGAATTGTTCGGCTTCATGGTCGGGTGGAATAACATACTTGAGTTTGTATTCGGTGAGTTGAATTGAATAGTGAGTAATCAAAAATTAATTTAATCGGAGTAATCAAAAATTCACGAGTGAGTGTCGTAAACAATGGAGGCGTTAAAATTGTGAACAGAGAAGGAACAAATAGATGGTGAGAAAGGGGAAAGCGCGCATCAGCTCCTCAATAGGGTAATTTCCAATTTATTAAAAACTATTTTAATTTGAAGATTGGGACGAAATATGTAACACATAAATAAAAATAAATTGATTTATACTATCCATTTTCTCAAATAAAAACGATTTTAATCAAAATTATATTTCGTTGTTTTAAATTTACCGCCAAAACACTACTTACGGTTAAAAAATTATGGTTTTTGTTGGAAACTACTTGGCTGTAGTTTCAACAAAAACCATATTTTTTTAATTAGTTACAAAAGGTAGAAATTTCGTAAATAAAAAACAAAATATAAATATTTTCGGAATCCTTGGGTAAAAATGGTTAAAATTATAATATGGTATAGTAGATTATCTGGTATATCTAATCCTTAACGTTGGACCACTATTTACGCCACATCCTGTATACATTTTTGTGGAGGGGCGTGCAGTTTTAAATTAGTTGATCTCTCACCCGATGCACAATCAGTTCTTTATGACCGGCAATGATGAGAGTGTGAACTACACTGCTAAGCACACCATATCCAGCCCAATAACACAGTGGGTGCCTTTGTCAGGCACCTACTCACTTGCGTTACGAGTCAACTGTTCAAGAACTATTAGAGTTACGTTTCATATTAGGAGAGGTCTGTATGCAGTCATCATCAGCCTACAGCAGTCCACTGCTGGACATAGGCGTCTCCAATTTCACGCCATTTAACTCGATTCTCGGCAACTCTCATCCAGTTACTACCAGTAACCCTGCGAAGATCGTCACTCCACCTAGCTTGAGGGCGTCCTACCTTACGTTTTCCGATTCGCGGTCTCCACTCAAGAACACGTCTACCCCACCGGTCATCGGTTCTACGACTAATATGGCCGGCCCATTGCCACTTCAGCTTGCTAATTCTGTGAGCTATGTCGACAACTTTGGTTCTCTGCCGGATTCACCTCATTACGGATTCTATCTTTCAGAGATACTCCGAGCATAGCTCGTTCCATAGCTCGCTGAGCGACTTTGAATTGATAGACCAGCCGTACCGTGAGTGTCCACGTTTCGGCTCCGTAGGTCATAACAGGTAGGACACACTGGTTGAAGACTTTAGTCTTCAGGCTCTGAGGAATACGCGACGAAAAGACTCGACGAAGCTTCCCAAATGCTGCCCAACCCAGCTGAAAAATACTAGTATTCAGCTGCAGCTGGTTAGAGTGGAAGCCAAACCCAGCATAGTTGGGAAAGGCAAGGAGATGATAGTTTGGAGAGATCTTTAATCGGAGGTGAACAAGTAGATAACTATTAGTTATATTTTATGGGTGTGTGCCAGTTGACACGTGGCAAATGGTTTGCGTTTCTTTTTAGGGTCCCGTACCTTAAAAGGTAAAAAAGGAACCCTTATAAGATCACTCTCTTGTCCGTCTGTCTGTCTGTCCGTGTATCACCACCGATTTTCTCAGGAACGGGTGGACTAGCAAGTTGAAGTATAAACCAAATTAAGGTCTATAGTCCCTATTAGGTGTATAAAAATCAAGGTCCTGAGTCAACACGATAAAAATATTTTTTTATCGTGCAAGCAAATTTAGATTTTCGAGAAAACTTGTAAGTACCAAAATTTACCAAAATTTTCAACTTTTTTTATTTTTCGGAATTTTCCCTTTACGTGCTGTAAGACCTTACTTTTAACCAAAATTGACAATTCTAGGTCAACCGGAAGTACCCTATAGGTTTTGAGTCGAAAACCTATATGGTAGTTCCTGTTGACCTAGAATCACGAAATTTGGCAAAAAGTAAGGTCTTACAGCACAAATAAAGGAAAAATTCCAAAAATTACAAAAAAAAAAAACAAAATTAAAGGGTGTTGACGCCAATTAATTTTGTACGGAACCCTCGGTGGGCGAGTCCGACTCGCACCTGTCCAGTTTTTTTTATTTAATGTTAATTACTTTGCATAGTATACGTATTGTATAGGACCAAGCTGTAACTTAACAGACATAAGTGCAGCTGGGAAGTTTGTTGCGTGACTATTCCCCAGCTAAAGCACTGGAACGCAAAAAGTGCTGATTCCGAGCTTAATTATAAATCAATTTTGATTTGATTCTTAATATTTAAAAAAAACTGTCTTTTCAATTTCAGGGTCAGCGAGCGTGGCGCGTGGTCTGAGCTCGTACATTGACGTGATGGCGGACCACAGCATATCCCGATGGTTCCAAGCAGCTATGCCCATCCCTGAACACTTCGGCATCTCCACCTACTTCGACCTCTTTGCCTTTCTCTTCGTTTTATTCATGGGAAGTAAGTATCTGTTTCTCTTTTTCAAGACATGAGTTTTATGAGTGAATCCAAAATTTGTAGACCAGTTTTAAGCTGTTTAGGTGAAAATTATACGAAATCCGACTTTAACGGCTTAACCGTGCTTCTGATAAATAAATTACTATGACTTTAAATTTTTTTAACTACTTTCAGCACGGTTTGCATTTTACTTAAAAAAATCAATAAGAGAAGTAGTCTACTTGGGTATGTTAAACTGCTAGTAAAGGACGCAAGGATACGTTCAAGTTTTACTTAAAATAGCAGCTTAAATCTACTATTACAATTGGCTTTCGAGCTTCGGCACACATGTAATTCTTACAGAAAGATGTTCTACGAATTACAGAACAGTTTCAGCAACCGTCAATGTCGTCATCTGTTTATGTAGAATGTGACCGACAATTATGTTTATCTTTCGCAGTTATGTTATCGTTTGGCGTGCGCGAGTCCTCCGCAGTCAACAATGTGTTGTCGGCAATCAACGTTGTGGTCATCATCTTCATTATCATCGCTGGCGCCTTTAAAGGTTAGTTCACTTTATGTAACAATGGGATTGCATTGGCAATTCATGTAACTTCTTATTTAATTCATGGAATTATTGTATTTTATGACCGTAAATAAATGGATTCGCAGCCTAGGGGTGCGGGTTGTTCGAAAGAGATACCGCGGCCCCTGGCACACAGGCAACTGAGGGAACACGGGTGGGTTTTAGTCAGTAAAAGTCTGACACGTTTTCCTGCTCCACCCAGAGCGGGAGAAAGAATTTGATGATTTCCCACCCAAAAAAAAAACAATATTTGAAAATGATCATAACTTAATTTTGTTAATTATTAGTCTCTGGAGACCACTAATAAGAAAACATTACTGATCATCAGTGACTCATATCATACCCTCCCTGATAATTATATTTACGAACTGAAATTAGAATTAAAAGTATAATTAAACCTGACAAACAGAAGTTTAAAACTACTGTACCTAATTAGGTACAGTAGTTTTAAACTTCTGTTTGTCAGGTTTAATTATACTTTAGGTACTAATTAGTACCTAAGTTAGAAGCTACTTCATATTTTACCGACTGTATTGTCATTTAGTACGTACTATTTTTGAAGAATGTTTTTTTTTTCAGTGAACCCCGACAACTGGAGCATTCCGCCAGAACAGGTTCCCCCCGGCTATGGGGACGGAGGGTTCTTCCCGTACGGCAGCTGGGGCATGCTCAAGGGCGCTGCCATCTGCTTCTATGGCTTCGTCGGCTTTGATGTCATCAACGCCTCGGGAGAAGAAGTGAGTGGGCTTGTTACTAAGGAGGTTAAAGATAAAGATGCATTTATTTGAATAAACATGTGTAAAATGATACATAAATGTGCACATATGGATGGAAATTCGTTTATAATTGCTGGTTCAACATGTTTTGCCATATTCGGCGTACAAAATAGTTTATAATATTTAGTTTAAAATTATAAGTAAATGAAACTTCTGGAAGGTTGATTAGGTTCCAATAAACTTCAGTTACCAGTTTCGAGAGGCTACTGCCTTAGAACGAGAATAGTGTCTAAATAAGATACATACATTAGCAACGAAAATTCATAACTAACCCGCCAAACGATTGCTTACTAGAAACCTTTTCCATCCAGAGTATCTGCTTCGGGTGTGGTAATGTTATGAAATGATTGGAACTCTATTCCGATAGTTATAGAACACTGTTTCCCACATTACAGGTCCAGGAGCCGAGAAAGACGATACCAACAGCGATCCTGTCGTGTTTGTGCATAGTGTTCTCCGTGTATGCCAGCATCAGCATCGTCGTCACTATGATGGTCCCTTACTACGAGTTGGTAAGTTACTTTTTAAATCATTTTTACACGCTTTATATTAGCTTCACTTGCATGTTTGTTGTATGTAACCGACTCCTTAGAGCACGATTTTGACCCACTTTAAACGGTCTGATTTCATTGAAACTTTGTAAACTTATCGAGGACCGATGACAATTTAATCATTTTAAAAAAAATTGAGAAAAATTAAAAAAAAGGAAAAAAAAATACTTATAAAAAAAATCACATTTTTGTAGTTAGCAGAACTAAAAAATAGAAAATAAATAATATTTTAAAAAACACGCTTCAAAAACCAAACTAATAAAGGAGAAAATAATTTAATTCAATTAAAAAGCGTGGGGTGCTTGACATTAATTGATTATAAAAATACCTCAAAAAGTACCCCACGCTTTTTAATTGAATTAAATTACTTTCTCCTTTTTTAGTTTGATTTTTAAAGCGTGTTTTTTAGTTTTTTAAACTATTATTTATTCTTTTCCAATAATCCTCACTTTGGAAAAAGGCTATGTTCAATTTTATTGTGGATTAAAAAATGCTGTCTTGATAATAATGATAAGGTTTGTTCATCATTCCAGGTAGCTATTGCCTCAGTGTCGACGGCGTTCAGTCAAGTAGGGTGGGAGTGGGCGCGGTGGGTAGTCACCGTTGGAGCCGTCTTCGGTATTTCCACCAGGTAAGGTGAAAAGGGGCTTGTGGTTCAGTAATATCAGCCGCACGGGTCGATCGATCAGGTAAAGCTACGCTTGCCGTGGAAGGGTCATACCATTAAGCTAAAACGAACCATCAATAGTATATATATTATATAAAATTGAATCCCTATTTCCCTTGGTCACGGCATCACACGTGAACGGCTGGATCAATTTTGCTAATTCTTTTTTTGCTGTGTTTTTTATTGACAGGAGAAGGTTCTTATGAAAGAAAAAAAAAAGTTGCGAATAAAAAAATCATAGTTAAGACAGGACAACGTCTGGCGGTTCAGCTAGTACTAAATAAAGAAACATCATTAACATTAAGATTATGTAACCATAATTATGTATTAGGATAGTATGCAAGAAATAAATGCCATTTTTATTTAATTTATTTAAATTTCTTATTCCAGTTTATTCGGTGCCCTGTTTCCCTTGCCGCGGTTGCTGTACTCCATGGCGAAAGATGGACTGTTTATACACTGGTTCTCTAAAGTCAGCACCACCAGGCAATCTCCCATCGTCGCCACTGTTGTACCTACTGCAGTTATTTGTAAGTGGATCGTGTTAAGAAAGTGAGAATAGTGCTTTTCGTGATGGTAAAGAAAGAAAGAAAAATATTTTATTTGGGACACGCACATGAAATTCAATCAGTAAAAAGAACATGTGCGGTCGTCAGGGGAGTAGAACGAATTCGCCGCACTCTTACCACGAAATCAGTTATTTCGGCCGAAGTTTTGGGCGTTACCTACTTCATATCTCCTTTGGACATAAGATTAGTTCTTGGCCCGAATAAAGAATGAATAACAACACGATTTGACAGTAATTAATAGGGAGTAGAGTTATTTCTGAAGTATCTAACTATTTTCGGACGGGCTCGTAGCTTCGTTGACGGACGAGAGTAGGCCCCCAGGAACGAAGATCACACTTATTATATTAGGTATAATAGACAGAGCCACACAGAGAGAGAGAGAGAGAGAAAGAAAAACGTAATAACACTCTTTCCTTGAGTTAAAATTTATATCAGTCAATTCCTACCGCCAGTCACATTAAGGAACTTCATTTACCTATATTGTATGAACTATTTTATCGCTACTATCAACGCTGTGATTGGCTTTTGATGCCGTAAGAGCCAATGGTAATGAAGAATGCGATTGGCATTCATGCGGCCTTGACCACGAAATGTCGAGTTCATTAGTACCATTAAAACAACACCAGATTAACATAAGGTGTAACAGACAAATTGACGCCAATGTTATTAGCATATAGGAGTAGTCAAGACCAATTTAGCCTACTCCTATATATGCTATATGCTATGCTATTTCCAAAATAACACTACGTGACCAATCACGTAGCTTTATTTTGGAAAGGATTTATGAAGGGCATAATCTCTTCTTGTCAAAATATTTTAGAGCAAGTTGAAATGTAGACAAATTAATGTTGGCTTAAGACCAAAATTAATGCCAAAATAAGGTGAAATTATGACTTTTTCAATGTCTGTTTATTTTTTACTGGTCTTGGAAAAGGTTATTTTTAGAAAGATAGAAAAATTATGTTTTTATATTTCTATAGTTTGTCTTTTTTTTATATGATGCTGATAATGTGTGTCAAAAATACCTGTATTATTTATTAAAGGCAGTTATCATACGGAATCATAATATGACATAATATTCTTTTACCAACTTTAGAGCGCTAATTGCGTTTGTGGATTTCTACGATATAGCCAGTTTCGAGTCCCTATAAATGGTGACGGATGGATATCTTCGTTTATAATAAAGCCTTCGAATATCTACAACTTTTATGCTGTAACAGCTGAAACATTTATGTACCATGTTTTCAGCTCTGCTGGCCGCTTTTCTAGAACTGGAGCAGCTGGTTCTAATGATGTGCATCGGAACACTGTGCTCCTACACCATCGTTGCTTCGTGTGTTGTGTTGCTCAGGTAGGTGTGATCGCTCAACTGCGCGGAAACAGAAGCTACAAAGACATCATGATCAGGCATTTTAATTATCTCTCGACTATCCTTTAATTTTATAAACTTTTTAATATAACTTTAATTAATATTTTTTGAAATATGTTGTTGATACTGTGGCGGCATCTACATCGCCACATGCGAACTACGCATCACACTGACGTCACACAAAAATCCTGCATCGCGCAAGTAAAGTTTGCTGCGCAACTAGTATTTATATACAACATCCCGACGTTGTCCCGACATTCCGATCGTCGGCATTAGCCCGCCATCCACAACACCGGTCTGATCGGAGAATTCTTCCTTTTCTATGGAGGAGTGAACTTTATATTCCACCCTTTATATCTCTATAATACCAACTCCATTTTGGAGATTAAGAATAATAGTGGCCATGGGGCCATCCCTATGGCCACATTAAAGTTCAGCCATATTTCACCATTCAGCTTTCAAACATTTTTATTATCGTTCACTTAATTTAAACAAAAGCCAGATACATCAATCCAGACCGAATCAGACAATGTTTTTCTGTGATAAAAACTCAGTCTCAGTAGGGCCTTATCCATTAAAACATTTACGTAGTCAAGGTCCAACAAGGTCTTACAATATTACTTACATAGAAGTTAGATCCAGTAAATATTTTAAACTTTTTACCCCACATTAGAAAACAAAGGAATCGCACGTGGCACTATTTCTGGCACATTACTGTGTGTTAATTTGGCTACACTCTCGATGTCAGGACACCTATTTTAGTCTACTTTATCACAACCGTAAAGTACTTCAATGTTTTAATTAACGCTTCCATGATTGAGTATTTTAATAAACAGCTGGGACTCAAAGACAAAAGATTTAATTATAGATCTTCTAATTATACCGTTTTTTTAAATATTCTTATGCTCCTTTTACGTTGTCATAGAAAATTTTATTCGTACCCACTTTTATTGCTATACTTGAGTTTTAAGTAACTATATCCATCTTTGGAGAAGCCCAAGCCTAGTATACTGTAACATAAAGAGTTTATGAATGACCCCAATATTTGAATTGCAGATACTGTTCAGAATACGAGTCGGAGACTTCGCCACGTATAATGAAGCAGCTCATCGGGCGAGGAGACAGAAAGGCTACAAAAACTACCTCTAGAATCGTCAACATAGCCATGTTACTGTTCGGTTCGTAGTAATTGTAATAATTGCCTCCTGGCCAGAAAAAGCTTAATATATAGGATTTTAGGATCGACGCGCAACCTGTTACCAAAAACATTAGCTGCTCCGTACATTTTGCACGCTTAGGTATTCCACTTTTCTATGAAACGGCAGTTTTTTTGATAACTGACGAAATATTTCTACGCTAGGGAGTGATGATGATGGGACTCCCTTTTCCGCACGTAGACTCCCATTCGGTCCATTGTGCGTTACGCTAGGGAGTGTATAATCAAGTGTTGAATTCATGGTTATAGTTTGCGTGTCTATATCACTACCCTGCCACTGCCATTTTTGTCTATACGATTATTTTCCTGGAAAATATTGCTTGGTCTTTCATGAATATTTCCACGTCATCGCGCTAGCTTTTATTTAACTTGCAATGTATGTAACTATATTTGTTCGGGTGGAATCTTGCAACTCAATTTTGAAGCAGATACCTTCAACCGATTGCGCTGAATTTTTTTATACATGTATAGTTATGTTATGTGACGTCATTTTGAATCGAACATGGCGGAATACCCAAGATGGCGGACTAGTTATTTTTAAATGCACTCCTACAATATGTGTATCAAATGAAAAGACTGGCTGAGAATACGACAGCGAGTCTAAAAAAAAATAAGATGGTGATCATAAACTTCGTTGCTCCAATCCGTCTGAAATTTTAGTGTAATGGGGTTTGTGAATTGTTCGAGTCTGTAGCATTGGTTGGTTAACTTTGATTTGTGTAATTTGCTGAGATAGGCGTCAACAGCATTGATTTGCAACCTGTCTAGGAGAAGGATAACCCCAAAATCTGTAAGTAAGCTTCAAAGAATGCTGCCAATTATATTATGTTGGGCTTGCACAGTACATAAAATGCAGGATAGTATTGTCGACCATGCCATTGTATACTTAGGGTCGAAGCTCTTCGCTGCTGGTCAAGCATACGTGGCCTTAAGTCGGGTAAAATCATTAGAAGGTTTCGCTAGACTGTTCGAAATTAACCGGCAAACGACCTTGCAACAAAGATGCGTTGAATGAGAAACCTTTCTAGCGATAACTAAAAGGTAAAAAATAAATTAAAAATAAAACAACTTTTTTTTTAAATAAGCTTTTATTTAAATGCGCTAATCTACTATATAAAAATAAGTCGGGTTTTCCTTCCTGACGCTATAACTCCAGAACGCACGAACCGATTTCCACGGTTTTGCATTCGTTGGAAAGGTCTCGGGCTCCGTGAGGTTTATAGCAAAGAAAATTCATGAAATAAAACAAAAAAAAAAATCTTCTTCTTTTAATCCCCAAACGAAATGTTACATAAAACGAAACCATCTGGTGGCGAAACGGAGTTCGTCGGGTTTGCTAGTACAGAATAAAATAAACTTTCCTTTAAAACTTGTACATCAACTTATAACGTCATGACACAATTTAAATGATATAAAAGCTTGTCGCGAGATTTAAGTACTCGTATTTACTTAGTTTGAAAAATTTAAATCAATCAGATCAAGTTATTTAATTTATTTGTTTATCTACACAGGTAAATGTCGCGACAAGCTTTTAAATCATATAAATTGTGTAATGACGTTATAAGTTGACAGTGAAAGTTTTAAAGGAAAAGTTTTTTGCTTTTCGCATTTAAATAAAAGCTTGTTTAAAAAAAAAAACATTTTTTTTTTAGTTATTTTTAACTCGCATTCGTATTTTCAGCAAGTCCTTTCATTTGATACTCATATTGTAGGAAAGCATAAAAAACTTTGTCATCTTTAGAAGTCCGCCATATTGGATTTAGAGTGACGTCAGTTTATTTCTTACTTCCCTAGGCGACGCTGCCAGCGATGCACTCAGTGAACCTATATCAGCCGCTTTGCAATACCTGTAGATATTGAGATTATATTATAATCTCAATATCTACAGGTCTATTGGGCAGGTTTTATTCAGGCTGTTCTTTTGTTTCAGTCTGCGTCTGTCTAACAATAGCTCTGGTGGTGGTCAACGCAGCTGAGCCTTTGATCCCTTCCATCATTCTGCATGTGTTCGCTCTACTTATCGTCATCATCATGGCTCTGCAGCCCAGCAGCCGTGAGGATTTGGCATTTAGAGTAAGTACTCTTCTTTACTACAAGATTATTTATCAGAACATAATTTGTACAAAACAATTGCAATGAAATGTTTGAACAACTGCTTTGATGGTCTAGTGGTCCCAAGTGCTACTGCTGAGCACGAGGTCCTGGGTGCAATTCCCAAGTCGGGTAAAGTGCTAATGGATTATTCCATCAGGAACTTGTCAGTAGCAGCCCGGATTCTGGATTTGCCCCGCCTTTGATGGCAACTGCTTCGCCCCCTATTACATGGGACTTGAACATAACTGGCGTAATATGGGTGTTCTACCTATTGGTTCACTTCTGCCTAACCCTTCGGGTCAAAGGCGTGGTGTTATGTTTACCCACAGCGCCCCCTTGTCAACGTCATTCGTCAAAGGATCCTTGTAGCATGTATTGCGTAGGAACTCACGTGCTTACTATCGCGAGCGCGGGCGTTCCATCATGTTGGTAAACAAGAGTACTAGAAGACACACCGTCCAGTATTTTTTCCACCATCTTAATGTTTTGGAATAAGTACTGATAACACATCATGTTTGTTGACTGACACCGACGCAACCGGGGGTTGTTTTTGCGACACCACATGAGGAACTAAATGCGAATTTGTATAGACTGGTGTTAGCGAGGGGTTCGCAGGAGTAAATTCTGTCATATACAAAGTCAATAATGTGATCTGAATTTAGAACTTCAACTATAAATTCAATAGAAAACTTGTTCCAATTATACATATCTTGGATAACTTCGTCCGTCAAAAGTTAAGGTATCTTTTTAGGCATTATTTGGGACGAGAATCGAATTCGATTCTCTTCCCAAATGACAATATGTCTCGTTAAACTAACACACTGTACTTAAGAGGTATATTTCAAATAAACAACTAATTTACATTTTCACTTTTAGACACCGCTAGTGCCATTCATTCCCTGCATCAGCGTATACACCAACCTGCATCTTATGGTCCTCATCAATTTCCACACATGGTTCAGAGTTATGATGTGGATTTTAATAGGTAAGATGATCGTGACTTATGAATTGAATTTTTCATCAAATATATTCTTCAATGAAAATAATATTATTGTTTGTACATTTCAGGAATTCCAATTTATTTTACATGCATATGCTGCTACAAACAAAACGCAGGAAAAGTTATACCAGAAGATTCAAATAGTAAACCACACACTAATATAAATGGAAAATCACCAATTATTGTGCAAATCGTAGTGGAATCACCCACCCCTCCTCATACATTGGCTCGGACAGACGAGCATATGGCACAATATGACGATGCGAATGAGATACATCAGGAGTTAAGAGATAAGGCGATAGATACGAAAAAAGTTGAAGAAATTATTGTACAACAGGTACAAATCGAAAATAACGAAGAAAAAGAAGCAAAAATAATTGACTTATTAGATCAAGTATTACAAGCTGAGGAAGATACTTACGGAGAAGATATTAGCTTAAAAGAGAGCAAAGAAGACGATAATGTAAAACATGAAACGGGCATCCCTCATAGAAAGTCTTTGAGCGAACTGTCGGATGCTGGTTCCGACGCGTCATTAGGTAATCAAGGATTATCTAAATACGACGTAATTGCACAAGTGCACAGGGAAGATTTGCCAAAAGTAAACGAGGAAGAGGAAAGATTAGATATCAATGAAGACATTGTTAACTTTGAAGATGAAGAAATAACTGCATTTAACGACAGTGACACAAATTCACGAACAGATGAATCTGGATATTCAGACACAATCGACAGACAAGCACTAAGTGAATCATTAGATGACACACAGGAGTCAACAATACCAGTGCCGCCGCCACCTCCACCCCCTCCTCTAGATGAAAACTATTTTAAGCCTAATAATAACTATAAGAAATTTTATACAGTAAATTATAGACACACTGAACCAGAAATTCCACGAGAAGTAGAAGATAACGAAGTCAGTGAGCCTAGAGTAAGCATACAGTCAAGCAATTCACAAGGTGACGGCAATATAAGATTTGGAAGCGATCGTCAAATTAAATTCATGTCCAAGTTGAATAACATATTCCAGAAAACAATAGAACCTGGTGAAGAAGAGGAAGAACCTAGAAGAAGATCACATTCAACCGGGAACTTCCCTGATGTAGAACTGTCAGTGATCCGCGACCGGCCATCTATGTTTGAGGATTTAAAGAAAGAATTGTTGTCTAGAGAGGTAGCACAAAATTTACGACCTGTCAACACAGAAGAAAAGACTCCAGAATCCGACCCATCTGGATCCGAAGAAGAAGAAGACATCTCGCTGAGTAGACAAGACTTAAAGCATAAATTAGAAGGTATATTCGCTGTAGGTGGTCCACAGCTGACGAAGCCGCGACTTATGAAGTCAAATTCTGCAACACCAGAAGAGTCAAACCAAACTGGTAATAATTCTAGTTCAGAAAGCATAGCAAAATTACCAAAAGTTGACAAAAATGATACTTTAAAGAGACAAAGAGCGAAATTCGGTTTAGTTTTGAATTCAATCCGGTTAAGTATGAATCAAGATGACCAAGTGTAGTTGGTTTGGAAAGTGATATTACTTAAGTGAAGCAGTACAAGTTGTTTGGACATGTTGTTCAACGAATTGTGTTTGATCCAAGTTGCATGAAGTTATAGCCAATTCGGATTGGCTTGTATTGATTGTAAATTAATCAACTAACTTTTCAATATTTTGATACCCGGGTATAATACCTAGTCGTATGATAAGTGCCTTATTTTATACAGATATTTATGTATGAACGAATTCACGATATCAAACAAAATCACAAAGCGACTGAATGGCAGTGCATTTTATTGTACAGTGACTATTTTGTAGACGATAATACGGATACGAATTTTAGTTTGTAAGTAGTGTGTTTTCGAAGTATAGAGAATCATGATCAGTAAGACTGACGGAACCATTGTATACGACTTGTCGATAAATTCAACAGTGATTCAAGAGTGTATGTAGTCGCCAATTTTAATAAAAATACTTATTTAAGTTTTACCATTTGTTTTTTTTTTACATAATTTGGGGCATCAAGTACACAAAATAAGCAGTGAATCATTACAGGTAAACAAATGTATTAAAATAAAAGTATCAAATCCACACTGGGCAAATAGTTCCGTCTCTTTCTTGCACATACGAGTCAGCACGTCTCATTCTTGTACAGTTCTTCTATAATTTCCCTGAGTTCCATATTTGACACGCAGCTTAGTAGCACCTCGTCGATTATCTGTTCGGAAACACTGGAAGAAAAATAGACGATCTATTATACCATATAATTATTAATAATGTTATACAAGGTGTAACAGAATAGACGCAAGACCTGAAAGTAGTTTGTTCCTAATTGACTACTGAATCGATTTCAGTAACTTTTAATATAAGTATTTTTTTAAATTATGTATTTTGCCATACCTACCACTGATTGAGCCAAAGAAAATTCAATCTTATACTAGATGATATAACGACTCAATTTTAAATGCATAAAGTAATGTTTAGGTCAACACTTTTTCTTAATAATATCAGTTAGCTTAAAAAAAAATAGTTATGGTCATCGTATTATGCTTTTATCTCAATACTTTAATTGGGGTGTATGAGGTCTTGCGTTAATTATGTTACTCGTTGTATAAGTATGAAGTGGATGAGTTTTAGTTAGTTTGTATGAATGCGCTAATGCTTTTGCATTTGATAGCCCAAGTATTCCAAAAGGTATGTAACTATAGTCCACGCGGAACTAGTTGGCCGCGCCTTAGGTGGGGGACAGGGCTGAGGCGGCGAGTTGCCTTCCCCCGTATTTTGCAAGGAAGTTTTACTTTCAGCAATCACTCTCCTTACACTACGTTCTGATATCCCTGTTACTTCTGCTACCAATTTAAGTATATTCGCATCAGTTTTATATTCCAAACTATCAACATCGGCTTTCCGTTTTTGAAAAAACGCATGCACTTTGAATATTACATTTTTTAACTTGTCTATTTAGGCGGACTCATCTTGCTATTGCAATCTCATGTGAGTTTTATCTAAACTAGCCGGAGCTTTTGACGTGTGTTGCTGTCGCGAAGTACGGCGCCGTAGTGAGTAATGACAGCAAGCACTCCGCCCCTCCGTACCACCGCTCACATACCTAAGGCGCGGCCAACTAGTTCCGCGCGGACTATAGCATAAGGCTATTTAACATCACGCTGCGACCCATAAAAACCAAGCAAATATAAAAATAGAATTAGAAAGAAAGCTAAGCGAAAACTGAAGTAATAGCGCAAGCGGTCGATGGATGCGATGCGATGCAATGCGATGCGATGCAATGCGATGCGATGCAATGCGACGTGACGCCATAGGTCGGGGGAACATAAAATTTCACGTGACAAAGTCGCGGGTAGAAGCTAGTACTAAACATAAATCTGAAGAGTTTGTTTGTCGGAAAGAGCTGCCAGTCCGATTTGAAAAAAATATTTTAACATTTCAATTCTTCAAGAAGATAAGTTAATGTTTAACGTCACGCTACGACACCTAGGAGCCGAGATTTAAAAAGTCAGCGAGCGCAAGCGGTCGATGCGATGCGATGCCATGCGACGCGGTGGGTAGGGCAAACAAGAAATTTTAGGCGGACGATATCGCGGGCAGAAGCTAGTTTAATTCTAAAAAAACATAGACAATTAGTGTCAAAAATTTAGACTTCTAAGCTCCGGGTGGTATGGTAAGTGCCTACTGAGAAACGAATGGTGAAACGGGAGTGGTTGCTTAGGGATCCGCTTACGTTCAGCGTGACGAGGCGTTGTCTAACTGTACCTCGGGGAGGCTTTGTACTTGCATTACAAAAAATGTTATGAACAACTACCACACTCCACGGATTCCCAGCCAGAGTTTCGTGTTCATCCACACAATGATCCATTATTCTCCGGGCGTTTATTGTATGATGTACTGATTCAACGGAAAGCGACAATTTATTAAATTTGAATAGTCCTTCTCACGTTATGGAAATCTTTGGCCAAAGAATGATTCATGCGAAGAACATCAGAATATCTATTTTAGTTTTAGCATATACATAAATTAACTACATAGGGGCTCGTGGCTTAGTAATAACAGCCACACGGATAGATCGATCAAATTAACTCTTGGCGCGGTCCGTCAGTGGATGAGTGTCATTTGTGGATATTTGACAATCGTTACACTATCAGGGCCCCAATTTTGTATGGTTATAATGATTCCCCGCGGAATTATACTACGTCAATATCGTGTTTTTTAGAAACCAATGTAACAGTAAGGAATCGAAATATCATATTCTGTATGTTCCAAGACAATTTGTCGATATTATTAATACGATATTAGCAGATTTCGTGTGTGATTGACGTGGTTACGAGTAAGGAATCGTTAAGTGGTCATAGTGAATTCAGGCCCAGAACACCAACCAGTCTTATCAAGGGGAATCGTGTTAGCTAGTAACTGGGTTGAGGAGGTCAGATAGGCAGTCGCTTCACGTAAAGTACTGGTATTCAGCTGCATCCGGTTAGACTGGAAGCTAACCCCAAAAATAGTCGGACAAAGGATCGGCAGATGGTGATTAAATTAACTTCACAAACTCATCTTCTTCCGAATATGAGTTGGCAGAAAAACAAAACGCCTCCTTTTGCTTCGTCCACATTCAAACATACATTCTATCACCCATCAAAACGTAAATAAATAGGCATTTAAAACGAATCTCAGACGTCTGGGATGTAATATTTCACTACACAACCATAAGGTAGACTTCAAAGGGGGCTGGGATAGAGGGGCAGACAGACCGTGACGTAATTTTTCGTCCCCTAAGTCCTCTTCTTGGTCACGTCTTCCCATTATTTGGATGTTTTACGACTTTGACATGAAGTAATGTGGTAAGTGTTAAGTGAATAAACTTTTGACATTGGATGTGCTTACGTGAGATTTTCATTAAGTATTCGTATAACAATTTGCTCCCATATAGTTTTTAGGCATGGTGACGGCGTTCTGAATCATTCAGGGGGAAGCGCCACACTAGCCCGCGAAATTAAAAAAAATCTTATGTTTTTAAGCAATTTTCAAGTCAGTGTCGACTCGCGACCATCACACTTTTGACACGTAGCAGTGGGATCCCTACAATGACGTTCATGAATATTCAAGGCACTAGTTGGCGCCACTTTGACAAGAGATCTTCCAGTTCGACAATAAACTTAAAATACTTGATGTCATTCGTTTCATTCTTTCGTTCACCATTCAGTCCGTAGGCGCTTTGACACTTTTGATAGGTGCCTGGACCTGGCGTCTCAGTGCTGCCACCTAGTGAACGTCATTTCGGAACACCCTCATTAATAAATGATAATTTATATCTGGAAATTAGTTGTACAAAACAATTACACGTCAAAAGAAATAATAATGTTTTAAAACTAGAATTACGTTGCTGTTATCCGATTCTGCCATGAGAAGAAACGCCGCGGCCGAAACGAAATAAAAAAAGAAGCGAATTACACGTGATTTAGAAAAAAAGAACTTATGAAGCAACATTTTAGAATATCACAGCAAGAAAACTTTTGGAAAGTCTTACAGTTTCGTTGGCAATGCTTTACTGAGTTGTGACCGTGACTTTACCATTTAAAACACGGCATCAATGCGGTGTACACGCGGCATCACCGGTGTGGCGCCGGTGTCATGTAGATACATGAAGCGCAACGCCACCGGCCGTACTAGGTATTATTTCAGTGTGGGCTATAGAGTTGGATAAAGAGTATTCGTAAGATCAAGATCATGGAAAACTTACTTTCCGATCATCTCCCAAGGTTTTCCAACGGCGCTGTTGGCGTACATCGCGCTGGTTAGCATGTGCTGGACGAACTTGGTGCGGTACTGGAACAGTGCGTCGGCCGTCTTCTCGCCGACGTTGAACTGTAGCCGGTATCGCTCCGGGCTGCGCGCCACTACCGGGGTCTGGAACAGCGGCTTCGGGATCTTCTTTTTGATTGTTTCTTCTAGTATCTGAGGCAAAATATAATTTGGATCATTCTTGGCAACACTTCGTCTCTATCAAGTTTCGCCATCTCGCTTCAACCCTTGCCTTCTATGACAGGGGTGCGGGTTGTTCGAAAGAGACACCGCGGCCCCTGGCACACAGGCAACAGAGGGAACACGGCGGGTTTTAGTCAGTAAAAGTCAGACACTCCAGCTCGACCCAGAGCGGGAGAAGTTATTTGATGATTTCCCACCCTCTAAAAAAAAATCCCTGACTTCTAAATTAACTCATTAAATAATGCTACCTTACTTTTAAGCTCATACCAAGTAAAAATATTTCAGTTGAATCGTTCAATTAGGTGAGGCTTGTGGCATAGTAGCAGTAACTGCATGGGTCGATCGATGAGGTTAAGCTTCGCTTGCCGCTGTTGATCCGCAGATGGGTAACCATCTTTACATAACAAGACCCCTCCATGCCTGGGTAAGCACGATAAGCCGTTGGTCCCGAGTTGTCAGAAGCCGGAAAGTCTGACAACCAGTCTTACCAAGAGGTATCGTGTTACCCAGTTGGGTTATGCAGGTCAGACAGGTAGGCACTCCATGAAAATACTGTATAATAACAATACTGGTACACAGCTGCCTTCCGGTTAGACTGGAAGCCGACCCCAACGGAGTTGGGAAAAGGCACGCAGATGTGTATGTGTGTGTGTGTGTGTGTGGGTGATGTGTGTTCAGTTCAGGTACATTATCCAAACAATGTACCTTCAACTGATTTCACTCTTAAAAGAGTGTACTTACGTTGACAAAGTTTGTTTCAATATTTTAATAGGTATTTCACTTTTCAATTTACGGTTTTTAATTTAATCATTAATTTTGGTATACTTCTGTGGACAAGTATTACTTGTGGTGTCATTAATTTATTGCTTTTAAGTGGTACCATACTGTAGATACAGAAAGGCGTACGGTCACCCGGACGTCAATAGTAGTAACAAGGAAGCGGTCTTACAGCTACGGAATAAAGGCGATGTTAAAATCTAAAATAGTTGTACAGTTGACTGTAACTTTATATTGCCATGAATTCATTGTATAGGGAAGACTCCCATCAGGCGATCTATTCTGTAAAAATCTCACCATGAAAACTTTATTGATAATGTTCAATTAAAAGAAATTAAATGTTTATTTATGTAAGCAGATCTTTTAGGACACTTTCACAGGTAAATATATTGTTGGTCAATATTTTAAACCTAGATGGCGCCGGCATTTCCTAACTGACTAATCCCTGAAAAAAATGCCGCCACAAACACAGAGGTTATGGTCGGTTTTAAAGTCTAAACATTACATTTTTAGGATTTTATGTGAGTCTAAAAATGCAGAGCCATGCCTGGAAGGGCCTTTTGAAGAAAGTTCCAATGCACCTTTGAGCTGACCTGTCCCAACAGACAGCATGCATGCATCAGTCATCGCGTAGCTCAACCCTATTTAAGGGAGCTCAACAACCCGTCACGATAAGCTGCCAGATCTGCAGAACGTTTGCGTAGTGTTATTTCCTATCATCAGATGGAATGACAGCTCATTTCACCTAAGTTTTCACGATGAAATTTTACAGAACAGCATGGCTGATCTTACTTACCCTTAGTAGCTGTGGGGTGCTCGGTTGCCGAGGACTGTTTCCACACATGTGCAGTAGCTGAGCATTCTTAGCCCCTGTTACTCGTTCTGTTCTGCTGCAGAAATAAAAAGAAAATTATTATCCTTGGCAAAAGCGAATGGGAGTGTAGGGTCAGTCGCTGTGTCTATTTTTTGGAAAGGCCTATGTCCAACAGGCTTAGCATGACGCTTCCTATTTCTACTCTACCGTAGAATAGAATCGCTTGTCCACCTTATTCGGTTAAAAACTGACAACTGTCTACAAGGAAATGTAATTATTGTATACTCTTCCGTCAACAAAACGCTTCTTTACGGTTCTTGTACTAAGCATTTTTTTTTGTGTCCGTATTTTACATTCTTATAGTAAAACTATTATACTTACTAGTAATACTAGTACTTATACTATTTATATAAAATTGACAGGTAATTTAACAAACAAAAAAAAAATGGTACGTAGATCTGGAGTTAACGAAACCAAGCTCTGTATTTCAGAACTCCAGGCCCTCCATTATATATCACATTGTAGAGATTGTCGTATTGAGTGAGTGATGGTGTGTGTGATGATGTTGGCAAAAACCGTCATAAATGAATTGTATTTAGCATTGAGAGTAGCATGTACTATAGTGTACTAATCCCCATTAATATACAGCTAGAGTCTTCAATTGGAGTACTAACAGTCATTTATCGTGTTACGTCGTTAGCAATAGCATCATCAAGGCAATGAAATGATAGCTGGAGTAAAGATGAACTAAATATATTATGATGGAGGTCCTTAAAATCCCATCATGCCATTTACTGGCACGTGCGATCTTCCCGCCAGAGGACTTTTAAGTGAAGTAAATGAAGATACCTATTACGATAAGCATCAACTATGTAAGCTATTAGATCATACTACACTAGTTTTGTTCTTGGCTTTGTTTGTTGGCATTATGCTGATCGAAGATCTGAACGAAATAATTGAAGGGATATTTTTGGCAGACCCTGTTACAGCAAAAACTGAAATTAACCTTAAGGTAATCCTGCCAGGGGTGCGGGTTGTTTGATAGAGATACCGTGGCCCCTGAAAGAACACACAGGCAACTGAAGGAACAGGGGTGGGTTTTAGTCAGTAAAAGTCTGACACGAATATATCTGACGATTTGCCAACCAAAAAAAAAAACACTTAAGGTCATTGCGTAACCCACTTGCAACGCCTATGCAATTCATTTTGACAATTCAACAATATTCATTTCGTTCTTTGCTTTAAAACATACGAAGCGATGGATTATGGATTATCTTCCTTAAAAATCCATCAGAGTGTGATAAAAAAGTGATTTTAGAAAATGTTATTAGTTTTTTGGATATAAATTACTTTCGTCTTCGATGATGCAGGTTAGGATAACACATTTTCATAAACCAATACATCGTGAAATTTAAATGGCTGTTTTCCGCGGCAGAACAACTTGCCTTAAGGAGTATTTTCGAAGCATAGAGTAAAAGTAAAAAAATCAATATTGTTTTATTTTTATTAAATAAAATATTCTTAACCTCGAAAACGTGAGAATCAATAGTAACACTAGAGGTAACTTGTAGGTACTACTCGAAACACACGCGCCGCCGCGCCGGCAAAGGAAACAGCGATCCATAAATGTTCAAAGCAAAATAAACTCTCGCACGTGGTGATTTTTCACAATTTTATTGTTAATCTACCATTTTTTGTTTTTAATATTTTATTTGTTTATAAAACGATTGTATTACTAAGACAAAACCATTTCGCTGCAGGAAAACAACCATACTTTCTCGGTGTACCTACAGCTTATAAATATTTAATTTACATATTTATCTTTCAAGTTCGTGTCAAACAGAACTTAGTACTTATTAATCTAATAATGTAAAACCCCATTAGCAGAGGGCAAGAGGACACTACAAATACAAAGTTTAATAAGGGTGCATCTAGAACATGTTCGAATCGGCGAAGTACATAAAGGGAAAAAAGTCTATAGGTGTAAGACATTAACACATTTTTTCGGTAAGTACTGCATTTTTCAGGTATCTTATGAGGTTGTCAGCTGCTTAAGGTGAACCTAGTCCACATTTTTTGCATACAAACTTCGGTAGTGTTTTACTCCACTGTCTGACATGGCACATCCAAAGTAAAATATGAAATCGTTTTGTCTCATTATTAATATTGTCTGTACGGTAACAGAATACTAAAATAAAAACCCATTAAAAAGTTAGGACCCAACAAAGATTAGTTTTTCTTGCTAATTTTACTTAACTTTGGGCGTGTTTAAGTAATAAAAGAAGTGTAAAATCTCCAAAACCAAGTCGGTACCGACAAAGTTCAATTATCGAAAAGTTCAATAAACTTTATTGGTCATTGATTTATGCATTGGCTTTTTCGTGAAACCCGATCTTCTAAATGACTTTTCTGAATTTTTTCGCGAATTTTTGACTAAAAATTATCCTGTATCTCACTCAATAACGTTGTGCGTGTAGACTAGGGTCTAACTGCTCATCACTGATACTATCTCTGTCGAACACGAAACCTGGTGAGACAGCGTGATTTTTAGCCAGGCCCACCAGTGAGTTCGAGCCCGCGACTAGGTTTCCCTTAAGGTAAGCGTCCACAGTTCCCCGTCGTACGCAATGGACGGATCGTCACAAACAGAACTTAGCTTTTACTTTATACTTTTACCGATCCACACTTACTATTATTCATTAGGGTAAATATAAAAATATTTTATTTTACAATTATGGGTACCTACAGCACAGGTGATATATCTAGGTAATAATTAAACTAATCTACTAAACTTTAACAAGACAAAAGAACAAAAAACCAAACATATTACCTATTTTACATCTACCACGCGTTCAAGAGCTGTCTGTATCAATATTCCACAGAAAATAATGACATTGACAGCTCTTTAACGTATCCTACATTGTGTTGGTCACGTTCAGTTTCATTGATGAAATTCGCCTTAAGTGGCAGAAATGCCACTTAAGGCGAATTTCATCAATCAAGTGAAAACTTTGGGGTGATAAAGTGGTCGACTATACATGTGAAAGCACCTTAATGCAACTAGACCAGGACATCAGAAGGGCATGTGACATGACGTATGGGAGGGAGACACCCCAAGGCGCCACCGCCGCCGTCTAGACAACACGCATAAAAGCATTGCTCTATGCGACATGGTTTGTGTGTTATAAAGTTTACCCTTCATAGATTGGATATTTTACCCTCCATGTTAGATATCACTTAAGTTGGAAGCGCTAGGGTAGCGAAATGCAAATTTTCTCAAGCATTTTGCAATTTGCAAGACATTGTCAGATTGTATGTTCTTTAAAATATGATTCGCGCCCATAAGAAATATGGCTTTACAGAATTATAATAATTGAAATCATTAATTCAACCCTCCAAGTTCATTTAAACCCAATTAATGTTTTTTTCATGAAAAAGTCATCTTAGCGCATCCACTTTTCAAGTTATCATATAGGAAAAGTTTTTATTCAGTGCGCAAACTTTAACCATGAATTCAGCATACCATTCTAGACCCCCAGCGAAAAAACATTTAGTAGGTTTTACAAAAAAAAATCTGCTGTTTCATAGAAAAGTGCAATACCTACGCGATCAAAATGTAAGGAATAGCTGTTTTTTTTTTGTATAACAGATGAAAAATTTCTGCGCTGGGGGAACTAGAATGATATTATGCTGAATTCATGGTTACAGTTTGTGCACTGAATTCCTGTATAGCTAGTTTTACCAACATCACTGTTTTGCGCTGTTTTTTTTTTCGACCGGGAAATTCGAAACCAGGATGAGGGAAACTTTTTCATAAGCCTCTCCATTAGCCCCTAGTTACCTATTGCTCAACTGCTCAAGTACCTAACTGTTTAATTATGAATGGACTGAATGGAACGGAGGTTGGTTATCATTGTTTACCGGGAAAAGCTTTAATCAATCCTCGTCACTAGATGCGTGGCTTTTCTTTTACCTCTGAAAGCTATGAAATCAGATACTACATAACTGTTGTATATGAAACACCAATAAACAAACAAAGCAAAACTTAAAATAAGCCTCTGATAAATTGCATGCAACAAAAAACTAAATGCAATATCCAAAAAGAAAACCGACTGCCCTTTTCATTAGATAAGAAATTAACGATAGAAAAGCATACCTGAATAGCCTAAAGCATAACATGAATTCTGTTACCGAGTTTAACACCTTCGCGTGTTCCCAACCCAGTACCAGTCAGTTCCTAACCCCACAACACCAGGCTTCCCTGTTTACTACACAAGGTCACGGTCGAGGTCAAACCTTCGACATTCGAGGCGATTCGCGATTGTTTTCAGCTTTCGTGACTTGCCTGTATTCATCATAGTCTACCTATCTGTTGCGTTATTGGCAATTTCTTATCTAACTTAGTGGTTCATTGGAGGGTTTTAATAGTAAGTTATTTTCGGTATCTTTTTGTAAGTTAAAGCGTAGATTTTTTGGAGCGATAGCTCGCTTTTGTTTTTATATGTATTTGGAGTGCTATTTGTTTAATATTCTGCTCTTCAGTTATAAGAAATGATTTATTATGTCGCTTTTTTCAATAAGTGGGGCATAATCTTGTTTTTTTCAAATAGCGTGTAATAAAACCGGCTCTATTTTTAGTCCAAATAAGTCACAAAATCATAAATCATTTAATCTAAATCTCTCAGAAGACAACTGACAAATCTACAAAAATAACTGTGTTTTGTTTGCAACAATATCAGTTTGGGCCATAAAACTGTTTGCTCCAAACCGGTGACATCAGCTCCCAAGGTCATCTCAATCTGCTGCAACGAACGACGATTATCTCATCATAGTCACATCTTACCGACTTTAAGGAATCTGGACTGAAGCATTATGTAATGTGTCTGGAAGTGCGACACCTACAGCAGAATTTAGGTATTCAAAACCTAAATTGTAATGTGCACTGTTCGAGTAAAAATCAGCTTTAGGCAGTATTCCTTTTATCACATTGTCTTCATTGTTCCTAATAAAAAGATACCATAATTTATTGGCCTAAATAGTAAAATACTAACGGCCTTATTCATAAAAAGTTATCGAACATCTAAACAGTTGCTAATGTCTGGTTTCTCTTTGATAACCAGACATTAGCAACTATTTATATGTTCGTTAACTTTTTATGAATAAGGCCGCTAATGTTTATAAATTAATTTCTAGTTTAAATAATTTATTTATTTATTTTTTAAGTAATTAATATCTATCACAACTTAATCTAAGTTCGAGTTATAAATAACATAACAACCTAACATCACGCCTGTAATCCCTGAACGGTTAAGCAAAGGTGTACCTTGTACACCCACATTTCACTAGTTATAGGCGAACACATTACCGTCAAGCGGGTTTAAATCTAGAGCCCGGGCTGCTACCGAGATATTCCTGCAAAAAACCCAATAACACTTTGCCCGGCCTGAGAATCGAACCTAGGACCTCATGCTCAGCAGCAGAGCTTGCGACCACTAGACCAACAACCCAGTAAAAAATTAAAACTTTTAAACAATAGACTAAACCAGCTTCTTAAAACCATTGCAATTGTAATGCAAACATAAGGGCGTGCTTCCAATGCCAACAACTCCACTGCATCACCTGCATAGGGAAAAATAATGTAAACACACACCTAATTACCTAAGTACCGAGAGATGGGTCGTCCTTCAACCGTAATAGCGTGATTAGCATGGAGGCACACACATAAAAGATGGCGGCATCGGTAATAGGTGCAGTGTAATGCAATGACCTAATCGCACGTGTCTGTGTTATTGACTTGTGGCTAAAGAAAGAAGCAGGGAAAATAAACTTGCGAATCCAACAATTATAGTTCCTAGACATATTTTTTTTAGACTCACAAAGCAAAGAGACTATTTCATGCAATATATAATCAGCCTATAATGTTTTCACTGCTGGGTTGGGCCGCAGGGAGAGGGAATAGGGCCATAATCCACGCAGGCCCAGTGCGAGTTGGTTGATGTCACATGTCTTCGAATTTTTGGTTCTATAGACATGCTGGTTTCCAAGATATAGGTACAAGTAAAAGAGAAAATACGAGATGTGGAATCCATTCAAACAATTATACCCACCATATATAATATCTTTGTCTTATGTCTACGTCAGGGTCGCTTTTATTACAAATGCGGACAGAATTGAGAAAACATTTAGGCAGTTTTCCGCCAATCCTCTACTGAATAGAGCAGTCAAATGCCTAACAAACTCATTCTCTTCATAACATTACAGCATAGTTATGTTGAACTAGTTCAGATACACGTCAGCGAACACCTACCAATTATCCTGTCCCTCGGAATCAAGGGTTCTATCATCAAAAATAACCCAAATACATGTCTCCGTTACAATTTTCTAACAATTCAACAAGACTTTGAAAGTAGGTACTGGTTTATGTTTTGTAACTATAAGTACTTGCACGACATTTAATATCAGTTATATGCCATTATACCTGGAGGAACCTTGGCTCCTACAATACAGGATTTTAGCCTAGTTTAGGAGGCATCAGTTTCTATTGTATAATATTTCCCTAATCTTTGTGTAATTAGGTATGTTCTTCTATGTGTACGACTGAACATTCTATTCATTATTTATTTATAACATCACGTCTGTTCTCCTCCAAGATTGAGGCAGAGGTATATCATTAGTACACCAACATTCCATACTTTTGACGTGAATACGTCTTTAAATTTGCATACGGGGCAATCCAAAAAACCTAATGATAACAAAATCGGCGGATACAGTTTGGCATTGTAGTTTCGAATCTATTCTCTACATCCAAATTAAATTATACTACTGTATACCTAAAGGATCAAAGAATTCATTACGATAAACGAGAACAGTGACGCATTGCGGGCGGTGGAGGAGGAAGCCCCGCCATTTTGAGGTTATTTTGCTGCGTATCGAGATGTGCAATTAGTAGATATAACTTTTGACTCGGAGAAGCTACGTTGTTCGTTTAAGTTTTATATTGTAACGCAATAATTATTTTTTTCCTTGCTTTTATCCTAACGACATGAATAAAAATATTTCATTAAAAAAATATAACGCGTTACATAAACGTATTCACGTAAAACACACGGCCGTGTCCATGACACAGCCACACCCCATTTTTTTTTCATTCCATTTTGTTTAGTTACATTTTTCATTCCATTTTGTGTAGTTACACCTAAAGTGTCTTTTATTGACCAACTCCAAATAATCAGTAGTATCATCTCTGAAAACAATGGGATGTAACTACCATGGCTGCCGTCACATAAACGGTCGCGAAAGGCAACAGTAGCCATACGTATCATAACGGTACGTGATACACCATGGTGTGGTATCGCAATGCCATCAGAACTCCATGATCTCATCGGCGCACGGGAGTTATGGTGTCATTTGAAAATTATACATGCACTTGCAGTTAAATCTACTGGTTGGTAAAACCGGGTTACCGTTGTTAAACTTTTGGAACGATTTACACAACGTTTTCATTATCCTTATATAAACAAATAAATAAAAATGAAGTTTCTATTTGGAAAGGCATAATCACAGCTCTTTACAAAATGCTTAAAAAAGTTTATAAGGCGCTAATAACAAAAAAAATTTTTTTTAATATTTTTGTCTGTCTGCATGTCTTTTTGTTAGGTGATGTTACAGAGAGTAATTTAAGTATTTACATATTTTTTTTCGGTAGCACATTCCCTACCGATAATTTCCGACATCTACTCGGGCAAAGCCGCGGGCAGCAGTTAGTTTACCATAAGAACAATGAACGAAAGGCACTTATCATAAGCTATATTATGAGGGGCCCTTTATGAGGCTAGCGATTCGCCCTTCAAAGCTTATAAAATATAGTTTTAATTGATAACAAAATAAACTCAACACAATAAATATGGGATACCTACATGATGACAATAACGCAAATAATTTAGTAAGTTATAAAGGACATGGATAAAGTGTGGCCCAGCACGGACAGAGACTTAATTATATTGAAAAAAAAAACCTATAATTATTGAATTTCCATCATGGATTTAATTTCTCCGCACATCTTTGCAGGCAAGTATCATTTAGAACAGTATCTTCTTAGTTTGTATTATTTTGATTTCGGTCCGTGAGTTACTAATGTCACAGAACATTGTAATTCTTTGGAATAAAATGGTAAGTAGTACATATGTACTCATTGTTCGAAACGACATGTGTTTATTTGTAATTTAGAAACATAATAGAGTTAGAAAAAAAATTATAACGGAACTGCAAATTAAAATAGACATTTTATTTATGTCTTTGATTATTCAATACAAATATTCCTTCATGACATACATTGTTTTATTTATATCCTTGCTGGACCAAGCTTGTATGGTAGCGTTATCCTTCTCCTTTACTGATTGCATGTAAGTATAGCAACAAGTTTTAGAACCAGTCTAGACGAAAATATAGATATTAGCAGAATGGGTAGTGGTATTAATGGCAAGTTTCACAAGTCCATATGTCATCTGTTGCCATGGTTATGGGAAAACAATTATGTATACATATTTGAACACAGTTGAAACTATGCAAGAGTTAGCTAATGGGTACCAGAAGCTAGCTTATTACAAGCTACCTATCGTACATTCTCATGTAGATAATAGGTAATGAAAAAAAGAACATGTGAAAAAAACAGCAATCACAGAAGATGTATGTATAGCTGCGTCCTATCGTCTGCTGTAACCCGTCTTCCAAATGTGGTTTTTATGATCATTTTTTTGGTCGCTAACAGAATAGATATCTCTAGGACCATGCTGATAATTAAAAAAATAATGCAGATAATGATGACGTACAGTGTACTACTAGAGACTGATGACGATGATGACGTACGGAGACAGGTAACAGGAAAATTGTAGCATTGATTAAAATAAGGTAATCAAAATGATTTATCACATTTATGAAGTTATCAATGAACAATTTTTGGAAACGGACCTGGCAGGGAGAAAGATACGTTTTCGAGAAAAATCCGATCATACAGATTATCTACGCTTCGGTGAAGTGTTGATAAATGGAACGATAATAATGTAATATATGTGTTTAATGCAATGATACTGCTGTAGCTGGGAAATTCAGATCATTTCATAGTGAGTGCGACTTACGAAACATCGTGTCGGCCAAATATGGTCGAAGGTGTACAATTATTGTACCAAGTCCATTACATTATTAAAATTATTGTACCATGTAAACACGGCTACACATCAAGCTATACATTTCCAGTATAAGCTGATCTCGTTATGTATAGGATTTCCGTACAGTGCGAGGTCAGCGTAAAATGGAAATGTATAGCTTGATGTGTAGCCGTGTGTACATTCGTCCTATTCGACAAGCTCAAGTGTTTTGGGTCAAATTATAGTATTGAAAGGTGGATTAGAGACCCCCAAGATGTCAACCTCTCGTCTGTTTGGCCGACTCATTGATTCTTATAACAATAGAAAATATATTGTTTTAATTACTTGACACTTGACAGTTTATAAGAAGACAACTACGAAGTATGCCCCTTAGTTGACAGAAGTGTGATAGTGATTATACAATAAGTTAACAGCTATCTAGCTTCACCAAATACTGTCTCTGAAGATAATGTATCTTTAATGTTCTAACAATTTTATTATAAGTATGTATTTTTTTTTGTTTGTTTCAGTCCAGTACTAACCCCACAAGATCAACAGTTATCCCAACTGTATCATCGAAGATCATTATAGGTTTTTTATTTTTTTGTAATAACACACGTTTTTCCAATTCACTTTAGACATTGGCAGAATAGTCGACATCGGCTTTGCTTGCCATATGAAAAATAGAATAGAACTATCGACAAAATACAAAAAAGACAGAATACAAACAAACAATCAGAACAATACAATGATAAAGTAATCAGGTAGGTCCGACAAACATTCAAGAACCTTAAAAATAAAGGCCAAGTTCACACACTACGTACTCGCACTACTCACGCACTCGCTATCAGATTAGACTTTGTAGAACAAATAACACAATTTAAACAAATGTACTATTGACAGTATTTACCGTGTGTGACCGTATCTCAGGATTACAAGTGGATTTACACTTTAGATAGAAAACAAATGAATTCCTTGGAATTATTGTTACCGTGTTTTTTATGTAGATTCTTATCAGTGATTATAAATTTATTCTAAGTTGTTAACGATTGTGTATGAATGGATAGACTTATTGACATGTGAGGCTAAGAAAGAAGAAATTTAAGATGATCCTGGTCTAGCACAAATGAATGAAAATGAGGATGAGGAAGAAAATTCTTACAATATGTAAGATTTTAATGTCCTTAATCTTTAAGATTATAATATTAGAAATGTGCGTGCTTATTTATTTACGCATCACTTTGATACTTATGTAACTGTTAAAAGACCAAAGTAAGAATAGATTTACAGCCTTCTAGGTTACCAAAGACGAATAAACTTTTGCAATAGGCAACTATATGGCGCTACCACGCTCTTACTAATAAACACGGAATAAAGTTATACCCGGAATAACAAAGGAATAACCATACACAACTTGGAACTGTGTATTAGTAAGAGCGTTAAAGTTTATCTCAGACATAGGTAAATATCTGTAAGGCTGACAAGTTTCAGACTTTAAACAAATAAACATATCAAACTGACTGATGTTGACAAACTCCATATCTATCCTGATGTCATTCACATTCAATAAAGCTTACAACTCTAGCTACTTTAAATCCAACCAAAAGGAAAACAAGAAAAACAAAATAAACAATTTAGGCACGAGATCAGCGCAGAGCTAGTTATAAACTTAATATCCGTTATAAACACCGTGGGAGTAGTTTGTCATGCTCTAAGTACTCATTTTGAGAGGATCAGCCCACTTCACAATTACTTTTTATTTGGATAAAGTGATTTCCGAAAAAAATGGCGCATGTGGCTCGGTGATGACGAATCATATTGTAATGATTGTGGTTCCGTCGGTCTTAGGACTATCTAACGAATCTCATCCTCATAATAACTGTGCTTAATGGATATATATCCCTTGACAGTTCAAGCGACAAAAACGATGTTGCTTCATAGTTTTAAAACTCATTCTTAGTTATGGATTGACTGTCAACGTTCTTTCAGGCAAAGGCACTCTTCTATATCATCAACAACTCTTCACGAAAGTAATAGTCAACAGGCTAAACATATATAGTACTAAACAGCTGTTGTTGTTTGTTTATTTATTTATACAAAGTTTTCAGCAGTATTGAACTTAAATCTATACCCTACAAAACGTTTTCACTGTTCGTCTTTGTGAGCAGAGAAACGAAGCAATTAAAATAGTTGTATCCTAACTAACATTATAAATGCGAAAGTAACTTTGTTTATTGGTTTATTACGCTTTAACGCTAAAACAACTGAACGGATTTGGATGAAATTCGGCACATGGGTAGACCATGACCTGGAGAAGGATATAGGCTTTGCATTAGACTTTTCATCCCGGGTTGCAGACGAAGTTGCGGGGTTGCTAGTTCATGATAAATTACCTATGCAAAGGAAAAGTAAAATGTTTTTTTTTTTTTAATTAGGGTCCAAGTAAATCCCTCAGGCATTTTGGTTTAATGGATTTGCCAAGAGCGTTTGGTAGTGTTCAATTCATCTAATCTTTAAATAGTAAATCACCACCAAGGTTAATAGTTAGTAGAACGTATTTTAAGACTATCAGAACATCGATTTACAGAAATAACAGAGCTTATTCAATGTTTTTTTGGCAACAATTCAGTTTAACGGAACCCCACGCCATAATCCTTTACATGCCTTCTCCAAATTTAGCATTCACGATCAAAAGTCGTCTTACACCTCGTTTCGTCAGGTGTAATTAGTCACACCACCCGATACGGATAATATGTGGGTGTAACATGCCAATAAACTTTTGTCATAGCTCTGTCCTTCTCTAATTATAAGGAAAAGAGAGGAAGGGGAGAGTTTGCGCCCGTTACTCGACTCTGTAGTTAATGAAAGCCCCAATAAAGGTAAAGCGATTGAACGGTTTAATTAATTGGTTAAAATTTGTAGTGTTAAAGGTCATATTCAGATATAGGTTTTTAAACAGATGAATGTTTATCTCTACTCACCTATTTTGGCACACGCAAAGCAAATTAAGGAATGTAAATAATGCTACTATAAGGAACCATTAAACCCTATCAGATAATACTAGGAATGACAGATTAAAAAAATTCCTCAATAAAATAGGAAATATACAAGTTTCAGCATCTTGTTTTGATAATCAGGGTAGCGTAGGAATGATCTCTTACCGAAATCGAAAACTCATATGAAATTGAAATATCCCACAAGATACTTTAATATTTACTTAATACAAAGTTGAACAAGTTGAAAAACAAACAGAAAAAGGAAAACATATTTGTAAGCAAGACGGAAATCCATTTCTAGTAATTTATGATATAATTATGACGTTTATGGCTCCTTGTCACGCTAACGTTCAATATTATTTCGGTTGAATGCAGTTTTGTAGATAGTAAAAGAAGAATTTGCATGTAAGGAAAGATCATGATTGTGTGTTTTATCTTGTGCTTCAGGGTTATGACTTGCATCTAGGAGTAGGGCTGATAACCCTTATATTCTTTTACAGTACTAGCTTTAGCCAGCGGCTTCGCCCGCGCATTTAAACATGTTACATGGTTTTGTCTCTTTATTAATATTGCTGTGTTAAAGAGAACACTAAAATAAAAAGCCATTAAAAAGTTGAGCCAACAAAGATTAGTTTTTCTTGCTAATTTAACCTAACCTTTGGGCGTGTTTAAGTAATAAAAGACGTGTAAAATCTCCAAAAACAAGTCGGTACCGACAAAGCTCAAATATCGTTAAGTTAAATAAATATAGATCATTGATTTATGCAGTGTTTTTTTCATAAAACCCGAACTTCCGAAGGACTTTTCTTCATTTTACGGGCCTGTTTTACTATAAATGATCCTGCATCTCACTTAATAACGTTGTGCGTGTAGACTAGCGTCTAACTGTTTATCACTGATACTACCTCTGTCAGACACGATGCCCGGTGAGACAGCGTGCTTTTTAGCCAGGCCCACCAGTGAGTTCGAGTCCGCGACTAGATTCCCCTTAAAGGCAGTTATTGTAGTTCAATCTCAGCTATCCTGGGATAAGCCCAGAGCTTTTGGGTAGGTAGAAACAAAAGTGGGTTATGTTTATGCTTAGCCGTGGATCTAACGATTTAGTTTTCTTTTTTCCCTACTAATCTGGCTTTAAGTCATATCCGTTTTGATATCACCACATTACCTTGTAAATAGAACAAACATTACTAATAGGACTAATCTACAAGGTTTATTGTAGGAATTTGTAGGGTTCGTCTAATCTTTCCTATGTCAGCCATATCTAATAAAATTCTAATGTTGTTTGTCTTGAAATTAATTTATTGCTTATTTGTGGCAGATTTGATATCTTATTATTTTTGTCAGACTAATCCGATTCCATCCGATGACCTTGTGAGGGCCGCAGAAGTCCGCTGGATGCGGGAAGCACAGAACCGGTCGAAGTGGCGGAGCTTGGGGGAGGCCTATGTCCAGCAGTGGACGTCTTTCGGCTGAAACTATGAATCTGATTCCGAATTTTACATTTACCTTTATGTGATTTCTGTCGTTGGTCAACTGTAGGCTTTAGCATTATCATCTGTTGTGTCTCCTTATATCATCATCTCGTTTCTAAAAGACTTTCACGGCTGGAAATAGGCCTTCCCCAAGCATCGCCACAGAGGCTGGACCTACGCTGCCCGCATCCAGTAGATCCTCGCGAAATTCACCAGTTCAAAGGTTCTTATTTGATAGTCTGAATCTACAAAGGTAAATGCGTGTAGTTACCCCGATCCATCTCCACTGCATAGTTGTTTGAGTAGTTTTGTCACCTCGTAGCGATCTAGCGAACCGTTGGACATCTGTGAAACAATATTTTTATTTAGTAAACAACTTGAAATTGTTAAGAAATTAAGATCTGTTAATATGAGCCTGTTAATTAAAGCCGCGTAGGAAATCTAGAACACAGATCTTTTGTTAAAGTCCTTAGGAATGGAGGCAAGACAATTGCCATAATTAACATGGTCGGCAAACTGATTGGTAGGTATGTTTGAGGATATGACAGACATGTCTATCTGGAATAATCCATTAGTTGCACTAACTTAAAATAGCTGGGATGTATTCCGTGGTATAGAATTCTAGTTGATCGTAACACATTAGATCGGATGTTTCCAAAACAACTCCGTCCGAGTCGTTTTGTTTTGGCCTTTTAGCATCTTCAGCAGGCTTTGTCTTTGGTAATCATCTGCTCACCGAACTAGCTGTATGCCAATTAAACAACCAGTTTCTTGTGTTACGGTGCCGTAAGCTTCCGATAACGTCCTTACATCCAACGGTGATTGCATGCTGAAATAATTAAAAAACTAACAAAAGCAACAAGTCCATTCATTCTGTCTCTCTAATGACCATCATCACAAACGGCACCATACAAAAAGTTCCATAAAACAACTAAATGATCCAATTTCTTCGACAATATCGGCACACATCGTACAAGCCCGAGCGTGCAGTCCGAATGCAAGGGTTACGTCATGTCGCGATAACAGGCCGGTGTGCCGGCGACGCGCGACGCCGCGCCGCACCACGTCGCCGCACTGCTCCAGTACCAAGCGACACTCCGTACTGGACACACGTTGTATACCACACAGACATGGTAAGTGTTTATAAACTTTTGTACTTACGTCTTATTTTTAATATATCAATTTAACAATGTCAGCCTAGTGTTCGGGATTTTAGTGGTAATTTGAGAAGTAAAGATGATATTTTGGACAAGAATGTCTAAGATTAGAATGGTGTCTTGACAAAATCTGTGAAATTTGAGCAGTCGAGTGTTTTAAGGAGTTTATAGGCTCCCGTATCAAATAGTCGCTTTGATCGGGTTGATTTATTATGTATTGGTTTTCAGGAAAAGTTTGTGGACAGCGATAAGTGTAGTTTTATAATTAATTTAATCAATATACTTGGGAGGGAAACGACGGTATAATTAACAACAAACGAAAAACAAACAAGATTTTCTAGAATAATTCCCAACATAGTTTCAATAAAAATATTTTGGAAGCAACAGGCTGTATTTTTTTTAGCCATAGGTTTTCTTGGAAAACTAATCTATCATGATTTATTTTCGCGAAAAACATAGTGGTTTGTTGCATAAATCTAATATCAATATAAAGAAACGACAGAACAGTGGCAAAACTCTTTAAAAAGAATTAAAATAAAATGTCAAGTTTATTTCCTCGTAAATAGCATATCTGGAACCAATCAGTGTGTACGAAACAGCTCATGTAATTGAGAGGAATGTGCATCTAATCAGTGGAGAGCTGTCGACATCTGCTTCGCTACTTCAATGTGTGATACATAATAGTAGTATATATGTCTACAAATTGACCACCAAGTAGACACTTTATTGGTTGCAATGCAATAATTGGCGAGCGAAGTATTGATAAATCAGACGCATCTGCAAGATAAACACAACATAATTTTCAAAAGACTAGTTGGACATAATGAAGATGTAAGAATTGAAATGCGACTAGCAGATTTTCCGCCGATAGGTATCTACTTACTATTTCGTTTCTTGAAAATCAATTCACACTCTTTCTTTACAAACAAGAAAAATAATTGCAATTCCGCAAGGAGATAAAGTAAAAAGATAGCTTTTTTTATAAAATAAAATAACCACATAAAAATATTTATCTATTCAAAAAGCGCCACTTTTAACAGAGCTAAATCCCTAATTGTTGCGATTAGATTAATCATAAAATATTGTACGATAACACCAATATTGCGCCACATCACCTGCATTGATGGTGACCTGAAATACAGGCCCTTAAAGCCTAGCTTAGGCAACAGTCTCCCACAGTAAACCACACCATATCATGTACCGTAACTGTAATAATGTTTGCAATGTTTATTGTGGTGAGAAAATAAATAAATAAATAAAAATTGATTAACTTATTTCAACGTGAACTCAAGATAGTGCATGAAAATCTAAATCTATATAGCAGCGTTGAAGGCCGAAACGATAAAGTTTCGAAGCACAACAATAATGAACATCAAAATAGGCAGTTATAAATACCGTCTGTTTATGAGTCCAACTGAGAATCCTTCCAAAACATTTGAAATCTCTAGCATCTGCTTTTACTGTTGCAGTATCCAGCATGAATAAGATCTAGCAAAATTTCACGTTCTACATAAAATATATGATGTTTTTAATCAGTTTTAAAATTGGGACAAGACTGTAGGTTGACATTTTTGACGGGTATTTCAGTGTGTTATAAAACTTTTTTAATAATGGACACAGGAGCAGCTGTTGGTAAAATTCTGAGAAAGTTGTCGTGTTGTGGAAAAATTACAGGAAAATTGTTTTTTTATTATTGGCATAGATTTTTTGACAAATAGTTTCGTCTTTATCCTCATAAGTAATGGCAAACTTACGTAATGAAGTACCGCCCTAATTTTTCCTTGCAAATAACTTGCTGAACTTATTTTACTGTTTTTTTGTTGCTAGGTTTGCATATCGGCTTTGGATTTTTCCTTCTGTATTCAAACATATATTTTTATGTTATCGATTATCCTATTTGATTATAGTCTTCTCAACTGATGATTTGGTTTTCATCCTTCACAGTAGATGTATGGTAGTCACTGTCATGGTTATCAACATTCAAAAATATCAATCATCATCACGTAATCGTATCTATCATCAACGCAAATCAGTCAAAACTTTAATCAATAGGTATATGAAAATCAATTAATCTCGCAAAAACTCGAAAATGGCTCGACCAATTGTGATGAAACTTTGCGAACTTGTTGCGGGCACGCCGGAAAAGTTCATAAGAAAAAAAAGAAATTAAAAACGTATTGCAACGTAGGCTGAGCATTAGCTAGTAATACCATACAAAATTATACATATAAAAATTAACATTTTGCATAGTATATTCAAGAAGAGACAAGGAAAACTAAATTACATACCGCCGGTCATACACGCATGATTCAACGGTTATTTTTGTGAGATAAACTCTGTTCTGAGTATTTGTAATGTTTTAGTCAAATCAAAACAAACTGCTCACCTGCTTGTATGTGTTTATGAGATTTGTGATGGTGATGTGTAAAGAGGTATCAGCATGGTGAAGAATACTTGAAATTGGACATCAGTATTTTTTTACGTTAGGAAGAATTTTAGCATATTATGTAACTTACATACATAAATTCACTTCCCATGGAGGGTTGGCAGAAACTACCGCCGCCTGCTTTTTTTTGGTTGGGAAATCATTAAATAACTTCTCCCGCTCTGGGTGTCAGACTTTTACTGACTAAAACCCGCCCGTGTTCCTTCAGTTGCCTGTGTGCCAGGGGCCACGGTATCTCTTTCGGACAACCCGTACCCCTGGCAGAGAGTCGTTAGATACTTATTTTGCCTCGTTTACGTTCATACATCTAGTCATACACGCACGCCGGTTACGAGTACTTCGCACTTGACCTTTCTGAAGAAGAACATCACCTCTAAGGTCCATTATAAGTCCTCCTTGGCGACCCCTCCCGCCATATCTAATCACATCTGCCTTGTTAATACCTTTTTGTTAGTCGCCCTTCATTTTATGTATTAGTTAGTTTTGTAACATAATAAAACCTAATGCATAAAAATCCATAGGCAGGCATTATAATGGTGCGCAACACCCGGGGGCCAACGCGTATTTAGAGGTTACATGGTGTGGTCATCATCATCATCATCATTTCAGCCGAAAGACGTCCACTGCTGGACATGGCCTCCCCACGCTCCTACACTTCGACTGGTATTGTGCTTCCCACATTCAGCGGATTCCCACGGCCTCCACAAGGTCATCGGTCCACCTTGTGGGAGGCCTTCCCAATCTACGTCTTCCGGTACGCGGTCGCCACTCCAGAACCTATTGGCCCCATGGTATAGTGGTGGTGTTTAATGGTGTTAAGGTAGTTCATTTAGTCAATAAACTGAAGATTGTCGAAAAAACTGTAAAATCAGGCTTGTTTTAATTACCGGATGAACTTAAAACAGTACTTTCGTTTTATGTTCACCTTTCTTTTTACTTAAAAACTTTCAAGAATTCGCTGCAAGATCAAAGAACAAAATAATTAGCACATAATCATCTTAACACTCTCATAACATCACGCCTTGATTCTCCGAAGGGTTGTGCAGAACTGCATCTATAGTACTGTAAAGGTTTATTGCTTATAGAATGCAACCTTTATGTTAATACAGGCCGGTAATGGAATGACTGTCACATTTAAACTATTAAGATGATGATTCTAAGATTCTATCCTTCAAAGAGAATAGGATAGGGTTTATCCTGAATAAAATATAATTATTATATTAGGCGCAGTGTTGTGTTGAACTGATTACTTTAAAATATACGTGGAATCACGAATTTAAACTCCCACAAATATTTCATTTGTAGCTAAATCCCCTCGCCCCCAACACAACAGTAAACCCACATTTTGCCAGTTATGATTAAGTTCCAAGTAATGGGGGGGCGAGCCTATTGCCATCAACCAGGTACAAATCCAGACTTCGGGCTGGTTCTGGAAAATTCCAGATAGAAAAACTCAATAACACTTTGCCCGACCTGGGAATCGTACCCAGGACCTCATGTTAAGCCGTAGCGCTTGCGACCACTAGACCGATGATGTTCCCACGGCTGTGACAGAGGCGTCATCTCGGCAAGCTTTAAGGGGCTGTAATCTATCACGCGGGCCCAGTGCGGGTTGGTAGATGTCACGTATCGTCGAGTTCTTGGTTCTAGGACATGCCGGTTTCCTCACGATGTTTTCCTTCACCGTTTTTTGATAGCAATGGTCATGAAATAATTTACAAAAGTAAAGCGCCTTTCCAAGATTCGAACCTATGACTTACGACCTCTAATTCGCGGCCAATACCATTGCTCTCTATATTAAACATAGCGACATAAAATTCATCAGAATATTATTCGACTGAAATCAAACAAAGATTTGGGCAAAGTTCAGAAAACAATAGAGCACGTTTATCGTTTCGCATAGGTAAGGCGTCCCCCAAGGAACGGTTATAAGTCACGTTGTAGCTTGGTCGCGTAGGCAACGGATCCGAGTCGCGACCTTCAACAGGTCGGGACGTCTGGGGACGGGGCTTCCGCTTTTTACGTAAAACAGGGTTGACATTGCGAAACACTTTGATAACTTTCAACGTGACTCGAAATTTTTCTTTTTTTTTTCTTTTCTTTTAAATAATATCCTTTATGTACCGGGTTCTGACAAATAAAGACATTCATTCATTGATTCATGACTACTTATGTTTATATGAGAAGAATTAGGACTACATTTACTAGCTTTCATGGGTGATGTGGTTGCTAAGCGACAAAGCCCTTTAAACAAATAAAAAAAAGTTAATATAATAATAGGGGTTAAAGTATGAAATTGCCGTTGTATAGTAATAGACACTTCGAATTGACATAAAATCTTCATGGTGTGAGATTTTCGGGTGAAAGTTTTTTCACGTGATACTTATGAGGTTCTTCTTTAAAAAAATGTGCAACATTCGATTTTCGACGTTCAATTGTTTTTTTAAATCAGTTTAGACGTAAAGATGGATACTTCGAAAATCCGAGCTATTTTTGAATACGAGTTCAGACGCGGAACTAACGCGGCAGAAACTCGCAATATCAATGTTGCGTTTGTAGAGGGGTCTGCTAATAAACGCACCGTGCGTTTTTGGTTTAAACGCTTTCGTAATGGAAACTTCGACTTGAAGAACGAACCACGTGGTAGACCGCCCACACAAATTGAAGGAGATGGTAGAAGCCGATCCGAATCAAACTACCCAGGAATTAGTGGCATAGTTTAACGTTACCCCACCTCCAATATTGACTCATTTGCATTAAATCAATAAGATAAAAAAATATGAAAAATGGGGGCCTCATGATTTGACTGATCTGCAGAAAGAAATGCGTGTTGAAACTTGTGTTACCATGTCGAATCGGTACAGATATGAAGGAATATTGGATCGAATTATGACATGTGACGAAAAGTGGATTGTTTACGATAACCGTAAGCGAAAAATGCAATGGCTGACCCCAGGTCAAACGCCGCAACAGTGCCCTAAAGCAAAGCTTATCAATAAATAGGTAATGGTAACTGTTTGGTGGTCTCTTCATGGTGTTATTCACTATAGCTTTCTAAGGTCTGGTCAGGCAATAACAGCATATGTTTACTGTGCCGAACTTCAAAGAATTATGGTGAAACTGGCAGTGAAACAGCCCCGACTCGTGAATCGATCTTCACCATTATTGCTCACACCTCACACTGCACGAGACACCGTTGTAACTCTACAGGAGCTGCAGTTAGAAACTATACGTCAGCCTCCGTACTCGCCAGACCTTTCTCCAACGGACTACCATTTGTTTCGTGATTTGGACAATTTTCTACGTGAGAAAAAAAAATATTCCCAGGAGGCAGTACAAAATGCTTTCACACAGTTTGTCGAATCTAGATCCTCAGAGTTCTATCGTAAAGGCATAAATGAACTTCCGTTTGGATGGCAGCAATTTATAGATAATGAGGATAAATATTTTGATTAAATAAATATGTTATATCTTAGAAAAAAAAACGAGTTTCAATTTTTCAGTACAAATCGGTAATTTCATACTTTAACCCCTAATATACTTACTAAAGTAATTTTATACAACTGGTGCGTTAAGATAATTTGCCGGGACATTTGCAGGGTTTTACTTATGATTGAATAACAATGCTAGATTAAAAACTCATGATACGAAAGATAGAAAATTCCCAGCAATAGCCAAATCTCTGCATTTGCAGTCATTAACTGAGAAGCTAATGACTATAGGATTGCACTCTATAACTTGGGATAATGGGACTATCTACCTTCTTTTTTGGTCATAAGTCGCAGATGGAATGCCAAATCCGCTGTCTCACATAACCGCTACATAGAAAACAGCTCCGTTATGAGGAGAAACAGCTGAATGACGTTTAGCGATTTTGCATAATTACTGAACTGCAACACGTAGAATTACATAAAAGTTTTGCATTTGCCAATGCGGCGGGTCAACAATTAGAAGTTATGTATAACAGCGTGAAATAAAACGTCATATTGTAGTTTATACATATTTTTGATTTACATAACGGGGCTGTTTTGTAAAACGGCTAGCGGTTATGTGAAACAGCGGATACGACAATCCATCTACGACACTTATATTATGTTATGTTGTGTGTAATTCAATGTTACAATATACTACAAAACTACTTTCCAACGTTAGCCATTCCTGTTCCAATATAATTATGTCTCTATATCCAGCGCGTCCCACTCGGTTTGTTTCACATTCGCTTCAGTAATTTATTATTATTACGACATTTCTCCACCATTTGGGATTACACACACCCAGTGTATTAGTACATTATTCAAACTATTTGTCAGACATATGGTTTATATGGATTTATTGCTAATTGCTGAAATTATTCGAAGATATGTTGAGTGTTGCTATAATATCGAAAGGATATCAATAGCAATAAAATGTTTGTTGACATCTTTACCTACCAATATGCACATGTACACAAAACCAACTTCAACATTTTTTTTAACTTCAGTAACCTTTACCACTGTTTTATAATGGGGCCTACTTTACGTTCTAAATCAACATTTGCTTCCTCAAAATCACAAACTCCATCTTTCCCAACGATACAAATATCTTCAGAGCCAATGCTCTGGAACACGGAACACGGATTAGAATTGTTATCTTTAGTTCAATAACTAAAGATAACAATTCTAATCCGTGTTCCATGTTAATATCATTTCATCGATTCTGTATCAGCTGACAGGGCCTCTCAATGTGAAGGTTAATATATAAATGCATGCATTCAACAATGTTTGTGCGCGCACGCGCACAGTGTTGAGCTCACGACGTTCGTCCTGAGTAAACTATAGAATGAAAACTGTAAACATGTTAATAAGGACTGAATGACTTGGGTTGTTAGTAGTGCTCATGTGTTTTCATAAAGGTTTAATAACCGTACGAATGGAAATATAAAATACGATGGAACTTAAGCGCTTTTTAGGTAACTAAAACTTTAAATTACCTTTTTGCAAAAAGTGTTTGTCTATTGAACAGTATCTACATAAAATGAATTATTTCTTTATATTTTTAAGTGGAAAATTGTAATAGTGTGTACTCTTATGTTTGCTGTGGTCCTAAATAAATTTTTGTCTCATATATTATTTTGGTAATATTGAAACAAAATTGCTATGTTGTCGTCATCTTTAATTGATGACAAAATATAACTACCTATCTATATAGTAATAATATATAGTAATGACAAAGGCTGCTGAATCTAGAAGTCTCTGATGAGTGTTAATAAATAGCACTTTTATGTAGAATCTATCTAGATGAAAGTGTTATCTAATGAATTCCACTATTAATACAATGTTTACATATTTATCATAGAAATTATTCATAACACCTGGTGAAGTATATCATTCACCTGGAGTTAACCTGCTTCACCTTACAAAAATATCTGCCCGGGCAATTACGACTTACGAGTTACGAGTCGTTATCCTAAGTAAGTTTTACAAATATTGCTCGCGTATTTAATATTTCGGCGATAAATAATCTGGTGTCAGCATGGGTGCCAAGTGGTGCTAACATAGGATGTGATTTAGTGTTAATAGTACCTACGAGAATGAGTTGTCACTCTTTTAGCCCTGAAGACCTTGGAACTATCACTCCCGAAGTCCTGACTGAATTCGGGAGGGATAGGTTCATTTTCGTATGGTGTTGAGGACCACCACGAATACTTAAGAAGCCGAGCCAGACAAAAGAGTAGGATTCAGTAGGACTGGTTAATTAGGGAATATGGTTCGTTTATCATATTTTTTTTTTCTGAATTATTTTAGTAGGTATGCTACATTCGGATTAGAAAGTGTGACTTGAATATCTTTTGTTGCCCATTTAAATAATGATTTATTGCGTATTTTTGTTCTATGAGGCATTGATAAATGGTATCGATAAAGATAAGTTATGAATGATATAAATCTAGCATGAGTCACAGATATACACAAAAATGGCCAATCTTGTTAAGTTATTAACAAGATTGGCCTTTTTTGTGTCTACTATTGCTCTAGTCGGAAGGAATTTCCGGCGACAACTGATTATTATTCACGATTTTTTGTCATATTGGTAATGCAAAACAGTTTTGTTTGCCTACTTGACGTAGTTGATAACCAACATCTATAAGATGTGAAATCGTACTGAAATCATATGTTTTGCGGTGAGTTTAAAACTGTTAGAACCTTTAACTTTGTTCTTAATTTGATGAGAAGTTGCAGTCCAAACATCATTCAAGGGCAGAAATTCACAACTGACTTACACTTAATTGAAAATCTTGCAAGCGGTAAATTTTTCACTCTTACATTTCAACAATTTCACTTAATTAAATATGGCATCACCTCTAAGATATAAAACTTTACCTATATTCGATATTTCGTAGTGGGTCCCATATAAATAAATGCTCATATTCATGCGTACTTTCATCCCCAAAAGATAGCCAACGAATACAAATTCATCCTCTATACTGAAGCCACAGATTTTATTCCTCCCAATAATTCCATGATAACTATTCAGGTGTTGGCGAGTTTGCCAACACTACGGCGTGACTAAGTGTTGTACAAATCCGCGGCTGCTGGTGATGCGTATCTATTATTGTTACAATTGTGTTGGTGTCGTGTGTAACGGGCTTTATTCTGGAATAGAATTTTGCTTACAAATTCGTCGACGCGTAATCGCGGTGACATTCGATGTCTGTATGACATTTTGGGAGAGGTGTTCGGGTAAATGGTTGTTACTTTGTCATTGTACACTTGGACAGGAATTTTTGATAAACAGGTTAAAAACTGATATATCATCTTCTGCCTAACATTTTCCCGACTATTTTTGGGATCGGCTTCCAGGTGTAACAGAATTAACGCAAGTCCTGAAAATAGTTTGTTTTTAATTTACCTACCACTGAATTGAATTCAGTAACTTTTAAATAGGTTTTTTTATTATTATGATGAGGCAATAAATACTCAATATTAAATGCATAAATAAATGCAGGCAAAATAAGATCAACACGAGATTCCAGGAAAAAAAGGTTTTAGTGATTGTAATATTATGCTTTTAACTCAATACTCTAATGGGGTGTATGATGTTTTGCATTAATAATAATAATTACATGTTGTATGACGGTAAATGTGATCGCAAAGGAAATTATCCTGCTCACGTACGCAGTAGATAGGTAGGTACCTACTGTTAAACTTGTAAGCAAGGATATACAATGGCCACACATAGTAAATTAACATCCTTTCGTCTATTATGCTAGCTGATTCAGGTAGGTAACAATTGTAAAGTAATTGTAGTAGTAAAGTTTTAATTATTTGACAAAATATTAAGCTCAAAACATGACAGACAGAATTCACGTATTAATAAATCATATCCATTTAACAATAAACTAACCAAATCAAACTTTGGCATTATTCCGAAAATACGGCCAGAAGATGAATTCAACAAGCATTAAATAATTTAACGTGTGCAAATAAAATTCGCACGTTTACGTCAAATGTGGGCAGTAATACAAGTCTGGAATAGAAATACAGATCACAAATACCACACAATTATCCCAAAGTATTTTAGTAAAACAAAAATATATATTTAATCTAATGATTGATAGGAGAATGTGTATTTTCTCTGGCATCCAGTTTAAAATTAGCGAAATATTCGTTTACCTCAAAAAAGATTGACATAATAAAACTATAAATACGGCACTGCCGCCGATTAATTAGTGATGGGACAAGCACGACCACTTTTACGATAAACACGATTTTCTCTCTTTGTTGACATTATTTTTTCAATTCTATGTTTATTAGAAAACTTGTAAGTATTTATTCAAACAGGACAACAAATAAAGGAGATAAACGTGCAGGAAAAATGGAATTTTTGTTTAGGTTTTCATTGGACGGTAAAATAAACTTTATTTGCGCACACAAATAAATTGCTAGAAATTAATAACTGGATTTGTGGCATACAGGGCTGGCTTATCCTTGTTCCCCTTTTATGCGCTTTGGAAAATACACATAACACGTCACGTTTTTTATTGTTTTATGTAACAAAAAAGTCTTTAAGACAAGTTAATCATACCGTTAATAAAAGATCTTTTGAAAACTTACAAAAGAACACGTGAGAATTTGGTCGTAAAGATCCAATTAAAATAATTTGAAAAGGTGTTTGAACTTTCAAGGATTAACAGCATTTATGATCACTCGGGGAAAACTAAGAGATACCTACACAGGATAAAATTTTAACCAGTGCACAAACTGTAACGAAGAATTTAGCTTATGATTATAGACCCATAGCGTTGAAGTTTATCATCGTTTATTTTTAAACATTCAGCTCATTCATGGAAAACTGATATACCTACGCAGCCAAAATGTATGGAGCAGCCAATTTTTTGTTGGTTAACAGACGAAAAATTTCTACACTAGGGCCCCGCTACGTCTAGAATCGTAAGCTGAATTCATGGTTACAGTTTACGCACTGGTTATAATGTTATCCTGTATAAATAAATAAAACAATTAAAATAATTAATAAGACTTGAACCTTCAAGAATTAACAGCATATGATGACACGGGGAAAATTAAGAGATACCTTTATAAATAAAACAATACAAATATGTAATTAATATGACATAACGAGTCCCAAGTTATTAATGATTCAGAAGGTAGCTGCTGTAATTAAAAACGCCTACATGGCATGTTTTTAGGCACATTTAGTCATACAAAAAAGCTATCAAATTAATGATGTGTTGTTTCTAATATTGATTAGTGGGCACGCGACTTAAATGGCACACGGGCAGACGGGGATTCCGCTTTTTGAGTTCAAGGTTTCAATCCTGTACGTGTGTTACAAACTTGATTGTAACACGATTTTGTATCAAATATAGCCTAGGTATATACCTAGGTCATGAAAAGGCTGCCTCATTAGAAGGCTGAGAGTCAAAGGCCAATGGAGAGGGGTTTGAAATTTTCCTGCAATCGAATCAGGAATGAAGAGATCCGCAGGAGAACTGAGGTAACCGACATAACCCGAAGAATTGCCAAACTTTAGTGGCAGTGGGCAGAGCACATTGCTCACATAACAGATGGCCGAAGACGTAGCGTTGGAAAGCTTCCCATATGGTGAAAAGATGACCTGGAAAAAACCGCAGAGCACGCTGGATGCGAAAAGCACAGAATAGGTCGAGGTGGCGATGCTTGGGGTAGGCTTATGTCCAGCAGTGGACGTTATTTGGCTGAAATAATGATAACAGCACCTTTAAATGCAAAAATATATTTCAGGGGCTGTCGTTATGCCAGTCAAAAACTAACTTAGGTACAACAAATTGCCAGGCATATAAGAAAATCTTTTTTTACTATGAAACGATAAATGCATAATTTATTTCAATCATAAATATCATCTTCCTTAAAAGGGGAACACGTCACAAATGATTCCAGTCATTTTTATTCTAGGCAATATTATTAAAATAGCAGGTTAGAATATACTATTTCCCTTGTATGGCAATACTAATGTATTACTAATGAATCACTAATTCTGTTTGGACAAGTATCGGACATTTGCATAAATAATTAGTTCATTTAATTCAAATATTATGTGTAAAGCTTAATGATTTCGAATAAATATATCGTTATATGTATTAAATATTGAATGTAAGTACCTGGTATAAATAATGAGAACACATTAATAATATATAGGTACATTTGCTAAAATTATTTTCTGATTGTATGAGGATAAATAGTTTTCACAATTAAATCCAACATAAATTGCAACAGCGACAATAAAACTTTTAGAAGTTTTATAGTTATTTAATAAAACATTAATTTAAATGTTTATAGTAATTTTCATAATACCTACAATCTATTCAGCTTTCAAACAAAAACGAAAAAAAACATAACTGTAACAATTCTACACTGAATCTCGTATCATACATAATGCATCCCACACGCGATCTATTTCTGTTTTTTGTAAACGTTCAGCTGCAACTGAGTTGCTCAGTCATTAAAATTCACTCACCAACATTATACCAATGATATAACATCCAAAATACATTAACATGAATCGAGAGGAAGGAAGAAGCCATGCCCGCTACGATGACACATCAGCGATGCAAACGCGATAATGTTTGTCAAATAAATTATAATAAATTATAGAGCTCTATTGTCAAGATACGAGCTATATTGTCTATATTGGATAAAAATGTAACTGATATTTCCAGTAAACATGAACAACATGATTTCTATAAATATCCCAGACAGTAATAAACCCGTCAATGACATATTTATTTTCAATTAATTAATTTTCCTGATTTATAAAATAGGTGTTAAATGTGGTAAGTGTACCACATTTAACACCTATTTTGATGTTATTGTGATGGCAGGAAAATACATTTTAAATCATTTCTTAAATTAAAAATTGCCTTATTGGTCGCAAGTGCTACTGTTGAATATGAGGTCCTGAGTCAGATTCACGGGTCTGGCGAAGTGATATTGGGTTTTGCATCTGGAATTTGTCAGTACCAGCCCGGACTCTGGATTTATGCCCGGTTGGTGGCAAAAAGTAGTTGGCTACATGTGGATGCCATATATGTAGGTACACCTCTGCGTTACCCTTCGGGGAATATAAGCGTGATGTTATGAAATGTAAAATAAAAAAAATAAAACAATCCCAAAATCACTAAAGGCCGATAACATTTTTTATAATCTCCACGCATCATTACGCACGGCACATCACTATTCAGGACTGAGGTCGCGTATACAATGCATCCCACGCGCGAACTATTTCAGATTTTAGTGTAGCCCCGCTTGATTGCAGGGCTGCACTGGAAGGTCAGACCGATTTGATGGCCTGACCGTGCAATTTGTTGTGGTGCTGTCAGTTAATCTGGGTGAATGATGACGGATTACTGGCATTATCGTATATTATGGATGTTGGAAATGTAAGAGTTTATGCACATTTCATTTTTAGTTCAAGTATTCTATGATTATTTTATATTTTGATGGCATTTTGTACTAAACAAAATTTGTTTTGAACTCTGTTTTTGTTGTTGTTATCAACAGAAAAACAAAAACTTTATAGGTAAAGCGTCTGTTAAAAGTAACGACGTAATAAATTGCGTAGAATATATAGCACATTTCACCTTTCTTTCAGTCTATAAATTGTGAAAGATTTAGACAGCCTAACAGACTAAACGCGTGGGTAGACCATAGTGACCGCACCGCTATGTTATAAAAAATCCACTTCTAAATAAAACTGCTGCGAACAGTAGATTTATAATAAGTATTATTCTCTGTAACACTAACAAGCTTTGGGAACAAAAAGATAAAAGCGGTGAAAATGCACTGAAAAGTTATGTAACGTTGGCATGCTTTGCTCTTCTTGTCGGTATGCTTTTTGCAATTGTCAGCAATATCAAATACCTACTTGATTCATGATGCAAATTAGAACAAAAACGAGAAAAATGTCGGCAAATTTTTGTGAGCAAAATCAAATAATTCATTCATGATGCAAAATAGAACAAAAAAGAGAAAGATGAATAGGTTTATTTGTCACAGAAACACGTCCATACATAAGGGTGACTTACTCTAGATAAGATCTATAATCACGAGCACAGAGCAGAAATAGACAGTAGCTTCTAGTTGTGACTGTGACAGGCACTCTATACTTAATTACTTTCTTAAGGCGGTGATTTCTTGAAAACTCTCAAAAAGGTAGTTTTATAAACCAGTGTATCTCTTTAACCGTAAATAAATTTGAAAGCAAAAAAAATATATGATATTTTCAAGTCTTTTTTGCATACAGTGATGGAACTCAAAACATAATTAAACATACTTTAATGCATCAAAAAGATCATCAAAGTCACCTCTTAATTATCTTAAAAACCAGTTTATCCCTTCAATAACATTTATAATTATAATTAAACATTTACCATAAAATTCCAAATGCCAAACTGCATCCAGTGATCGATTTATTATTAAATAGTTAATAACTAATTTTATACGATTTTCTTTGCATTTTTACGACAATGCTTGCTCATCAACAGATATTACCCGTAACGGATTGCAATAAGAACTATTATCGCGCATAATGACAATATTTAAAGTTACCAGGGCCTTAACATCACACAGTTAAAGTGAGTTTACAACCTAAACGCCTGTAAGCTATTCTAAACGTATGGCCCACCAAACGTACTAACTGAAGAAAAGCTCGTGCTGCGTTCAAATAATTTTTTAGCATTTGAACGAAGCATGAGCGTATCTGCAACAAAATAGGGACAATTTTAAATAACTCAGCTTGTCGACAGTAAATTATACAATTTTGCGTAGGTTTAAAAGCCCTGCTCCATAAAACTTTATTGACCATGAAAATTATTAAGAGCAAGAGGAAAATGCGTACAATGGGAAAACTACAAAATGAAGAGATCATTAACCTAAATAGTTCTAGGTGTATAAAGATATACTAACACCCTGTTCTAAGATATTTTATACAGCTGAAAATCGACATAAACACGTCTGTCCTACATTGCTGATATTATTAGTCTTTATTCTTTAATCGTTGGACTTTAAGCCATAGATTATTTTACGTGACTATTTACACGTAGTTCAGAAGTCTATGAAAACGGAAATGTTTTATGCATAGATGATATTGCTCGTCACTATTATTCGGTTATAGCTTCTGTAATAATTACCATAAGGATAGTTTTCGTCTTAACGCTGCAATAACACAGTTCAATTTGGGCGAAGCAACCATACACAATAGGGTATTACACCCATTTTTGAAAAGTGTCTTAATTAGTTTCTAGGGTGCTAATTAACCACAAAAAACACAACATTTTTATTTCGTCGGTTAGTACCGTAAAAATGCATCTAAATTTTCATATTTCGCGCGTAATTTGACGAAAACGCTGGACGCAGTGGACGCCATATTGCTCTGTGGGTATGACGTCAGTTTGCTATATCGACAAATGCGCTGATATTTTATAAGATAATTGTTTATAATTAAAAAAAAAAATATTATTCTACTTATCGTTGGTATGCTGTTCCTGAATGCAAAGTATTATTAAAATAAAAATTACTTTGGTTACGAAAATAAAAAAAGTACAAAGTTGCTCAGTTAAGATGCCGTATGACGTAATAATATGGCGGCTACTATTTCATGGTGTTCAAAAACAGATTAAAAAAACTGAAATCTTTAAATTATATTTTGAAATTTATTTTGTTATTTCATGAACTAAAACGAACATTTTCCGACTGCATTTTGCCAAGTTATCTTAATACTCGTAGTATATTTTTAGATTTTTTCATATAGGTAGAGTAAAATACCCTATGTGTCAACATGAAATGAGAAAACTCCCTGTATACTGTTTTATTGGGATAAAAGCTTAGAGAATAGGATCATGTAAGGATCGTAGCGGTTGGCGTTCTGTAGTTCCTGCCTAGCCCCATGGGAATAAGGGGTGAGTTTATGTATACAGGTTGAAATTGAAAACATGCGACAAACCGAAATGGGAGATTGTACTCATCATTATGAACAACTTTTACTAAGGGACCAATGATGCAATCGCAAAAAAAAAACTGCTGTTCCCTACATTTTGACGAGTTATGCGAACATAAATGTAGGGAACAGATGTTTTTTTTTTCGCGATTGCATCATTGGTCCCTTAGTAAAAGTTGTTCATAATGATGAGTACAATCTCCCATTTCGGTTTGTCGCATGTTTTCAATTTCAACCTGTATATGTAAATGATTTGAGTTTGAATCAATTTGATTGATCCGTGTAATATCACTTCTTCCCAGCTAAAGCACTAGGAAGTGATGAAGGGCGGGCGTTTTGGGGGACTGTCTTAAGTAATTTTGTCGTTCAAAAATTTTTGATTTTCTGCCTAGTTTGAATAAATGACGTTTAATTTTGAAATCGCTTATTTCTAAATTTTTTTGTTTTTTTTTTTCAGTATTTACGTATTATTTTATAGACTTTCCAAAGTATTGATGTCAACAATGACATATTAAGACGAAAATAGACTTGTTTGTAAAGTTTCTACTAGTACAATGTCAGTACCTATCTACATAAGTTTTTTTTAGTTATTTATGTTCACCGTCACATGGAAGTAATAAAGCTAATGACAGAACGATTGTTACTCAATGGAGTGCCGATAAAAAGATAACGTCGGCCAGTTAGCCATTATCTAGTTTTTAATCATAACTAATAACGCTTTCGTGGAAACTTTTTTGTTTATTACTATTTGGTAGGTATTTGCATAGCAAACTACGGTTTCCGCCACATAAACTGCATCGGGTTACTTCACGGTGTCAAAAACCGCTTTCTAGTAAAACAAACCAACTTACTTTCATACGGGAAGACGTTTTTATCACTTTCCAAATTTTCACAGTGTGTTCTACCTCTGTGAACAACTTTCATTATCGGAACAACTCAAAAATCACGAAAAAAAAAATGTGCTTTTTCATACAACAGTTCAATACTTACTCGACCGAAATGTATGAAACAGCTGGTTTTACGTGTGAAAGGACATCTTTCTTTTAGTCCTCAAAAATCCAGATAAAAAAGATTATTTTCTTATGGGAAATGAAATTTTGAACAGTTTTTAATATAACAACGAAAATCTGTATTAACCCCCGGGGTTGCTAATTTGAGTTTGAAAGTAGGTACCGAAAATCGTATACCTAGTTTGTGTAAATAATTTCATCACCAGTGCTCTCAAAACTGTGAGGGAACAAAAACACATCGTGAAAAAACCGACATTTCCTAGAACGAATAATTATGTTAGCTAAACGGTGCAGCTGTGTTTTCATGCATTCCAATAAAATAACGCAAAACTACGCCATAATTAACATACGTAACATTACATTTCGCCAGTGATGTTAAATTCTCATGTAATGAGTGTACGACTAAACGCCGACAGACACTACGCCGACAGACTGGACGCCGACAAGACTTTACTTCGACGAGACTCTTTGCCGACAGGACATTTCGCCGACAGGACTCTTCGCCGACAGGGCTCCTTGCTTACTAAATAATCAAGTTACTGCCAACAACATGGAAGTAGCGCTCGCTCAGCTCGCACGCGTTTGGTCGCAATTCTAACCTAACCTAACCAATTACCTACCTGATGACCCCTGTCGGCGTATAGTCCTGTCGGCGAAGAGTCCTGTCGGCGAAGTGTCCTGTCGGCGAAGAGTCCCGTCGAAGTAAAGTCTTGTCGGTGTTCAGTCTGTCGGCGTTTAATCGTAAACTGCATGTAATAGTAATAGAGTAGTAGGCTATTCCCATCAACCGGGTACAAATTCAGACTCCGAGGCTGCTACTGAGAAATTCCAGATAGAAAAACCCAATGATACTTTGCCCGACCTAGGAATCGAACCCTGGACCCTATGCTCAGCAGTAACGCTTGCGACCCCTAGGCCAACGACTAGACCAACCACGAACACTACGCCATATTTCAAAATAAACTTATCTGCAGGCTGAGCATGACGCTTTCTATTTCTACTCTACCGTAGAATACAAAACTGTCAATTGTCTACACGGATTTGTCTACTCTTCCGTCGACAAAACCCTTCTCTACGGTTGTCGTGCTAAGCTGATATATTATACAAAATACAGTCATTAAGGTGAATGCGCAGTGGTAGACCGCGAAATTCAAATTTTGTTACGTTTTTTGCAGTTTTCAGGTGAGTGTCAGCTTGTTACTTGATCAAAATATGATTTGCGACTATAACATGTAGGTATTTACAGATTTATAATCATTAGAATCAATAATACATCTTTCTAAGTTAGATTTGTTCCATAAGAACAAATTTCTTATGGAAAAGTGCTTGTGGAAGAAATCTAACTTATAAGAGATTATTAGACATTCTAATGACTATAATTCTGTAAACACGTACCTGTTATATTCGCAAATCACATTTTGATCAGGATACAACCTGATACTGACCTGGAAATTGCAAAAATGTAAGAAAATTTGAATTTCGCGGTCTACCACTGCGCATTCACCTTAAGTCCAATGATTTGATACTATTCCGCGTATGGTAATCATACATTGTCCTCGACCATTTTCCTGTAGTAGGTAATCAATTTCATTTACAATCATCTTGATATCGTTTGAAATCATTATAAACATTATCGTGGTCTGAAACAAATAGTCCTTAAAGTGTCTGATTTATCTAAAGTGTTTAATGTAATGCTCGAGTTGTTTATAAATAACGGCACAATTTTTCACACTCCATTTGTTGAGTAATTAATTAATAAGCGGATCTGACTTGGTTTGATAAAATAATCGTATCAGTTATTAATTTGTATTAAATTATATGACGTTGGGCTCTTAAGGTCAAGGCCAAATGTATTAGCCTATATAAAAAGTTCGTTCACCGATTAAATGAACTAGTTAACAATAATTTTCTGACATTTCCTGTGACCAAGCCTAAGGTTTAAATGTTGTTTTTTGTCTTTTGTTTAATATATAAATACAAATAAATTATAAGATTGACGTCGTTAAACGTCTTGTAGGTACCCTGCCAATTACACAATATAGCAATAACGAATAGTTTTAAACCGCACTTTGACCAAAAATTCCATCTAAACCATTGACTTATATTCGCCAATAAAATCGTCCACCGCAGACTTCAAAGCAAATCAATTAAATCAACTTACAACCTTTAATAATCCATTGTACCCAATTCAGTAGCACACGCTCCCAAAATCTGAAACCTAAATACAAAACGGACAGTCGGCATTCTTTCATTCCTAAACTGGTAGCTGAACGTGTCCTTACTCCCTAATGGAGCCCTAACCGACGTAAATAGACATCAGGCAAGGAAAGCGCAAACAAAAGAAATTCTGCGACGTATATAGACGCCCTAAAAACAGGCCACAATTATATGATGCCTTGACCTTGTGAGCGCCCTACATCCCAACTTGAATGGCGTGCGGTGCAAGGGAAGAGAGAGCGGAGGGCATGGCAAAAAGTAACTTTATAGTATTGATTATGATGAAGAGTCTTAAAAAATTATGGCCTTTTAAAACGTTCGTTATTAGTTTGGAATATTTCGCTGCTTTTGACAGGATTTATTAGAAACTGATAACTTGCGTGATTCGGATGACCAAAAATATTGGAAGATGTTGCAATTTTAGGCGTGGAAAAGATATTTTTAACAAAAAAAAAATAAAAAAAAATATCTTAAATATGCACGGCATGATTTTGGACGAAAACTTTTTTTTTTGTAGCAAGCTTTTGAATTCGCCACTGGAACTCTACTAAAGACATTGTGTCTAATAATTTTTAATATTATGTCTTTACCTATGAAATTGCCGTTTTGCAGTACTGGCCATTTCAAATCAAAATAATTTTTGTTTGGGTAAGAATTCTAATTTCAAATTAATTTTATTTTAAAAACATGGATTTTTTTTTCCAAAAGTAGTCATTTGTTTATTGATTAGTGTTACATTTTCATCGCATTTCAATCTTTTTCGTCATCATGGATACGTTAAAAATTCGAGTAATTATGGAATATGAGTACCGTCGTGGCAGCAACGCGGCACAAGCGGCACGCAACATCAACGACGTTTACGGAGCTAACACTACAAACCAACGCACCACCTGTTATTGGTTTGCTCGCTTCCGTTCTGGAAATTTCGACCTGAAAAATGAACCTCGCGGTCGTCCGAAGACTTTGGTCGACAATGACGAATTAAAGGCGATTGTGGAAGCTGATGATACACAATCTACGGCTGAATTAGCAGCAGCTTTCGACGTTAGCGTCAAAACAATATTGGTCCATTTGCGTCAAATTGGCAAGGTAAAAAAGCTTGACAAATGGGTGCCCCACGAACTCAATGATCGTCAGCGCGAAGTACGCGTCGAGACGTGCCTTGCACTGCTCAACAGACACACAAATGAAGGAATTTTGAACCGCATTGTTACATGCGAAGAAAAATGGATTCTGTTTGATAACCGCAAGCGCTCAGCAAGTTGGTTGGATCCTGGTTCAGCACCTAAACAATGCCCTAAACGAAAACTTACCCCTAGAAAAGTGATGGTCACTGTTTGGTGGTCTAGCGCCGGTGTGATTCATCACAGCTTCTTACCAAACGGGGTGAGCATTACTGCAGATGTGTACTGTGAAGAACTGAACACAATGATGGAGAAGCTGGCACATCTCCAACCAGCATTGGTCAATCGCTCGTCTCCGCTGCTCCTGCACGACAACGCGCGACCTCATACTGCACAGCAGACGGTCTCCAAGTTGCAAGAACTAGGGTTGGAAGCTCTCCGTCATCCGCCCTACTCACCAGACCTTGCGCCTACAGACTACAACTTTTTCCAGAATTTGGATAACTTCTTGGCGGGAAAAAAAATCAATACCCGAGAGGCAGTACAAAATGCCTTTGAAGAATTTGTTGCCTCCCGTCCAGCTGATTTCTTTAAGAAGGGCATCAATAAACTGCCACTGCGATGGCAAAGATGCATTGATTGCATGGGTGATTACTTCGATTAATACAAATAAAAAATACATGAAAAAAATTCGTTTAAATTTTTTCATACAAAACGGCAATTTCATAGGTAAAGACCTATTATAATATGCACAAGGTGATGCAATTTGAGATAGCGTAGTACCTCAACCGTTAACGTCACAGTTTGTTGTTGTATTTGTTTAAATTCAACTTTGTCAATTCATACTGATATCATTCTACAAATTAGCTAGTGAAACTCCGTAGACAAATGACAATAAAACAATTAAGTAATTTATAAATCTGAACTGAACTAACTTCACTGCTAGCGGCGGTGGGTCAATCGCGTATTCAGCTGTACTGTCGTTTCTTGAAGTTAAGTCCATATTATTTTCTGATTTATCGTCATCAGATATCGATGCCCATCACATTTGCGGAATTCCGCTAGCTAATTTGATTTGGCCCTGTATACTCTTTCCGCTATCAGACTACAACTTAAAAACCCAGTAAAGTCTGTATTGTTGTCCCGAACTCGTCACACGAGTGTGACATTGTAGCACCAACCAGTGTTTACGGCCTGGCATGCGTCTTACATCTATTTGTTTTGATTCAGGACCAGTCTAGCATTCTTCCCAGACAAGTTACGAGTCGTCTAGAAATAAGACCTAGTTTCGTATGTTGTACAGGTGCCAGGTGACAGCTGATGGCTTGATTGGCCTAATTTTAAGATTAAACAATATCGAGACAATGTTTGAAGATTATAAATAAGATGCGGTGGCCTCAAATTCAACTAATGTTAATTTAGGAACATGCTTCTTTAAATAAGATCTCTTTTTTGATCTCATCGTTTTTTGTGAAGATCTTAGGCTTATTATAAAATGTAACAGGTCTAACTATAGCTATTGTAGTTCTAGGTACCTACTCTCGAAAAAAAAACAACGTTTACCAAGAGAGAATTGATCAATTAAATGCTAAGGCGTTTACGTAATACTTACATATAATTATGCTTATTTATAAAACAGTCACAGCTCTTTGAAAACCAAAGACAAACAGAAGGTGCATTTCAAATAGCTATCGGATTATCAAAGTTACCTACTTTATATTCATTTTCGATAAAAAGTATTTTTTTTAATTTAATTGTTTTTTCTAATCATACATATTTATCTAAAGATAATTTTTAGCTATGAAAGTATGGAAGCAGCTTCATAAATTATTTGTAATATTTATTAAAAACCCCGGGATTCTTGGATTGCATAACTATTCAGATGTGTATTAATTTAAAACTAATGTTTAACCCTCTACAAATATGTATGTACTGGAGGAGGGGTGGTTTGTATTAGTTAAAACAAAAAATAAACAAATTACTTACCTAAATTAAAACGTTTTCGATACAAAAGCGCATTCCATGTTAGCCAACTTTAGGTGAATATGCATCCGAATATCCGATCTCTGCTAAACACATATATGTGGGAATTGAAAAGGGCCGAGGTCAGAAAACTAAATATATCTTTATTAATTAAATAAACTGAAAGCAAATTTATATGAACACGTCTTCTCGTCTTTACGTCCTTCATTCCGTCCCCTCTGTCATTCTACCTTTTTAAATATCTTCCACGTCATCCCAAGCGTAGACCTTTGACATGCGTCATCTGACTCTCTTACACCTTAGCATTCAGCTCTTTCACACATGTCATGCATTCATCAACGTTCCAATCCTACATTCGGCCGTCCTGCTCTTATGTCTGTCCTCAGACACTACTTACCACTAAAACTTAAAACAAACGTATACAACTTACAATAAAACAACTTAAACACCTCAACATAGAACATATAAAACAATTTCTTAAATAAATTCTAACACTTTAAACATATTATTACAACATGCATTCAATAATAAAACATTAAAAACAGCTTCTTGTCATAATAAAAACAACAACTTTCAAGTATACTAGCACACCACACAGATTCACCTTCACACACACACTCATCTTTAGATTATCCCTCGTTTCCTATCGGCCACCACTTTATTTGATCTGCTGAGCTGGAGGTACGGATTGGACCTTCAGTTGAGCTATCAATCTTCTCCATGTCGTACCGGTCGTTCATGTGAATCTTGGTAATACTATATGGTCCTAGGTATTTAGCCTTTAGTTTAAGCCCCGTTCCAAATTGAGTCCTTTTAATAGCAACTAGGTCCCCTATCTTGTACTTTCGGCTTTCTTTTCTTCTTCTGTTGAAATACTTCCTATTTTCTTCTTGTACTGCCAGTATTTGTTCTTTTGCTTTTTCTCGTAAATCTTCCCGATTACTATCATACTGACTAGCAGTTTCTTCCTGAAGCAAGTCCATTATTTCAATGTCTTCTTTGTTTCGCATCTTAGAGCCAATTAATAAATTGAATGGTGTAGTTTTAATACTCCTTTGAAACGTGCTATTTAGCGCTCTTTGCACTCTACTTACATGTTTATACCACACACTCGCATTTTCTATGCAAAGTTTAGTCATTAAAGGGATTATTATCCTATGGACTCTCTCGACTTGTCCATTCCCTCGTGGAATCCCTGTAGTTATAGTTAAGTGCTGAATACTTTCTTCTTCACAATATTCTTCAAATTCACGGCTAGTAAACGCTGTTCCCCTATCAGTTATAATTCTTCTTGGATTTCCAAAAGTTTGTTGATGAATTCTTAACTTGTTCAGTGTTTCTGCACTAGTCGTACTCTTTGTAGGGAACATCCATACGAATTTTGTAAACGCATCTATCACAGTTAGAATGTAATTGTACTGTTTTCTAGTTTCTGTTAACGGTCCTACGTGGTCCAGATGTAATGTATCCAATGGTATACTTTCGTTTCCAATAGGATTCAAGAACCCTTCTTGTTTGCCTTCTTTCCTCGTAGCTAATAAACATGGTATGCATGATATTACAAATTCTTCTATTTTTTTATCCACGTCTTTTATGTAGTAATCTTGAGTTATTAACTCCTTCATTTTTCTCTTTGAAAAATGCCCATTACCATGAATCCTCTTTATTATTTCTTTTTCCATGTGTTTAGGAATAACCAATAATTTACCAGACTCCTTGTATAGTATATCACCATCTATCGAATAATTTTTGTAAGATTGTTTTTTCAGTATCTCTTTGATTGCTTTAACACCGTCATCTTGGTCTTGTGCTTGTTTAATTTGATCACGCAAGGATGTTATCGTAAACACATACGGATTTCGGCTGAGAGCATCGACATGTCTCATATTTCCACCAGCCCGATGTTCGACTTCAAAGTCATAATCATTTAGCATAAGCACCCATCGTGCAACTTTCGCCGAAAGGTCTTTCTTCGTTACAGTTTGCTGAAACGCTTTACAATCAGTTACTAACTTAAAGTGTTTCCCAAACAAATAGTGGCGGAACTTTTTAATGCCTTCAATAATCGCCAATGCTTCCAATTCATAACTTGAATATTTTCTTTGCGCGTCATTCGTCTTACGGCTCATATATTGAACTGGATGCAAGCCAGTATTGGGGTGATACTGCATAAGAACAGCTGCTATAGCAATACTGGAGGCATCGGTATGCAATTCTGTTTTTAAATTATGGTCATATATTTTTAAAACAGGTCCTGTACATAATTTCTCTTTTAGAGCATGAAAAGCTTCTTGTTGCTCCTTATCAAAGACAAAGTCCATATTTTTCTTCAGTAAATCACTAAGCGGTCTTGCTATGTCAGCATAGTGCTCTATATACTTCCTAAAGTAGGACGTTAATCCTAGAAAGCTTTTAAGTTGCTTACTCGTCTTTGGTTCAGGAAATCTTACAACTGCATCAGTTTTCTCTGAAGTTGGTCGCACCTCCCCATTTCTTATAATATGGCCCAAGTACTCAACTTCAGTCTGCATTAATTTTGCCTTCTTCCAATTCATTCTTAGCCCGAACTGTTCGGCTACTTTTAAAACTTGCTTTAGTCGTCGTAATGCTTGCTCTTCATTATCAGCCGGAATAATAATATCGTCAATAAAAATCATCATTACCTTCTGCGCTATTAGTTCTCGAAAGATAATATTGACAAACCTCATAAAATATTTGGGACAAATTGAAAGACCAAATGGTGCACGCAGAAACTCAAATTGGCCGTGATGAGTAACAAACGAAGTGTACTTGATGGACTCCTCGCTGATTTTCAAATGAAAAAAAACCATTTTTAAGGTCGAGCACACTGAAGACTTTTGCTTGAGATAATCTATCAATCAAATCATCAATGATTGGCAGAGGATACTCATCCTTCATAATTTTTGCATTTAGCCGCCTATAATCTACACACACCCGAGTTGTGCCATCTTTTTTCTTCACTAACACGAGTGGACTGGAATACTCAGAGAAACTCACCCTGATTATTCCGTCGCTAAGCCATTCATTCACCTGTCTTTCCACAATACCTTGTTCAACGTAAGATAGTCGTCGAGGCCGTTGTGCGACGGGTACGTCATCTTTTAATACGATTCTTAGCTCCAGAGGCGCTTCCCGCACCTGGACTGGATGATAAGTTTCCATGCACTTGAAAACTTCCCGCCTTACTAATGGATTACTGATTTGCTCCAGCAAAACTTCCTTCTCATCTGTAATGCAATTTACCTTATTTAACCACTCACTATCATCTTTAAATATGGTCACACAACCTTCGCTCATAAACAACGTTACACTTTTCAAAAACTCATGACCAATAATTATATCATAAGGCATACAGTCTCTAGGAATGATGTGGAACACGACGCCATTGTAACACTGTCCATCTATATTAACCGTTGTTTTTATCTTCCCTAAAGATTTCACTTGCGAACGCCCCAGTCCTGTTAGCGTTAGACCGCCGTCATTAAACTCTATGCAGAACAATTTAGCGCATAGTTCTGCCGACATCAGATTTACGTCACTTCCCGAGTCAATAAGCGCACTAGAACGGTGCTTTTCCGCTATAATCACCGTTTTTAGAGGTTTTCCCTCGTTTTGTACGATCTTCAAATCTTTTCTTACGACTTGCATTACTTCTGAATCCTCATTTGACTTTGATGTTGACGGTCCCATGACGTTTCCACTGTCAATATCATAACCGCACATACAAGCACTCCGATTGGTCGAATCAGTCGCTGCGAACATCACCGACCGCCGTTTTTCCGACATTGTCCGGGGAAAGACTTTCTCTTTCTCGCTCGAACCACCTGAAGTCATATCGCCATCACCACGAATTTTGCATTGCGTAGAAATATGACCAAACTCGTTGCATTTAAAACATTTAAGGCCTTTCTCCTTATTTGGGCACCGGTTGGACTCGTGGTTCATCTCGCCACAACCATAACAACGCCTCAAAAAGTTTGACGTAGCTGGCTGGGTGTTTCTTCTGTTCTTTGTACTCGTAGTCATTTTTTCCTTTACACTCTCATAAATTTTGAGTTTATCCTTTAACTCCGAATATGTCCTGACGCCATATAACATAACCTTATTTATTTCTTCGTCTATGATGCCGTCGATAATGTATTTTATTGCAACATAATCCGGAATCTTCCCCCTTTTGCCTAATTCTTTCATAATTAGCATGTAATCGATGCAATTCTCATCCCTTCGCTTCTTCCTCTCCGACATCATTTCATGCACCGCCTTACTGTCAAGAGAATCAGGGAATTCCTTGAGGAGTGCTGCCTTGAATTCCTCCCATGACTTATGTGGCCGCTCACTATTGAGCCACAGCGCAGCCGTACCGCTCAAAGCTCTCCTGGCAAAAATAAGTGTCTGTAATGGCCTCCACTGGAAAATCTCAGCATTTTCCTCAACGTCTTGCGCCCATCTTTCTGCAGACTGTGTTTTGTCCCGCCCGTCGAATTTTGGAACCGCTTCTTCGGCATGAACAAGTCTGTATTCCTGTGTCGTGCCCTGGCCGATCTCATGATCCACCGCGTCGTCAAACTCGTTAGGGCCGCGACTTTTCCTTCGGTTTCCACCCATTTTTATTCCTTCCAGAAAAAAAATCGACAGTCAATTTTTCGTCGTTCGTCTTTTTTTTCTGTTTAGACCCCTTATCTATCCCAGTCTTATCTATTTCTTCATATCCCGGACGAGCCCCCAATTTGTGGGAATTGAAAAGGGCCGAGGTCAGAAAACTAAATATATCTTTATTAATTAAATAAACTGAAAGCAAATTTATATGAACACGTCTTCTCGTCTTTACGTCCTTCATTCCGTCCCCTCTGTCATTCTACCTTTTTAAATATCTTCCACGTCATCCCAAGCGTAGACCTTTGACATGCGTCATCTGACTCTCTTACACCTTAGCATTCAGCTCTTTCACACATGTCATGCATTCATCAACGTTCCAATCCTACATATAAATTTATATTTTAACTTCAATAAACAAAATGAGAAGCAGTTCTGTGCTTCTTATTATGTTTGAAGACCTGCTGCTTGACATGGGCCTTGCCAAGCACCTATGTCCAGCAGTGAACGTCTTTCGGCTGAAATGATGATGTTAAATAAAATCAACATAAGATATGAAGGAAGTTAATTTAATCAATGTATAGTCACACGGGTTTTACCTGGGTTTAATTAATTTTATTACACGCTATAAATTAGCTTCATTTGTATGTTTGTAACAGACTCCTTAGGGCGCGATTTTGACCCACTTTAAACGGTCAGATTTCATTTAAACTTTGTAAACTTATCGAGGACCGATGACAATTCAATAATAAAAAATTAAAAAAAAATAAATGAAAAAGAAAATCACGCTTTTGTAGTTAGCAGAGCAAAAACATTGAAAATAAATAATACACTCGAGAGCAATGAATCCGGGTCACTTAAAGAATGTTAAAAATCTCGGAAACTAAAAATGATAGGTTAATGCAATAAATTGTATTTAATAGACAATGTAATACTCCTTAAATGAAAGTAAAAAAATATGAGTCACCATACATTTTATTAACACAAAATTACATAAAGAAAAAAACTGCTGATCTCTCCTTAAAACAAAAATAGGAAACATGAAATTTTTGAACTTTATTACGATTTTCTTGAATTTTAATACTTCGTATTGCCTCCTCGTGCTTCCATTACTGCGTTTACGCGGTTTGGCATGCTGTACACCAAGTTCCTTATACGATTTTGGGGAATATTCTCCCATTCCTCTGTGAGAGCAATTTTGAGCTCACGAAGCGTGATTGGGGGAGGGTTTCGTTGTTTTACGCATCTGCCTAGCTCGTCCCAAGCATGCTCGATCGGGTTGATATCCGGGCTGCGCGCTGGCCACTCCATACGAGTAATGTTCATCTCTTGAAGGTAGTCATTCACAATCCTACCTGTATGAGGTCGGGCATTGTCATGCATAAATATAGCATCCTCACCTAAATTGACCATAAATGGACCAACGTGATCATTGAGGATTTCTTCCACATATCTTACGCTAGTTAAAGAGCCGTTTTCTATGATCACCAGCTCTGTGCGACTTTCAGAAGAAATTCCGGCCCACACAAGTACAGACCCACCACCGTAGGCTACTTTTTCTTCGATGCATGCTTGCTTGAATCTTTCCCCTGGTCTTCGATACACTCTGTGTCTTCCATCGTGCTTGTAGAGCATAAATTTTGATTCGTCGGAGAACATAACTTTTGACCAATCTTCAATACTCCAATTTACGTGGCTCTGGGCATATCTTAGTCTTGAAATACAATGCCCACGCTCCAGTTTAGGGCCGTTTGCAGGTCTAAGGGGTTTTAAGTTAGATTCAGCAAGCCGACGTCTTACTGTCCATGCACTTGGGTTACTTCCTCCGAGGCGTCGAAACTGATTTGTGAGTTCAGTTCCTGTGAGAAAGCGATTTCGAAGCATGGTGTTCACCAAGTATCGGTCTTCTCGTGCTGTGGTACACCTGGTTCTGCCCGTTCCTGGTCTGCGTAGGTTAGAACCAGTTTCTTCGTAACGTCGGAGAACTCTTTGTACTGTTGACAGCGACACACCGACAGTCCTGGCTGTATCGCGCTGACTCCGGCCGGTTTCCAGCATTGTAAGTATTCTGGTGCATTCTTCAGGCGTAAGCGACATAATTTCAGCTTGAATAATGAATATAGAGCACTATCAACATGGTTTATGTACCCACATAAATGACAGATTACAAACAAAAGCAAAACCAAATGCTGTAATTTCGTAGTTCCATCTTCGAAAGTGGCCCTTTTTCAAATTAGATTTTTTTATGATGTAACTTTACAATAACTATGAAGTTTTAATACCTTCATTTAAGGAGTATTACATTGTCTATTAAATACAATTTATTGCATTAACCTAGCATTTTTAGTTTCCGAGATTTTTAGGATTCTTTAAGTGACCGGATTCATTGCTCTCGAGTGTAGTTTAAAAAACTAAATTCACGTTTTAAAAACCAAACTAAAAAAGCAGAAAATAATTAAATTCAATTAAAAAGCGTGGGGTGCTTGACATTAATTGATTATAAAAATACCTCAAAAAGCGCCCCACGCTTTTTAATTGAATTAAATTACTTTCTACTTCTTTAGTTTGGTTTTTAAAGCGTGTTTTTTAGTTTTATAAACTATATTTTTTTTATATTTATAACCACCCGTTTTCCCAGACCGTGTGTTAAATTTACGCGCGTAAGTAGGCATGTCCACTGCCAGAAAGGTGTGAAAGCACCAAACCCTCTTTTATCCAGAGTCACTGCGTTAATCCTTATGAATAATTATAAAGGTCACCGCAGACGTTTCTTCGCGCGCGCCGATGCCATTGTTATAACTTTTCTATAGGTATTACGTTAATTGCAGCAATTAATTTGATTGGCTTGTTTGCAAGCGATCTGGCGCGCGGCCATGTGTTAAGTGTACCAACAGTTTAATTGTGAGAAATGAAAAGTTACTCAGAAGTTTTTAGTAATTAGATTTTAGTCCACATTCGGCCGGACGTAAAAATTTCGCGTCGGAAATTTACGCGCACTGAATTATACACGCACAGCTTAGTGTCGACTGTTTAAAATTGGATTTTTCAACGCCCGAGGATGCACCGTGTTGGGTTCTCGCCGTCGGTTGACACTGGTCATCTCCTAACTTCCATGGCTAATTTGAAATCTTATATTTAGAATTGTTTTTTTTTTACATTGTTCTCACATATAGAAGCAACAAGATTAATGTTGCCAAGTTTTTGTAATACTTAACCTGATTAAAAACAGTATCCATGGAGTTTCTTGCCCGTTCTTCTCCATAGAGATCTACGTTTTGGAATGGGCAACTAGCTTCAACTTTCCAACTGGTCGGATTTTTTGAAATTCAAAAGTGCCTGTAAATGGTTTAATTGAAATAAATGCTTTGAGTTTTGAGTTTGAGTTCTCAATGCTCGGTTCAACACCGGTGAAAATCCAACGCGCGATAAAATCCCGCAGCTATATTTTGACGTCCATGTAAACGTGCCTTTAACCTTTTTAGCTGTAGAATTAAAGTCTTGTTGTAAAACTTTAAAAAATCGAGTAATGATGAATCAGTCTTACTTAATCGTTGAATCCACGAAACTTCTCATTGGATTGCCACTTCTGGAAAGCTAATCTAAAGTGTTGCGATAAACCCTGCTAAATGTCTAGTAATGACAATAAAAATCAATTGATATAATATCCTCATGAATATCAATTTATTTATTAGTAAAATTACCTCATCAGGTTTTCATTTAGGTATTTTAAATACACCTACAATAGATGATGTAAATATAAAAACGTCTATCAAAGACTCAACCACAATTAACAATGAAAGACATTGACCATGAATTATTCCAAGCTTTAAGAATTCCAAACACGGCATTGTCCGTACTCGTTACATAATTCTTAAGTGTGACAAATATGAGTAATAATGACAATGTGACGTGACAAAGTGACAAGTAGACTCGCCCACTTCTTCCTGTAACTTGCGAGCCTGGTTTGGTCTTGTTGTGTGCATTAGTAATGCCAATTTGGCATCACCATTTAAAAATGAGTTGAAAATGCTATGAATTAGTGACGCAGACTCCTAGTATTGAAGAACTATAAAAATGAAAATGGAAATTCTTATTAGACCAACGTTAACAAGTGCCCAAATGAAACTGATCATCAAAATTTAGCGTTGTATATAGCTAAGCGAAAAGGATTTTCATGTAGTTAAATCAACTCCAATTTCCTGTTAGATAACCAGTAATATTTAATGGTAATGAATACTAAAAAATAAGCTAACTAACGTAACATCTTACAAATCACATAAAAAAACAGATAAGAGATAAAACAATCACATTCAAGATGACTACAGAACAAACGGAGTTAATGAAAAAGAGTTAGTGATACCATTTCAATTTACATCTCAAAAGATTAGAAGTAAAAACTACAATAATACGTATATCATTGCTCTTAAAATAAAACTGAACGTATCGTCTCTTATAAACAACAGTATAAAAAAAAACTATTCTTATTTTTTATTTAAATTATCATTGTTATTCTTTCTCCGTCGCCATTAGAATATTATTTCGTGTCGCCAATTGCATATTATCCAACTTGATTCTATATTTGAATCCTGATATCAAATTGACAACGGATATACTAACACTTTACATGTTAGGGACGTCTTTAAACGTCGATGACCAAATAGGGATAATTCGAATTGGGACGATTGTCTATTTTTTGTTGAGTTGATATAGTTATAGGTAGATACATAATATCTTGCGATGTCATAGCTTAAATTTTCATCAAACGGTATCCTAGTCATCGTTGTGTAACCAGCATTTGTCCATTGACGTTAAAGATGAATGTAAGGCACTTAGGGTGTACTATTATGATATAAAATTACGCCTGTGTTCCTCGAAGGGATAGGCAGAGGTGTACCGATTACCTACACCCACAGTTTGCCAGGTATGTTTAAGTTCCAAGTACCTAATAGGGGGCGACCTTATTGCCATGAACTGGCTACAAATACAAACTTCGGGCTGGTTCTGAGTAATTTTAAATGGCAAATCCCAATAACACTGCCCGACCCGGTAATCGGACCCATAGGACCTCATGCTTAGCAGAAGCGCTTGTAACGTCCTCTTAACTTTTCGTGTGGCTTAAACTCAGGCTTTTTTTCTATGAGATCCGTCTCAGAGAAAAGAAGAGAAGTGGATATTAATTATCCACCACATGTTGCGAGGTCGAGGATGTCAGATGTCTTCGCATTTTTGGGTTCGACCACATACCGGCAAAGTACGACAGAACATACTTAATGTATGCCGCCGACAGGTCAAGCATTTCCAGTCAAGAGAATATTAATGACTGGAATTAATCTTGTTTATGTCACCGGTTTTTCCTTAAAGGAAAATTATCTCCTATAGTCTGGTATAAAGTTCAAAATTCACAGGCATTATTATTCAAGGATACTACAATCATTTCCACATTTCGGGAACTGTGAAGGGGACTGATACAGTACTTGGGTGTTAATATGGCACATCGACCTTTAGAATGAGACAATAACACACTACGTAAAAGTGACACAGAGTTCGCTTTACAAAGCCGATCTTTTTCTGAAACTCAATTTGCTATATTATCGGCCAGACACGACAAGAACGATGAAGATCTAGTGTCACCTGCAAATGTTAACCATATTATTTTTGTTTTGTTACAGTCGACCAAAGCAGAAGCCCCCGCTGTATGCAACAGCTGCAATTCAGTGATCAATGGAAGGGTGAGTAATTAGCATCATATCAACCGAACTTATTAACTATTCATACTTATTCAATCAATTCATTATATCTGTGACTAAAACGAACATCTTCCAAAAGAATTAATAGCTAGTCTAGGATTTAGGTTTTATTAATTTCAATCTCTATTTGATCAATATCATTCAAACTAGTACAGAAAAAATAAATCGCACAATAAACGGAAAGATAGATCTAGCTCATTGATAGTTTACAGCTATTCAAACACCCACTTCACATAAAGAAGATGATGAAACACTGGAAGCTAGGCACCAATTCTAACTGGGAACTACCTACACAGCGCATCTACATTTTTGTGCACTCGGCACCAGAGCACTCGATAAGTACCTATCTAAGTACATGACGCCGTTGTCCATAATGATTTAGTATCAGTGATAAGTCCCTGATACCAGTCGATAGCGTTACGTGACATATAGCAATATTGTCAACTTGTGTTTATTAGGAATTGATAGCAGCTTGTTATGCGGCTGTATCTACTTGGAATTTTGTTATATGTGAAGGTCGTTGAAAATGAAACGATGGACGATAAGGGGTGGAATCAGCTCAAAATTTTGATGAGAGTAAAAAATATCCAAGGGTGGCCAAGGTCAGGCCAAAGAAACCAGGGCCGTCCAAAAGTGCGTTGGGTGGATGATATCGTCTGAGTCGCGGGAAACACTTGGATGAGAGATGCACGGAACCGAGAAGTGTGGCGGAAAAACGGGGAGGCCTATACCCAGCAGTGGGCAATTCCGAGCCGAGATGATGATAATGAAAAAATATCTGAAGTTGCTAAGCGAAATAAAAGAGCAACAAAAGGTATTTAAAAGGGCTGCCTTTTGATATTTAGATAAATAACGGTTCAAAACTAGTCAGGGGAAAGGTGAATACTGAGATAAAAGCAGATTTCAATTTATGAAAAAAGAAGGTATGTTGCGTTGATTCTAATAAAATGGAATAAGAGCAAGTTGATGATGGTGATCCTACTATATATATTATATATAATAATATTATAAATGTGAAAGTTTGATGTTTGGATGTTTATTACTCAATCACGCAAACACGGCTGAACGAATTTTTGATGAAATATGGCACACAGATAGTTTGTAATCTAGACTAACACATAAGGTACTTTTTATCCCGATAGTACGTTCCCGTAGGATACCTAATTACCGACTTCCACGCGAGCGAAGCCGCTGGCAAAAGCTAGGTATAATATGCTGCTGAGGGTGAATATAATTGAAGGTAAAGCTTAGGGTTTACTAGAACCGAATAGATATAAAGTAGATGCAAATCTTTTGTGAGGCAGTGACAAAATGTATGAGACTTTCTTCTGATGTCACACCAGAGACCTTACTAGAATTGACATCTCATCTCAAATACACCAGCAAGAGTCATCATCATCTACCTAGCCTTCATCCAACTAATTCGGGATAGGCTTACAGAAAGAGTATTCTCTGCAAAGATCTATCTTTCCAAGAGGGAAAACATTACTTACAAAATTTCATAGCAAAACAAAACGAAATCGTTGATAGTAACAACCGCATGCTTGTAGAAACATTGTGATCGGAGCGGTCAAGGCGGGCAGGATGCTCCCCACACGGTAATTAGTTGGCAACCGACTACAACAGACAAAAGACTTGGACACTTGATGATGGATTTGGTTGATGAAATACTGGAAACATCATGGCTAAAAATAGGTTTAATTACCGAAGAGGACTCCGTAAAAAGCTAGGAGATTAAGGAAAGTTGATCTGTTATTAGACACATTTTAAGCACGGCATATGTCTTCGAGACTAGGTTACGAGGATCAAACTTAATGCACGCAGAAATATAGACAAATAGCCTCTTCCTTTTTTTTCGTCGGTAAGAAAATCATTTAAAAGAGGTAGTATGTGCAAGAGTTCAAGGATTTGCCCGCCGGTGTCTGCCTATTTTTGACAAAGCAGAAATGGGCGCCATGAAACCGCGACATTTCTGACCGATGCTGACAACCAAGTTCAGAATTATCTAAAATAACTATTTTTTAACGGTTTTGGCCGAAAAACGATGCGACAGGCTTTGGTCGTGGGTTCTCGTAGTATAAATAAAATATGCAATGTGAGAATATACTTGTATATAAATGTAATTATAATCAGCCTATAACGTTCCCACTGCTGGGACACAGGCCTCTTCTCTGTGAGAGGGAGTGGGCCGAATATACTTGCATAATAATATAAAATAAAACATGCAGGATAACGAAACTATCGACGCAAAAAGATAAGATAACAAATCCACCTCCCGTGAAAGTGGAGGAATTCTATAAAAAAACGCGAAGTTCACGGTATATGGACATCGATATAAATACACAAACCACGTGGTCAAGCGCGAGCGTAAAATAGATATGAGTTACGTAACAAAGGTAAACAAAACGCGTTATACTTACAAAGATTTAGAAATAGACGAGAAAAGCATGTGTTTTCTTATTTCAGAGGATAAAACTTTCAATGAGTTAGTGAATGGATTAGTGTGAATGTTATTTCAGTTGGTATTTAATGGGAGAATCCGACTATTAGAGGTAGTAGCTTTATTAAATATATAGATAGATGAAACATTTATTCAGTGCACACAGAAGACAGCACACAAAATCACAAATAAATAATAACAAATTACATTAATAAACACAAGGATAATATATATAATAACAAGGAGCCAATATACAAAAAGAAAAACAAACTTAAAGAAATATAGCGACACTATAACATACTTCAATTCAAATAACGAATATACAAGGTGCGTGTGCATCTCAAGGTTGCACCAAATGGGAGTCTAGGTTAGCATGTATCAGGCAAATATACCTGACGTTGATATTCTGCTGGATCCCTGCAGTGACATACGGACGGAAGCGATGAAAACCTTAATTTTGATAATGTTATTGATTATACGGTTTAAATGAAAACTACAACTTCAGTACTCAAAGAAAAAGAAGGCGTGGTAGAAACCCAGTGGGGCGAGCAATAAAAACCAGTTTTATGGGAATCTCGGGAAATGGTGGACAATAAGGAGGCTAGTCTTATCATGAAACCACAGCATTTAACTATTAAAATAAAAGTACGTTACTTTTTGAGTATTCTGAAATACATGACGAAAAATACGATTACGGCAGTCACCGTAGACACAGAAATCGAGTATGGTCGCAAAAATTGCACCGTAGGTACTGGAATTTCAAGATGTTGTTAGGATGTATGTATAACAATAGTGTAATACCAAGTTTGCAACTTCGAAAGACCTGTGTTAACTGCGTGATGTTTGAAAAACGTAAAATTTTCGGAGTTAAGTAACCTTACTAAACTCCGAAAATTTTACGTATCTACTAGATAATCCGATCTGGAAAAGCACCGACTCATTAATTATAGGTTTTTCCGGTACATTTTGATATATTTTGCCACTTGTTGTCTTTCTAAGACAACGTCAAATTCCAGCATTGTACAGAAATCTGTGAATTACGCCAAGTTTTCAAATAACCGAATTTAACTTCCGTAGATTTCTATCAATTGTTCAGTATTCCCACTTACTAGCCACATCCATCATTTACACAATACACCAGTCGTTTCTTTGCTCTCCCTCTTATATCATATTCTTCTCATCTTTACAGATAGTAACAGCCCTAAACAAGAAGTGGCACCCGGAGCACTTCACATGCAACACATGCCGCAAGCCGATAGATGGCGCTAAGTTCCACCAGCACGACGGTGGTGTCCACTGCGTGCCCTGCTTCGCTGCCCACCACAGTCCCAGATGCCATGGATGCGGGGAGCCTATCACCGACGTGAGTTTACTTATTTACTATTTAAGATCGAATGTTTAAACTTCCGATCCATTCTGTAAAAATCTCATTAGGTCGTCATTCCACTGGATGCTAAGGTTGAGATTATTGACGACTCACTTCCAGGGCCTCAAGTCTGCTATTACAATAGTGTCAGAATGGTCTATCATTGATTTCATAATTGTTGATTTTGACAAGTTTGGTAGTCTACTAATAAAATGGCGTCATTATGACTTTCCAATGGTCAGCCCCTGACACTCCATTGAAAGAAATGGCATTTATTGGTAATCTCGTACATAATGACAAATGAATGACTGACTTAATTTACGAACTTCCTACTACTTTAGATTGCTTATAACACTAATAAATAATATGTAAAAATATATATAAATAAAATCTGGCATGAATAAAGGTTCAAATTTAGTAGTAGTTTTTCGAAAATCATTTCTACTAACGAGTTTTTTAATAATGGCAATACGAAAATGCCATTAAAACACAATTCTATTACGACACCATTGATCGACCATTATGAATTTAGCAGATTACGAACTTTTAGCAAAATGACAAATGAATGACAATGGGATCGTGTTGGAATGATGAATTTATAAAAATAGCAGACTTGGGCCCCAGCACTTGACCAAAGTTTTCACGATGATATATTTACAAAGTAGACTGACAAGACTCTGTTTGGCAATTGGCAGTAGCAAAGAAAACCTGCTCAGGTGAAGATGATTCTAAGGTTGTAACATGCAATGAATATGTGGTGCAATTTTACATACGAGGGCGCTTCAAACCATGTTTTACGAGTCTTTATACTTTTACGTTGCCGAAATTTTTCACGTTACTGTCAATGCAAATAACACTTCTTTGTTTTGGGAAGTCGTGTGAAAATCTTAGATATGTTAAGGGCTGATTAATACGTGAGACGCTCGAAAGTTTTGCGAAAAAAAAAATGTTCCTTAAGTAAATCATTTTTCATTATATCTTTTCAAAGTACTCTCCACTAGCCTCTATACAAAGTTTCATGCGTCTGAACAAGTTTTTGAAACACTTTTTCCAGTCCGCCGCAGACACCTCGTTTACAGCATGCTCGAATGCTGACAACGCATCCTCCAGCGACCAAAATTGAGCTGATTTTTTATTTTCGCGAATAAAAAGAAGTTTGACCGGCGTGCTGTCCAGGCAGTCCCTCGTTTTGAACGCGGTGTGCGAAGGCGCGTCGTCGTGGTGGAGCAGTAGCCCGCGGAGCCCTGTGTTTTGTAAAGCATGCCAAGCATTTGGTAGTATACCATTCAACGTTGATGTTTCTTTGGTTCTGTAAAGGAATTGACACAAAGTAACCAGTCAAATCGAAAAAGCTCGCGATCAAAATCTTCCCCCTGCTTCTAGATCGCTGCAGTTTGGTAGGCGTTGATTCGTTTCGAAACACCCAGACTGGCGGCGACTGGCGCTTCGTTTTTGGATTGTATTGATAAATCCAAGACCTGTAATGATGTTGTAAACACGCCGAGACGAGCTTGCTTCAAATTTGTTAATCATACCACGGCACCATTCCACCTGGGCCTGCTTTTGAGCATCGGTGAGGTTGTGCGGCACCCAGCGTAAAACTATCCTCCTTACGCGAAGATGCACGTGTAGAATTTCGTGAAGGCTTCCCGATCCTGCTGCTCCTCCATGCTGAATCTCTTGATACGTAGCTCGCCTATTGTCATGGATAAAAATTTTCACTGCTAGCACGTTTTCTTCCGTAACAGCCGTCAAAGGGCGACCACTTCTTTCTTCATCCCCCAAAGTTTGTCGACCGAGCTTGAATTCAATATATTAACGATACACGGTTGCCTTAGAAGGGCCTTCATCCATGAATGCCATTTGAAGTCTATCATACCATTCGTCCGGTTTAAGGCGACACTTGAAATCGTAAAACCATAGCACGAAAATGTTCCTGGCGCAGATCCATTTTTTTATGAGACACGATAATTTAAATTAGCTCGCAAACAATGTGGACGGAAATTTTGAAATTGGAACGTACCTATTTTTACTTACATATAATCATATTTTCAAAACAGATTTTATCTGGCCGGTCTCTGATATATAAAAACTATTTTTCGCAATACTTTCTGTAATATAGATTGCAATGAATATGCTAAGAAGTAGGATTTAGTGTGGCAAACCTCTTATTCAGAGCAGAAGGATCAAAAAATATGAATCATTAAATGTTTAGTATCCCAAAACTAAGCGAGCATAGCAACAAGGATAACATATCTATGACGTCACTGGCGTCCCGCAAGTTCACAATGACATTCAGTCTAGATAAATCATGCAATGTTAATGCAAAAACACATGATAAGCCAAATATTTGGTCCCGTTATGGGTTTCAATATCTGATTGACGGACGCATAAAGTTTACACTAGGTCATTCAGATAAATTCCCTCGTCGAAAATCTGGATGGCAGCTTACCACTATATTTTATCTCATTATATCTCTTATTATGTATTTGTGGGAAAATCTGTTCCATTTTTAATTTTTTATATATTCTTGGAAACTAGACCAGAAGTGACTTTTTTAAAAATAATTTTAGAAATACCTACAGGAAATGATTCAAATAAACAAATCAAACTGACAATAATTTAATACCAAGAATCGAATAACAGAATAACTAAACGAAAAAAATACAATCCTAACATAACTAACAAATTATGGCGCGAACACAGACACAATAAAAATGTAACCGACAGAGTGACGCTCTCACGATGTTGTTCCCACGACGGCTCCAAGTGAAAAAAGGGCCGGTGCTAGTGCCGCACCGCCTTATATAGGTCTTCCCCCTCTTCATATCATCCTATCTTCTACACGGCCTTTCCTGACTGGAGACCGTCCTCGGACTCCTTTATCTTCTAGCTTCGAAGATCTGTCTCCAACATTGGCATGGAAGGTCCCGATTCTTCACTGCTTGCAGGTGAAGTGCTGATGGGCATCTCCATCTGCTTCTGCGTGCCGGAGGTGCAAGGTTCTGGTTCCTCATCAATTGGCTCAGCCTCGTCAACAGTCTGTTCAGACTCCTCATTTTCTGCAAAAGAAACAAACAGACCACACGAGAATCAATTTTGTAAGATAACAAAATAGCCATTGTAAGCAAAATAGTTGTTGATAAGATAGCTCTTTTCAACAGCATAATAACTTTGGGCTAGTCTAACATAGCCTACTCACAATAGGTGTGAAACATACAAATATCTAAACCAACCACTCGGGGCGGGACTTGTCGGAAGATCGCCACCTCACGACTCGTTAGAGACCTACGTGAGGCATAACTTTGCGTGTGTGAATTGGTTCACATACAAGCATATTTCAAACCAATCTCAGACATATCATAGTACATATGATGCTTATCGACAAGCACGTATTCCCACTAAACACGATAGTCAGAGAACAATCCATAGTCCAACTCTACGTATACCACAGCTCCAGGATAACTTGTCTGAGAACACCACTCCAAGACCATGGGTCCGATAAAGCTACTCCAAGACCACACGGGTCCGATACGGCTACTCCAAGACCGTAGGTCCGATAAGGCTACTCCAAGACAGTATCCATTCGTGAGCTGTTCCCAAGGTATGTTCCATATACTAGGTAGCATGTCCGATGCGCTCCAAGACAGAGGCCCATCCAATAACATGAAACCGTACCTCCTTTGAAGTGTATCCGTCAAATTGAGATAGTATGTCCGATGCGCTCCAAGACAGGTCTATTTCAAATTGCAAGACTCGACTTCCCTTCAACATTGTTCAACATTATCAATCCCAACAAAAATGCACTCATTAGGCTAATAAAAACCTTTAAATTTACAAACAATAATATTCAAATAAGTCAGGTTCAGTGAAGTGTATCACTTTCATAAAAATAAGCAAAACTTATTACGCTAACTCATTGCAAAAAATCATATCACTCACCGGTAAAGAAAGCAGAACACACGTCGGGAGTCCATTCCCCTTGCCACGGGATCATGAATTCCGCAGCTGCTTGTGTCGACTTGCCATACGAGCCAGCCAAGAGATGCAACTCATAGCGACCGTGTGGGAGTACCTTCGCCACGCGATAAGGCCCTCGCATGCACGAATCCAGCTTTCCGGTTGATTGGGCCTGTTTTCTCACAAAAACTAAAGAATTCAGTTCAAAAACACGGGGTGGCTTTCGCCCTTGATTGACATAGGCGTCCTGTTGTCCTTGATTTGAACGGAGACGTTCAGATGCTCTTTGGCGACGCATTTCACGAAGAGCTTCTCGATTAGGGCTACAACCTTCCAAGGCCACATCGCGAACCAAGCTGCGAATGAGTGGCGTCGCAGCATCAATACCTATCAATAGGTTCAAAGCTGAATACTGAGTTGTTCTGTGTTTTGTGATATTGAGAATCAACTGTAGTTTCCACATAACACTCGGCCACTTTTCCCGTCGATGGTTGCACTCAATACGAACCATGTTAAGCACAGTGCGACAGTATCGTTCTACCTGCCCGTTAGACTGATGCATTTCAGGGGTTATGAGGTGAGTGTCACAACCCATGTCTTTGACCCAATTTAAGAATTCGGTACTCTGGAACATGCGACCTCTATCGGCTACTATTAGCTTAGGAGTTCCGAAAAGGGAGATCATATTGGTGAAATTGCGTTTTAGTTCGTCAGCGTCTTGTCGGTACATAGGGTATAACAAACAGAATTTAGAAAACGCATCTACTATTATAAGAACATGGCGATAACCATCGGCTTCGGGAAGAGGACCTAAGGAATCTAAATGGATAGTTTCGAAGGGTGAATCCGGTTTTTCCCAAGAGTGAATGGGCTGTAAAGGGGCTCGGGGGACTTTCTTATGGGAAAGACATACTAAACAGTGTGTTACATACTTCCGTACAAAAGCCCTCAGCCCTGGAAACCAGAAGTGTTTCGTGATAAGATCAACGGTCTTATCGACACCGGGATGATCATGTTCATCATGAAAAACTCGTAAGAGGCTAAGTCTATGACCTTTTGGGATATAGCAAAGGAATTTCGGACTTTCACCAGTAGGTGCGAACTTTACATAAAGGATGTCGTTTTGGAAAATATAACGGCTGGAGTCTAATTGGCCGTCCGCCAATTTTTGAATAAGAGACCGAGTCTCCTCATCGGAAGCCTGAGCAATACGCGCCCAATTCAGGGGTTTCTGAACTGTGCACACATTGACCGGATTCCGACTAAGATAATCGGCATGGGACAGAAGGCTACCTTTCCTGTAGTCTAGACTAAAGTCGAAATCTTGTAGGTATACCCACCACCGAGCCACTCTTGGCAACAAATCTTTCTTACGTTGTGTAAGCTTCAAAGCGTTACAGTCGGTGACCACAGTGAATCGTACACCCACAAGATAATGCCTGAAATACTGAAGAGCTTTTACCACCGCAAGAGTTTCGAGCTCATATGAGTGGTATCTGCTCTCAGCTCCCTGAGTAAGCCTACTAAAGTAGGACACCACTCGCTTGCGATTACCTTCATGTACTTGCATCAAAATTGCTCCATACCCAATAGAACTCGCGTCTGTATGGACTTCTATAGGTAATGAAGGGTCATAAATTGCAAGTACTGGCTCGCTCGTTAGACATTCCACAATGTACTTACGAGCAGCCCGTTGTTCGGTTCCCCAATTAAAATGTGCTCCCTTTTTAGTGAGTGCCGCAATACACGCAGATTTCTGGGCAAATCCAGCTATATACCGCCTGAAATAGCTGGCTAAGCCCATGAATTGGCGAACCTGCTTTACATTTTGCGGTTCGGCTGCGTCAATCAAAGCCCTCACCTTTTCATGGCTCGGCCTAACCTGACCTTCACAAATTGATCTACCCAAATATTCGATCTCTGTGGCCAAGAACGAGCACTTTTTCAAATTGATGGAAAACCCAGCTTTAGTCAATGTTTGAAGAACCCTTTGTAGCAAAACAAGACCTCGATCAATGCTCTGGCTCATGATTAGAATGTCATCTATGTAGACAAGGATATCACCGGATTCAATTAGTTCGCGAAGTGTTTTTGTGATTATACGTTGATAAACCACTGGAGCATTCGCTAAACCGTAAGGCATCTTCAAATATTGATAATGCCCCTCTGGCGTGACAAAACCCGTAAGTGGAACCGAGTCCCGATCCAATGGAATTTGGTGAAATCCGGTTGCCATGTCAAGTGAACTGAAATATTTATTATGCCCTAAACGATCTATATAGTCATCTATACGTGGCAACGGAAAACGATCTTTAATAGTTATCTCGTTTAATTTACGAAAGTCCACGCACATCCTATCTGTGCCGTCTTTCTTTTTAACTAGAAGAATCGGGCTTGCATAATCAGACTCCGATTCCTCTATAATTCCTTTATCTAACAAGTCCTTAATTATGTCACGGACACGAAGAGTCTCAGCGTGAGAAAGTTGGTATGGCCGATAGTAAACAGGAGTGTTGGTATTAAGTTTAATGGACATACACCCTGTACTTACAGTTGATGTTGCAGTACCGGAAATAAAATACCGAGAGAAATGATTAATTATTTCCAACAACTTATCCAAGTGACTGTCAACTAGGGGTGTATTGATTGGAATTGAAGTATCAGACTGGATGTGCATTACCCTATGCGAGTTATTAACGCTTCTTGTAAGTGACTGACAATCTTTAGTGCGAACGTACCTAACACCGTCCCTATTAAGAACATCCGTTCCTACTATGACCGGCGTGTTCATATATTCAGCGGACACAACAAACAAATCTACCTCGAGGGTTAAGCCGTCAAGTTCAAGGGGTAACGTCACGTAACTTGTACTCTCTACCTCTTGAGTACCTAACCCCTTCAAAATACGAAGCGCTGGCTTACGTGAACAATTAAAATGCTTAAGCAACGAAGACGAAATTAAGGATATAGTGGACCCACTATCAATCAAAACATCGACCGCTACGTCCTGTATAATACCTACAACAACATCACTATTCTTGGTATCTACAAACTCGTTGCAGAAGTTAACGCTACTTTTGTTTGCAGCTTCCGATCTTTGCTTAGCGAAACAATTTTCGGCCTTATGACCCGGTTTCCTACAAAAACTACAAGTTTCGGACCTAGTCGGTACAAAAGCAGACGTAGGGTTAGTCGTAGAATTATTTGACGAAACGCTTGGCGGTTGATCAGTTCTCGATTTCTTAGTGCACATTGCTTGTCTATGTCCCGACTCACCGCAAGCAAAACATTTGACATCATTTAGATTACGCTTACGAGAAAGATCTGTAGTTTGTTTATCTCTTACAGAACGAAACGCGGAACCTTTTGACGTACTAGCGTTGTTTGGCTTAACGTAGATTGAAAAATATTCGACTAAGTCATTGGGCAACAGTTTGGCGTTCGTCGCCGACGCTTTTATGTTGGGATCAGTGATACCGCATACTATTATCGCCGAAATTAGTTCGTCACTAAGTCCCCGCACTACTCGTAAACGGAGCAATGACCGACGCACGTAATCCGCATACGTAGAATAGTTATCGGAATTTTTCGTCATTACGTCATATAAAATATTCGCGACGTCCGGTACTCTAGGGCACAAAGGTTTAAATTCTTTTTTGAAGTTGCTCCACGATCGGTCATTAGTTACCCATTCGTTAAGCCATGATCGAGCGTCACCTTTCAAGCAATTACCAATACGCGACAAGCATTCGAAATCACTCCAATTGTTTAAAACTTTAGCGCGATCGACCTCCGCACACCAATCATCAATATTATGTAGGGTAGGATCAAAATTTGAAATATAAAAATGCTGAGATCGGCCCGCGGTATTAATTGACCGAATAGCATCCACAATACGATCGGTTACCGTAGCTTGTGTTGAATTCGAATTATCATTCACGTTCTTAATCAGATGGTCCGACACATGTACCGACGCCTGCTCAGAAACACGTAACGGCGGCGGTGTTCTAGAACGAGAACCTGAATAACGACGGTAGTTATATCCGCGAGTCGGTGGCATATGTCGAGACACAGTCTCTCCAGGCAAAGGTGAGACTAGACGACGGCGACGCTCCGGTGGTGACGAATGACGCACGCTACGCGATTCTATTCGACCTGGCGACTGTAACTTATTATGTTCCAGCGACGGTGTTCGCTGGCGCCGCGATGCCCGTCGGCCACGTACACTATCAGACACTAAAGTTTTATCACGGTCACACGAACGCACTGGCAAGGGTGAAGCCCTCGTTTTGTCTTCTAGCGCTTTAAGGCGAGACAGCATCGCTTGTATCTCGAGCCGTAACGTGTCGTTTTCATTAGGGGATCGCTCGCGGTATCCACTATTTTGCCGCCCCTGACTATTGCGACGCGAGTCGCGACGGTCGTGATGAGGATTATGGTCGCGACGCGAGCTATTATCGCGGCTGCTGCAGCGACTGCGACTACGATCGCGTTTGCGGTCTGCCATCCTAACGTCCTAACCCAAGACAACTGAAACGAACAGACTAACAAGCGATCAAACGTATAACAGTAATAACACCACAAAAGTAACTACACACAGGTACAATAATGCAGCCACTAAGACCACAACTGAAAAAAAATAATCGACACAAAAAAATAAAAATGAGGGTGTTTGTGATTAAAACCAAGCGAACAGTGGGCAATGGAAATGGGAAGAATCCCACTTCTGATCTTGGAAACTAGACCAGAAGTGACTTTTTTAAAAATAATTTTAGAAATACCTACAGGAAATGATTCAAATAAACAAATCAAACTGACAATAATTTAATACCAAGAATCGAATAACAGAATAACTAAACGAAAAAAATACAATCCTAACATAACTAACAAATTATGGCGCGAACACAGACACAATAAAAATGTAACCGACAGAGTGACGCTCTCACGATGTTGTTCCCACGACGGCTCCAAGTGAAAAAAGGGCCGGTGCTAGTGCCGCACCGCCTTATATAGGTCTTCCCCCTCTTCATATCATCCTATCTTCTACAATATTATGTAAGCCTTGTCTTTTAATTACGTAGATATAACCTTTTTCAAAATTTCCTAATAGGTAAATAATAGCCTTTACCGCCATGCGCCAGCCAACATACCATTTTGAGGCTTGCCTAGCAACCAATCAGTAATCGAGATATCGTTACATCATAATATTCACTACAAACTTCTAACACAATAAAACCAATCAATTAATCCAAATACAGAACGAAAACTAACAACTTTATCTAAAAGCCAACGACCGTGTAAAATAAGTTAAGACCTCTGAATCCCCAGTGGGTGATGACTGGCAGCAGTGACGTCATGGCGGCCATGTTTGAGTTGTTAGTAAGTCAGGAGGCTTGCCCACGGGCCTACGACCCGCTAATATAGACATAGATGAAGTAATTCAGTTCGAAGACGTAAAAATTTGAAAACTGGCGCTAATGACTCAATAAAGTCTTGTTTACACGAGTAGAGTAACTCGACCGTCGAGAGAAGAAATAAAAATACCAAGCGATTTATGGAACTGGTGTTTTCAGTCAGGCCAGAAACAAAAACTCAAGTATGATTATGTCAAATATGAGGCAGGTGATTTTCTGAAACTTTGAATGTTTGAAAACTCAAAATACGATTATGGAAACGAGGTGACTCTCTCCTTACGAGATGCACTTGCCTATTCATGTCGAGATACTTTAACTGTGTAAATTTACACTTCATTATCGTTCTGTACTCCTCTAGTAATAAAGATGGGAAGTGATTCACACATATGTTGGCAGACAGAGAATCGTTTGGGAGTGAATTACTCATGTTTGATCGTTTTGCCTTATTGGGTGTGCAGACAAGCGGTATTGATATGGATTTCTTCAGGAACGTGGGCCTCTAACACTATCGATCAGACGGTTCCATAAACGAATGTTGGTTGGTCATAAGGATACTGTAAGTTTCTGTCTTTCTCGATTGCAATAAAAATATCGGGAGGTAAATAACCGTAAATAGAATATCGGAATAAAAATAAACGAGCTAGATGGTGTCGACATTTCCTGTCTGACTATCATTGAGAAGAAACGGCGAAACAATCTCAGTGATCAGACTTATAAAAGTCGAGACATAAATCTTGGTCAGATCATGTAAGGACCACGTAGGTAAGTGTCTGAATTGAGAAAGAACCACACAGATTGGAGTGGGTCAGTTCAGTCAGTGCAATCATTTGTCAGAAATCATGAAGCTCAACTCAGAGCTTAAAAAACGGGACGTCTCGACCAACAAAGAAAGAAAATGGTGGTGATAATAATTTTGTTTTAATAAGCAACTGCTGCAATTATGTTTTAACTCTGTTGAACATAATTATGTAGTTGCAAATAACTTCTAACTCTTGGTTATAAAGCAAGTATGCCATCAACCTATTAGGTATTGATATGCTCTATTTATAGAAAGAAACCATAGAATAGTTTATTTGGAGTCTAGGCCGTTCTTCCAACAATATATGTAGGTACTAAACGATACTACTTAATTATTATTATTTTTGTCTGCTATCAATATGTAAATAAGTTCATACTCCAAGGCCGCGGATTAGTTCTTTTTTATAGCCGATCAGAGTTGGGTGAGTCACTATATTGTTTACTACTTCGACTATCTTCGTTGCGTAAGATCTGATTGATTTTTAATAGTCTCGTTACGGTATTTTTTGCTTGACGGATTCAATTAATGCAGAAAACCTACACTATAGATGGAAAAACTTCATATTTTCTTCATGCTGAACATTCTACCAAGTTTAAAAATTGTGCCGTGGTAATTTAGAGAGCAGTGGTAGCCCAATTTTAAATGCCCGCGACTTAAGATCGGAGTTGTAGTTGTCTTAGGTGCGAAACCCAGACAGGCGCCTTACTTGGTTTGAATTATTTCATCAACACTGCTCTCAAAACGGTAAAGGAACTCAAATCTTAGAACCAAAAATTCGAAGCAATGTGACAACCACCAACTGTCATTGGACGCGCGTGATGGATTACCTATAGCCCACTCCCTCTCACCGACAGGTGGCTTATGTCCCAGCAGTGGGCACTTTATAGGCTGATTATGTACGTGTGTAATTTTATTACTGCAAAAGTTTAAAATTATGTGGCTTATTTAGACTATTGTTTGTTTTGCGTATGAGTCGTACCTACATCATATAATTATGAACTTCCACCTGGAACTTCAACACGGATAATGTGGGTCTGGTCTGTAACAAGAACCACCTTATAAATATTAGAATCATAATTATTCATACTTACAAGTAAGTTAATGTTTGTATAACCTCATAATGTATCAATAGGGAAGTTGGTTTAGTCTAAGTGGCAATTGTCACCGACATTACTATTCAATTTATTATATTGTTCAGTTCAATATTTATTTTTGAGGTGTTCTTTGAATAGTTGACTTGATTGAAGTTTTCTAGGACTTTTGCAATGACCTTGATTAAAAAAAACAACGTAGGAACGTAACAGCTATAAATCGTAGGTTACGTCCACCATACTGAGCACGTGTCCGTCACCCATAGACAGTTAAAATGTTTCATGTACTTCTTAGTTCGTCTCGTTCACTATCTTTCAAAGTTCCTGTCCTTATTTGTTTCCTTCTAGCAAACACATCCCTTAGCGGTCATCTTGTAGCCGCATAATCATCACTATCACCCTACAGAAGTCTGCTGGACATAGGCCTCTCCAATTCCACGCCGATCAGCTTGATTCTCGGCAACTCTCATCCAGCTCCGCAAAGACACCTTGCAAAGACCATAGCTCCATTTAGACTAGTCCTACGTTACTTTTGCCCATCCCCACTCAAGAACACGTCTATCCCAACGGCCATCGGTTCTACGGACACATCCATCCTCCGAACACATCACCTTTCACAAAATCCATTCATCGTTTCTTTGGTCTTTTCCTGTTCTTATAACTATCCGCATTCATACTCAAAACTTTCCGTACGACTTGATTCTCATATAATAGTGCATCCTGTTCATGATAATATATTTATACAGGAAAAGTTTTTATTAAGTGCGCAAACTTTAACCATGAATTCAGCATACCATTCTAGACTAGCTAAGAAATTTTTCGTTGGTTTTACAAAAAAAAAAATCTGCTGTTTCATAGAAAAGTACCTACGCGGTCAAAATGTATGGAACAGCTGTTTTTTTTTATATAACCGACGAAAAATTTCTGCGCTGGGGGGCCTAGAATGATATGTTGAATTCATGGTTACAGTTTGCGCACTGGATTAGAACTTTTCCTGCATATAACATCACGTATATCCGCTTTCTATGGCGGCCGAAATATGCGTTTTTCTATCACAACGCATATTTTTGAAAATTGTAGTCTTGTTAGTCAATTTTGAATCGTTACTGTCTTTGATCCGTTAGTATAAACATACGGTGCTCTCTGGTTTGGTTTTAGTTATTAATTATATTTTTATAAGTCAATGCAGACAGATCCTATGTGCTTAGGTAGCTTGGTCATTCATAAGAAAAACGTAAATAAAATAACAATTTTTCCAAGGAATTCCTCTACAAAAACGTATTTTAATTACGAAGGTGTAGTATTCCTAGCACACTTTGCTAGCTAACTAGATAATTGAGTGCTATCATTCAACCGAGTAGTGAGTGACGCAATCAACGCACATAAATTATTACTTTCGATGCCGCCACATCAACAAGCTCCATTGCATGTTGCGCTTGATTTATTAAGCTTTTATATGGAACTTGATGAGCATGAATCAGAATATGATAATTGCATTGCAAGTGGGACAATAGTACAGGTTAATAGTCCAATAGATAGCCTAGTTAGAAGTTAACTTGGGTTTGAAGAAACATGATGTCATCATTTTAGACTGTGAGCGAAATCTTAAGGAAATATTGTGATCACTACGATCGGAAAGGAAATTGAAGCCTCTGCCTTAATGTGAATCACTACCCTATTTTTGCTAATAAAAAATGTTTAATTCATTAGACGAAAGACACCCCCCAAAATGCCCAACCCTTCATCACTTCCAGTTTGAACTGGCTATAAGTGAGTGTCTGGATTCATCTGGTTCAAATTGCGAATTCTTGTATTAATTTCTCTGGTGACATCATTGAACCGAGTCGGATCACGTTCTACAATCCACACTTCATTTGCATACTTAAAACAGCATGGTTACAAATACTACGTACACATCTGACCTTTGTGAAGGACCCCTGGAGTTGCATAAGGGAGGCACTCCGGTATCACCGGATGCCGACCTACCTCTGTCGTGTGGTCGAGGCCTATTTGACGGACAGGGCCGTCATCTACCCCGGTCACCAAGGAGAGTGGAACCGGCGAGAGATGTCGTGCGGTGTCCCACAGGGATCGGTTCTGGGGCCGCATCTGTGGGACATCGGATACGACTGGGTGCTGCGCGCCGACCTCCCTAGCGGCGTCAGCGTAGTCTGCTACGCTGACGACACGCTGGTCCTGGCGCAAGGGAGGTCGTACCAGGCGGCGGCCGACTTAGCGGCAGACGGGGTTGCGACAATCGTCGATAGGATCCGGCAACTGGGACTCGAGGTGGCCTTGCACAAGTCCGAGGCCATGTGTTTTCATGGTCCTCGGAATGCGCCACCGGCGGGTTCCCAGATAACGGCGGGAGGGGTTCACATCGGCGTCGAGTCGACGATGAAGTACCTGGGACTCGTCCTCGACAGCCGGTGGAACTTCGCGGAACACTTCCGACGTTTGGCTCCCAGACTGGAGCGGGCCGGGGCTGCTTTGAAGCGGCTCTTGCCCAATCTAGGGGGGCCAAACGCCTCCTGCCGGAGGCTCTACGCGGGGGTCGTGCGGTCCATGGCCCTATACGGGGCGCCGGTGTGGGCGCCTACATTGAGGCGCCAACCAGCGCGAAAGCTGAAGGCGTCCCATAGGGTCATGGCGATCAGGATGATCCGGGGATACCGCACGATCTCAGGTGAGGCGGCGGGCCTCCTTGCCGGATTACCGCCATGGGATCTGGAGGCAAAGGTCCTCGCGCATGTCTGGGAGTGGCGCGAGGAGGCCAAACGCCGGGGCGTTACTCCGCTGCCGCGAGAAATCGAGGTGCAGCGGACAGAGCTCCGGCGGGATCTCATGGCGACATGGAGAGCGCGATTGTCGCAACCCAGTGCTGGGCACGCCACGATAGCGGCGGTAAGTCCCCTCTTTGAGGAGTGGCTTGAGAGGCGGCATGGCGTCCTCACCTTCCGCCTGACGCAGGTCCTCACCGGACACGGTTGTTTCGGGAGGTTCCTGTTTCGTATAAGGCGGGAGGAAACGCCCGGGTGCTTCCATTGCGAAGATCGCCCTGAGGACACGGTGGAGCATACGGTGGCGGTCTGCCCGGCTTGGGCGGAGCACCGCCGTGTCCTCGTGGAGGCGATCGGCGGCGGCGATCTCTCGCGTCCGGCCCTGGTGCAGGCCATGGTACGGAGCGAGAGTGAATGGTTAGCCGTCACCTCCTTCTGCGAAGCAGTAATGCTCGCAAAGAGGGAGGCGGCGCACGTGAGGGAGAGGCAGTATATGCGCCCTCACGGCCGTAGTCGCCGCGGGAGAAGCCCTGGGCGTCGGGAATCCCAGGCTGATTCCCGGCCACCGTAGGCGCGGGCTTGCGGACGGCGAGTAATGGGTAGCTCGCTGTCCGGTAAGGATCAAGCCCGGGTCGACGGCGCGTTGTGTTCCACGCGCGCCTCAAAGAGATGTCAGCACCAATAGGTGGGGTTCGCAAGGACCGATGCCTGCCAGGGGTGCGGGTTGTTCGAAAGAGATACCGCGGCCCCTGGCACACAGGCAACTGAGGGAACACGGGTGGGTTTTAGTCAGTAAAAGTCTGACACGCCCTCCCGCTCCACCCAGAGCGGGAGAAGTTATTTGATGATTTCCCACCCAAAAAAAAAAAAAAAAAAACCTTTGTGAAGGATGTCACCGATATAGGCAGTGCATACCTTTTAAGGGTAGCGTTTCTTAACCCGTGGCCGATTGTAACTACGACCTTTAAGAAGGATGGAACTAGTATGGACGGCGTATGCCCTAAGACTGTGATACCTGCGGCAGGTTGCCAAAATATGTGACCTTTTGGAAGGAAACTATATTTATTTATATTTGGTGCATATCCTGTAGTAGTGAAACTCCTTGTGAAGGAATTCCTCCAGGAACATATATTACTGAAGCTAAGTCGTCTAGTAGTGTTCTTGTTAGAAAGATGCTATGAAGATATACATAATGACAAGAACATAAAAGTTTTTAACTTTTTCTCTCTCAACGCAATGGCCACTAGTGTGGTGGTATGACGTAAAAAATTTCAAACTCAAACTACAAAAATATAGTTTACCTAGGAATTCTCCTGCTCTTTGAATTAATTAATTAATTCTGAGTTCTCTTCCTCTCGTGTTCCTAACAAATCATAGTCTAGCTGATCCATGTCTCTGGTCTGAATCATTTTGCTGTCAGCTGTGATTGATTGAACAACTACATAAGTTGACACTTGATGCGACCACAAACCAGGGTCGCAAGTTTCAAAAATAATAATTACCACGTAATTCTCATTAAAACCACCATACCTACACACATACATATAAGTAGGTATGTTATAGTGTGTGTGACGCGTTATGATAAAGGCCAGATGAATCACGCCGGTCAGGGTCTTCCGCGAACCCTACAAGGTATGGAGGCTCGAAGTAGCGAAAGTATACTTGTCATCGTACACCACCCACGACGGTAGTCTGGTATGGAACATTATAGGCATAGGCAGTACGGCCTATGTTCTTTTCACTCTAATGTCGGTTTGTGCAAGCAATATTTTCAAAGAGGTATGGGAAAGCAGAAATGCAAGATCAGTCCATTCCCTTGTCCCTAACTCCAGAGCTACTTACTCTTCTTGAATTGCAGTAGCAAATTTATGGAAGTCTCGGAACCAACTGCGGAAAAGCGAAAGCAATGTAGCCATCGTAAAAACAATCTGGACAGATGAATATCTGTGACTTTACACGTGCAGAGGCGCCTAATTCTTTAAAGTTGATATGAAGTTGAAGTTGAAATTCGAAGGAGAATTTGATATAATGCAAATGACGCTATCGAGCACGCTACGCGTTGAAATATGAAGATTTCGGAGTGGCATGAAATATAGGACGAGGTCTTGACTAGAATCAATAAAGGCTTTTCAAATAGAAGCTCATATCCAGATAAATACTTCTTAGATTTTTGCTCACCACATGAACTTAAATTGTATAAAGATAATGACGAGTTCCAAATTAAACAACCTCACTAAATAATTGACGCATCACGATGATTAGTGAATGACTAGTCACTTCCGCAGGGCACTGTGCTTCGTAATTGTTTCAATAAAAAATACTGATTGGTTTTGTAAAACGTATGTCAATGTTTTGCACTTACAATGCCGAACTCTTGAAATGTTTACTAATTGCAAATATTATTAGTGATAATGGAACATTAAATATTACTGCATAGAATAATATGTACGTTGCGTTACGTATAATAATGTTCTACTAACAAGATATAGATGTTATAGTTGTGGATGGTTCTCTAACCAAAAAAGATATTTAATAAATTGTTATTTTACCAAATCTAATATAACTCAGTAGGACAGGCAAACTACATGCGACATAAAATGTACAAAGGGTATACTATACCAATAATAAATCTGAAGTTTGTTTGAATACGCTAATCTCTAGAACTACCAGTTGGATTTGAAAATGTATTTTTTTATTTGATAGCCAAATTCTGAGGAAGGCTAAAGGATATTTAACATCACACTAGGGCCCTTAGGAGCCGAGGAAAAAGAATAAAGTCGGAAAAAACGCTAAGTGAAACCTCAGTACTTAATAGTGTGGGATGGTGAAGTGATGCGACGAGGTGGGTCGGGGAGCAAGAAATTTCACGCGGACGTCGCAGGCGAAGTGCTAGTAAATCAATAAAAGTAACTATTCTATGTCGTCTGTACTGTTGCATCCAAAATATATTCTCAGACACACTCATGAAGAGACAAGATATAATTTGGCGAAATTCGATTAAGGCCCTGGTAACTTTAAATATTGTCGTTATGAGCGATAATAGTTCTTATTGCAATCCGATACGGGTTAAAATCTGTTGTAGTAAATCAGATTAATAAATCAGCAAGCATTGTCGTAAAAATGCAAATAAAATCGTATAAAATTAGATATTAACTATTTAATAAAAAATAATCCATCACTGGATGCAGTTTGGCATTTGGAATTTTATTGTATATTTTTAATTATATTTGTTATTGAAGGGATAAACTGGTTTTAAAGACAATTAAGAGGTGACTTTGATAATTTTTTGATGCATTAAAAGTATATTGAATTCTGTTTGGAGTTCTATCACTGTATGCAAAAAAGACTTGAAAATATAATTTATTTTTTTTGCTTTCAAAATTATTTACGGTTAAAGAGATACACTGGTTTAAAAAACACCTTTTTGCGCGTTTTCAAGAAATCACCCAATTCAAACACTGCAAAATAGGTCTTAATAACCTATCAGCTATCTAGACATCTAAATCGTCTAAATCTGGTGCTAAACCTCTTCCCAAACCGGTCGGCAACGCAGGCATGAGCCGCAAAACAATAGTCCATAGTGTGCGGCTATGGAGGTGACATCATCATGGGAAACAACACACCATGATACGTCTACATTGTGTTATAATCGTTCAGTTTTTATCTCAGAGCAATTAAGAATTATGTATTTGTTTTGGTATGACACATTATTGTGTTAAGTATCTAGATAGTGATATTATTATGAACGTGTCTAAATAAGATTTGTATTTGTTTTTTTTCCCCGATTAAGTACATTTTGATCAATTACCGCGTGGATTAGAAAAGAATGGATCATCTTTTTCGCGTAGATAAGTGACTAACGAACTTAAATCAGCATAATGCTGCGTCTTTATCCTTACTGATAAAAGCATATAACTAAGGTGTTTTTATGCAGATGGATAGTAATCTGCCTGCCTAGCATGCTGACTCAGAGAATGAAAATGACGATTATTTTGTTACAATAGTACGCCAATAATAGACAGGCCTGTGTTGGGCACTCGGTAAAAACAGTTTTGGGTTTAATTAGTGTTTGCTACGACAACGCTGGATAAACGCTAGTGTGAAGGGGCTCTAATAATTAAAGCTGGCGCAGCGCAAGCGCAACACATTTCAATACATGAAAATGCTGTATGTCCCGCCTAAATATGCGCTGTGCTTTATTGTTGATCTTAGCATCAATACATCAAACACTGTACAAATTTCCAATTTTTTTCTCTAAGCTATTGTCAACTTCGTACCCATATTAAACAGTTATTGTTCTTTTTCAGCGCGTGATCCAAGCCCTGGGCGTGTCCTGGCACGCTAACCACTTTGTCTGCGGCGGATGCAGGAAGGAGCTCGGTGGAGGCGGATTTATGGAACAGGTGACTATCTAATTGCTTTTGAGATTAAATATAAGGAACCAAGAAGAACAGACAAGAAAGCTGGTTTAGATACGCCAGGCTACACATTACTAGAAAAGATAACAAACTTTTTAAGAACATAACTGAAACTGAACAGCCGAATATGCATCGTCAAGAACTCAACAATTCAATAAAGCTTTGCAAAAAAGTGACGACTAAGCTCCAAAACATTTTCATAATTAAATCTTCTACTTTCAGGCTGGCAGACCCTACTGCTCGGGATGCTACGCTGATAAGTTCGCCGCCCGCTGCAACGGATGCGGCAGCCCCATCACTGACAAGGCCATCATCGCGCTAGACGCCAAGTGGCACCGCGACTGTTTCACTTGCATGGTAAATATATACTACATTGAATTAATTATATTCCGTTCATTCAACGACTAACAGGATTTTAGACTGAGAATTGTTTATCAGAAACAGCTTATGTAATAACTAGCGGCCCGCCTCTGTTTCGCACGGTTTTTAAGATTTGGAAAAAATATCGAGATTTCTTTAATGTAAAAGGTTAAATATCAATTTAATTGATATTTAGCCTTTTACATTAAAGAAATCTAGTATCTAGAAAGTCTAATATACACCTTCCAGAATAAACTCTCTAAATGATGAACCGCATAAAAGTCCGATAGATAATTGCAGCCCTGCTCTTTTGGTCTGAGAATCAGTCGTTGTTTCAAATATTGGAAAGATTGGTTATCACAGTACAATGTTACTCCATGTCCTCACGATACAGGAACCATATACCACCGCTATTAGAACCAAACGGCTTGGTACGTGACGATGGGAAGAGACCAGACGGTATGACGTTATTGCCTTGGATGGTAGGTAGACCTCTGGTGTGGGATGCAACCTGTGTCGACACCCTTGCGCCATCTCATGTTACTAGCACGGCGAGCTGTGCTGGTGTCGCTGCTGCGGCTGCTGAGACCCTCGAGCGGTGTAAATACCGTAACCATAAGGTTACGTTTGGGGTCGAAACGCTCGGATCATGAGGCCCGAGTGCACGTCTCCTCTTTAAGTTTCTCGCTGGCTGGTCAATACTTCATGTGACTAGAGGGCTGGGTCATTCTTTGGCCAAAGAATTAGCATTGCCATTCAACGTGGCAATGCTGCCAGTCTTCTGGGCCGGTTTCCTGATGACAGCACTGCGGACGAATACTTCGACAACCTAAATGTCCTTTTGTTTTTGTATTTATTTGTTTAGTTAGTTAGTTTATTTTTTTTATTCTTATCCAAATAAATTTTACATCTCTTGATTGTTGAAAAAAAAAAACAAAGTTAGACTTTTTAGAAATATTCGCAAAATAGTTTGCCGGTTTGACCCACCATAGATAGGTAGGTAAATAAGATAATCTAAACCAAAATGCTAATAAACTCCTTCCTTATATTCCAGAAATGCAGAAACCCGGTAACAGATGCTACTTTCTCCGTAATGGACAACAAACCTCTTTGCGGAAAATGCGCCTAAACGCACACAATGACATTACACACACAAACATAATTATTTATACACCCATCGAGTAGCCAGGATTACGGTACCATAGCTTAGCAAGAGAGGAGCTTCTCAAAGACCGAAGGGATCTTAGAACATCACAGTTTAAAAAGGAATAATATTTTTATAGGTAATAAACGAACTTTTTAAACTGTTTTTGACCATGTGTTGGTTAAATATTGCTTTTCACAGTAACAGTTGTTAACAGTCATGCATGCTTGTTATTTATAGTCTTGGCATGTTTTATAAGAACATCATCTAATTAATTTACGAGCAATCCGTCAGCAAACTTACGATCTTTGAGAACGCAAATGTAATGCTAATAAAATATAATAATAAATTACTTAGGTACTACGTTGTTACAAAGATTACAAAAGGATACAGCAGTTATATGACAGTATTTTTTAAGGAAATAATACATTTGTTCGTAAAGAATATAGTATTTTATTAAGGAATGTATGAAAAGTCATGTATTTATGCTGAGCAACCTTTACGAAGCAAAATGTTGTTATAGCATTTCCAATAAACGTTATTTTTTATGTTCGTTTGGCCATTTTGCGACAAGCAACGCCATCTATTGGTGACGTGGGATACTCAGTCATTTTACTTTCTATTTTATTTTGAAGCTTAATTTTTTTCTATTGATCGGTACCCATTCCGGGTGGTTTCATTTTATTGAATGTAAAAAAAAATGGCTTTTGATTGAAAAAAAAAATATTATTGTTTAAGAATACCCATCCAATGGCTGGATAACACATATTTTTACAGGGCAAATACGATTGCACAAACTAAGCTACTTTAATATAAGTTTTAAACATTAATTTAAATTTTGAAAATTGTTGTAAATAATTTTAATTAAATAAAAAGAAGTCGCTGTGATGCTTTTTGGCTTTCGATTGTATTTATTCAATTATATATTTACATATTAAAAAAAAATGTTAAAAAGAGCTAGATTATATTTTATACGCTTTTCCGAAATGGTTATTTTTTCCAATAAATGATTTAATTTTGTTTTTGACGATATCGGTATTTTATTTACTTTCTGATTTCTTAGAACCAGTTACTTTTCCAGAATAAGACGGACTCTTCACATGATGTATCACCTTGTATGCAGTGAGTAATACATTGATCTATCAATTAAGTCTTATTTCTTGCAAATTAGGTGATTTTTACAACGTTATATTTCCCAAGTAGTGAGTAAACTTCTTTTTTTAACACGCTTTTATTAGCTTCACCCGTATGTTTGTAAGCATGTTTGTTTGTAACCGATTCCTTTGGACTTGATTTTGACCTACTTTAAACGGTCAGATTTCATTTAAACTTTGTAGACTTATCGAGGACCGATGACAATTCAATAAAAAAATAAAAATAAAAACTGAAAAATCACGCTTTTGTAGTTAGCATAACTAAAAAATAGAAAATAAATAATAGATAAAAAAAATAAAAAAAACACGCTTTATAAACCAAACTAAAAATGCAGAATATTTTTTTTAAAAGCGTGGGGTGCTTGATATTAATTGATTATAGTAAAAATACCTCAAAAAGCAACCCACGCTTTTTTGAAATTATTTTCTGCTTTTCTAGTTTGTTTTTTTTTTTAAATCTATTATTTATTTTCAATAAATTCTAATTAGATTAAAATCTAAAGCGAAAAATCATAGGTTACCCGATTCCTTTCTCTCATAAGCTCGCGGTTTGGGTATTTCTGAGGTGATGAAATGCAGTTGCAAGTATCCCTAGGCGAACCTTCGATCCTACTGCATTCCCCGGCGTCAGTGGAGGCCTACGGGAAGATACTGGTTATTTGTATCGTATGTACATTATAATAAGCACGCTGAATTTACGTCGCATAATTTTTGGCAGGACTGTGCGTCCTACACTAAGGGGACTAGCGAAGCAAAGCGCAGCATGGTTGCCAAAGCCATACGAACATAGACCTTGCTACTGTTAAAATAAAGATGAAAATAAATATAAACTTTCAATAGCCCGATAGCGCTTCAAAGCGTTTCTAGGACACAGTAGTTTTATTTTCGACTTTATTTTAAGGAAGTCGATGCTCAATTTTGTTTTCCCGGAGAAACTAAGGAAAAAGGTGGCGAAAAAAAATTCGCGTTGTGAAGAAAAATAAAACCTACAATACATACTTATGAAAATTCACGCTTTCTTCCGATGGGGGTAGGCAGAAATTACAGAATGCCACCTACTACGATCCTCATACACTCCTTTTGCTTTGTGAACGTTCATACATCAGAACGCAAATTCTCGTAATTGAAAACGTTCAAAATCTAGACGCAGTGACATCTCGGCGACAAGTAAATGTCAAAAACTTCTTGTCTAAAATGTATGGAAACTCGAGATATTTTTGACAGATTGAGACTGAGATCAGACTGTGAACGTTCTTAAAATTACGAGCATTGCCCCTCTGGTCATACACACACGGCGGTTGCCATTACTACGGAGAACATCACCAATAAGGTCACTATAGGGTCTTCTTCTTCTTCTTCTTTGTTCCGCTACTTCTTCTTCCCAGCTAAAGCACTAGGAAGTGGTGAAGGGCGGGCGTTTTTGGGGGGACTGTCTTATGTAATTTTATTTTGACGTTCAAAAAGAGCTGACTCTCAGCCTAGTTTGAATAAATGACTTTTGATTTTGATTTTGATTTCTAAGGCGTCCTAAACAAATCTCACCTTTTTCTTGTCATTGGAGTCCTCTCGTCCAGTGGACGGCAAAGTGTTCTTCGGCGCCGGCTCCGACGTGTCTGCGTCTTGCTTGTCCTCCCCCGCCTTTAAGACTTTCTTCATGGCGCACTTGATTGTGAGTACTGGCATCACCTGCACAAAGTAACATTACCATTGATGTGTTGTACTATCACTATCTTTTGCTCGCGTCTACAACCGCGTGAATGTCGAAAAATATCCTACCGTAACTTACTACTGAGAATAAAAGTACTCGTAGTGTTAAATCCAGGTTATCTACTTTACGTGTGTCAAATTTTCAATTGAAATCCTTTTTCAATAATATTTAATGTACTTACCTACAGTTGTGTTGTGACTTCGTTACTGTTTTATTATAAGTAAGTCCGTACAGACGATATTTTATTTCTGTAAACTGGTTGTAAAACAGTTTTACATATCAAAAGAAATAATATTATGAGAAGAAACACCGAAACAAACTCAGAAGTCACTGTCTCTTTTAAAGTCCAGACATTATCTTGGTCCACACTCTAAGTGGTATCTTTAATTAAAGTTGATATAGGTAATTTGGAACATTAAAGACTGAATTTTTCTAGGTTTGATGTTGCATTTATCCGTGTCGTAAAATTGACGTTTCACAGTAGGTATTTGTATAAAAACTGTCAAAGCTTTCTCAGATAAAGATGGCGTTGGAAAAATCAGACCCAAAAGTAAGTTTTATCAAGTGCCATCACCTGCTGTTCATCAGTCTCTTCGTGTCTGATAAAGCTCAGGGATTCTTTTAAGACGTGGGCTAACTTTGGAGTCGGGTGTCCAGGGCTTGGCTTCGAGGGCGAATGTTCGTCCGAGAGTTTCGAGGACCGCGGTGAAGCCTGGATTTTTCTATGAGGGAAAAATATTTTGATGAATAATTATATCATGTCTAACAACACATTTACTTAAGCCGAGAGTAACTTATACTCCCCGTCATTGTTAGTTATTAAAGAAAACATGCAAATAGTGATCAAGAGATAATGTATGAACTGTTCACAAGACATTAATCGGCGTATGGCATGTTAAGGACAGCTCCCAAGTCCAATAAAGTAAATACAGTTGCGTGTAATATTTCTTATCTTTGTAAAATTGTTTTGTCGACGTAAATATGGGCGCTGGACAAGATCGAACACCGACTATATATAAAAAAAAAATGTGCTATATCTTTACCATTCCTGCTACTGATATTTCAAATTCACGCCTTCACAAAGTATAATGAGTTGTAAAAGTTTTTGAATCGCTCGTGGTAAAAAAAAATACTGGTATGTAAAGCAGCAGCTGCATCCTGCACAGCCACATACATATAAAACAGTAGCAGACCAAACATTAATCCATAGTCGATGGACTTGATTCTTTAATCTTTTGATATCATGGAATTATCAATGTAACGTTACGTTACGTTTACGTTAACGTAAAACACAAGCTCAAAGAATGTTACCACTCCATTTTACCTTAATTTCACAGTAGCGCGTTGAGTAATTCCAGACCATGGCATGCAAAGATAGACCCGGAGGTTTTATAGTGTGCCTTGTTTAATTATAAAGACAATAATTTGCGTTTTAAATAAATAATCAAATAGAGACTCAGTTTACTCTACGATATTAAATTTTTTTTAGTGACATAGTTTAAAAATACTGCAGAGTGCAGATTGCCAGTGTAAACATACATTCTATGATAATAAATTATAGAATCGCTCCGGCCTGGCGCGTACCACATGTGATACGGTACAATAGAAAATCAATTGTGTCTCATTATCCGGTTTATGTTACCCTGTCTGTGTGATGGGTAACATGAACGATGGTGGATATAAATTGTTATAGGCTACTCACATAACTTTGACATTTCATTCAGCAGGTAATAATTGAGCGTACTAATATTTTTCCAGGTTTCCAAAGGATGAAAGTTTACGAAATGCATGGATTAAAAACATGAAGTTTATGTCATTTATGTCCAGGCTAATCACTGTCCATTCCATGGTTGCCTGGAAGAGATCGCGGAAAGCGATAAAGCCGTCCATTGTATATTTGATAGTGTATTTTTTTTTTATTGTATTTTTGTGGTGTACATTAAAGAATATATAAATAAATAAAGTTTAAAAAAAGTAAAAAATTAATATGTAAATATTAATTAAGTTCATTATTTTATTTCAAAATTCCCGATATATTAATAAGCTAGTTTTCAGGCATACCAACACAAAAACTCTAGGTCCCACCAAGCTGGGCATGCGGGTTAATGACTGCAGGGCCAGTTCTTCTATCCGATACTGATGCCCGTCAACGGTCTGTGTATACCTTTAAAAAGAGGTGAAAGGACTGCCACCCATCGTCCGCTTAAAATATTACCTTAGTCGCCTTTTACAATAACCACGAGATTAGATGGGTGGTTCTATTCGTTAAGACTTTATTGACAAGTAATCTACACTTCACATACTCAGAGAATATCGATTTTCGCTGATTTTCAGAAAGATTATCGGTCGTTTCAATATTGTTATAAAATACCGGCAACCAGCCCTACTCCGGCCCTGTATTGACAACACTCTCTATGTTTGCGTAATGGCTACACAATTTTTAGTGAATGTTTGGTCTGCTACTGTTTTATATGTCTGTGTGCACAGCACGGTTTCCTTCCGAAGAGGTCCACTACATCAAATCTTTTGTGTTTTACCAGTGACATAAAATATGCTCTCGACGAAGGGAAAGAGATACAAGCTGCATACACGGTTTTAGTAAAGCGTTTGATCTTATTCATCACAATATTTTTTTTTAAATAAGGTAACAAACATGGGTATACATGGGTAATTGCAGCATTAATGTGAGTCATGTTTGAAAAATACGTTACAAAAGGTACTTGTTCAAGGGGTTTAAACTCTGAGAAACGTTATACCATCAGGGGTACCACAGGGTTCGCAAATAAGGCCTTTGTTGTTCTTAGTCTTCTTAAGTTAAGCCTGTGCAACCATTATGTTAATAATTTTGGAACCAATGGCAGCATTGGCAACCAATAGCATAAATACCTTATTTATAATTAATTTTAACTAGCATTGTGCATGCTGCGTTCAGTGTT